>CP142452.1:3002500-4475000 GCA_038049695.1 Cinnamomum chago
CTCCTAAAAGTCCCTATGGCTCATATATTCTACGGAACAAGCGTAGGTTCCTACCACTCATCCTTTGGTTTTTCCTCTGCTTGACCGAGTCTTCGCCTTTCTGAGTTTCACATACTGATGACACGTATCTGCCACCCATCTTTAGCAGGAAGGCAAAGACTCTCTCTCTCTCTCTCTCTGTCCGTCCTTCCTTGATACCACATTGTTTCTTTCCAATTTGATTCGTGGTAAATTTAAACTCTTGCCATCCCAGTGCATACTTCTTCCATCCCCCCATTTGTTATTTTAGGCATTTCTGATGTTTGGGGTTGTTGAAAAGTTTAGTGGAGTTGTTGAAAAGATTGGGAATCTTGGTGATGGTTTTTTGAAAAGTTAAGGGGAATCTTGGTGATGGTTTTTGAATTTTGATATCTTGTTACAAGAAGAAGAAGAAGAAGAAGAGGAAGAGATTTGAAAGAAAAGAAGGGCAGAAGTACCTTGTTTCCATTTCATTTTTTTTTTTGCAAAGAATTGTGGTCATGGGTGACACAAAATCTGTTGGATCAACGAGCGAAAAGCCAGCTTCGGATGGACCCGTGAGCGGTGGAGGTGTCAGGTAACCTAGTCTTCATCCCCACCTTCTTTCCTTTTCTTTTTTTTTTGCCTACATCTGCAGTCTTGTGTTTGTTTTTAGTAAGGGAATGAATTGATGATTTGGGTTGTTCTTCTTTCAAAATGCAGTAAGGTGATTTATTTATTGATATATGAATAATGTTCTTTAAAACTGCTATGGGTTTGTTTGTTTGCATTAGAATATGCAGGAATTGAATAGAAATGATTGTATTAGAAGTGTTTAAAATTGAAGATGAAGGGTGGATCTAAAAAAATAAGCATCATATAACCATATTTTTTTAAGGAAATAGAATCAAATGAAGGTGGATTTTCACCCCTCAACCTAGTAATTCAATACACAGGAGAGTGAAGGTTCGTTTTCACCCCTCACCTCATATCCTTCTCTCCTTAAGTGTGTTACCTCTTTAATGATCTTTTGGCAGATTTCATTTCAACATGAATTCCTATGTAGATTTTAATGCAAACAAACAAGCCCTAAGAGATACATCCTAATCATGCTATTTGTGAGGGGATGCATCCTAATCACAGGAGGGCAGTCTGATGGAATTGTGTCATTGTGGATATGATTTTGGGTAAAAAACCATCTCTATCATATCATAGCAACCATTGATTTTAGGGGCCTTAAAAGTTTTAACAGTTTCTTAAATTATATATTTTATGAGATTTAATCCGATGGTGAGAATAATTCAGATTAATGTCATATTTTATGAATTTGTTGTAGGGGATGAGGATCCATGTGGTGGGGAAAAAGTTTCCCTTCATGGATCGCATGAGGGGTACCTCACTATTAATATTAATATTAATATTAAACTAGGAGTGACATAGACCATAGCACAGTGGAAGTTGCAACCTTGAGGTTGTGGGTTAAGTCATACAAGGAGTGGTTAAATGAGTATTTTCAAGAACGATCCACCATGTGGGGCCGTTATCTTATTAGGAGCTAAGGGGTTTGAATTTTAAAGGTCTCCATGCGTCCTACCCTAAGAAAAAATGGGACAACATGGCATGAGAGAATTGGGATAGGTGTAAAAAGTTATTGGTGGCTACATGAGTTTGACCTCATTGACAAAGTCAAACAAGCTAAGTTATCAAAGCTGGGGTTTGTGTGTTTGAATCCTTGGGGATGTGTTTCTGTCCCCTTAGGGTCGTTTGGCATGTTTTTGTCCATGTGTGGAGCCCCACATGTGAGGGGTGCTATTAGAAACCTTTGATATACATTGTATTGTCTTTTACAAACAGCTCAAGCTTTTGGCGTTTTCTAGTTACTAACAAACAACCTGGATCTCTATAGTTGTTGTCTGACATACATACATGCGTGGATAAAAAAAGAGGTCATTATGCAGTGCGGGTGCCACCGAAGGAGGGTCCAAACTGGAGACAGACCTAACATTTGACCTTTTGCACAAAGTGGCTGCTCGCAAGTCTCGGACGTGCGTTCTCACGCATAGCACCTAAGACTTTTACCATTGTACCAAAGCCATGTGGATATTAACATATATACATACATACTTAAATACATACCCGCATGCATATATTATTAATATATGTTTATGCAATGTTGGGTTCGAGAAAAGGAAGCCAGTTTATTCAGATGAAAATCATTGATGCGAGGGAAGTTTTCTCTCCTAGGTTCTGTTTACTGTTCTAGCCTATGGTCAGAACTCTCTGTCAATTGATTGGCCACTGGTTATTCTAATTGTGACATAACATGTCTCAATGGATTATATTTGTTCTTGGATTATTAGTTTAATATTTATGGGATTTATTCTTAGCTTATTTTGAAGCTTGGTGCATTGGCCTTCGTTTAAATCTCATACTATATAAGGAGTCAGGACCCAATTCTAGTTGACATGTTTGTGCATTCATTTGAATTCTTTTGAATCTAAAAGATCATCTGCTGAGAATTTTCTTTATTGTTCCATTATGTTTCTTTGTCTTTTGAGAAATGATTTTTTATTTTTTATTTTATTTTATTTTTATTTATTTTTGTGTGTATGGAATGCAAGTTTAGTCAAAGTAGGATACCTGGTAACTTAGAAGTAAGTTTGGGCACACAAAAGATTGTAGAGAAAGAAAACTTTAGGTACTTGGATCTATGGTGCAACAAGATGGAGAGATTGATACTGATGTAAGTCACAGGATTCAGGCCGGGTGGACCAAATGGAGGAGTGCTTCGGGGGTCTTGTGTGATCGGAAAGTCACCCTCAAGGTTAAAGGAAAGTATTATAAGGTGGCGGTACGTCCAACATTGTTATATGGATCAGAGTGTTGGGCAGTAAAGCATAATCATGTTAAGAAGACGGAAGTTGCGGAGATGAGAATACTAAAATGGATGTGCGGGATCACAAGGAGAGATATGATTAGGAATGAGGTGATTAGGGGCAAAGTAGAAATAACACCGATTAAAGATAAAATAAGAGAAAATCGACTGAGATGGTTCGGCCATGTTAGAAGGCACATGTTAAAAGGTGTGAAAGCATGAAGATTACTAGGAGTAGGAGAGGGAGAGGGAGACCCAAGAGAAGTTGGAAAGTAACTATTAAACATGACCTGGCCTACATGGATCTAACGGAGGACATGGCCCTAAACAGATTTGATTGGCGTCGTCAAATCCATATAGCCGACCCCACCTAGTGGGAAAATGCTTGGTTTGGTTTGGTGTGTGTGGGTGTTGGGGGGGCGGGGGGGGGGGGGGGTGGTGTTGTAATTTTGAGAAATGAGTTGCTTATCTACTTGATCAAAGTTGAATTCATGAGAAGTATAGGATTTTAGGATTTTTATTGATTTTTAATGTTGTTACTTTTCATGTTTTCTCATGGCATTAATTATTAATAATCGAAAAAAATACTTTTTTTTTTAATTAGAACCTATTGCTTTGAATCTAATATCAAGAAAGCACTTCATTCCTCTTTGCTTAATCCATCGTCAATTAGTCATAGTTATAGTCAAATTTTCGATAGGTTTTAGATTGTAGTCGACCTTATTATGCACACGTTCCTGCACACACGTGCGCGTGCGCGCACACACACAAGTCCCTCACCATCAACAATGCAATCAGGGATCCCTGGTTGTGTATGTAGAAGGGAGGTGCCTCATCACTGAGCTACCAGTGGATTGGCAACTGTTTTATATGTTCGCCATAGAGTCATTGAAATGAAGCATCGAGAGGAGTAGTTGTGCGCGTGCACACACAAAAGTCCCTCACCATCAGCAATGTAGCCAGGGAACCCTGGTTGTGTGTGGAAGGGAGGTGCCTCACCACTGCGCTACCAGTGGATTGGCACCTGTTTTATTGCCACACAGTCATTGAAATGAAGCACCAAGAGGAGTGGGCTTCGAATTGTTCAAAATTGCTAAGGAGCTGGACAATTCCTTTAAAAAAAAAAAAGAAAAGAAAAGAATTCTGCAGTTGTGAGCTTTTATCATCTTTATATACTGTGCTAATGGAAGGCATTGCTATATTCTCTTCCAAAGGCCCTTTGATTTTATTTTATGCTGAAATTTCCAACAACAAATTGCACTGAGCTTGATTTACATATGTTAGAATGCAACATTAACTCCGAGAATGGACTTGTCTTTGATGATTGTTGATCTTAGAAAAATTGATGACACAGATTAGGCTATAGAGTTGCTAAAAGCTTGTTGGATTTTGTATGGTTTGTAGTTAAAAAGTTTAATTTTTTTATACTCCTAATTACTGGATCATCTTTTTTCAATAGTCAGAATGGGAAGTTCAGTTATGGATATGCAAGCGCACAAGGGAAAAGGAATTCAATGGAAGATTTCTATGAAACCACCGTTGCTGGTGTACATGGAGAAATAGTTGGCCTATTTGGAGTGTTTGATGGTGAGTATGAGTAAGTTATAAGTTCAGGATCATGTCTATATGTTGTAGAATATCATGACCTTTGGCCCATAAAACAGGGTGTGGTCTTTGCATGATTCTGTTGTCTCTAGATATTGAGAAAATATAATACGGTCATGTGGGCGAATTTCTCAGCCCCTACAAACATATGATGCCCAGATATGCCATGGATATTGAGGGGACACTATGGATATGGAAGAAACACATATTTTACATATAAAAAGTGAAGTATCAGATACGATACGACATGTTAGGTTGCCTATTCTGAAGTATCTGGGTATCATAGTTACAAACCTATGCATCTGAAATCTACCTTTTGTAAGCCAGGCTTCTCATATGTATCATGAATAGTAGTTACTCCAGTAACATGCTATTAATACTCCTACATCCATCTTTTCCTCATTAATTGTGGACCATTACCCGTAGTGTACATGTCTATTTGCAGTTGCAAAATGCATAGCAAGATGATGGTGGGTAAATTTGGTCATGGCCCATCCACTTTGGGGCTTACCAGATGAACTTTCTACCTTAGTGGGGTGAACATGCATAGCTGGACCATTGATAATAGATAATTGATTTATGTCCATCTTTCTTAAGGTAGTTCTATTCATTCTTCAGGTCATGGGGGTGCTCAAGCTGCAGAATATGTGAAACAGAATCTCTTCAGTAATTTGATCAAGGATTCAAAATTCATTACCGATACTAAATCTGCTATAGGTAATAGGTGCCATTCTTCTCATCCGTGTATAGATTACCTGTTCAGCATTCTGGTTACATTTGTTTAATATATGGGCGGACATTCGCTTCTTCTACAGTTGATGCATACAACCACACAGACTCAGAATTTCTCAATTCAGAGAACAATCAGAATAGAGATGCTGGCTCAACAGCTTCCACCGCTATTCTTGTAGGCGACCGATTGCTCGTTGCAAATGTTGGAGACTCTAGGGCTGTTATCTGCAGGAACGGAAAAGGTAAGCAGCACTTATGCCTTGTTAGATAGTGAAAGGATGAAGGGCCAAAGGGGTACTATTTTAATATATTCCTTTTGAAGATTGCATATTTTTGCTTAAGTAGGAAGGATAGATCTAAAAAAAGGACCAAACTATTTGAGGATTTGGCCTAGGATAGACTAGAATGGAAAAAAAGAATTCATGTAGCTGACTCCCAAACATAATTGGGACAAGGCTTTATGATGGTGATGATGATGATATCTTCTTTGTTTAACTTCTAATTATCCTACTTCTAACTGTAGGGGCCTATTTTGGGGTCTTTTTAGACTGACAGTGTAGATAGCATCATCTTGACACATCCCCTCATTTGGAAATGCTGATACTTGTATGGATATGGCATATTTAGGTGTCCCCACAAGTTTATCTTCTGCTCTAATATGTGTTTCCACAATAATGCTTGCGACTCTAGAAACTACACAACAATTCCTAGGTGCATTTGTTAGGTGTATCCTCAATAGAAAAGGTACAGGATTCATGCTTTTTTCCACTCCCTTGATTACCTCAGGGCACGTTTCTGTAACATGTTTTCCATGGATGCAGAAAGGAAAAATGGTCTGTTTTGTTGCTGACTTTGTTTTCCTACTTAGTGCAGTTAAATTTCCTCAAGGATAAACGTCAAAAAAGTTCAATTTTCAACGAATCCACGAAATAGTGTTTCTATTTGGGAGGAGGGCTTAAGAAAGAGTGTGTTACATTGAAAAGCGGAAGTCTGCAAACTATACACAAACACGCCCTTAAGAATCCTCTAGCAGCCATATGGGCGGTCAACCAGAAAAAGGGCAAAAATGAATAGAAACTGTTGCATTTGGATTCATACGTCTACCATTTCAATGAAACACTAAATTAACATATATGGCTTTCATTTAAGCTCAAGTCATTAAAAAAACAGGTCATGACATGCACTGTTATGTGTTTAGTGGAAACATATGACAACATCTTATGTTCTGATTTCTGGATACTATCACTTAGAAGCTATGTTATCTGAATGCTTCAAACTATAACACATTCATAGCATTACCATTTCATATCCATCACTTCATTGTCTTACGTGGAAAATCCATGTCCCTGTATCCATGGCATGCTTCTCTCTTCTCCATGCTGTATCTTGGTATCACATCTCAGAAGTCATGCATATGGATGAAAATATTATTGTTCAGGCACAGGCTGTAGGTTTTTTTTATTCAATCTTCCATAATCAAGTTTCATTGTTACTTCCAAAAGGGGGGGAAGGGGGGGGGGGGGGGGGGGGGGGGAAGAGAAGGAATGAGAGAAAGAAAGGGAGAGAGGGAGAAAAAGAAGACAACCAGAACTTCATTCTAACAAACAGAAAAATGGATCACCACTCAATAAATGATGGTGGGAGAATAAAAAATTGATGGAAAAAAAATAAAATTGGTGAATATATGAAGTAAAGGAAAAGGGAAACTAGTGAAAGTATAGTGGGCAATATTAAAGACTAAGTTCATTAATACAAAAACACCAACCTTTTCATATAAAAACGTAACTTCCAGGCTTGGTGTTGTGCATCTTAGAATGATTAACAGATAATGGATGACCACATAATGGTTGAGTGGCCTTGGTCTTTGTAGTGGAATATATGTTTTTTCTTGTTTGATTGGAAATTCCTTTGAGCATTAGTTGGTTGATGTCCACTTAACTTTTTATTGTTCCCTTCTAATTAAAGTAACTATCTTGCAACTTCCTACAGCTATAGCTGTTTCGCGAGATCACAAGCCAGACCAAACTGATGAGCGGCAACGGATTGAAGATGCTGGAGGTTTTGTGATGTGGGCAGGTAAAAGGACAATCAGTCACAACAACATCTATATTTACCCATAATCTACATTTAGATGTCTGTGGAAGCATCATAGGGTCATTTTGTTTCCATTTCCACCCATCTCTAGTAGAACAAGGACCCTTTTTATCACTCTCAAGATTTTGGGTGGAAATCAATGGATGTTCATGCATTATGTAGCCACCCAAACACTAGAATTGATTAGCCTATTTGTTTTGATGTGGTATCTGCTCTTATATACTTGGCAGACATCTAAATGTAAGGGGATAACTTGTGTTGATTACTACATGTTCTATTGTCTTGTTTTATTTAAGGTGATAATGACCAACTGGTATGCCAATGCAGGAACTTGGCGAGTTGGTGGGGTTCTTGCTGTATCTCGTGCATTTGGTGATAAGCCCCTGAAGCAGTATGTTGTTGCAGATCCAGAAATTAAGGTCTTGATCTGGACACTGATGTTATATGACTAACCTTTCTTCATCTGCTTTAATATTGTAATATGTAGGTTTTAACATCTTCGCCAGGTTACTGCACTAAAATAGTGAAAATTCTGACCTGCTCTTCATTATGCTAGTTTTTTAAAATCTGTAATGGTAAATTATTTCAAATCACAAAATGAGATTATACCACTTGTGTGTGTGAATGGATTATCTATATTCTCTTTCCATAGTAAGCCTAGCTTTTCCAATTTTATTGAATGTGTTGAAAGAGACAGTAAGCCTAGCTTTTATGCTATAGGAATGCTCAGTTCCTAGTTTCAAGGAGAAATTCAACGTTGTTAATCAGCAAATCCCATTACGTAAAAGATTTTTTTTTTTTTTTTTTTTTTGTGTTTGTTTTAGTCTTACTTTTAGTTTCAGTACGATTGAATGTATTAGTTTTGAGGATTATACGTCATTTAGCAAGTTTATGAGTCTATTTGGATTAAAGCTTGATTTGAATAGATGTTTGAGTGCTTTAGACTACTTGGCAAAGTTGTTTGTTTGTTCGTGTTTTTTTATTTTTTATTTGTGGATGTTCAATTCAATCAATTTTAAGATCTTTTGCCTCTCTTTTCAAAATGCAACTTTTTCAAAAGGACATAAAGGGCTGAAGCAATTAGACATGTTTTATGGGGTTTTTTTTTTGGCAAGTTTCTCAATGACATATTGAGGCGATAAAGGATATGTATAATAGAGCCGTAACATCTATAAGAACGACTGACGGAGAGACTAAAGAGTTTAATATCACGAATGGCCTACATCAAAGCTCAGCGTTAAGCCCGTACTTGTTTGCCCTAGTTATGGATGAGATTACAAGACATATTCAGGATGAGGTGCCGTGGTGTATGCTATTTGTAGATGACATTGTTTTAGTGGATGAGACGAAAGAAGGTGTGCATGCTAAGCTTTCTATAATTGTGGCGGAAAACGTTAGAGACAAAAGAATTTAGACTAAGTCGATGCAAAACGGAATATATGGAATGCAAGTTTAGTCAAAGTAGGACACCTGATAACTTAGAAGTAAGTTTGGGCACACAAAAGATTGTAGAGAAAGAAAACTTTAGGTACCTTGGATCTATGGTGCAATAGGATGGAGAGATTGATACTGATGTAAGTCACAGGATTCAAGCCGGGTGAACCAAATGAAGGAGTGCTTCAGGGGTCTTGTATGATCGGAAAGTCACCCTCAAGGTTAATGGAAAGTATTATAAGGTGGCGGTACGTCCAGCATTGTTATATGGATCAGAGTGTTGTGCAGTAAAGCATAATCATGTTAAGAAGATGGAAGTTGCGGAGATGAGAATGCGAAGATGGATGTGCGAAATCATAAGGAGAGATAAGATTATGAATGAGGAGATTATGGATAAAGTAGAAATAGCACCGATTAAAGATAAAATGAGAGAAAATCCACTGAGATGGTTCGATCATGTTAGAAGGCGCCCAACGGAAGCACCTGTTAAAATGTGTGAAAGCATAGAGATTGTCCGGAGTAGGAGAGGGAGACCCAAGAGAAGTTGGAAAAAACTATTAAACATGACCTTGCCTTCATGAATTTAACGGAGGACATGGCCCTAAACAGATTTGATTGGCGTCGTCCAATCCATATAGCCGACCTCACCTAGTGGGAAAAGGCTTGGTTTGGTTTGACAAGTTTTCATGTACTAGTTTTACTTCCTAACAAGTTTGTCTTCACTACTCTTACTATGTACTAACTTTTCCCATATAATTTTCACAGGACAGCAAGTTTCCTTTTTTCTAATTGAAAGAGATGTGTCCCAAATAGTGTATTTCTCTATTTCAAATATATCTAATTGAATCTCTGTAAAAGTATCCTTTTTTTCTAATTGAAAGAGATGTGTACCAAATAGTGTATTTGTAACAGGGTCTATTTAAAACAGCTCTATTTCAAATACATCTAATTGAATCAGCTCTATTTCATTCATATCAGACTTGCTTACTTGGGAGGCCTATTAAACTAAGACATTTTCTTTACAAGCCTTTAATTGTGAAATGTCAAATGCATAACTGATATACTGTTATTTAGGAAGTTAAAACCTACAAATTTATGGTATTTGAAGCTAAACAGAAATGTTTCCATGGATTTTCGGAATCTTATATAGATGTAATGATTATTTTTGCTTATTCATAAGAACAATGAAAATAACTGATAGTACTCCATTCTTCAACTTATTCTCAAATTCCTGATGCTTTGTTATGCCTGGCTAATTTACACTGCCTATAAAATTGTAGGAAGAGGTGGTTGACAGCTCTCTAGAATTTCTTATCCTTGCAAGTGATGGACTCTGGGACGTCGTTACAAATGAGGTTTTTACTAACTTAAATTCAATCCTCTCTTTCTGCAAGCAACATCTGATTTACATTTTTTGGCCTTTTTTTTCTTTCTTTCTCATTTTAGTTTCTGATCTTTTGTTTCATTATTTTCAAAATCCTGCAGGAGTCTGTTTCCCTGGTTAAATCCATTGATAACCCAGAACAAGCAGCAAAGAAGCTCATGCAAGAAGCTTCTCAAAGGGGCAGTGCAGACAACATAACCTGTGTTGTAGTTCGTTTCTTGGAGGGCCAAATGAGCGGTGGTAAGTAAAAGCATCGGCCTTGTTTGGATCCTCGGAACGCAGTTTCCCTGCAACGAAGTTTACCCATTCATCTAATCACCTGTAACCTTGTTAATTTTTAATTGATTATGGCAAAGAACAAAACAACTCTAATGGGTAAACTCAAGGCTATCCAAACAAATGAATGCCATATGCGCAAATTGTGTTCCTTAGGTCCAAGCATGCCCAAAAGAAAGGCGACATTTACTTGGTGTTCTGAAGCATCTTCTGTTTAAATTTGGGTCCCATTTCTCCATCCAAGGTAAAATAATGTAAAGAATAAAATAAAACCATTGTCCAATCGCTGAAAAACTTTGTAGATTTTTGTTTCTAAATGCAATAAAAATGCCTGTATGTTGGCCTTCTGAGCCGCGTTTCAATCCAAATGTTCCATTTCTTCAATCTCCTGTTTATGTTCATTTCATTTTTCCTATTTTTTTCAGTACCGAGATATGCTACCATTGGATGATTGAGAAATAAATTGTTCTATATGCACAGATGGTTTTTGAGCTAATCAACCAGTAGTCCTTTTTAGATGGACCCTAAAACCGACCAATGGAGTAACATTACATTCTCCTAAGAGAAACCTTATACGTCACTTGGGCCCAGCTTTAATCAGTGCAGGCCGTTTCACTCTCATCCCCCATGATCCAGCACTAAACCCAGTTTCTCTCACACCAAACTTTTATCCACTGTTAGATTAAATCTCTAATATCTAAGAAATGATGAAAAGACCACTAAACTTTTATATGACTTTTAAATCAAAGGATAGGATTGTCCGATAGAGTTGTTTTTTTTTTTTTGTATTTGTATGGCTCCTTTTATTCATATGGAGACCTTTCCATATACTCCGCTCTTAGCTAAATGGATTCCAATAGTTAGACTGCATACTTTATTACTTGTGTTATTGATTTACTAAAAGTTTCATTTAATTGATGAATTGATTAAATTATAATGACACTCTAATTGCCATGATGAAATTGGTTGATCGATTCCATTACTTGATTCATCGAGAACCAAGAGTCATGAAGATTTTTTATTTCGAAGCGTGAGATGCAGCAAGCATGCTCATGGAAGAATATTAACCCCACCATTGCATAGACAGGGTTTTTTTGTTGCAACTATTATGAAGGGAATAATAAGAAGGTGATAAAGGTCTTAATAAAAAAATTTAATCTAGGCGAGGAACAAGCCCATCATCAACCCCTGCTTGTCTAAAGAATTGGCCATATACCACCTAATAGTTAATCTATAAATTTAGAATTTCAAAAAAAAACAGGCCCCACGGGACAGGCTTGAAAAAAAAATTAAAAAAAAAATTCTATTTTAGACCGGACTAATCCCTTTGACGTAAAGAAAATATTCCTTTGTAACCCTAGTATGATAGTGCAGATTCAAGCCTATAATTTTTGAATACAAACGGTGGTCTTATGCTAACCAAGCGAGCTATCCCTTGGGTTTTAGACAGACTTGAAATTGATGAGATAACAAGATGGTAATAAAAATCAATTAGATAGCATAATAGAGAGCTTGAAATTGATGAGATTATTGCATATGCAATAAGATTGTCTTTAGTTAACTTGTTTAATCTCGTATGCTCAAATCGATTCATTTTGGGGAAACAAAAACCTACAATAGTACTCCACCGCATCACATCCATTGAATCGGATACAACATATGGTCCTTCCCATTTCATATGAATTGATCACCTGATAAGTTTGTGGGACCCCAACATGGACGACCAATTTGTCCCTTGTCCCATCAAAGTTTTGGGACGGACCATAATCTGATTGATATTGATAAATGCATATGCAAGACATAGAGCTAGTGGATCAAAAATTGATACAAAAAACACACGAACAGGAGAAATTAAAAAAAGGAAAGAAGGAAGGAGATGTTGCTCAGGTAACCGCTCAGGAACTAGATCTCATGAAGCTGAATGCTTTCAATCTAATAATAACCATTCGTTCTCATCACTGCAACATCATCCATCCATCCATCCATATGGCCTACCATCCCAACAAAACTTCAAAATAAATAAAAAAAACATAAGATCCCAATAGAAACAAATAAAAACCCAAACTTGAAAAAAATGTGCAGAGGACTCTGTATTGGCTTAAAAGGATCGTCAAGGCTAATAGCCATTACGACGAGCGAACCTTTTTAAATTCTTCATCATCCTCATAAGAACATGGAGACTTCTTTACATAAAACACAAGAAGAAGAAGAAGAAGAAGAAGAAGAAGAAGAACATGAAATGATACAAGAGAGAGAAGGGCTTTCAAGTTTCATTCAAGAAACCCTAGAGGGGATATTAGGGTTTGGGACTGATTTGAGTTGTATTTATGGATGCATTCATTGGTAAAAGGACCCATTCTTGTTAGTATTTACATGGGAAAGTCGGAAACGGGGAAACCCACCCAACTAGTGGTGATTCACATCAGTGTGGTCCATACCCGATATAATGTTGGGATCCGATAAGGGCCTTTGGGGTCATCTGCTGAGGAGGCCAAGTCTTTTTTTTTTTTTTTTTCAAAATCTGATTAAGACAATCTTATCTTAATTCATTTTCATGTTTTCCTATTAAATGGTCAGTGGCATCAATTCCTATTGGATTAAATTGGTAGATACCCATACATTGAGAGGGAGATTATTTTGAATGTTTGGATTTTCAATAGGTGGGCGTCGTTGTGGATTTCCACCTTTTTTAACTTCCGATTAAAACTCATTATGGTGTGTTTGTATAGCGGGAATTGTTGCAAAAAATGAAAGGAATGTCCATCACCTTTGTTTGGTGCAAAATGACGACTCCTCTCATTTGTTTATTCCGTGACATTGTTGTCTTGTTACTTTTTTCATGAAAAAGGAGTCGGTTTTCCAACTTCCCTCGTTAAAAAAGTAGTTGTCGTTAAGGAGGAAACTCAAGTCCGTTTGTGCAGACGCCTTTGCCACATAGTAAGATAGAAATGGAGCTAGTTTCTCCAACACCTTTGTGTATGATGCACCCCTTTGGGTCAGTTTGGCAATTCTACTAATAGAGTCAAGTGAAGTAAAGTTGATTTTGAAAAAAGAATAAAATATAATTGAGTTATGATTGTATTTTATTTTTAGTCGTTTATTATGAAATATTTTTAACTTTTTGTATAGAAAAGTGAATTTTTTTGTATTTTAGTGGATAAAGGTGATTGTTTTTTTACTTTTTAAAAAAAAGATAGAGAGAGTTTTGAATTAAATTACTTTTGATGTGACATCTTGTCTGAAAAATTGAGATTTTATTTGACTTTTACTATAGTAGTAAAGTGCCAGAAAACCATTAGTCTTTTCGTCTAGACCACATACAAACCAAGTACTATAATCAAGAAGATTACAAAGACACTCATAGAACATTTTTTCCTAGTTGGAACTCAACTTAAGGACCATGGTGGATTTGCCGACGACTCGTCGTTCACCTTCACCATGCTTGAAATCACTCCCCTGAATGCTCCTTCAAGGTTCTTTAGAGTTGAAAAGTCTTCTAAATCAACACAACACTTTCTTGCACAACAAAAGCGAAACGATCTCTAAGAAAAAAACTCACTCGGGAAAGGGTTATGTTTAGGGTTGCAAGAATGTGTTTTTATAGGCCAAGAGTTCATGCAAAGATCTCCAAGTTTGAGTAGGACAGAAAAACTAGGAAAGAGGTTTTTCTGTACATTTGGGACACTTTCCCGAGGGTTGCTCAAGCGACCAAGGAGCTCGCTCGAGTGAGCTTCCTCTCTACCTCGCGGAAATTGCCTGCTTGCAGGGTGCTGCTTGCTAGAGCGAGACAACCCTCTGGCTCGGGGGATGCTTTGTGCACTGAGTATTTCAGTTGTCTTCAGTTTTTCTTCCTTCATTCTTCAACATGAAGTCCAGTCACAGTCCATATTTAAAAATAAAAAAAATTACAACTCAATACGGGCTAGAGTTTTGTTCAAAACCTAAATAATTAGCCAACTAAGACTTTACAAAATTTATGGACGTTTGACAAAAACACAAGTATACGCACCACATCCATACATGTTACAACCTGGGTAACTAGATTCAGACCTGATTACATTCCCATTGCAAATATACATTCATAATTCACCTTCAATACATTGGATCATGTTCCATCTGGATCTGGAGAAGAAACCTGCTTTTCAAAATGCTATATGAATCCAAGTACATGTATTTGAAATTTTGAACCAGGAGGTCCAAATAACAAAATCCTTCAACTAGTACCAGGTAATCAAATCAAACACAATAATGTTGCAAAATTGGAATTGGGATCTTCACTCAGATGGATCAGATCAACCTCGATTATTTTACCAAAAAACAAAAAAGATCAACCTCAAATATGCAAAAATATGATTCCCCTGACTAGATAAAATTTTTAAAACACAGTAGTATCAGTGCCAAAAAGGTCAAAAGGTCAAGATTATACAGATAAGAACTGTAAGACTTCATTCATAAAAAAAAAAAAAAAAAAAACCCTAGAATTGAAGAAATGAACGTGAATTTCCAAAAAAAAGCTATCAAATTATCTCTCATTTAATGAAAAATGAGCGAAGGCGTAGTGGGAAATGAATATGCAGCCACCATAATGTCAATTCAAAACCTAGGAATGTGAGGGTTGCATGTATATTGCTATTTATAATATATCTTTTGCCAGTCACCCCTTCAATAATCTTTCAATTTAGCTCATTTCACCATGAGTGTCCATATATTTAATGCACACAAACAGGCCCCAAATGCCTATTTATAAAACTTATCTAATACTTAGCCGAGTTAATTGAGTAGTTGGACAACTTGACTCAATGAATTTGTCACGACCCAACTTATCCAGTATAATATTGTTCGCTTTAAACACCCATAGGCATACCCGTAAGGCTTTGTTTTTGGACTCCCATTGGCACACCCAAAATGCGTTATACTAGATAAGGAGGAGCCCACACATATAGCCCAGTCTCGTCTCCGGACACTCACATGAGCGATGTGAGACTTTACAGAATTTCTTAGTCAAATCAAATGTTTGAAGTTGTAAACAAAGAAAAGAAAAAAAAATGAAAAAATGCCTCAGGGTATGCTCAATTCACTTGTACAAGCTAAAATGTGAATTATCAGCATCCTCATATTCATAGTATATGAACCCAAATTTCGACAGTGGAAGCCTTATTTAACCAATTAGAGATGCAAAGCTAGCTAGGTAAGTAAGTAAAACACAATTAAAAAGAAACTTCTGAGGACTCAGAGAATGGTATTCATCAAGGCAAATTATTTGCCATTAAGAACGACGAGCAAACCTATGATGATTGCTCTTCATAGTCCTCCCTAATCTCAATCTCACACACACACATACAAGAGAGAGATCACCTTAATCCTTCACCCCATGTCTGTCTTTGGCTTCCCAAATCAGCAAAACATAAGAGGACTACTTATAGAATTTGCAGATGATAACGTGGTCACCAAGAATTCTTAAATTTCTTGTGCTCCAAGAAGTTTAGAATATCTTATTACTTTGACTCCCTTGGGTATCATCAATTAAGAAATAGTAAGCAGTTGACACTCTACTAGTGGAGGATGTGGGCTTAGCTCTATAAATGTACATTATCCCTTCGGATCCAGAGGGAAGGCTGGTAAACTCCCCTATAGTCCTAGTGTGGTAGTTTAGTTTTGAACCTACAACCTCCGAGTACAAACCGTGGTCCTAGGCCAACTGAGTTAGCCCTTGGGGCTGTATATATATACATAGAACTGAACCTTTGAAAAAAAAAAAAAGAAAAAAAAAAAAACGTATAGAGATTATCATTGGTGAAGCCTGATACAGCTAGCCATTGCTATGCAAGAGCTTGGGTGTTTTTATTGTAAGTAGATCTGGCCCAAGAGGTCTAGCTTGATCAATTCCAAAATCAGAGGTCTTTTTGTGGTGTCTTTCTACAGCATCATGATAATGTCACAATCATCATGATATATAAAATTGCAAAAACTTGTTTTTCTTTTTATCTTTCTCTATGAAATCATTTGCAAATTCTTTTATAAAATTGTCAAAATAAATTCTAAATATCTATAATAATTCAAAGTTGCTTCTTGGATAAATACATTATACATAGAAACTAAAAGCGTATTTAAAATCTAAAAACCTTGTATTTGTTCCAAGTGGGACGCAACGACATTCGAGAAAGTTTTTGTTTGCTTTTCTAAGTAGTGAGACACTGCCCTCCCACAACATTATACATAGAAACTAAAAGCGTATTTAAAATCTAAAAACCTTGTATTTTTTCCAAGTGGGACGCAACGACATCCGAGAAAATTTTTGTTTGCTTTTCTAAGTGGTGAGACACTTCCCTCCCACATAAAATTGGGGGGGGGGGGGGGGGGGGGGGGATAATGGCTTGGATGTGTGGGTGGGTGAATCTTTACCCCGAGAGAGTGAGATTGGAAAAAATAAAAAAAATATTCTAATAAACCATTGATATGATGCATCTTCATCGTCTCCCATGAAAACTAAGTAAACAAATTTTTTAAAATAAATAATCAACAACTAATTACACACACATACACATATGTATATCACATAAAATTTTACCCAAGAGGTAACCCTCATGATTTTTATGAAAGGTGAATATTTTAATCCCTTGTGGGACCCATCTGTAATCAATCCCCAATCCCCCTTACACTTATTACCTTCTCATGAATTGATATTTACCGCAATTGAACACCTATGTGACTTATGCTCACCGTCATGTTAAACTATTGAAAAGACGGAACTTAAAATTTGTTTTTAAGTTTGAAACCTTCAAAATGAGATATTCCCATCACCTTTTTCCTCAGGATTGGAATGCAATTAAGTGGGTCCTCCAAGGAGATGAGAGTTTTAGCTATTATATTGAAAATATGAGATATACCTCTCGGATGAAAATTATGTGTGTAAAATTTATGTCAGTCCGCCCAACATAATTGAGACAAAGCTTGGATGATGATATATATACTATTTCTTTTGGTAATTAATATATATTGTAGATGTTAAAAAGGGAACAAAGTCACAAAGATGTTAGGAAAATGACAAACCCACCTTTTTCCCTTCATCCTAATCAAATTTGGCCTCACAAAAACTTGTAAAGCCTTGATTGGTACGAGGCTGTATATATGGTATACTGTTTTGGTTTTATATCTAATCTCTTCCTTTGCATGTGTTAATTGGTTTGACTTAGACAATTTTATATACCCAATTGATGGCCAAACTTATATTGTTTTGGTATTTTAGATTCAGAAATGGAGCCACTTACTCAACAGCACTAACTTTAAATGAATTCTGTTCACAAATCTTCTACCCTTTGAAAATGGGAAATGCAATTTTCGTATTCTTTTTATTGACATAACACTAAAAAAAAAAAAAATCCTTTGCAATTGGCCTATCTAATGAATACTCCGTTGCAAGTGCTACAATCATATCGCTCGGTCCCCTTTTATCCATGTAACTAGTGAAATTTTCTCCTATGGGAATCTTGCATAGCTGCCTACTTTTTTTGTGTGCGGGGGTTCTACTTTTGTGAACGGTAAGGATTGAAAATCTCAAACCATCTTTGCATCTCCGTTTCTTCAAAAAGGTATCTATTTCCTCCTCCTCCTCCTCCTTCTTTTTTTTTTTTTTTTTTTTATATATATTTCGTGGTTATAAGATTATTGTTGTTATTTTTTTATCAGTAATTAATTGTTATTGTTTTATTGGTTGATTGGTCATCAAGGAATATGACTATTGCATCTTCTTCAACCTCCCACAGGTCCATTTCTTTTGTTAAAAGTATAACGTGGTCACCAAGTATTCTTAAATTTCTTGTGTCCCAAGAAGTATATAATATCTTAATACTATGATTCCCTTGGGCACCAAGAAATAGTAAGTAGTTGACACTCGATCTACTAGTGGAGGATGTGGCCTCAGCTGTATGTACAAAAAAACTGAACATTTGAAAAAGAAAAACAAAAAAAAATCTATAGAGATTTATCATTGGTGGGGTCTGATTCAGTCAGACATTGCTATGCCAGAGCTTGGGAATTTTTATTGTAAGTAGATCTGGCCCAAGAAGTCTAGCTTGATCAATTCCAAAGTCAGGGCTGGAACAACCGAGTGCAAGAATAAATTGATGAACCACTGATGGATTAGTGGCGAAGGCATCCCAGTTTCAAAGTACCAATTAGGAATTGATCTTTGGTCCATATGTTCTAAGTCCCACTCAAGCGTGCGGTCCAAACTAGCAATTTTTTATTTTTTTTTGCAAGCAGAGATTATTGCTAATATGCGAAAATGTAATGAGCTCATCTCTTACTTTTAAACTAGCTAGTACTTGACCAGGGCCGGTTCTGAATTTTTCAGGGCCCAGGGCAAGAGTAAAAATTAGGCCTCTATATATATATATATATATATATAAACTTAGTGATGGCCTCACATTCATTTTTCAACCAATATCTAACCTGACAAAATTAACTAAAAATTTAACATTCAAAGCATATAAATTCAAACTTCAATATATAAACATTCAAAATAAAATGCTATAATGTATAAACAAGACAAATACTTGTAAGTTGTAACAATTCAATAGTTCTTTTTCATATAGCAATAAGCAATTAACAAAACAAAAATTTCTTTGCATCCTCAATAGCCAAAGCAAACAACAGCATCTTACTTGATATCCCCTTGCATATTCAGCAACCAACAAAACAAAAATGTCTTTGCATCCTCAATAGCCAAAGAAAAGAACAGCAACCTACTTGAAATTTCTTTGCATCATGAATGGTCAAAGCAAAACAATAGCATCACCATCTACAAGATAAGGTGAAAAACAAAATCACAACTAAAAAAGTATTATTGAAATGATTTCCTTCTTGCATTTTGAGAAGCAAAATCCTCAATTATGCTTTCAAATTCAAGATTTTCTAACATCTCCTTTTCAATGGATAAGATTGCTAGCCCATTTAGCCTTTCTTGTGACATGGTAGACCTCAAGTAAGATTTCAATAATTTTAATTTAGAAAAGCTTCTTTCTGCAGATGCTACAGTCACAGGTACAGTCAATAGTATTCTATAGGCAACCAAAACATTTGAAAAACAATCCATATCTTTTACAAACTCTACAATTTCAAGTGTTGTGTTTACTTCTGCTGGTAAAAGAAATTGTAGCACCTGTGACTCTGAAAACAAATCACTTGCATCAACATCAGAAGACTCACCATTTCTTAAAGTAGTTTCAAGCTTCACACAACAATTTTTCAATTCATCATCACCCAATGAAGTTAACTTCTTTGAATTAAACAAGAACCTAAAAATACCTTCATATGTTTGCATTTGTTCAAATCTACTTTTTAATGAAGAAAGAGTCATATCCACTACACATATGAAATAATTGACTCTAAGGGCCCGTTTGGTAAATTTACATGTATAGTCAAGTGAAGTATAGTGCATGTCCAACGGTATGAATTTCCACCATACCACGTTTGGGTGCAGCCCGGAACAAACCCATCTAGAAATGTATAACTTTACAGCAGTAGTTACATGATGGTCGTACAAGTTAACTCAGATGTCCACCATATTTTATTCTCATCCCTGCAATGTACCCCAGGCCAAGGTTTGACATTCATCGGAAGACGATAGGAAGTTTCCCCATAGGTTTCCATATCCTCTTCATTATCATTTCTCCCCATCTGCTGCAAACCAAATCAAATGTGCATCACCATCTCTCCTTTAAACGCATTAAACCTTCATAACTATCAAGACCTACTTTTCTATCTAACCCTCTTGAACGTGACTTTCCCCATCTGTTGTATAGCCTCGCTTTTCATGGCAAATCCCTAGACCTTATAACTTGCCATCATAGAGCCTCTTCTAGCCCTTCATGGTAGCAGCGAGGGAAGACAAGGTGGTTCTGAAAAAAGGGGGTGGATTTGCAGATTGCAATTGATCTTGTGCATAGGGTTGAGAAGACATGCGCCGCTGACAGTAGGTGGGTACAGAAAGGATCCACACAGTGAACACCATTACTTCACCTTCATTCCTCTCCACCAAACGGGGTTTGGTGCATAAGTTGGCCAGAAGAAACAAGCGTATGCATTCTTCATATCTACCACTGACGGGGACGACCTACATATCCATCAAACCTGTCAGGGACCATAACTTCTAAGCAACATCTATCCATCAGTTCATCTCTTCTTGCCAATGAAAGACTAGTGATGCCTGACATATAGCCGTCATAGATCTGCGTTCGTAGGCAACCATGACTCTCCGGAACGAGTAAATGTGCGAGGGATGATGGAGGATAAAACTTGGTAGAGGGATTACTTTAGATTTGGGCATTGATGTGAGAGGACAGCACCAGCAGAAATACTTACTCCCAGACACCTACTACGGCTGGGAGTAGAGCTGATCTTACCCGGGGAAAAAATTAAGCATGCGCGTGTCCTGCGAATAGAACGTAGGTGTTCGCATTAATTCAGTCCTCTCTCATAATAACTACAGGGTATTCATCATACAGATCCAGAACAAGCTCAACATATCTAGCAAAGATCTTACCGCAATTGCTCCATCGGTACTCATTCACAGAATCCCACTATAAAAAAGAAGCAGTGGCAGTTGATGATGAATAACGGGTGCAGGAATAGAACTCGAGTAAGATGACTTCCAATACGATACAAAACATGTCCGTGGACGAGCAAGGTATAGACTCTTTCCTCTATTTCCAACGTCTGTTTACTGTAAAACAAGCAAGTTCAATCTAAAAGCTACTTGTTGATAATTTCATTTGGTTCATTTGCTTGGTTTCACACCTAAGACGTGTATTATACTGAAACTTACATGCAACAAAGTCGACCGGCTTGATCCATCTATTTATTAGCTGAGATCACTTGTATTGTAAAACAGCACAAATTTGCTGGAAAAGTTTCCTATGCTGTTTCTACAACTTGATTGATTGTTTACGATATTGTACGTGTCAACATTATCTAAATAAGAATCTCTCTGCGCTATATAAGTGAAATAAGGATCTGATATCACTACCATTAACGTCTGCGCTATTGTTTATAACTTGTATTTTTAATATTGGTCTTTGGAATGTTAGCAAAAACATCTTGTGAAACGGTCAAAAATCTCTCAACTAGCTAACATCTCTGTGCATCAAGTCCTTTGAATACCACGTTTGGAATTTGCCACTACAAGCTTGCGACAATCAGATGGAGGGTAGAAGATCCTTCTATAGAAAGTCAAATAAAGAGAGGAGGGAAGCAAAAATAAAAAAAAAGAAAGCTGTTCTTGCAGTTCTTTGGGCAGCCTTGACTGCATGGCAAGTGCAGGTCACGGCCGCAGCTGCAGTGCTTTTCCAATATCGAAATAAGTCGGAGTCCCGGAACAAGAGAACTGTTGAAAGAGCCCACTACCTTTCGAAGTTAACAGAAGGGAGGGACGAAGAGTGTATTAGTCAGCTTAGAATGAACAAGGAGAGCTTTGATTACCTCTGCGAGCTACTTAGAGTGAGAGGGCTGCTGAAAGACACTCGCGAGGTCACCGTTGAGGAAGAGGTCGCATCATGCTTGCACATTCTGGCACATGCGGTTAAAAACATCACAATCGCATCGAGGTTTCTGCGATCAGGGAAACAGTTAGCCGTCACTTCTACGGAGTTCTCAATGCCATTCTAACACTAGCACCTAACTTCGTCAAACAATCCAACATACATACAACAACGGGACCTTCCAACTTCAAGGTAAAATGGGTACCTTTTTTTTAAGATCACTTGTCAACTGAGCAATATTGATCATGTTATGTTTTGTGTTATTTTCTCGCACTGATTTACATTTTTCAACCAGGATTACGTCGTTGCGATCGATGGCACCCACATACCCGCCTTCCTACCAGTGCAGTCACAATCAGCGTACCGAAATAGGAAGGGGACGTTGACACAGAACGTCCTAGCGGCTTGTGGATTTGACTTAAAATTTCAGTATGTCCTTCCCGGCTGGGAGGGATCCGCAACAGACGCACGAGTCCTACAGAATGCTCTAACAAGGGGCGATCCACTGGTCGTGCCGCCAGGTATATACATCCTACCCTCTTCGGTTTTCCTCCCACTTGAACAATAAACATCTCAATCAAATGGAAAGTAACCGCTCATTCTCCGATCTCTATTCGAATAGGCCGCTACTACCTCAGGGACGCCGGATTTGCCAATGCTCCGGGATTCCTCGCACCCTACCGTGGAGTCCGATATCATTTGAAGGACCACCGAGGAAGAACACCGCAAGATCCAAAAGAACTTTTTAATAAAAGGCATTTGCAAGCTCGTAATGTGATCGAAAGGGCATTCGGACTTTTAAAGGGGCGCTTTGCCATCTTAAGGACAGCCCCCCAGTATGACTTCATCCACCAGGTGTCGATAGTACATGCCTGCTGCACTTTGCATAATTTCATCCTAGAGCAAAATGATGCAATTGATGACAATTTCGAAACTAGTACTATAGATGCGGTCCAAAATGAGGAGGGATGTAGCGAGGTCAATCTGGCTGGTATTTTCAGGCCATACAGCCAAAGAGAAAGGGATGAGTGGCATGCCTTCCGTGATAACTTCGCAAACAATTTGTGGGAAGAGTACCAGATGAATAGGACACATGGATGAATCTATCACATGCCATAGTACAGTTATCGAAATATAAAATGCACTGATGTTGTTTAGTTGCATGGACTAAACAGTTGTTCTGTATCAGTCTTAATATAGCGAACTCTATCCATTGAGTCAATTTGCAATGTGTTGTAATTTTCGGGACGCTGCTACTTATGAATGCTTGTAATGCACGTTTTTACAGTTTATGTCCACTCACTTGTGTTTAAGTAATTAAGTATTACGATAATAACGTTGATTCTTGTAGTTCCACCGAAGCCTTCGCGCAAATACAATGTCTTCAACGCAAAGCTCGACGAACTATTATTGGAACTAATGCTGGAACAGGTAACAATGGGGAGGAAGGGAGACAGGGGATTCAAGGATGAGGCCTACGTGTCTGTTGCAAACGCAATGACGTCTGCGAGCACAACAGGGAAGAAGTTTACTAAAGGGACAATCCGGAATAGATGCAAGTACCTGAAGAAGCAATACGCCATTTGTACAGAGCTACTGAATGCATCTGGGTTCGGGTTTGACAATACAACGAAGCGCGTCATTGCCAGTGACGAGGTCTGGCGGGATTGGATAGTGGTATGATGTTCGAGGTTTCTACCGTATTGTATTTATATGCAATTTCAGTATTTTATTGTGTAGGACATCTTAGTAAAAAACATACTATGACATTGCAGGGACACCCTGATGCGCAGTCATGGCGGTCTAAGACAATTGATTACGACAGGCTCTCTCTCGTTTTTGGCCGCGATGTCGCCAATGGCCAGTTTGCTCGATCATCCTAAAATGCAGGCTAGACCAACGACTCTGTTTCACGTACGAACACCCAAGCGATTTCTGGTAATGCTGAAATTGGGGTAGACGACTGTATCGAGGAGATGATTATGGGCATCAAAGGTTGCGAGGGTTCATCCGGATCAAGGAAGCGAGTAAAAAAGGGTACCTCTTTAGCGGGTTTCATGACGGGGTTCCAACAGGCATCTGGGAAAATTAGTGCCGCGATCGAAGAGGTTGCAAAAAAGATGCTAGAGCCTTCGGAACGACTATCGTAAATTGTTGGGGCAGAATTGGATAAGATCCAAGAACTATCTCCGGCCGATCTAGACATAGCACACGAGTGGCTGAACAATAGTGCCGACAGTTCGACTGCCTTTCTCCATTCTAAGGATAAATCAGCATGGATTTTTTGTCGTTTGGACCGGATGCACAAGGAGACCGATCTCTGATCAGTCTCCTGTAGATGGGCTCTGTGGCTGTTATTGTGTGTGTTGGTTATATTGCTGTCTGCGTCTATAATCTGCATGAACTGTCTGTTATTAATATTGACATGTGGTTAAACTTTGAATTATCCAACTATTCCTCTCTCACATGAGGGGAAACTGCAAGAACATCTATGTTATATTTATAAGGTTGTCGTTTACTTTGAAAAACCTTTCGTTTGACAGGGCAGTTAAGGCAGATGAATCAATTTCTGTGTGTCCAGCACAACGTTCTTTGTTTCTCTTTTGCAGTATAATATGTCTACATAGTTTGTACTGTAATTGTGGATTTGCAGGATATCTGCCGAAGCTGATGCCATCATCTCAATAGTTAAAACTACCAGAGCTGGTTTGCTGCAAACAGGCAGAGTTCACAACAGTCCCTCTTCCCAGTATGCCTTCTAACTTATTAGTCTAAAACAAAAATAAAAAACTTAATGCTAGGATGATAATGTTTTTTTGTCCTTTCTGTCTTACTGCATTCACATTGATTTTCATATACATCAACGTCTGTAACATGTCACGTTCCATCTCCTCTACTGCTGAAATTGCACCCAAGTGTAGATGCGGGAATGGCGATATGAAGTTATTCACCTCCCATACAAAAACTAACCCAAATAGAAAGTTTTGGGGTTGTCCAGGATGGATTGTAAGTTCTAATATATTCAGACCCAGATGATGCGCATGGTCCGTTGCATTAACCAGCGTCTGATCCCATCTGTTGTTCATTCACATTTTTATTGCAGGAAGGAAATGGTTGCAACGCCTTCATGTGGAAAGACAAGGTAGCAGACCAAAGTTCCGATGCAAATTCAATGTCTTCTCACAAAGGAGACATTCGCGGTGAGCTGCATAATATATCAAATTAGATCGATGAGCTGAAGCGAGAAACTAACAAGAAATTACATGCTTGAGAATTGTACTTGCAGAAAATGTATTATGTGTGCCTGTTCATTTCCATCATTTTATGTGTAGGATTGGCTAGGCTATTTAATTTGTAGTCAGATGTAGCAAACGTTGGATGTCAGATTTTAATGTCCTTTGTTTTAGGTTCTGATACACTCTTTCTACTGACAATGTTGTAGTGAAAAGTCATCGTACGTTGCTGGTGATACAATATTTTTTGTTGTTCTAATTGTTCGACAATTCTCACTTAATTAAAGAGATTTTTTCACTCATACAGACGTCCGTTGCTAGTTAGCCGATAAATGAGTGATATTGGAGACAATTTTACGGCACCATATGAATGTTGTATGATACTATAGAATATAATTTTCAAGTATTGGATTTTTGCTTTTAGAGCAGGAAAATAACATTACTAAGATTATGAGGATAGCTTAACGTATAAGGTGGATTAACTAGAGTCAGGACATGGCCTACAAGATGGAAGAAATTCATTGTCAAGGTGCTGCGGGCTAATAGGATACTAATTCATCACTCCTCATAGGAAACCTGACAGTTTCCGAACTGCTATTGCTTCCCAGATGTATGTCGCAAATGTATGTCCCTTTTGAATTAATATTTGAGTAGTGAACGTAGAAGGAGCGGTTTCCGATCTAAACAATAGTGACGGATGTTGGTGAAATACACATAGCAAGTCATCTTGTGCAAAATTCCAAGTCTGATCTATGAGCAACCAAAGATGAAACAACATTTTAAATTGGATACTGGCAATTGATTTCATATAGACATGGCCCAACCCTTTTTAATTTTCCAGACAACAACGAGTAGCAGTTCGATACTGTTAAATGCGCTAACATCAGCAGTTAAACTATCAGATTATACATCAACAACTGATGGGTGACGGTAAAAATAAAAATAACTCCAATTGTGTAACAGTCGATGGCATTTCCTTGTTGACAGACCGCCCCCTGACCTCCTCTGAATGATGCCTCGCTCGGTGTGAATAGGTTGCATTTTGATTGTCTGTTTGTCTTGGGCAGTGTCAGCTTCAAGCACATAGTGAGTTTAATAGCCTAGACAGTCAAACCTATTCGGTCCTTCCTCGTGGGCAGCGGCCCTATCCAACTGGCGATGGTATATGTCAACGACTATTTTCTAGCGAAAATACCACATGTCTGCTTGTGTAAATCGGAGATCACGACGCCTTGCCAGGTGATCAGCAATGGCCATGACAAATACCCCACAGTCGTCACTATTTATAAGAAACCATTAAACACGAATGCAGTAAGTGTACGTAGGCATATACTACGTAACAGTGTGGAGTCTGTAACAAATTAATACATGTTGCCTTGCTGTGGGCAACTGGCAACATTATGCACTTCCCAATTTGTACCCGCCCAACCTCTTGATGCGAATTCAATGCAGACATACTCTTTCTGCAAAAGAGATGCGAATTGTAAGAGATAAAATGTATGAGAGATTACAAACATAGGTAAGGTGTTTCAGTCAACTTACAAACGCCTGTGCTTGTACCCAGTGGCACTTCCTCCATCCCATTGTATTGTAATAGTCCCATCTCTTCAATCTTGGGTATGCCACTAGTAGGTAGAAATGAGATTGATGCCAAACGGGAAAGAGCAATGCATCAAACTCTAGAAGTGACTGAGAGTGACAGAAGTTGAATGCAACGGAGCATGCATTATTCTATCCACGATCCCGCATGGTTTGCCATTGAAAATTCAATCGTACAAAATCTCTCAAGTCACAAGCCTACAAGCTTCTGACCTATTAATTAAGATGGAGAAGTACAAAAATTTTACCGCCAGGGTGCTTGGGAATATATGAACTCCGTGCAGACACCCGCTATTTATTGACAGCCAGTAGTCCATAATCTGTAATTTTTTAAGACATAGATAAAATGGAAACAATAGGTTAATACAGGTATCAAATGTCCATATAAGTAGCGCTAAATATGCGTACGTACCGTAGTACTAATCCAGTGCCTCCGTAGGGCCAGATATAGATCCTATGCGCTGATGTAGCTGCACGTCTCAAGGATCCCGTCGGGGCTGGATAGATTAGTCACACTCAAATTCGATAGTGAGTATAATTAGAATACAGTGAAATATAAGAAAAAAAGGAAATGTGAAGGTTGAATGATCATACGCGTTTTGGTATTCCTTCCAAAACTTCTCCAACAACGAGCGCTCATTCTTAGACAGTTGGTACTCCCGATTTGGCTGTGCTGCCCCCTTCATCGACGAAGGGGGGTATGGGCTTACTAACGGTTCAACAGACGCTTCCCATTTGGACGCTCCTATGTGTGCGCCGGTATCACGTTCCTCTCCCAATTTGCGTTTGCACTTACTGACCTTGGGAGATGACGAAGTCGGAGTCCTAATGGTTGGAGTACCCTGCCTGACCGTGCGCTCTGAAGGTTCTTTCTTCCTTTGTTTAGTGGGGAATGTAATTTTTAAAACCTCCTCGACGGACCAATCACTGCTGTTGTTGCCCTGTGACATTCGAAAAAATATGATCACCGCTATCAAGTTAACAAAATCTGAATAGTTGTCTAGTGCAGTCTTTCATAGAGATGACACGTACGGTAGAAGCTCCACTGTTGTCATCATCGTTAATGAAAGAAGCTAGGTTGAATTCCTCTAGGGCCTTGAAAGACTTGATTGCCTCTCTGAACTCTTGCATTTTACGCCCGACCCTCATGGACTACTCGTACAAGTCAACAGATTGTTCTTGATTCATGAGAGCGATGGATCCTGCTCCGAATTGCATGAAGAGATCGACCTAAATAATGAAATGAAATAAAAACAGTCATTATATCAAAATTTGTCAAACGAAATCTAACTATGCAGTAACTAATTACCTTGGCAAGTGCATTTTCAACTCTTGCTCGTGGTATAGCTTCATCTGTGGCGCATGACTTGCCGCTCGCTTGACGATACCAACTGAGATACTGTTCGTCGTGACATTGCTCTCCATCGTGTGCTCCTGTGATCATGGCAGTGTCTCCTCTGGCCTCCCATGCATCCATAAATTTCCTGCACCTCTCTCCATAGTCAACAGAGTCTTTGGATGCCTCTCATTGATTCTCTCCCATCGATGGAATGGAGGTGGCACAGGTTGTCTCAGTCCGAACTGCTTGTATACCCTATCAACATTGTGCCGCTCAACTATCCAATAGTAGACCAATGGTGTTGTACAGCGGAATAACTGCCGGTCCCGAGAGTCAACGAGCAGATTGAGCTGCAGGATCCAATGCCGGTAAGGCTGCCACTCAAACCGCATGAGAAGATAAATTCCAGCTGTTAATGCAATTTTCAATTGAAGAATATAGATTGTTATTTCAAACAAATAGTATCTGGTTGAAAGTTCATTACATCTTCCTGTCCATCAGCCCTGTCAAGTAGATTCCGCATCTCTTGGATTGTGCTGGAACACGTGTGTGTGGACAAGGCAGTTTGCCACATCTTGAACAGAGGAAAATCGACGCGGACTCTAGCCAACTCTAACCTGATGGGGCGTCCGATTGCTGTACGAGAGTAAGCCCATATCTGTATATGTAGGGATGTTGAATCAGAAGGTCATCAATGAGCCATACCATTTAAATTCATATTGACATTATAATTTAAATCCATTACCTGCAACAGATGTAGGGGCCCAGTGATGGTACGTAGACGGTCCTTTATTTGTGTGGCCTGAGTCAAGCTCCGGTAAACACAGGCTAGGCATGCAGGGCCCCATGGATATCGTTCAAAGTCCGCGAAAATTTCCAACAAATAACCATGCCCACGTGCCCCGGCGTTATTTGTCGATAGTTGCGACGCCACCAAACAGAACAAGTAAGCCCTTGCGTATCTGATCTCGTCTATGGCAGACAAATAACCATGCCCACGTGCCCCGGCATTATTTGTCGATAGTTGCGACGCCACCAAACAGAACAAGTAAGCCCTTGCGTATCTGATCTCGTCTATGGCAGTGGGTCTCGATGGCATATTGCTGAATTTCTTTTGTATCCAAGGCAAACTCAATTGCCCACCCCTCAAATACGCAGACGCATCAACCTTTAATCCAAGCAAGTTTATTACTGTTTCCTCAAGTTTGAATCGTGTCGACCAAACAGGGCCCGTCACCGCTTTGCCATCTACTGGTAATCCATACAGATATGACATGTCCTCTAACGTAATCGTCATCTCACCTCCACCCAAATGAAAAGTGTTGGTTTCAGGCCTCCAACGTTCTATTAGGGCATTGATTAACGCTATGTCTATTTTTCCTTTTTTCAGTTTGGCGAGATGTTGTAGCCCCGTTCGCCGCACATACTCTTTTACTTTGGTGTAAGCTTCCACAAATCACCTTTTGGTTCCAACGTAATTAAACGTACTTGCTCTATTTCCTGCACGTAGACCGAAATGGGGATTGTTAATTTTCACCCATGTATCAATTAAAAATTGAATGTCTCAATCATGTATACAGATTAAGTGTGGTACAATACCTCTCCTTGTAGCAACTTTGAGGAAATATGGTTTGCCTCGTCATATAACAGGGTGTCATTTGATCCCTGATCTCTAAATGGATCCATATCTAGAAGCAGTAGTATATTACACCTGACTGTGTCAATCTTTCTGTATTATATCCAAACACCTGGACCATCATTACCATGAACAATATTGGAAAATACACCTGTTCAACTTGTTTTGCAAATGAATGAAAATATTATAGTTCGAAAGTATCAGTGATAACAATACGAAGAACGAATAAAATTGAATTCTAAATCACATGACATCAAAATACTTGTTCATAGTTCTGAATTTAGTCATATAAAGAGATGTTCATCAGTCATCTGTCATCTAGTGATAGAGAGATAGGGATTCACAGGAGCCTGTCATGTAAATCTCACAAAATAATAATTTTGCACTACCATTTACAGCCATTAAAGAAAATCCTACACTCTATTTTCTATAAAAGTACTCCATACTTGAAAAGTTAGACTAAGGTCACAGTCTTGCATAGCAAAATTCAATTGTGGTGCTCTCGTTGTTTAACGTTCCAGTAGCTTTCTACCATATCGACTACACAAAGTGGCTAACATTATCTTCTTCCCATTCTTTCATAACCTGCAATTCTCACAATGGTAGAACCTAGATATAGCAAGCAGCTGGTTTGCAGAATGATCTGCAAATATGGATCATCTGTCTTCAATTTCCACAAGTTTTAGTGAAGGCGCTTAGGACGGATCAACATTAATTAAAGGTATGGCTGTTTTACCATGGGTATTTTGTATCTTATATATTAATTGGAAAGTTGGATCAAACTTGTACCTATCCAATAATGTTCACGGATGATTATTTATCATCCTAACCAAATGCATGTAGCAAAGTTTAGTTTAAGCTGGGCTACTTTCTTTCCAGACCATTCATATAGTGGGTTTGTTTTAATTATAAGTGTAGGGGTAGAGAGTAGTGGGAGATAGTACAAACATCATGAACACAGCTTACTGTTGAATATCATCTTCTTACATCACCAACACAAATTTTAGATCTGGCACATATTTTAAAAAAAAAAAGTAACAGAAGAAGAAAAAGACTGAATTGAAAGTTATATACGGATATCCATGTCAGTTGGTCTGTTATTGGTGATGTGTACTTATAACTCACATTATAAGTGTAAAGATTTAAATATAAACCAAGCTTCAAAGATACAAACAGGAAATCTGCACTAATCTAAAAAGTGTGGGTAGTAATGTAGTCATTGATTTCCCTGTGTACTATTGCAGGGAATTTATGTTCATGCCAACTTCCTAATTTGACTTAACTTGGGGCTTCACTGATCAGACCTGTGGCTTTCTGCCTCAAAATCAAATTCCTTGTTCTATGGTAATGTTTTTGTTAAGGAATTAGATTCTGGGAACAACGTTGATGTGTCAGACCCTTGAATAGCTCAGTAACAGAGGCATAATAAGTTCATGGAAGACAGGGTGTTGATATCTGCTATCCCAACGTGCTCTGTCCCACTCATCTATTCAAACTTGTGAAGATATATAAGGTGATTTTAGATGGCAAATATATATGTAAGCGTTAAAAACCCACATTTAAATAACCTTCGAATCAATGAGACTTGTTTCATGGCAAGTATCCAACTGAATACTCACCCATCACTTATTAACCCACTACCTACTAAAAGTCAGGATCCTATAGAGAAGCAATTTTTTTAGGGCAGTCTCACCTATACGTCCATTCATCAACATCTGTGAAGCGTACAACTCGTACGATGGTAATGTATCAAATACTTCTATTTCTCCATGTAGATTGCTCCACCAAAGAGGTTTTAACAGACCACATTCATAATATAGATGATATATAAGGCAACATGTTGCTTGATTTTCCCAATCAATTTATCACTACTCGTAGTTTGGAAATGGTGATTTCTCCAGAGTGAGCTGTATGTTACTGATTCACCCATATCTTCCATCGCCTATGTTACTTATAATTTTAATATTGAGTACTGTTATAGCAAGATTTTCTAGTTTATCAATTGAGAAGTAGTCATCGCATTTCCCCCAAATGCCAAACCCCACCGCTCATTTTCAATAGCTTAATGTTTCCAGAAACGTGCACAAATTTGAACTCGGCTCTTCTCAAAAGCATGCAAGCGCAATATCTGTAATCTAACGATATGGGCTCTATGGGATTTGCCAAACCCCATTACTTCACTGCATCTGCTTGCTGACTATAGCAGAGGTATTCTTTTAACCATCAAATGGTTGCCAATTAAATCAGAAGCACAAATAGTTGATTCGGATAGTACGTACCCTGAGAGAGGACACCGTTTTGCTCTTGGACTCAAAAAGAGATACGCGTGTGATGTTCACCAAACGGGGAAACGATGTTCGTTGAACAGAAATTACCCTATTCAACAGTGATGTCTGTTGGAGAGAGCCGGTTGCTGAAGGTCGATCGCCCGGTTAGTCAGCGTCTCTTCGTCGGAGAAGTCAGTAATTCCGTTGAGAGGAGAGAATGAGGTGGAGACACAGAGGGTTACAGTGTATCAGAAAATGGAATGGTTGGGGCTATCCAGTTTACAAACCTTGACCTTTTATTCAGACTCTTTCTTGTTTCATTCGTTGGGTGAGGGTCCACATCTTATTAACCATGTATACTTCACATATAAAGTAACAAGGCCTGGCCCACTCAGATTTGCCTCATACAAGGCTATGTGTCTGTATATCGCATAGCGGTGGGTTCCATTTTTCTTGAAGCGATGTGTTGGCAAACTTTTTGGACCACATTTTTGTAGTACGATATGTTCAATGTACTGGATGGCCTTAGATCTTCTGTTAAAAAGTGGCCGTACAGATGGCATGATATCACTCCATTCGATAGAGTCCAAACAGTGTAAAGTAAAGAATTTTAGCACTTTACATTGACCACCCAAACGCGGTCAGAGTGTTTGCGGTACGGAACAAAGTGACACCTAGAGTAACCTTTTTTACCATATGGGTGCTGGGTGTACTTAACTACACTCTACTAGTTAATTGCCAAACGGGCCCTAAATGATTCTTCAACTGATTGTACTATCTCTTCTTTAGCATTCTCATCAGATTGTTTCTTTCTATGACTTTGATGTTTTTGAGGAAATTCGGGTTCAATCCCCATATCACAAGCAATAGTTTTAGCTTCAATCATAGCAGATGCAAATCCATTTTCCCTATAATTCTCAAAAAAAGAAATGAGCCCCTCCAAATTTTTTAAAGCAACATCAATGCACATATCTTTAGATTGTAATTTTTTGCTAACTAAGTTAATTTTCAACAAAATATCATGCCAAATAACCATGCCTAGTAAAAACTCAAAATTTTCCAGTTCATGTGTTGCTAAACTCTCTGCTTCACTTTTTGCTTTAGCATCTTCACTAGTTTCTGCTACTTTAAATAAAGCTTCTTTTATTTGGGCAGATTGGTATCTTATTGCTTTAACACTCTCTACACGACTTTCCCAACGTGTAGTTGATAATGTTTTAAGAGTTAAACCATCTATATGATCCTGTAAAATCTTCCAACGCTTTGTAGAATTAGCAAAAACACAATAAATGCGTTGAACCACCCCAAAAAAGGATTTTGCTTTCACACAACAGTTTGCCATATCACATAGTGTTAAATTGAGAGAATGACAACCACATGGCATGAACAAAGCTCTAGGATTTATCTCAAGTAATCTTTTTTGTACACCTTGATTTTTCCCTTTCATATTAGAGCCATTATCATAACCTTGTCCTCTCACATCATCAATTTTAAGACCAAGGGACTCTAGGATAGATTGCAATTCAGTGAAAAGTCCTAATCCTGATGTATTTTTCACAATTAAAAACTCTAAAAAGTACTCTTCTATTTTCATTGGACTCCTTGACACATCCACACACCGTATTATCAAAGTCATTTGTTCATTGTGACTTGAATCAGGAGTGCAATCAAGTATCACTGAAAAATATTTTGCTTGTTTGATTTTCTCAATGATTGCACTTCTGACTTTTGATGCTAGCAAAGATATCAGCTCATTTTGAATCTTATGACTAAGATAGTGATAATGAATCTCGTCATTTTGAATTCGTCGAAAATGTTCACGCATTATTGGATCAAATTCTGCAACCATTTCCAATATACCCAAAAAATTACCATTATTTTCTTCATAAATTCTCTCTTTTGTTCTACGGAATGCAATATTATTTTTAGCAAGACATTTGACAACAGAAATTATTCTTACCAAAACATATTTCCAGTGTTCCTTCTCTCTCCTAATTTGTGCCTGTATGCCTTTATCAATTGTTTCATTTTTTTTCAATCTGTTATGTAATTCAATCCAAGAACTCATGTTAGTTATGTGTTCAGTGCTATTTTCATGTTGTTTAAGCCTCTCACTAAGATGTTTCCAATGTCTAAGTCCTTCATTTGCTAATTGGCTTCTACTACACATTGTCTTAAACAACTTACAGCAGAAACAAAATACCTTACCCAATTCCTATGAGTATACTAGCCATTTTCTATCCCGAGTCTCTCCATTTGGTAACTTTCTCATGTAATACGTTGAGGAAAAATGTCTAAAGTTCTCATCCCTAGGAAATTTGATATTATTATCTCTTGCAGGACCTTTTTCCATAAGTAAAGCTCTCATTTTTTCTTCAAGATTATCCCAAATTCTAGGATCACAAAAGTTTAAAAGAAAACTTGGTTCTACACCCTCAGGTTCAATGTCTTCATTATTACAAAGATGATCAATATCTTCATTCTCAACATGTTCATCTTCACCTAAGTCACCTACATGTTCATTAAAATCATTCTCAATTCCTACTAATTTTTCCACATGATTTTGTTGTTCAGATTCATTGACTAAATCATTATCAATTCCTACAAATTCTTCAACATGATTTTGTTGTTCAGATTCATTGGCTAAATCTTCAGTTGAGTTATCAAGTGAACTATTTGTTTTATTAAGAAAAAAATTATCTAGAGCTCCAGTTTGAGATTTAGTTAATTCTTCTCTGTCTCTTTTTCTTTTTCTTTTTTGACTTCCAGATGGTTGTTTCGTAGGGAACATTGCTACTTGAAAACAGAAACAGTACAAGTAAAACCAATGCAATTTTAATACTTAAAAGAATAAACAAAGAACAACATAACCTGGAATTTGAGAAATCCCCTTCAACAACAACAAACTTGATATTTCCAAATTTGCAGTCAAATACAGCTTAAAAGAATTCCTGCAAAGAGAATGTTTAACTCATGTGAATTGACTGAATTCACAAATCTACAAACAAAAAGAAAATTAACAACTATATAGATTTCAGATGATACTTCTTTTGTTTTGGTTCATTTAAACAACTATAAAGAAAATTATATATAGAAATGAAAAGGTTTTAAAGTTCATATTTAATTGCTTTTAGGTATTTCAGAAATCAGAGGTAAATAGAAGAATAGAATACTATATGAAGTTAGTGAGAACAGAGTTCTCATACATTTTTTGCTTTTTCAACTAAACCCATATGAATTGGATTTCAAACCATTCGGTCCATTACATATCAAAAAACGATGAAAAGAAAAGAAAAAACCTCTCTGGAATTTGAATCTTGATGTTGAAATCCCCTTTTTCATAAATGGTCCCTTCAGGTCCTTGGAGCCCTGCAAGCCAAGGCCAAAAAAACAGATGAGATACTCAGATACAATAGATGCATTTTAACGAACAGGAGGTGTGCACTGTGCGAGGAATGAGAGACATGGAACTGCCTAAGATGATGATGATGAGCATGACTTCTGCCGATGGATGGAAAATATCTTTTCCCCTTATTAATGCATAGTCATCAGAAAAAAATATTAACAAATAGTCAAATTCCATAAACAACCAAAACCCAACAAGATCCCAAGAAAGGATTTAACCCATATGGTTTTCAGTGCAATTCATCAATAACCGTCATGTGAAATCCTTCCGTTTTCATGAAAAGTAAAAACAGAGAAAGAGTATGTAAAGTAATTTCTTCAAACAGGTGGCAGGCATTAATAATGATAGGCTTAAAAAACACACACAGTTCCAAACATACAACTTATTGCTTACAAGAAGAAGAAGAAGAGACAGACAGAGTTTGACGATGCAGCGAAGTGGAGGAAGGTTGTTGCTGCCGCCGCGATTGTAGACTGAGCTGGTCGAAATCGTCGGATGAACTGATGAAACCCAAACGGCAGAATGGCAGCAGATGAGAGACTCTCTCTTTGCTAAGAAATGAGAAACTGCAATTTGCTGCCTTGAGTGCCTTTTACCCCACGAAAGCACCGTAAGCACGCCATGGAATGATGGAATAGACGTCTCGGCTTCCTGGCTCCTGCATATGTGATACTGATACATCTTGAGAGTTGACTGTTGAGTCTTGCTGCATACTGCATACGACTTGAGAGTTGAGGCTTATAACTTGTAGTCTTGACTCTTGAGAAAAATGGGCCCCCTTAAAAAATGGGCCCTGGGCAAGGGCACTTACACAGCCCTTGCCCAGGGCCGGGCCTGCTGATGAAACCCAAACAGCAGAATGGCAGCAGATGAGAGACTCTCTCTTTGCTAAGAAATGAGAAACTGCAATTTGCTGCCTTGAGTGCCTTTTACCCCACGAAAGCACCGTAAGCACGCCATGGAATGATGGAATAGACGTCTCGGCTTCCTGGCTCCTGCATACGTGATACTGATACATCTTGAGAGTTGACTGTTGAGTCTTGCTGCATACTGCATACGACTTGAGAGTTGAGGCTTATAACTTGTAGTCTTGACTCTTGAGAAAAATGGGCCCCCTTAAAAAATGGGCCCTGAGCAAGGGCACCTACAACCCTTGCTCAGGGCCGGGCCTGTACTTGACACACCCTGATCTGGGGTCCTAATCCCATGAGTGTGTGCTTCTTGGAAGCCGAAAGGAGGGCGACTCTCTAATGGAGCTCACCTATTATGAATTTGAGCAGCTCAAAATTAATGCTCTTTTCTTGTATTAGATATATATGCTCAAGTTTTACCTTACTACGAGTTAGTTCCACTATAAGACTGGGCATATGGTTAAGAACATAATTAATTACTAAGTCATTTTGGAATAAAATTTTAGGATACCCGATGTATATAGGAAAGAATTTGTTTTGATTGACTCACTTATGTTGAGTCCATGAACGAGCACTTATACTCTCTATAGTCAATGCTGGATTGTAATTTGGTTTGACAAGTTTTCATTGGTTGAGTGGGAATTTAGAGACTGTTAGATTCTGGGCTGCGTTTCACTGGCATTGTGTTTTAGTAGGTCTTGGGCTCTAGGAATATTGGGCCATCATTTAGTGGACAATGGCCTATGACTTTGTGGGTATCTCTGTCAAACATACATAATACAATACACACTGTAAAATAGGTGATCAATGTCGCATTTTCAAGAGCACACAGTTGATGAAGTTAATCTCATGCACTTGTGATCCTGAAATATTCTACTAAACTAATCAAATTTTTTTAATGACGACAAGATTCATCTTGTGTCTTAGCATATAATCATCTCATTTAGGGCAAATTTGGAACGATTCTGCATATTTTTCTAGGCTGTGTTTGGTGAAAGGCTGGGATCTTCAAATCAAGATGAGACAGATTAGCACCCCACTCACACCCAAATATAAGTATTGTAGGGGCCATTGTGGAAAAAAGATTTCTTGGGAGGGCCATTTCTAAAAATGGCTTGAAATTCTAATTTATCAATTTTTTTTTTCTTTTTTTGCAATTTTGGAGGGCTATGCCCCTGCCAGCCCCCTAATTCCGCCCCTGCTCATATCCACACTCACATAACAAATGTTAGTAGAGGGGTTTTGAAATGGGATTTCATGTGTCGCATATCCAACCCGCACCAATATGGGTCTATAGTTTGTGATGCTAAACTCAAATTAGACAGATATACACACATAGGACTTCCTAATAGATGAATTCTTATTAACCGCAAGGGGTAACTCAGTTGGCCTAAGACTATGGTTTGCATTTAGATGTTGTAAGTTCGAAACTGCACTACCACACTGGGGTCACAGAAGAGTTTGCCTGCTTCCCTTTGGGCCAGGAGGGATTAGTTCAGCCCAAAGAGTTGGGAACCATCTGTTAAAAAAAAAGATGAATTCTTAATCATTAAAAAGTTAGTTTCTTTTTGTGTTGTATGAGATTAAAAAAATGGCCTAAAAAAACTATATACTCCTTGTACCATCTACATTGTTGTAGTTCTATATAATTTTTTTTATTGAGTAATACAAAACTCAAACTCACCCTAAACCTAAAAATTTACCGAGCAATACAAAACTCAAGCTCACCCTAAACCTAAAAATTTACCGAGTAATACAAAACTCAAACTCGCCCCATACTAAACTAAAGCCGGGCCAAAGTTCATAAACCTATACTATCAACTCTCATAAACCCGTACTATCAAGTCACCACCAAACCCATTTTTACTGAAAGCGGGTTGCCCAACCCACATTTAAATCAGACCCATTGCCATCTCTATTCAGACACACACTACCCAAGTACTTTTGCAGAGTGGGAGAGATGTTGAGCTTTTCAGCATATGAATCAGCATGTGAGTTGAAAATAATAATAATAATAATAAAAAAAGCATAAAATCTAATCTAATCTTTAAACAGAGAATAAAATATATGGGCCCCACCCCCACACATGATTCCAATCCTTCCCACTGCAAAGCACTCCGAAATACAAAAACACCGTCCGTTACGCTACCTACCTCTGAAAACAAAATCCGAAATCCCCCCAGCAACAAAAACCGATCCGATCTCGTCGCGAAGAAGAAGAAGAAGAAACCGCTGCTAATCGGATCCAAAATGCAATCCATCTCCAGACCATCATCTCTCTCAAAGCACCCGTTTCTCCATCCGAGCGGATCCAGTTCCAGATCCGGACCCGGATCCGGATCTCTCCCCCAATTTCCACACTCCAAATCCTCCATCAATCTCTCCTCAAGAACCAGACAGCTCTCTCTTCTTCCCCAAACCGTTATATCTGCGAGCGCGGAGCGTAACGGTTTCGGATCTCCGATCTATCCGTCCGGCTCGGGCGAAAAGAAGCGTCCGACGAGCGCTCTATCTCCTTCCCGCGCGGTGGAGATGTGGGGCTGGACTGATCGGCTTCCCATGGCGAATCTTAACGGCGTTATGACGGCTGTGCTTCTAGCCGTTGGCGTCTGTTGCAGCTTTTCGTCCTCCGGGAGCGGTTCGTCTCCTGAAGAAGCTTTCGTGAGGAAAGCCGTTTCTTCTCATGATATCGTCATCTTCTCCAAATCATACTGCCCGTAAGCCCCCTCTCCCCTCTCTCTTTTGTTTTCATATGAGATTAGACGAAGATTAGCGAAAATCTTATTAGAATTTCGAATTTTTTTTCTAATTATGTTTGTGTTCATGTTTATGGCATTAATTATGTTTGTGTTCATGTTTATGGCATTTTGTTGGTTATTACATTGGGTCATCTGAAGGTTTTGGGTTAGTGTTACTAGCCCAATAGATTTTAGTGATTTGATTTAATCAAGAGATTTTAGTGATTTGGTTTAATCTGAGAGATTTTAGTAATCATGTGGAGTGATCTCAACAATCATGTAATAATTTGGTTTTCTTATTTTAGACTGTTCCTCTATTGTCACATCCCGGACCCGAGAATCCCTTGTTTAGGGTGGTTCCCAAGGTGTGACACACGTACTCCCGTGAACTCGCATCTGTTCCGGACCAAATCCGAATTCACGAAGGAGAAAATTCCACATTTTACGTGTGAGGATTACTCACTGACACCTGTCAATGCACATTTATCTGCGGAAGCCTGTACAATATCAAAATTTAAAGCCATGATCAGTCCAATAACCAATCCATTATATTACAAATTTCTCTTTAACAAACTAATGATTTAAATAGCTTAAATGCATAGGGCACAAGTACTCCAATGAACAACTACTAGATGCCTATCTCAAGGGAATATATTCCTACTACAATGCGACATAAACTACTCATATGCATTACCTTATACTATGTGCAATTGAATTATCTATTCTCGAACTCAAGATTACCCTTCTGATTCGTACTCCGGCAGTCATAACTAACCGTTAAGCTTACCGATTAACCTCAAGTTTGAATGGATAAAAGTAACTTCCTTTGGTGTCTTGAATCCCTATGACACCAAGAATAGTATCTCAAATACAACGATTTGGCAAGTATAGGCAAAATAAGATTTCACATAATGTTTCAATTTGAATTTGAGACAAGTAAGTTCGTAGAGATCAAAGATAAGTATCAACTACACAATTGTGCAAACTTCGAATTAATCATGCTGGTGAATCAATTAATGAGAAAATATACTAATTTGGCTACTACTTTAAGCTCATCCTCTCAAAGAGAGCAAATCTAGTTGGGATGTCACCAGCTGCCCGGCCAAAGGCTAACTGGCTACCCGGTTCTGGAGTTTCGGTGCTCCAGGTGACTTACTGCAGTAGTCTCTAATGAATAAACCAAGTGCTGACCCCGTCAGGCGTCACAGGGTCAAAGCTAGGTAGTGCCGACTCAATCGAATCAATTAATCAAATAATAAGTGGATTCCAGTGAGTTGTAGTTCGAACTGTCTAAAATCAAATCATTTCAACTCATATATCATTGTATACTCACTAAATCCACATTGTCAATAAAGACTGGATCGATATACACTATTTGAAGAATGACGGAGAAATTAGAGTAATTAAACCTCAAAGGATATTGATGATGAAATAAACTTATTTATTTATAATGACTGATCTATCAATGGAGATGTAATTCAATATGCAATGCAATAATTTAAGGAATCAAGATCTTTTACTAACCATTTCTAAACTATTTATTTTAGTCTTTCACCGTCCAATACAAGGTAAGTTTAGCAAAATCAATGTATTACTACCTTTTCAGGTGTCACTATTTATGAGGGGTACAGTGAGTTTCTAAACTAACCCTCATGGCATAGTGTTAGACTAATAAAGATTCATTAGACCAATTTAATAAGGTTAACGGTTCCATTTTAAGGTCATAAGTCTAAAAAATTCCTAAATTCCTATGGAAGTAGGGTGAGCACCAAAATCCACTAAATGAAGGATTAAGGAGGGTTAAAATAGGCTAAGGGTATTAATACTCCTTTTAATTGGGTCCAAAAGGCCCAAAATTCCTGAAGGTTCACGCACTCGAGCGGCCCTCTGCGCGCTCGAGCGCCCACTTCAGGCTTCCATTCCGGAATTTCCAGGGAGTGGGTCCGCTCGAGCGGCCCTCTGCGCGCTCGAGCACCCACTCCAGAATTCCATTTCAGAATTTTTGATGGGTTCTTTCTTCTCCTTCCCTTCTCACACTACTTCTAACATAAAACCTGCATAAAAATGGAGCCTTCATGCTCCCCTTTACAATACTCAATCTCTCCATTCAATTTCATCACATTTAAACTATGAAACCATTCATTTATTAAGAACTAAGAGCATTGAATAAAAGTATCATTGAATCAATGAAATTAACAAAATGTAAATCCATATTATGCATATACTTGCCTCAAATTTAAGCTTTCCAAACCTCTTCTACTCTCTTGGTGTTCAAAACCCTAAAATCCCCAAATGATTCAAACCCTAGACACAATACCCATCAAAACACCAATTAAAGTCTATACATGCTTATGAGAGGGTCCTTTGACTCTAATGCAACTCAAAACACAAAGAAAGATGGGGTTTAATTCTTACCTTGACAATAATTCCGAATTTGGAAAGAGTTGGGGATGATGGAGATGGGTTCTTGTCAACAATTGAAGGTGAAGAAGGTGGAAAAGATGAAGATGGAGAAGAAGAAGACTCCCAATACTTGTCTTTCAACCACATGCACCAATTGACTTGAAAAGAGAAAGAGGAATGGAAAGGAAAGAAAACAGAGGAAGAAAGCTCTCCCAGCCACAGTGAACGAATGGAGAGTTGAGTTGGTTTAAAGGGATAAGGATGTCTTATTTGCAAGGAAGTCCAGTGGTTTTATGTATTTCCATAATAAGTCAAATGATGGCCCACTTCATCACCGGTTGATCAAATGAAAGAAAGCTTAATACGAAAATCAACGTGCTCAACGAGATGCAAGCGATGATGCTAAAATGATGTACATAAGATGAAATTTGGGAAAAAAATCATAATTTACCTAAACTACCTTAATTAGTCACTAAGTATAATTACATGAACTAAAACACAATTACTTAGCATTAGACAAGATCAGTTCGGGTTGGGGTGTAACATTCTCCCCCTCTAGGAATCATTCGGTCCTCCGAATGAATCTTCCGACGGAATTAATTCGGGGTAGTGCTGCGACTTGTGCTTCGATTTTCCTGCACGGGTTCTTCTGGTTCATGATGATTCCAAGAAGGTTTACTCAACGAACGATCCTTGTCCACAACACTTGTTCTTTCTCATCAATGATACGGAGTAAAAGTTCAACACATGTTGTGTCAACTTTGGTCTAAATTTTATCGTTCTAAACAACGTGAGATGGATCTCGAACTAAAACTTTAGTATGGTCACGTGGATTACATCCTAAATATTTGTGATCTGGCCGTACTCTCGATCTGTAGTTATGTCATTGACTTCATCATGAATCCGGCATCATCCAACGTAACGAGATATCACTTGTTTTTTTTTTTTGTCTGAACTTTGTCATGCTTTCACTTTCTTACTACAGAATTCTGATATCCGATTAATACTTGCCCGCGTAGCTCCCCTGCTTACTTTGGTTGTCTTCGACACCTTGGTGCAAGTTGAATTTTTTTTTTCATCGGTCTCGTCCAAATTGGCCCATGAAGATTGATTTCTACACACTGACGTCTGCACCAATTGTTAAACAAAGAAGTTTGGTCTGTGTGGTGGTGAGAATAACATGAAAGTTGTCTTAGAAAACCTCATGAGCTATCATGTCCATACTTGCGTGGTAACATTATTGTCCGAGAACTTATACTAGGTCACTTCAATCGTCCTCTAACTGGTCTTATGGTCCACTGAATGACAACTAATTAGGCATACAGTAATCGATCTAGTCGGACAATATAGGTATCAAAATTCTAATATCACTTATGAATCTAACCTATTTATCTCTCTTTCGTTCGTAATCCTAAATAGTCGAGGTTCACAATTGGCCGACTTAGATTTTGTTACATCGATCTTTGTTCAAGTTCTGTGATATCAGTCACAAATGTTAGCTCAAATGTAACCTTGATTATTACCTATCTCAGGTAAGTCTGATCCACACGTCTAACAATTAAATTACTTAACAATCCAACCGCTACACATGCTCACTAAGGAGGTTGTATTCTATTTCAACTAGTCTGTCGTATATCTGAGCTCCATAGTAATAACAAAAGGTTGTCACAACCTACAAATTTCAATTCAAAAGCATTAGGCAACTAACTTCGGCTAACATTGAAGGGAAATTCAAGCTATCTATACTTCTAATATTAAATCTATTATAATCCCAATGCTCACACTGAGTAGATAAAGTCTCAGATCTAGTTGCATTAATCCTAAGAGTCCAGGTTTGAAACTGGCTATCCTAATTCTATAAAATCATCCACGACTCATTCCACAGTACAATAGTTCTCAATACTAGTCTCTAACGAACTAGATTTCAATCTCTAACATAATTGAATTCGTCGACTAATATTCGCATCACATATACTAGCTAAGGACATTAGTTTACAGTTCGACTAGTCTATCTCGAATCCGGATTCCATTAAGAAATATGATCTGGTCAAATTTCTACGGTCGGAAAAACTAAATGACTAACTTATCGGAATTGATCAGCATAAGAACAGTGTTCTAGGATCCAATCTATTATGATCTTAACACTATCCCTAAACAGGTAAAGCGGTGGCATTAGCCACACTAATTTTATTGGATCGACCACAACTATAGTCTTGCCAAATCAACATGTCACTTATCTCAAGCAGACTCAACGAAGCACATTCCCTACTCAGACTTGCTAAGGAAGTTATTCACAATTCATTTGTTTATCTCATCTTCAATCTCACGTTCATTAAAGGTATGACTAAGCCTTAAGTTAAACTCACCATAGAGATTCTAAACCGTATGGTCCACTTTTACTCACGAATTTTTTTTTTTTTTTTTTTAAACTAGGTAAAATACGGTTTACTACCCTCTTGGTTACATTCATCATAACCTAATCCAATCTTTAGGCATTAACTATTTCTGACCCAATTCATAACCTTAGTATAGATCGAAGTCTCTTAGTTTGTGGTTCCATTACTAAAGGTATCTCTGGCATTATTTCTATGGCCAAGTCTATCTATCTAGAAGGTGGTGATTTTAAATACTCACATAGGATAAAGTCTAGGATATCTAACCAGCCATGAATAGATTTCTAGCTACCTAAGTAGTTTATCTTCTGATATAACAATGGAATTCTCACAACTCCCACAACTTACTTCCTATGCTTAAAAATCAAAGTTCCTGGCACGCGAATACTTGTCTATATTCTTGTCAAAAGTCTAAGTAACCAAGGTCTTAAAAATAACTATATAGAGTCTAATAATTCTATATCCGTTCGATCACTAACATACAACATCACTACTCACGCTAACCACATTCATTGGAAATCTCTATTTCTTAACTGTGATAATGGTGACCTCATTCAAGTGATGGCATTGCACGGGGTCACGGTGAAGATTTACACTTCTGACGGTGAGGTTGAGCCCGAGGCTCAAAACTCCTAAGATAACTTAGGGACAATACCCTAACGGTAGACTCACAAGAACACTACTCAACGTTTAGTATCAATATAGCATAGCTTACAATCAACCATTCATTTCTATTTATAATAAAGGGAATGCATAAATAAAGGGATTGTCATTGTTTAGTGATTCCTCAAATCACTCCATCAAATCTCTCACTCAATTCTCTAAGTACATCAAATCAATACAATCTCAAATTACTAAAATGACTAACCTCTTTAAAGCAAATAAGTCATTCCTGGCGGGGCCCGTTAGTGGGTCCTTTGTTCTTGGGTGCATCATCTAGTCTCTTAGGACTAACTATGATCCAATCCTATATCACTACTGGGGTCAATACTAGAGTTATCTCTCAATTAACTGGGATGAAATCTATCTTTTTAAGAATTGACAATTCTTGCTCTTACTAAATGAAAAGGTTCAACACATCGCACAGGTTACTAAGATACCCCTAGTCATTAAGGTTACCTTGACCTTTCAGAATAAATCTAGGGAATTTGTAATCGTTACAACTAACTCGTCTACCATAAGACTTAAACCAATGGGATATTCAACTATTGCTAGGATCCGTACTTCTACACCTGTACTAAAATCACATATCTATAGGTCACTATCTTTTGAGGTAATCTATATAGTCTCGATGGTTTACTACTTAAGAAATGTCTTATCAACTCACATCCACTAAGATCTTTTCTAACTTCCTAGTGCTCAACTTTTCAAATACCAATAACCTATCAATGATGTCATTAGGAAGACAACCTGAGGTTGTACGATCTATCTTTGGAAGACCACAGAGTGTGACTCAGTGATAGTGTGTGAAGCATTGAGCCAAGCAAATATTATACTCATAATTACTATTATCATCTCACCTCCTTCCACTACGTTTGTCATTTAGCCCCCTCTAGAGCCATAGCATCTACCTGTCTGTCATCTGTTGAACCGGTCTCTATTGTAATGGCATCTGCTCACCTTCAGTTGTCTTTTGGCTCTTGCGATTTTACACTGCTTCGAGCGGTTCTTCGAGGTGGCATCTTTTGTACTTCGGTTTTCCTAAATATACAATTAGATAAACATCCAGAAACAATCTTCAAACTAAAATCATCAACGTCATATCGTGTCCTCACCACGTCTCTAGGTTTTCTAAGTCTTTTAGAAAAGACTTTTCATGTCTCTGATACCATACTTACGTATGTCACATCCCGGACCCGAGAATCCCTTGTTTAGGGTGGTTCCCAAGGTGTGACACACGTACTCCCGTGAACTCGCATCTGTTCCGGACCAAATCCGAATTTACGAAGGAGAAAATTCCACATTTTACGTGTGAGGATTACTCACTGACACCTGTCAATGCACATTTATCTGCGGAAGCCTGTACAATATCAAAATTTAAAGCCATGATCAGTCCAATAACCAATCCATTATATTACAAATTTCTCTTTAACAAACTAATGATTTAAATAGCTTAAATGCATAGTGCACAAGTACTCCAATGAACAACTACTAGATGCCTATCTCAAGGGAATATATTCCTACTACAATGCGACATAAACTACTCATATGCATTACCTTAAACTATGTGCAATTGAACTATCTATTCTCGAACTCAAGATTACCCTTCTGATTCGTACTCCGGCAGTCATAACTAACCGTTAAGCTTACCGATTAACCTCAAGTTTGAATGGATAAAAGTAACTTCCTTTGGTGTCTTGAATCCCTGTGACACCAAGAATAGTATCTCAAATACAACGATTTGGCAAGTATAGGCAAAATAAGATTTCACATAATGTTTCAATTTGAATTTGAGACAAGTAAGTTCGTAGAGATCAAAGATAAGTATCAACTACACAATTGTGCAAACTTCGAATTAATCATGCTGGTGAATCAATTAATGAGAAAATATACTAATTTGGCTACTACTTTAAGCTCATCCTCTCAAAGAGAGCAAATCTAGTTGGTGTGTCACTAGCTGCCCGGCCAAAGGCTAACTGGCTACCCGGTTCTGGAGTTTCGGTGCTCCAGGTGACTTACTGCAGTAGTCTCTAATGAATAAACCAAGTGCTGACCCCGTCGGGCGTCACAAGGTCAAAGCTAGGTAGTGCCGACTCAATCGAATCAATTAATCAAATAATAAGTGGATTCCAGTGAGTTGTAGTTCGAACTGTCTAAAATCAAATCATTTCAACTCATATATCATTGTATACTCACTAAATTCACATTGTCAATAAAGACTGGATCGATATACACTATTTGAAGAATGACGGAGAAATTAGAGTAATTAAACCTCAAAGGATATTGATGATGAAATAAACTTATTTATTTATAATGATTGATCTATCAATGGAGATGTAATTCAATATGCAATGCAATAATTTAAGGAATCAAGATCTTTTACTAACCATTTCTAAACTATTTATTTTAGTCTTTCACCGTCCAATACAAGGTAAGTTTAGCAAAATCAATGTATTACTATCTTTTCAGGTGTCACTATTTATGAGGGGTACAGTGAGTTTCTAAACTAACCCTCATGGCATAGTGTTAGACTAATAAAGATTCATTAGACCAATTTAATAAGGTTAACGGTTCCATTTTAAGGTCATAAGTCTTAAAAATTCCTAAATTCCTATGGAAGTAGGGTGAGCACCAAAATCCACTAAATGAAGGATTAAGGAGGGTTAAAATAGGCTAAGGGTATTAATACTCCTTTTAATTGGGTCCAAAAGGCCCAAAATTCCTGAAGGTTCACGCACTCGAGCGGCCCTCTGCGCGCTCGAGCGCCCACTTCAGGCTTCCATTCCGGAATTTCCAGGGAGTGGGTCCGCTCGAGCAGCCCTCTGCGCGCTCGAGCGCCCACTCCAGAATTCCATTTCGGAATTTTTGATGGGTTCTTTCTTCTCCTTCCCTTCTCACACTACTTCTAACATAAAACCTGCATAAAAATGGAGCCTTCATGCTCCCCTTTACAATACTCAATCTCTCCATTCAATTTCATCACATTTAAACTATGAAACCATTCATTTATTAAGAACTAAGAGCATTGAATAAAAGTATCATTGAATCAATGAAATTAACAAAATGTAAATCCATATTATGCATATACTTGCCTCAAATTTAAGCTTTCCAAACCTCTTCTACTCTCTTGGTGTTCAAAACCCTAAAATCCCCAAATGATTCAAACCCTAGACACAATACCCATCAAAACACCAATTAAAGTCTATACATGCTTATGAGAGGGTCCTTTGACTCTAATGCAACTCAAAACACAAAGAAAGATGGGGTTTAATTCTTACCTTGACAATAATTCCGAATTTGGAAAGAGTTGGGGATGATGGAGATGGGTTCTTGTCAACAATTGAAGGTGAAGAAGGTGGAAAAGATGAAGATGGAGAAGAAGAAGACTCCCAATACTTGTCTTTCAACCACATGCACCAATTGACTTGAAAAGAGAAAGAGGAATGGAAAGGAAAGAAAACAGAGGAAGAAAGCTCTCCCAGCCACAGTGAACGAATGGAGAGTTGAGTTGGTTTAAAGGGATAAGGATGTCTTATTTGCAAGGAAGTCCAGTGGTTTTATGTATTTCCATAATAAGTCAAATGATGGCCCACTTCATCACCGGTTGATCAAATGAAAGAAAGCTTAATATGAAAATCAACGTGCTCAACGAGATGCACGCGATGATGCTAAAATGATGTACATAAGATGAAATTTGGGAAAAAAAATCATAATTTACCTAAACTACCTTAATTAGTCACTAAGTATAATTAAATTAACTAAAACACAATTACTTAGCATTAGACAAGATCAGTTCGGGTTGGGGTGTAACATCTATTATATATAGATGGAGGTACTGAATGTAAGTAATGCTATTGATAACAAAAATATTCAGAGTATTCTCATTTGAGTGGCCTTAGTCCTTGAGTTGGAGGGCTCGATCATACCGTCGGAGGCGTTGATCTTCATAGATCGTGGCTGGGGCTGCACCATGTGTGAACAAAAAAGGTGGAAGCAAAACGTGCGTGAAAAAAAAAAAAAGAAAAAAAAATGGTGTAAGCAAAACCTTGGTTATGGATGTCTAGGGATAGAAGCCATGAGAACACCAATGCACAAGGTTTGGAAGCACTCCTTTGTGCATATGCAATGAACTTGTAGCATCCATGGCTCATTTCCAGGTCTGTGGTGCACATGAAGCTGGCTCGAATGTATGCATATGGTGAATAGCAACACTATTGAGTATTGATAAAACAAGGCAGCTTTACAAATTTTTCTTATTCTTATATCCTTTTCATGTGGGATTTGATGCCAAACTTTTACTTGGGAGTGAAAAACAGAAGTATTTAACAAACCACTTCCTTTGTTTTGAAATACACACAAACCCAACTTCCAAACTTTCATTTATAATGTTTATTAACCTGACTACTATCTGCTAACTCATTATGGATGTGCTTGTAAGGTTTACATTACTACTGCATTTTATGGAATTCAAGTTGATGGTTGGTGGGATTGAAAATAATATTAATAGCTCATATAAACCTGAACAAATGTGCCCAAACTCTGAGCCTGACTATCAGAAATTGTTACCACTAAAGCATTGCCGGAAGGTACAATACAGGAATCATCGGACGTGTATTTTAGTTTGATCTTGTCATTTTCAAAGAATTGTTCGTTCAATGAGGATTTAAAAAGCCTGAATGGTTGATTTTTGGTTGATTTTTTTCTATTTTTCTAATGATTCAAAAGTTGCTAAATTTTTTATACGGTTGGTTGTAGATATTGTCTGTTATATGGCACTGACAGGGTCGGCTGTCGATATTTTTCAATGACAGTGTTAGTTTTGAAACCAACAGAAGCCTGCAAAGTGAAAAAGATGATTGCTTAGATAATGTCAAAAGCAGAAGTGAACGACACACATGAAAGCATGGTTTTTAAAATCAGTTGAGTTTGAGTCAACTCAAAGTCTCAGACTTGATGGCGAACATGTACAGTCATATCTATGGCTGACTCCTGGGCCCTGACTGATTCTATGTGAAAAGACAAAAGTTGATATATACATATATGTTTCCAGTTTCATGTTGTGAGAACTAATTAGGGAGGCTTTTTGGCTTCTTTTGAACTGATTTTGGAAAATTAGACCCACATTTTATGGTAGATTTAAGCATTCAAAGGTCGGAGCCCGGAGGTGCTATTCATTCACCTTAGTTAAAAAACAGGCTACCTAGCACTATTTAAATTCATTCTCAACGGCTACAGCATGTGTCTTAAAATTTTAGATTCATAGGATACTATTTTCTATTTTAAATATTTTAAATCATTTTTACAAAATTTATAAGCCTTCTTAGGCTCTAGGATGTGACTCATCCGAGTTAACTCAAGGATGGCGGAGTTGCCTCCAACCTTGCCCCCAAAAGCTAGGCCCTTTTTAGGGACTTCCCCAACAACATCCAATTGATTAGAGTGGAAGGGAAGTATCCTGCAAATCTTTTGAAGATATCCTCCAACCCCAACAACTATCCACAAATTCACTTTCCTATATTTCTTGAACAAGAATTTGCTACTAAAGTAAGCCCCATTGCCAACACTGATACCCAGATAAACTATCAAAGATAGAAGTAGAAGTAGCATGTAAGCGGTTGAAACTATCCCTGCTTGGGAAATTTTGGGGAGAGTCGGTGAGATTTCAGACACTTACACAACACCTTCATCACTTTGGTGTTTGTGTGGTAAGTTGGAAATCCAAATTTCACATGAGTGTAATCAACTTAGCCTGCAATTCGAGGCAGATCTATCACATGTACAGATTGGATCGCCATGGAAGGTCACTGGCCTACATTTGGCAGTCATGGATTGGGTACCCAACTTTGATCCTTCACTGGCCATAATAGCCATCTCCACCATATTGGTACAAGTACCTGATCAACCCATTGACTTATGGAAGGAAATACTAACCTAGATTGTCGCTCCCTTTGGATAATTTATCAATATGGTCCTTACTGCAACAACCCAGGGATGAGGGGAAGAAGAAAGGAATTCCTTCAATGTTACTTGTTGTGCTTAACTTGTTTTGGGGATTTATTCCTGGAATCTAGTAAAATGCATTTTGCAACTATTGTTAATGTCTAAATAACTGTAAAGAGTTCTTGCTGCTTCATTCATCTGGCACTTACATTTTTCTCATATGTATTTAATTAGGGCATCAACTTGTGCAAATATTACTTATAATTTTTTCTTTACGTTTATGTATTTTTTGAGGCTGCACTTTTATTTATTTATATTTACATTCTGTTCATGGTAATTGACAGATACTGTAAAACGGCAAAAAATGTTTTTGAAGAGTTGAAGAAGACACCTTATGTTGTTGAGCTAGACCTGAGAGGTTTGTTTACTGATAAAGCTTAAGCTATAGCTACCATTCAAAAGGAAAAAAAAAAACACTTAACGTTATTGTTGCAAAAATTTGCTTGCTGTCATTGGGATGAATTATTCTTTTGTCTCCCTTTTAGTGCTTCATTTAATTGGTACAATGACTTGATGCAAAAAATACAAAATGATGAAAGTTCTAATAAAAAAACTCATGCCTTCTTTGATTTGTTGTTAGTCTTTCTAGAAATCATTTTCAGCCTGCACCCTGTAGCATGCCAACCGAGAACCTATGTCAGCTACTGCGATTTGCAGTCTCCTGTTAAATCCTAAGTGATACTGCTTTTGCTTTTATTAGCTAACAGACTTATCAAGCAGCTATCTAAATTCGTCTCTGATGCACAGTTTTTCCCTCTTTTCATTGCTCAGTGACAGATTTTCCGTCATCTTACGAATATCATACATTTGCTTGGATGAATTAACAATTTATAGAAGGCTAAGAACATGGCTCCTAGTAAATTTTTTTCTTTTAGATTCTGGTCATTGACCCTTTATTCTTGGGAAGGTTGATCACATGATGGGGTGACTTGGTTATTAACTTGGTCTGCGGAAGATGCCATCCCAACCCTGTTATATTTTTTCAAGTTATCAAGACTAGTCATTTCCTGATCTCATCAGAGCTGTGCATATCACACATTTTCTGGAGTAAATTTTCTTGTCTCCTTCAACTTTATTGAAAAGTAATTCTGTTTATGTTAAAAATTTCTTAAACCCGTTGATGAAGATTTCAAAACTACTAAGAATTCTGGATTCTGTAACAATGGATATTTGAATCTGCATGGTCTGTTTCTATTGATTGGTTTGCTTTGATGAGTTTTGCAGATGACGGGGGAGATATCCAAGATACCCTGAGAGATATTGTTGGCAGGCGCACTGTACCTCAAGTCTTTGTAAAGGGAAAACACATTGGAGGCTCAGATGGTAACCAACTTGCGCTTAGAATTTTATTCTTTAGTGGAGAACTAGCTTGTAAGAAATTTAACAGGAAATAATTTGTACTTTTGGTGTCAGATACTGTCCAAGCACATCAGAGGGGCATGTTGGCTAAGCTTCTGGGTGATAGTTCGAAAGATCTGTGATCTAAGAACATGCAGCTGATTCCTGGCTTATAGTGTAGTTGCAACTGGTTGGAGTGTGATGCATTATAATTTGGACTTCTTATTTTCAAGCATAGGACAAATTTGGTAGAAATCAGTTCTGAGAAACCATGATTATAGTGACAGTTTTACATCCTTTGTTTTCCGTTTTTTGGTTAAACTATGGATATTGTTTGCTTAAAAGAGTAAAGATGTTAAGGTCTCATCTCCAGCTACGTTTACTATGTTTATTTGCCTCCAGCTACATTTAATATGTTTACTCTTCTCACCCCAACAAGAGACAGAAGGATCTCTTTATATCGCAAACTTAAGGCTCCACAATTAGCCGAGCATGGATCTTTGCCTTGTTCAATTAAGTCATATAGGGTACTCTTGGGTTTCTAATACTGTACTTGGAGAGACTGGAGTCTAGACTCATCCTTGGTAGATCGTCAGCCACTACTTATGTTGGTATCAGATGTGAAAGTCTGTTGATAAGATTAAGCCCACATTGCCATAAATGGGGCCGTTGCAGGACTTTGCCTTTATGTTTAGTTGATGGAGAAGTACTGAAGAGCCAAACGGGCAGGCATCTGTTTATAAAAATATGAACAGGTGAAAGTAGAGTAATATCTGCTTTGGGAGGATTGGAGCAGTGAAGTTTCTCCATCATCTGATCTTGGACAACCCCTCATACTGTGTCCATTACTTTCACTGCCCCATTTTTTTCTTGGGACCTGGGTGGATCATCTTAAACTGAGTTTACTTTGTATATATTTTTTCCTTTTGTTATCCCAGCTAAGTGGGGCTGGGTCCCCTAGAGACTCACACATACGAGAAGAACCTGCGAACGCGGGGACAGAGAAACTCACATATGCAAGGAGAGTGGGAGGCCAGGGTTGAAACTTGGACCTCACAGTGAGAACTAATTGTAAGGCACTGTTCTCAAACTGAGTTTACTTGTTTATGTGTAAATTGGGGTTCATAAGTTTGGACAAAATGAGTTGCCTAAAACTTGATTTATTCTTTGCCATTATAATTATAAGCAAACAGCCGCAAGTAATTAAATTTACAGGAAAGTGAATTAAAGGTAATTAAATTTACAGCTAAAATGATTGTAGCCAACCAAGCTGCGGGGATCCAAACACATGGGCTTGGCCTGGCCTGGTCATTGTCAAATGTACGTGAGAATCCAAATACATTTTCATGTTTGTCAAAATCATTATTTTCATACGAGTAAATGAGTACATCCAATATTTTAAGATGTGTTTTTAATTTTCGCATGTTTCTCAAAATCCACAAAGATTTATTCTATGAAATCGTAATATCTTTATTCTTATCATTATTACGAGAATATCAAATGATTTGGATCATGAATTGAGGGCCCGTGAAAGTGTAGAAAATCAGATTTATAAATCGAGAGATTTTTTTGGCTTTTTTCTTAAATCTCACAAAATCTGTAAAGAGTCAAGATGTAAATAAAATATACAAGAGTTTATTAGACTTACCAAAGAGCTGGGATGACCAATTTGGAGCTGAAAAAAGTGCAAAAAAAAAGAAAAAAAAGAAGCATGAAAGTATTTTGTCTCACAACCTATACCATGAAGAAGCACAGTGCATTCCAGCTCTATGGGGCCACTTGAGCCCACTTTTGATCTCATGATCTGGTGGTGGATTTAATTTTTTACACTTATTGAATCTTTACTGGCCGTTTGATGAGTTTCACAAAATAAAAATTTAAGGTAATTATATCAAGTACCAGATAATCCCATTTATAGAAAGTGGGCCCTTCATGTAAACAATATACAGCCATCCTCCCTCATCATTCACACACACACACACACTCTCTCTCACCATGGATTCTTCCTCCCCTAATAGGAAGAGGAAAAGGAAAACAACTCTTCCTCCTCACGACCCCCACCACCTGTTTGCTCAATTGCTTGCTGCCTCTTCCAACATCCACACCCCCTTCTCCCAATCTCTCCTCCCCAAATTACTCAAAACCCATCTTTCTCTCATCCAAAATACCCCATCTCCTCAACAAAACAACCCTCAATCCCTCCCAAAACCCACCCTCCAAGACTCTCTACTCTCTCTTCTTCCATGCCTTCTCCGCCCCAAGTGAGTTCTTACTGCTCTCTCTTTCTCTCCATCTTTCTATCTATCTTCCTAGTTATATGGGGTGGTTTTGAATTTTAGGTACCCCAAGATAGCTGCTTGCAGTGCGGAGATTATTGGGGCTCTTGCTCTCTGCTCTTTTGAATTGAATGCGAGAATTGCTTCTGATGAAGAGATTATGTGTGCTTTGGTGAATGCTGTTGCGAGTGGGAAGAAGCGAGTGGTGATGGGTGCTTGTAATGCTATGCTGGATTTGTCGACCACTTTGATAGGAAGGGAACGGCTGCGAGAGTTTTCTGCCGTAGAGAAGCTTTTGTGAGTATTTTTGGTGTTTGGGTTTTATGTGTTTTTGGTGTTTTGACCATGTTCTGTGCGTGGAATGTTTTTATGAGCATGTGCTGTTGTTGAATGCAAGCCTTTTTAATTTTTGGTGGAACCATCTCGTTGATGTTGTTGATTGCAAGCTTAACTAGTCATGTAAAATTTTGTGGAGTACCAAATGGCCATCAATGGGAATGGTGGTAATGCTTACCTTTAACCTATGCCTCACAATCTCATGATCTAGACCTTCATCTTGTAGCTCTGACTGGATGGACCACTGGCAAAAAATCACAGTGGTTGGAGACTTCTAATGTCCATACCTTCCATATAATCATTATTATAAATACGGGTCTACATTTTAATCCACATTGAAGCAAAAGGGACAACCAACCTATGTTATTGATGAAAAGAATTTTATTTCTTCATTTTTTTTTCAAGAATGATAAGAAACAAGAAGTATGGAAGACATTGAGAGATATAACTTAACAAAACAACACACTTAGAAAGCGATAACGCCAAGTATAAAGCTTATGAAATTTTATACATTTGGTTGAGTGAAGGATAATGGAAAGAGTATCAGTGAAAGAAGAGATAAATATAGATGAAAAATGTATTTTACAATTTTAAGGATCTGTTAAATACAGTGAATGCTGGGGAAGCATAAAAAATCTGAAGTAAGTTAAGAAATGAATAACTTTATTTAAGAAATAGAAGAGGAGATATCTTAGAAAAGACGAAGAAAGGGATAAACTTAGGACCAGATACCTGCAAAACTGTGGGCTTCATAGAGATGATGTTAGATTCGGTTGTATTTTTCTTTTTCTTTCTTTCTTTCTTTTGAAGGAAAAGTATCATTAAAGCATGCATACTTTGATTTTTATCATGCATACTTTGATTTTTATCTGTCTCATATTTTAGTCTTTACGTGGCTTCATGTATTCCTCTGACCTGACTTATGACAGGTCCGTGTTTTGTCAGATTGCCGCATTTCCTATGAAACCGGTTTCTCTTTGTGGTAGGGACGAGGACACTAGCAACTATTCTAGAATTGGATTTGTGGAAGATAAGCTTCAGTTTTTAGTTCTTGAAGCAGTGTCAACTCTCATCAATACCTGCAGTGCAGAGTTCTTAGAGAAACTTTCTGTAACCTTTTTGTGTTATTTGAAAGATTTATGGGCCAAATTACAGGATTTGCCGTTTCAAATTAACAATCAGGAAAAGAGATATTTGTACAACAGCATGAAGACATCAGATCTGGCCGAGACAATCTTTAGGCTTTCTATGAATTATGGTTGCCTTTCAACTTGCACTTCTGATGCGGTTAAAAGAAGTATATTTGGTAGCATGGAATCTGACTTTGAACATTTTATGTTGAGCAATTGGGAGCATTCTCCCATTCTTTTTAAGACAAAATCAAGAAGTTCAGACGACAATGATAGTATTTTTTGTTCCTTAGTTCAACATTTCAATTCTAGAACAATTGATTCTATCCTTGATTCTATCTTGGGAGGGTTGTTTTCTTGCCCACCTATTGCCTCTGATGAACTAGACATCCTTACTTTCCTGAAAGAGGTTAAAGGTGAGTTGGCTTGTCCATTAGTGTATGGGCAAGATATACGGGTAGTTAAAACAGTGGGGATTTTAAAGGAAGAGGTGCATTTTTGGACTGATTATATGGGATATAGCATTGGTAAAGACCATGTTCAGAAATGTAAAGAGGCATATCAAAATGGCTATACTATTGCCTTGCGTGGGATGGAGTTCCGCTCTAGGAAGATTGCTGCCATTGCGGATGGGTTAGAGATGCTATTTGGTCAGCCATCTGTAGGAGCCAATTTATACCTGACACCTCCTAGATCACAGGGCTTGACTCGGCACTATGATGATCACTGCGTGTTTGTATGTCAACTTCTTGGAAGTAAGAAATGGTCAGTTTTCCCTCATTCAGCAGTCCAGTTACCTCGATTGTATGATCCTCTTGGTATTGGTTCTGAAGGTACCAATGATGCATGTGAAAACAAGCAATTTTTGCTTAGAGAAGGAGATATTCTATATATTCCTAGGGGATGCCCTCATGAGGCGCACACGGTCATTAATGAAGGTGAATCTCATGTCGAGGAAGCAACTGGGTTTTCTTTGCATTTGACCCTTGGGATTGAAATTGAACCTCCATTTGAGTAAGTGCTTCGTCACATTTGTTTCTGTCAGATTCTGATCAATCTATTCTCTAAAATAAGTTGTGTGATCTAGAATTGGAGATCATAGTTTATTTAGCTGGAAATTCATTTTCTATTGATACTTTGATAGTGGTTTTTGTTTCAACTCCATTTACAATCAAATTGTTATATACTTTATTAATTTCAACTCTGTCAGAGTTGATAGTATCTGTAGATTCAAGAAATTATATGATCAATGAGAAAAAGAGATAATATCCCATTGTTGGTTTTTCATGTTAACAAAAATTTGAAATTGTTGCATAAGCATCCGACATTGGAATTAAGTGGAAGACATGGTGTGAGGATAGATTACAGAAGTCTATAGGACAGATGGAAGGTACTCATTGTCACAACAGCGACCCTTTTACTCCTTGTCCTCCAAATCTTCCATGAGTTGAGGCTTGGAGCACCCATGCTTGGAACAAGGTGGGAAATTTAAAATATTAAAAATGTATAACACACACACACAGATATATATATATATAAATAAATTGATAGAAAGAAAGAAGAAGAGTAACAGGGTTTGGCTTAAATGGTTCTGTTTCAAAAAGGAAATTCCGACTTAAAAAAAGGAAGGTTATAACAGCCGTCAAAATTCAATGTCTGTTGGTTCAAACACAACAGCCACCCTCATTAAGGGCATGTTTGGTGACATCCACATCCACGTTGTACTTTTCTTGTGGGCATCTTCAGGTGTGAAATCTGCAAATTTTTGGGAGGGTCAGAGCCGGGGGGGGGGGGGGGGGGGGGGGGGGGGGTGTTGTTACATATGGCCCCTCCAACTTTTTGGAAAACCCCTTTATTCTATGGAAAACTTTTTGAATTTTTAGATATGGCCCCTCTAAATTTTCTAAAAGCCCATTTTTTTACTTTAAAAGGTTTTGTAGTTTTTTACATATGAACAGGGCTGGTTCTGAATTTTTCTGGGCTCAAGGCAAGAGTAAAAATTAGGCCTCTCTCTCTCTATATATATATATACATATATATAAACTTAGTGATGGCCTCACATTCATTTTTCAACCAATATCTAACCTGACAAAATTAACTAAAAATTTAACAGTCAAAGCATATAAATTCAAACATCAATATATAAACATTCAAAATAAAAGGCTATAATGTATAAACGAGACAAATACTTGTAAGTTGTAACAATTCAATAGTTCTTTTTCATATAGCAATAAGCAACCAACAAAACAAAAATTTCTTTGCATCCTCAATAGCCAAAGCAAACAACAGCATCCTACTTGAAATCCCCTTGCATCTTCAGCAACCAGCAAAACAAAAATGTCTTTGCATCCTCATTAGCCAAAGCAAAGAACATCAACCTACTTGAAATCTCTTTGCATCATGAATGGTCAAAGCAAAGCAGCAACATCACCATCTACAAGATAAGGTGAAAAAAAAAATCACAACTAAAAAAGTATTATTGAAATGATTTCATTCTTGCATTTTGAGAAGCAAAATCCTCAATTATGCTTTCAAATTCAAGATTTTCTAACATCTCCTTTTTAATGGATAAGATTGCTAGCCCATTTAGCCTTTCTTGTGACATGGTAGACCTCAAGTAAGATTTCAATAATTTTAATTTAGAAAAGCTTCTTTCTACAGATGCTACAGTCACAGGTAGTATTCTATAGGCAACCAAAACATTTGGAAAACAGTCCATATCTTTTACAAACTCTACAATTTCAAGTGTTGTGTTTACTTCTGCTGGTAAAAGAAATTGCAGCACCTGTAACTCTGAAAACAAATCACTTGCATCAACATCAGAAGACTCACCATTTCTTAAAGTAGTTTCAAGCTTCACACAACAATTTTTCAATTCATCATCACCCAATGAAGTTAACTTCTTTGAATTAAACAAGAACCCAAAAATACCTTCATATGTTTGCATTTGTTCAAATCTACTTCTTAATGAAGAAAGAGCCATATCCACTACACATGAAATAATTGACTCTAAATGATTCTTCAACTGATTGTACTGTCTCTTCTTTAGCATTCTCATCAAATTGTTTCTTTCTATGACTTTGATGTTTTTTTAGGAAATTCGGGTTCAATCCCCATATCACAAGCAATAGTTTTAGCTTCAATCATAGCAGATGCAAATCCATTTTCCCTATAATTCTCAAAAAAAGAAATGAGCCCCTCCAAATTTTTTAAAGCAACATCAATGCACATATCTTTAGATTGTAATTTTTTGCTGACTAAGTTAATTTTCAACAAAATATCATGCCAAATAACCATGCCTAATAAAAACTCAAAATTTTCCAGTTCATGTGATGCTAAACTTTCTGCTTTACCTTTTGCTTTAGCATCTTTACTAGTTTCTGCTACTTTAAATAAAGCTTCTTTTATTTGGGCAGATTGGTATCTTATTGCTTTAACACTCTCTACACGACTTTTCCAACGTATAGTTGATAATGTTTTAAGAGTTAAACCATCTATATGATCTTGTAAAATCTTCCAACGCTTTGTAGAATTAGCAAAAACACAATAAATGCGTTGAACCACCCCAAAAAAGGATTTCGCTTTCACACAACAGTTTGCCATATCAAATAGTGTTAAATTAAGAGAATGACAACCACATGGCATGAACAAAGCTCTAGGATTTATTTCAAGTAATCTTTTTTGTACACCTTGGATTTTCCCTTTCATATTAGAGCCATTATCATAACCCTGTCCTCTCACATCATCAATTTTAAGACCAAGGGACTCTAGGACAGATTGCAATTCAGTGAAAAGTCCTAATCCTGGTGTATTTTTCACAATTAAAAACTCTAAAAAGTACTCTTTTATTTTCACTGGACTCCTTGACACATCCACACACCGTATTATCAATGTCATTTGTTCCTCCTGACTTGAATCAGGAGTGCAATCAAGTATCACTGAAAAATATTTTGCTTGTTTGATTTTCTCAATGATTGCACTTTTGACTTTTGATGTCAGCAAAGATATCAGCTCATTTTGAATCTTATGGCTAAGATAGTGATAATGAATCTCGTCATTTTGAATTCGTCGAAAATATTCACGCATTATTGGATCAAATTCCGCAACCATTTCCAATATACCCAAAAAATTACCATTATTTTCTTCATAAATTCTCTCTTTTGTTCTACGGAATGCAATATTATTTTTAGCAAGACATTTGACAACAGAAATTATTCTTATCAAAACATGTTTCAGTGTTCCTTCTCTCTCCTAATTTGTGCCTGTATGCCTTTATCAATTGTTTCATTTTTTTTCAATCTGTTATGTAATTCAATCCAAGAACTCATGTTAGTTATGTGTTCAGTGCTATTTTCATGTTGTTTAAGCCTCTCACTAAGATGTTTCCAATCTCTAATTCCTTCATTTGCTAATTGGCTTCTACTACACATTGTCTTAAACAACTTACAGCGGAAACAAAATACCTTATCCAATTCCTTTGAGTATACTAGCCATTTTCTATCCTGTGTCTCTCCATTTGGCAACTTTCTCATGTAATACGTTGAGGAAAAATGTCTAAAGTTTTCATCCCTAGGAAATTTGATATTATTATCTCTTGCAGGACCTTTTTCCACAAGTAAAGCTCTCATTTTTTCATCAAGATGATCCCAAATTCTAGGATCACAAAAGTTTAAAGGAAAACTTGGTTCTACACCCTCAGGTTCAATGTCTTCATTATTACAAAGATGATCAATATCTTCATTCTCAACATGTTCATCTTCACCTAGGTCACTTAAATGTTCATTAAAATCATTCTCAATTCCTACTAATTTTTCCACATGATTTTGTTGTTCAGATTCATTGACTAAATCATTATCAATTCCTACAAATTCTTCAACATGATTTTGTTGTTCAGATTCATTGGCTAAATCTTCAGTTGAGTTATCAAGTGAACTATTTGTTTTATTAAGAAAAATTTTATCTAGAGCTCCAGTTTGAGATTTAGTTAATTCTTCTCTGTCTCTTTTTCTTTTTCTTTTTTGACTTCCAGATGGTTGTTTCTTAGGGAACATTGCTGCTTGAAAACAGAAACAGTACAAGTAAAACCAATGTAATTTTAATACTTAAAAGAATAAACAAAGAACAACATAACCTGGAATTTGAGAAATCCCCCTCAACAACAACAAACTTGATATTTCCAAATTTGCAGTCAAATAGAGCTTAAAAGAATTCCTGCAAAGAGAATGTTTAACTTATGTGAATTGACTGAATTCACAAATCTACAAACAAACAAACAAACAAAAATCATATTTTCCTTTTCATTTGATATCAAATCATGAAAAATTACCTTCAATTGATTTCTACAACGACCAATTTTGCACTGAAAAAAGCCACACTTTGGATTTTGGAATCTCCCCAATCTACCAACAGAAAAATTTATTTAGGGATTCACAACTCTAGGCTTAGATAAGATGGGATGAGTTGAGATGAGATGAGAAGAAGAGGAAGAAGAAGAAAAATTTATAACACAAAATCTAACGTCACGGTAACAAATGAGAAAAATTGGTGGTTCCATGGTGGGCCTGGTGGCTTGATGATCTGTTTGATAAAAACAAAAAAAAAGCCCCAGACCAGATCATTCCAGCCCCAGACCAGATTATCCAGAATTTCAGCCATCATAATGATAATATCATTGGTGGGCCCCACTGATGTGAAAAATTGGCAATGGGTTGATGATGCCTAAGTATAACTATTTGAAAAAAAAAGAAGAAAGAGAACTTAGACCAGAATTTTAGCATCATATATGGGGAATAAAAAATCATTGGTGGGCCCCACTAACAGATGAGAAGAACGGGTGAAGGCTTGATGATCTGTTTGTAAAAAAAAAAAAAAAAGCCCTAGTCATCCCAACGCTAGACCAGATTCTCCCAGAATTTCAGCCATCAAATATAAAATATCATTGGTGGGCCCCACTGATGGATGCTCAAATCAGTGATGTAATAAGCACTCTTAGATGATTTGATGATGTCCAGGACGATGGAATCCATTGGATGAGCCCTACCAAATGATTAAAAGGAAAATAAAAGGCAGAAGGAGACGAGATTCTTTGAGAAGCTTCGATGAAGAGGAAGGGGAAAAAAAAAACCCACATACATACCTCGGCTGTCATTGCTCCTCGTTGGAACGAGTGAAGGGTCGCTACTCCTTGCTGCCGCTGGAAGCCTGGAACGATCGTTGCTCCTCGCCGGAATGGTCGCTGCTCCTCGTCCTCGCTGGAATAGTGGTTGCTGCACAGCCTGTCAGTCTGCACTGCAACCCACTGCCACTTGAATGGCTTCTTTGCTTCAAACTTTAAAGCTTTCTGCCTTTCTCAGATGAAACCCAAACGGTAGATGAGTCTCCTTCTCTCTTTGCTGAGAATTGCTGCCTTCTACCCCATGAAAGCACGTCATGGAATAGACGTAGCATTTATGGCGTTATGGGCTCCTCGGCTTCCTGCATACGTCTTGACTCTTGAGTCTTGAGGAGTGGAAACGTTTTTGGGCCCCCCTGAAAAATGGGCCCGGGGCGAGCGCACTTACAGCCCCTCTTAAGGGCCGGGCCTGCATATGAACCCCCCAAAATCTTCAAAAAAGCTACTATATATTTTGAAAACTACATGAATTTCTCATATGTGGGACTCCAAGGAATTTTTTTCTACACAGTGGCCCCCCTAAGGAAGAATTCCTGGGTCCGCCTCTGGTGAGAGCTCATATTTTCCGTGGAGAAAGTCACAGGCCCTTCCCCTCCCCATCCAAAGTCAGACCTGAAAATCCTCAAAATCATGCCATGGGTTTTTTTCCTGGAACTTTTCCATTGGAAATTTCTGTACCAAACATCAGATGAGCATATATTCTGCAGAAAACTTTGATTTTCTCTGCGATTTTGCCCTGAGCCAGATCAGAGATGTTACTGTTGGGTTAATTTGAGAGTGGCGTAAATTCTGGGGTGGTTCTAGACATAATATACTCATAAGATCTATTCCTCTACACTTCCGTTTTCTATTTTATTCTGGGCATTCAAGTTCATGGTCACTTTCTTTGCTCATCACTGACACTGAGATATCTTGTGGGCATTGTGTCTTGGGGCCATGCTTTTCAATATGCCTTTGATAGTGAGGAAATCACTATCTTTAAGACAGCAGCTTAAGGTTTCCCTCCCTCTACTTTATCCACTCCCACCATTAGCCACACTAGATTCTCTAGTATATCCTTTGGCTGCAACTGGGGCCCATGATTCAGTGATCCATAGTTTCTTATGTTGGGATGAATCTGACACACAAACATGCATACACGTCTTAGTATGTGCCTGTATATGATGTTGCTTCTTTCAAAGAACCCATGTGTATTGTTTTTATCGGTTCAAAGAATCCATGTGTTATTGCCTACTGCTTGTTGGAATTATCATGAAATTGATTTTTTTTAAGAAGCTTCTAAGAAATCCTTTCTTTTGTTGCCGATTTACACAATCCTCACATCAGGCATTCTTCACTTTTCTAAACCCTCTTTGTTGTGGCTTTTTTTTTCTCCTAGTGTTCTCATTTGGCAGCTTGTCAACAGGTGGGAAGGTTTTGCTCATATAGCTCTTCATTGCTGGAATGAGAACAGGAAACAAACAACTCATGATCTTATTGAATCAACCTTGCACTTAGCAAATGTTACATTCATTAATCTGTTGCATGTTGCAATCAGGGTTGTTGGAGACAATGATACTACCTTCAGGAAGGCTTGCATTGTTGCTGCATTTTCGTTACCCTTTGATTGTAATAGCCAGGCCAAACAGAATTTGCACCCTCTTAATATGAACCAGAGGGCTACTTTCAGTTACATCATGAATAAAATAAATACTGGGTCTAGCTTCTTGGAAGCTTTCAAGATCGTAGAAGCCGCTGTTCATGGAAGGAATGATGACTCCTTACAGTGGATGAGATGGCTTCGCCACCTTCCACGGGAAGGGGCTGTTGATGAAACAATAGACTACAATAATCCATGGAAAGTGTTTGAGAACCTTGTTCTGTTATATAACGGTCACACTGAGGAAGCACACGCCACTTTTGCACATATTAAATCCCAGTTCTGTGAAGGTGTAATATTTGAGGATGTATGTAATGTCTTTGACACAGTGCTCAAGAAGTACAAGAGGACCAGAAAGCAATATATGAATGGGATGCTCTCTCTACGTTGTAATTAGTAGAGGGTAATAGACGGATTCTTGTGTTACCATTCCATCAAAATTTTCTGATGTCTGATTTTATATATCATATATATTTATTCTTTTTTTTTTTCCTCATATGAAAAGACATAATACTATTTGGGAGTCCGGGAGAGGCTAATATTTTTGTCTCTTTTCCTTCCCATGACAATAAGATGAAAGGTAGTGTTGCAAACGGATATCCGATTCTTCGATTATCCTTATCTGGAAGTTCCGACCTATGAAAAATTGGGTTTGGAACTTGTTTTAGGTTCCGAATCATAAATGGGTCGTAGTCCGGAACTCATTTTAGGTCTTGAATGATAAATGGGTCTGGATCCTGGTCCATATTGGTTCCCGACCAGTGGACCTGGGACCTAGCCTGGTATAAGAGCCTTTAATATTGTAAATTGTAGTTAAAAATCAACTTTGTTAGGACATTTTTATATTTAATCTTAGAGATAGTAGATTTGATGCATTGATATAAGTTGAACGATATCCTTATGTAAAGAACAAATAGAAAAAAAAAAGCAAAAAAAGTCAAAACCAGGTTTTAGAATTAGATCCCAATCCTCATAGACCTAGTTCTGGAACCGGATATGGGTCCTTTTACAGGAACTGGGTTTGGAACTAACAAAATATGTTTTGAGTAGAACTCAATTCTTGTACGTCATTTAGAAATGGGTCCAGGTTTGGGATGGCTCTGTCCTAGAACCGACCCGTTTGCATCCCTCCATTAGGGTGAGGTTTTCCCAGTATGCTTACAATGGTAATCTCATGCCTTTAGTAGACCTAGTGAGAGGTATGTTTGAGACGTTTTTAGTAACACAGAGGCAATAGGGATTGGGTGAATGGATGATGGATATATGCTACATTGCAGGAATTCGTGCAAAATAGGACCCAACCACTATTTGGTGATCCTGAATGCTGATATGATGAACAGAATGGCTGAGGTATCATATGTTATGATTTGATGGGGGCTGATTTTTTGCATGGCCCTTATTTGTAACAAGACCTTTCCATCTAGTCTTTCTACCAGTGACGAGAATGCGTCTAAGTGGGCCCCATGAGTTGGGTTGCATAAGCACTGTATGCGGCCAGCAGGTAGCTGAATATCTTCCCTCATATGCTGCTAAGCCTGATAGCCTTATCCAGGGTCCAATCAGGTACAGGAGGGCATGGACCTGATTGAAACCAATTCTCTTGAATTCATGGATGGAAATCATGAGATATGGGCTTGGCTTTGAACAAGAGTTTTTTGTTTCTTCTTAATTTTGGGTAAAAGAACAGGAGAATTGAAGATTTAATCAGTTAGGATTTGATCATCTTTGTTACCAAAACCATCTAGGAAAAATGATGGATATTTCAAATCTAGACATCCATTCTAGGAAAAATGATGGATATTTCAAATCTCGACACTCTTTTAAGCCCTATCTGAACAACCTTTAATTAAGAGGTTCAATTCTCTTGGCACATATACTTGATTCATTTGTGGTGATTTTGAATTCTCAATAGTTGGCTGAATAAACATACAACAAAGTTAATAACTTATTTTGCCATTTTAAAGGTTAAACATCACTACTGGGCATGATTAAAAGGTTATGAGACTCTAATCTAATATAAACCTTTATAAGCGAATATAAATATCTAAAAATATCCATGTATTGGCTGCATCAGTGTGATCTTATTTTGGGCCCAAATAGGGTTCTAGAATTTCCCCGTGTAAACCCATATCAGCAGTTTGGTGTTTTTCTTTTTTTTTTTGGCCCCAAATGGCAGTGGCCTCAGAGTCCCCCTGTATCAAGCTGTTGGCCCATATACAAATTAAGAAGCCCATATTTGATAGTATGTATGTAGGACTACGATCACAATATATGTATTTGGGCCAAAACAGAGTGCTTTGGAGCAGCTGGCAGGCCCAAATGTGTCTATAGTATCAAACTAAGAAGCCCATATTTGATAGGGCTGTAGCGAAATGTGTGTGGTCCAGCTTGACCCACAAAATAGATTGGAATGGAGAAAAATAATTCATATAGATGATCTCAACATAGTTGAGACAAGGCTTTGGTGATGATGATGGTTATTATAATACTGTGGGTGGTTTGATGCAAGTCCATTATAAGGGTATTCCGGCATGTTAGGTCTTCGGCCTGAATCTAGGGGAGGTATGAATGATCATCATGGGTTAATATCATATGGGCTAATCCCTACCCTGACCCATTTACTAATCGAGTCGTCATGACCTCAAAAGGATCTACCCTGACCCATAAATAAAAAGGATTTGGTTGGTAGGTTAACCAATTTGGGTTCAAGTTGGGTGGGCAGGGCAAATAGCAAGTACACATATCACATACCCCAACTTAAATGTAACCCTTGTATTAATCAAGTTGAAATGTCAATCCTAATCCAACCATAAAGTGAAAACGATTTGGTTAATGGTAGGTTGACCAGTCCCGGTTCGGGTTGGGTGGGCAAGACAAATAGCAACCATATACATCATATAATGAAATTCAAATCATTATTATCAAAATCAAAGCCTTTGTCTCAATTACTTTGGATTAACTACATAAATTCTATTTCACCATTCTAGCTTATCCAGGGCCAAACCCCTATATAAGTTGCACTTTTTGAAATCTATCTTCTTACTTCCATCTATGTCTTCTTTTGCACTACCTCTTTTCCTTGCGGGGCCTTCAATAAGTATAGAGAGACATCTTCTCGTTGAGACTCCATGCATTGAACATGTTTAAATCATTTCAAATAAGTTTTTCTTCATATATCATATATTGATGTTATCTCTAAAAACTCTCAAGTACGCTCATTTTAATCACATACCCGAACTTAAATGTGATCCTTTTATTAAATGGCTTGAAATGTGAATCCTAACCCAACTTGGAAGTAAAAAGCATTCGACCCAGACTCTGAACTAATGAGTCGATCCGTTCGAGTTAGGTTGGGAAGTTGACCCGAACCCAAGCCCTTGTTTAAGGCAGTCCTTGGACAAGAATGAAATTAGATTTTCTTATGTAATTGCAAGGAACCTTTGCTAACTGCAGTATCAATCCATCACTGACTCTTAAGAATATGCTAAGAAACTTTAGGTGACAGCCGATGCTTCAAAAAAGAGAGGAGGCAATGAGAGATATTGCAAAATACATATCCCGTTTGGCAAGATGAAAATCTTGGCCAAAGTAAAAAAGGACAAAAGAAGCGGATCCTATGACAACAACATGATGTGAAAATTGTTGGGGTTTATGCATGCAAAATCATACAAGATAAGACCCTACAAGGGAACTTTTAATAGGGAGTAAATCTAGGGCAAATAGAGGTCGGTTGGATTCATTTGTATCTGCCGAAAGTGTGTATTATTGATTGACACAGCTCCTGGTGATTTACATGAATCATGATCAGATAGGTGATAGGACTACTCATGTTATATTCCAATCTTCTCTTCATATGATTATGATGAGAAAGTTATGCTTGTGAAAAAGTGACCACTATTTTCCTGCAGCATCGTTATCATCAAAGTCTTGTGTTAGGTAGATTGGGCTCAACTATAAATTTTTTTTTTTTTAACCAATTCGAGTATATACATTTAGGTTGTCACAAAAGCTTTATGTTGTTGTTATCGAAGTCTTATTCTACTGAGATGGACGGCGGCTAACTTTGTATTTTCAATCTAGTAAAAAAAGAAAAGTCTAGCTATGCAGATTGATGTCTCATATGAAGGCGAAGAAAATGTTGATAGAGGTAGTAAAAACAGATTTGAAGAAGTGCAATGAGGATTTCGCTCAAGACAGATCAAAATAGAAAAAAATATAATTCACGTAGCCGACACCAACATAGTTGAGATAATGATTTGATGATGATAATAAAATTCTGTTGTTACATATTTAAACTCTTTGAAATAGGAGTAAGACTGGAGAGGATGAAAATGATGATGATGTTTTGTTGAATATATCTATAAGTAAAAGCCAAAAAGCTTTGAAAAATCTCGCCAAAATTTCTCAAGAAAAAGGAATTATTGAGGAGGATTTGGAACAACGGATACATGCCCACCATGAAAAAATTCCCCCTTTAATGACCATACTAAGCAGTAAGTATCTCCACAATAGATGTTTATATTGTGGGATGAAGGTCAGGATTGAAGTCCTTTTCAATATATACTTCAGTGCACTGGAGAATGCAAGTAATAGGCTAGTGGCGTGTATCTCCATGGGGTCTGATTTTTTTAAATTCTGAAGTCATGGAGTCAGCCTTGAAATGGTAGCCTTTGCAAAAGAAGATTCTGCTCACCTATATGAGGAACTTATAATTTTATTTCCCGTCGAGCTGCAATTGGTGAAAGGTTTTTGGGTTAGGTAGGTCTTGTGTTCTGAGTTCATCTGGAATTGGTCTACCTGGGTCACCCATGTATGAATCCGGGGCTTACTGGATTTTGGTCATTGAAATCAAGATCATTTTAGGGCTTTAAGAAAGTATTATAAATATTGATGTAATTTATAACTTTTATCTTTAGAATGAATTGAAGAGGAATATATGAGAGTTCTTTTACTTTGGACGTAGGGCACACTCTCAAACCACGTAATTAAATCTTGCTTTATTCTTTGTCATTGGATACTTAATTGCATTTATTTTATAGAAATATCTCAGAAATATATTATCGAGATGCCAATATAGAATCAACAAGTACACACGTTGTTTAATCAGGTATTGAGTAGAATGCCACCAAACCACCATATCATGGTTAGCTAACTTATGAGCTATTGCATTCCCTTCTCTTCCCACATGATTAGGGCTGTATAAAAAAACCGCTGATCCGTATAACCGATCTGATCATATTCGATTCGATCCGCAGATTTTTAACCGATCCGAAGGTAAACGGATTGGCTGCGGATTGAAAATTTTGTAATCCGTTAGCAACGGATCGGTAACGGATTTCACCCTCAATCCGATCCAATCCGGTGACATTAAATATAAAAAAATAATAATTAAGGGTCTAAATATAAGTTAAGATGTCTAAATATAAAATAAGAACAAAAAAATTTAAGGGATCACATAACATGTTTGATATTTTTCTTTAAGAATTAGATTGAGCGGATTGAATGAATTAATCCGATTCAATCCGATCCGGTCATCCACAGATCGGATCGGTTTTTAACAGTTACGGATTGGTGACGGATTCCAAATCCATCAATCTGTAGGTAACGGATTGGTGACGGATTTGGCTTAATCCGCACTAATCCGATCTGTATACACCCCTACGCATGATGCACTTTAAACCTTATAAAATGTTTCAACAAAAATTGTTTAGACAAATTTGGAATGGAAGAATTCAACACCCCACACAAAGTCTCCTTCAAGAATAACACCATTCACCCTAATACGAAAGATCATTTGAAGCCCTCTCAGAGCTACTAAGGCTTCAATGTCATCAATGCCTTCCACCTCATTTTCTAGTTTGCTCATGGCCATAATCACATTATCCAAACTCATCTCTAACAACTACACCTACTCCCCCTTTTCGAGTCTCATAAAAAACTGCACCATCCACATTAAGCTTTAACATACTTGCAGGCGGAGGTATCAAGCGAAAGATACTCTCCTTTAAATTCTTCTTACGAAGACAAGCACTTTTAAAATTCTGAATCAATATCATTGCCCCATCAACAGCTAACCACGGATCTAAGATATTACCTTTATGAATAACAGCATTTCTTCTGTACCAAAGCCCCCATGCCATCGCAAAGAAGAGCTCCGAATTTAGCCTTGGATATCTTTCAGATAGATCCCAAACAAATAGGTCAAATCTATGTTGTATAAGCTGGCTATATTCTATGCCCGGAAAGCAAATCCTCCATATATGGTGCACATATACAATCTCCAGTTTTTGCCATACAAAAATCACATGTGGTAGCAGCAATGATACTTGATTAAACTTGTATGCCTATTGTTGCACACCTACAAAATGGACTGTGTACAAAAATTAGGGTCATGTCTTCATCTTAACCTCCTATCTATTCTACCAAAGAAAACCTCCAGTCTAATAGACTCAAGAGCTGTGGTCTGTGTTTCTCACAAAAATTTAATCCAATGGCAAGTCAAAAGCATTTGAGGTGACAAGGGTGAGTGTCAACTCACATGAGAGAACAGTGAATGCCCCTCAGTATACATCATGAATTTAAAAACCGGCCGATACCGGTTCATATCAGTACCGTACCGATATCTCACTGAGATATCGGTAGTAGTTTTTTTCTTCAATATCTCGGCCCATCTCGGCCGAGATAATGTCCATAGCGGATTTATCGATATTTCGGCCGATATTTTGAAAATATCAGCCGAGATATGTATAAAAGGGTGAAAACCCTAATTTTTATATTTTTTCCTCCATCTTCATTTTCTTCTCCTCTCTTCTCAACTTCTTACTAGCCATAGTAGCAACCACCATCTCTCTTGCATATTTTCAAATCTCACTTCTATTTTTTTGAAGAAAATATTATCTAAGGTAAGAGGAAATCAACTTAAAGCATATTATGTGTTTTTTTTTATATTTTATAGATGAAGCATAGATGTTTGTCACATACTCACTTGTGTGATTGTGTTGTTTTTTTCATTTAGAAGTTAGATCTACATACTTTCATACTAGATCTACTCATACACATGATTTGAAACTTTTTTTTCAATTTTTTTTATTTTCGGATTTTTTAATATTTGAATTATAATATATCATTTTTTGGGGATTTCATCATAAATATGTTGTTTTAATGATTCATGATCATTGTATGATGTGTAAATGATAGATCTACATACTTTTATGTTAGATCTATACATTTAGGATTTTGAAAATGATTTTATTAATTTTTGTTTTCCAAAAAATAATTGTTGTTACTTGTTAGGATATATGTGATATCATAATGACTTATTAATAGTGTGTAGATGATAGATCTACATCTACTCAGTCATTAACTCACTATCTTGGTCACTAATCTTTTGGGTCTTGAATTTCACAACTTTATTTGATGATTAAGTTAGTATTAAATGATGATTGATATATTATCTTTATTTTCTTATATTCTATACTAATAAATTGATCATGAGCATCTATAATGTTTGCATTATATAAAATACTGGAAAAGACAGTGAACTGCGACAGCAACGACACAAACATGATTTATAACTTAAGGTGACCGAGATTTTGATTTATTGCTGTTATTAATAGAAACAAATATTTTTTTTCAGAATTTTTTAATATTTTGGATTTTTGGATATTTTTGTGAATTTTTTTGGATTATAAAAAAATTCATACTGCGATGACCACGACGGACCGATATCCGCGACCGATATCGATATCATATCGATTTTTCGACCCGACCGATACCGCGACCAAGACCGAGATTTTGGACCATGATATACATAAGATAGTACTGGAATCACCACAGCCTAGACTGCTAATTTGCATTGTAAAGTTCTAATCGCCCTGATTCATTATTCTACTGGGCATACCTCATCATTTTTGTTTGTCATTAGTCTTGCTGGAAAGTGTGGCTCATTCTTGGGAAGATGATGTCTGAGATGACAGCACATGGGCCACACTTGCTGCCAATGTCAGACCCGAAATTTCTCAACTTTTCTATTTTACAGTTCAATATTCAAAAGTGAGCACCTAAAGTTTCAAAGGAGAGCTGCCCATGAAATGATTGAAGATGAAGTGTTAAAAGATTTGATTAGGTTATAACAACCTTATCTTGAGTCAAAGACAATGGCCAACAAACTAAAACTAATCTATAGAATAAATTGCTTAAAGATACAATTGAACACTGTTGCAACTGAACCCTAATTATAGTGAAGTTTAGAGGGTTCTAACTATCAACTAACTAATTTTTTATGCATACACTAACAGGAAAGATCATAGGCTGCTGGCAATGGCATCATATGATCGACTCCTCCAAAATCACAATGGGGGGCCCACTTTTCTCAAAATCCAATCCGCTCCATCATCATTCTCTCTTGTGAATTGGCACTTGTCCCAAGTGTTAATTAATTAGGTCAAAGCAATAGACACCTTTTGGGTTTATCAGGATTAACATACTAATCATTATCATATAGATATTGGGGTTGTTTATTAAAGACTAAATTTGATGAATCACTCACCATAATCTAAGGGCAGGGGTGAACAATCAAACCATGTGTCTTCAATCAATGGGCAGGCAGATCTTATACCATACCTTTTTTCTAACCGAATTTTCTTCTCAATAATTCAGGCATTAGCCAGGGTCATTCTCTTTCCTTTTTATACTTTCAATTAGGATGGAGTGTCCACCTCATGCCTTCCTCCTATATAAAGGCTATTGGATAGACTAGGAAATGAGTGTGGATACTATACTACTGTTTTTGGCACATAAATTTACTGCTGCCAATGTAAGGTGGGAAACTTGATGGCCCACAGCAGGAGGGTGAGAGTTTGATGTGTAAGAGATTTTGTGGATGGGGTGGGTGAAGATTTACTTCCCATCATTTGATGTCCACAAATGGTTGTGGCAAAATATTCACATATTATAATACTGCCAAAATGCCTGTCTGCCATTTACATGGCTGAAAATCTTCTGTGGTTTATCAGATGGAATTCATCAATCTAGGTAGGAGCTTTTTGGTAGATGAAGTTTCACCCTTTCTTACAGATGTCAACACTTCAAAACTGTCAAAGAAAATCATCACTTTATAAATTATTATCAATTCTAAACCTATTTTCAGATGTGGTGTGTTTGTTTAGATAAAATACATAGAAATTCTTGATCAAATGAAGATTGCTAAAGAGATCAAGGGCGTACTGTGAGTTGAGGTGTGAATGTGAAGGATATTAAGTAGTGATAAAAATACAATCCTCACATTCCTAGGATTTGAATTATTAGGGTGGCAGCTGTGTATTCATTTCTAACCTCCTCTTTTTCATTTTCCGTCACTTGTGGCATAATTTGATGGTCATTTTTAAAAACTCACAATATTTTTTAACTTTTAACCATATAAATACAATTTCTATGTATTCAATCATATGATACAAACAGGCCCATAGCGAAGCATCACCCTGTCGAATCTGTAGGTCTTAATACTGATGTAATAAAAGCTATATTCACCATTGCATTGGTCCATTCGGGATCATCAGCCTATCATATAATAAAAAAGGTCTTATCATGGACAAGGTTTAACTAAGATATTTATATATGTGTACCAAAAAAAGACTTATATATATATATATATATATATATATATTGGTCTTCATTAACTGACAATCGCTCTGTATTTCATGGACCCAAAGTCTAATTTTTAAATTAAGGGTGATCCATCTAATGGCGACATGAATTTGACTATAACTAGAACCCAAATTAGGTATGATTAAGTACAAGCAACGGCAAGTAAAAGTATTGGCAACCTACGCAGTGTAAAAAAATCTCCTGAAGACCCAACTATTATTGTTAGTGTAAACAAGGAACATACAATTTCATCAGAACTTGCTTTTCTTCAAAAACAAGTTTCCACATGCTCTTTAACTAATATAAACTTGGAAACTTTAGTCAACTTTGACTAATTAGTTGTTGGTCCATTTCCTTTTCCTCTATCTTTTCAATTGTAAATAATAAACCTCCTTTTATTCTTCGGCTTGTGGCCGTCTGTTACAAGAAATTATCAGCAATCGAAAAGATCAGGGCATTATCAAGAAAATACTGTTTGGGTAAATGTAGCATTAATACTGCAATAATTTCAAAATGTCACTAAAAATAAAAAAAAAGTATTGAAAGAAAGTTTTAAAAAAGAATAAAAATGAAAAAAAAATTAGAACAATCGATACAATATTTTTGTATTTGTTTATTATTCTTAATTATTCAAAGTTTCTACATCATATTCCCGATGATGCCAGCGAAAAAAAAAAAAACCCAAATATGAAAATATCCAATATTTTTCCTAGAACCATATTTTTGATAATTATTAAAATCCAATATTGTTTGTGGATCCCACTGGTAGAAAACAGATGGACTTTGGTTCTAATGTCGGTGGGTCAGATGAATAGCTCTGCAAGGACCAATATCACTTCCACGGCTTCTGATCAAGTCCTAAATGAGAAAAAAATCTTCAAGCCTCCTGTTCAAAGTCTTACAAAAGGAGCCAATATATCATGGATTCAAACATTCTATTCATGGCGTAGGATGGATGGAAAGTTCGCTATCGGTCATATATAAAAAGTCAGTCCCATCAGATAATCCTAACTCCTAATGTAACCGCCTTTAAGTTTAATGGTCTTTTGACGTTAGAGGTTTTTATGAGTCAATTCAATGGTGAGTATAAGGTCCTGATGTGCACAAAGATAAGAACGGTGCAAGATCATGAAGAGATGAAAGTGTGATTAGGAGCAGTGACGGATCCAAGATTTTCATTTGGGTGGGGCTAAAATAAAAAAAATGATTCTAGGGTTTAGGGTTTGGATTAGGATTTGGGATTTGGGATTCAGGCTTTGAAATTAAGATCTGAAAATTAAACATTCAGATTTATGTTTAGAGTGATTAGGAATGATTATACCAGATATATATATATATATATATATATGTTTGGCGGATGAAGATGCAGTAATCTATACCATACATACGGATTGTCGATGTTGGCGCGAAGGGATTTTGAAAGATGAGGTTGAAGATGAGGGAGCAATGTGTTGCCGCACCGTTTTGTTTTGTTTTTTTTTTTTTTTTTTACCAACAAAGCTTTATCTATGTGGGACTATCTTTAAACATATATGGAGCGACATGTTTAAACATGTGCGTCATTTTCCAAGGCCCCATTCAACTTTATGGGGATATCGATTTCGACATCGGGCAACCGCCTAGATCGCACCCCTACTCCAAGGCTCCATTAAATTCCATGGTTCAATTAAAAAAAAATAAAATATTCATAGGGATTTAATTTCGGACCTGGATCGACCGACCCAGGTACCTCCAACCTAGGTCTGCCCCTGGATAGGAGCTATATTGTTAAAAGGTTGGCCCATATGGACCCCATGCTATAGAGTTACACTGTACATGCAGGACATGAATGTGCCTTATTCACTTTCAGCCCAATTCTTAACTGGATCCAGCTTATAGTCAAGTTGTCTACCATTCATGGTCTTAAGAACAGCTTGGTTGCGGGTCCAATTGGGATCCATCATGCCCCGACACCAGAATCATGGGAATGTGAAGGGGTTATTCGTGATAAAGATTGGATGTGTAGAATGATAGAAATTTCAAGCCCCATTGAATATTTGTAGCCATTTGAACAGTGACTCGTATAGGAAATCTTAATATGAACGTTGATTTTGCTGATCCCCTGGTGGGTCCCACGAGGCCTTGGCAATAAATCCTATCTTGTTCTTTGCCACATAAATTCAGTACACTACTTGACTGCACCCATAGGCACACATATCATCAAAGAAAGTCTACACTTTAGGAGGTTTCCCAGAAATCAGTCAATGGAAAATTTTCCAAGTGTAAACAGATTACAAGACGAGAGAGCACGTGTATTGACCTCTGAGATTTTGATACTACGCGGCTGCATTCAAAGAGAGGTGGACCACATGATCACCCTTGTCAACGGCTGAGGTTAAACCCATGTCATTGTGATAATCATGCAAACGCGTCTTGGACAAGAAACAATCTTACTATGTATGCTATTTCTTTGTTGTTGCCAAACAGGACTTACTGACTAACACAACAGTCAATCAATCCTCCAATTCATCTCTCTAATTGCATGTACGTTTTCTTCCACTTAAAGAAAAATGAAATTAAACAAACATTTAATGATTTATGATGTTGGGGGTGGTGGAAACTTGCCCAATAAGACATGGAGTTTTAGCTGAGTCAAGATCATTGGGTCATGTGTTTGACTTCATCTGAGTCAGGGCAGAGAAATTCCGAGTTCAAAGGAGTGGACTCGATAGGCATCCGACCCGTTCAAGGTAAACGTCTTTTTCAATCATGCGAATCCCAAATCCTACTCTTAATGAGAGTTGGTCCCACAGCAAGACTAACCATTTGATTAAAACTGTGACTACTGACTAACAAAGTCGTATGTCAAAATTCATTAATCATGTATTTTCTCAAGCGATCAATCTTAAGGTAGGATCGGTTTTTGTTGGGGTTATAAGATTTGGGGATATGCGATGGATACACTGGGAGGGATGTGTTTATTTTGAGCGATTTGAGTTTCCAATAGGGGGCCTCTGAGGATCCAGACTTTCCTTCGTATGGTTTGGAAATCTGGTCAGAGTCAACTCGGATCAGCTATGGGACAGCATTCGATGAAGAACTCGGTCCTCAGTGAGTTTTGGGCAGACTCAGTGATGATGACTTGGTCAAAATTAAGACTCATTCACAACTATATTGTTTTAAGATTGTTCTTCCCATTATATTATTTTCCTAGAAAACTTGTGTTGGTGCCCTGTTTTGACTTTTGACTTTGACATCTGGGCAAAGTTAGGTGTCTTGAGTTGACTCAGCCGAGTATATTTATGAGGTTCTGATATTCTGAGGTGAGCGCTGCCTCTCCCATCAAATCAATGGGTTCGACATTAAAAATGTATTTTCTTATACTGCAAGTATTAATGGGCATAGCCCAAACATATCACCAGCCGCCTGATTATCCTGTTGCATGGCCCACGTATGATTTTCTTCCTCATCAAGGGCATTTAATGGGGTCCCACCCACTAGATGGTCCACAGTGCTAAGTTGGCCCAGTTAACATCAATATCAATATATATCTTGCCATAAGTAAATAAAAAATAAAAAAATGAAAAGAATATAAATTCAAGTCAGTCAAAATAAGAGGTCAATTGGGTCATACCAAACTTGAATCATCTTTAACACCCATTAATCAACTGAGTGAAATTCTAAGAAACCACAGTTTCAAAGCTTATTTACATTGACCGTTTCCATATTGAAAACTGCTCGAGGAAAAACTTCATGTGAAAATAAGAGCTGTCTCTGTTGTAGCAGGAATAGGAGTTATTTCTTTTCTTTCTTTCTGCTCATGTTCCCTTTCAAGTGCCCAATTCCAAGGCAAGACCTTACTCTCCTCTCCTTCACATTGAAAGGACCCAAAACCAATTCCCCATTCATTTATCATCAATGAAATCCTTCCCTCATTAAAAGCTTCTAATCCCAACGCTTATCTCCCCCAACCCATCTTACCACTCTTTATATATAACACCAAAGACCCCTCACAAAAGCCCATACACCACAAAACCAAACCCATCTCCAAACATCTTTTTATTCTTCTTTTCTTTGGAGAGAGAGAGAGAGAGAGAGAGAGAGAGAGAGAGAGAGGATATGGAAGGAGAGAAGATATGCAATACAGGTCTTGTTCTTGGAATTGGGCCTATTGGTTGTGGGGTTTCAAAGAAGAAGTGCCATCTACAACAAAAGCCTCCTGTCCAGTTTCATCTCTTGTTCCCTTCTGTGGATGAAGAACAAGAAGTGGATGGATACAGTTCGAAGGTGACTGATGAAGGAGAAGATTATGGTAGCAGGTTTGGTAATGATCATGAAAGGAACCATACAAGGAAGAAACTAAGGCTTTCCAAAGAGCAATCAAGCTTGCTTGAAGACTGCTTTAAAGAGCATAACACCCTGACTCCGGTATATGATCTTTCCCTCTCCCTCTCTCTCTGGATATCTATCTACGTAGGGATATGTATGTACGTAGAGGCACATGGCAATAATGGTCCATTGAGATTGATCACAACTGGTGTTTTTTGTGGGTCCCACATACTCATACTCACCTGCCCCATGTATATTAATTAATACATGAATTTGTTTGTGATTATCTGGGGTTATATACAAAAACACATGCATAAATTGTTATGCATGTATTTGGTTAATTTGGGTTGAATTAACATGCTAAAGGAAGGATACATACATGCAGATGGAGAAGCAGGAATTGGCTGAGAAGTTGAATCTGAAGCCCCGACAAGTAGAAGTCTGGTTCCAAAATAGAAGAGCCAGGTATGGAGAAAATAAGACTTGTTTGTGTAAAGAGGCGATTTGGATTTCAAAGATTCTACTTTTATTTAAAAAGAGAGGAATTCTGCATTTCTATCTCTTTTAAAAAATCGAAATCCTGTGTATCGAAGAAAATTTATTTATTTCTTTCCTTTTAAGTGAAAAAAATGCTCACACCAAACAATGAAACCGAAATCCTCTCTATCACAAAATCCTCTTATCCCTCAAAAACACACCCTTGTAATTGTATTCTCAAGAAAGCTTTAATTTTTTGGGTTCTATAATATATTTCAAGAAAGAAATTGGTTGGACTTTTCTCATTTCAGTTGTGATGCTAAACATGGTGCACTGCAGGACTAAGTTGAAGCAAATGGAGGTCGACTGCGAGTTCTTGAAGAGATGCTGCCAGAGTTTGAACGAAGAGAACAGGAGATTGAAGAAGGAATTACAGGATTTGAAGTCGACTAAGCTCACTTCGCCATTTTACATTCAGCTCCATAAGGCTGCGGCGACCAAAATCAGTGTGTGCCCATCCTGCGAGAGGGTGGCAATGAAAGATGGGAAGACTGCAAAGAAGGAAATCTTTGGTGCCATGGAGGATTCTTCCATGACTAATTAGAAGGCTACTACATAATCATTGTAAATTACTCCTTAACTCCTGGTGTTAATAGAAATATAAGAATCATCTCTCTCTCTCTCTCTCTGCAGTTGAAAAGCTCTACTGATTCAACCATCCCTTTCAGGGTTATTCTATCAGCAACTTTATGTAGCAAACCAAGAAGTTGGAATAATGTTATAACCAAGTACCTAGGGAGATGAATGTTTTTGGATAGTCAAATGAAAAGCTTTGTAGGTGCATTTTGCAAATTTTGTTAATGCCTTGGGAGGATTTGATGATTAGATACAATTTTAACTGCCTGGAAAGGAGAATCATCAAAAACCTTGTGCCCTCTTTTGTGAAATGGACTGATGATGGCCTTGTTTAAAAAATAATTATTTTATTCAAAATTTCAACCATTCATCAAGGTTGAATTGGCCAAAATTGGAAGTGGGCCCACTTATTGTACTGTATTATTTACCCTTTTCATTTATTTCAAGTACGGAATAGATGAATGATAATTGTTATCAGAATTAATTTGTCATGTAGTTGACAAGGGTTGCATTGTGAAGCTCACTATTCTTCAATGTAAATAGACTGTGTGGGTTTTGACTACCTGTATTTTCTTTAAATTGTACTGTTTGACATGAAAATAGAGAAGAAAAATTACATGAGGATTAATAAATACATTTCTCTTTCTAGAGTAAAGATGTATTACATACAAAAAAAAAAAAAAAAAGGAAGACAAGGAGATAGAAAGTGTATAAACATTGATATAAACGCATCTAAACATCTTTACCTTTTGTACTATTTGAAGATAAAATATATTTCTATAGGAATATGAATAATTAGAGACTGCTGGTGCCTATCATTTTGATCACTCATAATATAAGATAACACTAGCCCAATAACCTGTGCTTAGCACGGTATCTCCCTGCATTACAAAATAAATAATTACATATTAAAAAAAATTATTTCTTTCTATAGGACAAGTTGGATAAAATATAGATAAAGAAATTGGAGCAAAAATAATATAGTTACATAGGAACAACTAAAACATGAGTGGTTTGATGAAAAAATGAGTGAGTAATTGCATGAGTAGTTACATAACCGCCGATCAAAATCATAACTGCTGGTCAAAATCGATAGAAAACCTTCTGGCTTAATATTTTATAATATGAAATTATTATGGGAGTGGGAAATCATTTTTTATCAGTTTTGTATATCTAGGGTGTTCGTAACATTTTGTTATTGGGACTAATATCATCATCATCAAAGCCTACTGCCTAGTATGTTAGGGTTAGCTAGATTAATTCTATTTCTATAAAAATAAATTCTCAAAATTCATATTGGGGTTGTCGCACAGCTTTATGCCAGCTGTCAACTCATTTGAAACAACTCCTTTATCAAGACTTGGACTAGTAGTTACATCAACTGGTTGTAATTGGGCCTAATATCGATGCGTAATTCAGCCCATGGGCCTGAAAGTCGGGTCAAGGCCAGCCCATTTGCAAAATTCATGCACTCCTTCGTGTAAGGTATGTTGTGCCAGGATGGGACTTTTAGTATATATAGGTCCGGTCCATGCCCAGCTTTTCGACATGTGGGCCAGAAAAAAAGCCCACGTAAAGCCCATGGGACAAAACCATTGCCCAACTCTAGCCCAATGCAGGTCAGACTCAGCTAGGCTCGGGCTGGCCCAGCCCATGAGTAGCCCTATTTCACAAGTGGTAATGCAGTGAGCTGGATATAATCATTCACACTATGAATCAATGTTGCAGACATCCGTGATATTTTGAATTTATTGTGATACGTACTATTGTGGACATTTCTTTTTTGAAAACTTCTTAACATGATATTACTGCAATAAATTCAATTTAAATGCCAGAACTTTTTTTATCACAAAATTATTGCTATACTTTCTTGAAAATCTTTTATTGCGAAATTATCGCAATAAATTCAATTTATTGATTTATGATCAGAATCAGATTCATTTGTATCAAGACCTTTATGGATGAAAAATATCAAACAATAAGGATGGGTTTTGGAACCCAAGATGTCAAGGAAGAAGTAATACACAGTCTATTTTTCCTAAATATTATATAACCCTAAAGCTTGGACTTACATTGTTGAGTACATTACTTAATAAAGTGGAGGCCTGGTAGGAAATGTGCAGGCTCCACCTTAACAAGGTGTCTTTTCTTTTTGTGGGCCCCATTTGGGACAGCACCAATCAAGATCCTCCTTTAATCACAACCATTGGTTCAGTGCAAGCTTAGCTTGTTTCTTATTAGAGAATGCTGTGTCTGAAGGAATTCGTGAAAGATTTGAACTTTGGCTAGTTAAGGTACTGTTTTCACATGCTACCCATAGGAAATACAACTTCATATACATAAAAAAAATAAAAAAATTAAGCGGTTTTGACGTATTGGTTCACCTCAGATTTTGTTTTCCCAATCTCATGACACAAATTTACACAATGTCACTAGAGTCATTTGATGTATCATATACAGCATCACATATATATATATATAAATCATGGGATTTATCAATTTTTGTATCATATATTTTTTGCAACTAGTGAACCAATTTGTTTTTTATAAAATACAAAATCTGATATTTTGTGAAAAGTAAATACACATTTGATCACCATTTCTCAGGCTTTATCATTTGGAAAAAAATCTCTATAAGATGCTATCCGACATAAAAGCCATGATATCATGGGATCCGGTGCATAAAAGTTAAAAAAAAAAGTTGACCAGAGTCAAACGACTATAGTGACATTACCTGAACTTTGGTCATGAAATTGGAACATCTCAAATTAAGGGGGACTAATATGTCAAACCCCAAAAATTAAACATACTACAAAACTTTGAACCATCCCAACAAGAAAAGGCTCAAGTGAACTGAAACCTTTAAATTCAAGGAACTATAGTTCTCTCACTAATTCAGGACACCAATTATGGAATGCCCAAAAATGCTTAGAGTGGTAGGTTACAACAGTAAGATCAGTGGCCAATAATATACACCTAACATAGGAATGGACAAAAGAACAGATGGCTACTATCTTCCAATCCAATCCTTACTGCTTCTGGAGCGACCCCAGTTAGCGTCCACAAGCCAAAAAGTGGTCCAGCAAACTATATACTTGCTGAGGCTCAGGACTGTATGAAAAAAAAACCCCCTCTTCCAAATCAGTGGTGCATGTCCATAACCAGGCTTGTATATATCAGTTCATTCCAAGCATCTGGAACTCCAGGGAGACACCAGTGGCTGCAATCCTGTTTTCTTGATTTTCCTTCTTTTGGGACACTGCCATAAATTGAAGGGTGCGCATCCTTGCGGAAGTTGGTCAGCCTTGTCACATTCAAGAGGATTACGGGGAATTGCATCTCTCTGATAACATCTTCCACAATCCTCATTTTATTAGGATAACTATCAAGGAAAGATCCACTTGTGATTGGTTCAGTCTCTCCATTACACGTCCCGCCAGAGTCCCAATCTCCACCACTGATCAAAGAAAATGCCATAGATGCATAATATTTCAGTAGCTGCTTAAAGAAATCTCAACATAAAATAACTCGCAGTTACATTATCATTGTGTTATTGGGACTATAAAATTTTTCACCTGAAATGAGCGGTAGAGTATCCGCGATGGAAGACCAACTTCTCATGATTCATGTTTTCATCTATCCACCTTCCCCAAGTTCTCATTGCTCTCTTAAAGGCTTCAACAGCATCGAACTGTGGATAGATAACACCACCTTCCTGAAAATAATCCTTCCTGCTTGACCAATAGCATCATTTGCTCAGTCCTGGCTTGTTCAAAAATGGCATCAGAGAGAAACACATCCTATTTCAAGACTACCACCAAAATGGAAGAACTGAAACAAACAACTATCACATGAGATGATCTCATACCCCCTAGCAGTCTTCCCATGAGTCCACCAATGGCCGGTATTGAAGACTAGTATGTCTGCATGCATCCACCGGGAAGCAGATTTATCTATCTGATCTATCAGAAGCGTTGGCCTTGTTTTCCCCTCTTGGTTGAGACGGGTCCCTTCCTTTACAAGAAAATGCGATTGCCGGAACTCAACAGTGCAGTTATAATCCTGCTCAGTTTAGTTGTGGTTAGATTCAGAAGAGCATTTTGGCAATTGGCAAACATATCTGCTAACAATGTTTAGAGGAATTACAGTGTCTTGACTCTAGATTCATCAAGGCATGAAGTATCCTCATGCCCTAGTGCAGACGACTGGTGTCTTTCATCTATCGTTTAATGGTCCAGGTAATTGATACAATGGACCTCACTAGCTGTGATGGGTTTTTTCCCTAAACTTGAAAAGCACCAGAATGAAAACTTTTAAGATACTGCTAGAAGGCAAGTCAGTGTTAGTTTATGATTCTGGGAGAGCAATGTTTTCTTTCTTCTATTTTTGGCTGGCAAAACATCAAATACTCAAGAAGTAAAATCTTATTTTTTTAATGGAAAAAGAAGAATACTATCCAAGGGATCAAATTAGATTCCATGCAGTAACATTTGTGCTCTCCTCATTTAGTTATGTTCCTAGTTTTGGGTATTAGAAACATTAAGAAAAAAAACTCATGGTTACCATGAATTTGAAGATGAAGTAGCCTCGTCCTTTGGTTATTTTATATCCATGAATCTCAAACATTCTGTTTTTATCAGGCAAGGCTTCATGTAGAAGGCAGAGCATTGATTCAAACTGGTTTCGGTTCATGGAGTCTCCAACTAGCATTAACCTTTTACCTCTCAGTCTCTCCAAAAAGTCTGTTGCATTAAACCTACAAATTAAGTATGAAGGAGGGAAACAAAAGTACACACTTCAGATAAATCAGATCACAAACGAATTGGATTAGCAGGAAAGAAGCTAATGAGACAGAAACAAAACTAAAAAGGAAATTCAGCACTAGTTTGTACTCCAGAAGTAGTTTTTTTTAAAAGAGACCTGCTCTCATTCTGACTTTAGTTGATTGTGCGGACTCAGGATGGAAGTTTAGTCTTTTATTAGTAGAAATCTTCCAGCTGATGCCATATTGATGGGTTAAAGGCTCAAATGCTAATGCTAATGAATAATGATGATTATCTATCTATAATATACAGGATACTTCGCAGCAATGCTTAAAAATTCAGTTGCTTTGCAGCAACATTACAATATGTTATACTTATAACTAATCACTTGTCAAAGTTTACAAGGTATTTTAATTTTGAACCCACTTCTAGAGATCAAATCACTCTCTTATGGTCTACCATCCTCTTTTATCTGATTTGATCACTTTCCATTTTCCTTTTTATTTTTATTTTTTTGCTACATTGAGCGAGTGAAGGGCTGTAAGACTACTTCCTAACGACCCAAGGATTGATCTCTGCCTGTGGGTGTCCATGTGAAATGGGAGGTGCCAACACCACTGATCTATTAGTGTGTTGGCAATTTTCAATTTTCCTTTTACAGACTTGATTTTCTCCATTTCTTTTGCTTCCACATTCATACAGACTCAGATATGTCATCAAACAGAAATTGACTCTGCAAGTGCCCTCCCATCTAACAGAATGATGCAAAAAGGCTTATTGTGATTCTTTTGTGACTATTGAGGAATTCTCCTGAGTGTAATCTTCAGTCAATTTTTTTTTCGACAAATTTCTGGAAAAGCATCTGTCAAGTAATATCTTGTTCAGACTGAAAGAAAAGGACTCTACCTCATGCATTGATGATACACGGGTTTCTGTATGCTTCAGACTAAAGAAAAGAACTCTACCAAATGTACATATACATGGTTTCTGTGGACATGTTGGCCTATGTGAGCCAATCACAAGTGACCAAAGAGAGCCCAATGGTTCTGGTGGAATTTATCATTAAAAGTAATGCATGAAGACTGAGATTTTCCCTAATTATTAGCAACATTGAAGAGCCATTTCACCGGAGAAGTTATGACTATCAAATGGTTACATGTTGCTAAAAACACCTCATATGTAGCCTCAAGTCATGAGATTTAGATTTTAGACACTGAAGAATAAAAAAAGGAACAGTCTCTACAAATCAAACTAGTGAGAGATCACCAGTCTCTGGGCTCTGGTGTTCCAAACCTGTTAAAGTGCTTTCAGTTTCACCTTTTAACAATGTGGAATAAGAAACATCAATAGAAAAGTATTGTAGTGGTGCATTGATTTTGATGTACATACTAAAATGGTATTTTTATTGATTCCCATGTTTTCTCTAATTTCCGAAAAAGGGCAGAGGAACTCTATATATCTGAAATCATAATGAAGCTAAAAGGTGCACTGGACCTTGATGGGTTATGAGGCAGTTGAAAATACAATAGTTTTGCATGGCAAGTATTTTAATTCTCTGCAGAGTCTAATAACTTCAACCCACATGATGATTGCCTAGAAATTGGAGAACTGTGCGAGTCAAGATGCATGTTTATCTATTCACATTTAGGATTAAGGTTCAAAACCACACATTATCCACCACCATCAGTTGTAGCATGTATTAGATCATGACATATGCGCACACTGCACATAGAGAAAATCTTATCCAACATCCGCAATGGCAGCAGCCGAAAGCAAATATTTAGTGACTTGATGCATTCCTGAATTGAACTGTAACAGTTAGTTCAATTAAGCGTACATGACCAAAACATAAACTAACCCAAAATCTGTATTTTAACAACTTGATCAGACCAGCTGGTCGAACCAGGTTCGATCAGAAATGGTATCTTCACAGGTCTGGTTAGACCAAATCCAGGGCACTGGTAAAAAGATAGGAAAATCTGGCAGTTGAGTCGGTTGGACCCACCATTAGTTATTTTAAACTAATTTCATAAAATCATCATTATTTTTTACATCATAGTTGAGCCGGTTAAATCTGATGCTCAAGCCAGACTAAAAGGAACCGTCTGTCCACCAATTCACCCTCTGGTCTGGTTTTTAAAAGCATTGCTCAATCAATGTTCTTTGATAGTACAGTAGAACAGATTGGTACTACAAGAGCTGTGCATTTGGGGAGTGCAGAAAGCAGGATCTGCACTAGGTGGGCTAGCACATTTCTCCCTTTATACTGAACTAAATCGACATTGATCATGACAGATTTACACTTAAAACAGAGAAGCATTCAAAACATTCCCTCAGTTACAATCCATACCTAACAAAATTATAATCATTTGAATGTTGGGCAGAGGAGAAACAACAGGAATCCTACATATAGGTTAGATACCGAATTTAAGATGGATTGTGTGGAGTTCTCGATAAACTATAGAGTTAGAAAAAGAAAACAATCATTTATAATTCATGAACTAACTATTTCAAATCCACCCAGATAAGTGGAACCAGGAATAGGTGATAAAATTAATGACAAGTGCAAAAAACCAATCATTTCTAGTTCATGAACTAACTATTTCAAATCAACCCAAATAATTAGAACCAGGAATAGATGATAATATTGAAGACGATTACAATAAAATCAATCATTTCCAATTCAAGAACTAACCATTTCAAATCAACCCAATTCAATACTGACACAACCAAATGCCTACCTGGGAAGCTCACAATCCAAAGGCTTCCAACGCCACTTCATATATTCCGTGTCCTTTCTTCCATTCTCCCTACAGCTGTAGGCTTCGTCGATAAACGGACAAGACCCAGTTCCGTACAACGGATACTCATCGTCTTTCACCCATTTCCCAGAATAAAGATTGCAACTTTTCTCCAAATTCTCCTTTTCTGAAGCTAAATTTTTTTGGGTCACGAGGTTTACATCTGAACTAGTGTTTTTAATGGTCGGATCGAGATCTGGGGTGATTTCATTTTGGGTGGGAGATATATGATCCAGCAGAGGAGGTGTGAAGGAGATGGAGGGATGTGATGGTTTGTTGTGGGAGAGGAGATCTGTGTAGAGGGAGAGAGAGGGTTGGAAGAATTTTTTGCTGAAGAAGAAGAGAAAGCAGAGGAAGGAGAGAGAGAAGAAGGTGATGCAGGAGAAGCGGGTTTTGGAAGATGGAGAAAATGCCATGAGATGGAGAGAGTTTTCTGGTTTGAGCAGACATTCTCTGTTGGATGGAAACTCAAGAAGATGCTGTCCTCCTCTTGCACGTGCTAATGTAAAGCACGTGTGAGAGTTCGGCGCGTTGGGCTTGGGCCTTGATCTGCCTAGAGATGTAAATGGGTTCCGATTAACTGAGTACTTGGAGATTCCGACTCTTAAAACCAACCTTATTTAGACCCTTTTAAGTAAATGAGTCTGGTCAAATTCCACCTTGGTTCTTACTCGTGGACTTTGGACACAACATATTATCTTAATTTTCGAGAATGCATCCTAAAAGCTAGATAATTTTCTCCATATCCTTATCTACCTAGGGTCGAACCAGAACCCGTCTTATATATAGAATTGGTTCAGGTATAGGTTCCATCTTCTCATTAATGGCTTCGATTCTGAAACCATGAACCAATTTTGATTTCTAGATCCACCATGGACCTAGATTGGAACCGACCTGCTTGCATCCCTAGATATGTTCAAAGCACCCAAGGGTATGCCCTAATATTGTGGGTTTGTTACCTCAATAAGTGCCCATTTGGTAAAGAGGTTGAACTTGGGCTTATAAATTGAGGTCCATTAAGCACTAGAGAAGGCTCTCAAGGCACTATGTGGCCCCTCTCTTTCCCTCCTTTATTCAATACTATTTTATTTGAGCAAAGTATTATCTGTATATATTTCTATTTTGATATATCCAAGATGCCCTAATATTAGGACTATAAGACAGTGCAAGGTGGAAAAAAAAATCTTCGCCTATGAACAGATATACTGTGCATATGTAGTCTAGCTTGTGGGGCTTATTTGGATGCATATTTTCTTGGGGGTAAAAAGATAGAAATGAATATATATATATATATATTTTATGGATAAGGATGATTTGAAAAACTAGCACAATTAAATTATTCTAGTCCTCGATTTAATAGCCTTTAAATTTAACCATAGATTTTTTGTGAGATTCAATCAAGCTAGTGAGTAAAGGTTCAATGAATATAAAATTGGGCATGTGGCTAAATCAGAGAGGGGGTGGGGATGAGAGTTTGAAAGGAGCGGTACTAATTAAAGGTTAGCCAAAGTGGGCCTCACATAGTTGGACTATATATGCTCTGCTTGCAAGAGAAATGCTCACAAAGTGTGAATTAGCTACTTGTATAAAATTAGTTTCACTAGACATTGCAAGGTGTTAAGTGAATTCAATAGGCAACGGAGTGGATGTTAAATATAGAAATAGTTTACAGTTCACTATATTTATTTCCTATCACATGGCTACATTTTGTTAATCCATTGAACTCAAGTTGTGCACTGACTGACCCTTTCTGCCTCTCATATCCCAATGATCCTATCAAACTTGCCGTTTGCCCTCTGCTTATTTCGAGGTGAAACTGGGCTGGACCAGACCTTTGCATGGCTCCAATCCATGCATGAGCTTGAGCCTGCAAGCATGGAACTTAAACTTAGGCCGGTAGATGCAATATTTGGGCCTGCCTATGAAATTTAAAGTGACCAAGATCATTGTCTCACCTTATTTTAAAGGTTAATTTCTTCTTCCCACAAAAGTTAATTCACACTATTACAAAATGATGTGTCATTGTAAAACATCTAATTTGTCATGTGTTTTAGGCACTGACTAAATTAATAGCCCATATGACCCTGATTGGAGCAAAATTTTCCTAGATGATAAAAATAAGTTGAGATTGTAGTTTTGATCTGGTCTCTACTGAAGATTTACAGAGGTGGGGACTCAGTCTCTCTTTTGTGTGTGTGTGTGTGTGGTGGACTTAGCTGGTGACATGGTTCTTACCATTTCTTCTCCAGTTGCCAGTAAAGAGAGGAGAGCAAGTCCCAAGAGGCCGTCCCAGACAATCCCTTTCTTAATCAAAGATCAACTGTCATTAACTAAAATAATATTAACAGCACTTGGATTAATTCGCCGCCTGCAATCCATTCTATCTGTCTCTTTTCTCTCCTTTGGGACGGACATTCTCATCTCCTCAAATCATCTCTCTGCCGTAGCATCTCCACCCTCGATAATAGAGACTCCACAAATCAGAAAGAGGAGGAGAGATTAAAAAAGAGAGAGCATAACTTGGTCTCCTTTCTCTTCTGTTATCTTCTCTTCTCTGGATACTTGCTGATCCATTTCAGTGTCTGGCACCTTTGCAACTTTTTCTGTCTCTCTAAATCATCTTCTATTTGATCTTTGACTAAAACACAACCGTCGGATGAGATTTGGGTGTCAAAGGGAAGGAGAAAAAGGGAGAGAGGGATGAGGCGTTTGGCATCCCAAGGTATGTTTCCTCGCCAAATTCCCATCTCAATTCTTCTTAAATCAATGGCTCTTTTCGGGGAGTTAGTGTGGCCGATTTTCCATAGAAAAAGCGTGGAAAGTGGAAATGATTTTTTGCCATGCTCATAGTTCTAGAGGCCTGTCGAAAAATAGCAAAAGTTTTGCTGATTTTCCAGAAAATCTTTTTCTATGGGTCCACTTGGTTTTATGTGAAAAGCGGAAAATGTTTTCCATGGAACTGATTTTCCGTTGTGCCGCACAAATGTGATGTTTGTATTTTTTTGATCGATTTTGGTGCGCTCCAATCAGCTCTTAATTTCAACCATATTCGAATTGGGCCACTGTGGATAGATTTGAAAACACAAACTGGCAATTAGCCAAGTCACAGTGGATAGAGTGGATTTGGTCTCGCCCTAATCTATGATGCACATATAAGGCAAAGATACGGATTTTACACATAAAAAGTGGAGTATCGAATACGATATGATATAATCCGTTGCCCGTTTTGAAGTATCCGTGCATCATAGGCGCTAATACTCCCGAGAAAGTGCTTATGAGGGATTGGATCTTTAAGGTGGGGTCCATTGATGGATTTAGAGGGCTGAAATCAGAGAATTGTGAGTGAATCATGGCCCAAATGAACCATGTATCCTCTCATGCCTCTCTTCATAAATCGATCGGCAGGGTTTCCACAAAAGTAGCCGTTGCGAATAGCCACGGGTGTGATTTTAGTGGTTAGATTGATTCCATGCCATTCTTGGCTTGATCCAACAGTGAGTATCACTCTGATGAGTGAGATAGTGGACCACGTTCCCAATCTCGGATGCAGGGTTGAGCAAAGTGGGCCCCTTATGGAGGTTTCTTGCAGAGACACCATAAGTACACTTGATCTCCTCCTCTTGATGTTCGGATATGGACACAAACAAGGATATAGTAATTGAGGAAACGACTCTGGACTTTTGAAAATAAGGAGAGAGATTGATATGGTTTTCCCAATTCATTCTTTAAAATATTTTTGAATTAACCATTAAGTTAAAAAGTAAGACGTGAAGAAGTGCAGCCTATTAAAGATTTGACTTAAAATATGTTTCAGTGGAGCGACAAAATTCATGTAATCGAACCCAATATAGTTGGGCCAAACTTTGATGGTGATGATGATGATGACGATGAAATTAAAAAGTAAGATGCCTAGGTGCCATGTATCTTCTGTTTAAATTGGGTTGCAGATTGGCATTACTCAAAGAGAGTATTGTCACAAACATATTCGTTTTCTTATTTTGTTTTTTGTTTTTTTTTCACACAGAGGACTAGAACTTGCACTCTCTCACAGAAAATGTATAGTCTCTTGAATGGGGTTTTAAATGTTTAGTCCTCATATAGGTTTCTGTGGTCACTACAGTTTTGGTTCCAGTTTGAATTTTGGACAGTTACAAGAGTACAGGACATAGTTTAGTTCGGATGCCATCTTAACATTTTTGTTTAAATGAGATAATCAAACAAACAGTTAACAAACCTGCAGCAAAAACAGAATGTCAACATACCTGTCCTCGTTTTCCTTTGGAATGAATTACAGTTTTTTCACTTGAACTGTGCAGTCTCCTCACCATCATCTGTTCTTCAAGTACAAAGCTTGTCGTCGCCAAAGAACAGTACCACAGCCTTATATTTTTTAATTGGTGGAGTTGCATTGCTTGTGGTCTCCTTAATCTTACTCATTACTTTCTGGAAATATATCAAACCCACAAGGCTGAAGAAAATTTTGGTTCCTAGCAAAAAGTTAAAAGGTAACACAACTCATGCTACACAAATTAATGAATGAATATTCTAAAATTTAAGAGTTTGATAGGTCTTAATGCTTGCTACTTTTATTAGCAGCACCAGATTTCTTTAGCGGGAACCTTCGAACAGTAAGCCACTTTGATTATCAGACTCTGAAAAAAGCAACCAGGAATTTTGATCCTGGGAACCAGCTTGGAAGAGGAGGATTCGGCCCGGTTTATAAGGTTCTAAGACGGTGAAAACACTCTGTTTTCTCTCTTTGCTTTCTTTATGTTTAATATTATCTTTTACCTTATGGAAATGTAATATGAAATTGTTTCATTTCAGGGTGTATTAGAAGATGGGAGGATGATTGCAGTAAAGAAGCTGGCCCTAGGGAAATCCCAGCAAGGTGAATCTGAATTCCTTGCAGAGGTGAGGATGATAACTAGCATACAGCACAAGAACTTGGTTTGCCTTCTTGGGTGTTGCTCAGACGGGTCTGAGAGACTTCTGGTCTATGAATACATGAAGAATGGAAGCCTGGATGTTATAGTATATGGTTAGTATCAATTATAGTATATGGTTATTATGTGTTATCTACTTAGAAGATGTGAAGGATCATGGACACAGGGTTGAAGGAGGCATATGCTCCATGTTTGGGATCTTAGACTTGGCCATCATCTACTTGGTCATCATAGATTGATATAAACAGTCTGCTTAAGGTTCATATTATTTTATACATGTGGACTACTGGTCGGTGTAATGGACCAGCCTGAGTTTCTGCATGGGCATGTTCATAATGGTCCCCCACCTAATGAATAAATAGAATCTTGCAGAGGCATGGACGCTACAAATCCTTATCAAATCTTCATGCGAATATCCCAGAAAATGCTCGTCAATCTAGCCAGAGGGATAAAAAATCGGCCTGTGCGAAGTCTTTGCTTTTTGTGTCCTTGTTTTTTTATTTATTTGCTGGCTGTGGTTGAGAATTATTTCCTTTTGTTTCTTCACATAACTGTAACATATCTTGTTCTTGGATGTAGCTCAGTTGGTTAGGGACATAGGCGTCTAAATGTGTATAAACATGCATTTGCTTCATGTATTAATTTGTTAATCTTCTCTAATAATTTGAATGGACAGGAAAAAGTGCACTGTTCCTGAATTGGAAGACCCGGTTCAAAATTATTCTTGGCATTGCTCGCGGATTACAGTATCTCCATGAGGATTCACCCCTAAGGATCATTCATAGAGATATCAAGGCCAGCAACATACTGCTGGATGAAAAATTCCAACCAAAGATTGGTGATTTTGGGTTGGCCAGGTTCTTCCCTGAAGATCAAGCTTATCTTAGCACCACATTTGCAGGAACTCTGTAAGTTGTTTCTGAATTCTTGCAACTTTCATAAACCAAATATGTTAATCATTCTTAATTTGGTTCATCAACCGCTTTTATACTATATGTGTTTTAATTGTTTATCAATGATTTAAAAAAAAAAAAAAAAAAAACCTCATGGTTGAGTCCATGCATATATGATCTTGTGTGGCTCTAGGCTCATTGATATAGACCACTAAATGACCCCCGATGGACAAAGAATAGGCAAATTTTGGATAGAAAATTATCTTTCAATCTTGATCATCTTTGGGGCAAGGATTATTATACTGTGGCCTAACATGTATAAACTTTAAGGCTCAAGGACAATTATATGTTCTTGGGTCAATGAGTACATTATTCCTCTGTTTCTCTGTTCCATTCACTAGTGACTCTTTTCAATTAGTTGAAAAATTGTCATCACAGCTTGTATTGATACCTTATTTTGCAATGTTCCTTTCAGAGGTTACACAGCTCCTGAATATGCCATTAGAGGAGAGCTATCGGAGAAGGCCGACATCTACAGCTTTGGAGTTCTGGTGCTTGAGATCATCAGTTGCAGGAAAAATACAGATCTTTCTTTACCATCCGAAATGCAATATCTTCCAGAATATGTATTATCTTAGTCCTTTCTCTACTTCATTTCTTTTCACTTATCCTTTCATCCCAAGAATTATAATGTAGGAATGAAAGAAGCTAATGCTATGTATCATTTGTTCCTTATTGTTTGCAGGCATGGAAGCTTTATGAAAGATCAAGGGTCACTGATCTAGTGGATCCTAAATTGCGAGAAGATGGTTTTGTGGAAAGAGATGTCCTGCAAGCAATTCATGTGGCCTTGTTGTGCATGCAGCAGTGTCCAAGCTTAAGACCCCCAATGTCAGAAATTGTAGCCATATTGACATGCAAGGGAGAAATGGCAGTGGTCCCTATGAAACCAACGTATCTAGAGCGAAGGCGCCGACTGGTGAAAAATCGATCTTGGGAGCCTAGATCTGAAAGTTTTTCTTCTCTGTCAAGCAATTCCTCTTCCTTCCGACGACCTGATCAGTCTTTGACACCACCACCATCACCATCATAGCAATAAACTTCAGTAATGTGGATCCTGGCTTCTGAATTCAAGACTATAGATCTATGAAAGATCAAATATTACACAACACTCAAGTGTTGTGAGGTGAGACAACATTTTTTTATTTCAAGAGAATGACTTTGCCATAAATATGGGGAAACTCTTCGCTAAACACACTGCATTGATTTGGAGGAGTCATTAGCCCATAATTTCATTCCAAGGCCCTGTTTGTTTGCATTACAATATATAGGAAATCTTACGATTTGTACCATAACTGGTTAAAAATGAAGGCCAAAGTTAAAAAAATGAGCATCAAATAATATATTCTCTTTATACAAATAGAATGGGAAATGAATAACTAAGGGTGTTGATTGGTTATTTATTTCCTATTTATCTTTGATTCTATTTCTATATAGGGAAATATTATTTGATGCTCATTTTTTAAAAATGGCTTATAGGCTTCATTTTTAACTACAATGGTATAAATCCAATGCGTTCAATTTCCATGTATGTTAATGCATACAAACAGGCCTAACAGATAAAGGATTCTTTTTCTCTAGTTTCTAGAGAGTATATGTATATATGGTTTTGTGCTTATAATTTTATGAATGGATATGCTGTAAGAGATTTTTAGAAGTCACTTTCGTTGAGAGAGAATATATTGTCGACATGTTCTTTTATCTTAAATAAATAACAGGGAGGGAGATATCATTTGTACCTTTAACTGGGACTTTTGAGTTTCTGAAGTTTGCCTAGGACCACGGTTTGCACTCAGAGGTTGTGGGTTCGAAACTGTACTACTACACAGGAGCCACAGTGGAATTTTACCCGGTTTTCTCTTCTGGGCCCATAGGGATTATTCTGGCCCAAAGGAATAGGAACTTGCGTTATAAAAATAAAAAAAAGTAATCATTTGTTTATCACTACATCAATTATGAAAGAAAATGGAATCGGCCAGGGAAGTTTCATTGTTAAGGAATAGTCATTTTGTATATATATCCCCCCATCTTTTTGCCCAGTTTTGTGAAAAAAATTCTGTGCCCTTGGAGCAATCACTGTTAATCACCTATCTTTTTCAACATATATATATATATATATATATATATATATTCAAGAACATCTGTAATGAAACTTTCTACGACTGTTAAATTATATTGGCAGTCACATTTGTACCACAGTACTTTTAACTGCTGATGGGTGATATTGTTGTGAACATATTATTTCTGCACATAGAAGGTAATGATAAGTGAATATGAAATTATTGGATTTACATACAAACAGACCCAAGGAGGGTCTAGATCAGTTGATAATTAACCATTTGTATTAAGAATCAGTAGTTTCTCCATACAGCTCTTCAAAGATTATGACTGCAAACGCAGTAAGAAATATATGCTCCCTTCCCTTAATTTGATGCCTACTTAAATACCTGACAATTAAGGAAAGTAAGATAGTAAATAAATTTAAACATGGGTTATGGGGGGTCCAAATATCAATTCAATTAAATGGTTCTAATAGTTATTTTAAGGTCTCAAAAGTTTAAGGGCATTTTTGGCAAGCTTTATCTTATTGATACATCCGATTTAAATATTATTGTCATTCTCAAAGTCTTGCCCCAACTATGTTGTGGTCGACTAAATGTACTCTATTTCTCCATTTCGATCTATCATGGGCCAAGTCTTTTAGATAAGTTGTATTTCTTTAAATCTATTTTTACTACCTCCATCCATATACTCTTTAGCCTACTCCTTCCCCTTGGTGGGCCATCAATCTGCATAGCCAAATTGCTAATTCAAATAAATATGTTATAAATTAAGTTATTTTAATAAAACCTTTTTACAAATAGACTATTTGTTATGTGCCATTCAATTAGGAAAAAGTAAACTTGCTATAAGGTAAAAGTTATGCAGGCAAAGTTTCCCCATAGTAAAAGTAGTATAGATAGATTTTGTGATAAACTAAAAATAGCAAAGGCAAACTTATATTTTAAAAGTTATCTAGTCCAACTTGCCCAAAGGAAATGCACAAATTGTACTTATACTTTCCTAGCTATTTTAAAAAGAGGCAAAACTTCTTAAACCTAATTCAATCAGCTGTTTAGTTATTTGAATCAACTTTAAATCAAATAGTTATAAAAATAGGCTCGCCAAATGTCACCTTAATGATTTTGAAAAAAATTCAAATTTATAGTATGAAAACCCAAAGGCAGGTAAAGATTCAATTAATGTCAAACTAAAGCCATTGTCAATTCACATAGCACTGGGGGTTTAAAACGGCATGGCCCGCTAGTTGGCAGGCCCAGCCGTGCATGGGCTGGGCCTCGCCAGCCTACGAAAATTCACAGGCTGTGCCTTCCTATGCCCAGGCCGGCAAGGGGTCGGCCCAACATGGCCCATGGCATGACATATGTCATCTCGTGCTGGACTGTGCCCAATTCGGGCTAGACATGCCCCCTCCTACCCTTTTTTTTAATAAAAATTAAAAGGGACTCTATGAAGTTTTAGGGCATGTTTGTGTAACACTTTTCCGCAGAAAAATTGACGATTTTCCTCGGAAAACTTATTTTTCTGGCGTTTGGTGTGGAACAATTCCTTGGAAATGCTTTCCTGCATCGTCAGCATTTTCTTTGATAATTGTGGAAATGGGTTTCCCATGGGAGGGTATGGGAAATGGTTTTCCTCGGAAAACTTCTCCCTCTTTTCCTCACTCTTGTCTATTTCAACCCAAAAACCCTATAACTCTTTCATTTTTTATTTCTTTATATAAATTATTATTTAATGTTAAATAAATAATATATATGTTATGTTATTTTTCTTCAAAAAGTTATATCACTAAATAAGAAATTTTGATTTTCTATAAGGAATCCACAGCCGCACCAAACAACATATGCACTAATTCAATGAGGAAACTCTTTTTGCACCAAACATGAATTTCTAAATTCTACGGAAATCCTTTTCCGAGGTTTTCATTTCTATGGAATTTGCTGACGTGGCAATTTACTCTTTCCGCGGAAAGGGTGTGTACACAAACGTGCCCTTAGAATTTTGTGATGGGCCGTGCCTTGCCTTGTCGTATCAGGGTGAAAAGTTTGACTGTGTTGCGTCATGGTCCGGCCGTGCGGGACCAGGGTAATGCAACGGGCCGTGCTGTGTCATGCCACGGCCTAGGACACCATGCCAACCACGGCCAGTCCATTGGCTGTGTGGTGCCAAATCACAATATGTTGACCAGCATCTGGGCCACGGCGGCACGGCCCAATTTACACCCGTACCTAGGTGATACCGCCTGAGTCCTCCTTACCCGCCTTTTGAAGGGAAGAAAAAGAAAGAACAGGAGTAATGCTACTTGGACAAACTTTTTGGCCAACCCATTGGTTTCCATTGAATATCATAGTGATATTCAATGGAAACCATATCGGTTGGCCAAAATTCTGGCAAAAAAGTTTGTCCAAGTAGACTTTTTGAAAGAACAGTGGGTCTACAGACCCCAACACGGATCCCGACTGGGAGCCCGACTTCCCATGGGGTCCGTTGGATCCCAGGGGAGGTTGGGATCCAACGGCCCCAATGGAAGGCCGGGCTCCTAGTGGGGGCCGTTGTCAGGGTCTGTAGACTTTTTGAAGAAAGAAAGACAAGTCAAGGAAATCGTTGAAAAGTTTGTGTGGAAGGTGGCAAAAAACGCCTCTGAATTCTGAAGCGAAATGGTAACGTCAGTACGAACAGCAACAGAGTCACAGGCGTAGCATCAAACATTACAATTGCACGGGCAATGGAGCTGGGCGCTCCATTCAATGCCATTTAAATCTTCTTCTGTCCCTCTTTCAATGCAGCCTTTTTTTCCCCATCCCAACACTAGGCAGGGAAAACGATTTTACCTCTTACTGTCTGTAGACGGAAACAGATCATTTCCTCGTTTCGCTCAACTTCCAAAAATAACTGTGAGTCAAAATCAACGATCAAAAGGCAATCCCCAAACAGTTGTGTACCATCCGCACCACATCTTTCTTGGTTTTCTTGCTGAGCCCTGGTCCCCAACCAACCAGAGAATGAAAAAAAAAAATTTGAGGGCGGGTGGGAGATCAAGTGTTCTGGTCGGCAGCCATAGTTCACCTTGTAAATCTATGGAACTCTTGTTTGTGGAAAGGCAACCTTGTCAATCAAAGGAACTCTTGTTTGTGTAAACTGCCTTTCCGCGGAAATGTGGACATTTTTCTTTGAAAAAGTTCTTTACACAATTTAGTGTGGAAATTATTATTTTTTTTTGCGGAAAAGCAAAAGTCTTAAGGAATTTTGTATGCAAAAGAAACACAAACATGCCAGAAGTCTCACCTTGTTTCATCATGATTTAAAATATCACTTGAGTGTAATTTATATTCAGTGTCAAATTGATCACAGTGAAGATAGGCTTAAGTTGTGCAGAAGCCTAAAACTTGTTCCATACACTTAATTGTCAAATTGCTCATCCACTTGATTTATATTCGTTGTCAAAACCTGTTCAAGTTTAGATGTTGCATATGAATATATGATTTTCTCTTTCGTAAGTGCTAAAAAGGTTCAATACTATTACTAATTAACATGGTTCTTCGCTAACCCAATTGACCAATCTGATTAATATGAAATACAAGGCAACAATGCAACAAAATATGTGATTAAAATCTTTGAACAAGAGTCTTCTATCTTCATGTTCTTTCCCATTTACCAAACGTCCTATGATTAGTCTAGAACTTGTCCACGCCATCAAGGCGCCATTTCATAATTGTCATCTGATAATCATAGAGCTCTTCCTTTTTTTTTTTTAATGTTCTAAACCTGTCTATTATGGTTTTATAAATTTTATTAGAGGAAAACTTACAATAATCTGAATTATCTGACAATTTCAAACATTCACTTCTCTTTTTTTATATTTACAAATAACGACTTATATTACTCTAAGATGTCTTGATCAATAACATTGACTTAAGTCAAATGGCTAATTTTCAACCAGTAAAATTAATTAATGAAGACCAAAGTATCAAGGGATGAAAATTAGAGCAGTCAATTGATCCACATTTGGCCCATTGGGCCTGTCGAACGGTCTAAATTCTCATAGCCCTGGCTAGACTTGGACCCTTGAGTTCTTATCGGACTTGGACTTGACCCAGATAGATTCATCCAAAACCCAGCTAGTTGATAAATAAACTCAATGAATTCAAATCCTCTGACTTTGATAGGTCGAACCTTACAAGTACATCACTGGGGCAACCCACAAAATCCATTTAGCTCAAAATTACTGTCCCTCCCACTAGGCTTTTACCAAAACTCAATCCAATTGGAGTTATGCCAATATCATATTGGTTGCATCTAAAACTGGTGATTAAAAATAAAAATAAAAATAAAGGATCAAATGATATGGTTGAATTGTGGTGAAACCAAATTCCACTGAAGCTTAGCTCAAATACAAAACAAGGCGGGACAATAATTTTGATTACTTTGGATTCTTCTACTTAGCTTCTTCCATCTAATCTCTATTTATCTCTCTTTTACAGCATCTTACAATTTTCAAAATACAAATCCTAAACAAAAACACAATATCTTGCAAGAATCCCACTTCAGTTCCAATCAAGACTAAACAATAAAATGCTAAAAAAATATACATATAAGAAAGCATGACTCAAAACTTTCTCAATCAATTTACAATGCAATACTCTCCAATCATTTTATATCTATACACATCCATATCTGATATATCCATTTCCTTTTACTTGTGGTATTGGAATGGTCTTGAAAAAAAAATGTATTATCTCACACCAGTCCCATACCAAAATTAAAAAGAATGGGTTCTATTCATCAAAAACGGAAACAATGGGTGTGATTCCAAGCTAACCTTCTTTTCTAAATACCTGTAACGAAGCCTTGTAACAAGACAACTTCATATATATAGGCTATCTTCTTCTTCTTGTCATATGGCTTCTTCAAAGTACAAGCTCTACCGGTTATGCAATGGATTTGGGCCTGTGGGAACTACTCTTTTATCCTCCAAAGTAGAATTCTTTTCCATTGGAGAGAGATCTTGACAGAAACCAGCCTTCTTGGACTTGCACTTACTGATAGCTATTGAAACAGTTGATCCTTTTGATTTGATCTTCTCTACTTCTTTCCTCTCAGCAAAAGTACTAAAAACTGCTTCTCTTCCAGCAACAAGAGATCCAATACTCGCTAATACCAACGTACCTATCAGCAGGAAAACGAGCCCCGCCAACCTCATCCCGTTCTCTCCAGCCTACTGAGTCCAAAGAGAAGAAAGAGAAGAAGATGAGAAGAGAAGGACAAGGAGAGCAACCTGCATAAAAGAAAAAAAGAGAGTGGAAAACTAGTTAGTGGGAGAGGAAGGTACTAGAGAGAGATTTACAGTGTAATTTGATACATCTACGTCTAAGGTCAGGCCTCCACCAAACAGCATTGAAGGCTTTTGAATGCCTTTGATTTTAAAAGCATGTAAACCAACACATTCCATATTCCACACATAATCATATGTAAAACTATGGCCTCAAGGTTATTTCCATCCTTTGGAGAGAGAGAGAGAGAGAGAGAGAGAGAGACCTTTGTGTTCTTTAACACGTGTTAGGCCGGGCCACCAACATCTAAGGGCGAGCCTTGAAATAAGTAAAAGAGGAGAGGTGAATGCAGGAAGGGGAAATAGGTGGGGGTGTTGGTTGATTGGGAGTGTGATGTTTGGGTGCTTTTGGTGTATGATAATTGATGGGAGAGACAAGAACCTGAGGACGGCATCTTGCCGGCATGATACAGACAGGTAGGGGCCCTTCCATTTCCACCGTATAAGTAGAAATTTGTACATGTAGGTGGGATTTGGAATGTACAATGTATACCTAGACGTTTTAGTCTTTATTGGCATCTTGGAAGCATATGGTATGTATCATGGATGATATGAACACAATGCAAATGCACCCACCAGGGCATTTCCATTTTAATGTGTGTACTAAGGCGCGGAAGATAAAATTAGATGGTATTGAGTCTATTATTAATTCTTTTAGTTTACGCACATAGAACAAAAAGAGATGAAAGTGTGATAAAACTAAGAATTTATAGAAAGAGCACATTGAGAGAGAGAGAGGGGGGAATAACCTCACTTTCATACCTCTCATAAAGAAAATCAAAATCTTTTCTATTGAGAATTATTAACTTATTTTTCTTAATTTATGTGAAGAAAATGTGTTTAAATGACTGAAAAAGGAGTTCAATGGAAAATTAGAATGGAGTAAAGGAGCTAGAATTTTTGAATTCTTAAAAAATCATTTGAAACCTTTTAAGTGACTGAATTTGAAAATGCTTGTAAAGAAACATAGCATTTACAAATGTTAGGAGAAAAATGTCACATCATTTCCAACAATCCCCAACATGATAAATTTTTATAAGAAATTTTAGTAAATAAACAAGCTTTATAAAACTCTCTGAATTTAATGTAAGTCCTTGGTGGGGTTGATTTAGTAAAATCTCAATTCCTCAAAATAAATGCTCTCGGGTGGTATTGGGCCTCGGCAAATTCTTATCCAAGGTATGATAATACTTGTCACTATCAGTAAGTAATATTCCATCTGTTGTTCGTATTGTGTCCTCACAGGATTCACTATCATTAAGTAATATTCCATCTCTGGTTCGTATTGTTTCCTCACAGGATAAAGGTTCCTTCGTCGTAACTCGTAAAGATAGAGAGTGGATCTGGTGAATTAGTCCATTCCAGTAAGACACTTCTGGTCAGGTCTTGGTACTGGATCAGGTCCAGTCCAAGTACTCATTGCTCCAGGTGATCACGTCTTAACTAAATCTTTTAACATGACTCCACTTGGTCAACAAACTTGAGTTTTTTGGCTAGCTACAATGGGGACTCAATTCAAGCACTGGATCTCATTCACACACCCGTCTCTTCCTAGTTGGGCTACAGATTTGAAGGCCTTACAAACTTGAGCTCGAGCTCTAGCTCAGTCATGTTCACTTGGCTTGCTTACATGATCTCTGCTCTCTAGCTAGGTACATTTTTTACATGGCCCAACAAAATTAGAGCCGGCCAAGCAAATCTAAACGTCCATTGAAGGGTTGAAGGGGTCAAGGTTAAGGTGTAGTTGGTGCTGCTGGAGTTTTAATAAGGATGTGACGACTGAAGATAGAGAATTCAAGGAAGGCATGATATGAGGGTAGGGTCCGGCAGGAAAACAAGGACGGACAAAGCAAAAGGCATCAGCTCCAACTTCTCCTCATTCCATTTCGGTCACAATCATTTCGACCATGCATGCGTACTCTTCAAAGAAACTAAAGCATTCAAACCCACAATTATTTGATAAAATATAGTTATACCCCAATAAAATAGTTATACAGTCAATACATAGTTGGCACTTGGCATAGTTGGATTTCAGCCAAAAAAGCTTCACATAGTTGGATATATTCTCCAACAGTAAAATTTCATTTAAAAAGTTGAAAAACAAAACTCATACAAAACTCATGCTATATATACATATTTAGATACATACATACATACCTACACACATATCTTCTTTGAGCTTTATAAAGTTCAGAACCTTTAACTCATGAAGGTGTGATTCTAGCATGTAGCCCACTTGGGGCTATACAAATGGTGGAAGGAGAGAGAAATAGAAGGATCCGAATTTGACATTCGGTTGTGCCGAAATATCAGCTCCATCGAATCATCCTAATCCTATGATGTATGACCTTTAATTTAATGATTTTCAAATGCAACTTCTCTCTTCTTGGAGTTTTAAAATTGTTGGGTTTATGTCTTGTATTCCAGTTTGACCGGATTGGTTCATCGGGTTAGTCAATGTCCATATTCAGGGTCATAGGTATTTTGGTAATTGTATATGGCTTTTTTTGGAGGTAAAAAAAGTAGAGATTATATATTGATGTAATTTGCAATCCTAGACCGTGTGAGAGAGATAGAGATGTGAGAGCTCTCTCTCTCTCATGGGTATTAGAGTCTTCCGAACTATGTGAGGTTGTAGGAAAGTAGAGTGGAATACCAGAGAAAGTGGGTTCTCTTTTGCCATAGGCGTAGGTACTTTGCCAAACCACGTAAATCTCTTTTGTGCTTTTCTCTCTTCTTATGTGTTGCTTGTTTGTGCAGGCATTAGCTCTTTTGCACACACGCGCACAACAAATACAATGGCAAGTGCCAACTGGGTAGCGGTCAAACTTCTTGACAGTTGGTAATTCAAATGAGAAGCATGTATATATGGGAGTTGAGTTGATAAAAAAAGAAGCTTTTTGCATATACACCCCTAAGGTTTGTAGGATTTGTAAATAAGCCCATATGGTCTTAGTATTTGTAGATAGGCCCTTGCTTTTTCAATTTAATACCTTTTGTATCCTCAAAATCAGTAGCCTTCCAACCACCAAAGTTTTTTAGAGTAAAATGACACTTTTGCCCATCTCTTTATCCCTACATGCATAAATTTAAAAGCTTAGACTTATTTTTCTCTAAAACTTGTAACATTAATAATTATATTTAATGGGAGAGAATAACCTCACATAAATATGTTTTTATCGGTATAGGTCCTATTTAATTAGATTCAAATCAATCATAATGACAACGAAATGACGTGCTCATAGTAGGTTATAATTAATTCAATCCATGCATGATCGACCGTTAGATTGATAAAAGTTTCAAAATACATAATTAAGCTCCATTTGCATTAAAGAGTTATTAAGAGAGACAATTTGGACTTGAAATAAAATAATGGTATTTTTATAAATAATAATATAATAATTTTTATTTAATGGATGTAAGGGCAAAGCTGCCATTTTCATAAAAGTTCCACACAAATTTCATAGCGGTTATCCATTCTCATTAGGAATATTGATTTTGGGGACATGAAAAGTATCGAAATGAAAGAGTAAGGGCTTATTTACAAATACAAAAATCATAGAGGCCTATTTGCAAATCATATAAACCTTAGGTGGGTATATACAAAATACTCTAAAAAAAATGTCCCAAGTAACTTCATAGACCGCGTGGTTCTTATATATGCAAAAACTCTCACTTATATATATATATATGTGGTAAGATTAATTAGTGGAAAACCATTTTCTAAGAAAATATACCAATCTCTAATATTTAGCAGTGTCCTACTAATTCTGTTGCCCACCTCCACCCAGAGAAAAGAAAAATACCACTTTTCAGAGAAATATCTCCCTTATCTATATATTGAACATATGAGATGTCCTATATGTGGATGAGGCACAATCTGTAAATCAAACTAGCAGACAAAGGTGAAACACAAGATGTGGATGATTGACAGTTGTGTTTTTACATCTTCCCCTGATTAAGATTATTATTTGAATGATTGATGCTTATGTCGCTTAATTATTCATCGATTGAAAGACTAAAGTTTGTTTTCAGTCAACTGAAATCATGTTTAGCAAGAACCCTTTTGTTCTGTGTTCCTGATTTTGTTGTTGATGTCCTTGTTATTGTCTCTTATAAAAACAAGTCTTTAAGATAATGGGTATCTTGAAATTTGGATGTAGAGTTCCATGGACCAACCAAAACTTGTGTTTGCAGGCAATGGTGGAACATATGGAGAACCTAGGTGGGCCCCATTTTCCATTTGTTTTTGGGATATGGGGTGCCGAAATCTATGAATTTCTCAACAATGGCATGATTGTCTCATTGACGAAGAGAAAAGTCTACTCTGAATAATAAGGCTTTTAACTTTTTGTAACAAAAACAAAAGAGAAAAAGGTTTTCTAACTTTTTAAAGGTCTCATCACTTGGACACAAGTGTTTATGGTTGTCTAGAGGAGATTGTTTCATTGCAAGAGTTCATGTCTGAGCACTTAATTTTTTTAAGTTCCTTTTAATCCTATTCTACCATTCTATTTTATCCTATGGTGAAATTTTCACCTGCAGGGCCCTCAAAGAGGTGCGAGGCCCATCAAAAGATTCTGGCTCCCCTGAATTAAAGGCGTTGATTATGATGACCAACGACCATGATGTCCATAGGAGAAAATTCTCCTTTCTATTCTTTTCATATTGATGAGACTGAGGATTTTAATTTCCATAGCCAAGTGAGCTAGCATCCAGGATGATGTTCAAACTGTTTACATTTTGAGTCCCCCAAGTTCATTATGTGAGTCCTACTGTGCAGATTTTTTAACTTGAAAACCGGTCACTCTTTTCAAGGTTTACACACTAATAACAAGCCCACGATCTTACATGCGAATTCCCACACGGGGGCAGTGACCAGTAGGGGAAATTTTTTTTTTTTTTTTTTTTTGGAGTAACCCAGTCAGAGGGGGTTGGGAACCAAGTGAGTGCCTGTATATACACGGAAAATAAACCCACTCAAGTGGAAAACGAGCCCACACATGTTGGAAGAAAGCCCAAATAAGTGTGAAATGAAGCCTGTAAACATGGAAAGAGTGGCGTGCCCATGATTCGAACTTGAGGCAACTAAGTGAGAACTGACACTCCTTACCACTCAGATAATGAGAGCTGTTCTTAGCAGTGAATTTTCTAATCTCGGTATTGGAGATAAAAACCTTTAATAAGGTGTCAGAGTCTCCACCAAGAGTTTTACAAAAGGGTGGTGCTTGATTTTTAATCCCTCATGTATGTAACAAAGGAGTGTTGAATGGAAGTGGCCAATGATCAAGATTAGATGTAAACACACGGCCTACTTATGGGTCTATCAAGCAAACGTTTTGAGCGAGTGGATAAAACTAGAGAGAGGCCCATCTTTCCAGAGACTTAAATACTGCCAAAACGGGCCAAGTACAGCTTAATTATTAGGCCCGGGCTTGTCCAAGTGCAGGATTATTTCCCTCTTCGTAGAGTTGTAGCAAGTACAGGCTTCCCTCACATTGAGGAAGGGGTGTCAATAGGCCACAAAACTGATGGGCCCAACTCTAGCTCCTTTGCATGAACTTGGCCATTTTTGCTAATTATGTAGGTGATGCCTATGGTCATTGGTCAACCCTTTAAAATCCATTAGCAGTAAATCTTATGAGAAGAAGGAATAATTCATGCATAAACTAAATGTTGTGAAAATGATCTAGGGTCTTATGCAAATGAAGAAAAGCATAAAAGCAAAACAACCAAGGAACATAAGATCTAATTGTTTTCTTTATGTGCCTACATCCACAGATGTGATCAAGCTTTCACTATTTTTAAAAGAATAGGGTTATAAAGCTTTCTTTGGATTTTGCTCTCACCTCTAATAGAATCTCTGATTTCGACAATAACAACCCTCACAGATAAATGGTGAATTGAAATAAAGTGAGGTGGAGCATCAAATCACTAGGCAACAAAATATAAATGATTATGATTGCCTTTTATTTTTAGTGGCTTGATGGGGAGTCTTTTTGACTTTTTTGTGTAAAAAGATGATACTTTTTTTGTCATTTAGTAGAGAAAGGAGTTTACTTTTTTACTATTTTTTTTCAAAAAAGAATAAGGAAATTTTGAATTTATGTACTTTTAATATGGTAGGTGGTCTTTTCTTGTCTCGATAATGGAGGCTCTACCTCACATTACGCCACTTCACCATCCATCCTCCACTTCACCATTCATCCAAACACGTCCGACAAGAATTTCGATGGTACATAAAGATTACATCAAATATCGATAATGCTCCCAAAACATGATAAAATATATAAACATAATCTACTGCAGTACTGCTGCCTCCATCTGATCATAGAGTACAAGGCACCTAGCATAATACGAAAAAACAAACAAATACCATATAACAAGCCCCACCAATGACATATTGATTGCATTGATACTAATAGTTGTTCGATATTCATCTAAGAATCATCTACAATTGGATTGAGTTAAAAAAGGAGTTATGTTTATAAAACTATTACATTTGGAGGCCTAAATACAGAGTTAGGATGCTCCGATCAAAGTAATAAATAGAGAATTTTCGATACGCACCATAACCATTTTATTTCTATTATCTTTATGATTGACATTCATTCTTTCTTGTAGTGTGTAGATGAAGGGGCGGACCTCTATGTAACCATGCGGGTGTGACCGCACGCGCAAGGCTCTAGAATTCTTATAAATCGCACTAAAAGTTTTGTTTATTTTTTTATTTGACTTTTTAACTTGAACATTGGCCGCACCAGCCAAATGAAAATCTCGGTCCGCCGTTCACAGGATTAAATAGTGGAAGTAACTAACCAAGAAATAAGAATAAATACAAAACACTCCTTTCAGGAGTACGAGGTTATAGTAAAAATATCTGGTGAATTAGATAAAACACAAAATATGTTGGTCCCATCACATGGGTTATACTTTTTGTAAGTGCCTAAAAATTACGGACTTGATTATTAGAGGATTAAGCTCTTGGTTTGGAGATCTTGGGAAGATGAGGGGAAATGATCGAGCCTTCGATGACCTGAAAGAGAAGAACAGCAAGTTAGAGCCCCTGGCTATAGGCAGCCGAAGGACCTCCGATGCTCAAGTCAGTGTAGGAACTGAAAGGGAATGGAGAAGAAGAGGTCTGGGAGGGAGACGGGTTGCGTACCTTCCATGGTTTTCCTTCATGCAATATATAGACGTGATAGTCATCATTGGACTGCTCCCTTGAGGGGACGGGAGTCCTATCAGAGTGTACTCTTATCTCCTGAGTGGGGGTAGGTGAAAAGGGAGTGTCCCATCGGACCATCATTCCACGCCTATAGACATGATTCTGAGATAAGGCGTGCCCCTTATCTAGGTCCGGCGCCCACTCTGCCTGTCAGTTTGCCGTTTCCGTCACGGCAGCGCATTTATGGCTGCATTAATGGCTGAGTGACAGGGGCCGAGATCGGGCAGAAGCTGAGACCGAGGTCGGGACTCTTGACGTAGCCCCCGAGACTCGCCCTATGACTCTTCCGAGACGGCATTGCGGCCGACCTTGGGTGGTACCGAGACCAATGGCAACTGAGACTGGAGGATGACCCCACCTAAATCCGTGAGCACAGAACGACCCCACACACTTTTAAAGAAGGGGTTGAGCCCTCATACTTCCATATAACTATCAGCTATAACACAGGCCTCTAAACACGGCCAAAATCCAGCCCAATGTGTTCTCTGCACAGGTTGGGCCGGCTGGCCTAGCCCATGAATACTCCTGCAGGTGGCAATGGGTTGGGTTGTTCAGGTATATATATATATATATTCTTCACCAACCCGATCCTTTTTTTCCTTTTCTTGCTAGTTGGGAGTGGTCCAAGAGTATAGATACTTCAACTTGAGTACCCAGGGTTCGATCCTTGACATGTATGTGAAACTTAGATGTCAATACCACTCAACCATATGAGTATGTTGGCCACCCTGATGTATTTATTGATCTAATTGAATATGTGAACTTGGTCCCAAGGGAGATTAAAGGGTCAATAGAGACCCTAATAAAAAATGGTTTGGTCTAGGTGCAGGTTTTGAACGCATGTATGTTTCAGCAACATGACCCACATCTCTTTTTGGTACTCAGCCAAGGGGCCCAAAGGTCATTAGCCCTGACTATGAGGAAAGAAGCCTATTCTTATAGGAAGAGAAATAAGTTTCCTCTCACAGGAAGAGGGACCAAGGGATCGAATCCTAAATAGTTAGGTGAGAAGCGGAACACTCAACCAACTGGGCAACCCCTAGTTCTCAACCCGTTCCATTTATCCTTTTATTGATGTGAATGACATTGTCAACTGAGACCGATGATGCCGGGAAATAAAAAAGGGTCAACAAGGTTCCTTTTATAGAAAGGTGAGAAACGAGAACCTTAGGTTCTGAGTACCAAGTTCAACCAAATACATGTAGACCTTAACCCAGACCTAGTCAATTGGGCCTAAAATAAGGCACATTCCCAATTTTTATGTATTGGGTAATTAAGGTGTTTGTTTGGGTATTGAGGTAAAGGATACACATCTGTATCATGTAACTACAAGATAATGAAAATAATTTAGACAATAAATGTGGTACCAACATATTAAAAGGAATGATACGATATGTGGCCCAGCCAAATAAAGTATTAATAAAGCCCAAATTCAACTTGCTAACCCAAATTCTTCTCCAGGCCAGGCCCATTTCCTATATATGGCCAGTTTTTTTTATTAAATATTTATTGCCGGGTTGGATCATCTCGAGGAGCCCTAGGAGATGTTGGCTCAGGTCCCATGGTTTAGGTACCAGGAAGGAAGATGGATCTAAACCATTGCATGGGCCAAAATCTGACCTGAAAATCCGACCAAGTATGTGAGCCTGCCTTCACCGAAAGATAGAGAAAAAAAAAAAGAAGGGATGAGAGTAATCATGGTGAGTGTAGATCTCTTTTTTAGATGGAGAAATCCTAAAATTATGCCATATATACCATTATCAGAGGAAGTCAAACTAGAACTGCAAGCATCTTGTTATCCGGTATCTGAAGTCTCTAGTTCCAAATAAGGCGGGTACGAAATTATTTTCAATTCAGGGAGAAATTCAGATCCAGATTTAGATCCTACTATATTCCGACCTTAGGTTGTCAATACATGATAAGGATCACATTCCCACACACATACAGATTTTAAAGGCCTACATATAACTTGAGTTTTATTCATATTTGAGAGTTTACTCAACTATAATCATATATCATTTATTAGTCCTACTTCTATCTCTAAAACTTTTATTTTTAAGCTCTATCATCAAATTAAACTAATATAGTTAATATATATTTTATTCCGAATCCAGAATTGCATCTATTTTTTTAAAGCTGAAGGAAGAATCACCCTTTCTTTGTGTATCATAAACTTTGAAGTTGGGGATAAGGACCCCATAACTCGACCACTCGCATCAGGACGCGGTTCTTCTGGTAAGAAATCTGTCATCAGCTATTAGATTTAGACTACCCTCCCAGACTTCTTCTTTACAAAACATACCCACTCATGTACATATGACATCTTCTATTCAATAAAATTAACATTGGTAGCTTCTGATCCCCTTCCTTTTATTACTTTAACAACCAAAAGCTCCATAATATCCAGCTGTTCTCCCCCACCGCCCACCAGCTCCACCACTATCTTACCACCCCCAGCAACGCGTCAATGTCATGCTCTCCCCTGTAATCTAATCCTCAAACTCTCCAGCTTGCACTTTGCTGTCCTCTCTATTCACACTCTCCTTCCTCACACCTCTCTCACAAACCAATATAAATACCCACATGCCCCATCTCAATCTCTCACACATCTCCAGACACCAATCTCACATCTCAATCTCAGTTACAATTCCTTTCACTTCACTAAAATCTTCTGGCATTTACTTGCTATGTCTTCTTCTACTATGGTTAGAATCATATTGTTTGTGTTGGCAGCCTCTGCAATGGGTGCTTTTGCTGGTAATTTCAACCAAGAGGTTGATATTACATGGGGTGATGGTCGAGGTAAAATACTCAACAATGGTGAATTGCTTACCCTATCTCTTGACAAGACCTCTGGGTCCGGCCTCCAGTCCAAGAATGAGTATCTGTTTGGAAAGTTTGAGATGCAACTCATGCTCATCCCTGGAAACTCTGCGGGCACTGTGACTACATATTATGTGAGTGTTTTTAATCAGATCTTTGGATTGGTTTATTGCTTATTGGGTATTGATTGTTGGGGTGGATTTCTAACCTGTTTTTGGTTGCGGGGTTGCAGCTTAAAGCTCCAGGAACGACGTGGGATGAGATTGATTTTGAGTTTCTTGGCAACCTTAGCGGCGACCCTTACACGGTTCACACCAATGTGTTCACACAAGGGAAAGGGAATAGAGAGCAGCAGTTCCATCTCTGGTTCGACCCCACCAATGATTTCCACACCTACTCTATCCTTTGGAATCCCCAACACATCCTGTAAGCCCTCCTCTCCTTCTCTTTTTTCCAATCAATCAAAAGAATTCATTTCTGGGGACTAGTTCTATAGTCCATTGGTGATTACTGGACCCTACATGATTTTTTGGAGTGCATTTCACATGTCACCTGGGCCATTTTATCATCGGACAGGGGAGCTTTTAGCATGGGTATTGATTTTTTTTTCCCTTCTTGTGTCTTTTTGCTTCAGATTCTCAATCGATGGCATTCCCATAAGAGAATTCAGGAACCAGGAATCCAAGGGTGTGCTATTTCCGAAGAACCAGCCCATGAGGATGTACTCGACCCTGTGGAATGCGGACGACTGGGCTACCAGGGGTGGGCTTGTGAAAACCGACTGGTCCAAAGCCCCTTTCTCTGCCTCCTACAAAAGCTATAGTGCTGAGGCCTGCGTCTGGTCCTCCGGAGCCTCTTCCTGCTCATCTTCTCAGTCATCAAATGGTGCTTGGCTAACCCAAGAGATGGACTCGGCTAGCCAAGAGAGGATGAAATGGGTGCAGAAGAACTACATGATCTACAACTATTGCACTGATTTTAAGCGGTTCCCACAAGGTGTTCCTGCCGAATGCTCCACAACTGTCTGATTACACAAAAGCTTTGAGAAATTATTATAGGAAACAAATTCTTTCATTATTTTGTCCTAGACATTGAGTGATAGATAAAAAAAAAAAAGTTGGTGCCTTTTTTTTTTTTTGTTTTTGTTTTTGTTTTTGTATATTCTTGAATTTGATTGTAATGACGTGAAGTGGATTTAAATTTGTTAATTCTTTTGATATTATGTGTAAGTATCAATGTTAGTCTTCCTTTCTGGATTCATGCGTGATGCTACTACCTATATGTTACTGTTAGGGGTGTAACGGCTCGGTTAACCGGTAAAATTGGGAAAACCGTTAACCGAACCGTAACCGCGATTTTCTATCTTTCAAAACCGTAACCGTAATCGTATCTACAAAAACTGTGGAAATTCGTAACCGCGGTTAACCGTATTAAACGGTTCGGTTACGGTTAATAACCGTGGAATGCCTTCCCCACATAAGGGGATAAATGTGAATGATTGAAGGTAAAATGACACATAAGGAGTAATTAAATAAGGTAAGAAATATTTCATTTAGCCCCCTTATTTTTTCTTTTATTTGTAAATGGTATGGTTAACTGCATATGCTTAACTGAACCGTATTATACGATTCCGTTAATAACCGTGAATTATTATGGAAAACCGTAACCGAACCAAACCGTACGGTTTTTTCTATTTCATTAACCGTAACCGTAACTGTAACCAAACCGTGAAATACGGTTATTAACCGCGGTTTGGTTTGGTTCGGTTCGGTTAGACGGTTTTCCGATTTTTTTTTACACCCCTAGTTACTGCCTTGCACTTGTTCCTTCTGTACGTCCTGTAAATTTTTTTGGGTGTGATTACTTCCTCCAACGGTGATGTCAAATGAAAACATGACTAATAAAAATAAAAATAAAAATTCGAGGGAGGTCCATTGCCTTCAATTCTTTTTATAGTCATGCCTGTTTGATATTTCTACTATTTTTTGGATTGTCCCATTAAAATAGAGCAATTAAAAAAAGAGTTACAAAAAAGAAGCTAGGATCAAAAGAAGTATTTGGTAATGCAAATATATATTAATGGTTGACAACTTTTTATAAATTTCTCGAAATCCACGGGGGTGTCAAGCCTTGAAAATTGGCCAATTTACCGTATTCAGCCTTCCAAATAGATCTAACGGTTTAAATCTTTTCTTTGAGGCCCACATAATCCAGAAAATTACAACCATCGGCTCGTGTTTTTTGCACATACCTCAAGATTGGTGATGATCCAATGACTGAAATGTGGTGTCATGACCGTGTTTTATCTTTGTAACATTTCCAACGGTTCAGATCTTTATTTACACTCTCATAAATAATTTAAAAAAATAGAAAAAACATTACTGCTCAGGGACAAATCCAATATTAAGCATAATACATTAATGCCTGATGTTGTTTTGCAAATATCTCGAGATCCACAAGGTATCAAGCCTTAAGAATTGACCACAGCCGTTTTCAGCCTTCCAAACAGACATAACTATGTGGATTTTGCGTTTGGAGCCCACGGATTTCAGAAAACACAGTCACTAGCTCGCGTTTTTTTGCACATATCTCAAGATTGGTGATGATTCAACGGCTAAAATTTGGTGTCATGGCCATGTTTGATATTGTGAACATTTTCAACGGTTTGGCTCCTGATTTATACTCTTAGATTTTGAGGGAAAAAAAAAACCCCAAATTGGGGCCTGAATGGGCAAAAACGCTGTTCACCTGTGCCAAATTTTTTTGTCTCCTCAACTTTTTGCATGCTATCAATGGAGGGCAGTGGGAAAAAGAAGCACTACCTCTACTTCACAGTTTGAAAAAAAAAAAAAAAAGAGGCTGTCAAATGCAACCAAACTCCTATATTCTTAAAATCTCTGATTTAGAGATTTTGAGAAATAGAGGGAAGAATTAGTGATGTCAAACAGGGGCTTAGAGGTCTTTATTTATAGAGTGAAGTGAGGTGAGGTGAATGGTCAAAAAAATTGATTCAAATGAAGAAGTGATGGCTTTTCTCATTTAGTGGCATGAAAAAGTAATTTTTGACTTTTTATTTTTTGAAATATAGTACTTTTTTGTTTGACCCATGTTCTTTTATTAAGTTTTGAAATGTCTCTTCACCTCACCTCACTAATAAAGTGTAGAAAATAACAATTTCACCATTACAACCTTTCCTTTTATGATAGATTTCCCTATATGCAACTTTTACATATAAGTTTTTCAAAGGATGATGAGGTGCATCGGCCGATTGGCGTGCATCTGAGTGTCGGGTCCATTGAGGCCTATTGTTAGTCCACCCAAATGGATCAAAAATAGAAACCCCCTAAATAATTGCATTGGATGAATAGGTCTTGTACCCATTCGAATGGACTTGGCCCCATGTTTGCATGTACTTTTTTTAATAAGTTGATGAAACTTGTGAGCCATTGATCAAGGGTAAGTATGATCTGGTGGGCCCAAACTTGGTAGGGAAGGAGGCCCACTCAAATCTTCCAATCCCCCAATTCTCATCCCCAAGTGGGGCCCATGTGGACCCCACAATGAGGTGCTCACATTGATACGAGTCAGACACCGGATCACTCCAACTTTTGAAATATATTGACAAATTTTTTTTTTTTGTGTCTATTTGAACTATACATGCCAAAGAATCTAATTAAAATAATTTTATTCCAGTCAATTTTATCTCAAATAGCCTTGCCAACCATGTCCTAAATAAATATGGAAAAAAAGGAAAGGAAAAATATTTGCATGATTTGTGTCAATGCAATGAAAGTGCAATAAAAGCAACTTAAAATGCAATAGAGTTAACTGAAAATGAAGTCGGTCTCCTTGTATTTATGCTTTTACAATTAAATTTGAAAATATGTGTTGTTGTGTTTTTCTTTTCTTTTATGTTGGTGCGCCACCTTTACTTCTTTAATATCCAAGTAGCTTAATAAATTGTATCATGTGTTATATAAAAATTTGATAATTTGGTAATTACCTTCGCAAGAGAATTAGTATGGAGGAAATATAGCAATGAGGTAAGACTTGTCCCATTTATTCTTTCTATGCTCTTTCAATTATGATCTTAATGAAGTTGAACACATTTGATCTCTATAGCTCCTGATCGTAGCTTAGCTGGTTGCAGGGTTAAAAAAACTCAATCGAGTCCAAGTCCACTTGGTCGACTTGACTCGGAATCGGCCGTAAGCCAGATCAAGTTTGACTTGACTAAGTCCCATTTTAGTTGTACTGTTGTCATCTTCTTAATCACACCCCCCCCCTCGCTCTCTCTCTTTCTCTCTCTCTTCCTTCTTGAGATCTCCATCATTTTCACACCTCACCCATCAAAATACATGAAAACCCCAAACTTAAGTCTTTTTTCTTTCTTCCATGTCTTTTGAAAGAACCTCTATATATCCACAGTTCTCCACACTACACCCATCAAAACCCTGAACTCTAAACCCATTTCTATTGCCATGTTTTTCATATCCACTTATATCTTTCTTCTTATTCTTGAGTAACCCTAATCTCTCTTTTTATCGAGTTGTCTAAACCTCACATCTACCCTAAAGTACATCTTCAATCATGGTCAATGCCTTAAAATTCAGGGAATTTCCTCTTTTCTAATATTATATAAGGGCCTACTTAATTTAAGTTATATAAGTATTTGAAAGTTTACTAAACTTTAATCATGTATGATTCAATAGTCCTACTTTTATATCTAAGAAATTTATTTTAAGCTCTATCATTCAATTATACTAATGTAATTAGTATTCATATGTTTTTGAATCCAGAATCAAATCCATTATTTTAGGTTGAAGCCGGAAACGATAATAGAAAAATAGGTATCATGTTGGAACCGGAATCAAATCCGAATTAACAAAATGGGTGCGGTTCTGCATTCACCTTGTCTCTGTCTTGGATTCGGCCCATTTCCATCGCTAAGTCCAACTCTTTCTTCTCTCGTAAAATTAGGACTTCTGGGTTTTGGGATACCTCTAGACTTACTAAAATTTGCTATTCAGATAATAACTTTTCTCTTTTCCAATATGACCAAGTACCATTTTAGTTGTATTGTCTTCTTCTTCTTCTAAATTGCCGTCTTTCTCTCTCTCTTCTTGAAATCTCCATCGTTTTTACATCTCACCCATCAAAATACATGAAAACCGCAAACTTAAATCCTTTTTCTTTCTTCCATGTCTTCTGGAAGAGCCTCTATCCACAGCTCCACGCCACACCCATCAAAACTCTGAACTCTAAACCCATTTCTCTAGCCATGTTTTCATGTCTACCAATCTCTTTCTTCTTCTTCTTCTTGAGGAACCCTAATCTCTCTTCTCGATCATCCAAACCTCACATTTACCCCAAAGCACATCTTCAATCTCTCTTTATATATATCCCTTTATCGCAGTCAATGTCTTAAAACTCAAAGAATTCCGCTTTTTTCATTTAAATTATATAAGTATTTGACAGTTTACAAAACTTTAATCACATATGACTCAATAGTCCTACTTTTATATCTAAGAAATCTATTTTTAAGCTCTATTATCCAATTATACTAATGTAATTAATACACATTTGTTTTCGAATCCAGAATTGGATCCCTTATTTTAGATTGAAGCCGGAATCAAATCTGAATTAAGAAAATGGGCACGGGTCCGCATTCACCATGTTTCTATCCTGGATTCGGCCCATTTGCATCACTAAGTAGGACTCTTGGGTTTGGGGATACCTCTAGTCATATTAAAAAAATTTATGTAGACAATAATTTTTTCATTTTTTTTAAGGTAACCCAGGCCAAGGTGGTTGGGACAGATGAAATCAGCGCAGGTGCGCCAAAGACCTAGGGATTAATTCGATCTCATCCGGATAAGAGGTGGGGTTCCAAAACCAACTTGACCGCCTGTCGTTCTCTACCTGGAAAATGAGTTGAATTCCTTGTATCTTCTATTTTGAAACAGAACACATGATTGAGCTTGTGGGGGGGGGGGCTCATGGTAGGCTTTCATATATTCCCCTGTTTTTGCCCAGTATACCATATATTTGGTTTAAAACCATGACATTAATGGTCCACCTACTTTTGTGTCTTTTTTTTTGGTAAAAAAACTGAATTCGATGAGCCAAGTTGGGGATAAGGCCCCCATAACTCGACCACGAGCATCAGGATGTGCGCTTCATCTGGAAAGTAACCTGTCATTAGCTAATTAGACTACTCTCCCGACTTCTTTACAAAACGTACCCACGCATGTACATGCAGGTGACATCTTCTACTATTCAATAAAAATAACATTCGCAGCTTCTAACACCCTTCCTTTTATTATTTGAAAACCCAATGCTCCATAATATCCAGCCAGCTGTTCTCCCCCAAAGCCGACCAGCAACGCGTCAAGCTTTCCCCAGTAAACTTATCCTCCAACTCTCCAGCTTGCACTTTGCTGTCCTCTCTACTCACGCTCTCCTTCCTCCGACCTCTCTCACAAGTCAGAAACCTATATAAATACCCACATGCCCATCTCACTATCTCACACATCTCCAAACACCAATCTCACATCTCAATCTCAGTTACAATTCCTTTCACTTCACTAAAATCTTCTGGCATTTGGTTGCTATGTCGTCTTCTATTATGGTAAGGATCATATTGTTTGTGTTGGCAGCCTCTGCAATGGGTGCTTTTGCTGGTAATTTCAACCAAGAGGTTGGTATTACATGGGGTGATGGTCGAGGTAAAATACTCAACAATGGTGAATTGCTTACCCTATCTCTTGACAAGACCTCTGGGTCCGGCCTCCAGTCCAAGAATGAGTATCTGTTTGGAAAGTTTGACATTCAACTCAAGCTCATCCCTGGAAACTCTGCAGGGACTGTGACTACATATTATGTGAGTTTTTTATATCAGATCTTTGCATTGGTTTCTTGTTTATTGGCTATTGATTGTTGGGGTTCATTTCTGACCTGTTTTTGGTTGTGGGTTGCAGCTTAAAGCTCCAGGAACGACGTGGGATGAGATTGATTTTGAGTTTCTTGGCAACCTTAGCGGCGATCCTTACACGGTTCACACCAATGTGTTCACACAAGGGAAAGGGAATAGAGAGCAGCAGTTCCATCTCTGGTTCAACCCCACCAATGATTTCCACACCTACTCCGTCCTTTGGAATCCCCAACACATCCTGTAAGCCCTCCCTCCTCTCCTTCCCCTTTTCCAATCAATCAAAAGAAGCCATTTTTGTGGACTATTTCTATAGTCCATTGGTGATTGCCGGACCCTACATGGTTGATTTTTTGGAGTGCATTTCACATGTCACGTGGGCCATTTTATCATCGGACAGGGGAGCTTTTAGCATGGGTATTGATTTTTTTCCCTTCTTGTGTCTTTTTGCATCAGATTCTCAATCGATGGCATTCCCATAAGAGAATTCAGGAACCAGGAATCCAAGGGTGTGCTATTTCCGAAGAACCAGCCCATGAGGATGTACTCGACCCTGTGGAATGCGGACGACTGGGCTACCAGGGGTGGGCTTGTGAAAACCGACTGGTCCAAAGCCCCTTTCTCTGCCTCCTACAAAAGCTATAGTGCTGAGGCCTGCGTCTGGTCCTCTGGAGCCTCTTCCTGCTCATCTTCTCAGTCATCAAATGGTGCTTGGCTAACCCAAGAGATGGACTCATCTAGCCAAGAGAGGATGAAATGGGTGCAGAAGAACTACATGATCTACAATTATTGCACTGATTTTAAGCGGTTCCCACAAGGTGTTCCTGCCGAATGCTCCACCACTGTCTGATTACACAAAAGCTTTGAAAAATTATAAAAGGAAACAGATTCTTTCATTATTTTGTTCTAGACATCGAGTGATAGATCAAAAAAAAAGGAAAGTTGGGAGCCTTTTTATTTTTTATTTTTTTGTGTGTATATTCTTGAATTTGATTGTAATGACGTGAAGTGGATTTAAATTTGTGAATTCTTTTGATATTATGTGTAAGTATCAATGTTAGTCTTCCTTTCTGGATTCATGAGTGATGCTACTACCTATATGTTACTGCCTTGCACTTGTTCCTACTGTCCTGTACATTGTTTTTGGGTGTGATTGTTTCCTCCAACGGTAACGTCGAATAAAAACATGACTAATAAAAATAAAAATAAAAATTCGAGGGAAGTCCATTGCCTTCAATTCTTTTTATAGTTATGCCCTATTTGGTATTTCTACTCTTTTTTGGATTGTCCCATTAAAATAGAGTCATTAAAAAAAGAACTAAAAAAAGAAATTAGAATGAAAAGAAGTATTTGGTAATGCAAAGATCTATGTTAAATAGAATCTATCAATGGTTGACAACTACTTATAAATTTCTCGAAATCCACGAGGGTACGTATCAAGCCTTGAAAATTTGCCAATTGGCCGTATTCAGCCTTTCAAATAGATCTAACGGTTTAAATCTTTTCATTGAGGCCCACATAATCCAGAAAATTACAACCATCGGCTCGCATTTTTTGCACATACCTCAAGATTGGTGATGATCTAATGACTGAAATGTGGTGTCATGGCCGTGTTATATCTTTGTAGCGCTTCCAATGGTTCGGATCTTTATTTACACTCTCATAAATAATTTAAAAAAAATAGAAAAAACATCTGCTCAGAGACAAATCTAATATTAAGCATAATACATTAATGCCTGATATTGTTTTGCAAATATCTCGAGATCCTTAAGATATCAAGCCTTGAAAATTGACCACATAGCCGTTTTGAGCCTTCCAAACAGACCTAAATGTGCGGAGTTTGCGTTTGGAGCCCAAGATTTCTGAAAATCAGAATCATTAGGTCGCCTCTTTTTTTTTTGCACATATCTCAAGATTGGTGATGATCCAACGGCTAAAATTTGTTGTCATGACCATGTTTGATATTGTGAACATTTTCAACGGTTTGGGTCTGGATTTATACTCTTAGATTTTAAGGGGGAAAAAAAAAACCCAGACTAGGGCCTAACTAAATGGGCAAAAACGTTGTTCACCTGTCTCTAGGGCTGACAAAACCGGACCGCAGACCGGACCGGATTTGTGGTCTTTACAACACAAATCCGGTCCGGTCCGGACCGGATTTGAAAAACTGGTTAAATCCGGTCCGGTCCGGTCCAGACCTTTTAAAAACCGGTCCGGACCGGATTAATAATAATTTTTTTTATAATTTTTTTAATAAAAAACTTTAAGTATATAAAATTCCTAAGTCAAATACCCTAGTGAAATCAAAGATCTGCTCACTTCTTTTTCCCTTGATGATTGGATCGATGGGGCATCAAAACTTCACAAGATGGGCCACAATGAGAAAGTTAATTAAAGAAAAATATTTCACGGGCTTTTTGTCTAAGCCTCCCCCATCAGCCATAGTAAACTGTCTTTAAAGAGAAAATGCCATGCAAATCGTAACCCAGAAGAAAGAATACTGTGTGTCTGAATTGTCACTGACTCACTGGAGACATAAAAGATAAAGAGTTTATATGGGCTTTGATAGATTGCATTTAGGGGTGCCAATGGAATTGGCTTTGTCAGACCTATGTGGGTGCAAGCCCAGACCATTTATATTTGGGTCTTGCAATGAGGCCAACCCAGCCTGGCTGTGTGGACTGTGGACCTCTGTCTCAGTCCCAAGCCCAGCTCTTGCAGAGGGTGTTTTAAGGGGTGGGCTTGGTTGGCCCTGATTTGGCGCAATGGTCCTTTACTCACCTAAATTATAGTTCACTGACATAAGGTGTGAGTTTACTCCCTACATATTGTGCTCGAGTCCCACCCCAAACTTAATTGGTGCTTGCCATCTTGGTCCGTTAGGGATATGAGGAAATGATTCATATTTTTGAATGATTTGCCTATATAAAACCTCCAAATTTGTAAGTCTAATTCGGGTTTTGGAATTTTTTTTTAATAACAATGATTTTATGACCCCAGACTCTATCCATGGTCTTTGCAATCTTGATATTAGTCGTAAAATTGCGGGCCAGGAGCTAAGAGAACCAGGACTAGAACCCATGGACCATTCTAATGTTGAATCAAAATCAAGCAACTTACATCTAGAAAAAGAGGTAGGAAATGGGCTGAAAATGAAAAAAAAAAAAAAAAACTTAGGGGAAAAAAAAAACAAATGAAACCGGTCCGGACCACTTGAGTGGTCCAGATCAGACCGTTTTGGACCTGACCGGACCGGAAATTTGGTTGTGCAGCCATACCTGTCTCAAATTTTTTTTTTCCTCAACTTTCTGCATGCTATCAATGGAGGGCAGTGGGAAACAGAAGCATTTCCTCTACTTCACAGTTAAAAAAAAAAAAGGCTGTCAAATGCAACCAAACTCCTATATTCTTAAAATTTTTACCTGGTTTAGAGATTTTGAGAAATAGAGGGAAGAATTAGTGATGTCAAACAGGGGCTTAGAGGTCTTTACTTGTAGAGTGAGGTGAGGTGAGGTGAATGGTCAAAAAGATTGATTCAAATAAAGAAGTGATGACTTTTTTTAGTGGCATGAAAAAATAACTTTTGACTTTTTTAATTAAATGTATAGGTGTTTTTTGAAATATAGTACTTTTTTGTTTGACACCTTTTCTTTTATTATGTTTTGAAATGTCTCTTCACCTCACCTCACTAATAAAGTGTAGAAAATAACAATTTCACCATTACAACCTTTCTTTTTATGATAGATTTCCCTATATGCAACTTTTACATATAAGTTTTTCAAAGGATGATGAGGTGCATCGGGCGATTGGTGTGCATCTTAGCGTCGGGTCCGTTGAGGCCTATTGTTAGTCCATCCAAATGGACCAAAAATAGAAACCCCCTAAATTGCATTGGATGAATGGGTTTTGTACCCATTCGAATGGACTTGACCCCATGTTTTCTTGTACTTTTTTTAATAAGTTGATGAAACTTGTGGGCCATTGATCAGGGGTACGTATGATCTGGTGGGCCCAAACTTGGTAGGGAAGGAGGCCCACTCAAATCTTCCAATCCCCCCAATTCTCATCCCCAAGTGGGGCCCATGCATGTGGGTCCTACAATGAGGTGCTCACATTGATACGAGTCAGACACTGGATCACTCCAACTTTTGAAATATATTGACAAATTTTTTTTTCTATTTGAACTGGACATACCAAAGAATCTATTTGTAAAAAAATCTAATTAAAATAATTTTATTCCAGTCAATTTTATCTCAAATAGAAAAACCTTGCCAACCATGTTCTAAATAAATATGGAAAAAAAGGAAAGGAAAAAGATTTGCATGATTTGTGTCAATGCGACGAAAGTGCAATAAAAGCAACTTAAAATGCAACAGAGTTAACTAAAAATGAAGTCGGTCTCCTTGTATTTATGCTTTTACAATTAAATTCGCAAATATGTGTTGTTGTGTTTTTTTTTTTTTTTTTTTTTTTTTTTTTTTTTATGTTGGTGCGCTGCCTTTGCTTCTTTAATATCCAAGTAGCTTAATATCCAACCCAAGGGGTTGGCCGAGTGGTCAGGACTACGGTTCATCTTTCTGCAGGAGTTAGAGGTCTTAGTATCGACTCCCGATTCCCCCTATTCAGGAACTGAATGTTGAGTCCACTTGTGCTACCACCTAGGGGCTACAGGGGTTTTACCGGACTTCTCTCTGGGCCCGGAGGGAATAGTCCATTCCAAAGGATTGCGAACCCTCCGTTAGCAAAAAAATAAAAATAAAAAAAATCCAAGTAGCTTAATAAATTGTATCATGTGTTATATAAAATTTGATAATTTGGTAATTACATTCGCAAGAGAATTAGTATAGAGGAAATATAGAAATGAGGTAAGACTTGTCCCATTTTATTCTTTCTATACTCTTTCAATTATGATCTTAATGAAGTTGAACACATTTAATCTCTATAGCTCCCGATCGTAGCTCAGTTGGTTGTAGGGTTAAAAAACTCAATCGAGTCCAAGTCCACTCGTTCAACTTGACTCGGAATCGGCCGTAAGTCAGATCACGTTTGACTCGACTAAGTCCCATTTTAGTCGTATTGTTGTCATCTTCTTAATCACCCTCTCTCTCTCTCTCTCTCTCTCTCTCTCTCTTCCTTCTTGAGATCTGAAACCCCCAAACTTAAATCTTTTTTCTTTCTTCCATGTCTTTTGAAAGAATCTCTATATATCCACAGTTCTCCACACCACACCCATCAAAACCCTAAACTCTAAACCCATTGCTCTTGCCCTGTTTTTCATATCCACCTATCTCTTTCTTCTTCTTATTCTTGAGGTACCCCAATCTCTCTTTTTGAGTTGTCTAAACCTCACATCTACCCTAAAGTACGTCTTCAATCATGGTCAATGCCTTAAAATTTAGGGAATTTCCATTTTTTGTATATTATATAAGGGCCTACTTAATTTAAGTTATATAAGTATTTGAAAGTTTACTAAACTTTAATCATGTATGATTCAATAGTCTTACTTTTATATCTAAGAAATTTATTTTAAGCTCTATCGTTCAATTATACTAATGTAATTAGTATTCATATGTTTTCGAATCCAGAATCAAATCCATTATTTTAGGTTGAAGCCGGAAACGGTAATAGAAAAATAGGTATCATGTTGGAACCGGAATCAAATCCGAATTAACAAAATGGGCGCGGTTCCGCATTCACCTTGTCTCTGTCTTGGATTCGGCCCATTTCCATCGCTAAGTCCAACTCTTTCTTCTCTCGTAAAATTAGGACTTCTGGGTTTTGGGATACCTCTAGTCTTACTAAAATTTGCTATCCAGATAATAACTTTTCTCTTTTCCCATTTGGTAATTTTACTAATCAAGTCAAGTGAAGTCAAGTCAAGTTAAACATCAAATCAATAGCACTTTTTACCAAAACTCCCTTCATCTTTTCCAAAAAAAGTCAAAAAGCAATTACCTTTATTCACTAAAGAACAAAGAAACTCCATTTCCCCATACAAAATGTCAAAAATATTCTATCCCAAACAACTAAAAATAAAATACCATCATAACTCACTTATATTTTACTCCCTTTTTTTTATTTCACTTCATTCCACTTTATTTTAAAAGTAAATTGCCAAATGGGCAGCCAGTTTGGTAACTCTACTAATATAGTCAAGTCAAGTAAAGTTGATTTTGAAGAAATAAATAAATATAAGTGGGTTATGATGATATTTTGTTTTTAGTTGTTTGTTATAGAATCTTTTTGACTTTAGTATGGAAAAGTGGAGTTTTTCTGTATTTTAGTGGATAAAGGTAGTTGTTTTTTGACTTTTTGTATAAAAAAAAGATAGATGGGGTTTTGAATAAAGTGCATTTGATGTAATATCTTATCTGGAAAATGGAGGCTTTACTTTACTTTGATTCTATTATTAAAGTGCCAAACAATGAGATCACTTGCACATGCTCAGGTGCACCAAAGACCTAGGAATCAATTCCTTTTCATCTAGATGAGAGGTGGGGTTCCAGAACAAACGAGGCAGCTTGTCCTGCTCTGCCTCAAAAATGAGTTGAATTCCTTGTATCTTGTCTTTTCAAACAGAGCACATGATTCAGCATGGAGCTCATTGTAGGCTTTCATATATACCCCTTTTTGCCCAGTATACCAATTTTTTTTTTTTGGTATATACGTATGTCCCATGAACTTGAGATCACTAAAAGGACTGAATTCGATGCGCCAAGTTCGGGATGAGGCCCCCATAACTCGACCGCGCGCATCAGGATGCGTTTCTTCTGGAAAGAAATCTGCCACTCTGCCCACCCGACTTCTTTTACAAAACGTACCCACTCACGTACATGCAGGTCTCATCTTCTACTATTCAATAAAAATAACATTCGTAGCTTCTAACACCCTTCCTTTTATTTCCTTATCCTTATTGGAAGCGGATCCCCTGTTAGGACCAAACAGGGTTCCGGGCCTGACACCTGAATTACTTTTCCCTCAGCTGAGGAAGAGCTAATGACTCTTCTACAGTGAATAAAAAAAAGAACAGGGGCTTTTTTACAAATCTGTTACAATGAGGAGCCCATCTGTCTTTAACAAAAGCCCGCCATTTTGTTACCATCGTTCCTGTTCCTGCAAAACGTTTGGGAAGGGGAAGAGATCCTGCAACTGCAACTCATTTCATTTGTCTTGGGAAGGTTATCCTGCAACTCATTTAGTTTGAGTTCTTGTAACTCATCTCTGTGTCTGCCCTTTTTCCTTCACAGCTCACACCTCATCTGGCCAGAACTCCTGCAAATCATTTCGCCAGAAATCCTGGGTTTTATAGATTCCCCTCTCTTGTTTTCTTTATGTGTATTTCTATGATTGTATAACGTGTCTCGTGGTGCCGTTCTTCATCATCATCTTTTAGTTGCCGCCATTGTCGCCGTAGAGACAGAAAAAGAGACGCTCTCAAGAACCGTAAGATGTCTATGTTGGAGTATCTCTTGCCCTTTTGTGGTGTTAATCTTCATGTTGTCATTAAAATATAAAACCTAGTAAAGCTACTCTCTTTGTTTTTTCCTCCAACAATTGTTAATGTTAAGGATAAGAAAGGTCAAAGGAATGATACTTAACTCAAATACAGGGTCTTTTGTTATAGCACATTCGAAGGTCTTTTGTATGTCAACCTCAGTATATTAGGATTCAAGCCATAGTATACGATGGCAGGGTAGTTTGAGAAGGTTGAACCCAGTTTGAGAAGGTTGTATGAATAAACTACTCAGGTTTCAGTGTGGAGTCCACCTCAATTCGATATAAAATCTATTTATTAGATGGTATTCGTAGGTCTGACAAAACATATTCACAGGTTTGAATTATGTGTACTGAGGTTGGATGAAAGAAACATTGTGGTTTCACTATTTCGTTAGCCAAGAGACCAACCTATATTCGATATATAAAACCTTGGGGCACATGCGAAGGTCTCACGAAGTATATTCACAGGTTTCAAAACAATATACTAAGGTTAGATGAAAGAAATACTAAGGTTGAAGTATTTCATTTAGCAGACCCTGTATTCGATATAAAATCAGACTTAAGATGGCAAAGCATATACTGAGGTTTGAATCGTCATATATTGAGGTTGAGCTTCTGTTTGAGAAGGTTGAATGAATAAAATACTGAGGTTTCAGAGTGGTCATTTTGATCAAAGTCCACATCTATTCGATGTAAAATCTATTTATTAGATGGTATGCGTAGGTCTCACAAAACATATTCGCAGGTTTCAACTTTGTGTACTAAGGTTTGTTGAATGAAATACCGAGGTTTCATTGTTTCGTTAGACAAGAGACCAACCTGTATTCGATATAAAACCTTGGAGATATGAGGTCTGACAAAGAATATTAATAGGTTTTAAAACTGTATACTAAGGATATATACAATAAATACTGGGGTGGAAGTGTTTAATGACCTCTGTATTCGAGATAAAATTTTGAATATATGGCAGGGCATATACTGAGGTTTGAATCGTCATATATTGAGGTTGAGCTTCTATTTGAGAATGCTGAATGAATAAAATACTGAGGTTTCAGAGTGGTCATTTTGATCAAAGTCCACATCTATTCGATGTAAAATCTATTTATTAGATGGTATGCGTAGGTCTCACAAAACATATTCGCAGGTTTCAACTCTGTGTACTAAGGTTTGTTGAATGAAATACTGAGGTTTCATTGTTTCGTTAGACAAGAGATCAACTTGTATTCGATATAAAACCTTGGGGATATGAGGTCTGACAAAGAATATTAATAGGTTTTAAAACTGTATACTAAGGATATATACAATAAATACTGAGGTGGAAGTGTTTAATGACCCCTGTATTCGATATAAAATTTTAAATATATGGCAGGGTATATACTGAGGTTTGAATCGTCATATACTGAGGTTGAGCTTCTGTTTGAGAAGGTTGAATGAATAAAATACTGAGGTTTCATAGTGGTCATTTTGATCAAAGTCCACATCTATTCGTAGTAAAATCTATTTATTAGATGGTATTTATAGGTCTCACAAAACATATTCGCAGGTTTTAACTCTGTGTACTAAGGTTGGTTGAATGAAATACTGATGTTTTACTATTTCGTTAGACTTGACCAATATTCAACCCAGGATTTCTGGCGAAATGAATTGCAGGAGTTCTGGCCAGATGAGGTGTGTGCTGTGAAGGAAAAAGGGCAGACACAGAGATGAATTACAAGAACTCAAACTAAATGAGTTGCAGGATAACCTTCCCAAGACAAATGAAATGAGTTGCAGGTGCAGGATCTCGTCCCCTTCCCAAACGTTTTGCAGGAACAGGAACGATGGTAACAAAATGGCGGGCTTTTGTTAAAGACAGATGGGCTCCTCATTGTAATAAATTTGTAAAAAAGCCCCTGTTCTTTTTTTTTATTCACTGTAGAAGAGTCATTAGCTCTTCCTCAGCTGAGGGAAAAGTAATCCAGGTGTCAGGCCCTGTTTGGACCAAACAGGGGATCCGCTTCCTTCCTTTTATTACTTAACAACCAAAAGCTCCATAATATCCAGCCAGCTGTTCTCCCCCACCGCCGACCAGCAACGCTTTACGCTTTCCCCTGTAAACTAATCCTCCAACTCTCCAGCTTGCACTCTGCTGTCCTATTCTCACTCTCTCCTTCCTCCCTCCTCTCTCACAAGTCACAAACATATATAAATACCCACATGCCCATCTCACTCTCTCACACATCTCCAAACACCAATCTCACATCTCAATCTCAGTTACAATTCCTTTCACTTCACTAGAATCTTCTGGCATTTGGTTGCTATGTCTTCTTCTATTATGGTAAGGATCATATTGTTTGTGTTGGCAGCCTCTGCAATGGGTTCTTTTGCTGGTAATTTCAACCAAGAGGTTGATATAACATGGGGTGATGGTCGAGGTAAAATACTCAACAATGGTGAATTGCTTACCCTATCTCTTGACAAGACCTCTGGGTCCGGCCTCCAGTCCAACAATGAGTATCTGTTTGGAAAGTTTGACATGCAACTCAAGCTCATCCCTGGAAACTCTGCAGGGACTGTGACTACATATTATGTGAGTTTTTTTATATCAGATCTATGCATTGGTTTCTTGTTTATTGGGTATTCATTGTTGGGGTTCATTTCTGACCTGTTTTTGGTTGTGGGTTGCAGCTTAAAGCTCCAGGAACGACGTGGGATGAGATTGATTTTGAGTTTCTTGGCAACCTTAGCGGCGACCCTTACACGGTTCACACCAATGTGTTCACACAAGGGAAAGGGAATAGAGAGCAGCAGTTCCATCTCTGGTTCGACCCCACCAATGATTTCCACACCTACTCCGTCCTTTGGAATCCCCAACACATCCTGTAAGCCCTCCCTCCTCTCCTTCTCCTTTTCCAATCAATCAAAAGAAGCCATTTTTGTGGACTATTTCTATAGTCCATTGGTGATTGCTGGACCCTACATGGTTGATTTTTTGGAGTGCATTTCACATGTCACATGGTACATTTTATCATCGGACAGGGGAGCTTTTAGCATGGGTATTGATTTTTTTCCCTTCTTGTGTCTTTTTGCATCAGATTCTCAATCGATGGCATTCCCATAAGAGAATTCAGGAACCAGGAATCCAAGGGTGTGCTATTTCCGAAGAACCAGCCCATGAGGATGTACTCGACCCTGTGGAATGCGGACGACTGGGCTACCAGGGGTGGGCTTGTGAAAACCGACTGGTCCAAAGCCCCTTTCTCTGCCTCCTACAAAAGCTATAGTGCTGAGGCCTGCGTCTGGTCCTCTGGAGCCTCTTCCTGCTCATCTTCTCAGTCATCAAATGGTGCATGGCTAACACAGGAGATGGACTCGGCTAGCCAAGAGAGGATGAAATGGGTGCAGAAGAACTACATGATCTACAACTATTGCACTGATTTTAAGCGGTTCCCACAAGGTGTTCCTGCCGAATGCTCCACAACTGTCTGATTACACAAAAGCTTTGAGAAATTATTATAGGAAACAAATTCTTTCATTATTTTGTCCTAGACATTGAGTGATAGATAAAAAAAAAAAAGTTGGTGCCTTTTTTTTTTTGTTTTGTTTTTGTTTTTGTATATTCTTGAATTTGATTGTAATGACGTGAAGTGGATTTAAATTTGTTAATTCTTTTGATATTATGTGTAAGTATCAATGTTAGTCTTCCTTTCTGGATTCATGCGTGCTGCTACTACCTACATGTTACTGTTAGGGGTGTAACAGCTCGGTTAACCGGTAAAATTGGGAAAACCGTTAACCGAACTGTAACCGCGGTTTTCTATCTTTCAAAACCGTAACCGTAACCGTAGCCGTATCTACAAAAACTGTGGAAATTCGTAACCGCGGTTAACCGTATTAAATGGTTCGGTTACGGTTAATAACCGTGGAATGCCTTCCCCACATAAGGGGATAAATGTGAATGATTGAAGGTAAAATGACACATAAGGAGTAATTAAATAAGGTAAGAAATATTTCATTTAGCCCCCTTATTTTTTCTTTTATTTGTAAATGGTATGGTTAACTGCAGATGCTTAACTGAACCGTATTATACGATTCGGTTAATAACCGTGAATTATTATGGAAAACCGTAACCGAACCAAACCGTACGGTTTTTTCTATTTCATTAACCGTAACCGTAACTGTAACTGTAACCAAACCGTGAAATACGGTTATTAACCGCGGTTTAGTTTGTTTCGGTTCGGTTAGACGGTTTTCCGATTTTTTTTTTACACCCCTAGTTACTGCCTTGCACTTGTTCCTTCTGTACGTCCTGTAAATTTTTTTGGGTGTGATTACTTCCTCCAACGGTGATGTCAGATGAAAACATGACTAATAAAAATAAAAATAAAAATTCGAGGGAGGTCCATTGCCTTCAATTCTTTTTATAGTCATGCCTGTTTGATATTTCTACTATTTTTTGGATTGTCCCATTAAAATAGAGCAATTAAAAAAAGAGTTACAAAAAAGAAGCTAGGATCAAAAGAAGTATTTGGTAATGCAAATATATATCAATGGTTGACAACTTTTTATAAATTTCTCGAAATCCACGGGGGTGTCAAGCCTTGAAAATTGGCCAATTTGCCGTATTCAGCCTTCCAAATAGATCTAACGGTTTAAATCTTTTCTTTGAGGCCCACATAATCCAGAAAATTACAACCATCGGCTCGTGTTTTTTGCACATACCTCAAGATTGGTGATGATCCAATGACTGAAATGTGGTGTCATGACCGTGTTTTATCTTTGTAACATTTCCAACGGTTCAGATCTTTATTTACACTCTCATAAATAATTTAAAAAAATAGAAAAAACATTACTGCTCAGGGACAAATCCAATATTAAGCATAATACATTAATGCCTGATGTTGTTTTGCAAATATCTCGAGATCCACAAGGTATCAAGCCTTAAGAATTGACCACATAGCCGTTTTCAGCCTTCCAAACAGACATAACTATGTGGATTTTGCGTTTGGAGCCCACGGATTTCAGAAAATCACAGTCACTGGCTCGCGTTTTTTTGCACATATCTCAAGATTGGTGATGATTCAACGGCTAAAATTTGGTGTCATGGCCATGTTTGATATTGTGAACATTTTCAACGGTTTGGGTCCTGATTTATACTCTTAGATTTTGAGGGGAAAAAAAACCCCAAATTGGGGTCTGAATGGGCAAAAACGCTGTTCACCTGTGCCAATTTTTTTTGTCTCCTCAACTTTTTGCATGCTATCAATGGAGGGCAGTGGGAAAAAGAAGCACTACCTCTACTTCACAGTTTGAAAAAAAAAAAAAAAAGAGGCTGTCAAATGCAACCAAACTCCTATATTCTTAAAATCTCTACCTGATTTAGAGATTTTGAGAAATAGAGGGAAGAAATAGTGATGTCAAACAGGGGCTTAGAGGTCTTTATTTATAGAGTGAGGTGAGGTGAGGTGAATGGTCAAAAAAATTGATTCAAATAAAGAAGTGATGGCTTTTCTCATTTAGTGGCATGAAAAAGTAATTTTTGACTTTTTATTTTTTGAAATATAGTACTTTTTTGTTTGACCCATGTTCTTTTATTAAGTTTTGAAATGTCTCTTCACCTCACCTCACTAATAAAGTGTAGAAAATAACAATTTCACCATTACAACCTTTCCTTTTATGATAGATTTCCCTATATGCAACTTTTACATATAAGTTTTTCAAAGGATGATGAGGTGCATCGGCCGATTGGCGTGCATCTGAGTGTCGGGTCCATTGAGGCCTATTGTTAGTCCACCCAAATGGACCAAAAATAGAAACCCCCTAAATAATTGCATTGGATGAATAGGTCTTGTACCCATTCGAATGGACTTGGCCCCATGTTTGCTTGTACTTTTTTTAATAAGTTGATGAAACTTGTGAGCCATTGATCAAGGGTAAGTATGATCTGGTGGGCCCAAATTTGGTAGGGAAGGAGGCCCACTCAAATCTTCCAATCCCCCAATTCTCATCCCCAAGTGGGGCCCATGTGGACCCCACAATGAGGTGCTCACATTGATACGAGTCAGACACCGGATCACTCCAACTTTTGAAATATATTGACAAATTTTTTTTTTTGTGTCTATTTGAACTATACATGCCAAAGAATCTAATTAAAATAATTTTATTCCAGTCAATTTTATCTCAAATAGCCTTGCCAACCATGTCCTAAATAAATATGGAAAAAAAGGAAAGGAAAAATATTTGCATGATTTGTGTCAATGCAATGAAAGTGCAATAAAAGCAACTTAAAATGCAATAGAGTTAACTGAAAATGAAGTCGGTCTCCTTGTATTTATGCTTTTACAATTAAATTTGAAAATATGTGTTGTTGTGTTTTTCTTTTCTTTTATGTTGGTGCGCCACCTTTACTTCTTTAATATCCAAGTAGCTTAATAAATTGTATCATGTGTTATATAAAAATTTGATAATTTGGTAATTACCTTCGCAAGAGAATTAGTATGGAGGAAATATAGCAATGAGGTAAGACTTGTCCCATTTATTCTTGGGGACTTTGGTCAGAGGTCCCTCAACTCCTCACTTTATTGCAAACAGTCCACAAAAAAAAAACGTCCAGCCAAAGGTCCCTCATTCACAATTTGGTACGTAAAAGGTCTAATTTGCCCTTACATTCATTCTGTCTTTATTAAGATAAGGCCAACGAAAGCGTTACACTCATATCGCAAAAAGACTTTCGAATATTCTGAAACAGGAAAGAAACGACGAAGAAGGCGACATTCTCGTCTCTGTGACTACATGCAACGAGTAACAGCAGGTTAGATAGAAATTTCAAAAACTTTCCTTAGATTAACTGTTTCATTGCAAGTTAGAGTTTGCATCAAAGATATCTTCGATTTCGACAAGAGGAGATACAAGAAAGACGACATAGAAACCCTAGTTTCAGAAGACGGTTCCACAACTGCATAACTGTTTCCGAAAGCATACAAAGACAGTTCAAAATACTCATTTCCATTGTAAGTTCAAAGTTTCTCACTCTTTTTGGTTTGGAAACCCTATCTTACTGTTAATCACCGATTTGAATGATTTTCTACCATTCTCTCTGCTTCCTCTTCTAATAACGAAAACCCAATCAGGAAATGGCCAGAACGAAGTCCTCAATAGTTTCAGAAAGCCAAGGGCAAAAGGAACAGAGAGTTGAAGGTATCCAGAGTCAGATTTTTTTCTTTTTTTGGCTTATAATGTCTGTCATTTTTGTATAAATTAGAAATGTTGAACCAAATGTATAACATTCATATCTGAATCTAAGATAAATTTATCTGTGCCTTGTGCAATTTATTTGTGATCTGTATTCACTTATCTTACTCTTTGATGATATGTATCTGTGTATTTTTGCAATTTATCTGTGTTTTGTGCGATGTTGAATCAATGTCTCTTGATTTTAAATGAGATTGAAAGCAAGAGAGTGTGATGCTGGACTGAAAATTCAACAAGACTTTTGTGTATTTCATGAATTTATCTGAGTTTATATCAAATTTATCTGAGTTTAAGATAAATTTATCTGTGTATTTTTACAATTTATCTGTGTTCTGTGTGATGTTGAATCAATTTCTCTTGGCTTTATCTGAGATTAAAACCAAGAGAGTGTGATGCTGGACTCAAAATTGAACAAGCCTTTTATGTGTTTTATGAATTTATCTGAGTTTATATCAAATTTATCTGTGTTTAAATCAACTTCATATGATTTATCTGTGACAATTTATCTGACTTTCTAACAATTTATCTCAACTTATATCAATTTTATCTGACTTCTGTGGCAATTTATCTGACTTTGTAACAATTTATCTGAACTTGTGTCAAATTTATCTGACTTATGTGTCATTTTATCTGACTTTCTAACAATTTATCTGAACTTGTGTCAAATTTATCTGACTTCTGTGTCATTTTATCTGACTTTCTAACAATTTATCTGAACTTAATTATATCAATTTTATCTGACTTCTGTGACAATTTATCTGACTTGTGTGACAATTTATCTGACTTGTGTGACAATTTATCTGAACTTATATCAAATTTATCTGAGTTTATATCAACTTCATATGAGTTTAAGATAAATTTATATGTGTATTGTGCAGTTGTATCTGTGTTCTGTGTGATGTTGAATCAATTTCTCTTGGCTTTATCTTAGATTAAAACCAAGAGAGTGTGATGCTGGACTGAAAATTGAACAAGTCTTTTGTGTGTTTCATGAATTTATCTGAGTTTATATCAAATTTATCTGAGTTTAAATCAACTTCATATGATTTATCTGTGATAATTTATCTGACTTTCTAACAATTTATCTGAACTTATTTTAATTTTATCTGACTTCTATGTCAAATTTATCTGACTTCTGTGTCATTTTATCTGACTTTCTAACAATTTATCTGAACTTGTGTCAAATTTATCTGACTTCTGTGTCATTTTATCTGACTTTCTAATAATTTATCTGAACTTGTGTCAAATTTATCTGACTTCTGTGTCATTTTATCTGACTTTCTAACAATTTATCTGAACTTATATCAATTTTATCTGACTTCTGTGACAATTTATCTGAACTTATATCAAATTTATCTGAGATTATGTCAAATTTATCTGAGTTTAAGATAAATTTATCTGTGTATTGTGCAATTTATCTGTGTTCTGTATTCAGTTGTTTTAATTTTTTTGTGATATGAATCTGAGTTATTTTACTATATGCAGGAGTAAAACACAACAAGAGAAAGAGGGTGGAAGATAAACCATCAAACAAGAAAGAAGTCAGTGAAGACATAGATGCTGAGAAGCCTAGCGCTCATTACCAGTTCAGATCAAATCTGGTCTCAACTGTTTCACTCGTCCAAAGCATCAAACAAATGATCACTGAAGTCCACATAGTTGAATTAAGAAAGACTCCATTCTGGAGCCTTTTGGAATGCATGCTGGACAACAAATTATCTGAACAGATGTGCAGAAAGAATGACAAGGACATTATCTTGATCCTTGATACATACAACACACAACGAAGGCAATTCAGATTAGGAAGGTCCTATGTGCCACTCACTGCAAATGATATATTGCTGATATTTGGCGTAACCAAGTTCCTAAACAAGCATTGCAGCTGGTCACTTGAAAACTACCAAGCCAAGCAACTAGCTGCTGATGATGACTTCGAGAACTGACGAAAAAACTACAGCAATGAGACAAACAATTTGTTTCCAATCAAGTTGATGTATTTTATGTAAATCTCTTTATATGAAAAGTGAATGTTCAACAGACTTGTGAATGTATTTTTTTGGTTCACATGAAGGTTGGACAAACATTTCTGTCAATGTAATTCTCACATTTGTGAATGAATGTAAATAGAATTATTCCTGTCAATGTCTCCGTACGTCAGCACTATGCAATCTTTTGTTCTAATCTCTGGTGGAATTTTATCTGACTTCTGATAGAAATTATCAGAGTTTTGACTGACTCATGGATGAAATTATCGGAGTCGAGGTGAAATTATCTGACTTATGAATGAATTTATCTGACTTCTGAATCAAGTTATATGAGTGATTGGTGAAATTATCTGAGTTCTGACTCAAATTATCTGAGTCCTGGCTGAAATTATCTGACAAATGGATGAAATTATCTGACTTATATATGAAATTATCTGAGTCCTGTATGAAATTATCTGAGTTCTGACTCAAATTATCTGAGTCCTGGTGAAATTTATCTGACTCATGAATGAATTTATCTGACTTCTGAATCAAGTTATCTGATTCATGAGTGAAATTATCTGAGTTCTGACTCAAATTATCAGAGTCCTGAGTGAATTTATCTGACTCATGGATGAAATTATCTGAGTCCTGGTGAATTTATCATTTTTCACATATACAAATTCAAACCCAACCTCAATTGAATATCTGCACAATACACTTCTAAGCTCCCCAACACCACCCTCAAACCTCTGCCCCACATCTCTAATACCACTTGCCCAGCCGGAAGACAGCAACATCTTCTCCTTGTGGGTACAAACCTGTGGAAGAAGATCTGTCTCTATATCTGTATCCTCGTACCCCACTAATGGTAGGGCATCTTCAGCTAAATGATCACCAATTTCCTCTTGATCATCGTCCTCCGATTCCTGTGATTCTGATACAAATACATCAACTGTCCCCAATCCCATTGAAGAAGCCAGCATGGACAAGTTCATTAGATCCGAATCGTTGTCCAGCAAGCACTTTGGGTGGCCAGGCAACGCATAAGTAAAACAAACCATGTTCATTGTAAGATTTCTCCACTTGTTACAAACTTGACGCATCAAACCATCATAGCTCATACCCCGACTCAAATGAATAACAGTCGTAAGCATGCCATACTTACAGAGAAGCAATAACGGCTGTGACATCTGTAAAACAACAAGATCCAATGAATATAAATAGCCACTATCATTGCAAAAACTGTAAATGACTCAGATAACTGTTGACTCTAAACTTAGATAAATTGTACATAACACAGATAAATTGTACATGACTCAGATAAACTGTACATAACTCAGATAAATTTTGGCTCTAAACTCAGATAAATTGTACATGACACAGGTAAATTGTACCTAACTCAAATAAACTGTACATAACTCAGATAAATTTTGGCTCTCAACTCAGATAAATTGTACATGACTCAGATAAATTGTACACAACTCAGATAAACTCAGATAAATTGTACATGACTCATATAAATTGTACACAACTCAGATAAATTTTGGCTCTGAACTCAGATAAATTGTACATAACTCAGATAAATTGTACATAACTCAGATAAATTTTGGCTCTCAACTCAGATAAATTGTACACAACTTAGATAAATTGTACATAACTCAGATAAATTCAATACAGAAATCAGATATTGTGTATATAACTCAGATAAAATTACACAAACTAAGATTTGTCTGATTAACAGTCAGATAAATTTCATGCTAAAAGTCAAATATCTTAGATTACATTACTTCTTCCACAATGCAGCTCTGAAATAAGACTGGTAAATAAGTCATGCTCTAGCTAATCTAAATGCATGACCATCAAATCATTTCTACATCAACTAAGCTGATACAAATTGAATACTTCATCACCAACAAAACTAAAGAAACCTAACTATCAACACTCGAAAAGAAAAATGAAAAACTTCAAGTCCATATAAAAGATAGAACTGTTACACAAAAGTTAGATCTGAAATCAACTTCACGTCCATATAAAAGATAGAACTGCTACACAAAAGTTAGATTTGAAATCTGCTATACAGTAAATCAAACTACATAGCTAAAAACCAATAAGAATAGAACTGAGCATGCGCATCAGAAATATGTATATATCTACACATTCATATAACAAAAACTGCATAATCTCTGATGTAAACAGAAAAAATCGCTTACCTCAAAAAAGATGAATCCCTTCCCAACGTTTGGATCTGGTTTCTGCTTCCAAGCCAATGAACTGTTTCCTAGCCAATAAATATACGAGACTATAATCCAATTACAATAGAACTCCTACCAAAATATTGATCTGCAATCTGCTCCGCAAACAATGAATCTCTCTCTCGTTAGGTTTCTACATTCAGATTCAATATCATAAGCGATTGCAGGTTTAGATTCAAAAAACGAGATCTGCGCTGGATGACAGGGGCATATCAGTAATAACTTCCCCACTTATGCACTTAAATCGTGGCTAAATAATAGTGACACGTTGGGGACCACTCCACTGCATGCTGCGACGGTTACAGGGGTAAATTAGTCTTCAAAATTGAAACCGTGTGGATAGAGGGACCTTAGGCTGCAAACATTTTAACTGCTTGGACCAGAGCCTTTAAACAGAATCCGCCTGGACTGGAGGCTGGAAACATTCCATTCGAGGGACCTTTCGCTAATTAATCCTTTATTCTTTCTATGCTCTTTCAATTATGATCTTAATGAAGTTGAACACATTTGATCTCTATAGCTCCTGATCGTAGCTTAGCTGGTTGCAGGGTTAAAAAAACTCAATCGAGTCCAAGTCCACTCGGTCGACTTGACTCGGAATCGGCCGTAAGCCAGATCAAGTTTGACTTGACTAAGTCCCATTTTAGTTGTACTGTTGTCATCTTCTTAATCACACCCCCCCCCTCGCTCTCTCTCTTTCTCTCTCTCTTCCTTCTTGAGATCTCCATCATTTTCACACCTCACCCATCAAAATACATGAAAACCCCAAACTTAAGTCTTTTTTCTTTCTTCCATGTCTTTTGAAAGAACCTCTATATATCCACAGTTCTCCACACTACACCCATCAAAACCCTGAACTCTAAACCCATTTCTATTGCCATGTTTTTCATATCCACTTATATCTTTCTTCTTATTCTTGAGTAACCCTAATCTCTCTTTTTATCGAGTTGTCTAAACCTCACATCTACCCTAAAGTACATCTTCAATCATGGTCAATGCCTTAAAATTCAGGGAATTTCCTCTTTTCTAATATTATATAAGGGCCTACTTAATTTAAGTTATATAAGTATTTGAAAGTTTACTAAACTTTAATCATGTATGATTCAATAGTCCTACTTTTATATCTAAGAAATTTATTTTAAGCTCTATCATTCAATTATACTAATGTAATTAGTATTCATATGTTTTTGAATCCAGAATCAAATCCATTATTTTAGGTTGAAGCCGGAAACGATAATAGAAAAATAGGTATCATGTTGGAACCGGAATCAAATCCGAATTAACAAAATGGGTGCGGTTCTGCATTCACCTTGTCTCTGTCTTGGATTCGGCCCATTTCCATCGCTAAGTCCAACTCTTTCTTCTCTCGTAAAATTAGGACTTCTGGGTTTTGGGATACCTCTAGACTTACTAAAATTTGCTATTCAGATAATAACTTTTCTCTTTTCCAATATGACCAAGTACCATTTTAGTTGTATTGTCTTCTTCTTCTTCTAAATTGCCGTCTTTCTCTCTCTCTTCTTGAAATCTCCATCGTTTTTACATCTCACCCATCAAAATACATGAAAACCGCAAACTTAAATCCTTTTTCTTTCTTCCATGTCTTCTGGAAGAGCCTCTATCCACAGCTCCACGCCACACCCATCAAAACTCTGAACTCTAAACCCATTTCTCTAGCCATGTTTTCATGTCTACCAATCTCTTTCTTCTTCTTCTTCTTGAGGAACCCTAATCTCTCTTCTCGATCATCCAAACCTCACATTTACCCCAAAGCACATCTTCAATCTCTCTTTATATATATCCCTTTATCGCAGTCAATGTCTTAAAACTCAAAGAATTCCGCTTTTTTCATTTAAATTATATAAGTATTTGACAGTTTACAAAACTTTAATCACATATGACTCAATAGTCCTACTTTTATATCTAAGAAATCTATTTTTAAGCTCTATTATCCAATTATACTAATGTAATTAATACACATTTGTTTTCGAATCCAGAATTGGATCCCTTATTTTAGATTGAAGCCGGAATCAAATCTGAATTAAGAAAATGGGCACGGGTCCGCATTCACCATGTTTCTATCCTGGATTCGGCCCATTTGCATCACTAAGTAGGACTCTTGGGTTTGGGGATACCTCTAGTCATATTAAAAAAATTTATGTAGACAATAATTTTTTCATTTTTTTTAAGGTAACCCAGGCCAAGGTGGTTGGGACAGATGAAATCAGCGCAGGTGCGCCAAAGACCTAGGGATTAATTCGATCTCATCCGGATAAGAGGTGGGGTTCCAAAACCAACTTGACCGCCTGTCGTTCTCTACCTGGAAAATGAGTTGAATTCCTTGTATCTTCTATTTTGAAACAGAACACATGATTGAGCTTGTGGGGGGGGGGCTCATGGTAGGCTTTCATATATTCCCCTGTTTTTGCCCAGTATACCATATATTTGGTTTAAAACCATGACATTAATGGTCCACCTACTTTTGTGTCTTTTTTTTTGGTAAAAAAACTGAATTCGATGAGCCAAGTTGGGGATAAGGCCCCCATAACTCGACCACGAGCATCAGGATGTGCGCTTCATCTGGAAAGTAACCTGTCATTAGCTAATTAGACTACTCTCCCGACTTCTTTACAAAACGTACCCACGCATGTACATGCAGGTGACATCTTCTACTATTCAATAAAAATAACATTCGCAGCTTCTAACACCCTTCCTTTTATTATTTGAAAACCCAATGCTCCATAATATCCAGCCAGCTGTTCTCCCCCAAAGCCGACCAGCAACGCGTCAAGCTTTCCCCAGTAAACTTATCCTCCAACTCTCCAGCTTGCACTTTGCTGTCCTCTCTACTCACGCTCTCCTTCCTCCGACCTCTCTCACAAGTCAGAAACCTATATAAATACCCACATGCCCATCTCACTATCTCACACATCTCCAAACACCAATCTCACATCTCAATCTCAGTTACAATTCCTTTCACTTCACTAAAATCTTCTGGCATTTGGTTGCTATGTCGTCTTCTATTATGGTAAGGATCATATTGTTTGTGTTGGCAGCCTCTGCAATGGGTGCTTTTGCTGGTAATTTCAACCAAGAGGTTGGTATTACATGGGGTGATGGTCGAGGTAAAATACTCAACAATGGTGAATTGCTTACCCTATCTCTTGACAAGACCTCTGGGTCCGGCCTCCAGTCCAAGAATGAGTATCTGTTTGGAAAGTTTGACATTCAACTCAAGCTCATCCCTGGAAACTCTGCAGGGACTGTGACTACATATTATGTGAGTTTTTTATATCAGATCTTTGCATTGGTTTCTTGTTTATTGGCTATTGATTGTTGGGGTTCATTTCTGACCTGTTTTTGGTTGTGGGTTGCAGCTTAAAGCTCCAGGAACGACGTGGGATGAGATTGATTTTGAGTTTCTTGGCAACCTTAGCGGCGATCCTTACACGGTTCACACCAATGTGTTCACACAAGGGAAAGGGAATAGAGAGCAGCAGTTCCATCTCTGGTTCAACCCCACCAATGATTTCCACACCTACTCCGTCCTTTGGAATCCCCAACACATCCTGTAAGCCCTCCCTCCTCTCCTTCCCCTTTTCCAATCAATCAAAAGAAGCCATTTTTGTGGACTATTTCTATAGTCCATTGGTGATTGCCGGACCCTACATGGTTGATTTTTTGGAGTGCATTTCACATGTCACGTGGGCCATTTTATCATCGGACAGGGGAGCTTTTAGCATGGGTATTGATTTTTTTCCCTTCTTGTGTCTTTTTGCATCAGATTCTCAATCGATGGCATTCCCATAAGAGAATTCAGGAACCAGGAATCCAAGGGTGTGCTATTTCCGAAGAACCAGCCCATGAGGATGTACTCGACCCTGTGGAATGCGGACGACTGGGCTACCAGGGGTGGGCTTGTGAAAACCGACTGGTCCAAAGCCCCTTTCTCTGCCTCCTACAAAAGCTATAGTGCTGAGGCCTGCGTCTGGTCCTCTGGAGCCTCTTCCTGCTCATCTTCTCAGTCATCAAATGGTGCTTGGCTAACCCAAGAGATGGACTCATCTAGCCAAGAGAGGATGAAATGGGTGCAGAAGAACTACATGATCTACAATTATTGCACTGATTTTAAGCGGTTCCCACAAGGTGTTCCTGCCGAATGCTCCACCACTGTCTGATTACACAAAAGCTTTGAAAAATTATAAAAGGAAACAGATTCTTTCATTATTTTGTTCTAGACATCGAGTGATAGATCAAAAAAAAAGGAAAGTTGGGAGCCTTTTTATTTTTTATTTTTTTGTGTGTATATTCTTGAATTTGATTGTAATGACGTGAAGTGGATTTAAATTTGTGAATTCTTTTGATATTATGTGTAAGTATCAATGTTAGTCTTCCTTTCTGGATTCATGAGTGATGCTACTACCTATATGTTACTGCCTTGCACTTGTTCCTACTGTCCTGTACATTGTTTTTGGGTGTGATTGTTTCCTCCAACGGTAACGTCGAATAAAAACATGACTAATAAAAATAAAAATAAAAATTCGAGGGAAGTCCATTGCCTTCAATTCTTTTTATAGTTATGCCCTATTTGGTATTTCTACTCTTTTTTGGATTGTCCCATTAAAATAGAGTCATTAAAAAAAGAACTAAAAAAAGAAATTAGAATGAAAAGAAGTATTTGGTAATGCAAAGATCTATGTTAAATAGAATCTATCAATGGTTGACAACTACTTATAAATTTCTCGAAATCCACGAGGGTACGTATCAAGCCTTGAAAATTTGCCAATTGGCCGTATTCAGCCTTTCAAATAGATCTAACGGTTTAAATCTTTTCATTGAGGCCCACATAATCCAGAAAATTACAACCATCGGCTCGCATTTTTTGCACATACCTCAAGATTGGTGATGATCTAATGACTGAAATGTGGTGTCATGGCCGTGTTATATCTTTGTAGCGCTTCCAATGGTTCGGATCTTTATTTACACTCTCATAAATAATTTAAAAAAAATAGAAAAAACATCTGCTCAGAGACAAATCTAATATTAAGCATAATACATTAATGCCTGATATTGTTTTGCAAATATCTCGAGATCCTTAAGATATCAAGCCTTGAAAATTGACCACATAGCCGTTTTGAGCCTTCCAAACAGACCTAAATGTGCGGAGTTTGCGTTTGGAGCCCAAGATTTCTGAAAATCAGAATCATTAGGTCGCCTCTTTTTTTTTTGCACATATCTCAAGATTGGTGATGATCCAACGGCTAAAATTTGTTGTCATGACCATGTTTGATATTGTGAACATTTTCAACGGTTTGGGTCTGGATTTATACTCTTAGATTTTAAGGGGGAAAAAAAAAACCCAGACTAGGGCCTAACTAAATGGGCAAAAACGTTGTTCACCTGTCTCTAGGGCTGACAAAACCGGACCGCAGACCGGACCGGATTTGTGGTCTTTACAACACAAATCCGGTCCGGTCCGGACCGGATTTGAAAAACTGGTTAAATCCGGTCCGGTCCGGTCCAGACCTTTTAAAAACCGGTCCGGACCGGATTAATAATAATTTTTTTTATAATTTTTTTAATAAAAAACTTTAAGTATATAAAATTCCTAAGTCAAATACCCTAGTGAAATCAAAGATCTGCTCACTTCTTTTTCCCTTGATGATTGGATCGATGGGGCATCAAAACTTCACAAGATGGGCCACAATGAGAAAGTTAATTAAAGAAAAATATTTCACGGGCTTTTTGTCTAAGCCTCCCCCATCAGCCATAGTAAACTGTCTTTAAAGAGAAAATGCCATGCAAATCGTAACCCAGAAGAAAGAATACTGTGTGTCTGAATTGTCACTGACTCACTGGAGACATAAAAGATAAAGAGTTTATATGGGCTTTGATAGATTGCATTTAGGGGTGCCAATGGAATTGGCTTTGTCAGACCTATGTGGGTGCAAGCCCAGACCATTTATATTTGGGTCTTGCAATGAGGCCAACCCAGCCTGGCTGTGTGGACTGTGGACCTCTGTCTCAGTCCCAAGCCCAGCTCTTGCAGAGGGTGTTTTAAGGGGTGGGCTTGGTTGGCCCTGATTTGGCGCAATGGTCCTTTACTCACCTAAATTATAGTTCACTGACATAAGGTGTGAGTTTACTCCCTACATATTGTGCTCGAGTCCCACCCCAAACTTAATTGGTGCTTGCCATCTTGGTCCGTTAGGGATATGAGGAAATGATTCATATTTTTGAATGATTTGCCTATATAAAACCTCCAAATTTGTAAGTCTAATTCGGGTTTTGGAATTTTTTTTTAATAACAATGATTTTATGACCCCAGACTCTATCCATGGTCTTTGCAATCTTGATATTAGTCGTAAAATTGCGGGCCAGGAGCTAAGAGAACCAGGACTAGAACCCATGGACCATTCTAATGTTGAATCAAAATCAAGCAACTTACATCTAGAAAAAGAGGTAGGAAATGGGCTGAAAATGAAAAAAAAAAAAAAAAAACTTAGGGGAAAAAAAAAAAAACAAATGAAACCGGTCCGGACCACTTGAGTGGTCCAGATCAGACCGTTTTGGACCTGACCGGACCGGAAATTTGGTTGTGCAGCCATACCTGTCTCAAATTTTTTTTTTCCTCAACTTTCTGCATGCTATCAATGGAGGGCAGTGGGAAACAGAAGCATTTCCTCTACTTCACAGTTAAAAAAAAAAAGGCTGTCAAATGCAACCAAACTCCTATATTCTTAAAATTTTTACCTGGTTTAGAGATTTTGAGAAATAGAGGGAAGAATTAGTGATGTCAAACAGGGGCTTAGAGGTCTTTACTTGTAGAGTGAGGTGAGGTGAGGTGAATGGTCAAAAAGATTGATTCAAATAAAGAAGTGATGACTTTTTTTAGTGGCATGAAAAAATAACTTTTGACTTTTTTAATTAAATGTATAGGTGTTTTTTGAAATATAGTACTTTTTTGTTTGACACCTTTTCTTTTATTATGTTTTGAAATGTCTCTTCACCTCACTTCACTAAAAAAGTGTAGAAAATAACAATTTCACCATTACAACCTTTCTTTTTATGATAGATTTCCCTATATGCAACTTTTACATATAAGTCTTTCAAAGGATGATGAGGTGCATCGGGCGATTGGTGTGCATCTGAGCGTCGGGTTCATTGAGGCCTATTGTTAGTCCATCCAAATGGACCAAAAATAGAAACCCCCTAAATTGCATTGGATGAATGGGTTTTGTACCCATTCGAATGGACTTGACCCCATGTTTTCTTGTACTTTTTTTAATAAGTTGATGAAACTTGTGGGCCATTGATCAAGGGTAAGTATGATCTGGTGGGCCCAAACTTGGTAGGGAAGGAGGCCCACTCAAATCTTCCAATCCCCCCAATTCTCATCCCCAAGTGGGGCCCATGCATGTGGACCCTACAATGAGGTGCTCACATTGATACGAGTCAGACACTGGATCACTCCAACTTTTGAAATATATTGACAATTTTTTTTATTTTTTTTTGTCTATTTGAACTGGACATACCAAAGAATCTATTTGTAAAAAAATTTAATTAAAATAATTTTATTCCAGTTAATTTTATCTCAAATAGAAAAACCTTGCCAACCATGTTCTAAATAAATATGAAAAAAAAGGAAAGGAAAAAGATTTGCATGATTTGTGTCAATGCGACGAAAGTGCAATAAAAGCAACTTAAAATGCAACAGAGTTAACTAAAAATGAAGTCGGTCTCCTTGTATTTATGCTTTTACAATTAAATTCGCAAATATGTGTTGTTGTGTTTTTTTATTTTTATGTCGGTGCGCCGCCTTTGCTTCTTTAATATCCAACCCAAGGGGTTGGCCGAGTGGTCAAGACTACGGTTCCTCTTTTTTCAGGAGCTAGAGGTCCTGGTATCGACTACCGGTTCTCCCTCTTCAGGAACCGAAGGTTGAGTCCACTTGTGCTACCACCTAGGGGCTACAGAGGTTTTACCCGGCTTCTCTCTGGGCCCGGAGGGAATAGTCCAGTCCAAAGGATTGGGAACCCTTCATTAGCAAATATATATATATATATATATATCCAAGTAGCTTAATAAGTTGTATCATGTGTTATATAAAATTTGATAATTTGGTAATTACCTTCGCAAGAGAATTAGTATGGAGGAAATATAGAAATGACGTAAGACTTGTCCCATTTATTCTTTCTATACTCTTTCAATTATGATCTTAGTGAAGTTGAACACATTTAATCTCTATAGCTCCCGATCGTAGCTTAGCTGGTTGTAGGGTTAGAAAACTCAATCGAGTCCAAGTCCACTCGGTAAACTTGACTCGGAATCGGCCGTAAGTCAGATCAAGTTTGACTCGACTAAGTCCCATTTTAGTTGTATTGTTGTCATCTCTTAATCACCCTCTCTCTCTCTCTCTCCCTTCTTGAGATCTCCATCATTTTCACACCTCACCCATCAAAATACAGGAAAACCCCAAACTTAAATCTTTTTTCTTTCTTTCATGTCTTTTGAAAGAACCTCTATATATCCACAGTTCTCCACATCACACCCATCAAAACCCTGAACTCTAAACCCATTTCTCTTGCCATGTTTTTCATATCCACCTATCTCTTTCTTCTTCTTATGCTTGAGGAACCCCAATCTCTCTTTTTGAGTTGTCTAATTCAATCATGGTCAATGCCTTAAAATTCAGGGAATTTCCGCTTTTTTATATTATATAAGGGCCTACTTAATTTAAGTTATATAAGTATTTGAAAGTTTACTAAACTTTAATCATGTATGATTCAATAGTCCTACTTTTATATCTAAGAAATTTATTTTAAGCTCTATCATTCAATTAAACTAATGTAATTAGTATTCATATGCTTTCGAATCCAGAATCAAATCCATTATTTTAGGTTGAAGCCGGAAACGGTAATAGAATAATAGGTATCATGTTGGAACCGGAATCAAATCCGAATTAACAAAGTGGGTGCCGTTCCGCTTTCACCTTGTCTCTGTCTTGGATTCGGCCCATTTCCATCGCTAAGCCCAACTCTTTCTTCTCTCGTAAAATTAGGACTTTTGGGTTTTGGGATACCTCTAGTCTTACTAAAATTTGCTATCCAGATAATAACTTTTCTCTTTTCCCATTTGCTAATTTTACTAATCAAGTCAAGTTAAACATCAAATCAATAGCAGTTTTTATCAAAACTCCCTTCATCTTTTAAAAAAAAAAGTCAAAAAGCAATTACCTTTGTTCACTAAAAGACAAAGAAACTTCATTTCCCCATACAAAATGTCAAAAATATTCTATTCCGAACAACTAAAAATAAAATACCATCATAATTCACTTATATTTTACTCCCTTTTTTTTTATTTCACTTCATTCCACTTTATTTTAAAAGTAAATTGCCAAACGGGCGCCCAGTTTGCTAACTCTACTAATACAGTCAAGTCAAGTCAAGTTGATTTTGAAGAAAGAAATAAATATAAGTGGGTTATGATGATATTTTATTTTTAGTTGTTTGTTAAAGAATCTTTTTGACTTTGTATGGAAAAGTGGAGCTTTTTTGTATTTTAGTTGATAAAGATAGTTGTTTTTTAACTTTTTGTATAAAAAAAAAAAAGATAGATTGTGTTTTGAATAAAGTGCATTTGATGTAACATCTTATCTGGAAAATGAATACTTTACTTTACTTTGATTCTATTATTAAAGTGCCAAACAATGAGATCACTTGCACATGCTCAGGTGCACCAAAGACCCAGGGTTCAGTCCCTTTTCATCCAGATGAGAGGTGGGGTTCCAGAACAAACGAGGCAGCCTGTCCTACTCTACCTCAAAAATGAGTTGAATTCCTTGTATCTTGTCTTTTCAAACAGAGCACATGATTCAGCATGTGGAGCTCATTGTAGGCTTTCATATATACCCGTTTTTGCCCAGTATACCAATTTTTTTTTTTGGTATATACGTATGTCCCATGAACTTGAGATCACTAAAAGGACTGTATTCGATGCGCCAAGTTCGGGATGAGGCCCCCATAACTCGACCGCGCGCATCAGGATGCGTTTCTTCTGGAAAGAAATCTGCCACTCTGCCCACCCGACTTCTTTTACAAAACGTACCCACTCACGTACATGCAGGTCTCATCTTCTACTATTCAATAAAAATAACATTCGTAGCTTCTAACACCCTTCCTTTTATTACTTAACAACCAAAAGCTCCATAATATCCAGCCAGCTGTTCTCCCCCACCGCCGACCAGCAACGCATTACGCTTTCCCCTGTAAACTAATCCTCCAACTCTCCAGCTTGCACTTTGATGTCCTATTCTCACTCTCTCCTTCCTCCCTCCTCTCTCACAAGTCACAAACATATATAAATACCCACATGCCCATCTCACTCTCTCATACATCTCCAAACACCAATCTCACATCTCAATCTCAGTTACAATTCCTTTCACTTCGAGAGAATCTTCTGGCATTTGGTTGCTATGTCTTCTTCTACTATGGTTAGAATCATATTGTTTGTGTTGGCAGCCTCTGCAATGGGTTCTTTTGCTGGTAATTTCAACCAAGAGGTTGATATTACATGGGGTGATGGTCGAGGTAAAATACTCAACAATGGTGAATTGCTTACCCTATCTCTTGACAAGACCTCTGGGTCCGGCCTCCAGTCCAAGAATGAGTATCTGTTTGGAAAGTTTGACATTCAACTCAAGCTCATCCCTGGAAACTCTGCGGGCACTGTGACTACATATTATGTGAGTGTTTTTAATCAGATCTTTGGATTGGTTTATTGCTTTTTGGGTATTCATTGTTGGGGTTCAATTCTGACCTGTTTTTGGTTGTGGGATTGCAGCTTAAAGCTCCAGGAACGACGTGGGATGAGATTGATTTTGAGTTTCTTGGCAATCTTAGTGGCGACCCTTACACAGTTCACACCAATGTGTTCACACAAGGGAAAGGGAATAGAGAGCAGCAGTTCCATCTGTGGTTCGACCCCACCAGTGATTTCCACACCTACTCCGTCCTTTGGAATCCCCAACACATCCTGTAAGCCCTCCCTCCTCTCCTTCTCCTTTTCCAATCAATCAAAAGAAGCCACTTTTGTGGACTATTTCTATAGTCCATTGGTGATTGCTGGACCCTACATGGTTGATTGTTTTAGTGCATTTCACATGTAGAGTGGTCCATTTTATCATCGGACAGGGGAGCTTTTAGCATGGGTATTGATTTTTTTCCCTTCTTGTGTCTTTTTGCTTCAGATTCTCAATCGATGGCATTCCCATAAGAGAGTTCAGGAACCAGGAATCCAAGGGTGTGCTATTTCCGAAGAACCAGCCCATGAGGATGTACTCGACCCTGTGGAATGCGGACGACTGGGCTACCAGGGGTGGGCTTGTGAAAACCGACTGGTCCAAAGCCCCTTTCTCTGCCTCCTACAAAAGCTATAGTGCTGAGGCCTGCGTCTGGTCCTCCGGAGCCTCTTCCTGCTCATCTTCTCAGTCATCAAATGGTGCTTGGCTAACCCAAGAGATGGACTCGGCTAGCCAAGAGAGGATGAAATGGGTGCAGAAGAACTACATGATCTACAACTATTGCACTGATTTTAAGCGGTTCCCACAAGGTGTTCCTGCCGAATGCTCCACCACTGTCTGATTACACAAAAGCTTTGAGAAATTATTACATGAAACAAATTCTTTCATTATTTTGTTCTAGGAGGGATAGATAAAAAAAAAGTTGGTACCTTTTCTTTTTTTTTTCTTGTTTTTGTATATTCTTGAATTTGATCGTAATGACGTGAAGTGGATTTTAATTTGTTAATTCCTTTGATATGTGTAAGTATCAATGTTAGTCTTTTTTTCTGGATTCATGAGTGATGCTACTAACTCATTTTATTGGCTTTTGTCATTTTATTCTAAAACTTACTGCCTCACTTATTTCCTACTGTCTTATTCTTCTTTTGGGTGAGATTGCTTCAGGGTTGTAAACGGGTCAGTTTCGATTTAGATCCAAGGTAGATCCGGAGCCGGAACTGTTAAGGAAAAGGTGGAACCGGATCAGGATCCGGAACCTTTTTGGAACCGGTTTCTTGGCTCTGGAACTGAAACCAGAACCATATATGGGTCAGGTCTGGATCCGTGTCCGGGTCTAAGTAGAAAATAATATTAAAAATATATAATTTTTATGAGAGATTTTAGAAAATTGAGGTAATATGTCAGACTTCGAGTCCACGGGTCCAAACTAAGGTGAAACCGGATCTAGACTCATTTACTTATCGGGCCTAAATAAGGACTTCATACCCGACTTTTATCTGGTCGGAATCTTTGGATAATAAAGAAACTAGGGACCCATTATTCATCCCTGGATTGCTTCCTCCCCAGTTGTAATGACTCATCACCGCCGTAAAATAACAATTTCACCATTACAATTTACAACCTTTCTTTTATGATATATTTCCCCATATGCAACTTCTACATATGACTTTTTCAAAGGTTGATCAGGTGCATCGTGCAATTGGTGTGTATCTGGCTGTAGGGTCCATCGAGGCCCATTGTTAGTCTATCCAAATGGACCACAAATAGAAATTCCCTAAACTGCACGGGATCCAAGTGTTTTGTACCCATTCAAATGGATTGTCCCTACGTTTGATTGTACTTATGATCCGGTGGGCCCCAAACTTGGTAGGGGAGGGGGCCCACTCAAATCTTCCAGTCCCCCAATTCTGGTTCCCAAGTGGGGTCCCATGTGGACCCATGTTTTTCCTACCCAAAAAAAAAGTGGGGCTTCATATGGACCCACAATGAGGTGCTCACAGTGCTCCCGGGCATGACTCGCACACTGGATCACTCCGCCAACTTTTGAAATATGATAACTTTTTTTTTTTCTCTATTTGAACTAGACATATAAATAATCTATTTGTAGGGGGTGCTCTCATCTCATAGTAAGGTGAGAGATGCTTTCATAGTAGTATCTCCCGTATTGGTAAAAGAATCTTATTAAAATTATATTATTTTAGTCAATTTTATTTCAAATCGATAAATTTTGCTACCCAAGTCCTAAATAAATAAGAAAAAAAAAAAAGGAAAGGAAAAGGATTTTCATGATTTATGGATGTGACTGCAGTGCAATTAAAGCAACTTAAAATGCAACATAGTTAAAAAAAAATGAAGTTGGTTTCCTTATAATTATGTTTTTACAATTAAATTTGCAAATATGTCGTATTATGTATTTTTTATGTTGGTGGGCCACCTTTGCTCCTTTAATGTCCATGTGGTTTAATAATTTGTATCATGCATTATATTTTAATTGATAACTTGGTACGTAGTTACCTTCGTAAGAGAATTAGTATGGAGGAAATATAGAAATGACGGAAGACTTTTCCTTTTTTTTTTTTCTAAGACTCTTTTAATTATGATATTAATAAAGTTGAGCAAATTTAATCTTCATAGCTCCCGATCGTAGCTCGGCCGGTTGCAGGGTTTTAAAACTCAGCTAAGTCCAAGCTAGCTCAGCCGACTTGACTCGACTCGGCCGTAAGTGAGTTAGACCAATTTTGACTTGACAAGTACCATTTTAGTTGTATTATTTCCTTGTTCTTCCAAATCGCCTCTCTCTCTCTCTCTCTCCTTCATATTCACATCTCACCTATAAAAATACATGAAAACCCTAAATTACTTAAATATTTTTCTTCCTTCCATGTCTTTTCAAAGAGCCCCTATCCATAGTTCCACACCACACTGATCGAAATCCTAAACTCTATACCCATTTCTCTTGTCATGTTTTTTCATATGCACTAGTTTCTCTCTTCTTCTTCTTAAGTAACCCCAATTTCTCTATTCTTGAGTTGTCCAAATCTCATATTTACCCCAAAGCCCATCTTCAATATCTCTTCATATATGTCCCTTTATCACGGACAATGCCTTAGAAGTTAGGGAATTCCTCTTTTTTACACACCTGCTTGACCACACATTTCTATAGGTGAATATTTCGCTTGCATGTATAGTTTAAATTTTTACATCCTGCTCAAGTCTGCAGTTTTTTTTATTTATTTATTTTTATAAAGGAGGGTGTCCCAACTCTTTGAGGCGAATTAATATCCCTATAAGCCCAAAGGGAGCCAGGTAAATCCCCTGTGGCCCAGTGTAGTAGCGCAATTTCGAAAGTCTACAGGTTTGAAAGACTTCAATACTAATATATTAAATTCAAGGATTTTTGCTATGATTTTGACTAGTGATTTTGATTTTCAAAGTAAGCTATTCTTTTTTTTCAAATGTTTTCGGTTATGTCCCCACTTATATGATGCAAACCACCTACTTTAACTCTTTATCGAAACCACTTCTCCACTTTTCAAAGTTTTACTTTTCCTTGTGTACAAGACTTCTCTTTCCACCCAAACTCTACCATGCATTCTTTTTTTACTCAAATTATCATCTTTCATTTCTCTATCATTAGCTCTTACATTACATAAACAAGTACTCTCGTAACCATTTACTCAAATTATCATCTTTCCTTTCTCAATCATTAGCTCTTACATTACATAAATGAGTACTCTCGTAACCATGCCACGGGCCTTGCCGGCCAAGGAGCTTGACCCAACATGGCCCACTGGCACTACACGGTTTGTGTTGTGCCTAAGTCGTGATGCATTGTGCCGTGCCTTTTGTGCCACTGGTTTTGTGTTGTTCGTACCTTTTGGATTTAAAAAATAAAGGTTTTTCACTAAAAATATTAAAGATACATACAAATAAAAATATTGCACGTAGATTTAAGTGGTTCGATCAAACTTGACCTACTCCACACTAAGAAGAGAATTATTTGAATATTTTTAATTTGAAGGTTTTTCAATGGGATTATCTCTGAAATTTTTATAGTTTTTTATGGATAATAAATAAATAAAAGTCTATATAGTTTTTATTTATATTAAAAATATTAAATATCCTATGTGGTGCCGTCTAAGAGGCCGTACAGCAGTCGTGCGAGACCTCAGCCCGCACGGCCCGTTGACCGTCATGCTCGCTCTGCACAATTCCCCCGACGGCCCGACCCATTTAACATCTCTAGCTACCACCTTTGGTTTTTTCCGCGTTTGCTTCATAAAAGTGAGGAAGGAATACAAGTTAAAGGGCCACAAGCAAGGGCCACAAGCAAGGGACAGTGGAGTGTGAATTGTTCTTTCATGGTATCTGGTCAACCATGACAATCATACAAGACATTTGTATGGTATGGTAGTCAAAAGCTTTCAATCATTTTAATAAATGAAGAGACGAAAACCATGTCCTGACCGACGTCCCAAACATCTCAGAAATAAAGAAAGGGTCTTTGGGAAAAGGTAGGTAGCTTGTTCAATCACATCTTATTCAAGGTCTGGAGCCTCCTCTAACTTTTGTTGGCATATGAAAGTCTCGAAGTGCCAAAAAAAAAAAAAAAAAATCAAAACCCTCTTAGATTGAGAAAAGGAAGAAAGAATGAATGAAAAAAAAAAAAAAAGTGAGCCTCAAATTTAAGATGGCTAAATCCTAAAATGTCACGTGTCCCAAGGTTTTTTTTTTTTTTTTTTTAAGGTTCTGGATCCCCAGAGTGTCTCCCTCATAGATCAGTCCATGAAAATCTGAGTTGCAGAAAGTAACGTACTTTCTTACTATATGGGTCGACGTCTCCAAAATTTTCTTAGTAAGAGTTAGTCCCACTGTGAGATTGAACATTTGATTAAAAACATGATCAACACACAATCACATGTATATTCATTAATTGCATTTTTTTTTCTAAATTGTTAATTATGTGTGGGACGAACTCTTACTGGCGTAACATTTGGGGACACCCCATGCACTTGGAGGAGGTTTTATTCAGCAGCTTGAATTTTCGAAAGGTGAAAGCTACACTTAAATTGCACTCTTTCAACTTAAGACTCCTTAAGCCTGTTTGTTTGCATAAAATACATAGGAATTGATGATGAAATAAGCTTACATAAATTTAAGAATTATTAAAAAGGTGAGGGGTGAATGATATAAGACGTATATATAGATGAGATAATCTTTTTAGGTTTATTGAATCACTATGATGATGGCACGATATTCATGATCCCATTGTAGTTTGATCCGGTTATAAGATTAAAGAGGAAGTTATTTGATGGGATATTTTAATATTCATCCTCTATTTTTCATTTTTTAACCAATTATAGAAATATAAGGATCGAGTCTAAAGGCTCTCCAAGGATTTTGACCCCATTTTCATATGGATAAATCCTAAAACTATGAAACATATACCAATTTCAAAAGTACATGAACTATATTTATCTTATAAAATAGGACTCTCTTTTTTTTTTTTTTAAGTTTACTAAGATCATTGGTCTTTCTAGATTCAGCTATCAGGAAAATAGTTTGAATTCATTGTATTTCATCTTTCAAAACCACACACAGGACTAAGTTTGTGGAACTCACTGCACACTTTCATATATTTTGATCTCCAATTCCAATGCACCTAGTTGGGGGACAAGGCCCCATGAGCCGACCACGCGCATCATGAGGATGCTGCTCTTCTGGAAACGTTACCCACTGTACAGCTGACATCTTCAATTCAACAAAAATTACATTCTTAGCATCCAACCCCATTCCATTTATTACTTACAACCAAAAGCTCCATAGTATCAAAGCTGTTTCTCTCCCACCATCACTTTCCCAGTACCCCTCTGAAATCCCCTTTAATCTACACCTACAACTCACCAGCTTGCACTTTGCTGTCCTCTACTCACACTCCCCTCCCTCATTTCTCTCTCACAAACATTTACAAATACCCGTACATATCCCCATCTCTCATCTCATTCTCAATCCCTTTCAAGTCACTAAAATCTTCTAGCATTTGCTTGCTATGGCCTCTTCTAGTAAGATTAGGGTACTCATTTTACTTGTATTGGCAGCCTCAGGAATGGAGGATCCTTATCCAGATTGCTGTTTTTAGTTAGTGCCCATATTCCTTGTCATCGAATAAGAAAATTAAATAAAGAAAAGAAGTAAAACCACGAATTAATTTTAGATGGAGAAATCCTAAATACACCACATATTCTATTTTTAATTCAACGGGTCTGAATCCGATCCCCTAGGTGCCTCCCTCACACTCGCTAGGACCCACACCCACCTATGAAAATCCATGTCATTGGAAGTAAGATGCTTGTTTTAGTTTATGTGTATTTCTAAATTTTACTCTAATAGGAGTTAGTCTCATTGTAAGATTGACAACCTTAATAAAAATCTAATACAATCTTATATTTTCTCAATATAACATTTTTATCAAACAATCAATCATATGGTGAAACAACTAATGAAAACTTTTTTTCAGCATCTCTCTTCTTGTTCTCCCACATAGAGAGATAATGAGGTGCAAGATGGTCTTTTAGATATATTAAAAGAAGAGTAAAGTTTGAATATATATATATATATATAAATATGTATATAATAATAATTATTATTATTAAGTATAGTATCATTAGAAGTTAACATTTAAAGTATTTTAACATAATAAATATGTTCTAATATTCCATTGGGCAATTGAATAATTTTGTTTAACCCGACCATATTTCTTAACGCAAGCATTATTGATCGATCTCAAATTCAAATAGAATTAAAATTTGGTTTTCTTATGTGCAAGCCATTGGCTTAGCCTTAGGTTAGCCATGGCCTTCAAGGATAAGATAAGGGCCTATGTAGAGCAGGTGGAGGGCTTTGACTTACGCAGAAATATATTGAAGGTAAAATAATGGCCTATGTAGTGCAGGTGAAGGATTTTAGTTTAAGCGGATATATTGAAGGTAAGGTAAGGACAGCCCTAAACAAGTAATTGAGCCAGTTGGCCTCCCATTCCGGCTGCCTAACCAAACGAACCCACAACATACAGCTGACAAGCCCGACATCTTCCATTCACTAACAATGAAAATAACATTTGGAACTCACTTCCAACCCAAAGCTCTATGTAGAAGTCCAGCTGTTTCTCTCGCACCATCCCTTTCCGACTACACTCTGAAACGCGTCACGTTATTTCCTTTAATCTAGTCCTCAGCTCTCCAGTTTGCACTTTGCTGTCCTCTACTCATACTCTCCTTCCTCACTCCTCACTCCTCCATCACAACCATATATAAATACCCACATAGCCACTTCACTCTCTCACGCATTCAAACGCCCATCTCACATCTCAAACCCTTTTACATCTCTCTATATCCCCTTCACTCTACTAAAATCTTCTAGCATTTTTTTGGTATGGCTTCTTCTATTAGGATCAGTTTGCTTGTATTGGCAACCTCTGCAATGGTTGCCTTTGCTGGTAATTTCTACCAAGAGGTTGATATTACATGGGGTGATGGTCGTGGCAAAATGCTCAACAATGGTGAATTGCTCAGTCTCTCCCTGGACAAGTCCTCTGGGTCTGGCCTTCAATCCAAGAAAGAGTATTTATTTGGAAAGTTTGACATGCAGCTCAAGCTCATCCCTGGAAACTCTGCAGGCACTGTGACTACATATTATGTGAGTTTTTTTAATCAGATGTTTGGATTGGTTTCTTGCTTATTGGGTATTGATTGTTGGGGTTCATTTCTAACCTGATGTTGATTGTGGGTTGCAGCTTAAATCTCCAGGAACTACATGGGATGAGATTGATTTTGAGTTTCTTGGCAATCTTAGCGGCGACCCTTACACTATTCACACTAATGTCTTCACACAAGGGAAAGGGAATAGAGAGCAGCAATTCCATCTCTGGTTTGACCCCACCAATGATTTCCACACCTACTCCATCCTTTGGAATCCCCAACACATCCTGTAAGCCCTCCCTCCTCTCCTTCGATTCCCTTTTCCAATCAATAAAAAAAAAAAAAAACCATTTTTAGGGGACTATTTCTATAATTTTGAGTGCATTATTAACTTTTTCCCCCCCTTCGTGTGTTTTTTCTTCAGATTCTCAATTGATGACATTCCCATAAGAGAATTCAGGAACCAGGAGTCTAAGGGTGTTCTGTTTCCGAAGAACCAGCCCATGAGGATGTACTCAACCTTGTGGAACGCTGACGACTGGGCCACAAGAGGTGGGTTAGTCAAAACCGACTGGTCCCAATCCCCTTTCACTGCCTCTTACAAAAGCTACAACGCTGAAGCCTGCGTGTGGTCTTCTGGAGCCTCGTCCTGCTCTTCTTCTCAGTCATCAAATGGTGCATGGCTAACACAAGAGATGGACTCGGCGAGCCAGGGGAGGCTGAGATGGGTGCAGAAGAATTACATGATCTACAACTATTGCACTGATTTTAAACGGTTCCCACAAGGACTCCGTACCGAATGCTCCACTGCTTGATCAAACAGACCCTGTTGAGAAAATTACTATAGGAAGCAGTTTTTTCATTATTTTAGTATACATATGAGAAATTCAGTTTTTCTTTATACTCTAGTCTTGAATAGTGATTGTAAAGAGTTGAAATAGGTTTTAATTTGTTGTTCTTTTGATAATACGTGTAAATATCAGTGTTTAATCTTCCTTTTTTGTATTCACGACTCATGAGTGAGTTTTCTCTTCTTATCCCATTTTTTGAGCATGAACGTTTTTGAGATCCTCGTGGCTATTCAGCTCAAATCCTTTGACGGCCAAATAATAAATTGATCACTTGCCCTAGCGGCTAGCCTTGTCCAAGGGCTGATGGCAGACCCTTTCCCATGCCCCTGCCTAGAGCAGGGCCAAGGTTGGTTTGAGGAACAGAGCCTAAAGAGGAGAAACTTAGTTTCTAATTTTTTTTTAACACTGTAATGAGCACAAAAGTTTAAATCTTATGTTAAGCCTCATTTATTTGATGTAACAACAGTCTATTCAATGCAACATGTGACAAGGTGGTGGTGGATGAAAATTCACTTTCTATACTATCTAATCTAGGATATTGTTTTTTTTTTTTTCTAAAAAAACGCATCTATACAGCAACTATGTGTCAATATTGTAAAAAAAAAAAGAAGAATATAAAAATGATGCATTGGTTATTTCCATAAAAACCACATAAGAATCTGATTAAAAAAAAGTAAGAATCATATAAAACCTGCAAATGAATCACATAACAGTCATGCTCTAATAAACCCACATATATGTTATAATAAATCTACAAAAATAAGAGAACCCACATATATGTTTCAATAAATCTACAAAAATATAAAGAACAAAAACGAGAGGGCCGGCGACCTTTGAACTGTTTAAGAAAAATAAAAGCTCTCATTTTCTTCATCTTTTGAAGGCAGTGCTTTGCCGTGTACCCTGTAGGAGGTTCCCATTGACAACTTTTACTTGAGCACACACTAATATAAACTGGATAGGGATTCATACTGGCTGGGAACTCATCCTTGGTCATCCCTAGGGACCTAGACATGCCTATCTTTTCATCAGTAGATTGACAAAAGACTCAAACGAAGGAATATCATGAAAGTAACTAATCAATAAATAATAGGTAAACAAAATAAGAAGAGTAAGAGAAGTTACGTGTTTGAAAAAAAAAAAAATCCTTGTAAGAAGATCACCATTGTCTTCAATCTGATATCGACACCTTGAATATACAAGAAAGAGAGGAAAACCTAAATGAAATTGTAGTTTACATTATTTCTTAAAAAATAAGCATTACATCACTTTTATAACGTCCCCAAGTCCTAAATTACCTGAAATAGAAAAATTACTAAAAATAGTACAAAACCAGAAATTACATTAAAGCCCCTGGACCATGGTTTTTTTTAGAACTGGGCAAGGGCATGTTGTCATGGATTTCAAAGGCTTGTTTTATACAAAGTAAGCAGGTCCATTATTGATCCTCTGTGTGTGGGGTGGGGGGGAATGTGACCCAACCCACTATTCCTTTCGGCAACCAACCTGCAATCAACTCGCACAACCCAACCACACAACATATATGAGTTGGTCATGGGAGAAGAAAACCTGATCCATATAAAATAGGTCGGTCAGGGTCAACCCGAATAACCTACCTAACCCACTTCAATAGGTGGTTTAAGATTGATCCGTATCTCCAAACTCATTTAAACAATTAGATTTCTTAAAATATATGTTACTTTGAATAATTTATTTTATCTCAAATATGTCCAGCTTTTTAGTTGGGTCTCTCTCTTCCCCCTAACTTAACAAAAATATAGCCATGAAATTAAAAATGAATTAGTTTGGGCCAAGGGTCTACAGGTTAGATCATGTTCAACAGGTTGACCTGCACTTAATGTGGATTACACGGGTTCAGTCGGGTCGACCCATATTCTGGCTCAGGTAAAAAATTATTATTATTATTATTATGGACCTGATAAATATACTCATTTTAAAATTGAATCTGATAAGAGTTTATCAACCCAACCAATTTTGACCAACTGAGTCTTTGGGCCGTTAATTATGAAAAAAGCTACACACCCCGGGATCCGGAACCCGGATGGACCCTGGGGTGACTGGGATCCGTTGGTTCCCAGAGGCGGCTGGGATCCGTTGGTTCCGGATCCCGGGGTGCATAGCACGCCTCGTTAATTATTACAACCAAAAAGCACTGGAGCATCCAATTCCAGCTATATATAGATCTCTCTCACTTTCATTCTTGAAATCTCCAAACGCGTCAGCCAACTTTCCCCTGAGCTTCCATTCCAACCACCCCAGCTTGCACTCTGCTGTCCTTCACTCACGCGCTCCTCTCACACTTTCCCCACCCAAATGCCCCTGTTCACTCCTCTTTCACAAATGTATATAAATATCAATACACCCATCTCCCTCTCTCACACATCCAAACACCCATCTCACATCTCCTTCTCAATCCCTCTCGTTTCCCAAAAATCTTCTAGCATTTGCTTGCTATGGCTCCTTCTCCAATTAGGATCATTTTTCTTGTATTGGCAGCCTCAGCAATGGTTGCCTTTGCTGGTAATTTCTACCAAGAGGTTGATATTACATGGGGTGATGGTAGAGGAAAAATACTCAACAATGGTGACTTGCTCTCTCTCTCTCTAGACAAGTCCTCTGGGTCTGGCCTCCAATCCAAGAATGAGTATCTGTTTGGGAAGTTTGAGATGCAACTCAAGCTCATCCCTGGAAACTCTGCAGGCACTGTGACTACATATTATGTGAGTGTTTTTAATCAGATCTTTGGATTGGTTTATTGCTTATTGGGTATTGATTGTTGGGGTGGATTTCTAACCTGTTTTTGGTTGTGGGATTGCAGCTTAAAGCTCCAGGAACGACGTGGGATGAGATTGATTTTGAGTTTCTTGGCAACCTTAGTGGCGACCCTTACACAGTTCACACCAATGTGTTCACACAAGGGAAAGGGAATAGAGAGCAGCAGTTCCATCTCTGGTTCGACCCCACCAATGATTTCCACACCTACTCCATCCTTTGGAATCCCCAACACATCCTGTAAGCCCTCTCTTCTCCTCCTTTTTTTTTTTTCTCATTCATCAAAGACACCCATTTTCTGAGGATTATTCCCCATCAAAGAGGGAAGCTTTTAGTATGGTATTAACTTTCCTTCTTGGGTCTTTTTCCTTCAGATTCTCCATTGATGGTATTCCGATAAGAGAATTCAAGAATCAGGAGTCGAAGGGTGTTCCCTTCCCCAAGAGCCAGTCCATGAGGATGTACTCCACACTATGGAACGCAGATGACTGGGCCACCAGAGGTGGGCTTGTGAAAACCGACTGGTCCCAAGCCCCTTTCACTGCTTCCTACAAAAGCTACAATGCAGAGGCCTGCGTTTGGTCGTCTGGAGCATCTTCTTGCTCTTCTTCTCAGTCATCAAATGGTGGATGGCTAACCCAAGAGATGGACTCGGCGAGCCAAGGGAGGCTGAGATGGGTGCAGGAGAATTACATGATCTACAACTATTGCACTGATTTTAAGCGGTTTCCCCAAGGCCTCCCTGCTGAATGCTCCACTGCTTGATTCAAGACTTTCTTGAGAAAATTTCTCTAGGAAACAATTTTTTCATTATTTTATTTTAGATGATATTGAGTGAGGAATATAAGAAATTTCATTATTTTATACTCTTAAATCATGATTGTATTGAGGTAATTAAAGGGGGGTTTAATTTAAATTTATTATTCTTTTTACATCTCGTGTAAATACCAAGATTACTCTTCCTTTCCGGATTCATTCAGTGGATTTTCTTGAATTATCCTCTGGGCATGATTTGCATGGGTGCATAAGTTTCAATATGCTGTGAAGAAAAATAAGAGTGTGATGGTGCAGTAAAAGAAAATTGAGTCTATCTTGGGCCAAATCCTATTATATATGTGCACTTCTTTAGATCCAACCATATTTAGTTAAAGGAACCATATTTAATTAAAGGACCCCTCCCCGAGGGATCAAAAGATCTCCCCCAACCTATCTGTGAATGGTGATGAAGCCGCCAATCATCACTATATATACTTAATTAATGGGTAATAAGTTTCATGATCCAAAACAAGTGCAAATTGATTTTATAGTCTAGTCAATTCGGATGGATGTCAAACCTTGATTCAGTGACTATCAAAGGGGTTCATTCAGATAAATCATAAGGTGGACCGCATTAGGTGTTTAATATTGAGTGCCAATGCATGGCTGAGGCTTTTCCTTAATTGAATGTTCACTTACATACTACACCGAGTGTGCTCTTATGAGAAAATGTTTCATGAATTATCAAAATGTCCCATCAAAAGCACTTTAATTTAAATTTTTCACTATATTTTTAAGAGAAAAAAAGAGTAAAAAAGTAACCTCATTTTTCCTCTAAAAGACAAAAATATATATATATATATATTATCATAACCCATTTATATTTTATTTATTTTTTCAAAATAACATTTACACCACACAACTACATTAGTAAAGCCCCCAAACAGTCAATAGCTCTACTCATCCCTAGGGACCTAGACATCCCTATCTTTTCATTAGTAGATTGGCAAAAAGACTCATACAAAGGAATATCATGAAAGTAACTAATCAATAAATAATAGGCAAACAAAATAAGAAGAATAAGATATGTGTCAAATCCTGGCGTAGTGGAAGCACAAAAAAGAATAGACTAAGCAAGAAGATCACCACGGCCTTCAATCCGATATCAACACTGAAAGAGAGAGGAAAACTCTAAAGGAAACTGCAATTCACATTATTTAAAAAAAAAAAAAGCATTACATCATTTTTATAACGTCCCGAAGTCCTAAATTACTCGAAAAGAAAACTTATTGTGAGACCCCAACTCCTAATTTCCGGGATTAGTGTTGATTTATTTGTGGATTAATTTTCTAAGATGGATTAGTGTATGTTTGTATTGGTTGAGTTTGTAAGCTACAATAGTTTTTCATTAGCTTTGGGAAGTTTTGAGAGCCAGTGGACCTAGTTAGCGACCGTAGGTGTAACGCCCCAATTCCGGATACCGATATACTCGTTCGATTACCCGAAATTGGCGCGCTACTTCCCGGAAAATCCGAGAACTTCCAAGATCGTAGGCCGCAGTGAGGTCCAATTTAAAACTTTTTGACCAACATAGTTATAACATTTAAATTGCGGAAGCATAACAGTTAAATAATGCGGAAGCAATAGGTATCGATATATAAAGTGTGAGCAGAACAAAGGTCTAGTTACAGTATCAGTTGTTAATCAAAACTTATACATTTGAATCTACCCAACTTGCTACAAAATTGTCTCTCAAACCCAAAACAAAGAGAGTCCCTCAAAACCCATGTAGATACTCCTCGCCCTCCGGCTCGACATCCGTGTCGGCCGGGCCCCATGCGTACTCTCCTGCAACGGGTGCCTCCACTAGGGCTAATGCATCGTCTGGGATCTCGGGATCAAGGCCTAAGCACCAATGAATGGGTCAGATCTAAACGATCTGACAAGTTACAGCATACTACTAACATAGAACATATATATCAAAGGAAGTAAAGACAGGTGCATAAATTAAATGAGTAACAAAGGAAATGAATTAGGCAGTTGTGCATTTAAATCATAAGGAATCAGTATAAATGTAATCATCTAAACTACTGTAAACAAAGTGGCACATTCACACGAGCTGGAATACCGCGGGATATTATGCCGCGGCCCTCCCATACTGAACACAGTTGCGGCGGGGAAATCTCATCAGTGGGAATAACTAATCCCAAATCTCACTCATCATCTCATCATCTCATCATCTCAACACTCCAGATCGGCACGGTATCACACCGTCCGTCTCAACCACACAGCTCATCATGATGGCTCCTCAACACTCAACTAGCTCCTACCGGGGATGATCAGTCCACAGGCTGAGCTTAAATCAACCGAGTGAATGTTCATGCTGACTCGAGAATAACTCTAAGGTCTGTGTCTGTCTAGGCTTTGCCTTGCGTGAACAAGGTCCTATCAATATCCCTAAGAGGTCTACACATCTCAATACAGTCTCTGGATCTCATTCAAGGTCCAGGCCCACTCGTTGGATCCATACCAAGGCCCATCAGTAGATGGCCTGGTCTAATACTGTCCATACGAGGCAACTAATCCACTTATACTGATAAACAGTTCCATTCCAATCCATATAACCTAACAGTCCAATAGAAACTACCTCTTCAAGCTAAAGGGTTCACATCTCCACACTTAGGCCCAATAAGGGCCCGCCTAGACACAGACACGGGTCAATGATCTCCGAAATCACACCATCGAGTCACCTCTAGATACCCTAGGTTCAGGTCTTCCAATTATGTTTTAATTAACAGTGAACAGCTAATCTAAAGATCTAAGAATGACAGAACAATAATAAGGAAGTATGAACTTCAACATAGGAATCAATAGGGAAGAACAACGGTCCAATCCTAGGTAATGGGCCATTTTAGGTTCGGGTCTATCTCCGGTAATTCGATCTCTAAACGATGTCATTAATGCCGTAAAATACTGTATTCGGTGCTTAGTTGATTGAGGGCATCGTTGACAACTTTTAGAGGTCGAATCATCTTAGATTATCAACCAAAACACTAAACAGTGGTCCCCGCGAGTCAAGGTTGAGCCACACCGTTGACTCGGGCTTAGGACACTGATAAACGCTCATTTGGATGGTCAATGGGCCCCACAACTGATCATATCTCCTAAATGTTGAAAACTGGAACAATCAGGGTTTTCCAGGTGAACCTGATATGTTGTGAGCTCGGTTGATCTCCTGGCCTGGAGGATCAACCGAGTGCACTGACAAACCTGAATCAGGCTTCCTGGACAACTTAAATCGTTTCTAAAGGCTTACAGCGTGTCCGGTCAAACAACCAGGCCTAGGTGATTGACCGCATACTCTAAAAACCTTAGAAAGATTGATGATCCAGCTTTAAACACTTTCTAAATGCTAATTCTAAGTTTCAGGTTGATTTGGGTGTAAACAGTCTGAGTTTTGGGTGAAAAACCAACTTTCAGTCATTTCCTGCGAAAACCATGTATACCGGGTCAACCTGGGCTAAGCCGGGTCAACCAAACTAATTGAAATGGGTTTTCTGCAAGAAAATGGCTGATGGCCAATTTTTCCTCAAAAACTCAGTAGTCTCGGTCGACCAGGATAGGTCCCAGTCGACCCAGACAACAGAAAACACAACCTGCAGAACAGAGCTAACTGAGAGCTGCATTTTCCACTTTTTCAGTGTTCTCGGTCGACCCAGACAGGTCTCGGTCGACCTAGAACACTGTCGGGCGAGTTTCGGGCGAGTCAGGCCGAATCTGCAGAAAATTAACTGAGGCTCATTTTTTTTCGGAATTTCAGTGTCGCCGGTCGACCGAGCCAGGGCTCGGTCGACCGAGCACACTGGATTTTCACTCCCAGTTGCATTTCTGCAACTTCTCCGTTTTGACTCCTTTTTCGCCCAAACCACTTCCAATCACCTCCAAACTTCACCCAAACACTTCTAAACTATGAACAACTCATAAACCATCCATCCATCACCTTATGGCCCACTGATCTTCCAAATGGGGGGTGAAAACCCCCATCCATCAGTGACCTTTCCATCCAAAATACAAAACAGAGCTCAAAGGTAAACTAACACTTAACTGAACATATAATGAGCTGAAAACTAATGGAATCACGAAAGTAAACACACATCCTAAGTTATCAGTATGATGCACTTGCCTTTTAGGAGGATTGAGAGAGATTTGTAGAGAGAAATAGAGCTAGCAATGAGAAGAGAACCCAGTCCAGCTGAATAGAGGAGTGAAGAAGAAGAAAACCCAGCTGCTGTAGCAGTAGCAGCTCCTAACAATTTATCCAACACAATAACAACAGCTCCCAGCACAGTACCAGCAATAGGAAGAAGAGAGGAATGAATAGGAAGAAGATGAAGAAGACACAGCAGACTAGCTGCAGCTCTTCAGACAGATTCCAGCAGTAGCAGGACCTCCCAGATGAGGGAATGAAGAGGAAGAAGATGAGGCAGCAGCTCTTGGAGAAATTTCAGCAGAGTAACAGTGAATGAGAAGAAGAAGATGATATAGCAGCAGCTCCTTCCCCAGCACAAAAATGGTTGCAGCTCACTGGAGAAGAAGGGAAGTAGCAGCAGCAGTAGGGATCCCAGCAGGGTACTGTATCTCAAGTGAAGAAATGAGAGGAAGAAGATGGTGAAGTGGCTGCTGCTCCCAGCTGAGATGAAGGAGAAGAAGAAGAACACAGCAGCTGCTGCTACTGAGAAGAACTCTCAGTAATAGTTGTAGTGGCTTGGAGGGATGAAATGGGGAAAGGAAGAAGATGATGAATCAGCTGCAGCAATAGTCTTCAAGATGGAAATTCCAGCAACAGTGACTGTTGCAAACTCTTAGCTCAAACGTAGGGGGAGGAAATGAGGGGAAGACAGTTGATGGTAGTTTTCTTGGGAAGAGGGCTGCTCTTGGGATTAGGGTTCTTGCATTTGGAATAAGAGAGGTTTTATAGCTTTAGGTGGGATGATTAAGGACTATATTAGCCCTAGGGTTTAATGGGATTAGGGTTAGGGTTTGAGGTTAATCTGGTCTTTTGGGAAGAAGCTTCTAGAAGAGCACCTTTTTGCACTAACCCAACCTAATTACTTAATTAGACTCAACTAATGACCAATCTAGCTCTAAAAGCCTAGGATTAAATCCAAAGCACCCAACTACTAAAATAACCCAACTAAGCTAGTCTAACCCAAAGACTTAGGAAATCTAACTAGTCTCTCTAATAAACCCCTAATTAGCCCAATTAATTAGTAATTAGCCAAGATTAGCAAAGATTAGCAAAGATTAGTAAAGATTAGCAAAGATTAGTATAATTAACCAATAATTAACATAGATTAGAATAAATTAGTCTATAAAATAGCCTTTAGAGGGCCCACCAAGGGTGGGACCTCACATCAGGATCCCATTTGTTTTGCGTGGCCATCATGGGGAGATTCTTTGTGATTCCCAAAAATTTCCTTTTCGGCTTCGCTTGACTAATCTCGTTATTCCCTACAACTTTCGTGTTCACTCCGTATGCATTCGAAGCTCCGAAAATCAGTTTTTTCAACCCTGAGGGCAAAATCAGTCTTTTTACACAAAATGTGGACACAAATTTCGATGTCTCCAAAAACTCACGAAATATATGTTTTTTGGAAACTAGATTTTTTTACAAACAACTTTTTCTTCTTGTCGAACTCATCCGAGGCCCGGAAAACCAGGTTTTTAGCCCAACAAGTTTGTTAAGTTGTGGGACCCACCTTCATTCTCTATATAAAGAGAACCCACATTCACTTTCCCCTTCTTCTTGCTAAAAACATTGTGGAGGGGCTGCGCACCAACCACTTTAGGGTTTTCTTCCCTTCTTCTTCTTGCTTCTTCCTCTTCAATCTATCTCAAACTCTTGCCAAATGGAGGAATCGACTCCATCATCTTCTTCCCCATCTTGGAGGCTTTCCATTAATACCATTTGTAGAAGAAACCACCCATTCCAACGTTCATTTTGAGCAAGCTCTTGCCATTTGAGGGTCTTCCACGTAAGCTATCATTCTCATCTTTTAGCTTAATTTGTATTCTCCTAGCCCTAGCGAGCCCTCATCTCCAGTATTGGGAGCTCTCTCCTTCTTGTTCTTTGTTTTGGCTATTTAGAGATCTAATGGGTTGTATTTTGGGGGTTTTTGTGTAGCTTGGAGATCTTTGGCTTGGGAGTGTGCTTAGGAGCTTGTTTAGCTATCTTGGAGGCCAAGGCAAGTGGATGAATGTATGTTTTTAAGTGTTAGCATGTTTTATGAGAAAATATGGAATTTCATTACTTGTTCTTAGTGATTTAATACTTGCTTCGAATTATGCTTTTCACTATGTTTCTATTGATTACGAAAATGTGCATATTAATGAGTCTTTCTCATTTGTTTAATCTCTTAGAAATGTATACATTTTGTTTTGGTTAAATTTTGATTTATGTGTTACCTATGGATTTCATATATGATGGGCGGTATGGTGATAAATGTGATGGATTCTTGGTGTATTTTGTGGAATGATTGGTGGTGGATTAAGGGTGGTTTTGGGAAGGCAAAGAGACCCCTAATTTTGTGACAAATCAGTGGTTCAAAGGGGCTTGCAATAGGAGGAAGAAATGAGCTCGAAATGCACTAGAAACCAGCTTTTGATAGAGTTCGCTCGAACCCAGAGAGTGGTTGGATCCGGTCCGCTCGAGGCAATTGTTCCTCATGCCTAGGTTTGCTTTGGAAACTTGTAAAATGATGTTTTAATGCTTGGGAGAGGTCTGTTTGGAGTCCCAATGCAATGGTGAGACCTAGGAGGTGATGTATGGGGTTTTGGTTGAGAAAGAAACCCATCACGGAAATTTATTTAGGATTCTTGTCTTGCCAATGTGTATAAGGGGCTCGGAATGTCGTTGATCTTCAAGAGTGCCCAGCAAAAAACAAAACTTGACGTACGAGTGCCTTATTCACATTGATTTAAATCTTGAACCCTCAATGCATAGTCCGGAAATATATGGAAATTCATTCATGTCTTATTTTACTTGTTTTGGCTAAAACATCCAGATTTAGTTACTTTTGCCCGTTTTAGATTAAAATGATCCGCTTTGGATTATTTAGCTTATCTTGACTAAAAATCAACAATTTCGGTATTTTGTTCATTTATCCAAAAAACAATTAGTTTTGCCAACTCGGGTAACTCTATGAGTTTTTATATGCATATTGGGAGGATTACTCTTTACATGAATGTGTGTGCTTTGACTTGGCCTGTTGAGTAGTTCTCACTGTATTTTGTGTGCTCGCTCATTTTTTATTTATGTCGGCACCACTAAGCTTGGACAACGTTATCGGCTTGATCCACCGACTTGGGTCCCCCTTTCTTCTCTGCCAGTCGCAGTCGAGATTCTTTTCTGTTTTGCTACCCGGTTCCACGGCCGTGGTTTTGTCTAGCTATATGTATATATATATATATATATTTAGTTGGTTCTTGTCACTTCGCATGGCTGAGACCAACGCCTTTAGTGTGCTCTCATCACATTAGTGATGGAAGATTTAGTTTTATGTGGTTGCCATATGTCCTTACGATTGTGGCTCCCTTGAAGAAGAGCGATTTGCAGGGTCTGTATATGGATTGGGTTTGCAATGTTAGGAATACATGTTCTGTTAGATATCCATGTTTTTCACATGTTTCAAATAAATACGTGTTTTGTCAGATATCTATATTTTATACTTGTTTTAAATGAATACATGTTTTGTCAGATATCCATGATTTTTCACACGTTTAATTATATGCAGTTTTTGATCAAGTAGCATGTTTTATCACATGTTTCATTATTCAACATATCTATTATCTTTTCACCCACCTGCCAAACCGTTGTGTTTGACCCACTATTTTGGTACTCAATTCAGATTTCTTCGCTCCGAGCTAAGTGTACGTGATGGCTGTGAAGCCATGAGTTGCAGGTTGTAGTATTGGCTATGTCATGTAGACAGTGAGTTTGACATCGAAACTACATCACATGTGGGGTAGTTTTTATTTAGCTTGTTATTTGTATGGATTTTATTAGCCTTTTTCTCAGGATCGTAATTAATACACATTGATATTTGTAACTTGAACTTATTCGGGAATGATTATCATGTTACTGTCAGTTCCTGTATTTTTATTATGATGGTTTGTTCTAACCTGATATGGTTCTTGATATGATAGCTATATGCATGCTAGCGGTTGAGTGCGTCATGGAATCCGATGGCTACGGACTTCGGGTCGCAACGCGATGAAAGCTTCCGCAAAATATTCAGAGTGTGTTAGAATTTGTCATCCTCACACACGCGGATCATGGAAGAAATATAATTCTTACTTAATCACATTCGCGCCCCTCGAGGTTGGGCAGCTGTAGGGCCCAGGTTCGGGGGTGTGACACCTACTAAAAAAAGTAAAAACCAAAAATTGCATCAAAACTCCTAGACTATTCCTAAATAACTTTCTAAGACCTTCCACAAATACACGGAATAAAAAGCGCCCTAAAATACGCAAAACGATAACTTGCTATATATAATAAGTTTTGTACAAAAAGTTGTGTTTTAACCTTCAAAACGGACTAATTTCGCAACTGAAGACTCCAACCATCTTTGGCTATTATCAGCTAAGGCATAGAGCTCATCGATAGCTTCAAAATGCATGGTTATGGGCTCGATGATGATATCCGAATCACAAGTTATGGCCGTCTTAAGCTGACACTATTGATTTAACCTTTGGGCTTGACATGCAATCTTACTGTTCTAGAAATTAGTCTGTGACTTGTTTTACATTAATTCCATACTCTTGTTAAAATCTTTAAAAAAAATTAATTTACATGATTTGGTCTACAAGAATGTGCAATCAAAGCAATATAAGATGCAATAGGCAATAAAAGTTTTTTTTTTTGTTGTTGTTGTATTTTTTCCCAACGTGGTTGAGGCTTTCTTTGCTTCTATTATCGTCAAACGCATGGCCACTTCTCATGCTTGCTTGTTTTTTATTTATTTATTGTTTTCTTACCCTATCAGAGCAGGGACTCACCATAGGCCACACAAGTGGATAGTAGCCCATGCATGTGGAAAGAGTCGCATGCAGAAAAAATAAAAAAAAATAAAAAACCATGGGTACCCGGGTGACATCCAAGGCTGGCAACCAACTGGGCAAGGGCATGTTGTCATGGGTTTAATTCAAAGGCTTGTTTTATACAAAGTGAGTAGGTCCATCATTGATCCTCTGTGAGGAAAGGGCTGTGGGGGGTAAGGGGTGGGCAAAGTGCTCACCAGCCAACCACGAAAATGATGCCATCATGCTGCGTGCTAGAGTAGTCAACCACGATAAGGATTATATATATATACACTACAACAAAAATCATTTTTTGCGGCAAATATTCTGCAACGTTTTGAAATTTTGTCACTAAATGTTGTTTTTCGCGACGAAAAATTCATTTCGTCGCCTAAAATGAAAACACAAATTATTTAATGACGATAATTTTCAATTGATACTAAATATTGTCGCGAAAAGTTTGGCGCCGAAAAATGGAGTTGGCGCCATGAAGAGGTAAAATTTTTCCGACGAAATTATTTATTGGGCGACGAATTTTTTTCGTCGGTAAATCATTTACACTATATTTTATTAAAAAAAATTCGCGACAAAAATATGTCGTCGCAGAGTTCCATAAAAATATGGCGATTGAGCTTGGCGGTTCATTTTTTAGAACTATTCGGCGACGAACTGAAATGACATTACACCTTCGCACGCTGACCTCGTCCATTTTTCTCACACCGGAACCAAGGCATAGACCATCACCTCCTCTCCCTCTTGATCTCTGCCCTCTCCCTCTCTCCATCTCGCAACCCCCTGCGCAGACCCATCTCAGAGGCAGCCCCCCTCTCCAGTCTCTCTGCTCTTCATCTCTCTCACGCCCGCGGACTGTCGCCCCTTCTTCCTCCATGCGCAGACCGTACCACCACCACTAGCAGCGCAGAGCCCCATCATCTCTCCCTCTTCTCCCTCCACGCGCAGAACTCATCCCATTCACAGGTAAGAGCCTCTCTCCCTCTTCTCTGCGTCACCATCGCATCCCTCAGCACTTCCCCTGCACACCAGCGCACCCTCTCCTCTCATGGAAATCTCTAGATCTCCAAGAAGGATATCGGTTTTTTTTTTATTTTTATTCTAGGTTTTTCTTTTTGTTGTTTTTGTGGGGTTTTGTAATTGGTTTTTTTTTTTTTTTTGGATGAGAGATTGGATTTGGGGGGATGTTTTTGTGGGTAGGTTCTACTATTTGTGGGGTTTTGAGGAATAGGAGTTTGAGTTTTTGTGTATTGGGGATTTGATTTTATTAGAAGATCTGAGTTGGGGTGGTGTGTTTTCCAGTCGACATCGGAGAAGAAGAAGCCGAAGCCAGAGCAGCGAGCAGCGGTAAGACCTACTTCGCTGCATTTTCCGCTCTTCGATCTTATATCTTTGAGATCTCTCTTCCCCAAAACCCTAATCTTTGTTTGGAGCTTCTAGCAGCTTTGAGGTTTCCAATCTGGTCGATATCGGAGAAGAAGGAGGTAAGACTACTTCCCTGCATTTTTTTTTATCTTCGACGATTAGGTCACTTTTTGAAATTCTGGAATTATTTCATTTGTATTGGCTATGTGTTCAATTTCTGAAATTATGTAAGGATGAGTTTGTGATATGGGTATGGAAGACACCATTATCTGCAAAATAACAGGGAATTAGCACTATCTGTTTGTTTCTGTCTCTTTGGATCTGTTTAGGAAGAAAGTCATAATCTGTAGATTATGGAGATCTATTTGGTGTATATTGTAGTGGGATTTTGTTATTTGTGTTGATTTGTATTAAAGATGCATCTTCTTATGGTGTTTCCTTTTCTTTTTTTTTCCTCCAATCGTCATGTTCATGTAACTTCATTTCTTCCTCATAAAGATTGGATTTCTCCCTTCTAATGGAGATCTTGTAGGAAAGAAACCCTGATGCCTAGATATTCCTGGCTTTGCAATGAAGAAACTGGATAAATTTCAAAGGGATATTTACAGGAAGGGAGAAGAAAAGGCATGTATGTTATTAACTGTCTAGAGAATTGAAGCCAAAGGGGGGAGGAGTGGGAATAACAAGGAATAGGGGCATAAATTGGCATTAATTAAGTAGGTAGGGTGGGGATTTGGAGAGGAGGAGCATACCTTTTGGAGAACAACAATTAGTTGAAAATATCAGGTAATTAGGAGGGGTTGAAAAGTGGGGAATGTCTAAATCAAACATAAAGACACAACACAAATACAGATTCTTGGAGACCCCTGCTTTGCTAGTTGATCATAAGCCATATTCAACACAGTACCCTTCGAGTCTCTTTTGAAAAATTTGAACTTGTTCTACTTAATGTTGTGTGGAAGAAGCTCCTCTTGTTACCTTTTGTCATTGGCATTGTGTACAGTGTTTGATAGAGACTCATTGCTATTTTAGCCTTATACCTTCTTTGGAGTAGGCTCAATGGATTCTAGTGACAATTCAGAGGCTTGATTGCAGCACATTGACAATTCCCAAGTTCATTGCACAAGCAGCTTATAATTCTGACAATTGTCTTCTTCTTCTTTCTAGTTTTAGAGGGTCCAAGAGATGTGACACTGACAGTTTTGAAGTCTTCAACTAGCTTGGAAGGTTAATACCTTTCTCCCAAATGTTGAAATGTTAATGGAATTTGATTGCATGCTTACTTTCCTATTTTTCCTTTCCTTATCTGAGCTTGGCAAGAAAATTATACACATTTTGATTGAATATGCTTATTTTAAGAGCAAAATTTTCCTGTTCATGTATTTCTTCTTTGTATGCGCTGAATGATTCTAATTTAATATTTTTGCAGCTAGTAAGCCTTCACCTAAAAAGTGGGGTCTTTCTAAAGGCTCTAGTGCTGTCTTAGTTGCTTTTCTTGGAGGAGTTTCTTTTCTACTCTCTCAGGGAATAGATATAAGACCTAATCTAGCTGCCATATTGGGGTTCGCATGGCTAGACTCAATTTTTCTTGGTGGTAGCTGTCTGGCTCAGATCTCATGTCTTTTGCCTCCTCATAGGCGTCGGATTCTTGTTCATGAAGCAGGGCATCTGTTGACTGGTAATTCTTTTTATATTAAAAAGAATGTGGATTTTTTCATTTTATACTAGAAATGGTGTCTGGGGAATTGCAATTTAATTTTAAGAAGGCATTTTATTTTAATTTTGCTCACTGCCCCAACCCTCATGTCTTGATTCTGTAAACATGGGTCCCATGTTTCAATGATACAAACTGTTGATCCCATTAATCAAGTTGTGGACATAGTGTAAGACCTGTTGCATGAATAATCCAGAATTGAAGATATTAAAAGTCCAATATCTGGTTGTTCTATCTTGAACTTGGGCTTGGGTTTCCAAATGAGATTGTTGTTTGAATCCAGACTACCATGATATCATAGGTGCTGATGATTGGAACATGGTTCTCACTTTTACTTTCCTAAGGCCTGAGGATTCCCCCATCGGCTCATGAATATCCTCTGTACTTCATCAAGGATTCAAGGTTGAATTATTTCTAACAAAGCCTTTGCTCGAATCCAACTATAAGTTATTAATTATCCCTTAGGTGGGATAGGTTTGTGTTTCCTTTCGAACTTCCATTCAACATCAATAAGGTGCTTCATGCTTCTCTTTTGTCATGCTTACAGGTATCTTCTACTTCACACTAAGTTTCCTATCTCACACTACAACAAATCGGATTTTCAGCGACGAAAATATTTACGACGCAACCCAAAGCGTCGCAAAAAATAATTTTTTTGCAACATAAAATTAGACCCGTCGCAACAAGTTAAGTATTTGCGACACACGACTCCATGCGTCGCAAATAGATACTTTTAGCAATGAATATAGTGCGTTGCAAAAAAATGCGTCACAAAATCATTGGCGCCAAATGGCGGTAAAATTATTCGCCACGCTAGATACACATTTGCGACACAATCATCTGTCATAAATAAGTGTCTCTATTAGCGACGCAATCCCCGCGTCGCAAATAACTTTTAGTCTGAGCTATGTCGTAAAAAGTTAAGGGTTTTTGCAACAGTTTCTTTTTTGCGTCGCACATAATATCTTATTCGCGACACTGATGGTTTTTGGTCGCAAATAATTATTATTAGCGACCTCCATCATATGGTGTCACAAAAAATTTAAGCTAAAAAAATAACTATTTATTTGGGACGCAATTTATACGTCACAAATAATATTTAGTTGTGACAGTATACCTGCTATGTCGCAGATAATGAGTTTTTTTGCAACTTGGATTTAAATGCGTCGTAGATAATAGTATTATTAGGCGACATTATTTTATAGTGTTACAAAAAAAATTAAGTATTTTATAGGGTAAAAGGTGTTTTTTTTTTTGCTAAAAGTTATTTATTGCGGCGGCCATTAGTGACCCTCGCTAGAAGTTCACTATAACAATTTGCACTTTTACCGGCGTTTTTTTCTCAGCGTAATCATTAAACGCTGGAGAAAGTATAACTTTTACCAGCGAAAAAGCTTCTTTCGCCGGAAAAAGATAAGGTTTTCCTGGTAATATATTTTCGCCGGTAAATATTAGATTTTTCTCGACGATTTATCTTTTTCACCGACAAACGTGAAAATTATTTCGGCTTTTTCCCTTTTTCACCGACAAAAGTCAAGGTTTTCTCGCCTTTTATATTTCTCGCTGGCAAAGTTCAAGGAAAATTTCCCCTTCAATTGGCCCAGTCTCGATCTTAAACCCTATTTTCTGAAAAAATGAAGAAACTCAAGAAAGCATTCCCATTCTTGATCCCTTTTCTCCTCGCACTAGTTCTGCACTACCCCTCTGCGGTTCTGCCCTCCCGCCGCACGAGGCACTCCACCAGCGGACGATCAGCTCCACCGGTTCTCTCCATCTCCATTCCCTCTCCCTCTCCCTCTCTCTCGCTCTATTTCTCTCTCTCTCCCTCCCTCCCTCTCCCTCTCTCCCTCCCGCCACCGGTTCTCTCTCTTTCTCCCTCCCTGCGCTGGAGCCTCCACTAGAGCTCTGCATTGTCCCGCCGCACTCTCATCTCGTGAGCTCGATTTTGTTTTTCTTTGCTGCTATTTCAGTCTCAAGGTGAGGTTTTTGTCATCTTTTTTTGGCTTAGATTTTGGTTTCCATGGATCTTATGGGTTCTCGATTTGGTGAAATTTGTGTGGATGGTGTTGTTGCAGCTGTGTGGAATGTTTGCTCCATTTTGCTTCAGATCGAGTGGTTTTTGCTCTCATTTCGTTTTTCTTTTTGGAAATCTGTTGATCCTAGGGTTTTCATGGCTTCTTCTTACATTTGGATTTTTTGTCTTTAAATCTATGTATTTGAAGTTGTTACTTTAGATTCAGTGTTTCTAGCTTCCCTTTTCTTCCTTCGTGTAGGAGATGTTCTGAAATCTGGAGGCTTTTCAGCTCTTGATCGATTGCATTTGACGTTTTCTTAGATTCTTCTACCCATCGACTAGAGTCGAGTTTATTTGTCATTTCCCTGTTCATGTTTAAATGCTAGATCCTGTGGTGTGAGCGGTGTTTACTTACATTTTTACAGTGACTACATTTCTTGATTGAGATTACTGATTTTGTGTTTATTTTTCTTTGTTCTTTCCATCTGTTTGAGCGGATTTAAGTGTATTTTGTTTGCATAAGGTCTTTCTTTCTTTCCTTTTTTTGGTAAAAGGACCCTCTTTTTTTTTATTGTATGAAAGGCATAAATTTCGCGATTTCTACTTCCGTTACCTTTATTTCGTTGAAGTTGAATGAAAATTGAATATTGTTGGCTTTCATTTGTTAGTTTTTTTTTGTAGCCATCTTTGAAAATTTTCCCTACTTTTGTAGAAACGATTGACTGTACTTGTATTTGCTTTTTTCTACTTCAAATTTGCCAATTGAGTTAGATTGAGTGGCTTCTGCTCTCATTATTTTCATTTGTTTGTGTTGAGATTAGATTTAGTCAGGGACCATCATCTTTTATTTTCTTTTTTTCCCTCTTGAAGAATTCCTGAGATCATGTGGGTTTCATTTGGTTGGTACTTCATACAACTCTCCTGTCTCTGCAAATACCACATCAATCTTCATTCGAATGATTTCAATTTGTTTGTGCATGCTGTCTGTAACATGGAACTTAAATTTGCATATCAAATGTATGTTATAATGCTTGTAAGAAACATTAACATTGCTTGAAATTAGATCAAGGAAATCTGTAGTCAGTATGCTATCATGTATTAAACCGTTGGCTATGCATCAACTATACAACAAATGGTCAATGTTAATGCTTCTGAATCTAATAAGCAGTGGACTCGAAAATCAAAGTAAAGGTCAGAACCATTCTTCATGAAAAGCAATGGATGGTTATTAGAGCCATGAGGGTGTAAAGCAAATGAGAGGAAGAGGAGGGAGACATGGAAATATAGTTGGGTGGTGGTGGAGGAGAAGAACGGAGTAAGGAGAGATGGGTATTTATGGAGAGAGTAAGAGCAATGTTATGTGGGTTGTGTGGGCAAAGGATAGTGTACAGTTGTCCCTTGAGATATCACGGGGTGAGTGACAATGGACTCCACCACGTATTTGGGGTAAGATGAAACATGGGTTTTGTAGAACTGTGTGAACTAAAGGTATTTTTTCTTGTTTTTTTTATTCAAAATTCTATCAAAGATGGTATCAGGGTAAGATGAAAGATGGGTTGGTAGACCTGTGGGAACTAAATATACTTTTAGTTGTTTTTGAGCCTTTTATTAACTAGCCTAAGTTAAATTGTGTGAACTAAATGGACTTCTATTGTTGGTTTTTTTTTTTTTCAAATTTCTAACTGATTAAGGTCTTGGGGTTAGATGAAAGATGGGTTCTGTTGAACTGGGTGAACTAGAAATATTTTTAGTTGTTTATGAGCCTTTCATTAACTATCCCAAGTAGAGAACTAAATGTATTTTTAGTTGTTTTTTTTTTTTTTTCAAAGTTCTATCAAAGATGGTATTGAGGTAAGTTGGAAGATGGGTTTTGTAGAACTGAGTGACCTAAATGAAGTTGTCTTATGAAGTTAGGTTGTACAATAACACAGGGGGGCCTACTTTGTTTGATGCTGAAGAGACAGTCAAGCAGTCAACAGTGCTAAGTGCAGGACAAATTGGACCCTCTTAGCAAAAGAGAGAAAAGTGAATTCACACTTGTGGCCACAAAAGGGTTGTACTCGAGCTATTTGATATATAGGGTTGCAGATTTTGCTAGTTTTCATGTGGAAGTCTGTAACCCACACTATAAGTAAGAAAAGAATTTAAGTGGTTGATTCATTAAAAATCTTTGTCTTTTAAGTGGTTGATTGATTAAAAATCTTTGCACAAGACGGTGTTGTAATTATGCATCTTCCCTTGTTATTTCCACAGGCAGCATGCGTCCCCTTAGCTTTAACCGGACGTGATAGCTGTGGCAGTGCCATTACTGGTTCTGGAAAGATAAAATAAAAATGCTTGAACATTGCTTGTCTCGGTGGAAATGGTCATTGGAGGAGCTTATTACATTTTTAGTGATACTTTTTCATCATTGATATATAGACAGCTGCCTTCACCTTACCTGTGCTGGAGAGGTTATTGGTTCGGCCTAATCGCGTGCTAGCAATCAGGGTGCTAGTTCTTACTCCGACAAGGGAGTTGGCTCATCAGTAAGTCGTTTCATTTTCTTCCCAATATAATTATGCCTAGTACATTTCACCTCCTCTTTTTAGAGATACATTACATTGAGATACATTACATTCTTTTATTACATTCTATGCTTCTTCTTTTCTTTTTTATTTTATGGAATGGTGTTAACAATTCAATTATGAAAGAAAGATTATGAAAGGATTGTACCATTTGCTTCTATTATTACTTATTAGAGGATCCGATGACAAATATTTATGCAGTCGAGCATGCTAAAAGTTGTTACTAAAAGTCTTATCATATACTCTATCAAGTAACAACTCACCATGTTACTATCTAACAAAACTAAACATGTATGTGGTACTGAACATTTTATTCTCCCTAGTTTGACCCTGTTTTGATTCCCATTGTTATAATTTCGGTTTCTAGTAAGAATTCCCAAAGGCTACTGGGCTGGGCTTGGGCGGGAGATACCATGGGTTATCAAATATATATATATATAGAAATAATTTCTATTTGGAGTTCATTCCTGGAGTTAATTTGGTAGTATTGTATTATTCAAAAAAAAAAAAAACTTGGTAGCATTGCAGTTGCAGTACAGCTGTATAGATATTTTATGCTTCTCTTTTCTCCTGAATGTCGATACCTCATGTTGATACCTCATGTTGGTGGGAGCTAAATGATGGGGAGTTGTTATCTTTTTTGGCAGGGTCCATAGCATGATTGAGAAACTAGCACGGTTTACTGATATCAGATGTTGCCTTGTGGTCGGTGGGCTTTCAATGAAGGTATATACTCTTTTGTCAATGTACTATTTCCTTGAATTGGGTGGATGTTGGAACACACTCCGGTCTTGATGAGGAAAGCCTTGATTTGCAGTGTTTGTTCTTCAATCTTGGTCCTTACAAGTTTGGAACCATATGATCTGCATTTAAACGTTCTTCTGTTTTTGTAGTTTATAGTGAAAACCTTCTTCATCTATTAGATTTGATCTGAATTGCAATATTTTCTTGGGTAGAACCTCCTGCTCCTCTGCCTAATTCTTGTATTCTCCTTTTCAAATTCTCTATAGTGTCTCTATTTACGTGGCTTGTTGGAGACGAAAACCAAAAAGAAAATAGAGCATCTATTGGTCTTTATATGCAGAAATGAGTGCATTACATCATTTTTTTTTCTGAATGGAGAACACTTTACAATGTTATTATCACTTTCATTATAAATCTGTTAATATTTTATCAGCATTTGACTTATTACAGTTCTGTGGCCACTGTTGCCTCATAACCTGTTTCCTGGGACTCTTTTACTTCGAAACCAGTGTTCTGATCAGTCTTTATCAACTGGTTGAATCAGGTTTGGCTGGAACTGGACCCTCCATCGGACTGGTCAGAGCCTGAACTGTAACAAGGTAGTGAAACAGAATTGTTTTCCTTTTTTCCTTTTTATAGACTACTATAAAAGATAGAAATGATCTTCCTTTCATTTTAATCTCTCTACTTCCAAAGTTTTTGTCAATCTAATGACTATTTCAAAGGAGGCCAGGCTCTGAACATTGAAGTTAGTTTTACAGTAGAAATGATTTAAGGAAAACACGATAAATTAACTAATCAGCTACCTTAAATGAGAACTTGCTAGTAAGAATTTTTTGGTAGATACCTGACTTGTCAATACGCTCCGAACCGGCAAGATCTACCACAACCAGTTTACTTTTCCTAATAATGGGTGCCTTAAGTGTTTTGGTCAAGTGTGAAGTATTTCCATTCTCACTTGGAAAAGTTACTTCTCTCTCATGCCTTCCCTTGACATATCTCCTAACATGTACCTGTTATAAGTAAATTTTGTGGAAACAAAAATAATTAAAATTGAATCAACAGTCATCAGTAGGCTCCTTCAAATTTAAACGCTTGAGGAATACATATAGTATAAGATATTCAGTATTCACCATCAAAATAGCATGGCTGCGAGAGGATTCAGTATTCAACTTTGTGTTTGCAGCAAATCGGTGAGCTTCACCTAGTCGAAGTAGCTCGACAAAACTGTGCTGGTCTCTGACTTCTACTAGGGTTGGCCCAGGTAATGAAACATCTCCAGTTTTTGGGTCTTCCACAATGGATATATTATCATTTGCAGGATCAAGGAGGTCCTGGATGGTCTCCATATAAAGCTGTATGTAGTGGTATAGATCAAGAATATTAAATAATATCAAAATCATTTTAAGACTTAAGAGCAAAATATATTGGGTGCCTTCCACTAAAATAAGTCAAAGAGAATGGATCTGAGAGTTCCATAAGCAACACTACAGTATAGAAAACAAATTTAACACCATACTAGTCTAAGGCCCAACAACCTGCAAGTAGGAGACTGACACAGAATTAGTCTCTGGGGAAATATCCGCAAGAATATCCTCCATTGAATGAACCATAATGCCACGGGCAGCAGTATCTTCCTCTCCAAGCCGTCCAAGAGTGTATGTCTTTCCTGTGCCAGTCTGTCCATAGGCCATCACAGTTCCATTGTAGCCCTCCAGAACACTCTACACAAAAATGAGACACTTCAAAACATACTACCGAAATTAAGACCTCAGAAGTAATAAAAAGACGATCAGCTCAGCAAAAGATAAAAGAATTGTTGGACACTTGTGACAAAAGAATGTATTGTGTTTTAACTGATCCAATACACCATATGATGTTTTAGTTGAATACATTGGCTTCAAATGATGAAAGATAGCATTGTGAACTTGCACACCGGACAATATATCTATTTACTTAAAACTGTTTCTCCTTTGAATTCTAAACCCTTGAAGCTATCTTCAATTTTGTCTAGTCATACAAATTATGCTAAATCATTTTTTTTTCATTGTTTACGCTAACAGATTCTGAGAGAACTTGGCTGTAAAATAAGTTCTTGGCCTTTGATATTAGACCTCATGTAGTGGTTTCTTATTGGGCCAACAACAGCTGATTCTTCTGAAGGTAACATGTGTATTTGCTTACCTTTCTGTGGGTTAGTCTCTTTTGATTCTTGGTTTACCATATGGTAAAGCATATGGTAAAACTGAGCATGTGAGAGAGAGAGAGAAGATAGATGGTTTCCTTGTCCCTAGATATATTAATTACAAGACCCATGAGTATTATGATTTTGTTTGCTTGTCTCTCTAGACATCAATTAGAGTCTTATCAAGATGCATAGCACCCAAACAGTAAACAGAAAATGCTATCTCATCATTAGCTGTCTTCATGAGGAGCCCATGTATCCATAGCAGAGATAATGCTTTTACCATGGATTGAATCATCTCAAAGCAAGTGAAACAGAATATGGCTACACAGATATGGTGTTCCCTTACCAAGGCTATCTAGCCAAATGCTTCTTCTTGTAAGGCTTTTCCCTCTGTCTTCAATGGCAGTGCTTTTGATGTGATAACTGCATGTGTTATGTGAACTGCTGATCTTAAACTCCAGTAGTGGGAAATATGATGAGTCTTTTTTTTATATTTAATATTCTCATTTTTGTTTGTATAATTTGGCTATTGTATTTGATTACCTGAAGCTGTCATTTGAGAAAGTCATATTAGTTTCTTACTGATATACCCTATGACTCTTCTGGATCTTGGATTTAAATCATAGCCTGAGGTTGCTTATTTAAATATTCAGATCTGAAATCTAGACCTGAGGCTGAATCTTAACCTTAGTTTGAATCCAAAACCTAAACGGGCCCTATCAGAATCCAACTTGAATTCTGAAATGGCATATCAATGTGTGGCAGACCTGGGTACCAAGATGTAGGTAGGCCTTGCCTTATTTAAGAACCTTAGAACTTTAGATTAGTATCCAAAAATAGTCCTCCATATCGGCTGAGGTTTATATGTCTTGTAGCAGTACAGTTGTTTCCGCCATTGGCTGATTCAGGCCAATTGAAAGCCTTATTTTTTTCACTTTCTTGCTTAATTTTGTTGATAGTGGAGCATAAGCATAACTATTGATTCATGCAATCAATAATAGCAGGTGCAATTTATTGCTTTTTATTATTTATTTTTCAGGACACGCACAACCAAGCTGGTGTTGTTCACATTGGTGGTTTGATGCCACTTCTGAAGCTTCTTGACTCCAAGAATGGGTCTCTACAACATAATGCTGCATTTGCTCTTTATGGCCTTGCAGACAATGTGGTATTGTTGACTCATGCAGAATTTTTCATCCTTGTGGACTTCTCTTTTTTCCCACCTGGAAGCATAATTCATGGGGCATATGGAGTTTCAAAGGTTTCTCTATGACCTACCTTTTGGCAGAAAACTTGGAACAATCTGATCACATGAGGTACTGTTTTGAGTGCCTCAAAAATGTCCAATCCTTGGTTGTTTGATAAAGCAAGCTGTGTCAAATTTTGTAAGAGCAATTGGATGGGGTTGGTGCTGAGATAGGGTGGATATGTTAGCCATAGCAGATAGGTTGAAAATAGGGATTATATAAGGGGTTGGTGGTGGAGGTGACTTAAGGATTGTATAAGGCATTAGTGGTGGAAGGTGATTCAAGGAATGCAAGATATCTGGAGGAAGTGGGGAAGCTAAAGAACTGTGGAGATTTTACTATTTCTTTAATAAACCAGTCCCTTATCTAGCAAGATATCTAGAGGAAGTGGGGAAGCTAAAGAACTGTGGAGATTTTACTATTTCTTTAATAAACCAGTCCCTTAGCTATCAAAATGGATGTTATATTTCATTAAATACTTTGAGAGGCAAACATGAAAATGAGAATGTTGGCCTAATCAAGAACTTCAAGGGAGGATCAAATCTAATTTCTAAAGGTGTCTCAGCCTGGAGATCATTTTAAATTTTTATGATTGCTATATTTATTTCTGTTTGCATCCATTGTCAACTATCTTAATGAACACTATATTTTGTCTTTACTCTTTAGGATAATATCTGAGATTTTGTCAAAGTTGGAGGTGTTCAAAAGCTGCTAGATGGAGAATTCATTGTTCAGGTAAGCCAGTTGCACTTTGTTTACTTTGAATTTGCTTAAATCCATTGGTGGTTGCTTTCTAAATGCTTTAATACATATCACCAGTAGGGTTTCAGTTGTTCTCAGTTTGTGAACCATTCTGAATAGTGACATTAAATGAAATTACAGGCGACAAAAGATTGTGTTGCCAAGACTTTAAAAAGAATAGAAGAGAAGATCCATGGACGAGTGAGCATTTTCTTATTTAAACATTACTCTAATTTCTGACAGTGCTATACCTAATGTGGTTGCAGCAGTCTCTTTTCCAAAAGGCATATACAGTGAAGAGATGTTTAAAATGAGAAATAAGTAGCTATATCATCAAGTAAATCTGGTTTTTTCCATGCCCCATATACATCAAGGGCCATGATTTAAATGATATGGATTGATGTACATGTGGTGACTTTGTGCATAGGCTACAATCAACATGAACAAATAAGTTTTCAACCTGAGATCTCAAATTTCAGTTTTAACATCTATCTTGTGTTATAGATTTTAACATCTATCTTGTTTTATTTATTACAGATCGAAATGGGAGATGAAGAGAAAATAAGAACAAGTAACATTTTTTGGACCGGTTTGGATGGCGTAGATCAATTTGAGGATATTATATTTTATCGTGGAAATTGTTCGTTGTCTCTCCGTTATACATATCGAAGACCGCCTTTCAGTTATTGTTTCTATGTTATATTGAGACCAACTATTATATAGATTTATGTTTAACAGAATTTTATCAATATCATTCAGTAAGAATTTGTGATGAGGACAACTGATTCGTTGCACTCAAATTCAATGAATTAATTTAGTTTATGTTTTTACATCGATGGAGTGTTATTTTCATACCTAAATTGCAACTTAGAGATATATGATTGTGATGACCTAATGGTGACTTTGCATTAAAGATTTGTGAATGGATGACTTGTGAATGGATGATGAGATTATATTTGTATTAATTGGGTATAAAATCAGGAAAAATATATCTATTTTAAAAATATTAAAAAATATTTTTTTTGAGAAATTATTATTTGCGGCGCTTTTATTGCGTTGCAAATAATTAAATGTAACAAGATAAATATTATTTACCACACCACATAAGCGTCGCAAAAAAAAATTATTTGCAACTTTATATGAGCGTCGCCTTTAATAATTTATTAACGGCCTTTTAGAATCGTTGCAAATATAAATTATTGGTGACGCAATTTTACCGTTGCAAATAAATCATTATTTGCGACGTTTATAATACGTCGCGAATATAAATTATTGGTGACACAATTTTACCGTTGCAATTAAATCATTATTTGCGACGTTTATAATACGTCGCAATTGGTACGTAATTAGCAACGCTTTGAAACCGTTGCAAATACTCTCTTATTGCCACGCTGCAGTCTTTAGCGTAGCTAATCTTTTTGTGACCCCATTATTTGCGACCCCTCTGCGACGCTTAGTTTTTTACGTCGCAATTAACTTATTGCGACGCTTTTTATATTATTTGCGACGCTTTTTTGGCATCGCAAAAAAGCAAAATTGTTGTAGTGTCATGGCTATTTTATATTATCTCCCGTATCATCTTCACCAAGGTTATTTTTAAGAACCAGTTAAAGGTTTAGCAGTTAGCACACACAAAAACACAGAGCTAATAAAATATACTCAAGTGTATCATCAATTTGATACAGTCAAGATCATAACCACTCTAGTGTATCATTGATGTCATACAGGGACCATTTTTCATCATGACAAACTCTGGATATCAGCCTGCACCTGGCTTGATCAACTCCCATTCATGTCCCCTGGTTGGTCAATGCAATTGTTTGTCACCTTTAGTTGTGTTAACCATTTTACATATTTGGCGCTGAGAGGTGCCCCCACTGACCAAATATTCCTAGTGCGCCACGGCTCTTGCAAACATTTCCTGCACTCAAATGTTGTGTCAGTGAGACAACAAACCATAACCAATACTAGTATTCCGGGGTGCTCGGTGTAATGGTTAGCTCCAATTTTTCTAGGCCCAAAAACAAGCCCATGAACTTTACATCTTGTGTTTTATATTGCTCATACCCAGTTGCTGTATTCTTAAGCTTTAATAGTTTCCTTTGATGGTTATGATACAAAGAATGTACCACAAGCAAACTATTAATAGTTTCGTGCTAACATACTTTGCACTCAAATCCTAACATTTTTTTTACCACAGATTGGGACTGGAAACAATGCAGAGAACTGATTTCAAACAGGACACAGCATGGCCGAACTTGTATGAAACTGTGTGATAATTTAATTTTGTGGGCTATTTGAACTAGTTACCTTTTATTCTATGTAAAATGGGTTAGTAGAGAGGTCATGATTTTCTCTGAGAGTTCTGTTATTAGATCAAAGTAAACTCTCTTGAGGCTTTTTTTTTATTTTTTTTTATGTTGTGTTGTTTGGTGTTTGGATTTTTGGGTTCTTCTTACTTTGTGGGCATTGCATCAGTATAACTTCCATTTCACCATGGACATCACATACTCATATTAACTGTTAGGATAGTGATTTAGCTTTGTGATCTTGAATCAACTTGTTTTGCTTCAAGTTACTTTTATTTTTTAATTTTCTCAGGCTTTTATTTTGTCTTACTTTGCTTTTGATTCCCATGTTTAATTCCTAACATTTTTTTTTTGGTACCACAGGTTGAGACTGGAGATCAATGTAATACAGGCCAATTGCTTGAACATTTTTTTGTTTTTCATAAGAATATTGTACTTACACTATTTTGGATGCTACATTTTTACTTGAATTAGTAATGAGGACGTGGCTAAACTTGTGAGTTGGATTTAATAGTTATATGTTTCCTAATATGTTGAAGGAGCAGGTTTATACATTTTTTTATTAGTTAAATGAGCAGACCTTATTAGACATTTTATTTGAGTTGAAGGAGTAGGTTTTATTGTACATTTTGTTTGAGTTGAATGGACATGTTTTATTGTACATTTTATTTTTGTTGAATAGGAAGGTTTTATTATACATTTTATTTTAGTTGAATGAGCAGGTTTTATTATATTCAGCATAAAGGAGGTTTTTGAGGTAGCATGCAGTGATTTATAAAATAAATATATAATTTTTAGCGACGAATTTTATTTGTCGCCTAATAGGAAAAAATATATCTTTTCATATTATCCCCGACATATATAATTTGTCGCCTAAGAGAATTTGTGGCAATGTTAAATATTTGGCGACGAAATAAGGTGATTGCCTAATGTCTAAAAACTATGTGCGACAAAACTAATTCGTCGCCTATTATAACTTATGACAATTCATACACCATTTAGCGACAATATAGTTTTGTCGGTAAAAGATATAATTCAACGACAATTCCATTTTGTCGCCAAATTCCTTTTCACCGTTTTTCATCCTTTTTTTTGTGCAATGAATTATAGATATTTGGCGACAAAAAAATCCTTAATTTTTGCCGACATAACGTGTTGTCATAGAAAATTGATATTTGGCGACGATAACATGTTGTTGCAGAAAATTGATATTTGGCGACGATAACATGTTGTCGCAAAAAATTTATATTTGGCGACGTTTAGTTGTGATCGTCGGGAAAAAAATTCACCGACGCCTAATAGGCGACGAACTGGCGACAAAAATGGTTTCGTCGCAGAATATATTGGGCGACGATTTTCGGATTTTCTGCGACAAATATTTTCGTCGCGAAAAATGATTTTTGTTGTAGTGATATGTTGTGAATTTCTAACAACAAAATCAATTGTTGTCCCTAATATTTAAAATTTCCTATTTGATTTGTGAGATTCCAAGGGTTTCATATATCGTCAATTATTGAGCTCTCCAAATTCTTGCCTATTAAATGTTGGTGAGCACTGGAACATTTGGGAGTCCATCTAGTGTACATCATGGGAGAATTCAGATGTCTGAATCCAAATCCTCTTAGGTATCTTGCAAACAATTGGGTAGGCTTGGCAAAATGTGATCCAACTCACTATTCCTTTCGGAAACCGACCTACATTCAACTCGCATAACCCAACCCGGCAACAACATATATGAGTTGGTCATGGAAAAGAAAACATGACCTATATTAAAATAGGTCGGTTAGGGTCAATCCGAATAACCTACCTAACCCATATCAATAGGAGGTTCAAGATTGATCCGTGTCTCCAAACTCATTTAAACAATTAGATTTCTTAATATCTATGTTACTTTGAATAATTTATTTTATCTCAAATATGTCAAGCTTTTTAGTTGGGTCGACCCATATTCTGGCTCAGGTAAAAAAAATTATTATTATAATTATTATTGTAAGTGCAGAAAATATAACTCACAAGATTAGGAGGAGCCTTTGAAGATTTATCCAATCGACTGTGGAGAGCTAGTCGCCTTAGGGACCTGAAAGGGAAGAAGAAGCAGTCAAAGGACCCTGGCTGTGGGCAGCACAGGGCTCTCCGATGCCTGAGTTAGTGCAGGGACGAAGGTCGGAGAAAAAAGGCAGAGTCACGATTAGGGAGTTGCATGCATGTATGCGTACCTGGTTTTGGGTGGTGGATCACCTTATACGAGAAAAATCTTGGATGCCTGTTAGTGGGCCTCATGATTTGACTGCTAGGACCATATTAGTCCATACAGCAATTGATGAGGGTCCATTATAGCCCACATTGCATTAAATGAGGGTCCGATCAGCCCATGATACATTAAATACTAGTCACATTGGACCTGATCTTGCCTTGACCTGTTGGCACCTGGGGTCCCATCGGATCCTTTCTGGAGCCCTGTCCCGATATGGCTGCAGCCATTGGATGTGGGTTTGTTAGAAATTTGATGAGGGTGGACGGCTTGGATGGTGTATCTGTCCCATCAGCGCGTGCCTGTACCCTGTCACGTGCCCAAATGTCAGACGTGGCTGTCAGGCCCTGTCTTGGTTGGTTGTTCGTCACGCAGCCACAATAAAGGTGTAAGGCGGAGGCGCACAGCCGAGATCGAAATGGGCATGCTAACAGTAGAGCCGAAGTGAGACTAGCTGGTTCTTACCGACACCAGGAAAAAGGGATGCCGAAGCCGAGGTGGCACAGAAATGAGCACATCAGTCGATCCGGATCTATGTGGCCGAGACCCTAGTTGGTGCTTTTGCCGAAATCAGGCTAAACTTCAGTATTACGGAAATGTCCCTGTAAGTCCATGGGGATCCGAACCCTAGAGGGGGGGTGAATAGGGTGAGCTTCTTTTATGACCAATTTTAACAATTTTAACTTCTTTAAAACAAACTAGTCACAAGTGATGATTATCAAACAATATGCGGAAGCTAATATAAACAATCACCACAAAGCAAGCACCATCACACAAGGATTTATAGTGGTTCGGCCTCAATGCCTACATCCACTACCGGCTTGTGATCCAACACCCCACCGGATTTCCACTATTTATGCTTTTCAATAGGCTAAGCAATAACCTTTACAATATGCTTTCCAAGGCTAAGCAATAACCTTACAATGATGTTTTTCAAGGCTTAACATCAACCTATCCATTATGCTTTTATAGGCTAAGCAATAACCTCTTCAACCACATGGTTGGTTATCTCACTAAGTTGTGTCTTTAATACACTAGATGGAGATTCATTTTAGCTCATTACATTTGCCTCTAAAATAGGCGGATATGGAAGTGAATAACAACTACACACTCACACTATGGATGCAAAGATGAAAACAAATGAAGTGTGTGTGTGTGATCCTCAATCATTTAGAAAATGAAAGCTCATAAATGTAAGCCTAAGGCTTTTGAAAGTTTTAGCTCAAAAACATTTATGATTGAGGAAGTAATGCAATCACATGTTAAAAGTAACAACTTGTTAATGATATCAAAGTTACACAAGTTGTATGAAATGGATTAGCTCTAAACATGTGATGCATAGGGATGTCAATCAAATCATCAATGATGCTCAAAACATAAAAATAGATTTGATTGAAAAGAGGGGACAAATCATATGTAATTATAAGGACAACTTGAAAAAGATTTACCAATCAAAGTAAGGCAAGTTGTGAAACATTAAAACAATAATACACATATGATTTGTAATGATGTTGGATCCAAAACATAAGATACATTTGAGAGAGATTTTCTTATGATGGAAAAACAACAACCAATGATTCAACAAAGTATATGAATCATGTTACATATTTCATTAACATGATCTACTTAGATTTACCAAAGATAAAGTACTACTTTGATGAATCAATGGTGATGTATCCAAAACAATAGATCTATTCAAAATATAACACATGCTAAGGATACAACACATCATAGGTTAACATGTTACTAAGATTTACCAATGATAAAACAAAACATGAAAACATATGATTTGTAAAGAAGTTGAGTCCAAAACATAAGATACTTTTGAAAGTGATTTTCTTATGATGGAAAACAACAACCAAAGATTCAACCAAGTATAGGAATCATGTTACATATGATTTACCAAGTTTCTTTCATTAACATGATCTACTTTGATTTACCAATTCAAGTACTACTTGGATTGAATCATATGGTGTTGTATCCAAAACAATAAATCAACTCAAAACATAAAACATGTTAAGGACACAACACAAACATAGTTTAACATGCTAGAAATGATTTACCAAAAATAAAACAAAGCATGAAAACATATGATTAAGAAAGGAAGAGCCTACTTGGTGGTTTAACTTCATTAATCCAAGCTTTAGCTTTCCTAATCTTCCCCTTCATCCCTTGGTTCTTTTCCCTTTTGATATGCCTCAAATCCTCTCAAGGAGGGGTTAAAAATTCCCAACTTTTGGCAAGGGAAAGAACTCATATTTATAGGGAAAAGTGGCCAACGGCTAGTTCTCGGTCGACCGGCAAACAGGCCTCGGTCGACCGAGAACACACAACGGTCATATTTCTGACCGTTGGTGCTCCCAGGCAATTTTTGCCTGCAGTTGTCTTGGTCGACCGAGACCTGCCTCTCGGTCGACCGGCGACACTGCCGGGACAGCCCCCTTTTTGCAAAATTTCCAACTTTTGCACTTTTCAAAGTTATTTCTTTGGGGGACCTTTTGACCACTAAATCAAGCTTGGAAAACATGTTTTAAAGATTTTAAAGGTTTTTAAAACATGACATAAAAAGCCTAAAAAGTTTCAAAACTTTTAAAACAAAGGCTTGCTTGATTTCTTGAAAACTCTTTTCTAAAACAAATGCATCCAAGATTTAAAAACAAATCATGCATAAAACAAGATCTTAAAAACAATGCATGAATAAATCAAGATTTCAAGTTTACTTTAAAACCAATGCAAGTGTGTAAATCAAATGATGCTTTGAATGATAATGCATCCATCAAATTGCAATCTAGAAAATTCCTAACAATCTCCCCCTTTGCAATTTGATGGCAAACACACTCACCACTGACAATACACACTTAGTCTTCAGCTCCCCCTCAGCTGGACAAGGCTTGAAATCTTCTTGGATGCTTCTTCTCATAGCTTGGGCTCTTGGACTTCAATCTTCATGATGCTTGGAGCTTGATCAACCTTCAAGCTTTCTTTCTTCTTTCTTTCTTTATCCAAGCATCTTCTTTAGCTCCAAGCTTCTTTCTTCTATTAGCTCTCCCCCTTTGACCATGCCTCTTTCTCCCTTTGGCAAGGTATGCATTCTCTCCCTTTGTAGAAGATCATACATAACTCTCCCCTTTGGAAGCTTGGACTTTCTCTTCACCCTTTTGAGAACTTGCATAATTTCTCCCCCTTTGCCATTAAATTGCAAAGGTACCTACACACATGAAACAAGGAAAATACCATTAGTAGCACCTGTTAACAAATGAAATCGAAGATGAAATCCATAACAGGCTATCATGAGAGGTAGTAGTCTCTAAGGGTTCAAAGGCAATCCTAGGGTCAATTTGATCACAACTAATACTTCCTATGAAGGTTTACACTCCCCCTCAATCCATTCTCTTCTTTTGTCAAACTTTTGACAAAGATTTAACTATTAGGTACAAGAAGAAGATGGTTTAACCAAGTGAGGGTCAACTTCAAAGAAAGGATTAGATTCATTTAACTATCAAGCTCATATGATCAAATTGCCAAAAGAAAGCAAGGTCTATGGGAAAAGCCATCATGGATATCAATTGGAAAGACAAAGAATACCAATTGAGATTTAGGATATGACTATTTAAATCAATCACTCTAAAATGGATTTAAAAATATACCTATTAGGAAAAATCCAAATTGGAGCTATCCATGATATGGGGTTTACTCAAACATAGCATCAATCAATATTACTTATGAAAATCATATGCTATGTAAGATTTTGAAAATCATTTCATTCAATCAATAAATATGACTTATTAAGGTGCATGAAAGAGTGAAATGAAATTCAAACATGAAGCCAACCTCAACTAATAACCAACCAATATTATGAACACATAAACATGGTGGTCATGAGATATACCTATATGAGCAAAGAGAGGTGGCAACAAGAGCATAATGATGCTAATGGTGTGTGACATGGAACAACCATATTACTTATCAAGTTCAATCCAATGCACACAAGATTTATCACATTCACAAGAAATCAAATCAATCAAACATTATACCAAATGAAACCAATTGAATTTGATAACATGATAAAGAGCAAGAATGTGACAAAATTCCATCAAGCATCATAAATGCATATTCATCACTTTTAAAGATATAACTATTGAGCATAGTGATGAACAAGGTAAATTGCAATGCAAAAAGATATGACTTAGAAATGCATGCAATTTAAAAAGTGACTAAATCATATGAATTCAACATCTAAGTTATCCATCAAACACATAGAAATATGAGGAATGGATTTCAAAGAGTTTCATATGATCAAGATCACTACTATGAAGTTGAAACATGTCTAAGGATGATATCACTTAGAGAATATACATGAATCAACATCATAACCATCCAATAAAAATATGACTAGAAAGCATAGAGGATGGATTTTAGTTCTAGTATGGTTTCTACAAATGTAATAGATAACACAACCATACATAGAACACTATGACATTTGCATAGAGAGGATTAATCAACATTCAAGATCTAACTCATACCAATCATCCAAAAAGGAATATAACTATTTAAGCACAAGAAGGTATGAAGTTAAAGGAATCAATCTATCATGTAACATCTCCACTCTTAGCAAATGTACTAATGCTTACAATGCAATGGAAAAGGATATGAGGTTTAAACCAAATGAACTTAGCACATAAAATCACATATGTACTTAAAAAGCTCAAATACAAGATTTTACTATAAAGCACATAAACAATCATCAAAATGCATTAATGAGAATATATACCAAGATAATCACAAAAATGCAAATCAATGAAACCATATCCAACCAAGCAATGTAAGTCAACAAAATCAATTTGCATAAAGAATGTAACTAATAGAGCAAAGATGCAAATAGATTGTAAAAACTATTTCCTTCCAAATGATATAATCATAAATAGGCACAAGGAAATAGATTCAAGGAAAATGTTTCTATAAATATAACTAATAAAGCTTAGAACATTTTCCAAAGTTTTTCAAATCACTTCAAAGTATGAAATTCCAACAAAGAATCATTTATAGAATTAAGAGCAAGTGATTTTGAAAAACAAGAAGTGTACTATTGTAAAGTTTTCAATTTGTAAAAACAATAGACACTTACAAATTTTCCATATCAAAAGATATAACTTGTAAATCAATGGAAAACTTAAATAGCTTCAAATCATTTGATATGCAAAAAGGATCTAACTATGACAAACATCAAATGATTTTCCAACATCAATTGATCATGAAAAACTAGCTATGAAAGCATTTGTAATCACAATCAATTGATCATGAATAGATATGCACAACAAGAGATATTACTAAATGAACAACATGCAAATCCATCATGAAAAAATTGCAATCAAGGGATTTTGAAAACCATGAGATATAACTATAAAAGTTCATGAAGACAAAATCAAATGATCACAAAGAAACATTGCATTTTAAAAGATGTGACTTTAAAGAAACAAAATGCAAATGTAACATGACCAACAAATAGATATAACTAAAAAGCATAGGTTGGTCTAGGGGTATCAAGGCCTAAAGGTTACTCCAAATGAGTACCAATGAAGATTCACCTAAGGTCTTGAAAAGGATGTCCTTGAGAGAACACTTTGAGGACTCACCAACTCTAGAAGATATAACTTGGAAAAGTCTTAGAGTGGTGCAATGAGGCTAGGGAAAATATTTTCAAACATAGTGGAAATCAACAAAAAGATATGCATTAAAAACACAACACTAGGGTTCAAATCTAGCAAGGATCAACTCCGGGTTGTTAAGCCCTAAAATGGAGTAACCCGCTCTGATACCACTTGTAAGTCCATGGGGATCCGAACCCTAGAGGGGGGGTGAATAGGGTGAGCTTCTTTTATGACCAATTTTAACAATTTTAACTTCTTTAAAACAAACTAGTCACAAGTGATGATTATCAAACAATATGCGGAAGCTAATATAAACAATCACCACAAAGCAAGCACCATCACACAAGGATTTATAGTGGTTCGGCCTCAATGCCTACATCCACTACCGGCTTGTGATCCAACACCCCACCGGATTTCCACTATTTATGCTTTTCAATAGGCTAAGCAATAACCTTTACAATATGCTTTCCAAGGCTAAGCAATAACCTTACAATGATGTTTTTCAAGGCTTAACATCAACCTATCCATTATGCTTTTATAGGCTAAGCAATAACCTCTTCAACCACATGGTTGGTTATCTCACTAAGTTGTGTCTTTAATACACTAGATGGAGATTCATTTTAGCTCATTACATTTGCCTCTAAAATAGGCGGATATGGAAGTGAATAACAACTACACACTCACACTATGGATGCAAAGATGAAAACAAATGAAGTGTGTGTGTGTGATCCTCAATCATTTAGAAAATGAAAGCTCATAAATGTAAGCCTAAGGCTTTTGAAAGTTTTAGCTCAAAAACATTTATGATTGAGGAAGTAATGCAATCACATGTTAAAAGTAACAACTTGTTAATGATATCAAAGTTACACAAGTTGTATGAAATGGATTAGCTCTAAACATGTGATGCATAGGGATGTCAATCAAATCATCAATGATGCTCAAAACATAAAAATAGATTTGATTGAAAAGAGGGGACAAATCATATGTAATTATAAGGACAACTTGAAAAAGATTTACCAATCAAAGTAAGGCAAGTTGTGAAACATTAAAACAATAATACACATATGATTTGTAATGATGTTGGATCCAAAACATAAGATACATTTGAGAGAGATTTTCTTATGATGGAAAAACAACAACCAATGATTCAACAAAGTATATGAATCATGTTACATATTTCATTAACATGATCTACTTAGATTTACCAAAGATAAAGTACTACTTTGATGAATCAATGGTGATGTATCCAAAACAATAGATCTATTCAAAATATAACACATGCTAAGGATACAACACATCATAGGTTAACATGTTACTAAGATTTACCAATGATAAAACAAAACATGAAAACATATGATTTGTAAAGAAGTTGAGTCCAAAACATAAGATACTTTTGAAAGTGATTTTCTTATGATGGAAAACAACAACCAAAGATTCAACCAAGTATAGGAATCATGTTACATATGATTTACCAAGTTTCTTTCATTAACATGATCTACTTTGATTTACCAATTCAAGTACTACTTGGATTGAATCATATGGTGTTGTATCCAAAACAATAAATCAACTCAAAACATAAAACATGTTAAGGACACAACACAAACATAGTTTAACATGCTAGAAATGATTTACCAAAAATAAAACAAAGCATGAAAACATATGATTAAGAAAGGAAGAGCCTACTTGGTGGTTTAACTTCATTAATCCAAGCTTTAGCTTTCCTAATCTTCCCCTTCATCCCTTGGTTCTTTTCCCTTTTGATATGCCTCAAATCCTCTCAAGGAGGGGTTAAAAATTCCCAACTTTTGGCAAGGGAAAGAACTCATATTTATAGGGAAAAGTGGCCAACAGCTAGTTCTCGGTCGACCGGCAAACAGGCCTCGGTCGACCGAGAACACACAACGGTCATATTTCTGACCGTTGGTGCTCCCAGGCAATTTTTGCCTGCAGTTGTCTTGGTCGACCGAGACCTGCCTCTCGGTCGACCGGCGACACTGCCGGGACAGCCCCCTTTTTGCAAAATTTCCAACTTTTGCACTTTTCAAAGTTATTTCTTTGGGGGACCTTTTGACCACTAAATCAAGCTTGGAAAACATGTTTTAAAGATTTTAAAGGTTTTTAAAACATGACATAAAAAGCCTAAAAAGTTTCAAAACTTTTAAAACAAAGGCTTGCTTGATTTCTTGAAAACTCTTTTCTAAAACAAATGCATCCAAGATTTAAAAACAAATCATGCATAAAACAAGATCTTAAAAACAATGCATGAATAAATCAAGATTTCAAGTTTACTTTAAAACCAATGCAAGTGTGTAAATCAAATGATGCTTTGAATGATAATGCATCCATCAAATTGCAATCTAGAAAATTCCTAACAGTCCCCACACAATTGCCCCCCAGCTATTGACCTCTAGGGTACCTCAAGTCTTCTGAGGTCGAGAGCTGAGCTGAATTCTGAGGGATTTGGATTTTCGTGCCACCTTGATGCCGATCATCACTGTCGTTTGGCACTTACCCTGAAATTATTTTCCAATTAAAGGGTTTAATGGTTTAATGAAGGCGCCGCCGTCGCTTCGCCTGCCTGAGGCAATCAATGGAGTGATAAGTGCGACGGCCATGATTAATGTGGGGAGGTGGACCGACTGTACCATATGTCACCGTCTAATGGGCTTCCCTATTACTTCGAGGAGGCGTATGGAGTGATTGAGGCGACGCTTCGCACGCGTCCTCCTTTGAAATTCAGGATGGCGCCCATCTTTAAAAATAGGGCCGCTGCCCCCTTTCTTCGTTTTACTTTGGCATTCGTTAGGGAGAACCTTCTAGCAGAGACCTGTTATCCAGCGATTTCTGGTTGCAGTCACTCCTTCCAGCTCCGTCCACCGTTAGTATGTGATTCTGCCCTACTGTTAGTCTGTGAGTTCCTTCTCCGACTCTCTTTTCTTGTTTACCCTAGCTTTTAGGGTTTCTGTTTCCCTTTCTTCCCTGCTCTATTCTTCGCCCTGCATCTTAGCTTCTGTTTCTAGGGTTTTTTAGAAATGGGAATCTATAGTTACTGGATAGACACCCCCCAGGCCCTGATAGAGCTTAAGGCAGCGTACATGATCCCGGAGGACGTCCGGGTGAGGCCTGCTGACCCGTCCAGTCTGTCCGACGGCTATGCCTTCAACAGAGGCTGGATGTCGTTCCCTTTGGTTACAATCATTGAAGGTGGGGTCAGATTCCCCCTTCATCCTCTCCTCAGGTCGTGCCTCCAGGCATGGAACCTGTGCCTTTGTCAACTGACGCCTAATGGCTTCAAAATTATCATGGGCGTCGCCGAACTAAATAGGATCCTCGGCATCAATCTTAGCGTCCATGATATTGAAGACATGTATGACCTTTGCAAATCCCGAGACGGCGGCACATATTACCTCCGCGTCAAGGCGAAGTGTCAGCCCCTCGTCACGACCTTGGAGGACTCGAACAAATACACTGGGGTCGATCGCCTGTTTGTCTCAGGCAACTGGGAGTTCAGGGCGACCAAATCCGAGGCGGCGAGGAGAGTTCAAGTCCCGCGATTCTTCGAGACCCCACTGAGTAAAACACTGACCTCTTCTGGGTTTCGGATCTTGTTTTTGGTTTATTTTCGCTGGAACTAACTCTTGTCTCTTGGACAGCTCTTTCCCAGAGGAAGCGAGACGCACAGTTATACCGTTGGAGGAGGAACACGGTCTGACTGAATAAAGTCTACAGATACCGAGGCCACCAAAATAGAGCCGCACACTCCCTGCTAGGGTTGGTTGTCGGTGTCGAAAGCGATCCGCTTCGCGAGATCGAGAACTATTCCTCTCCCAGCGCCGAAGAAATGGAAAGGCGTCGACCAGCATACCAGCCGCTGAACCTGGAGGATGCCCTCTTCGGCGAGCAGGTGGCTATCTCTAGCATCGTTGGGCCCTCCCCCTTCGCTCACATCGTTCTACCGAGCCCAGAGACCCGGCCTATTACCTAGAGGGAGAGAGAGCGGCCTAGGAAAAAGGCTAGGGGGAAGGCTTCCGACAAAGGAGCTCGGCCGCGGTCTCTCGAGGTCGAGAGGGAGAGGCCTCCTCCTGAGGCGCAATCTGGGGCAGGGGGCTCGGAGGAGCGAGGCCCAGAAACTGCCCCTTGTGACTTTTACCGAGCCAGACGCCTTCAGGCCAGACCTCGAGCTGTGGCCTGGCAGGCCACTGAATGTTGAGGACCGACTGATGGGCAATTCGGCCGTGATTGCGGCCCTCAGCAGAGCCTGTGCCCTCCCCAAGGACATGGAGAGGCACAACGTGGCTGATAGTGCATAGTTGCTCTTGAAGACACTGCAGCATTCACTTTTGGTAATTTTGAGTTTTTGCTGGTTATAACTTCGGATCTCATGTGATTTCTCTTTTTAACTCATCCATTTCCTTTTGCAGGGCGTCCAGAGGCTTCAAGTGGTCCTGGACAGGATCCTTGATGACGACTCTCGGATTACTCGTTTGGAGAATGAGAAGCGGCAGGCCAAGGCCGTTCTTCTGGCCAGGAGCGAAGAGCTAAAGGCGATGGAGGCCAAGAAGGCCGTGCTCGATGCTCACGTCGACTTGGCGGTGTGTGAGCTCACCCAGCTGAAGGCGGAAACGTATGGATTACAAGGGAAGCTCAACGCCTAAGAGAAGAGGTCGGCCGAGCTGGCGGCTGAGCTCGAGCTGGAAAAGAAGGCAATGGAGGAGCTCCTAGCGTCGACCAGGGCCGAGGTCGACGCTGCTTTCCTAGAAGGGGTAGCGGACGTGGGTTGGAATTATACCGATCAAATCAAGAAGCTAAGTCCGAAGCTGTTCCAGCTCGGCTGCCTCAAGGAGATGGGGATCTCTGAAGATCACTCACTGTATAAGAATCCTCCTGAGTTCAGGCCAGCCCCGCCCGCGCCCCAGGCTCAACCTTCTGTTGCCCCTTCAAGGCTTCCGCGACTCCTCCGCCAGAGACTATTGCTAACACCGCTCCCGAGGCTCCAACAGGCGACACCGAAGTGGCTGAGAACTAAGATACCGTGGCCGGGTCGTCCTGAAATCTTTTTGTTTTGTATAACGAGAAATGTACTTTTCTTTTGCTTATAAGTATAAACTTGTAATAAAAATTTTGTACATAGAAACTTGTAATGAAAATTTTGTACAAACTCAAATCATTAATGGAATCTCTCAATTTGCCTCAATTTCTGTGTTTGTCCATTTTGAATTTTGCTTGCGCTTGTGGCTTCTTTTCATTAGATCTACGCATTCCCACTTTTTACACAAGTACCTGATTTCGGCTCGATTACTGTTGGACTGGCCGATTTAGAACTAGTGGAGAGTACCCTGCTTGATACGATCCCATGGATCCCCATTATCTCACGGGTCTTCTAACTCATTTCGTTATTGTGGTTGGGGATGTTAGCCCAAAGGCAATTTTGTTAGCCGAAATGGCTTCATGCCTAGGTGGCATTTATACCAACCTGAGGGCAACTCTTGCCAAAGGCCGAAATGGCTTCATGCCTGGGTGGTGTATACCAACCCAAGGCAATATCATCAGTGGCCGTAATGGCTTCATGCCTTGGTGGTGTAGACCGGCCCTGAGGCAATCTCATCAGTGGCCGCAATGGCTTCATGCCTGGGTGGTGTAGACCGACCCTCATGCAATCTCATCAGTGGCCGCAATGGCTTCATGCCTGGGTGGTGTAGACCGACCCTAAGGCAATCTCATCAGTGGCATTATCGCCGAACTGCCGATAGCCGCAATCGAATTCTAACTGAATTGATCGATAAGAATGAAGACTTCTTTCATTGAATTTGAAAATTGAGTACATATTAGAAATAGAACTTCTTCAGATGCGACGCGTTCCATGATCGTGGTAGCCGTCGACCCTCCATGTCTTCAAGTCTATAGGCTGACTATCCGGCAGTGGAAATCACTTTGAATGGTCCATGCCAATTCAGTGCCTGCTTGCCTTGATTAGGATCCTTGTCGCCTGGGAGCGTCTTCTTCAGAACCAGCTCACCAACTGAGAATTTCCTCTCTTTGACATTTTGATTATAGCCTCTGGTCAACTGTTGCTGATAGGCGGCCAACCTGATTGCTGCTACTTCTCTGCGTTCGTCGACCAGGTCCAGCTCTAGAGCTAGGTTCCCCTCATTCTGGCCTTGATCAAAGAGTTCAGATCTCAGAGTTGGGAGGCCGATTTCTAGGGGAATGACTGCCTCCATTCCATAGGCTAGGGAGAAAGGCGTTGCCGAAGTGGAGCGCCTTAGAGTGGTTCTGTAAGCCCACAGGACACTTGGAAGTTCTTCTACCCATCTTCCCTTTGCTTGGTCGAGTCGCTTTTTCAGCCCATCGAGTACCACCTGTTAGAGATTTCTGCTTGACCATTGCTCTGCGGGTATACTGGGGTGGAGTAGTGGCTCCGGATGCCGAGCTCTTGGCAGAAGTTCCTGAAGAGGTTGGAATCGAATTGGGTCCCGTTGTCTGAGACCAAAGCTCTTGGAATACCGAACCTCGTGATGATGTTTTTCCACATGAAGTTCTTGGAGTCTTGCTCTGTGATGGAAGACAATGGTTCCGCCCCGATCCATTTGGTGAAATAGTCGGTTGCTACAATTAGCCACCTCCTGTTCCCCGGAGCTCGGCGAAGTGGACCCACGATGTCGAGCCCCCATTGGGCTAATGGCCAAGGGCTGAAGAGCAGACTTAGATCTTGCGCTGGCTGATGGAGGGAATGGGAGAATTTTTGGCATTTCTCACATTTTCTAGCGTATACCTGCGTGTCCTTCTGTATATATGGCCACCAGTAGCCTTAGCTGATAGCTCGATATGCTAGTGATCTTCCTCCAATATGGCTTTCGCAGATCCCTTCGTGTATTTCATAGAGGAAGTCCTCGACCCTGCTTGGATGAACACACTAGAGGTATGGGCCTGTGAACGACTTCCTGTACAACTTGCCTTCGGGAGATAACCAAAACCGAGCTGCTTTGAGTCTGATTCGGTGAGCCTCACTTCTGTCCTCAGGAAATTGGTCGTCCTTCAGGTAAGATACAATCAGGTCCATCTAGCTCGGGCCGAGATTGAGGCATAGGACTTCCAGAGGTGGATGGAGCTCTATACTGGGCATCGCCAACGATCATACTTCAATGTTTCTTCTCCTTCCTGCTTCGACAGCAGATGCTAAGTTAGCAAGGGCGTCGGCGTGAGAATTTGACTCTCTGCCTATCTGCCTGATCTCGGCCGTCTGGAACCAAGTGAGCATCTTCTCTGCGATGGCTAGGTAAGCGGTCATCTTGTCGTCGCGAGTTTGGTAGTCCCCATTCAGCTGGTTCGCCACTAGCTGTGAATCACTAAAGACCACTAGCTGTTGAGCTCCGAGAATTTTGGCGCTGTTTAATCATGCTATTAGGGCTTCGTACTCAGCTTCATTGTTTGACGCCTTGAAATCCAGGGTCAAAGCCTACTCGATGACCAGCCCTTCTGGAGATTGGAGGACGACTCCGGCGCCAGCTCTTCTTGAAGTGGAGGATCCGTCGACGACAACTCTCCAAACTGGGGCGAGGGCTTGGCCTTGTGATTGTTCATCAGAGCCTGTGGGCGCTTCATGCCCCCTGCCCCCCAGTTCGGTGCCGAGCTGGGTGGGTGCCGAACTCGGAGAGAACTCCACGAGGAAATCTGCCAACACTTGGGCTGATATTGAATATCGTACTGTCCTAGTTCGATAGTCCATCTGGAGATTCTTCCTGAAAAGTCAGCCTTTTTTAAAACAAATTTAAGTGGATGTTCCATAACAACCACTATGGTGTGAGTTTGAAAATAGTGGGAGAACTTGCGCGAGGCACTAACGAGTGCCAACCGAGCTTCTCTAAAGTTAAATATCTAGTTTTGGCATCAATGCGGGTTTTGCTCGTATGATAAATTGGCTTTTGAAGCTTGTCCTCTTCTTTTACGAGGACCGAGCTCACCGCATGATCTGAGACCGCTAAATACAAATACAAAACTTCTCCATGTATCGGAGTTGAGAGCAGAGGGGGTGAAGAGAGATAGGTCTTGAGTTCCTGTAAGGCTTGGTCACACTCTGGAGTCAATTGAAATTTTAAATTTTTTCTAAAATGCAGAAAGAATGGCCGGCACTTAACTGAGGATCTGCTGATGAAGCGATTCAGTGCGGCCGCCATGCCAGTGAGCTTCTGGACTTCCTTCGCAGTGGTGGGACTCTGCACTCTGAGAATGGCCGAGATCTGATCCGGATTCGCCTCAATCCCCCTGCGCGAGACCAAGCTTCTAAGGAACTTGCATGAATCGACACTGAAGGCGCACTTAGAGGCATTGAGCTTGAGCTTGAACTTCTTCAGAGTGTCGAAGACTTGAGTCAGGTCTTCCAAATGGTTATGCGCCTGTCTGGACTTGACGACCATATCGTCAATGTAGACTTCGACAGCCTTGCCGAACTGAGCCTGGAACATTCTGGTGACGAGTCGTTGGTAAGTGGCTCCCGCATTCTTCAGCCCAAATGGCATCACCTTATAACAGTAGGTGTCCCTGGGCATTATGAAGGCGGTCTTCTCCTCGTCTGACCCATACATTGGTATCTAGTGATAGCCGTGGTACGCGTCGAGGAAGCTCATTCTGTCATGTCCAGCGGTTGCATTGATCATCTGGTCAATCTTTGGGAGAGGAAAGTTGTCCTTGGGGCAAGCTTTGTTGAGGTCAGTAAAGTCGACACACACTCTCCACTTGCCTGTTTTCTTTCTGACAACTACTGTGTTGGCTGACCAGGCTGGGTACTGGACTTCTCGGATCACTCCGGCTTCCAGCAGCTTGTCTACCTCCTCGATCACAGCTTCCATCTGCGGCACCCCAGACCTGCAAGCTCTCTGCATCACTGGCTTATGGTTAGGGTCCACATTCAACTTGTGGCACATGACCTCGGGGTCAATGCCAGGCATCTCGTGGGGCGTCCAGGCGAAGACTTCTCTGTTCCACACCAAAATTGGACCAACTCTGACTTCTCTGGCTCCGCGAGCTGGCTTCCGATCAGGAAGAACCGTTCCGGATCATTTGGGTCGATCCTGATTTCGGTAAGATCTTCCACGCTCTTCGTCTCCAGGTCCTAGCCGACCTCAGCAAGTTTCTTCTCCATCTCGACCATGTTGATCTGCTTGGGCTCTCGTTCCCCGGACACTACGACCATCAGGCACTAATTGGCCGTCTGATGGTCTCCTCGGACTGTAATTATCTCCACCCTGTCATTCCTACTTTTCAATGGAAACTTCAGCTTCTGGTGGTGAGTAGAGGAGACTGCTTCCATATTGTGGAGCCAGGTCCTGCCCATTATGGCGTTGTTAGGCGATAGCGCGTCAACCACCAGAAAGTCTGTCATCACGGATGCTTCGCCGACTTGGACTTTGAGGGTCACCCTTCCCTTAGGGTACACCGGCTTGGCATTGAAGCCTATAAGGGGAGTTCGGGCTTCCTGCAAGTCCTTCTCCGCTAGGCCCATCCTTTTGAAGCAATCGAAGTAGAGGACATCGGATGAACTGCCGGGGTCGACGAGGATCCTCTACACAGTGCAGTTCTTCAGTTTCAGAGTGACGATAAGCGGGTCGTTATGGGGGAGTTAGACCCCTTCCAAGTCTGCATCCGAGAACCAGATCTTGAGCCGCTCCCTCCGAGTCCTCTTGGGAGTTAAGCCGAGTTCGGCGACCATCACCTGCTCACTGTGGGAGGCTCGCCTGGACTCGGCGCAAGCTCAGTTACTCCCCTTGGGAGGGGGAGCTAGGTGAATGACATTTATGAGTTTTTCAGACCCATCACTGTCTTGGTCCCTCTCGTCTCGGAGCCGAGCCTGATTTTCATCCCTGGCACCCGCCTTGATGTACTTCTGTAGGTGTCCGTCTTGGACGAGCTTCTCCAAGTGCGACCTCAGTATCCTGCACTCTTCAGTCTTATACCCGCCCTGTTTGTGGTATGCACAGAACCTGCTCTGATCTTGGGAAGATGGGTCTCCCCTCATGGGTTGCGGCCAGCTGAAGAACGACTTTGACTTGATCTTGTTCATGATCTTGTGAATAGGCTCCTTGAAGATGGTGTTTATTGCTCTGTAGGGGTCGACGAACAGCCTTGGCTTCTTGCTTACTCCCGAGGTGGATGCTGGAGCCTTCGCCGAACCGGTCGGTGTCCAGCGTCGGTCCGCCTCGTCCCTCCGGAATGACCCCTTGTCCTTCTTCGAGGGCTTGCCATCCCAGTCTCTCTGCGCTACTCCGAAGCTTTCCCGAGCTCAGGTTTGGTCGTCCTCTTGAGCAACATAACGGTTCACTATGGCCATTACTGTAGCGATGGACGACACAGGGTTCCTGGCCAGATCTTTGCGAAGATCACTGTCTGGCAGTAGGGCGTTCTAAAAGGCGAAGATTGCTACTTCGTCTTTAGAATTCTCAATCTAGCTATTGATTGTCCAGAATCGCTTGGCGAACCGGGTAACGTTCTCTTCTCGTTTCATCTTTAAGGCCATAATATCTGCATCCGTCTTCGGCATGACTCTGTAGGCCTGGAACTTCTTCACGAAGGACTGCCAATTCGAGACGGACCCCTCCGAGAGCGCGCAGAACCATTTCAGGGGGAGATCACCCAAACTGGAGGAGAAGACTCGATAGTTCAGGTGACCTTCGTCCCCCCAAACAGACATCCTCTGGGAGAAGTGTCGAAGGTGTGCGGCCGAGTCCGAAGTCCCGTCATACGTGACGAACCTCGGGACCGTGAATTTCCTCGGAAGGGGATAGCTCTTGATATCGCGAGAGAAAGGGGACGCGCCGAGATCGATGGACTCGCAGGCATCCCGTTGGTCTCGGGTGAGACCGGCAACCTCCAGGTTGTGCTAGACGGTCCGCCTAATCCGCTCGTCGAGCCAATCTTGGTTGTCGTATCTGACCTCTGGAATGGTTGACACTCTTTGAATGGCTGCGACAAGTGCTCGAGCCTTCGTCACGGGCTCGATCACACCTCTTCTCGTTCAGATGAGTTCTCAAATTCTTCTCGGGAGGAGCAGTCCGCCTGCTATGAGAAACCTCCTCCTCGCCGCGTCGCCGTGAATGCTGATGCCGGAGCTGGTAGATCAAAGCATCCTTTTCTCTGATGGTGCCATTTTGTGCTCGAATCTCCTCAAGGGTGGAGTCAAAGTCAACATCAGGATTATAATCTTCATCATCATCGTCCTCAGGATGATCAGAGAGAGCTGGTCTGTCTACCACTGGAGACTTGCTCCATTGAACTCGACCCAGCGGGAGATCTTCTCTAAGCTGCGGTCGAGAGTCTCCCCGCCGGAGAGACGCCGTTATTCCCTTTGAAAGTGACTCCGAGCGAAGGTTATGCTCTTGGATGTTGATTTGGATGAAATCACGTTCATCGTAGTCGTCTGCAATAGTTTTCTTTCCAGACCTCTTCTTGGCAGGAAGGAGGTCAAGGGACGGTCCTACACATTGTGTCTTGGATGTTTCTCCGCCCTTCGTAGCTCTCTTAGTCATGGTGTTAGGGAAGGCTTTGCAAATCTTTCCCATAGACGACGCCAATTGTAAATGCAGAAAATATAACTCACAAGATTAGGAGGAGCCTTTGAGGACTTATCCAATCGACTGTGGAGAGCTAGTCGCCTTAGGGACCTGAAAGGGAAGAAGCAGCAGTCAAAGGACCCTGGCTGTGGGCAGCACAGGGCTCTCCGATGCCTAAGTTAGTGCAGGGACGAAGGTCGGAGAAGAAGAGCAGAGTCACGATTAGGGAGTTGCATGCATGTATGCGTACCTGATTTTGGGTGGTGGATCACCTTATATGAGAAAAATCTTGGATGCCTGTTAGTGGGCCTCATGACTTGACTGCTAGGACCATATTAGCCCATAGAGCAATCGATGAGGGTCCATTATAACCCACATTGCATTAAATGAGGGTCCGATTAGCCCATGCTGCATTAAATACTAGTCATATTGGGTCTGATCTTGCCTTGACCTGTTGGCGGCTGGGGTCCCATCGGATCCTTTCTTGGGCCCTGTCCTGATATGGCTGCAGCCATTGGATGTGGGTCTGTCAGAGATTTGATGATGGTGGACGGCTTGGATGGTGTATCTGTCACATCAGCGCGTGCCTGTACCCTGTCACGTGCCCAAATGTCAGGCGTGACTGTCAGGCCCTGTCTTGGTTGGTTGTTCGTCACGCAGCCACAGTAAAGGTTTAAGGCGGAGGCGCACAGCCGAGACCGAAATGGGCACGCTAACAGTAGAGCCGAAGTGAGACTAACTGGTTCTTACCGACACCAGCAAAAAGGGATGCCGAAGCCGAGGTGGCGCATAAATGAGCACATCAGTCGATCCAGATCTATGTGGCCGAGACCCTTGTTGGTGCTTTTGCCGAAATCAGGCTAAACTTCAGTATTACGGAAATGTCCCCACACAATTATTATAATGGACCTGATAAATATACTCCTTTTAAAATTGAATCTGATGTGAGTTTATCTTCATAAATAAAAAGAAAATCTGATATGAGTTTATAAGCCCGACCAATTTTGACCAGATGAGTCTTTGGGCCGTTAATTATTACAACCAAAAAGCTCTGGAGCATCCAATTCCAGCTATATCGATCTCTCTCACTTTCCTTCTTGAAATCTCCAAACGCGTCAGCCAACTTTCCCCTGAGCTTCCATTCCAACCACCCCAGCTTGCACTCTGCTGTCCTTCACTCACGCGCTCCTCTCACACTTTCCCCACCCAAATGCCCCTGTTCACTCCTCTTTCACAAATGTATATAAATATCAATACACCCATCTCCCTCTCTCACACATCCAAACACCCATCTCACATCTCCTTCTCAATCCCTCTCGTTTCCCAAAAATCTTCTAGCATTTGCTTGCTATGGCTCCTTCTCCAATTAGGATCATTTTTCTTGTATTGGCAGCCTCAGCAATGGTTGCCTTTGCTGGTAATTTCTACCAAGAGGTTGATATTACATGGGGTGATGGTAGAGGAAAAATACTCAACAATGGTGACTTGCTCTCTCTCTCTCTAGACAAATCCTCTGGGTCAGGCCTCCAATCCAAGAATGAGTATCTGTTTGGGAAGTTTGAGATGCAACTCAAGCTCATCCCTGGAAACTCTGCAGGCACTGTGACTACATATTATGTGAGTGTTTTTAATCAGATCTTTGGATTGGTTTATTGCTTATTGGGTATTGATTGTTGGGGTGGATTTCTAACCTGTTTTTGGTTGTGGGATTGCAGCTTAAAGCTCCAGGAACGACGTGGGATGAGATTGATTTTGAGTTTCTTGGCAACCTTAGTGGCGACCCTTACACAGTTCACACCAATGTGTTCACACAAGGGAAAGGGAATAGAGAGCAGCAGTTCCATCTCTGGTTCGACCCCACCAATGATTTCCACACCTACTCCATCCTTTGGAATCCCCAACACATCCTGTAAGCCCTCTCTTCTCCTCCTTTTTTTTTTTTTTTTTTCTCATTCATCAAAGACACCCATTTTCTGGGGATTACTCCCCATCAAAGAGGGAAGCTTTTAGTATGGTATTAACTTTCCTTCTTGGGTCTTTTTCCTTCAGATTCTCCATTGATGGTATTCCGATAAGAGAATTCAAGAACCAGGAGTCGAAGGGTGTTCTCTTCCCCAAGAACCAGTCCATGAGGATGTACTCCACGCTATGGAACGCGGATGACTGGGCCACCAGAGGTGGGCTTGTGAAAACCGACTGGTCCCAAGCCCCTTTCACTGCTTCCTACAAAAGCTACAATGCAGAGGCCTGCGTTTGGTCGTCTGGAGCATCTTCTTGCTCTTCTTCTCAGTCATCAAATGGTGGATGGCTAACCCAAGAGATGGACTCGGCGAGCCAAGGGAGGCTGAGATGGGTGCAGGAGAATTACATGATCTACAACTATTGCACTGATTTTAAGCGGTTTCCCCAAGGCCTCCCTGCTGAATGCTCCACTGCTTGATTCAAGACTTTCTTGAGAAAATTCTGTAGGAAACAATTTTTTCATTATTTTATTTTAGATGATATTGAGTGAGGGATATAAGAAATTTCATTATTTTATACTCTTAAATCATGACTGTATTGAGGTAATTTATAAAGGGGGATTTAATTTAAATTTTTTATTCTTTTTACATCTCGTGTAAATACCAAGATTACTCTTCCTTTCAGGATTCATTCAGTGGATTTTCTTGAATTATCCTTTGGGCATGATTTGCATGGGTGCATAAGTTTCAATCTGCTGTGAAGAAAAATAAGAGTGTGATGGTGCAATAAAAGCAAATTGAGTCTATCTTGGGCCAAATCCTATTATATATGTGCACTTCTTTAGATCCAACCATATTTAGTTAAAGGACCCCTCCCCATGGGATCAAAAGATCTCCCCCAACCTATCTGCGTATGGTGATGAAGCCTCAAATCATCCCTCTCTACAAAATTAATGGGTAATAAGTTTCATCATCAGATTGATTTTATAGTCTAGTCAGTTTGGATGGATGTCAAACCTTGATTCAGTGACTATTAAAGTTGACAATTCGGATAAATCATAAGGTGGGCTACATTAGGTGTTTAATATTGAGTGCCAATGCATGGCGGAGGCTTCTCCTTAATTGAATGTTCACTTACATACTACACCCAATGTGCTCTTATTAGAAAATGATTCATGAATTATCAAAATGTCCCATCAAAAGCATTTTAATTCAAAATTTTCACTATATTTTTCAGAAAAAAAAAGTAAAAAAGTAACCTCATTTTTCCTCTAAAAGACAAAAAAATAAAATAAAATATCATTGTAACCCATTTATATTTTATTATTTCTTCAAAATAACCTTAACTCCACACAACTCCATTAGTAAAGCCCCCAAACAGCCAATAGCTCTACTCAATTGGGCTGGCTGGGAATTCATCCTTGTTCAGCCTTAGGGACCTAGACATCCCTATCTTTTCATCAGTAGATTGGCAAAAAGACTCATACGAAGGAATACCATGAAAGTTACTAATCAATAAATAATAGGCAAACAAAATAAGAAGAATAAGATATGTGGTGTGTTTGAATGTGTGAGTTCCTGGCGTAGCGGAAGCACGAAAAAGAATAGACCAAGTGAGAAGATCACCACCGTCTTCAATCCGATATCAACACTGAAAAAGGGAGGAAAACTCTAAACAAAACTGCAATTCACATTATTTCTCAAAAAATAAGCATTACATTACTTTTATAACGTCCCGAAGTCCTAAATTACCCAAAAAACAAACTTACTGTGAGACCCTGACCCCTAATTTCCGGAATTAGTGTTGATTCATTTATGGATTAGTTTTCTAAGTGGGATTAGTGTTTGTTTGGTTGAGTTTGTGAGCTAAAATGATTTTTCATTAGCTTTGGGAAGTTTTGAGAGAAAGTGGACCTAGTTAGCGATTGTAGGGTCCCATTTGTTTTGTGTGGTCAGCGTGGGGAGATTTTTTGTGATTCCCAAAATTTCCCTTTCGGCTTCGTTTGACTAATCTCGTCATTCCCTACGACTTTCGTGTTCACTCCGTACCCATTCGAAGCTCCGAAAATCAGTTTTTCAGCCTTGGGGGCAAAATTAGTCATTTTACATAAAATCTGGACACAAATTTCAATGTCTCTAAAACCCGCGAAATATATACTTTTTGGAAATTAGATTTTTTTTATGAACAACTTTCTTTGCTTCGTCAAACTCATCCGAGGCCCGGAAAACCATGTTTTTAGCCCGACAAGTTTGTTAAGTTGTGGGACCCACCTTCATTCTCTATATAAGGAGAACCCACATTCACTTTCCCCTTCTTCTTGCTCAAAAACATTGTGAAGGGCTGCACCAACCACTTTAGGGTTTTCTTCCCTTCTTCTTTCTTCTTCCTCTTCAATCTATCTCAAACTCTTGCCAAATGGAGGAATCGACTCCAACATCTTTTTCCCCATCTTGGAGGCTTTCCATTCATACCATTTGTAGAAGAAACCACCCATTCCAACGTTCATTTTGAGCAAGCTCTTGCCATTTGAGGGTCTTCCACGTAAGCTATCATTCTCATCTTTTAGCTTAATTTGTATTCTCCTAGCCCTAGCGAGCCCTCATCTCCTGTATTGGGAGCTCTCTCCTTCTTGTTCTTTGTTTTGGCTATTTAGAGTTCTAATGGGTTGTATTTTGGGGGTTTTTGTGTAGCTTGGAGATCTTTGGCTTGAGAGTGTGCTTAGGAGCTTGTTTAGCTATCTTGGAGGCCAAGGCAAGTGGATGAATGTATGTTTTTAAGTGTTAGCATGTTTTATGAGAAAATATGGAATTTCATTACTTGTTCTTAGTGATTTAATACTTGATTCTAATTATGCTTTTCACTATATATGTTTCTATTGATTTCGAAAATGTGCATATTAATGAGTCTTTCTCATTTGTTTAATCTCTTGGAAATGTATACATTTTGTTTTGGTTAAATTTTGATTTATGTGTTACCTATGGATTTCATATATGATGGGTGGTATGGCGATAAATGCGATGGATTCTTGGTGTATGTTGTGGAATGACTGGTGGTGAATTAATGGTGGTTTTGGGAAGGCAAAGAGACCCCTAATTTTGTGACAAACAGTGGTTAAAAGGGGCTTGCAATAGGATGAAGATATGAGCTCAAAATGCACTAGAAATCAGCTTTTGATTGAGTTCGCTCGAGCGAACCCTCCTAGAGAGTGGTTGGCTCTGGTCCGCTCGAGCCAACTATTCCTCATGCCTAGGTTTGCTTTGGAAACTTGTAAAATGATGTTTTAATGCTTGGGAGATGTCTATTTGGAGTCCCAATGCAATGGTGAGAACTAGGAGGTGATGTATGGAGTTTTGGTTGAGAAAGAAACCCCATCACAGAAATTTATTTAGGAGTTTTGTCTTGCCAACGTGTATAAGGGGCTTAGAATGTCCTTGATCTTCAAGACTGCCAAGCAAAAAACAAAACCCGACGTACGAGTGCCTTATTCACATTGATTTAAATCTTGAACCCTCAATGCATAGTCTAGAATTATATGGAAATCCATTCATGTCTTATTTTACTCATTTTGGCTAAAACATCCAGATTTAGTTACTTTTGCCCGTTTCGGATTAAAATGATCCGCTTTGGATTATTTAGCTTATCTTGACTAAAAATCAACAATTTTGGTATTTCGTTCGTTTATCAAAAAACAATCAGTTTTGCCAACTCATGTAACTTTATGAGTTTTTATATGCATAATGGGGGGATTGCTCTTTACTGATGAGTGTTAAATATTGCATATTTAACCCATCATTAGTCCGAATTTTATTGACATTTCATATGCATATCATTTGCCTTACACAGAGATTTTATTATTCTATCACATTAACGGATTATCGGATTATCATGTATAAATCCGATTAATTGTAGCGCATTTTTATATAATTTCTTGTGTAGGTGGACCCCGCGACCATCCCAGCATTTCGGCTAGTGTCCCAAGCCATTAAGAAGAGATTCCAATAAATAAGTTGCATGAATAAATCTTGGTGAAGTATTGAAGAATTCCAAAATAAGAGAAGACTTTAATGATAAAAGAAGTCATTTTTTTAACACAATGGATTGGTTAGTGTATTGGTTGGAGCTTGGGTTTTTATGAAATATGTTATGGGTTCAAATCCTAACAATTGCATATTTTTTTTTTTACCTATAAAATATTCCATCCAACTCCCCTCTCCACCAATCAAAGCTTGTCATGGCACAAATTCAAAGACCACATAAAGCAAAAGGCACATATGTTTTTGGAAGGAAAGTTTGTTGCAACCAATTAAATTCAAGCTATCTATGTGAAAGCAAAAGAGTCAATAAAAAGCCTTCAAATCAAATGGAAGCAATCCATGTGAAAGCAAATGAGCCAATCAAGTGCATTCAAGTTGCAACCAATCAAATGGAAGCAATCCTTGTAAAATGAAATGAGTCAATCAAATGTCTTCAATGTTTCTATACATTGGAATGTAAGTGTAGAGTGAAGAGGGGGAGAGGGAGGGATCTTTCGGCAAGTTAGTTTTTTTGTAATTTTATTTTTACTTTTAGATTGTAATTAGGAGCTTCTTTGTAACTAATCTAGAGAGTGTGTGTGTAATTGAAGATCATTAATGAAGATTTGAAGCTCTTTCTTGATGTTTAGTGGCTAAAGTTCTTGAATTAGGCTCTCATTTTGAAGTTAAGTAATGTGATTAGTTCAATTATATGCATGTTTTAGTTCAAATTCCTTACTTTTGCCTTCATTGATTAAAAGATTTTAGATCTAATTGTGCTAATCTCTCTAATTTCCCATGCTCTATCTCTACACTTGATGCTTAGATAATTTCAATTGTAGCTTTGTAGTTGGATTAAGTTCTCTCACATTGCATGCTCTAGAGCCCTTATCTTTGATCTTTTGTATCTTGATTTTGATGATTTATTGTTAGGGTGGCTAAATAATGATTTAGGATCTTGGCCTTTTATTATTGTTTTTTTTTTTTTTTTTTTTTTTTTTTTTCACTTTGATCTTCATTGTTATATCACCCAATCCAATTAGGCAAGATATTGCTAATTGGATTGTAGATTTGAGAGTTTAATTAGAACATGTATTGGTTGAATTAATTACATACTTTGTGAATTTTGGATTGCCTAATTTCTTATTTTTATTATTGTCAATTTAAATATTTGTTTGACTTGTTATTTTCACTTTTAGATTGTTAGATCCACATTTCACACAACTTGTTTTAAAATCCTACACATTTCACAGAACATATTCACATTAAATCTTCCATTTCCACCACCACTCATCCTCGAGTTTAGTGTAGTTTGTTAGATCTTATTAATTTCATATTTTAAATTGTTAGTTAGAGTAGTTTAGTTGCTATTTTAGTTTTGTTTCACATTTCAATTAGTTTAATTTCATTTTTTTCACACATAGTTTAGTAGTTTCAATTGTTCACTTCAATTGTTTACATTAGCTATATCTTAGTTCAATTCTACTTTAATTGGATTCAATGCTTCTTCCATCCTCTCTCCGTGGGATCGATAATTCGGACTCTTTGGTTTTTTACTACTTGACGACACCGTAGTCTTGTGGTTAAGCGCTGCAAATCTAAGTGTCGATCATTTACATGAGTGTGTGTGCTTTGACTTGTCCTATTCAGTAGTTCCTCACCATATTTTGTGTGCTCACTCATTTTTTATTTATGTGTCGGCACCACTAAACTTGGACAATGTTGTCGACTTGATCCACCGACTTAGGGTCCCCCTTTCTGCTTTGCAAGCTGCAGTCTGGATTCTGTTTTGTTCTGCTACCTGGTTCCGCGGGTGTGGTTTTGTCTAGCTATATGTATATTTATTTAGTTAGTTCTCATCACTTCGCACGTCTGAGACCAACGCCTTTAGTGTGCTCTCATTACATTGCTGATGAAGGATTTAACTTTATATGGTTGCCATTTGTCCTTACGATTGTGGCTCCCCTGAAGAAGAGCGATTTGCAGGGTCCGCATATAGACTGGGTTTGCAATGTGAGGAATACATGTTCTGTCAGATATCCATGATTTTCCACACGTTTAATTATATGCAGTTTTTGATCAAGTTGCATGTTTTATCACATGTTTCTTTATTCAGCATATCCATTGCAGGGTCCGCATATAGACTGGGTTTGCAATGTGAGGAATACATGTTCTGTCAGATATCCAAGATTTTCCACACGTTTAATTATATGCAGTTTTTGATCAAGTTGCATGTTTTATCACATGTTTCTTTATTCAGCATATCTATTATCTTTTCACCCACCTGCCAGACCATCATGTCTGACCCACTATTTTGGTACTCAGATTCAGACTTCTTCACTCCGAGCTGAGTGTACGTGATGGCTGTGGTGCCATGAGTTGCAGGTTGTAGTATCGACTATATCATATAGATAGTGAGATTGACATCGAAACTACGTCACATGTGGGGTAGTGTTTATTTAGCTAGTTATTTGTATAGCTTTTATTAGCCTTTTTCTCAGGATCTTAATTAATACACATTAATATTTGTAACTTGAACAAATTCGGGAATGATTATCCTATTACTGTCAGCTCTGTATTTTTATTGCGGTGGTTTGTTCTAGCCTGATATGGTTCTTGATATGATAGCTATATGATAGCGGTTGAGTGCGCCACGAAATCTGATGGCCACAGAGTCCGGGTCGCAACGCCATGAAAGCTTCTGCAAAATATTCAGAGTGTGTTAGAATTTGTCATCCTCACACACGTGGACCCTGCGAGAAATATAATTCTTACTTAATTCCATTCGCGCCCTTCGAGGTTGGGCCACTAGGGCCCGAGTTTGGGGGTGTGACACTTACTAAAAAAATTAAAAAACCAAAAATTACAGCAAAACTCCTAGACTATCCCTAAATAACTTTCTAAGACCTTCCACAAATCCACGGAATAAAAAGTGCCCTAAAATGCGCAAAATGAAAACTTACTATATATAATAAGTTTTGTACAAAAAAGTTGTACGTGTTTTGACCTTCAAATCGGACTAATTTCGCAGCTGAAGACTCCAACCATCTTTGGCTATTATCAGCTAAGGCATAGAGCTCGTCGATAGCTTCAAAACATATGGTTATTGTTCTAGAAAGTAGCCCATGATGATATCCGGATCACAAGTTATAGCGGTCTTAAGTTGACACTATTGATTTAACCTTTGGGCTTGACATGCAATCTTATTGTTCTAGAAATTCATCTGTGACTTGTTTTACATTAATTCCATACTCTTGTTAAAATCTTAAAAAAAAAAAAAATTAATTTACATGCTTTGGTCTACATGAATGTGCAATCAAAGCAATTTAAGATGCAATAGGCAATAAAAGAAGGGTTTTTTTTTCTCATTGTACGTTTTGTTGTGTTTTTTCCCAACATGGTTGAGGCTCTCTTTGCTTCTATTATTGTCAAACGCCTGGCCACTTCTCATGCTTGCTTGTTTGTTTTTTATTTATTTTTTTTCTTACCCTATCAGAGCAGGGACTCAACGTAGGCCATCCAAGTGGAAAGTAGCCCATGCATGTGGAATGAGTCTCACGCTGAAAAAATAAAAATAAAATAAAAAACCATGGGTACCCAGGTGACATCTAGGGTTCCCGACCAACTGGGCAAGGGCATGCTGTCATGGGTTTAATTCAAAGGCTTGTTTTATACAAAGTGTCATGGGTTTAATTCAAAGGCTTGTTTTATACAAAGTGAGCAGGTCCGTCATTGATCCTCTGCTAAGAAAGGGCTGTGGGGGGTCAGGGGTGGGCAATGTGCTCACCAGCCAACCACGACAATGATGCCATCATGCAGCATGCTGGATTAGTCAACCACGATAAGGATTATATATATGTAGTGAATTTCTAACAACAAAATCAATTGTTGCCCCTAATATTTAAAATTTCCTATTTGATTTGTGAGATTCCAAAGATTTTACAGATCGTCAATTATTAAGCTCTCGAAATTCTTGCCTATTAAATGTTGGTGGGCACGGGAACATTTAGGAGTCCATCTAGTGAACATAATGGGAGAATTCATATGTATGAACCCAAATCCTCTTAGGTATCTTGCAAACAATTGGGTAGGGTTGGCAAAATGTGACCCAACTCACTATTCCTTTCAGTAACCAACCTACATTCAACTTGCATAACCCAACCCGGCAACAACATGGGAAAAGAAAACCTGATCCATATAAAATAGGTCGGTTAGGGTCAACCTGAATAACCTACCTAACCCACTTCAATAGGTGGTTTAAGATTAATCCGTATCTCCAAACTCATTTAAACAATTAGATTTCTTAAAATCTATGTTACTTTGAATAATTTATTTTATCTCAAATATGTCCAGCTTTTTAGTTGGGTCTCTCTCTTCCCACTAACTTAACAAAAATATAGCCATGAAATTAAAAATGAATTAGTTTGGGCCAAGGGTCTACAGGTTAGATCATGTTCAACAGGTTGACCTGCACTTAATGTAGAATACACGGGTTCAGTCGGGTCGACCCATATTCTGGCTCAGGTAAAAAATTATTATTATTATTATTATGGACCTGATAAATATACTCATTTTAAAATTGAATCTGATATGAGTTTATAAACCCAACCAATTTTGACCAGCTGAGTCTTTGGGCCGTTAATTATTACAACCAAAAAGCACTGGAGCATCCAATTCCAGCTATATCGATCTCTTTCACTTTCATTCTTGAAATCTCCAAACGCGTCAGTCAACTTTCCCCTGAGCTTCCAATCCAACCACCCCAGCTTGCACTCTGCTGTCCTTCACTCACGCGCTCCTCGCACACTTTCCCCACCCAAATGCCCCTGTTCACTCCTCTTTCACAAATGTATATAAATATCAATACACCCATCTCCCTCTCTCACACATCCAAACACCCATCTCACATCTCCTTCTCAATCCCTCTCGTTTCCCAAAAATCTTCTAGTATTTGCTTGCTATGGCTCCTTCTCCAATTAGGATCATTTTTCTTGTATTGGCAGCCTCAGCAATGGTTGCCTTTGCTGGTAATTTCTACCAAGAGGTTGATATTACATGGGGTGATGGTAGAGGAAAAATACTCAACAATGGTGACTTGCTCTCTCTCTCTCTAGACAAGTCCTCTGGGTCAGGCCTCCAATCCAAGAATGAGTATCTGTTTGGGAAGTTTGAGATGCAACTCAAGCTCATCCCTGGAAACTCTGCAGGCACTGTGACTACATATTATGTGAGTGTTTTTAATCAGATCTTTGGATTGGTTTATTGCTTATTGGGTATTGATTGTTGGGGTGGATTTCTAACCTGTTTTTGGTTGTGGGATTGCAGCTTAAAGCTCCAGGAACGACGTGGGATGAGATTGATTTTGAGTTTCTTGGCAACCTTAGTGGCGACCCTTACACAGTTCACACCAATGTGTTCACACAAGGGAAAGGGAATAGAGAGCAGCAGTTCCATCTCTGGTTCGACCCCACCAATGATTTCCACACCTACTCCATCCTTTGGAATCCCCAACACATCCTGTAAGCCCTCTCTTCTCCTCCTTTTTTTTTTTTCTCATTCATCAAAGACACCCATTTTCTGAGGATTATTCCCCATCAAAGAGGGAAGCTTTTAGTATGGTATTAACTTTCCTTCTTGGGTCTTTTTCCTTCAGATTCTCCATTGATGGTATTCCGATAAGAGAATTCAAGAATCAGGAGTCGAAGGGTGTTCCCTTCCCCAAGAGCCAGTCCATGAGGATGTACTCCACACTATGGAACGCAGATGACTGGGCCACCAGAGGTGGGCTTGTGAAAACCGACTGGTCCCAAGCCCCTTTCACTGCTTCCTACAAAAGCTACAATGCAGAGGCCTGCGTTTGGTCGTCTGGAGCATCTTCTTGCTCTTCTTCTCAGTCATCAAATGGTGGATGGCTAACCCAAGAGATGGACTCGGCGAGCCAAGGGAGGCTGAGATGGGTGCAGGAGAATTACATGATCTACAACTATTGCACTGATTTTAAGCGGTTTCCCCAAGGCCTCCCTGCTGAATGCTCCACTGCTTGATTCAAGACTTTCTTGAGAAAATTTCTCTAGGAAACAATTTTTTCATTATTTTATTTTAGATGATATTGAGTGAGGAATATAAGAAATTTCATTATTTTATACTCTTAAATCATGATTGTATTGAGGTAATTAAAGGGGGGTTTAATTTAAATTTATTATTCTTTTTACATCTCGTGTAAATACCAAGATTACTCTTCCTTTCCGGATTCATTCAATGGATTTTCTTGAATTATCCTCTGGGCATGATTTGCATGGGTGCATGAGTTTCAATCTGCTGTGAAGAAAAATAAGAGTGTGATGGTGCAATAAAAGCAAATTGAGTCTATCTTGGGCCAAATCATATTATATATGTGCACTTCTTTAGATCCAACCATATTTAGTTAAAGGACCCCTCCCCATGGGATCAAAAGATCTCCCCCAACCTATCTGCGTATTGGTGATGAGGCCTCGAATCATCACTCTACTTAATTAATGGGTAATAAGTTTCATCATCCAAGACAAGTGCAAATTGATTTTATAGTCTATTCAGTTTGGATGGATGTCAAACCTTGATTCGGTGACTATATCAAAGTAGTCCTTTCGGATAAATCATAAGGTGGGCCGCATTAGGTGTTTGATATTGAGTGCCAAGCACCTTAATTGAATGTTTACTTACATACTTCACCCAATGTGCTCTTATGAGAAAATGATTCACGAATTATCAAAATGTCTCATCAAAAGCACTTTAATTCAAAATTTTCACTATATTTTTGAGGAAAAAAAGAGAGTAAAAAAGTAACCTCATATTTCCTCTAAAAGACAAAAAAAATAAAATATCATCATAATCCATTTATATTTTATTATTTCTTCAAAATAACATTAACTTCACACAACTCCATTAGTAAAGCCCCCAAACAGCCAATAGCTCTACTCAATTGGGCTGGCTGGGAATTCATCCTTGTTCATCCCTAGGGACATAGACATCCCTATCTTTTCATCAGTAGATTGGCAAAAAGACATCCCTAGGGACCTAGACATCCCTATCTTTTCATCAGTAGATTGGCAAAAAGAAATCCCTAGGGACCTAGACATCCCTATCTTTTCATCAGTAGATTGGCAAAAAGAAATCCCTAGGGACCTAGACATCCCTATCTTTTCATCGGTAGATTGGAAAAAAAACTCATACGAAGGAATATCATGAAAGTAACTAATCAATAAATAATAGGCAAACAAAATAAGAAGAATAAGATATGTGGCGTGCTTGAATGTGTAAATTCCTAGCGTAGCGGAAGCATGAAAAAGAATAGACCAAGTAAGAAGATCACCACCGTCTTCAATCCGATATCAACACTGAAAAAGGGAGGAAAACTCTAAACGAAACTGCAATTCACATTATTTCTTAAAAAATAAGCATTACATTACTTTTATAACGTCCCGAAGTCCTAAATTACCCGAAAAGCAAACTTATTGTGAGACCCCGACCCCTAATTTCCGGAATTAGTGTTGATTTATTTGTGGATTAGTTTTCTAAGTGGGATTAGTGTTTGTTTGATTGAGTTTGTGAGCTAGAATGATTTTTCATTAGCATTTGGAAGTTTCGAGAGCCAGTGGAACTAGTTTTGTGACCGTAGGGTCCCATTTGTTTTGCGTGGTCAGCATGGGGAGATTCTTGTGATACCCAAAAATTTTCCTTCCGGCTTCGTTTGACTAATCTCGTCATTCCCTACGACTTTCGTGTTCACTCCGTACCACTACAACAAATTTTGCATTATTACCGGCGTTTTTTCCCGGCGCAATCAATAAACGCCGGGAAAAGTATAACTTTCCCCGGCAAAAAAGGGTATTTCGCCGGGAAATGATAATGTTTTCCCGGCGACAAATTTTCGCCGGCAAAGGGAGTGTTTTACCGGTGCAAAAATTATGTTGCCGGGAAAGGTTATATTTATTGCCGGCGAAGTCGGTATTTCGCCGACAAAGTTCACCCATCTTAAGGCATTTGGAAATTTTCCTTTCGCTGGCGCATAAATTTCGCCGGGAAAGCCTTCTGCTATGCAAAATAAAAAATAAGTGGAGCCCAAAAATCTATTTTTCTATTTCCCTCGCCCGCGCCTCCTCTAAATCCATTTCCATTTCCTGCATCCTTTCCCGTTCCCGCGCCTCTTTCTCTAAATCGTGTTCGTGTTCGAAGCTGCCCCCTTTCCATTTCCAGCGTCCCTGCCTCTTTCTCTAAATCGTGCATCTCTCTCTTTCTTCATCATCAATTCAACTGCATTGCCTTCTTACAACCCCCTTTCTCTTTTGCGTTAGTGTTTGGGGTTTGATTTCTTCCACCAGCGTCGACGCGTTTGATTTCCATCATCTCGTTCTGGTGCGTTTGATTTCTTCCACCAGCGTCGACGCGTCGCAGCCCGCCGCTGGTCGAGAAGATGGCCCCCTCAAGATCTGGCTCGTCTCTCCCGGCTCCGTCGAATGGCACGCTATTCCATGTGTCCGCAGACTATCCAAGGCAATCCCGATTCTAGGGTTTCTTCCTTCGTCTATTCTCATCCAGCATCGACGGTTCGATTTCAGAGTGGGATCTTTTCTCCTTGAAGCAGAAGGTATTCATTCAAATGCCCCTTAGATCATAATCGATTTACAGTTTTTTTTTTTTTTTAAGAAGTTTGATTTACAGAATTTTTTTCTGTTATTACTGCTCTAGTTCTGTTGGTTACCTTTTATTTTAATTTTTTAGATGCGAATCTGGTTTGGGGTATTTTTGGATTGGTAAGGCTGAAGGAGAAGCTCCGAGTACCGTATGCAGAAATTTGGAGAGGGAGAGAGCTTCCATTTCAATCAACAACGACAATCCCCAACGACTCCACCCCGCTGTCTGAAAACTAATACAAGAAACTGAACTGATATTTTCAGAGGAATCTTGCATGGATGTTTGATCCACCTGCAAATAAGAGGTACCAACTTATCATTTCCCCATCCCAGATTCCATTCAAGCTTAAAAATCACGTAATCCTTGTCCTTTTTTTTTTATTACACTCGATTTATTCATCATCTTCTTCTAGTAGAAAGTTCAGATATTTCTTTCTATTAAATTGGGTGTTGTTGGAGGAGATCTGTTTAAGATCCGGTCCAGTTTGCTTTGGTTTTAGGGTTAGTTTTGATGTAAGCCCAAATCACAGGAAGTTTGGATCTTTGGGAGCTATGTATGTTTTTTTTTGTTGTGCTTTGCGGTTTGATGTAAGCCCAATTTTTTTAAAGCCAGAGAAGCAAGAGGCGGGTGTAGGCAGTTGAAATTAGTTGGTGTATACACAAGCTCCTCAACAGGGCTGATCTTTTTGAATGCTTAAATTGTTTTAAGTCGGTCACTGAGATAAGGAAGAGGAGGATATGGGGTCATATCTTTCAGTGGGTGGGTTTGGCTACTGCCTATTGAACAAGACATCACCAATCTGATGTTTGAAAGTGAGCTCTGATAGAGAGATTATGTATTTGTGTTGTTGGGGTTGGCAACTTTCTCTAGGCTGTAGAGTTTTTCTACAGTATTTTTTTTTTCGAAGCAAGAGACCGGTTGCAAGTTAGTGGAGCCTACTCACCAACAAAAATAAGGTTTCATCCTTATTTAATTATTTACTTTTTGATAGATAGCTAATGAACAAATCCCTCTTTTGGAAATGGACACCCATTACTCAATTACGCATAAGGTCTGATGAATGTTTATGTAGGGAGTATAGAGACTAAGCAAGTGTTGTATTTATGGAGGTGACAAACTATCATATCACAATCTTCTTCTAACTTTTTTGAAAAGCATATTGAAGATTATGTTGATTGATCTAGTGTATTATTTATTGTCGTGAATCCTTTGGCTGATTTAGATTAATCAGATTTGATCATGATTGTCATTTACCAACTGTTGTAAATCAAAGTTTAAAGCTAGCGCCAAGAATTTTAAAGTCTCCAGCACATGATGAAAAAGGAAGTCATTTACAAAGGATATGTCATTTTATATCTCTGTCATTTTCAACATGTATAGCCCAAGGTGTTTACAGAATTGTGACAGGATAAGATCCTTGAAAGGTTTGGTTATCTTCTCATCTCTTCATTGTAGCCTATAAATAGATGTAATTCTCTTGATTCAATATCCACTTTCTCAAAAATATTTTACGCATATTATCAATGGTTCAAATCATTAGGTGATGGGTCTTTAATCTAGGGCTTGGGGTTCCTCACAAAAGTGTACACGTGTTTAGCCTAAGGACTCTACACCTTATTTTTTAAGTTTATTTTGTTGTTGTTGCTGTGGTGTGATGGGACCATGCGGTCATCTCTGTTGTCCAGCTGCTGAGCTCTTTTGTTTAGTAGAGATCAAAAGTGTCGTGCTCTGCCTGGGGTGCTCTTGTTTCTGGTCTCATCTATAGCAGCCCAGTGCTCAATTCCCTTTTCCTCCTCTTTGTTGTTTTCTGCTGCTTCCTTGTTGTTTCCAGCAGCTTTGTTTCTAGCTTTGTATCAGTTCTAACCAAAACTCATAAACACTTGAACAGGTCATGTTTGGATCAGTTCCACAAACGTTGTTCAACCTGCCAATCCAAACTGAAAATTACCCAACTTAGTCCTTTATGCTTTGACCAGCCAACCAACTTGAACCAGATCCAAAATTTTCAGGGATCAGCTATGTATTTCCAATCCGATTAATAAATGGGTCGGGTGTGAACGAGCCTGACCTGATCTATTACGCATCTCAGATCCTGGTTGTGTCTAAGCCCTGGCCATGGAAACCATTTTCTGCACTTGGTTGATGAACTATCTGTAGGTGGTTGTTCTTTCTCGCACTAACAACTTGCAAGGATGGCAGCTTTGATATATTCATAGGAAATAGAGTAGTAATATGAGAGGCTTTGGGGCTTGGAAAATGTTCGAATGCACAATAATCTCAGAGAAACCATTGGTCAGGTTTATATTTATGCATCTATTCTGTTTTATGAATCAAAGGAAAACAAACACCTCTGCATCTCAATAGTGTATTTTTTTTTTTGTTGTTTTGAAAATGAATCTTTATTTATTTTTATTTTTTTGGGTAGAATCGGCATCTCATTAGTTGGGGTCCATTTGGATCTTCATATAGCAAGTGAAGCTCACCTGGTTTGTGCATAAACCAGCATTAATGCGTTTGGATGACCTGAATTACCTAGGAGGATTTCCCCTGACACAGAAACTTCATATACGAAAATGCATATCACAATTGGAAGATTTTTTCTTGCAAACGTCTACAAGAGATGTCATGTTTGAAAACGCATATCCACTCTTAATGTAGGGGTACGTAGCATGCATTGATAGGGCAGGATGGAGTTTCCTTTATGTTGTCCCATGCAAATGTTTATAGGAGAAAAACTTGTCCTGTGCGAAAACACATGTTCACTCCTTTTTTTTAGAGCTGCCTGGAGCATTCTCTGCTCAGCCAGGTTGCCTCTCTGTTTTGCCTTTGTTGTTGTCATCCTGGAATGGAGTTTCTTTTATGCAGCTGCTATCTAGTTCTGGCGAAGTTGGTTGCTGTGATTGGAGATATCTTTAAGTTCCCCTGCAGTTTTCCTTCTCCCTTTCCTCTGGTTTGCTGCTCTGCTCCTTTGTTCCTGCTGCAGCTGCATGGAGCTTTCTCTGTATTAGCATGGAGCTTTTTTTGTTTTGTTTATTTACTTTTGGTTGTATTTTTTCTTCTCCTTTCTCTTTGGGGCTTTGCCCTTCTTTTCTCTTCTCAATACAAATTTACCAATTAGCAAAAAAAAAAAAAAAAAACTTTGATTCCTAGCTAATTCAGCCACACTACTGAAAGGGAAAAAATAAAATCATTTCACTTCTATGCAAAACCTTTTAATTGTCCGCAGTTGTAGCTCATTGTTGGTAAGAAACATGGTGTGCACGTGCGAGTGCATGGGTTTAAATCCATATATATATATATATAACAAAGTATAGATAAATCAGTGAAGAGTAGGTACTAGATAAATCAGTGAAGAGTAGGTACCTTTCTAGGTAAGACCTAAAACTTCATCAACAAAACAGAACAAAGCTCCATTGAACATAGTTCCATAAAAAAGGATCAAGCATGAACTGAAAGAATACTTCATTCACATGCACATGGGCTTTGCTTTGAGTTTTATTATCTTTTGAGTCCTAACTCTGCTGTTGTGCCTGTAGCAAGGGTATTTTGCGAAGTTTCAGCTTGCAGCCCTGTTTTATATCTTTTACAGGTAGAGTTCTTTATTTCTTACATTAACTTTGCTGCACTCATCATCCTCAATGAATTAATTTTAGTACCTCCAACTGTAATCTTCTTTTTCTTCCCAGCATGCCAAAAGATGAGGCTCAACTTTATGCTACTATTGAACTGTAAGTGCTTTTTTCTCTCTCTCATATCCCCCAAGTCTGTTGACCATGAATTTTGTTTAAAAGTCTGTTAGCACTAATGAAAAATGCTAAACAGGTTTCTAAATGCATGTTAGCTTATTCCCATTTTTGTTTTGTAACCATGTTAAATACGAAGTTGCGGTTATATCATATCATGAGGCCTTTAGTTTGTTTCAAGTATCGAAATTATCATAAATGGAGACTGAATCAGCCGCAGAAGTTAATCTCTGTTATCATAACAGTAATTTAAAACATACATGTAACAGAGGTAAGAGAATCAAAATCTCTTTATAAATGTTCTTAGTTCTCTCTGAACAGGATTAGCTTGGATGGAAACAGTGTTTCACAACAAAGTGTCATCAAATTTGGCAAACTTGTCAAGTTCTGGAAAAACGCCAAAGCTTCCTCCCAGAATTCCATTACCCAGCACAATGCATGATTAAGAGAGGGTGGATCCAGCACAATGCAGGTATTAAGAGAGGGTGGATCCAACTTAAAATAGCTACTTTTCTTTTTCCTCCCTAAGAAAAAAGTAAAAGAACATGTATAGAACTATAGATGCGTAGTTATCATGGTATTATTCAATGAAATTCATCACATTATTTTTATCAGTTACTGAATTTATGACACAACTGGATCTTATGTTCCTTTCACTTGCTTTGTAATCCTAATCTCCATTTTTTTTAAGGTCGTATGCTTTGTAATCCTAATCTCCAGTTTTTCACTTATTTACTAGTTTGTGGGTGGTTTCTTTGTAGTGTATGCAACTGTAGTTGGACACTTGTGACAAAAGAATGTATTGTGTTTTAACTGATCCAATACACCATATGATGTTTTAGTTGAATACATTGGCTTCATATGATGAAAGATAGCATTGTGAACTTGCACACCGGACAATATATCTATTTACTTAAAACTGTTTCTCCTTTGAATTCTAAACCCTTGAAGCTATCTTCAATTTTGTCTAGTCATACAAATTATGCTAAATCATTTTTTTTTTCATTGTTTACGCTAACAGATTCTGAGAGAACTTGGCTGTAAAAGAAATTCTCGGCCTTTGATATTAGACCTCATGTAGTGGTTTCTTATTGGGCCAACAACAGCTGATTCTTCTGAAGGTAACATGTGTATTTGCTTACCTTTCTGTGGGTTAGTCTCTTTTGATTCTTGGTTTGCAATCAGATGTAATGGTTCGAGCACCCTGCAAATGCATAATTTTCCTAATGATGTGATTGGCAATGCCACTCACAGGTCACACCCACTTTATGCTTCCACTCAATAAGGTGCATGTTCTTTTAAAATCTGTGACAACAAATATAGAATTGCATGCAAAGCTAGGCATAAATCAATCTGGGCTACCCCACCATAGACACACTGGTGACTGGTATGATGATTGAAATGTAGGAACATGGCTACTTTTAAGTGCATTCTCTATAATATCTGTCAAATGACATAAATATCATGTTGTTGTTGCTTTAGGACAAGGCTTTCTACATTTTTTTACTTTTCCTTTATGTTTGCTGGGTCTGAATTAATGCAAAGGAATAGATAAAAAGTAGTGTAATTGCCATCATGAATTCAATCCAAGATGATGTCTACCATGTGTGATTATCTTTATTTTTGGGTTATCAACTTGGAGTTTCTTCTTCATTGCTTTTCTGTTGTGTCACAACAAAGCTTTTGAATTATTTGCAGAAGAGATTTATCAACAGAAGGGGTGTTCATGGGCCATCTTGAGCTGGTTCAAGCCTTGTTCAATCCTAGCTCATTTAGTTATTGGGCCTAATGTATAGGACCAGCATCTTTTTATGCTTAAAGCCTGATCAGCCTGACATGTTTTCATATGGACTTGGCCAGCCTGACTGGGCTAGAAAACTAGGACCAATTCAAGTCAAGATGCCTCTTAAAAAAGACAAAATCCAGCCCATTCAGACTACACTAGAGCTGGGTCCTGCCGGCTTGGTCCATGAGTATGAGCACTAGTCCTAACCAAGTGTTAGAAACATCCATGATATATATCTATATATTAGATGAGGAACTCATTGGAAGACTCTTGGGGAGGATTCTTCTCAGCTTAGATGACTTTGTTTTTCATTTTTTGGTAAAATGATATTTTTGGATTTCATTGGTTACTACAAAAAACCTGTGACTAATGTCATTGGGCTTTAAAGAGCAACTTGCGTGGGAGCAAGTTGTGGATGATGATGATGATCACATACCAATTTCCCAGAGAGTGAAAAAATCGGTTTCATCAGACAATCGATCCTTATCAAAGAAACCAACAAAGGTTGTCACCTCCCAATTGAAGAAAACAAACAAGAAATCAAAAAAGATTATAAAAGCTTCTAAATACTCAAAGTCGTTGAAGGTGCCACCTGGCTCCGGTGGAGGGCAGAAGTGGACTACATTGGAGCACAATGGTGTCATTTTCCCTCCTCCATACAAACCTCACGGGATTAAGATGTTATACAATGGACAGCCAGTTGATTTAACTCCAGATGAAGAAGAGGTGATGCTGAATATCTTTTATGATCTTGTACCATTTTCACTATTTCTTTTCATTTCTTCTCATGCGATTCTTGTTGCTTCCACTTGTCACATTGCATGTGGCCCGTTGCCCTTGATAAATACATTTTATTCTTTAACTGCAGCTTTGATTTACTATTTTTTTTGTATCTGCTGAAAGTATTAGTTCTGCAGGTAGCTACAATGTTTGCAGTGATGAAAGAAACGAAATATGCGACAAAGCAGAAATTTATTGACAACTTCATGAATGTTTGCAGTGATTATCATACATATGTTATTTTTTTGAAAAAAAATGAACTGTTGCTTTGTGTTAGCTTCATGCGTTTTCTTTGTATGGTAAGTCTAGCTTCTTAGTGAATGAAGTATGAATGACACTGGTTGGTGTAATTAATGGAGTAATGATGAAGAAATTGATGTCTTGATGGATCATGTTATGTTACTACTGAAGGCTGTTTGAAATCCAATTGTTTCTTAGGTTGAATTGGAGGACCCTGTTGAGAACATTGGTGCTAAGTTGGTGAGACAAGCTGCAGCAAAGACCAATGACTTGGCTAGGGATGGCACTACTACTTCTGTTGTTCTGGCGCAAGGTCTGATTGCTGAAGGTGTTAAGGTCTATGATATATTTCTCTTCCATGATTGTTGCTGAACCTGAGGAATATTTGTTTCCCCTCTTTTTTTTTTAGAAATTCCAGCATTTTTGTAGTACTAATTAGAAGCCAATTCAAGTCAGGTGATTGCAGCGGGTGCAAACCCTATTCAGATCACTCGTGGCATTGAGAAAACCACCAAAGCTCTGGTGGTTGAGTTGAAGTTGATGTCCAAAGAGGTAAGTTGAATGCACATACATTTTTTTGGCCCGGACGATTGTTTACTCGTGTAGGTGCAACTTAAATTGATTCTGATGGATGTTAGCGTACTTTCAAGATTTAAGTACAAAAAAAAATGTTTATCTGCATCTGGTTGGGCTTAAAACTGTCCTTGGTAGGTGTGGCAATGAGCTGGATCCTGGCCTGGCCTCTGTAAGCTAACTCTTTGGCTTAAGGTCCTAAAATTCAAACCTGGATATGTCCCTGAGGTGTGAAAGGTAGGCTGAAGATCAACCTTTTATAACTGTTGATATGCCTGGATTCAGGGTTGGATAGAGAATATTGCCAAGCATAGGTCTGTATTCTCTTTTGTTAAGCTGGAAAATTAGGTCCAAGTGGGGCCTGAGTCCAGCGATTGACATGTTATGTATGGAAGCCGTGCCAACCTGATCATGTGCCTGTAGTGTTATACGCTCTGTTTGCTTTCATTAGTTCATTGACATCTTGACGCAAGCAATTGAAAGCCCTAGCCCTAATTAAATAGAAAACCAAAATTCCAGCCCTAAACCTAATCAACAGTAAACAATGCAAGAAAACGAGGAGATAAAGTAGTACTGCTATCAGTGAATAATCCAATATTTTCTTCAATACCAGGAGAATGCATCAGTCCCAATGGAGAAGAATGCTGAAAACAGTGTTCTATACAATGTCCAAAACTAGAAAAAAAACTAAAGAACTGCTGAAGAAAGAAATCGTCGACTCTTAGTCTCTTCTATATGTTTATTTGGCATGCCAACTATCCATTTCTCAACCAAGTCGGTTAAATTTCCTAACTTAAATTGCCCCCCACATAAATCAAATTAAAGAAACTATGGTAAGAACTGTCGAACCTGAATTTTGCTGTGCAAAGTCGGACGTCTGGGGCCCAAATGGCCCGCCTTTTGGACAAGGGGGCCTCATCAGTAAATAGTAGACTGATGGGCAACCCTGCTTGTATAAGGTTTGTGTGGGTTTGGGCCCATTTAGACCCATTTATTAAAGGCCCCCAAAACACTACACGTTCTGCCAATTTTTGTGGATTTTCTGGTTTTTGCAAATAGGCCGGCGCTAAATAATTTATTGCTACATAAAAAGTTATATATACTGAAATGGTAAAAGTTAATTTATTGCTACATAAAAAAAAAAAAAACCAATTAGAAAATTACAATGAAATTTAAGAGTTAGTCACAAGTTGTTACTTCCTAATGTCATATGTGAACCTTTAAATCTACCGCACATGATTTTCTTTACATGGTAGTTTCTTCGGAACCTGTAAAATGGTTATGGACTGGCTTTGTCTGTTAGCCTTTCGTAGTGTTTTGTTGTAGTTGTCTACCTGTTTTAGAATTTTATGTCTTCACTTGCCTCTTTTAAAAGGTTGGTTAGTATTTTTTTATTGGTAGGAGCTAAAGAGTCACAGGAAAAGTGCTGGACAACTTCCATTAGTACACTAAGAAACACAAGAAATACGGAAAAGAGGACATCCCAATCTTAAGCCAAAACCAAGCTTTGATGGGAAATTCCTTGCTTAGCCAATTGGTCTGCCATTGAATTTTCACTCTAGTCCTCTTCACATGTGCAAATGATGCTTTAAGCATTTTTCCCAGATCAATTACTTCACCTGGTTCGCCAAAGCACAAGGAGTTCTACATAAACCCGACGCCTATGTAATTTGCAAAGAGAATCGCTTTCTAGTATTAATCTTTGAAGGTTTAATCTGTGAGCCTCAAGGAAGCCTACACACATAGCTTCTACCTCTGTTATATTTAATGAACAGAAACCAGCCGAGCTTGAAAAATTATGGAAGTTCTCTAGTGCATCATGAATGACCCCTCCCAAAACTTGCTGCACCTGGAATACCAATTGGACTTCTGTCAAAATCTTGCTTGCAAACCCCCAATGGTGGGGGCCACCAATCTGGGGAGGCATTGTGGCTTAAACAGGTTCAGATGCCCTGTTGCTGATCTTAAGTTTATTCCTTCGGCAACTTTTAATAATGCATCATATTGTTGCCTATATCTATGAAATGTAAATCATCTTTATTTTTCATATACGTTCTCAAGGATCAGCTGGCTTGTTGAATTTAATAGCGGTTTTATTGTCCTTGTATCTGATATGGACTTGTATTGATACTGCCTGATTGTGTTGTTTCAAAGATTCTATTTGTTGATTTATTTCCTTTTCTTTTATCTTATGATGGGTTTAATAATATTGATTTTGGAGCATTTGCACATATTTTATGTATAACAACATATAACGTATTTGCAAAAAAGTTACTTGGTTGTTGTCATTGTATTGCCGCTTATGTTCTTTAAGGAGGCTGATTATAGGGATTGGGGTCTGATCCTACTGATTTAGTCTAATATTCAAGGACTCTGAGGTAAAAATGTAAAAATTTGAATGAATGTGACATCACCTTATTTGGTAGATTTTTTTTTTTTTTTTGATAACATTATTTGGTAGATCCTTGCTATAACATCCTTGTTTGCCATTGTTGTTTGTGACAATTTGGGAATTTCTCAAAAACTCAATGTAAAGTATTTGAAAATTTCAGTTTGAATTGGATGTGCCAAGGCTTCTGGTCTAACCTGCTCTAAATGGCCTGCGCAGGTTTTTATGTGCAAGTTTAAATCAATGCATTTGCTTTAAGTAGTTAGCCATTATGTGCTTACTTTCCCTTACAAGTATCTTGATCATATGCTGTTATGGATCCTTGTCATGTTGCCATGTGTAACGCAGATGCATGCTGAATACCCTTGCCATTTATTTATTACCAATTGATGGAATACATTTTTAGTGGTTCTTGAAAAGTATTATTTGGCCTTATTATTTATTAAAGATGAGATTCGTCAGTGTAAGTTGACATGTTTCCTTTCCCATTAATTTTCTGATCACTCTATTTCTGAAAGTTTGTAGTTGTTTTCTTGCAGTTGCATGCAGGTAACAGAAGATGGCAGATTCAGAGGACATTCAGCCTCTCGTGTGTAACTGTGAGAAAGATGCTAAACATAAGCACCCCCATCTTATGTAACTCAGGTTGGTTTTAAATCCTGTTGGATCAATGTATTTGGTTTCATTAGTGAATCCAATGTTTCATTCTTCAGATACATGAACATTAGTATTTTTTTTTCAGATGGTGTTCATGCAAAGAGAAAGATAAACAGCAACCCAAAAGCTTGGGACGTAGAGTTAGAAGAAGAACATTCTCAGTCTCTATCCCATTCCCATCAAGAGCAGACCATGGTCTCTCCACTCTTGAATATGAACATATAATTGTCAAAATGCATTTTTTTTAATTTTATAATGGTAATGGTAAAGTGTTTTCAATGTTGCAAGGATGTTTGAATATTAATATGAAGTGAAATGAATTTTCTTGTTTCATTTGTTGATGATTTTGGAATGGAAATGGATGTAGGGTGTGTAGCAGATGTGGTCTTGGATAATGGAATTAGAAATTTCAATTTATTCATGTGACAAACAGGAAAAGAAATTTAAAAATCAAATAAATAAAAAAAAATATTCCCGGTGAGAAACGTCGCCGGCAAAAAGAATTTTCGTAAATTGTAAATCTTTTCCACTTTTCCCGGCGCAAATTAACGCCGGCGAAAGTCTTTTTAAATTTATTTTTTAAAAAATAAACCACTTTTCCCGGCGCAAATTAACGCCGGCGAAAGTCTTTCTAAATTTATTTTTTTAAAAGTAAACCACTTTTCCCGGCTCAAATTAACGCCGGCGAAAGTCTTCTATGAAAAATAAACAACTTTTCCCGGCGCAAAAAAACGCCGGCAAAAGTTTTCTATGAAAAATAAACATCTTTTCCCGGCGCAAAAAAACGCCGGCAAAAGTTTTTTAAAATTTATTATTGAAAAAATAAAAGTCTTTGCCCGGCAAAATAAACCTCCTTTTCCGGCGAAATAAAATGCTGGCAATGGATAGATTTTTCCTGGTGCTACCTCTTTTTCGCCGGCAAATGGTATTACTGGCGTACCTTTGCCGGCGCAAGAGAAATCGCCGGGAATAGTTTTTCCCGGCGTTTTATGGACCTTTTCCGGCGCTTATTTAGCGCCGGCAAAAGTGCACATTGTTGTAGTGTACCCATTCGAAGCTCCGAAAACCAGCTTTTCAGCCTTGGGGGCAAAATCAGTCATTTTACATAAAATCTGGACACAAATTTTGGTGTCTCCAAAACCCGCGAAATATATACTTTTTGGAAATTAGATTTTTTTATGAACAACTTTCTCTGCTTCGTCAAACTCATCCGAGGCCCGGAAAACCATGTTTTTAGCCCGACAATTTTGTTAAGTTGTGTAGTGGGACCCACCTTCATTCTCTATATAAAGAGAACTCACATTCACTTTCCCCTTCTTCTTGCTCAAAAACATTGTGGAGGGGCTGTAGCAACCACTTTAGGGTTTTCTTCCCTTCTTCTTCTTGCTTTTTCCTCTTCAATCTATCTCAAACGCTTGCCAAATGAAGGAATCGATTCCATCATCTTCTTCCCCATCTTGGAGGCTTTCCATTGATACCATTTGTAGAAGAAACCACTCATTCTAAGGTTCGTTTTGAGCAAGCTATTGCCATTTGAGGGTCTTCCATGTAAGCTATCATTCTCATCTTTTAGCTTTGTGTTCTCCTAGCCCTAAAGAGTCCCCATCTCCATTATTGGGAGCTCTCTCCTTCTTGTTCTTTGTTTTGGCTTTTTAGAGTTCTAATGGGTTGTATTTTGGGGGTTTTTGTGTAGCTTGGAGATCTTTGGCTTGGGAGTGTGCTTAGGAGCTTGTTGAGCTATCTTGGAGGCCAAGGCAAGTGGATGAATAGATGGTTGTAAGTGTTAGCTTGTTTTATGAGAAAATATGGCATTTCATTACTTGTTCTTAGTGATTTAATACTTGCTTCTAATTATCCTTTTCACTACGTTTCTATTGATTTCGAAAATGTGCATATTAATGTGTCTTTCTCATTTGTTTAATCTCTTGGAAATGTATACATTTTGTTTTGGTTAGATTTTGATTTTTGTGTTACCTATGGATTTCATATATGATGGGTGGTATGGTGATAAATGTGATGGATTCTTGGTGTACGTTGTGGAATGACTGGTGATGAATTAATGGTGATTTTGGGAAGGCAAAGAGACCCCTTATTTTGTGACAAATCAGTGGTTAAAAGGGGCTTGCAATAGGATGGAGAAATGAGCTCGAAATGTACTAGAAACCAGCTTTTGACAGAGTTCGCTCGAGCGAGCCCTCCCAAAGAGTGGTTGGCTCCGGTTCGCTCGAGCCAACTGTTCCTCATACCTAGGTTTGCTTTGGAAACTTGTAAAATGATGTTTTAATGCTTGGGAGAGGTCTATTTGGAGTCCCAATGCAATGGTGAGAACTAGGAGGTGATGTATGGAGTTTTGGTTGAGAAAGAAACCCCATCACAGAAATTTATTTAGGAGTTTTGTCTTGCCAATGTGTATAAGGGGCTCGGAATGTCCTTGATCTTCAAGAGTGCCAAGCAAAAAACAAATATCGACGTACGAGTGCCTTATTCACATTGATTTAAATCTTGAACCCTCAATGTATACTCCGGAATTATATGGAGATCCATTCATGTCTTATTTTACACATTTTGGCTAAAACATCTAGATTTAGTTACTTTTGCCCGTTTCGGATTAAAATGATTCGCTTTGGATTATTTAGCTTATCTTGACTAAAAATCAACAAGTTTGGTATTTCGTTCATTTATCCAAAAACAATTAGTTTTGCCAACTCATGTAACTTTATGAGTTTTTATAGGCATAATGGGAGGATTGCTCTTTACAGATGAATGTTAAATATTGCATATTTTACCTATCATTAGTTTGAATTTTATTGACATCTCATATGCATATTATTTGCCTTACACAGAGATTTTATCATTCTGTAACATTAACGGATTATCGGATTATCATGTAAAAATCCAATTAATTGTAGCGCATTTTTATGTAATTTCTCTTGTGTAGGTGGACCTCGCAACTATCCCAACATTCCGGCTAGTATCCCAAGCTATTAAGAAGAGATTTCAATAAATAAGTTGGATGAATAAATCTTGGTGAAGTATTGAAGAATTCCAAAGTAAGAGAAGACTTTAATGAAAAAAGAAGTCAGTTTCTAACATAAAGGAATGGTTGGTGTATTGGTTAGAGCTTGGGTTTTTATGGAATATGTTATGGGTCCAAATCCCAACAATTGCATTTTTTTTTTTACTTATAAAATATTCCATCCAACTCACCTCTCCACCAATCAAAGCTTGCCATGGCACAAATCCATATGAAAGGATATGAGCTAATCAAAAGCATCCAAAATGAAGGACCACATAAAGCAAAATGCACATATGCTTTTGGAAGGAAAGTTTGTTGCAACCAATTAAATTGAAGCTATCCATATGAAAGCAAAAAAGCCAATAAAAAGCCTTCAAATCAAATTCAAGCAATCCATGTGAAAGCAAATGGGACAATCAAATGCCTTCAAGTTGCAACTAATCAAATGGAAGCAATCCTTGTAAAATGAAATGAGCCAATCAAATGTCTTCAATGTTCCTATAGATTGGAATGTAATTGTAAAGTGAAGAGGGGGAGAGGGAGGGATCTTTTGGCAAGTTAGTCTTTTTGTAATTTTATTTTTACTTTTAGATTGTAACTAGGAGCTTCTTTATAACTAATCTAGAGAGAGAGTGTGTAATTGAAGATCATTAATGAAGATTTAAAGCTCTTTCTTGATGTTTAGTGGCTAAGGCTCTTGGATTAGGCTCTCATTTTGAAGCTAAGTATATGTGATTAGTTCAATTATATGCATGTTTTAGTTTAAATTCCTTATTTTTGCCTTAATTGATTAATAGATCTTAGATCTAATTCTGCTAATCTCTCTAATTTCCCATGCTCTATCTCTACACTTGATGCTTCGATAATTTCAATTGATGTTTTGTAATTGGATAAAGTTCTAGCACATAGCATGCTGTAGAGCTCTTATATTTGATCTTTTGTATCTTGATTTTGATAATTTATTGTTAGGGTGGCTAAATGATGATTTAGGATCTTGGCCTTTTTATTATTGTTTTTTTTTTTTTTTTTTACTTTGATCTTCATTGTTATATCATCCAATCCAATTAGGCAAGAGATTGCTAATTGGATTGTAGATTTGAGAGTTGAATTAGAACATGTATTGGTTGAATTAATTACATACTTTATGGATTTTGGATTGCCTAATTTCTTATTTTTATTGTTGTTAATTTAAATCTTTGTTTGACTTATTATTTTCACTTTTAGATTGTTAGATCCACATTTCACACAACTTGTTTTAAAATCCTACACATTTCACAGAACATCTTCACATTAAATCTTCCATTTCCACCACCACTCATCCTCTAGTTTAGTGTAGTTTGTTAGATCTTATTAATTTCATATTTTAAATTGTTAGTTAGAGTAGTTTAGTTGCTATTTTAGTTTTGTTTCACATTTCAATTAGTTTAATTTCATTTTTTCACACATAGTTTAGTAGTTTCAATTGTTCACTTCAATTGTTTACATTAGCCATATCTTAGTTCAATTCTACTTTAATTGGATTCAATGCTTCTTCCATCTTCTCTCCGTGGGATCGATAATTCGGACTCTTTAGTCCTTTACTACTTAACGACACCGTAGTCTTGCGGTTAAGCGCTGCACATCTAAGTGTCGATCATTTACATGAGTGTGTGCGCTTTGACTTGGCCTGTTCAGTAGTTCCTCACCATATTTTGTGTGCTCGCTCATTTTTTATTTATGTGTCGGCACCGCTAAGCTTGGACAACGTTGCAGGTTGTAGTATCGGCTATATCATATAAACAGTGAGCTTGACATCGAAACCACGTCACATATGGGGTAGTGTTTATTTAGCTTGTTATTTGTATAGCTTTTATTAGCATTTTTCTCAGGATCTTAATTAATACACATTAATATTTGTAACTTGAACAAATTCGGGAATGATTATCTTCAGAGTGTGTTTGAATTTGTCATCCTCACACACGCGGACCCTATGAGAAAATAATTCTTACTTAATTCCTTTCGCGCCTTCGAGGTTGGGGCGCTACAGGGCCCGGGTTCGAGGGTGTGACACTTACTAAAAAAATTAAAAAAACCAAAAATTACATCAAAACTCCTAGACTATCCCTAAATAACTTTCTAAGATCTTCCACAAATCCACGGAATAAAAAGTGCCCTAAAATGCGCAAAATGATAACTTACTATATATAATAAGTTTTGTACAAAAAAGTAGTGTTTTGACCTTCAAAACGGACTAATTTCGCAACTGAAGACTCCAACCATCTTTGGCTATTATCAGCTAAGGCATAGAGCTCGTCAATAGCTTTAAAACACATGGTTATGGGCCCGATGATGATATCCGGATTACAAGTTATGGCTGTCTTAAGTTGACACTACTGATTTAACCTTTGGGCTTGACATGCAATCTTATTGTTCTAGAAATTCATCTGTGACTTGTTTTACATTAATTCCATACTCTTGTTAAAATCTTAAAAAAAATAATAATAATTTACATGATTTGGTCTACATGAATGTGCAATCAAAGCAATTTAAGATGCAATAGAAGGGTTTTTTTTTTTTTTCATTCTACGTTTTGTTGTGTTTTTTCCCAACATGGTTGAGGCTTTCTTTGCCTCTATTATTGTCAAACGCCTGGCCACTTCTCACGCTTGCTTGTTTGTTTTTTTTTTTCCTTACCCTATCAGAGCAGGGACTTAACGTAGGCCATCCAAGTGGAAAGTAGCCCATGCATGTGGACTGAGTCGCATGCTGAAAAAATAAAAATAAAATAAAAAACCATGGGTACCCAGGTGACATCCAGGGCTCCCGACCAACTGGGCAAGGGCATGCTGTCATGGGATTAATTCAAAGGCTTGTTTTATACAAAGTGAGCAGGTCCGTCATTGATCCTCTGCTAGGAAAGGGCCGGGGCGGGGCGGGGGGGGGGGGCGGCGGGCAATGTGCTCACCAGCCAACCACGACAATGATGCCATCATGTTGGTGAGCACGGGAACATTTGGGAGTCCATCTAGTGAACATAATGGGAGAATTCAGATGTCCGAACCCAAATCCTCTTAGGTATCCTGCAAACAATTGGGTAGGGTTGGCAAAATGTGACCCAACTCATTATTCCTTTCAGAAACCAACCTACATTCAACTCGCATAACCCAACCCGGCAACAACATGGGAAAAGAAAACATGACCCATATTATAATAGGTCGGTTAGGGTCAACCCAAATCACCTACCTAACCCATTTCAATAGGTGGTTTAAGATTGAAATTAAAAATATAGCCATGAAATTAAAAATGAATTAGTTTGGGCCAAGGGTCTACAGGTTAGATCATGTTCAACAGGTTGACCTGCACTTAATGTGGATGACACGGGTTCAGTCGGGTCGACCCATATTCTGGCTCAGGTAAAAAAACAAATTATTATTATTATTATTATGGACCTGATAAATATACTCATTTTAAAATTGAATCTGATATGAGTTTATAAACCCAACCAATTTTGACCAGCTGAGTCTTTGGGCCGTTAATTATTACAACCAAAAAAGCTCTGGAGCATCCAATTCCAGCTATATCGATCCTCTGTTGCTTTCCTTCTTGAAATCTCCAAACGCGTCAGTCAACTTTCCCCTGAGCTTCCATTCCAACCACCCCAGCTTGCACTCTGCTGTCCTTCACTCACGCGCTCCTCTCACACTTTCCCCACCCAAATGCCCCTGTTCACTCCTCTTTCACAAATGTATATAAATATCAATACACCCATCTCCCTCTCTCACACATCCAAACACCCATCTCACATCTCCTTCTCAATCCCTCTCGTTTCCCAAAAATCTTCTAGCATTTGCTTGCTATGGCTCCTTCTCCAATTAGGATCATTTTTCTTGTATTGGCAGCCTCAGCAATGGTTGCCTTTGCTGGTAATTTCTACCAAGAGGTTGATATTACATGGGGTGATGGTAGAGGAAAAATACTCAACAATGGTGACTTGCTCACTCTCTCTCTAGACAAGTCCTCTGGGTCTGGCCTACAGTCCAAGAATGAGTATCTGTTTGGGAAGTTTGAGATGCAACTCAAGCTCATCCCTGGAAACTCTGCAGGCACTGTGACTACATATTATGTGAGTGTTTTTAATCAGATCTTTGGATTGGTTTATTGCTTATTGGGTATTGATTGTTGGGGTGGATTTCTAACCTGTTTTTGGTTGTGGGATTGCAGCTTAAAGCTCCAGGAACGACGTGGGATGAGATTGATTTTGAGTTTCTTGGCAACCTTAGCGGCGACCCTTACACGGTTCACACCAATGTGTTCACACAAGGGAAAGGGAATAGAGAGCAGCAGTTCCATCTCTGGTTCGACCCCACCAATGATTTCCACACCTACTCCATCCTTTGGAATCCCCAACACATCCTGTAAGCCCTCTTTTCTCCTCCTTTTTTTTTTCCTCATTCATCAAAGACTCCCATTTTCTGGGGATCATTCCCATCAAAGAGGGAAGCTTTTAGTATGGTATTAACTTTCCTTCTTGGGTCTTTTTCCTTCAGATTCTCCATTGATGGTATTCCGATAAGAGAATTCAAGAACCAGGAGTCGAAGGGTGTTCTCTTCCCCAAGAGCCAGTCCATGAGGATGTACTCCACACTATGGAACGCGGATGACTGGGCCACCAGAGGTGGGCTTGTGAAAACCGACTGGTCCCAAGCCCCTTTCACTGCTTCCTACAAAAGCTACAATGCAGAGGCCTGCGTTTGGTCGTCTGGAGCATCTTCTTGCTCTTCTTCTCAGTCATCAAATGGTGGATGGCTAACCCAAGAGATGGACTCGGCGAGCCAAGGGAGGCTGAGATGGGTGCAGGAGAATTACATGATCTACAACTATTGCACTGATTTTAAGAGGTTTCCCCAAGGCCTCCCTGCTGAGTGCTCCACTGCTTGATTAAAGGCTTTTTGAGAAAAATTACTCTACGAAACATTATTTTCATTATTTTATTTTAGATGATATTGAATGAAGGATATAAGAAATTTCATTATTTTATACTCTTGAATCATGATTGTATTGATGTAAAGGGGGTTTAATTTAAATTTATTATTCTTTTTACATCTCGTGTACATTCAGTGAACTTTTTACCTTATCCCTGGGCATTATTTGCATGGGTGCATAAGTTTCAATCTACTGTGCAGAAGAAAAAAAAGTTTGAAAGTGCAATAAAGGAAAACCGGATGTATCTTAGGCCAAATCCTATGATATAAGTGCACTCCAAAGGATCAAAAGACACCCCCCCACCTATCTGTGCACGGTGATGGAGACTCGAATCATCATTCTATTTAATTAATTAATGGGCAATAAGTTTCACCGTTCAAAACAAGTGCAAATCGATTTTATGGTCTAGTCAGTTTGGATGGGTATCAAACCTCGAATCGATGACTATCAAAGTGGTCCATTTGGATAGATCATAAGGTGGGCTGCATTAGGTGTTTAATATTGAGTGCCAATCCTTGGCGGAGGCTTCTCCTTGATTAAGGGCACATTTGTGTACATGTAATTTCCGTGGAAATTGGAAATTGCCACATCAACAAAATCCATGGGTTTCAAATTCTTTAGAAAAGTTTTTCCGCGGAAGTCAAAATTTTATGTTTGGTGCAAAAAGGTTTTCCTCGATGAATTAATGCTAATGTTGTTTGGTGCAACTATGGATTTCTTTAGTGAAAACCATTTTTTAGTGAAAACTATTGGGTGGGTGGGTTGGTATGTGTGTGGGGTGGGTGGGGTTGGGAGGGGAAGAGGAAGAAAGAGGGTGGTTGGGTGGAGTGAGGGTGAGAGAGAGGAAATTGGGGGGTCGGTTTTCCGTGGAAATGGACCCCCCCCCCCCCCCCCCCCCCATAGGAAGTTTATTTTCATGGTTAGGAAGGAAAAAGCTGACGTGGCGAAAAAGCATTTTTGCAGAAAACTGCCGCACCAAACACATGAAAAAGAAGTTTTCCGCAGAAAACTACAACCTTTTCCGTGGAAATGGGCTACACAAACATGCCCTAAATGTTCACTTACATACTATAAAGCTCTTATGAGAAAATGATTCATGAATTACCAAAATGTCCTTTCATTCACAATCGAATCAAATCTTAAGGTGGGTCCTCCCAAATACCATAATCATTGTAGGATCACGTAACTAGTGTAATGATAGTAGCTCCTTTTAAACAATAGCGGACCCATATAGTTTCCAAATTCATTTTATAAAATAATTAATTAAAAATACATCCATAGTTAGCGTTTCAACAATATGTGAGTAAATATATCTAAATTAATTTTATAGTCTACCAACTTAAAGTACTTGCATATTTAGTTAAATATAAATCCTCAAATGAGAACCATCTCACAAGTAATTACTTTTTTCATAAGCCCAAATTTGACGCTCATCCAGAAACTACTTATGATTAAAATCCAAAAATATGATGCCTTAAACAACCATTAAACTTGAGAGCCATAGATCAAATATTAGAATAATCTAAGTGGGTTTAGATTTTGGATATCTATGGGTCTCATTCAATTCTTTGAATCTCCCACCTCTCCCGTGGTTAGCATAGCCCTAGGTGAACCCTACAAGGAGGAGTTGCTTAACGATGATGCTAAGGAGATGTGCTCTAAAGGGGATAGCCCTTAGTTAATTATTTATATAAGTTTGAACTTAAATAAACAGGGGAAAGGGCCCATTTAATAAACAAGCACGCTCAAATATATAGGTTCCAACTACATTAATAAGTAAAAAAAGGTCCTATTTGAATGCATAAATGAAAAGGAAAGACAAAAAGCTCGGCCTTGAGCCCTTGACGTTGAGAGTAAGATAAGTAGGCCGCTTGGTTTGGCTCTCATATGAGGAGGCGCGGCCCTAAAAGGCCTTTAAAATGAGGACTTTTGTTTTTAAGAAAAAACGTGAGGGTCGGACTTGGAAAGATTTTACTTTTGAGAGCAGTACTAGGCCCAGCCGGGCCTGGACCTTCTGGTTTTTTTTTTTTTTTTTTTTTTCTATTATATATGTTTACATATTTAAATATATACCAAAATGCCCCTATTGAGTTATTTTGCTGGGGCTCCATTTTGCAAAGCTTTGTAATTCTTCTATTATTTAGAACATGAAATATAGGATCTATATGAAATGTGTTGCTCTAATTTTGTTGAATCTAATTTTGTTGATTGACCTTTGACCTTTTAGATATCCATTTGTTCTAAGATCTCTTATATTTAAAAATTAAAAAGAAAATGTTGCATCAACTGCTTATTTCCTGTTGTTGTAATATCTGTAGCTACACCTTATATTGCTTATTTGTATGCATGCTCATTACATACAAGAGTGGTTTTTTTTTTTCTTTTACTGTCCTTCCTTTGTCCCGTAGTCCATCAGTTTTCTTTTACTGTCCTTCCTTTGTCCCGGAGTCCATCAGTTACAAGCAAAGCATGGGTTTTGAAGTAAATGTTTTGCCAATATTTCCAGGGAAAATGTTCTCTTATGAGCAACTTCAAGTGCAATTTAGCAGTATGAGGCTCATTTGGGCCCTCCTTTCATTAGTGCAACCCATTTGATAGCCTTTTAATCCCTTAATCTGACATTAGGCTCAGATTTACACAAATTGAACCTTGAGTCACCATCGGAATGAGTCTCAAAACATCTACAATTAAAAAGCCATTAAAATTTAAGGCTGTTAACTCAATGGCTACGATAATCTCATAGGGCTGATTCTTTCTTTGGTTCCCCATTGTCTACCTGGAGACCTTTCAATCTGCTCTCCTCCCATTGGTAAACTTATATTTTTAAGTGGGCCTACGGCCCACGAGCTAAGAGGAAATGTTCTTTAAAATTCACAAAGCAGCCCTGTTTTTCCTTTTATGTTTCTGCTGGAGCTAGAAGAGGCATTGGAATCATCTGAGACTGTCGGACTAACATGAAAAGTAATTAGACTATGTCTCCTATGGGAAAAGTATCTGTGGGTGACTTAGAGGACCTGATTCTGGACTCACAGAAGGCCGGAACTCTGAAGTGTCCAAAATAACTGCCCCATTTTTAGTAGGACAAGATCCCAGTTACTTGGCCATTCACCCTCAACTCTTTGCCAGACGTACCCACTGTGCAAATGACATCTTCTCAAGAAATTTTCATCTCTTTTTCAAAGTTAATATATATCCTGTGAACTTCTAATTGTAAAATTAATTGCTGTCCCTGATGTTAGAAATTCTCTATTTGATTAGTGAGATCTCTAGAGTGTTATTCTTACTTGTAAGATGATGGTGAGCAATTGAACATTTAGAAATCCAGTTGGGGACATTATCAGGGAATTGCGATATCTCCCAAGGATTTGAGCTGAATGGGAACACAAGGAGCCCAAAAGGTTCATGCCCAAGACATGGAATAGAGGATAAGACAAGTCACTCATGAATCTAGAAAGGAAGACTAATACTAATTGATGATGCCAAAAGGTGGTTTTCGGGCACCACCGGTCAAGTGATATGCAATTAATGTAAAAATTAATGGAGAGAGAGAGAAAGAGAGAGGGGATTTATAGTGGTTCGGTCAGTGTGACCAATGTCCACTTTAATTGGTGAATTTACTGCTCTGGGGAAGAGATTACAAAGTATGAGATTACAATGATGATGTGAAAGTAGATCAGGAGGAGACTCGCTTTTTTGATAGGACTCTCCTTTTATACTCTTCCCCCAACGGGTGGGGAGATTCTCCAGCGATCTCCAGCGAGGTACGCTCCATTCTGGTGGAGTCTTCCGAACCGTCCTCAACAGACGAGCAGGTAAGATTTCTTCCGTAGGACTTGGTGAAGGCCGTTTAAAGGAACGAGGCACTGACTCCGTCATTCGGTGGATCTGGACCCGGCCCTCGAAGGTTGGACATAGACCTGGACCCATCATGGACTTGGGTCAGTCAGACCTGACCCGCTATCGTGGACCGAGCCGTTTGGGCTTAACCCGTCAGCGCAGATTGAGCCATTTGGGCCTGACCCATCATTAATATTTACACATAATTCATTACAATAACGATAAAGAGCATACAAAAAAAAAAAAAATGAATTCCTATATGTTAAAGAAAATAATGAAAACATTATTTCCTATAGTAGTTGTATCAAAGGGTTTTTTGAATCAAGCAGTGGAGCATTCAGCTGGGATGCCTTGTGGGAACCGCTTAAAATCAGTGCAATAGTTGTAGATCATGTAGTTCTTCTGCACCCATCTAAGCCTCTCTTGGCTCGCTGAGTCCATCTCTTGGGTTAGCCATGCACCATTAGATGACTGAGAAGAGGAGCAAGAAGAGGCTCCAGAAGACCAAATGCAGGCCTCAGTGTTGTAGCTTTTGTAGGAGGCAGTGAAGGGGGCTTGGGACCAGTCGGTTTTGACTAGCCCACCTCTCGTGGCCCAGTCATCAGCGTTCCACAAGGTCGAGTACATCCTCATAGGCTGTGAAAAACCACTTAACTTGCCTTAACACAGGCAGAGGTCCCACTTATACGATCTCAGATGAATATCAATAACAAGTGATTAAACTAATAGTTAACCCTAATCCTGATTAAAACAATCAAACCAAAAGAGAGAGAATGACACAGGATTTTTACGTGGAAAACCCTACTCAGGAAAAAACCACGGGTCTTACCGTCTAGACCAACAGACAACCAAGCACTATGATAATTGAAAGTTACAAGAGAACTCACAACCCTTTTTCTCAGTTGCTGACTCAACCTAAGGACTGCAAGGAACTTGCCGACAACTCGCCGTACACCTTCACCGTGCTTGAACAGCAATGTCTTCAAGAAAATTGATGGAACTTAGATCAAGGCTGGAACATGCAGCATAGCTTCAGTAATGGCAGCCTTGGGGTAGGAAGATGAATCTCTCAAACTCTCTCAATAATATTTCTTCTTCTAAAGAGATCATCTGGAGAGGAGAGATGTATGGCCTATATAAAGGAACAATTTCGTGCAACAAGGCCAATTCAAACAGGTAACTTCTTTCCTTGAAAATAGAAGTAGGAGTTGTAATAGAAATAGGAATCCCAGGTTCGCTCGAGCGGTCAAGAGGGTTCGCTCGAGCGACCCTAACTTTAGTAACTTCCGGACAGCGCAGGGATTCTTTGGTCGAGCGGATATTAAAATGCGGTCGAGCGACCCACTCTCTGTGAGAGGCTCGAGTGGGTCGCTCGAGCGGATGTAAGATCGCTCGAGCGACCAATCTAATATGACAGAGTCCGAACTCCTTCTGCTTAGTATCTCTGCAGTCCAATCCTAGACTCAATACAAGTTAATAAGAGTCCCAGTTTTGTCCATATCCCAACGAATTAGCCAATAAAATCCTTACAGGCTGGTTCTTCGGAAAGAGCACACCCTTCGACTCCTGGTTCCTGAATTCTCTTATGGGAATACGATCGATAGAGAATCTGAAGACATAAAAACACAAGAAGCTAAGTTAATGCTATACTAAAAGTTCCGTTACAATGAAAAGTGTTTTTGCTCATTTTTCCCGAGATTTAGGTAGGAATAGTCCGCTAAAGAGAAATAAGTATAGTAATAAAGTCAACTAGTCCTGAGTTCGAATCTCATAAGGCGATGTCATTGAAAAACTAATTGTGCATGTTGCAAAATCTACGCTAATGGGGTTCTCTTAAGAGGAGCATTGTTGGAGGAATGGTTAGCTTAAGGAAACTTAATAGTTTGGGAGGAGAAAGGCCTACTTATCTTGTTACATTGTCCAAAAATCAAGTGGGGTCCAGTTATCACTCATGGACCATAGTAATAACAATAATCCCCAAAAATGGGTGTTTTATATGATTGGAGAAAGTGGGGAAAAGAGAGCTTACAAGATGTGCCGGGGATTCCAAAGGATGGAGTAGGTGTGGAAATCCTTAGTGGGGTCGAACCAGAGATGAAACTGCTGCTCTCTCTTCCCTTCCCCATGAGTGAACACATTGGTGTGCACTGTGTAAGGGTCACCACTAAGGTTGCCAAGAAACTCAAAATCAATCTCATCCCACGTCGTTCCTGGAGATTTAACCTGCAGCACCATAAACACTTACAAGTTAGAAATCAACCACAATTAAAACCAATACCCAATAACCAAATAGCCAATCCAAAAGACCATAATAAAAAACTCACATAATATGTAGTCACAGTCCCAGCAGAATTTCCTGGGACGAGCTTGAGTTGCATGTCAAACTTTCCAAACAGATACTCCTTCTTGGATTGGAGACCAGACCCAGAGGTCTTGTCGAGAGAAAGAGTAAGCGACTCACCATTGTTGAGTATTTTACCACGACCATCACCCCATGTGATATCAACTTCTTGGTAAAAATTACCAGCAAAGGCAACCAGTATAGAGGCTGCCAATACAAGCAAACTGATCCTAATCTTAGTAGAAGAAGTCATAGCAAGCAAATGCTATAAGATTTTAAGTGAAATGAAAGGTATCTGGGTTGAGTTGTGAGATGGGTGTTTAGATGTGTGTGAGAGAGATGGGTACGTGGGTATTTATATACGTTTCTGATCAGTGAGGACTGGGGACTGGGGAGTGAAGTGTGGGGCGCGTTTGGGTGAGTGAAGAGTGCGTGGGGCGCGTGAGATGACAACAGACAGTGCAAGCTGGATGGTTGCAGGGGTTAGGGGGGAAAGTATGAGGCATTTGGGGATTAGAAGCAGGGATGGTGAGAAAGATACAGCTGGAGTGTCCCAACTCCCAAGCTATTGGTTGTAATAATTAAGGGCCCGTTTGGTAATTTACTTTTAAAATAAAGTGGAGTGAAGTGAAATGAAAAGAATGAATAAAATATAAATGAGTTATGATGGTATTTTGTTTTTAGTTGTTTGGAATGGAATATTTTTGACTTTTTATATGGGGAAATGTAGATTTTTTGTCTTTTAGTGAGTAAATGTAAGTTGCTTTTTGACTTTTTTTGGAAAAGATGGAAGGAATTTTTGTAAAAAGTGTTTTTGATGAGATGTTTAACTTAACTTGACTTTATTAGTAAAATTACCAAACGGGCCTGGTTGCAAAGCTGGCAAAGTGGTCCAATGGCTCAAAATAGGTTGATTTGGTATGGGTGTCAACTGTGTGAAGTCCAACGTTATCTGACCTATTATTTTTTTTAATTTTTTATTAACTTTAACTCGAACTAAAATGCGGGCCAATCTGACCTGACCCAACCTATTGAAGCCACATTAGAGGCTGAGAAAGGTGTCTTACCCCAATGGTAAGATGCCGCAGTTTTCTTCGGGCGACCAATTATCTAACTTATTAAATTTCTTTAACTAACTATTACTACCAAAACGAGGCAGCGGAAATACTTTTCAACTAGCGACCAAGTATCTAACTTATTAAATTTCTTTAACTATTATTACAAAAACCTCAAGGCATTGATAGAGGCAGCGGAAATATTTTTCAACTTTTTAATATTCCCCTACTCCTCAATACTCCCCCTCACGTGGAAGCACTTTTGGCGACAAATTTTTTTTTTTTTTTTTCGCGCTGAGTTGTTCTTTCTGGAATTTGAACTTACGACTAGTTGGTTCTGATACCATATTAAATTTCTTTAACTAACCATTACTACCAAAACCTCGAGGCATTAGTAGAGGCCGTGAAAATACTTGTCAATATTCCCCTCGGGTGGAGCTCACTCCTCAATAAAACCTGACCTCCCCCTCTCTTGCATGTGTGAGTTCCAATTACCTTGCATGTGAGAGTTAGTCCTACTTGTATGTGTGAGTTCGTATTACCTCACATGTGCGAGATGCCTTTCCTTTCATGTGGGAGTTCTTCTTACCTTGCAAGTGCAGGTTTCTCATAGAACTAACCCTTTGGCTGGAAAAATAAAATTAACATGGAAGACATTGGCCCTGGTATGTCACTACCTCAAAGTTCTCTCACCTCATCCGAGGTCCGGTCCCAGCGCCTATCGTTGGGTACCCAAAAAAATAAATAAATAAATAAGTACAAAGAGACACATAACTCAACTTTCCTCGTAGTGTCATTCACCCACTCAAAATAAGCATCCAAGAGGATCCAAACGGCCTAGGATTTTCATTTAAGGGAGCCAAATGATGGCCATATATAATATGCTTCCTTGTTTTTCAGTGGTTGGGTTGGGGTTTCTGATGGCGATGACTACCCTCAAAACGCAACACTTGGGTCCGTCCCTGGGACTACCTAACTGTTGATGTAGAATTAGAGGCCAATAGAAATTAAAAGGGCATAAAAATTGTCAGTATTTTATCATAGTTTTAAATGTTGCATGAACCTCATCTTTTACAAATGACAAAGCCTCCAATAAACTAAACCAAGTGTCCTATTCGCATAGTTTTAAGGTTTAGCCATCCAAAAATGAAGTTTATCTGTCAATAAAATAAAATTAGTTCATTGATTGTCTTCTCTTTTTCTTTTTCTTTTTTTCACTTTCTTAAGTTGGCTGAGATTTTATTTGGTTAAATATTACCCTATTTCTCACCTAGCTATCCAAAGTTCCATCACTGAATCATTCATCTCCTTGTGTCTTTTAGAAGGGGGAGGGCGGGCTTCTTTTCCCTAGCTAGGTCCTCTCATGGGTTCCAGACTTCCGGCTCCCTTAACTTTTAGCGAGAATTTTTTTTTTTTTAAGATGTTGATTGAGATTCAAAACATTTTTATGCAAGTGTTGGAGGCATGGGCGGCGCTATATTAATCCCAATGGGGTGAATTAACCTCACTGAGATCTGGAAAAATATTTTAAAAAAAATAATTTATTTCATAATTTAAACTTATGGGAAATTTGTGACCCCACTCAATCCCTAAGTTAATGGGTCATCTGTCTTCTTAAACAAAATAATAATAATAATAATAATGGGTCTAACATTTTTTTTAAAAGAAAATTTTCTTTTTTAGACATTCTGTCAGTAACTCTTCATTTGCCCTAACTTAACCTCTAAATACTTTCCGTGTTTAGACATTTCTATTTATTTTTATATGAGAATTCCATGTTATCTTGTCGGATTGTCGGAAATAAATTATTTAAGAATTTTATATTATATTTTTCGAATTATCGAAAGTAGATGATAGATGTTGATAAAGGGGAAAATAAATTTATTCAATTTATGAAAAATAAATCTTTTAATGACTCCACTGACTAGAATTTCTGGAGCCGCCACTGTTTGAAGGGCAGACAAACCTACCACTGAAAGCTTGAAGCTGTAAGGTGAAGGATCTTTTTTTATTTTTATTTTCTAAATTGATTGTAAGGTTTTGAAAGTAATTCTATTTAGAAATCTTCAAGAAGTTAAGATCAAAATGGTTCTCTCTTCTCAGTAGAGTAGGTCGAATTTAACTGAACCACTTAAATATCATTGTCATTCTCCGTACTTGTATTCTAATTTTTATTTTTAATACTAATAAGAAAAAAAATAAATATATATATATAGAGGGAGGCTCTCCTCCACTGCAGTGGAGGAGAGCCTCAGCTGGGCTCACGTGGGAGAAGACCAACCCGTGCGGAATGGCAAGTGGAATTTAAGAAACGGAACAGTGTTCCCGCCCAGCTATATCGAGTGAAATGAAAAACGCAGATCAGGCCAAAGGACTTTCCCTTCTTCTCTGCTTCAAAACTCTCTGCGCCCTTCCTCTCCACGCGATCTCTCTCTCTGCAATCGCCCTTCCTCTCTCTCTCGATCTCTCGATCTCTCTGCAATCGTCTCACATCGACACTGCTGCGCACGTCTCTCCTTCTCTCCTTCTCTCCCTCGATCGTCTGCTCACGATCTCTCTCCCTCCCGATCTGCTGCTTCTCTCCTTCTCTCCCTGCAATCGCTCTCTCTCTCTCGATCGCTCCCATCGGCACTGCTGCACACGTCGAGAGCTTCTCTGCTGCTGCGATCGGTCTGCTGCGTCTCTGCTGCTCTGCTGCTGCTCCCTGCAACAGACTCCCTCGTCTCTGATACAGACTGATACCAAGTTCATCTCAATGTGTTGTGTGGTGTGGCCAAGCCCAGCATGCAGTGTGTATCGGCCAATACGTTGTGTCTCATTTGATATTTAAACGATGGTATATGGTCAGTGAGATATACATTGTAGACAGGGCCGGCCCTGGGCAAGGGCTGTAAGTGCCCTTGCCCCGGGCCCATTTTTTGAGGGGGCCCAAAATCTCCAAAATTCCTTCTACTTTTTTTTTTTTTTTTCAATCATTTGGTGATGGCATGGCTCATCCAATGGATTCCATCGTCCTGGGCATCAATAGACCCATCATTAAATCATCTGAGAGTGTTTATTGCATCACTTATTTAAGCATCCATCAGAGGGGCCCACCAATGATATTTTATATTTGATGGCTGAAATTCTGGGAGAATCTGGTCTAGTGTTGGGATGATTTAGGGCTTTTTTTTTACAAATAGATCATCAAACCTTCAGCCCTATACCTGTTCTTCTCATTTGTTAGTGGGGCCCACCAATGATTTTTAATTCCCCATATATGATGCTTAAATTTTGGTCTGAGTTTTCTTTCTTCTCTTTTTTTTCAAATAGTTATACTTGGACATCATCAACCCATTACCAATTTTTCACATCAGTGGGACCCATCAATGATATTATCATATATGCTTTTACTCTTGTCCTGGGCCTTGAAAAATTCAGGACCGGCCCTGATTGTAGATGCAATATGACTGCTTTGATTTTGATTCCAGGTTAAAATTAGTGACACTAAATCGTAATATGTAGCGGGGCATTGTGAGCTATCATAATGAAACATGCCCCCTCAAAGCCAGTCGGTATGGATTATCTCAACTGTAATCCAGATGTAGCAATGTCTGTTCGGTGTAATTTTAGTGGCTGTTTAATATGACATGATAGTGAAGCATTGTTAGGTGTCACAATGGAAAATTCTTTTTTCATGCCCAGTGAATCATGGTCTCCCTCTACTTTAATCCAGGTATAGCGTTATCAGTTCTTCTGGCAGAGTTCTTTATGAGTTATGAACTTCTCATTGCCAAGAAATCTGACAGGTGATCAAAAGGACTTCTATCTTATCCATGCCCATAAAAAAGGCAATATAGAATGCCTGCCAGAACTGACAAAATGTATGCAATAGTAGGATGTTAACTTGTTAACTTAATATCCATTTACAAGGCTTTTAAAGCTCAAAACTGATTTCAGCTACCATTATCAATCAAGTTGACTTCCCAATAATGTCATACGGATATGAAAAACATTTAATTATGAACTGAATGTGAACTAATGTTGGATAATTTTCTCCTGTGCACTGCGTACTACACATTGAAGCCATTCATCATGTGGGACCTGGTGAAATTCAGGAGGTCCTGCCTTTGGTGATGGTCAGTTGCACGCTCTTGCACGAGAAAGTTTTCCACTAATGTTATCTATAGAGTGAAAAAGAAAAAATTATCACACTATGTTACAATCTTTAAAAAGAAAAAAAAATCTTCTTTAAACTCTAAACTGACCTGGAAGATCAGGTAACCAAATGCTCTGAAGAGCAAAGGAGGAAACTTAAGTGGTGGTTAGTTTCATGACACCATGCTTGTCAAGTGGAACGCATAGCTGTTCTTGTTGAAATTGAACTTAATTCAAGTATTCATGGAGCGGATTATATTGACTGCTAGGTGACCCAATGGATGGATATCATAGTATATGTTGGTAGAGGCTTCCTCCAGCTATGATCTTTTTGTTTCTCCATCTGTTTTGAATGCAACATTTTCACTATCTCCACAGGAACATACTTCCATGTCTGGGTTGGATTTTAGCTTTTTGGGTCTTTAAATGCATGGGTTCACTTTGATCCTTGTAATAGCGATAACTGTTGCAATCTTGTGAATTAATTCTTTTTGGCACTCATGGAAAAGTTTCAGAACTTAAATGGAAAAGAACAGTTTTAGAATTTATATGGGAAAAGAACTCTGATTGCTCATTTTTTTCAAATGGCCTCCAGAGGTGGTACTAATCATATTAAAAAGAGATGAACAGCTAGAAGTGCAGTTGGTTTTTGGTACTACATATGTTCTGCTTGCACCAGAGAAATTCTATTTCTATTCATAGATGTACATAGCAGAGACGAGGGAGTCTGTTGCAGGGAGCAGCAGCAGAGCAGCAGGGACGCACCAGAGGAACAGCAGCAGAGACGCAGCAGACCGATCGCAGCAGCAGAGAAGCTCTCGACGTGTGCAGCAGTGCCGATGGGAGCGATCGAGAGAGAGAGAGCGATTGCAGGGAGAGAAGGAGAGAAGCAGCAGATCGGGAGGGAGAGAGATCGTGAGCAGACGATCGAGGGAGAGAAGGAGAGAAGGAGAGACGTGCGCAGCAGTGTCGATGTGAGACGATTGCAGAGAGATCGAGAGAGAGAGGAAGGGCGATTGCAGAGAGAGAGATCGCGTGGAGAGGAAGGGCGCAGAGAGTCTTGAAGCAGAGAAGAAGGGAAAGTCCTTTGGCATGATCTGCGTTTTTCATTTCACTCGATATAGCTGGGCGGGAACACTGTTCCGTTTCTTAAATTCCACTTGCCATTCCGCACGGGTTGGTCTTCTCCCACGTGAGCCCAGCTGAGGCTCTCCTCCACTGCAGTGGAGGAGAGCCTCCCTCATATAGATATATATATATATATATATATATAGATGGGATCACACAGGCTGCAGCCTGTGTTATCACAGGCTGCACACGCGTGCGATGGTGGCCCAACGCTGAGGCCCATTTCCATTCCATTTCCACTTCCCGCTCTCACCAAACCCATTTCCCTCTACTCATTTCAAACCCATTTCCATCCTCTGTTTTCCAAACCTCTTTCTCGTCTCCGTCTCTCGTCTCTCCTCTGAAACTCCTCTCCCTCTCGGACGACGATCGCTGCCTCTCGGACGACGACGGCCAGCCTCTCGGACGACGACGATCGCTGCCTCTCGGACGTCTCTCTCTGCCTCTCGACTCTCTTTCGCATCTCTCTCTCTCTCTCGGACGATCGCTGCCTCTCGGACGAGCGTGCGTCCATCTCCTCTCCATCCCTCTCTCGCCCCCATCCTCTCCATCACCACCCAACGCTGATAATCCACAATCCCCCATCTCTCGATCCGTCCGTCTCCCTGCGCAGAGCACCGCCCGCCGAGCACCACCATCGCAGAACGCTGCACATCCCTCACCTCTGCGCCTCTCTCGTCTCCCTCGGCATCTCTCTCTCACGCTCACGGTCTTCCTCGCGGGCAACCTCTCCGTCCCTCTCTCGCAGCCGGACTCACACTTACAGGTAATACAAGTTTTGTGTGAATCAAATTTGATGGAGTTGTAAGAATTTGGGTTTTTTTGGAAGGAGTGAAGCATTTAGGGCTGTTTGATTGTAGGGAAAGTGAAAATGGGGTTTCTTTATGAAACCCCAGTTTCACTTTATCTGTGCTTGGCTTATGCATAGAATGTATTCTGTAGTTAGAACTGGGGGAAATGTTCTTTTTCTTTTTCTTTTTTTTAGTGATGTTTTGAACTTAAAGAACCAGGGAGCAGTCCCTGTTGGGTGCTTTTCCTGATATGGGCCATATCTCTTCTCGCTATCTTTCTCTCTCCTCTCGCTCTACCTCTCTTTCTCCATTTACTCTCACCCCTCTCTCTCATTCTCTCCCTCTAATAGGAAGAAGCAGCAGCAGCACCCCTTCCTTGTTGTTTTTGAATTTGTTGAGTTTTGTTTTCTTTTTCCAGCAATCTGAACAAGACACAAATCTAAGAGAAGAATCCAAGGGACAAACTGAAACTTCAACATTTTGTTCTCAAAATAAAAAAGAATATCACATTAAAAAAAATTAACTGTTAAATAAAAATTAAGCATAAACTGAGATATGGATGTTTCATAAGCATTAGGCACATTGTGCTTAGAAGGAAAAATGATATCTAAGGAGAAAAAATAACTTCCTATTGATATTTGATATATATATAAAGGAGGCAAGCCTGGCCCTGCCTGGCCCCGTGCCAGGGTTTTTGAGATCCTGCTCGTTTGACATGCCTAAGCAACCCTCACTATTTATTTTACTTTATAAAGGCATTAAGAGCTCCGTACATGATTTTTATTTGAAATCGTAGATGGAGTGTTTTGAGTACTAGTCGAACATGTGACTCGAATCATTGTCGCGGTTGGCTACTTATCATTGTTTTTGGTAAGAAGGAAGTTGGCTGCTAGCTTATCATATTGCACACTCCATAGTTCTTTCCTCACTTGTATAAAACATGCCGTTGAAATTCATAATAGTTGGTGGGCTGTCATGTGGACAATATTCAAGGATTAAAGAAAGCTTCACCAATGTAAGTCAAAAAAAAAAAAAAAAAAACTAATGTGAAAACACAAATAAAAGAAGATCTGCTTCTTTTATTGCTAATTCTATTGCATCTAAAATTGCTTTGATTGCACTGATAATTTTGTTAACCTTCATGACAAGTTCCTTTAAATGTCTCTTTTTGTCTTTTTCTTTTTCATCAAATCCACCGATGATTCGATAAGGGAGGACCAGGATCAATTTCTAGCCAACTCAACTAGTTAGGGATTTGTGTAGTGTATGTAAATTTGTACGTAAGTTTTTATTATTATTATTTTATCGGAGAGTTCTCAATCTTTTGGGCCAGACTAATCCCTTTAGGTCGAGAGAGAAGCCGAGTAAATTCCCCTGTAACCCCAGTGCGATAGTGCAGTTTTCAATCCAAAACCTCCGGGTGCAAATCGTAGTCTTAGGCCAGTCGAGCTACCCTTGAAGTTAATATGTACGCAAATTAAAGTTATCAATCGAGCCGTCCTATGAGGGCAACATATATATATATATATATATATATATATATATATATATACATATCAGACTCAGTCCTCCACAGAGCTAAAAATTGAGGACTTTTGTTTTTCATAGAAATACTGAGGGCAGGGATGGACAAAATTCAAATAGGGGGCTTGAACAATATTAAGCATGACCCTCAATTTGTTTGAGCATGTGTGTATTTATATGTGTGAGTTTATTTGAGTCTAATTCTTACGTGGGTCTTTATGCGATTTTTATATGATTTTTTATGTGAACTTATATTTATTTTCTAAAAAGATTCTTATGTAAATAAGTCATAGATGATTCTTACATGATTTATTTTTTTTTGCAATGCAATTATCAACATCTTATTGATGTATATGTAGATTTATTTACTATTCACAAAAAAATATATGAAGATATTGACTATATTTGAGGGTTTATTAATTTGAATATGATTCTTTTGTGTCATGAGTTTTTATCAAGGGATCGATCCTTTTTTTTTTTTTTTAAGTAACTGGTTTTGGATGAGACATAGTTTGAAAAACAAAGTGCTATAAAATCCCAATGGCATATTATAGAAAAAAGATACAAGAAAATCGTTATCCTTTTTCATATAATTCTTTTATTTATTTAGTATTTAACTTATAAGAATTCAGTACAGTGCATTCTAGCTACCAAAGCTTTATCATCACATAGCCATCTCTTGGATAGTAAATGATTGCCTACCTTTCCAAAACATGAATGCATACCCATCACTCAGAATCAATGAAATTTTCAGCTACTGCCATGTTGCTTGTTGAAAGGGTTAATGTAATTAGATTTATACACGATACCTCATGACAGTATAAAAACATAAAACATTTTCCCATTAGGCCCTGGTTCCTGCCTTGTCCCTGCACAAGTATTTACAAGAGACCAAAGAAAAATCAAAAGAATAAAAACAAGCACAAGCATGGTGTTCCTCATTTCTGTAGCTGTAGCTGTGAAAGAAAAGGATTTGAGCTGAATGGGCTCATGGACCTCCAGGCCCAAATAATGGGAGAGAAGATCAGATAAGAAAACTCATTACTCATTACTCATCCATGAATGCAAGGAGGAAGACTCATTAACACTGATATTTGTACATATTATCAAAAGAATTAACAAATTTAAAACCATTTCTCCTAATTACAGACAACAGTGACGATCCAAGAGTATAAAAAAACAGTACCAATTTCTCACATCTATCTATCACTCAATTTATAAAAGAAAAAAAAAATGTATCCTACAGTGATTTCTCAAGAGGGGTCTGTGTAATCAAGCAGTGGTGGAGCATTCAGCAGGGACGCCTTGTGGGAACCTCTTAAAATCAGTGCAATAGTTGTAGATCATGTAGTTCTTCTGCACCCATCTCAGCCTCTCTTGGCTCGCCGAGTCCATCTCTTGGGTTAGCCATCCACCATTTGATGACTGAGAAGAAGAGCAAGAAGATGCTCCAGACGACCAGACGCAGGCCTCTGCATTGTAGCTTTTGTAGGAGGCAGAGAAAGGGGCTTGGGACCAGTCAGTTTTCACAAGCCCACCTCTGGTGGCCCAATCATCAGCATTCCACAAGGTCGAGTACATTCTCATGGGCTGGTTCTTGGGAAATAGCACACCCTTCGACTCCTGGTTCCTGAATTCTCTTATGGGACTGCCATCGATTGAGAATCTGAAGAAAAGACACGAAGCAAATTAAGTTAATAACATACTAAAAGCTCCCCTGTTTCATGGGAGAAGGGACCACTTATAGTTACTTGGTCCGAAAAAATCAAGTTGGTTACAGTTACCACCCATGTAGTATATATATAGTAATAATGATCTCCAGAAATGGGTGTTTTTGATGAATGAAAAAGGGAGGAGAAGTGGGCTTACAGGATGTGTTGGGGATTCCAAAGGATGGAGTAGGTGTGGAAATCATTGGTGGGGTCGAACCAGAGATGGAACTGCTGCTCTCTATTCCCTTTCCCTTGTGTGAACACATTGGTGTGAACTGTGTAAGGGTCGCCGCTAAGGTTGCCCAGAAACTCAAAATCAATCTCATCCCACGTCGTTCCTGCAGATTTAAGCTGCAAGCCGACAAATACAAACAGGTTAGAAATCCACCACAACAATCAATACCTAATAACCAACTAAACAAACCCAAAGATTGGATAAGAAAGCACTCACATAATATGTAGTCACTGTGCCTGCAGAGTTTCCAGCGATAAGCTTGAGTTGCATGTCAAGTTTTCCAAACAGATACTCCTCCTTGGATTGGAGGCCAGACCCAGATGTCTTATCAAGAGAAAGTGTAAGCGATTCACCATTGTTGAGTATTTTACCACGACCATCACCCCAGGTGATATCAACATCTTGGTAGAAATTACCAGCAAAGGCAACCATTGTTGATGCTTCCAATACAAGTAAAACGATCCTAATCTTAGTAGAAGCAGCCATAGCAAGCATATGCTAGAAGATTTTAGTGAATTGAAAGGGATTGAGATGAGAGATGCGTGTTTGTTTGTGTGTGTGTGTGTGTGTGTTTGAGAAAGTGAGATGGGTATGTGGGTATTTATAAATGTTTGTGTATGAGAGAAATGAAGAAGCAGAGTGTGAGTAGGGGACAGCAAAGTGCAAGCTGGAGAGTTTGAGGATTAGATTACAAGGAGAGCATGACGCGTTTCAGAGGGTGCTAGGAAAGTGATGGTGGTGAGAGAGAAACAGCTGGATATTATGGAGCTTTTGGTTGTAAGTAATGAAAGGAATGGGGTTAGATGCTCCACAAATGTCATTTTTATAGCATTGAAGATGTCAGCTGTACTTTACAGTGGGTAACGTTTGGTAATGAAGTCCGGAGGGGAGTCTAAATAGCTGATGACACAAGTTTTTAGAGCAGCGTCCTGATGCGCGTGGTCTGGTTATGGGTCCTTGTCCCCAACAGCAAGATGCATTGAATTCAAAGATGGGACATAAATGTACGTAGGTAAACTATGTCATGGTTTTAATTCAAAATATTATGAAAGCATGCAATGAGCTCTACAAACACAGATGTGTGCTCAGTGCTGAGTTTCAAAAGAATAGATACAAAGAGTTCGAATTATTTTTTCAGTAGCTAAATCTATTAGGGGAATGTTTGGTTGCAATCATTTGGAAATATCTTATTTAGAGAATTTGGAGAATTCCGAATCTTGCCTCTTAGGTAGTAGAATTCCAAAATGACAATAGCAGATAGCATTTTGAATTCTAGAATTTAAAGAAATTAGCAGGACTGTTTGGTTGCAATTTTTCACCTTAAAAACCCAATTAAAGAGGGAATTTAGGATTCTTAGTGATACTGTCTATAACGTTGTCAGGATTCCCAACAAAAGAGGAATTCATGTAAAATATGCTCTCCTTTAAACTTGGCCGTAAGACTACTGATTTCCCTAAACTCAAGTCTTATTTTAAGATATAAGAGTTGGATTGCTTTTGAAAGTAGTCTATGTGTGGTATAGTTTTAAGATTTAGACGTCTAAAAATGGAGTCTGGAACCTTTTGAGCTTTGGCATAGGGAAACCTTAAGTTGATGCAATGGGATTTCATAGTGGAGCACATCTTTTAAAAATTCAATCAACTTAGAGATTGATACTCCCAGTTTATGTTTGGAGATATCCTTAAATTTTACCCAAATACGAGTTCGTTCTACCGTATGTGTTCTGTTGTCTAATAATGTGATTATTTAAAAAAAAAGAAGACTGTTAGATTTTTAATAAGATGGAGAATCTTACAATGAGACTTAATTCATATTGGAGTCAAATTTGGAAATACACGTATACCAAAAAAGCATTTTACCTTCAGTGACTTGGATTGTTATGGGTGGGCTCTAGAGAATGTAGGGGAGACACCTAGGTGATCAGACCCTTCAAGAACCTCAATAATCCAACGATGGAATAAACTGCAACTGATATGAAATTTGAAAATACCCAATCTACCTAGATAGCATTTATTTTTAATGGTTCAGATTTGAATACATTGGCTCCACTGTAGAGTTGCAGATTCAGATGGGAAGCCGAAATCATGAGTTAAAGGAAGTGAAACTCTACACTACTGGGCCCATCTTCTTAAGTTCAAACGATTTCTCAAATTTCAAAACAATCGGAGTTTTATTCACCTTTGAACTCCTCGCTTGATTAAAAAAAATTGATCAACACAATCCTATGCTTACTCATCATCACTTTAATCATCACAAGGTCAATCGAATGGCAGAAGGATTCCAATTGACATAAAAATTGAGGACACCACATGTACCTGGAATGATTTATTTTTTAATGAACGGTTTAGATTTCAATAAGCAAGCCCCACTGTAAAGCTTCCAGACTCTCTTCAATGCAAGTATGAGAGTCTGACGTACACAAGGCTATTCCACGTAGAGAGTTTCATGTCCCAAGTAATGGAAACTCCAGACCTTTTAACAGGATGCTGTTGAGCAAGCCAACAACTTTTTCCCAAAGGCTATTTCTATATTGAGATGTTTGGGACGACTAGACATGGTTTTCGTCTTTTCATCTATTTTAATTATTGAGTGCTTTCGACTGGTCCTACAAGTGTCTCGATCGTATGATTGTCTCGGTTGATCAGATACCATGTTAGAACAATTCACACTTCACAACCCACCCCTTTCTCGTGGCCCCTGACTAGTATTCCTTCCTCACTTCTATGATGCAATGTGGAAAAAACCAACTGCTGAGAAGTTCACAGTGTCAACCATTAGGTGGGCAATGGATAACTATTGAATGTTGTGCACATAATAATTACATGGTATCAAATGGTGGAAGATAACTCACGCCAGTATTTGATAAAGACATGCAGTAGGGACAGGTGCAGGCAGTAAGGCAATAAAGTGAGGTAGCAGCATGAGTATGATGTGCCCCGTTTCTTGAGTTGTAAAGTGATATCAGGTAAATGGGAACAAGGAATTCAAAGATAGTTCATGCCCAAAACGTGGGAGAGAAGGTAAGATCGATAACTCATTCATGAATCCAAAAGGGAAGACTAATATCGAAGTTTACATATAATATTATAAGATCACTCATTCATTACAATCACGATTCAAGAGTATAAAGGAAGTACAAGTTTCTTATATCCATCACAAAAAAAAAAACTAGTAGGAAATAATGAAAAAATTGTTTCGTAAAGTAATTTATCAAAGGAGTTTGCGTAATCAAGCAGTGGAGCATTCAGCAGGGATGCCTTGTGGGAACCGCTTGAAATCAGTGCAATAGTTATATATCATGTAGTTCTTTTGCACCCATTTCATCCTCTTTTGGCTTGCTGAGTCCATCTCTTGGGTTAGCCATCCACCATTGGATGTCTGAGAAGAGGAACAGGAGGATGCTCCAGACGACCAAACGCAGGCCTCAGCGTTGTAGCTTTTGTAGGAGGCTGTGAAAGGGGCTTGGGACCAGTCGGTTTTCACGAGCCCACCTCTGGTGGCCCAGTCGTCAGCGTTCCACAAGGTTGAGTACATCCTCATGGGCTGATTCTTAGGAAAGAGCACACCCTTCGACTCTTGGTTCCTGAATTCTCTTATGGGAGTACCATCAATTGAGAATCTGAAAGACACAAGAAGCAAAGTTAAACAACATACTAAAAGCTCTCCTCTTAAATGGGAGAAGAGTCCACTTTCTTGTCACCTATGAACCAAAGTAATAGTCCCAAAAAATGGGTGTGTTTTTTTTTTCCTTCTGATTGGAAAAAGGAAGGAGAAGAGAGCTTACAGGATGTGTTGGGGATTCCAAAGAATGGAGTAGGTGTGGAAACCCTTCGTGGGGTCGAACCAGAGATGGAACTGCTGCTCTCTATTCCCTTTCCCTTGTGTGAACACATTGGTGTGAACTGTGTAAGGGTCACCACTAAGGTTCCCAAGAAACTCAAAATCAATCTCATCCCACGTAGTTCCGGGAGATTTAAGCTGCAGCCCAACAAACACAAACAGGTTAGAAATCCACCACAACAATCAATACACAATAACCAAGTAACAAATCCAAAGATTGGATAAGAAAGCACTCACATAATATGTAGTAACTGTGCCTGCAGAGTTTCCAGGGATGAGCTTGAGTTGCATGTCAAGCTTCCCAAACAGATACTCTTTCTTGGATTGGAGGCCAGACCCAGATGTCTTATCAAGAGATAGTGTAAGCGATTCACCATTGTTGAGTATTTTACCACGACCATCACCCCAGGTGATATCAACATCTTGGTAGAAATTACCACCAAAGGCAACCATTGCTGAGGCTGCCAATACAATCAAACTGATCATAATCTTACTAGAAGGAGCCATACTACCAAACAAATGCTACAAGTTTTTAGTGAAGTGAAATGGGCCTGAGATTTAGATGGGTGCTTGGATGTGTGAGAGAGTGAGATGGGTAGGATGGTATTTATATATGTTTGTGAGGAAGGATTAAGGAAAGTGTGAGGATCGCGTGAGGGGAGGACAGCAGATTGCAAGCTGGAGATAGAGTTGGAGGATTAGATTAAAGGAAAGGGAGTGGCGCGTTCCAGAAGGTGGTAGGAGAGGGACGGTGAGAGAAACATACAGCTGGATTCTCTAGAGCTTGATCCAGACCCTTTTGAGAGTAATAATTTAGAGCTCCATTGTAAGGGTGGCCAACAGGATTGGACGGTCAAAATTGGTTGGGTGACCCTTTTGAGAGTAATAATTAAGAGCTCCATTCTAAGGGTGTTCAACAGATTTGAAAAGTCAAAATTGGTTGGTCTGACAAGAGGTATTTACAAGTTAAAGGTTAATCCATACTTGATCCAATATTTAATACGGTTCAATTAGTTTTTAACCCATAACAAAATATGGGTAAACCTCCCCTTCAAATGAGTTATGTAGGTTATGCAGGTTGAGCCAGTTGAACCTACGGATCAGGTTTTCCTAATTCATGATGGACGTCCTGTATATATTGCATGTCAAATGTGGGTTTGATTTGGGTCAGATTGGTGGGCCTTGTGGAATTTTGCTTCCCCTACAAGATTATTTGCAAGATATCTTAGAATTTTTATATGTTCAAGTCCTCAACTGCATTTTATAACAAGAATTTCAAGGGTTCAAGAAGTGACAATCTATAAGACGTTTAAAATCTCACTAATCAAATAGGGAATTTCAAATATTGAGGGCTGCAGCTAATTTTATTTGTTAGAATCCCCAATATATACAATTCCTCAAAATGAAAGAAGTTACGAAAACTTACAATATATTTGAGAAGATATCAGATTTACAGTTGATACGATCGGCTAAAAGTTTATACTTCATGGTTAATGTTATTGCCTTTTTATAAGAGTAACATTTTGATGTGAGTGAGTAGTCTCTTTACTGGACTTAGAGGACCGGTTTTTTATGATATAGGAATTCATGTTCAAATAAATTTTACCGAAGGATTATTAATTAAAGACGTAAAGTGTGAATGATGTAATATGAGAGACAAATTAAGGATATAAGTTAGCAACGTAGATGGAACCATAATTTTCTGATGAATTGAATTACAAAGGTATTGATTCAAGTATTCGTTTTCGATCTTTCCTTTATTTACTTTTCATTATACAAGTTGGCGACCTACTACATATCACTATTTTCAATTTAGAGAGGTTGAGAAGTCTGCAGTGGGTACATGGTTTTGGTCGATTTATTTATATAAATAGGTGTTAGTGTTTTGACTGGTGAAACATGTGGCTCGTATATTTATTCTCGTGGTTCGTCCTAAGATTAATTGTTTAATTAAAATAGGTGATTAATATAATCTTATGATGGAATTAATTTTTATTAGAGTAAAATTCATGGATGCTTCATACATTGGGAAGGTGTTAATTTTTAGCTGCATGGTTGTCAATATATAAGTGGGTACCACCGTGGAGTCCTACCTCTTCAACTCTTAATTTCTTCTTTCTAAAAAATAAAAACCTCTTAATTTCATTATAAAACCAAAACCTAAAAGGATCTCAGGATAGGATATATATATATGTAAAGGAATTTATATGAAATTAAAATCAATCAATAAAATAAGAGCTAGATGATTGGGCAGTACAGCGACATTGTATTCAAAACAAAGCAAAAGCTCAAGTGCCCTCTAAAAAAGAAAGATTAGGCCCAATTTGCCCAGTGCCCCCTAAAAATGATTAGGCCCGACTTGCACAGCGCCCAATTGAAGATCTTGATGGCCAACCAAAATCAATTAGGGATTTTGACCGTATAGGAGCCAGGGTGTTGACTCAAAATTTTCAACCAACTTGGGAATCGGGATCCTCTGAATGGGTCTAAATACGGTGATCATGAGTAGACCACTTAGGATCCGCCATGTCACCAGGAGCAGCCCTTCTTCTATAATATGGTACTACGAGCTATTACATTAAAGGGTTGTTTTATCCTCAAAGAATCTGCCTACTAGCACCAATACCAACATCAAGCTGGTAAAAATCTTACAGTAAGCACTCTGCCGTTTAATCAGAGTTTAAGGGTTGGCTCATGAATGGTCAAAAATCCCTTCTGTTTTGTCTTTTTTATGTTTGGTTCCATTCGTTACGATTTAAGAACACTCTTTGTAGCTTCCGTTGAAAATAACTAGCTTCCCCAAGCTCTGATTGGCTTTTAACCCTTTGGGGTTGACTGAGTAGTCAGGACCACGGTTCTTCTTTCTTTCGAAGCTATAGAGGTCTTGGTATCAATCATCAGTTCCACACTCTTCAGGAACCAAGGTTGAGTCTACTAGTACTACCACCTAAGGGTCACAGGTGTTTTATCTGGCTTCTCTCTGAGGCTGGAGGGATTAGTCCAACCCAAAGTAGTGGAATCCCTCCGTTAGCAAAAAATAAAAAACTCTGTTTGGCAAAGAATCCATAAATGAAGAGCTTTTCATGTTCAGAAATTTCAATTGTGATCAGTGTAATCAAAATATTTCATAACTTATTTATTGTCTTATGATAATTTACATAGCTTATTCGTACACATCCCTTAGAATGGGTACGTGTCTAAATTCTAGAACTCAATAACTCTTTAAGTAGAGGGATTCTATATAACAATCGTTTTTATGTTTACCATTCAATTCATTTTCAACAGTACTTGAACTAATTAAGGTGTACATAAATGGAACTTGGAACATCATTTTTGCCTAAATTTTCATGGGCCTCTCTTCTTTTCTAAACAGGTCAAATTGTTTTCGTATGTATAGTTTAATTGATGCCTTATTTTATTGCTGTGGTTGAACTTGTGGTTGAGCTTTTAATGGCAATTAGTTTTATGTGTTTGATGCAAATTGTATCATTTGTTTCAAGGCTTGAAGTGTTAATTGAGGAATTCAAGATACATGGTTTGCTTGGCAACACATGTTTTGATTGGCTGTTTCAAATTTGATGATGGTAGTTTTGACAAGCTGAAATAAACGTAGTCCCAACTGCTATCTTCTCTCTTTGCGATTGAGGTGGCCTGCAAATTATAACCTTTGGTGGCCACACTTGGCAGAATGGCAATGCATAGCCTTCTTCATAGAAGGGGAAAATGATATGCAGCAGAGAAGGAAGAAAACAACATCCTAACTGCTATTTTTGACAGTTTTTGCACAATTGACTATCAATTGGCCCAAAATATTTATACTGCCTGTGTTGAATATCTTATTTGATTATAAGATGCTACCACCTTCTTCAACTTTCGTAACTGAATTTTTTTAATACAATCCTTTGTTACTGATAAAAAAAAGGGGGTGTGATCTCCACATGAATTAATTATGAAATTATTGATTTTCTTTGGGTCTGTTTCCAGTGTATCCTGACTTCTTTTTTTACATGGGACAAATTTGTTTTCAGGGTCCTGTTGGAAAGGTTTGAAGAAAGTGATTCTGTCCAATTAAGTACATTGCATCATTAGCTTCTGTCAGTGTTCTGAAAGTGGGGTGATCATGGGAGGAAAGCATACCAAACGGATGCAAAGAAGGGTGTCATCTCTATCGTTTGATACTAGTGAAAAGGTGTCCTTTACTAATGGCCGCTTTAAATAGTTCTCAATGATTTGTTAATGAATGTATTGAGTAAATAAATTACATATTCTCATTTATGGTGCACGGAGGATCATGAAATTTCAGTTGGAGTAACTTGTAAAAGAAACAGGGTCCTGCAAAGCAGTGTTGCTGAACTCAGGATGAATGTCAGTAGACTAGAGTTCATGTTAGTGAAAGACCTGGTAAGATCAGTAATTTTTAGCTAGAGGTAAGTTGAGGAATCTATTTATAGAGGGGTTCCATTCTCTCTTTTGTTGCATATGAAAGGCCAACAAATGGCGGTTCAGAAAGTTAAAGAAATAAATTCTATCTTGAAGAAGGAAGTTTCCAAACTGAGTACTAGGGAAGACAGACTGGAACCCATGAATGACTTGGTGAGTTGAAGACTACTTCATTATAGGTGAATTTGGATACATAATAAAATATCATAGCCATTGTTTTGATAGAATGGGACATTTGGATAATCACTCAAATATCACAATCAATGTTAACATTCTGATTTAGTAAATGGTAAACCATCATGATCAACGGTCATTATTAATGGTGATTGAGACAAACATGAACCCAAACCTCCTATATATGTACTGTAAATGATGCTTTTATAAAAAAATATATATACAGGAACACAGTCATATATGATCATGATGGTCTAAAGCATACATCACATGCACCCACATGTAGAGCGAATTAATTTGGTTTATCAATTTATGGAAATTTTGTGATGACTGTTAAACTGGAAAATCCTTTAGTTTCATCAACAACATCAGAATACATGTATCCTACACAACAGAAGTTTCAGGGTAATAATTATTGTACTCTAAATATCAAATAGCAAGCGCTACACAATTTCAAAATGGTGATTGCATTATGATATGGTAAACATCTAATTGCATTCTATACCTGAACTCTTCTACTTAATTGGCAACTAGGCCTTTCCAAAAGTTCATGCCTATATGAGTCCAATTACAATTAAATCCAGCTGTTGAATACTTACTTTTGGACTAATTATATTGAAACCTTACAAGATGGTTAATTGGTTTTGAAACATTGATCTTCCTATATATATAGGGGCACTTTTCCATTATATAGACCAAAGGGGCATCATAATCCTTCCCTATAACCAAGAAACTACAATGCAAGACTGAATCATATAATCCCATGTTATTTCTAATGTCTATGTTTAGTCACCTCATCTGTATAAATGATATCTCTGCAGTGTTTTTCAGTACTGATTTGTGAGTCTTCATTCTTTTCTCCATTCAATTTAGGCCAAGGCTAGAGAAAAAATTGTCCCCAACGCGTAACAGAAACAAAGATCGGAAAGGAAAATCAATGCTTCAGGAGGAGGAGGCTGTCCAAAAAGAATCCACACTCCAAATTGTGCTTTCCAAAGCAATGATGTAAATCTTCATCCTATCCTCGCCATCGAGAAAGAACTTCTCTCAATAAGTGACAATTTGGGATACCATCCAACATATCAAAGCAAAAATTCAAGACAGAGAAGGAATTCCACAAGATAAACAAAGGTTGTTCTACGCAGGAAGACTGCTTGTAAATAGCCACTCATTATCAGCTTATAACCTCCCAAAGAATCCCATCCTTAACATGGTATGTGGTCCAGCACCAGAAATTAAAATTCTAGTGAAAACACCGACTGGTGAGAGCATTTCTCTCAGAGTAGAAATATGGCATACTATGCAGGGCATCAAAATCATGACTACAAACATGGTGGGTGCACAACCTGATCGGATCATTCTCTTAAATGCTGGAAAACAGCTTGAGGGTTACGAGATCTTGGCAGACTACAGTGTTGAAATGGAATGCACCTTTGAAGTGGTATATTCTCCAATGCAGATATTTGTTAAGACATGGGGTGGGAAAACCATAACAATTGAAGTGAATAGGTCTAATGATGTAAGTGCAGTCATGGCCAAGATTCAACAAGAGGGCATTCCAACTATAAGTGCCTAAATATTACGAACTTGGTTAGGTGGATGTTAAGCTTCTGATATTGCTCTAAAACTTCTTTGGGAAAGATTAACCGCCTGAGACCTAAAAGAGAAGGAAGAAGAGAAATGTCAGAGGCCTTGGCTGCCGTCAGCCGGAGGCACTCCAATGCTTAAGTTAGTGCAGTTACTAGACAAATGATGAGTGAGTAAGTAAGAAGAGAGAGTTCAGAGAGAGGGTGTATATATCTGATAGTATGCCTTTTGTGGATTTTTCTCATGCATATATATAGGGAGAGGTCACTCCCTTGGTGGAGGTAGGTGGAGGTGCTGTTCCATTGCCCTGTTGGGTTTATGGGTTTTGGCTCGTTTTTTAGGCTCAATTCATTTGTATTAGGGTTGAGGGGTAATTTAGTCTTTAATAAAAACTACATATTATCTCTTTTGGTTGTAACCCTAATGTGTGGGAAAACTTTGATTAGAAGAGAAGAAGATGAGCTTTATCCGTGGACGTAGGTGTAAAATCACCGAACCACGTAAATCTGTGTTCCCTTTTGTGTGGCTAGTTTTGTTTGCTTGTTGATCGCACACTTCCGCACACACGATCACAACAAATTGGTATCAGAGCATTGTTGCAGTGGTACGCGATCAACGGCGCAAATCGGATAGGATCTCGCAGAAGGCTCGATCTCACACCGAGGTCGACGAAGTCAATCTCTGTTTTGGAACAGGGAACAACAGCCACGCAGTTTGGGAGTTACAAAAGATAGGATCTTGCCACCATTCTTTTCACTCAGGGGCGGACCCACTTTGTTATGATCTGGGGCGGTCGCCCCAGATCAAATTTGTAATCTGCATAGAGTTTAAATAGGACCTGACCCATGCACTACATGTATGTGACTAGTTGCCCCATGTACATGGGAAGATTGCCCCACATGTCCCTCTGCTGGCATAAAGGAACTCCAAAACACTGCTGGTGCTTCAATTCAATTAAAGAAGAATATCCACTGACTTATAGTGTTATGTGTGTGTGTGGAGTAGAGAGCATCTAAAGGGTATAATGATAATAAATGAGTAGTATCTCGTGTGTGACTTGTTTGATATGTAGTGTGACATGTGCTTTGTAACGCAATGTTTATGGCAGGTGCCCTTTGTATAAATATGACTAAAGGGTATATTTTATAAAAATTATTGTGAGTTGTGCTGTGCAGAGTCTGACTCCATCTTAGTTTTCATATATTTCCCATATATGTAGTTTGAAAAGATCCTCTTTGCTGATAGAGCTTTTGCATAATATCGCGGATTTTCATTGTAGTCCATATCCGCCCCACCTAAGTGAAAGTTCTGAGTCCGCCACTGTTTTCACTACTTGGTTGTCTTGGTCAAAAAAAGAGTGTTTTGTCCTTTTGTGGCATAAGGTGACGAAGTGGGTTAGAGACTCTTTCGTTTTAGAAACTGTGATCGGAGAAAAGAATTCGGACTTGTTCGTTCGGATTGTGGCTAGTGACAAATAAGCAGACCGAACACCGAAATCGCAGCGCTACCGTCGCCGGAGAGGACCCCACAATCCGTCGCTGCGCAAGTCGCCGTTTACTGTCGGACTCCGAACTCGTGCAGAACAAATTCGAACAAGAAGAAGACCCTACGTTGGGTCGATTTCAAGCCGGTTTTGTGATTTGAAGCCGCTGCTGCCCGTCCCCATATTTGTCAGAACTTGACCGGAGGAGGATCTTCGTCGTTGCAAAAAGTCTTCAATTGCAAGGGAGGAAAGCGTCGTAGATCTAAATTGGATTGGTTCCGTTACAGAACTGTAACAGACCGAGTGGGAAAAGAAGGAACCCAGATCTCTAGGTCGGTTTTGGGTCGGTTCCAAGGTCAAGTTCAACCCGACCCACTTCGAAGAAACCCAGCTCAGCAGAACTCAGCTACCAGCAGCCGCTGACATCATCCTGACGTCATTTGTACGGTCAAGACAGATTTGACCAATTGGACGGCCATAACTGATTTGTGTTTTCCGAAGCCATCCAGACTTAGAATTGAGCTCCGTTTTTTTTTTTTTTTTTTTTTTTTGTTGGATTTGTATCAACTAGGTTTACGATCTAAACAGAGTGGATTGATAGTTTGGCAAACAGAAAAATATGGCGAGCTCATCATCGACAAAGACAACCATCTCGAATGCAAAATTTAATTGAAGTCGAGAAATTTGATGGTACTAATAACTTTGGTATGTGGCAATGTGAGGTTAGAGATGTTTTAAGCGAACAAGAGTTGGAAATTGCTCTGGAGAATAAACCCTCAGATATGGAAGATAAGGAATGGCAGAAGATCAATCGTCAGGCATGTAACACCATCAGATTATGTCTCGCAAATGATCAGAAATACTCAGTGATGAGAGAAACTTCTGCAAAAGAGTTATGGCAGAAATTGGAGAAAAAGTATATGACCAAGAGCTTGGAAATTCGGATCTATTTGAAGAAGAAACTTTTCCGCTTCAAGTATCGTCAAGGTATTTCTATGACTGAACATCTCGATAATTTTAATAAGATTATTGCTGATTTGATGAACATAAATGTGAAAGTTGATGATGAGGATAAGGCATTACTTCTTCTGAATTCGCTTCCGATAGTTATGATCATTTTACCCACACTCTGATCAACGGGAAGACTGAGGTTAAATATGATGTTGTGTATGCTGCTTTGATGAATAATGAATATCGGAAGAAGGACAAACAGGCCCAAGGGATTCATCATCTGATGCAATGACAGTAAGAGGCAGATCAGATGATAGGACATCTGGTAGTAACTCTCGTTCTAAAACGAGAGGATAATCAAAACTACCTGCAAGATGAATGTGCCTTTTGTCATAAAAATGGGCATTGGAAGAAGGATTGTCCAAAGTTGAAAAATAAGGACAAAAATAAATCTGATGCAAATATTGGACACGATGGGGATGATGATTCTGAATTTAATTTGACTGTTTCTTCATTGGTATGTCATTTTAATGGGTGGATTTTAGACTCGGGTTGTACCTATCATATGTGTCCCAACAGGGAATGGTTTTCAGCTTTCAAGAGTTGGATGGCGGAACAATTTTGATGGACAATGATAGTACCTGCAAAACAAAAGAGATAGGAAAAATCCGTTTGAAGATGCATGATGGAGCAGTTAGAGTTTTGACAAATGTTCGGTATGTACCGGATTTGAAAAAGAATCTCATCTCATTGGGTTCTTTAGACTCCAAAGACTTCAAGATTACCATGAAATGTGGAGTTCTAAAAGTTGTTCATGGTACACTTGTGTTGATGAAGGGTGTCCGAAGAGGTAATTTGTATTCCTTGCAAAGGAATACAGTTGTAGGTGGAGCAGCAATAGTATCTGATAGTTCGAATGAGACTGTTACAGACACTACCAGATAATGGCACATGCATCTAGGGCATGCTGGGAAGAGAGCATTGCAGGGTTTGGTTAAGCAAGGCTTATTGCAAGGTGCAAAAACCTGCAAGTTGGGATTTTGTGAACATTGTGTTTTTGGCAAGCAAACAAAAGTGAAGTTTGGCACCGCAATCCATCGCACTTAAGGCGCATTAGACTATGTTCATTCGGATGTATGGGGTCCTACCAAAGTGGCATCTTTGGGAGGTATGCACTACTTTGTTACATTCGTTGATGACTTCTCCAGACGAGTATGGGTGTACATCATGAAGCACAAGGATGAAGTCTTGATTGTGTTCTTGAAGTGGAAGAAAATGATTGAAACACAAACTAGCAGAAAGATAAAAAGGCTCAAGTCAAATAACGGTGGTGAGTACAAGTTTGATCTGTTCTTGCAAGTATGTCAGGATGAAGGGATTGTGAGGCATTATACAGTTAGTGGAACACCGTAACAGAATGGGGTGGCAGAACGCATGAACCGCACTATATTGGAGAAAGTTCGGTGTATGTTGTCTAATTCTGGATTAGGCAAAGCGTTTTGGGGTGAGGCAGTTGCTTATGCATGTCATCTCATCAATAGGTTACCTTCTGCTGCAATTGATGGAAAAACACCCATTGAGGTATGGTCTGGAAAACCCGCTACTGATTATGATAAATTGCATATATTTGGTTGTCCTGCTTATTTCCATGTCACAGAGAATAAGTTGGATCCAAGGGCCAAGAAAGCTATATTTTTGGGTCAGCAGTGGTGTGAAAGGATACCGGCTATGGTGTCCAACTTCAAAGAAACTTGTTTTGAGTAGGGATGTGACTTTTGATAAATCTGTCATGTGGAAACAGAATAAGCAAAATGGCTCTCAGGAGGAGAGCAAGGCCAATGGAAAATTGAAGCAGGTGGAGTTTGATGTCATCCAAGTTAAGTCAAAGGATGATGATACAGATGAGGAGGAGAGTCCAGCCCAAGAGCCTCCACAAGAGCAATCAGATTCTATTGCAACTAGTAGACCAAGAAGGAATATTCGAAAACCTAAACGGTTCACTGATATGGTGGCATATGCACTTCCAATGGTTGAAGAATCTGTTCCTACCACCTACAAAGAAGAAAAGAGGTATTCGGAAAACGCAGATATGCTGACTAAGGTGGTGACTAGGGTCAAGTTTAAGGACTTGATCAACATTCTGCGATTTTGAGCACCTTCGGGTGTATGGCGCCTAAGGGCGCATTTGGAGGTGCGTGATTACATGCTAAGGTGGAAAATGTGTGTGGCCTGCAAATATCGGCAAGGTGGAGATTTGTTGGGTTTATGGGTTTTGGCTCTTTTTTTGGCCCAATTCATTTGTATTAGGGTTGAGGGGTAATTTAGTCTTTGTTAAAAATTACATATTATCTCTTTTGGTTGTAACCCTAATGTGTGGGAAAACTTTGATTAGTGGAGAAGAAGAAGACGAACTTTGTCCGTGGACGTAGGTGTAAAATCACCGAACCACGTAAATCTGTGTTCCCTTTTGTGTGGCTAGTTTTGTTTGTTTGTTGATCGTACACTGGAAAACAACTTAAGGGTTACGAGATCTTGGCAGACTACAGTGTTGAAATGGAATGCACCTTTGAAGTGGTATATTCTCCAATGCAGATATTTGTTAAGACATGGGGTGGGAAAACCATAACAATTGAAGTGGATAGGTCTGATGATGTAAGTGCAATCATGGCCAGGATTCAACAAGAGGGCATTCCAACTATAAGTGCCTAAATATTACGGACTTGGTTAGGTGGATGCTAAGTTTCTTATATTGCTCTAAAATTTCTTTAGGAAAGATTAACTGCCTGAGACCTAAAAGGGAAGGAAGAAGAGAAATGTCAGAGGCCTTGGCTGCCGTCAACCGGAGGCACTCCAATGCCTAAGTTAGTGCAGTCACTAGACAAAGGATGGGTGAGTGAGTAAGAAGAGAGAGTTCAGAGAGAGGGTGTATCTGATAGTATTCCTTTTGTGGATTTTCCTCATGCATATATATAGGGAGAGGTCTCTCCCTTAGTGGAGGTAGGTGGATGCAATGTCCCATCGGATCATGCGCTGAATCCTCGTATTAATATGGACGTAATTTTCTAATAAGGACATTGCCTCCATCGTAATTTTCTCATTTTATCTGTCAGTACGTTCTGCAACGTAGCCGTAACGTTATGAGGTACAATTATGACTTTGTACTCGTCCTAGTTGGCCGTGCCGAGCTGATGTGATGCCGAGATCAGACATGAATGCATTCTAACACTGCTGCCTAGGTGCATCGTGCCGAGACCGAAATAAGGCTAGTTTGTACTTTTACCGAAGCTAGCTCTAACTTGGTGCTAGCTGGCACTATTGCTGAGCTGGATGCATTTTGTTCTTCCGCCGAGCTTGGATATCGAAACCGTGATAAGCCAAGTCGGTACTGTTACCGAGATTAGCATAATCCTGATCTTAGGAAAACGCTCCACACACCAACTAAGTATCACGGCCTCGTTTTCGCTGGAAAATGACTTGCAGATGACCGGACACTAGCAAACTACAACATTCAGAAGGAATCTACTCTTCACCTTGTTATGGCCTTACCTTTTGGAAAGAGGGTGGTGTTCAGTATTGGAAACAGGGTGTTGGTGGAGTGGTGGGGCGGCGTAACATTTATAGTTGAGGTAAGGAGAAATGCGACCATTAGCCATGTGAAGGATATGATATGGAAAATGAAGGGCATAAACATTATGAAGCACAAAAGCTCTGGCACTACTCCAAAGAGCTTCATAATGACTGAACTTTAGAAGATTTTGGCCTCCATTTTAATTCGACTGTACACCTTGAAATGTTTGTAGGTATTTGCATAAACTATTTTTGCCTCCGACTTTTGTATCTTTGTTAATTAAAATCAACCTCAAGGTCCTCAGGACAGTTGTGATCAGATTGTTGTTTAATAGTGAAGTTATGATCATTTAAAAATTGCAATTTTTTCCTGAACTTTAAGCATCATTTGCATGACTCGCACAGTTGATTTAAAGTTCATTAGTTCTGAGCATCATTTTGCGCAAGATATAGATGATGAGCACATGCACCAGGAGAATACTGTTTTATGAGATAGCGTGATGAATGGAAAATGGAAAATGTCCAAAATAAATAGAGAAGCAATAATATGGCATCAAAATTACAGTGTAGTTAATGATGAAACAAGTTCCATTTTAACAAGTGGGTTTCTTTTTGGACAGCTTATTGATCAATCTGGACCACTCTATTCTATTTCTACTCAAAGTGGAAGAATTAAAACTCTTCTAGCACAGATTACAAATAGAAGCTGAGAACAAATTCAGTTGGTGTTAAAAAAAGAATAGGCTACAAAATTGGGTGCATAGGATCTTCCCAACTGGGAGATTTTCAAACCCCACCACACCAATGTTTAGCACGAATGAGCATTGGGCCTCAGATGTATGGAATAGTAAGATGCAGCAAATCTCACTATTATTGAAACACAGGACTCTCCAATTCTTAACGAGCTAGGGAATAAAATTCACAACTGGGCCGGGCCCAAGGTTATCTAGTGAATAATTAAATTACAGGTCCAAATATCTAGGCTTTGACCCTGACCTTGGCAAGTAAAGCTACGCGTGGACCCACCATCTCCACAAGTCTGTTAAGAGTACATTTGTGTTACACGGTTTCTACGAGGAAAAAGACAAAAGGCAAATATTTTTTCTATGCTGGGCCAATTGGGTCATCAAAGCATGCTCCAGTTTGGATTGGCCAGCCCGGTTGACACGCATTAAACATCTTATCATCACAACTAGCGTAATGATTGTAATGCATAACCCAATTGGAAGAATCTTCACACTTTTCATTATTTGTTTAAAACATGTACAAAGCTCTCCTTTATTCCACAATACGTACACACACTTTAATATCTCAACCTCACACTACAAAAAATAATGGCTAGACAAGAAGCTATGCAGAAAACCAACTCCATTATATGCATGTGTTTCCTAAGAGTTGATGGAATATGCATGTGTGTCTTAAGAGTTGATGGAACACTCAGGTGGAAAACCCTGAGGAAAACGCTTCACATCAGTGCAGTAATTGTACACCATGTAATTCTTCTGCACCCATTTAAGCCTTTGTTGGCTTGTAGAATCCAGTTCTTGTTCAAACCATGTGTGGTTGGATGAAGAAGATGGCGATTTCGAGGCGCAGGAGGAGACGCCGGATGACCAAATACATGCATCACCCTTGAAGTTCCTGTAGGAAGCAGTGAACGGTGCTTGGGTCCAGTCAGTTTTTACGAGCCCACCTCTTGTGGCCCAGTCATCTGCGTTCCAGAGGCTCGAGTAGATTCTCATGGGCTGGCTCTTTGGGAATGGAATGCCACTTGACTCGGCATTCTTGAACTGTCTGATGGGAGTTCCATCTACATAAAACCTGAAAGGAGGACATCGAAAGGCAGGAGATTAAGAGTGTGTCTGGTTGAGCTTCTTACAAGTCAAAATTGCTTTGTTTAAAGTAATTTTATAGCGAATTTTTTGAAGAAACTTTCTAGAATAAAGAGCTGTTTGGTTGATGCCACAAAGTCTCCTATCTCCTAAACAACATACAGCAGTAAACGGTAGTTAGAAAAAGAGAAAAAAAAAAAAAAGTGTTTGTGGGCTTACGCTATCTGTTTGGGATTCCAGAGGAAGGAGTAGGTGTGAAAGTCCTTGGTTGGGTCGAACCATAGATAGAATTGCTGCTCCCTGTTGCCTTTCCCTTGAGTGAACACATTGGTGTGGACTATGTATGGATCTCCACTGAGGTTGCCAAGAAATTCAAAGTCTATTTCATCCCACGTAGATCCTTGAGATTTAAGCTGCAACAGAATCAATCACACAACATCATCAGTTACAATAATTGGAACAGAGGTTTGAGATAAATCTAACTCTACTTGTAGGAAAAACAGGGATGGGAGTGGATTTAGTTGGGCTGTTGAAGGCCCATTTGTTAATAGGCCTAAATTTATACTGAGCCTGACCAAGTGGTGGCAATGGATTGTTTTAAATGGGTGACCCATTGTTAGGGTGGGTTTGGGTTTGGTAGTGATTTTGAGAGGGATGGGGTGGTATGGGTTATAGATTTTGAGTTAAGTTGGATTAGGATGGATTTGAATATTGGCTAACTTCACCACTTTATGACTTATTCATATTTATTTGTGAAAATTAATTATTAAATATTAAGAAATAAGTGTTTCAAAAGTATCCTTCAAATAAGAAGTACGAGATAATTAGTGACTAGTACTTATTATTTGACAGGTTTAATATCACATATCATAAAATTGAGTGAATTAAATCGAGTGTAAACATATTTTGAGCGTGATCGATCTCGACCATCTTGTAGCCTTTCCACCCCTAGGCTACTCCCTATAGAAAGAAACTTGTAGAAGCTAAAAGCCAACCTGGACCCGACGTCCCATTCATCAATGAATTATGCATATAAATATAGGTCCAAAAGCAAGCTTTACAAGGATCAAAATACTTACATAATAGGAAGTAACAGTCCCAGCAGAGTTGCCAGGGACAAGCTTCAATTGCATATCAAACTTCCCAAAGATATACTCGTTTTTAGATTGGAAGCCAGAGCCAGAGGCCTTGTCAAGAGACAAGGACAGTAGCTCGCCGTTGTTGAGTATTTTACCGCGACCATCACCCCATGTGATGTCAAAATCTTGGTAGAAATTACTAGCAAAGGTAAGCATCAGGGAGCTTGAAATTAGCAGAAAAACCAAGGTCATGATCCCATTAGAAGAAGAAGAAGAAGAAAAGGAGAAGGCCATGAAAGCAGCACTACAACAACTACACAAGGGTCTTTGAAGTGAATGAGAATTGATGTTGGAAATTGGAACCTGTGGGGATTTAAGATTGTATGGGGTGGGGTTTATATAGAGGTGGGTGATTGGGTGGTAGCAGTAAGGAAATGGTTTGGAAGGTTCAGGCCAATGGGAATAGAGTGGTAGAATTAAAAACCATGTATGAGCTGGCTCATGGTTCTTAAGTCCCACACACGGTTCTAGAAGCTTTTAGATTTTAATGCTAAGAATTCATGACTTTGGAAGTTTATGTCGTAATGAACTGGGTATTACTTTGATGGGGAAGTTTTGCCTTCTCACTGAATCTTCTTCCCTTGTTGATCCTTGAAGAGAGAATAAAGTACCTCAAACCCTGTGAGGACAACCTTTTGAACTACAAATCGGCCTACTTCTGAAATTGAAACTCCTCAAAATCATGTTCTCTCTGGCTCACCCCCAAATCAATTACATGAGGAAGTCATTGTGATTTCACTATTTTTTTCTCATTTCGCATTTTATCCATGTGTTTTACATTTGATTAATTTATGTGTATGCTCATTGCTCAACCCCAGAAATTTTTGAAACCCCCCATATGTTCGGGTGAATTTTTTTTTACATGGCCTCCCAAGAATTTCTTTCCAAAAGAAAGAAGAAATATTTCCTCATCCCACTGCCTTTGATGAATTTATAACTATGGCCTTGGAAGATCATTCTTATGCTTAACTCAGAAATTTACAGTTTGCTTGGGTTTTCTCTTTATGCAAGTGACAACAGGTTTCATCGATCTAAACCATTGATTTAGATAAATTTTGAATTGCCTATTCTCTAATAAGAATTTGAAGGAGTAGGATTTTTATATGCAAGGTGCGGCCCATCACAAATACAGTGTACTTAAGTTTAGCGGAAAAAAAAAAAAAAAAAAAAAAAAAGAGGCATTCATCAGGCAAGTGCAATGGATTGTGGCAGGCCATGGACATGATGATTTGTGCCAGCTTATAAAAATTGTGTTCTAAATGAATATTATAGAGAATGTGGAATGCCAAATATATGCCTCATGTCCCATAAGTGAAGATGCTTAAAGTAAACTAATTAAAGGATAATAGAAGTCATGAGAATCATAGCCCTTCTAACACGTCATGAATGGAAAGGAATATAATAAAATTCAAAATGGCTAATGCTTGATGGGTCCTGTGGTACTGTGGATAGTGGTTTGATGAGAAGGAAGTTTCAAGAGAGCTCTCTTTCACAGCCTTGTATTTACATGGTCCACCAACCCCACTGTCTTTTGACACTTTGAAGATGGTTGATAAGGTTTCTTACCTACTCCTTATAATAGTGTATAAATTATAAGCAGGTATGTTTAACATTCAAATATACTGAGAAAACTGTTGTAGTTTTCTTATACAAATAACTACATTTTAAGATAAGATATATTGTATTAGGATATCAAATGTAAGAGAGCTTTAAAATATAGCGGCAAATAAAAAGATTCCCATTACAAATTGCTAGTTGCCCAATCTAAAGTCATAAAATTAGACTATAAATAGAATTTCCGTTTGTTTTTAATAATATGGACTAATAACAAAGTTTTTATTTTGGCTATCTATTTAGTGATTTCGTATCAGTAGATGGTACGTACCATCTAATGAATCTAACTCTTTTTAAAAGGGTTAGATTGTTTTGATAGGCAAGGTCTTAAAAAGTTTGCTTAGTGTTCTATTTTGACTAATATATACTTTTGCAAGGATGTGATTGCAGTTTCGTTACTATAACTCTTTGGGATGGTTTTCCCAGTCTTTAATTCATAATAACTTAGTTTACAATGAGGAGTAAAGCGTATAAGATAGACATATATATATATATATATATATATATCAGACACTCACTTTTTTCAGAGTTATTTCTTTTTTTCCGCCGTTACATGAGAGGGAAAGGTAAACTATCCTAATCTATTAGACCATGGGTAATCTCTGGGGTGCTCCGTGTGCCTTATTATTATGAAATCCAATGTGGTATGGATACGACAGTGACACGCCATCTATAAACAGGGATATAGATTTTACACATAAAAAACGAAATATCGAATACAATACAATACGATATGTTTTCCATTTTGAGCTATCCATATATTATAAGCTGATTGTGATCTACTCATACTCGGCCACAATTTTTTGTGCTTCCTTCTTCTGGCCAAGTATTATCCATCAGTGTTATGCCAAGTATAGTCTTTATCCGTGCTCTGTTAGTGCCAGGGTTCTATTTTGGGCACTGTAGATGAGATAAGACGCCCATGATCACTAGCGTTGTCTCTCTTTCTCCACTTCTCTACGGAAGAAGGTAAATTTTATTTTTTTGGGGGGGTGGATATGAATCTTCACCTTCCTCAATTATAAACCCTTTGTTAGAATGTCATTATCTAAAATTCTTAACAAATTAATGGCCATCTGTCAAACAGGCCCTTAAACATTGAAAATGACATATTTATCTAATCTAAACAAGGTCAAAGGATTGCACTAATCCACTGAAAGAAAGAGCACCAACTACATCACATCCATCCCTTCGCTCAATTGAAAAATAGCTTAGTGCCACGTACTAATTTAAACGCGGAGAGAACAATTATGAAAAACAAGGGTCAATGCAGAATGGATGATCTGGTTATAGTCACCACCACAGGTCATGCCGCCTACGTGTAGAGCCAATCACCTGACACCGACTCTGAAGTGGACTTTGTCTTATAAGCCATGAATATGATGATGGGCTCACTAAACAAATGGTCAATGGTTGAGGCAACTGGTTTGCTGTGAAAATGAGTTAGTTGGGAAGCTCTGACCCAAGATTTTTCATTAATGCTGGTGACTGGTTTTTATGCTTAAATGCCCACAAAAGTCTAGAAACTTGTCCTCACTGTAACTCGCTTTACAAGTGAATTACCCAAATAAGCCCTACGAGAGCTTTTAAAGCCTATAGAAACCCAGTTGCTCTGCGCTCAAGTAAGCAATTAGCAACCTTGTATAGCCTGACTTGCCTACCGAACCCAAAATTCAATCAACCTGTTTCAGGTTGACTGTTGTTTTCCAATTGGGTTTGAGCCCGACTTCAGATTGACATTTCAAACACATTAATAAATGGTTTAGGTTGAACAGATGCGCTGTAGTAAATTTTCCGAGAGGCGTCTAGCAACGATCTAAAACAAAATGAAGAAGAAGAGGAAGGCTTGGGTTCATGTTGATTTCAATCTTCCCACTCAACCCTCCAACCCAATTATCCAACCGTCACCTTACCCAACCTTACTTTGTTGTCAATGACTCGCCAAGCCAACCTGAATCTAACCTTCTCGGTGTAAACCCAGATACATATTATTTTGGGTACCAGCCAAGGTGTCTAGACCTTTGGGAAACCCGACTGACACGATAGTAAACCCAATATATGCAGGGAGAAGACCACCTGGACACATACGGAAAAATCCCACTTATTCATTAAGTCTGGGTTTCTACCAAAAAAAAAAAAAACAGTCTGGGTTTCATTTTCAACTTCCTAATTGGATTCGCATTGGCATTTTCAGCTGGACTAATAGATGGTTGAGCTTAGGTGAGCTTACCATATTGACCCAAACCTTTTCCTACCCTAGTTACGGGTAATTAGATTTAATAAGATAAACTAACTGCATAGAAACAGAGTTAATTACAATGGACCCAATGGGGCATGAAGCATGTGGATTTATAGAGGCTATCAGGCTTCCATAAGCATACATTTTTGTTAGACCAAATAGCTGAGGCCCAGGTAATGATAAGGCTGTCAAGAGGGCCGGTCGCATTAGATGGACTAAAGCCCTTCTTGGCCCAGGTCTACAGCTTATTTATTGGACGTTCAGTACACGTACCACTACCAGGACCCAATCAATTTTCAATTTGGCAGCCAGCTAAGTTGATTAAGACTTGTACTAGTCAAGACGACCCAGCTGGACACAGTGAATTGGTCAATGAAGTACTGGTCTGTCATCATGGGCACTTTCACAGATGAAACTGATGGGCTGTTTCCATTTTTCTTTTTGAAGGGAAGGAGATATGAAATGAATGTGTGGGTTACACCTTAATTAAAAACACAACAAAGAGATGAAGTATCAAACTTCATCCTAATCCACTCAATGAGGTTTAGAACTATAGTTAAAAGAGTGTGGTTACTAATGAGAGTTTCAAGTGGAACACTTCTCAAAGAGTTCCCCTTTTTAAGTTGCTGCCACCCCACACTACTTTTATCCTTTAGCAGCTTACATTCCTTCTTTTTCATGTGTATCAATCTCCACGCCGACAAATTAAGAAGCATCGATTATGCCAAGTTGTAAAACAAATGGCTCTTCTTTATTCTATAATTTGTGACTATCTAGCTATGGGACTCACCTGGAAAGGGCTAAACTCACTTTTATGTGATGAGTTCACACGATAAAGAATATTACCCTAACAACCATATTCCCATAAAAACATACAGAGAGGCAGAGAGAGTCATCAGTTGAATCCAACTGCATGCCATCATGAAAAGTGAGAACCACATTCCAATATTTAGAAAACAATGAAAAACGTCCTTACAAGGGTTAACCAAATACCAAAAAAGGTGTTACCATATATAACTTTTACTAGAATCTGGAAGTGGGGCCCACGTGTGCTGACATGTGGGTGGCTCCCAGTTACATATTATACATACCTCACTTTAATGAAAATTAGTTTCCAAGTTGATAAGACTTCCTAGATTGTATTATAGTCTATAATCTATAAAGCTGGTTATGAAAATAAATCAAGATCAAATCTTTCCTTACTGTAAAAGAAGAGGAAAGACATTTATATCTACACTGAAAGGGACCACACGTCCCTTTGTGCATGTTGATCTTCAGATCATTACATTATGCACTTTTAAATTACACGCATGGGCACCCTAGTCTAAGGGGCTAGGAACCAAGCGAGCTCCACACTGGTGGGATGAGGAAGCCTACTGTAGAAAAGAGTGCCAATACAAGTGAAAAGAATGACATGCCCAGAACTCGAACTCTGAGTAGAGGGCGATCTTGGAATTGCCAACCAGCTGAACAATCTATAGTGGTCATTTCCATATAACGAAGTTTAAAATAGAATTTCTTGTATCCACGGTTCCTAGGTTTTTATAATGTGAGGAAACCTCCTTGTTTGACTTCCAAAGGTGAAGATAAGATGAAGGGAGTCAAGGGGTGCACCGTGCACTTGAATCAGTGAACCTCACGTGCAAGTAATTGTGTTAGTGTTACCCAAAACCAGGCTAGGGTACTGCAGGAGTTGTTTGATGTCTTCTGTGCAGGGGTCTAGCTTGAGGGTTACTCTTGACAGGGATGAGTACATTAGAATTTAGTTTATAAAACACAATATAATTAAGTGGTTTCTTTTGGTAGTCCAGCGGAACACAATGGATCTGTAAGCCATTGGCCATGCCATATAAAAGACATAATCTTGATGATCATGACCTTCATCTGTTTCAAACCATCATAATTGACTTCATTTCAAACTCAAGAGTTTAATCCTAGCATTCGTAATTGTTATACAGAATCTAGACTGTTGGGCTTCCTAATGCAGATTATGGATGTTTCGAATTGCTAATCGATGGCATTAGATACAAGTTTCCCCGGTTATCTGAAGGACTAGACTTAAAGAATTCAGCATGGGCCACTGATCTGGGACCCAAAAGACAATCCAGGACGGGCTCAAGTGTGGCCAGTTCCAAATCCCATCACCCGAAGGGTATATTTGTAAGAATAGAAAAATTCGTAATGGAGAGAAAAATTACTTTGGTTTTATTTTCCTTGTAGAAAAGAAAAAACATGAGCTGATTTCCTTCCATGGAGAAAATTTTGATTTTTTATACAAGGGTAGGAATGCTCTAAATACTAAACTGGTATGTCATCATGGGCACTTTGAAGGCACTTTTAACGGATAAAACTCAGGCCTTGTACACCATTTGTCTTTTTCAAGGAAGGGAGATAAGAATGTGTGGATACATCCTCATACAAATCAAAAGAGAGATGAACTAATCAAACTTATCCTAAGCCACTTAATCAGGTTTAGAACTATAGTTAAGGCTGGGGTTACAAATGAGAGTTTGCTTTTTAAAGTTGCTGCCAATATGCCTTGTTTTTCATGTGCATCACACTCTAAGCAGACAAATTATGAAGAATCGATTAAAGCCAAGTTGTAGCCATCATCACTTTCAACTTGAATATTTGCATGCACTTACTGTATTATGCTTTATGTTATATATATATATATATATATATATATATATATATATATATATATATTTATATACACACACAATTGAGGGATGTCCCACTAACAAATGGCTGCTTTTTAATCTATAATTATCATGATGGGACTCACCAGTCATTATGTCAAGGGCTAAACTCACGTTTATGTGATGAGCTCACACTAAAGAATTTGACCCTAACAACCCTATTCCCATGAAACATACAGAAACCCAGAGAAAGACACAGTTGAGTCCCAACTGTTTGCCACCATGAAAATTGAGAACCACATTCCAATATATTTAGAAAAATGAAATACTGGCAACTAGGTGTAACCAGCTATCTTTTGTTTGCATATGAAAGTGGGGGCCACGTGTGATGACAAGTGGGTGGGTCCCAGTCACAGATTATATAACCCACAATGAAAATTAGTTTCCAAGTTGATAAGATTTCCAAGTTGACACTAAAGCCTATCTTCTCTCTTAAAAATAGAAAGCTGGCTTTGAAAATAAATCAAAATCAAATCTTCCTTACTGTAGAAGAAAAGGAACACATTCACATCGATCCATGTGACATGGATCACACTTCCCTTTTGTGTAGATATTACGACCATTCCATCTTGCCTTTGATGAGAGAGAGAGAGAGAGAGAGAGAGATTTGAAAACTTAAGTTATACTTGCTCGAGTTGATCTAAATCATCCATCTTTTAGATCTACAATCAAGAGTGTCCATCTTAACCCTCTGATCGTTAGAAGTGAACCTAGTAGGGATTAAGCTCTAGATCTCCAATTTCTGCATGGATTTCTTAATCTACTTGATATGTGGTTTATCTTTATGTTTGTAGCAGCTGAATCATCAGTTCATCACCAATCAAAGCTTTTACGACACCAAAGGCCAACACCTTTGGTCCTTTAGGCAACCTTCCGTTTCAAATTAGGTTCAACATCCTAGTTAAGGGCCCAAATCCACTTAATTAATTCAACCCAATCACAATATAAAACCTCCCATGGAGAAGGACCAAATTAATTTCTTTTCACAAGAAAAAGTTGCACAGTTTGATAAATCTCTAATTAAGTAACAAGGCTATTGTTTTAACATACTATCAATCCAAATGTGTATAATATTGCTTTAAAAAAAAAGAAAAAAAAACTTTATCCCCAGTGCCTAGGTTTTTGTAATGTGAGGAAACCTCCTTGTTTGTAGGGAGATGAAGTATAGATGATGGGAGTCAAGGGGTGCACGTGAATCAGTGGACCTCACGTGCAAGTAGTAGTGTTTCCCAAAACCAGGCTAGGCACAGGAGTTATACTTGTCTCCCATGGAGGGGTCAGGCTTGAGGATTACTGTTGATTATTTTGACAGGAATATGTAGATCAGAATTTAGTCTAAAAACCAAAATATAATTAAGTGGATTCTTTTGGCAGGCAGTCCACTCGAACACATAGATTTATAATCTATTGGCTATTCTGGTGCTCAGATTCAAGAGAAAGCCTGCACATGTAAGAAGAAACCCCACATAAGTGGGAAGAAGTCACAAACACGGGAAGACGAGCTGTTTGCAACCTAATCTTGATTGTCATAACCATTCATCTGTTTTAAACCATCATGAGCGACAATCCTTTCCACTCGGATAAGGAGTCGTTCTTAACCTAATTAATCTTGATTATCAGGACCATTCATCTGTTTTAAACCATCATCAGTACCAATCCTTTTCACTCGGGTAAAGAGCCGTTCTCAACCTAATCTTGATTATCAAAACCATTCATCTGTTTTAAACCATTATAATTGACCTAATTTGCAAAATTGAGAGTTATAGCAATCGTAGCATTCGTAATTGTTGTAGAAAATCTGGACCGTTGGGCTTCTTAATGCATTTTATAGGTGTCTTCAATTGCTAATCGATGGCAATAGATACCTGTTTGCCCGGATATATGAATGACCCAACACAAAGAATTCAGCAAAGGGCCTTGATTTTGGACCCAAATGACAGTTTGTGTTCAAGTGTAGCCATTTTCACAAACCCTTCACCCAAACGTTAAAAGGAAAATACACCATTTTTTGTAATTGAGCATTGTTCCAGGCTTTTTAACCTCCGATGGAAATGGGTCCCACTAATTTAAATATCCAAAGGACCCTGCCTCCTGCCAGCAAAATGGGTATGTGCTCCTCTTATTTTTTTCAGAGCTGACAATTGAGTCGAATCAGGCCCACAGTAGTTATGGACCCAATGAAATAGAACCTAAGTTCAAGCATGGGCCCATCCTGAAATTTTTATCTGGATCCATCGACAATGGACCCACCTGATTTGCATCCTTAATTTCACACCTATGGCTGTAGGCAGAATCGCAAACTATACATTCACATGACCCCACCCCAAATGTTCAAACCACTAACCTTATGAGATAGAGACATCACCAGTAAGCTACAAATCTTGTTGGGACATGGGACAAATCGAAATAATTCAACCCGAACTAAAAATACATTTCATAAACATGAAGCAAATGAAACAATAGAAATGCAAGTGGAATGCACAGTCAACTCTAGATACACACATGAACACTGCTAGGAAAGAAAAAAATAAACGACTCTCATGCCATCTAAGAAGAACGCTTGCATTCAGCTGGGACACCTTGAGGAAATCGCTTCCAATCGGTGCAGTAGTTATAGATCATGTAATTCTTCTGCACCCACCTCAGCTTCCTTTGGCTTGTGGAGTCCAAGTCTTGAGAAAGCCAGGCATCAGCTGCTGAAGAAGGAGTTTTAGAGGCACAAGAAGAGGCTTGGGAAGACCATACACATGCATTGGCATTGAAGTTTCTGTAGAAGGCTTTGAAGGGTGCCTTTGTCCAGTCGGTTTTGACAAGCCCACCTCTTGTTGCCCAGTCATCTGCATTCCAGAGGCTGGAGTAGATCTTCATGGGCTGCTTGTTAGGGAAAGGAACTCCCATAGACTCAGAATTCTTGAATACTCTAATAGGAATACCATCCACAGAGAAGCTGAAAGGATAGAAAACAAACAAATGTAAGAAAAAAATTACAGTAGATGAAACTTATCACCATCCAGAATATATTGTTTGTTGTGTCAATATTACAAGATATTGGCATATGGGACCCACACCCAGACCATAAAAAAAAAATTTCTTTTTTTTCAATTCTGGTCATTCTTGTATGCAACACTTTTTTTCTTTTTTTTTTTTAATCCCTTGGGCTAATAATGGGTCTCATGGTTTTCATGAGATATGAGGCTTTACATGATGCGCTGAGGATTCCACAGGATGGAATAGGTGTGGAAGTTCTTGGTAGGGTCGAACCACAAATAGAACTGCTGCTCCCTGTTACCCTTTCCTTGTGTGAACACATTGGTGTGGACAATATACGGATCCCCACTAAGGTTACCAAGGAATTCAAAATCAATCTCATCCCATGTCGTTCCTTGAGATTTAAGCTGCAACACAAAAACTCCATGTTAGTAACATATACACACACCCATAAAATTTCAAGAACTAAAACAAACAATCTATTAGAATTTAGAAAGTGGGCATTGGGCACTTACATAATATGTAGTAACAGTACCAGCAGAGTTGCCAGGGACGAGCTTAAGCTGCATATCAATCTTACCAAAGAGATAGTCTCTCTTGGATTGGAAGCCAGAGCCAGAAGTCTTGTCAAGAGACAAAGCAAGTAGCTGGCTGTTGATTATCTTTCCTCGACCATCCCCCCATGTGATGTCGAAGTCTTGGTAGAAATTCCCAGCATAAGCAGCCATTAGAGAGCTAACTAATAGCAACAACAAAGGCATTGCCATAGTACTAAGAGAAGAAGAGAATGAAGGCATTTTTTTTTTTCTCAATGGAAGAGAAAGATAGAGGATGAGGACTTGGAATGTTGATGATGAGATGTTTGGAGCTGGATGGTTATGAGAGATAGGAATGTGGGTTGAGGCCTATATATAGCAATGTTTGGGAGAAAGAACAAGGAAAGATCAATGAAAGGAGTGATGAAGTGACGCGGTGGTTGTAGAGCAGATAAAAGTGGCAGCTCGGGCAAGGTATTGTATTGTTTGTGCTAGCTGGAACTCGGTTCCGTGTTGGGGGGGCTTTTGAATAGGACCGGTTTCGTTTGGTAGGCTGCCAAATGGATATATTGACAAGGGTCAAATAGATGGGCGTTCCTGGTTTAACATTTACTAGCTGGCTGAGTTGACATTAAAAAAAAATGCAGCCTGTTCCAGTCGAACGTTGAAAAAGTTTACCATCTTCACGGGAGCATACCCATTTATTTATGCTCATTGCTCTTGTACTGATATCTCCTATGGTATTGCCATGCAAGGTAGCATGATGGCCCCACCTATCTCCAATCCCAGCTGACCACCAAACAGGGCCACTGATCCCAGGGTAATTTGGACTGGACTGCTATAGCGAGGGTAAAAAAAATTTCTTTTATATTAACTTATTAAACTCGTAAGCCACGGATCAAGGAGCGAGGGTCAATGAATCAACCCCAAATTTGATATATGGGGCCATCATGTGAGGGTCTTCCTATCAATAGGGCCCTAGATAGGCCCCATCCAGCTACCTTGCAAGGTAATGTGGTATTATATGTGAAGGAGCTAGCTAGCAGGGCCCTTACAAAATTTGTTGGTTAGAGCTGTAGGGTTGGGTTGGATCATTAAGTTGCTAGGCCTCATATTCAGTCACAAAATTCACCAAGTCTGCCTTTTAAAATAAGGATAAGGATGTCTAGAAGAGTTACGGGGCTAACTCGTCCTACTGTGTGCCAGAGGACTTTATAGTCTACTCAGATGAAAAAACTTGGTTATTGAGCGTTTCCTTCTTTAAGTGGAAGGGATAAAAGATGATGCTACAAACAGTAGCTATAAGTTCAGAAACTAGGGACGTAATTGAATTTCTAGGAAGTGTAGGACTTAGTATTTCTGATCAGAGTGGTAGAAAAAAGAAGGATCAAATTAAGACAAATGTTTGAAAATGATCATCAAATAACATATCTTTTGGACGGAAATGAATGTTGACCCCATCGCCCTAGTAATTCAAATCTTATAAATGAGGGTTGCATCTCCACCTCCACCTCCACCTAATATCCTTCACTTCACACCTCATACATCTTTCACCAATATTCATCTCTTTAATAATCTTTGGTTAGAGCTCATTTGACCACGAATTCTCATTTACTGAAGTCATGTATTATATGCAAACAAACATGCCCTTAGTTTCTAAGATGTTATCATCAATCCATGGTAGGGCCATCAAATCATTGGTTCATGGCCTCCCAGCCTGGGATAACACAATTCTCATTCCTTTACCCCTTTTTCTATCCTTTAGCCCATGGTCAGATGACAGCTTGCTTTTCTTGTTAGGTGAATCCATATAGTTGGTGTTAATTAGATGATCAATTCCCTTTTATATTTCAGTATATTTTGCATGAATAACTGAAGTGGAATGCAAATGACATTATCAAATCTCCACCAAACAGCCAGCTCCATGATATTCTCATCGTCCTTGGAAGGCCAAAAGTCAAGAAAATCCTGGTCTTTTCATGCATGCTCCCACTGCATGTTTTGCCTTCATTGGTGTGGCGTGTAAGGTAATAGTTTTGGCACTGTTGAAGCCTCTCAGTTCTCCTCATAGAACACCAAATGGAGAGTGAATTGGGCCATGACATCTACCAACCACTTTTCATGGTACACGCCAAACAATTGAGCCCCTGCCCCATCCTAGTAAAGCCATAAAATAAATGATGAGAGGGGAAGTTTATATCTTGACTATGCATCATGGCTTTAGATGAGACCGCAATAATTGTCAATTATATCTTAGTACGTAACTATATATAGGTATAATTGTAGCAGCACTAAATCTTGTATTTCAGGTTAATTAACCAAATTGGTTCATATGGGTTAGTCAGGACCCAGGTTTATGGTTGAAGGGTATTTAGATATTTGTATAAGAGCTCTTTTACAGCCTAAGAAAGATTACATTATACGGGAAAGAACTTGATTTGGCTTCCAGTCTTTTTTCTTCCTATTGAAACCACTTGTTCTAGATGCCCTCATGGTGACATCCTTTTGTGGAGTAGAATTCGGTTTAGAGCAGACACAAGGTGGAGCAATTATGATTTTAAGCAATTTGGCTGTCAGAAATTAAAAATAAAATAAAAATAAAAATAAAAATAAAACCATTGAACCCAAAAGAGACGCAACTTTTTAGTGAGTAAAAGACCACTCTCCAAATGGACTCAAGGGTCAGTTTTACTATGTTCGAATCAGTTGTTTATGAGCCCTGCTACATGGCCCGACTGGAGACTGATTCCGGGCCCGGTCCCTCAGGACTCAGGAGGGCCGTTGGATCCCAAGAGCCGCCCGGTCCCCAGGAGGGCCGTTTAGACTTTTGCGTTGTTTATAAGGTATAACACCCACCACCGACTAGAGTTGTAAGGGTTAGCCGAACAAACAATATACTACACCTAGGCTTTGCTCACAGAAAATATATAGCTGGTGATCAAGAGCCCCAGGGACAAGATACAAACGAGATATGAAAGGCAATAATAATCTACCCCCAACTTTATTAATGAATTGCCTCTGACAGCTGATACATTGACTTGAGACTCTTAATTGGATCATTTTATAGCATTAATTATAAGATAGGTCTTAGGCATTAGCCTAACCTAATCATACCACACTCTTAAAATCATTACTTTATGGAAACATAAATACAAGCAAACAAGAGATGAAGTGACCCTGATAAGCTCCCCCAACAAACCCCAAATCCCTAGAGGAGAATAAAATGCAACATACTGCCACACTAATCATGAGGAATATGCAGGTGCTAGTATCAAAGTATAATTTTTTGGGCTAGTATTTAGTTGGGGGGGCCTTTGATTTCTAACGTTTAAAATGAAACAGTGGTGCACACCAGCTCCTAAACCACAATGTGGAATCTTTATATATAATGGTTAAGATGGAAAAGCAGAGAGTGGGCAATGGGCCATATTAATGTTTATCAACAACATAATATGCTAAGAATCTAATAATTGCAGGGGCCTCTGTTATTGATGGGTGAATGAGAGTGACATGAAACCAAAGTAGAGAAAATATGAACAAAACAAAAGACACGTACGTCACTTCTTGTTAGCTTCATCTTTTCACACTTTCCCATTTGTTTCTCATTATATTGGGTTGTATTGCGTTTTGGCCTTTTGGCTTTGGGTTCATCACAACGGTTCATTAGAGTCAGTAGGATCTAGGTTTAGGGTTTGAAGGTATTTTTTTTTTTGTTTTTGTACTAAGATGCTTTATTTGTTCATTAAACTTTTTTTCAAAAATGTTTCCGTCATCTCTAGTAACACATCGAGTCTTTGGTAGGATTGGTTAGCATGGAGATTTTTTAGCGTATCAAAGTTAAATGATTGCAAGTTCAAATCTAAGGAAGAATGGCTCGGCACTGAAGTGTGCACCATTCGAATTTCACCAAGGTCTGTTTCCTTTACTAGTGCCTCGGGTTTCAATAATATAGGTTAGCAGGGTGAGATGGGGGTTTTGTTCCGCACAAGAAATAGTAAAGTTGGGGTTAGATTAGGCATGTTATATGACATTTTCTACTCATCATATTTGGGTGAACAAGTAGAATGGAGAAGTAAAGTTATGATGTGACCCCACTTATCTCTTACTCCTCGGTAAGCCTCCTTTTTACCACATAAGATTGTGATAAAGTGTAGTGGGGTAAAATTTATGATAAGGTGCCTTTTGGTCTACACTCTCTAACCTATTTTACCTCATACTATTCAAATAAAGATTTTAACATTCCTCTATATATTATTTTAAACATACCTTACCTTTATCTTTTCCATGATTCGTCATTCGCCTCACATTTACTCCTCCAAACAATATATAAAGAAAAGAAAGTAGTCGAAACTTCTTTCCCGTAAACATAGACGCTGCGGAATCACAATGTGCAGCTTAGTCGTGTGTGGTTAGCAGGTTGTCCTAGCACCCCAACCTAACAGCTCGATCTTCTTACTTTGGGAGAATGTTGGGTAGGATCATTGTCGTTTTGGATAAAACGGGGGAGACTGTAATTTGAGCGGGTTGAATTTCAGGTCACCCTCACTACCCATTTAAATTGGTTGTTCCCTAGATGATCCAAGTTCTTGTTAGAAGTGGGGCTGGTACGTAGTTTTTTGGGCCCAATGCCATAAATTATTGTTTTCTGATTCTGGGCCCAGCCCATTGACACACATGAGAGTCATTGATAGGTGGTATTTGTACAGGACAGTGAATTGAGGAGGATAACATAGCCCCTTTTTAACCTTTGTTTGGATCATCGATCGTAACATTTCATAAAGATCATGACAAAAAGGGGAAGGATACGGTAGAGGAAACATTGATTTGGTTACGAAGTTACGAGCCAGGCCAATTAAGCCCAGTATGAGCCTTATCTGCATTGGAGTTGGGCAGTAAGTTGAAACCAATAGGATAGTTTAGAGCCAATATTGTTAGTGGTTGGATTGGGCCAGGTAAAGCTTCTAGCAGCCCAGACCAATAGTTATCGGGCCTAATATTTAGACCTGCAACTAGCCCATGGGTATCAAGGCGGGGCCCATCCCATCCACAAAGTAAAGACATCCTTGTGTTAAATTTGTGGAATCAGGCCAGGCTCTTAAAGGATTTATAGGCACAGGCCCTCAGGCCAAGGTCATGAACAATTGGGTCAGATATTAGGCCCATATGCAGCCCACGGGCTTAAAACTGAGCTCAATCCATAGGAATGTACGTGGGCCACTTTATGGTCAAGCATCAACTGGAAGGCCCATGACTACGCCTACTTTAGGCCTATTTCCAGGCATGAATACCCCTACTTAGGTCATGAGGTTCGGCCCATTTAGTTATCACGCCAAACAACATATCCAAGACGAACGGGCCTGCTTTACAAGAGGGATGGGCCAGACTCTAAAACTCATAGGATGGGTCCAATCTTAAATAATTGAATTGATAAATAAGCAGGCTCGAGTTGGATAAGCTTCATCCAGCCAGCTTGGTGCGGCCTAGTGCTTTATATAGGCTAAGCTTGGGCTGGTCTCAAATGAGTTCAGGTACTAGACCAAAAAGAATTGCAGGACCCTCATTGGGTATTTGTATGGCACAGATTAAGACTTAAGACCCATAAACTTTGTAGATGTCGATTTTGTGTTTCTTTGCTACCTTCGAATTGATTTCAGGTAGGTCTGAAACATTGATTTGGTGTGGCCCACCTCATATCATCAGGTGGGATAACCCAAGTCAAAGTTGTGACCGACCTCAATTTTGTTCTTCAACCTAACCATGAACCCATTGGCTAATATTTCTCACTGTGGAGCAGTTGAACCATAAGTCCATAACTAGGACTGGTCCTGGTTGATTATTCAGAAGCATTAAATGACTTTGTCTGCCTAAGTCCTAACCACTCGCCAGACTACTTGACCTTACTACTTGAAGCCTGGCTTTCTTTTGCCAGTCATGTGTCGGTCTCAAAAGAAAACTTTGGGCCAAGGTGGGCTCTGCCCAACCAACTAATACAGTTGGCATTTTATGTTTTAAAATAGAGAGTGGATGGCTCATAAAAAATTCTCTCTCATACATATGCAATTTGATCCTTATAAACTGTCTCAAATGGACGTTTGAATGCTTTAAAATGTTTTTCAGAGTTTATATGGACATCTAAATCAATTGGTTTTAAAACCTTACGCCGATTTTCTAAAAAGGAACAAAACTAATCATTTTAGACAAATATGAATATATAAAACAATTATAAACTTTTTGCTTTTCTTACTTACAAGTTTACTTATGGGATTTTTATAATATGACATGTTTGTATGCCCTATTTTTACTTTATTATAAATTTACCTATACTACCTTTAATTTATTATATAGCAGTTTTGTCTATATATAATTTTCAATATGACAAGTTTGCATTTCCCAATTGAATCCGAGATATCTAACAATTTATTTACCGAAAAAAAGCCTAATTGGAATAAATCTAGTTCAAACATATATATATTTTATTCTATTCGATCTCAAAATGAAATGGCTAGCCAAACCGACCCTTAAAACGATGAGGTCGGAATCCACTTTGATACCATATATGAAATCATATACCAACTCAAAAGACTTAAGCCGATAGGTGAAATGCCCAAAACAGCATAAAGGATCATCAAACCTATTACTTGGGCGATGTGGGGTGTGGAACTTCCCAACAGTTAGATGGTGCTTTTCCTTAAAAACACCCACTTAGGTATATAAAATCGAGATGGGCAAGGTGATATATAGACTTGGTAGTGCTTTAGGGGTATACACACAATATAACGTCGAATGCATACTATCCTTGCATTTTTCGTCCTTAAAGCTTTAATGGTTATATACATCGCTCAAAGGTTTTTTTTTTTTTTTTTTTTTTTGGGTGGTGGTTACATGAGTAGGAGCTGTCAACTATTTTAAGTCATTACCCAGGGTCCTACATGTGTATTCTGCTATAGGATCCACATATTGTGCTCTGCCCAAGGATACTCCCCCATCTTGTTCTTGGCTAGTGCCAAGGGTCCATCCCTGGCCCTGACACTGTGGATATGAAGCTATGCCAAAAATGGTGATTATTGTTTAGCTCAATGTCAAACTAAGACTATCCTATTAAAGATAGCTGGTTGTGTGTAGAGCCATTGGATTGATGATAAGTAGATCCAAAGTTATAGTGTGATAAAAAAAAATGGTGATTATTGTTTAGCTCTATGTCAAACTAAGACTAGCCCATTAAAGATAGTTGGGTGTGTGAGGAGCCATTGGATTGATCATAGATAGATCCACTATATTAAATATAAGTTTTAAATAATTAGAAAAGACGCAGCAAAGAAATTGGAACATTTGTCATAGCGAAAAGCAGCCCCATCACGTCCATCATCGAAAAGTTTAAGAGATTCCTCTAGCAACCAATCTGGGCTACCCAAAATAAACGCATTCTATTTTAGACGGCTAGCTTAGCTTGTAATTGACAATTAAGGGCATCAAAGTCGCTATAGCAAACCGAAAAATGGCTAGAATCGAGCCCCGGTTGATAGAATGAGGCATCAGCTAAGTAGTACAAGGCGAAAATGTATAGTTGGTTTCCTTGTGTAGTTAAGATTACTATGATTTAAGATAAATAAATAAACTAACATATTCTCAATCGAAAGCATACTGTAATGTAAGATCGCAGCCATCAACCCTTTCGCCCTTTCTCTAACATCCATACATAGTGTTGTTGTATCTTCTATTCTTATATGTTATCACTTGTAAGATCTCAGACCCTATTGAGCTACTACTAATCTCAAAATCAATTGGTGGTGAAAAATGACACAACAATGATTTTATGGTCTGTTGGTTGTATTTGGAATGTTTTCGAGCATCAATCCACCACAGGTGCACACGAGGGTTCTACGAGGGACCCAACACCTCCCCAATCCACATTCCACAACAAATCCTTCCCCTGCCTATAATGGCAATGTATTCATGTGGGCCCTGCGAGAGCCCATGTTGACGCTAGCCGGTCTTATCCAACATAAAGCATGATGTCCAACACTGAAATTGGCCTAGGCAAGCCTTGTATTGCCCACTTTCAGCTTGTCTTGAACTAATTGAGGCTTGTGACAGGACTTGGCCTAAAAAAAACAAGCCCATTTAACCAAGCGGTCAGACCTGGTTTCATTCAGGTGTAGTTAAACCCCCAACTCCATTTTAAACTAGAAAGTTTAGGCCCGAGTAGCTATTCTCTAAATTTGTGTTGACTTTGTTCATGATTTTTGGAATGACAACGGGTAACGGCCCAGGCCAGCCCAAACTAGCGCCTTTTGCAAGGCCCATTTTCGTGGGTTCTGACTTTGAGATCCAAAGTACCAAGAATGGCCCAGAATTCCGGCCTGAAAAAGGACAGGTTCGGGCCGGCCCTCAACACTTCATACACAGAGCTCCTATCTTACATGTGACACCGTGGGAACCATTCATCCTGTAGGCCAACAGGCATTCCAAATGTCCTATTGATCATGCAACCTAGAAGTGGAGGATACAAGCAAGCTGGGCCTGAAGTCCAGCCCCTTCCTGACCACAAATTGAAAAGTTACTATAGCTGGCAGATCATCAGTTGAGCCTTTAATGGGCTTAGGCTGGCTTAGCTCCAACCCTGCTGCCCCAGCCCATACTCAGCCCCAGATTCTTAGTTCATCAGCGGTTTTAATTATGGGAACAATGAAGTCCAATGGGCTGGGACAGTAACTTGCCAGGCCCATTGTAGCCACCCTTATGCACATTAGATGGTTGGTAATCTAATCTAATCCCCAATAATAATTACAAATGATTCAAATTTCAATTTGATTCCATCATCATAACCACTGAATCACTACCATGCAAGTGAACTGTTAAATTGTTTTGAGTCCCTCATCCAATATTGGTTATGACCATTGAATGGTAGTAACTTTTGATCTATCCACATTATATACTCTTATCTTTATCAATAATCTACCATGCATACAATTAGTTGCAATAGAGCTCACAAAGTTGGAAAAACCACAGCTGTAGCTAAACAGGTTGAACTTAATCTTCTCATTAATTACGAAAATGATGACACCTAATTCTTAACTTTTACCCAGCATTGAGACTCGACCCACCTTTGTTTGATTTATAACCCAAGCGATTTAACCACTTTTACTTAGTAAAATTGAGTCCAATGCTGCATTCACACACACATACTACCTCATATGAATTGAGGTGAGTCCAAATTTGACACTCATCGTACTGTCAGTTTGAAATGTAGAGAAAAACGGATCTCTCTAAAAACCGTCAAACCTGAGGGCTATAAATCAAGCGGTTAAGATGATCTAATGGTGTTGCTCTAAGTAGGTCCAAGTGGGTTCATATCACCCATCAAACCAGCAAGTTTATTATTGCACTAAAAAGTGGGCCCCAGTAGAGATTAATAAAAATTTTAAGTGCCTAGAGCACCATGTCTGCACCTCACTTTTGTCATTTCTCACTCAATTGATAAAGATGAATGTTCACATCACATGCTATCCTTTTCAATTATAAACAGACCAGCCTTTTATGGTGTGGCCCACAGAATAGACGGCCACGATTGCATCATTGATCACTTGACCGGGACACTACGTACGTTATAAATGTTATCTACACCGTCTAGCCACACATGATTTTAATGTCCCTCACAAGATCCAGGCAATGTGGGACCACCGCATAGCACGTGGCAGCCTTCTATACAATGCTCGCACAATGCTAATAATATAATTATCCTCCACGTGTCAAGCGATGAATGGGCATCTTTAAAGTCCCTGCCGTACACGTAGATGGAACGTGAAGAAGACCCTCCAAAACATCCTCGATCGAATGTGGGGCCAACTTTGTGCTGGAGCTTTCGTCGTGTTGTTTTTTCATGCGCGAACGACACGATGAAATACAAAGGGCTCTAGACGACGAACCGACAGCTTCACTTTTGCCTCTGCCAATGCCATATCACCATCTGCCTTCGTTGGACAATCGCTGCTCTCGAAGATGTGGGCCCGCTGGATGATCAAAAATTATATAAGTCTAATAAGATTTAAACTAACAAAAAGTCTACGCACCCGGGATCCTGACCCGGACGGACCCGGGAATCCTGATCCCGGGTCCGTCCGGGGTCAGGATCTCGGGGTGCATAGCACCGCTGTTAAACTAATCTAACAAACTATTGAGTGTCTATAGTAAAATGGAGTCTAAAATGACTGACATTTTGGAATTCTCACAATATTTCTCTTAAGAATTGTATCATGGAAAAGTTTTGAATTGTTTTCATTAGGGCGTGATTGTGTAGTGGGTTTTAGACCAAAAAAGTGAGGATTGTGGAAATGATTTTCCATGTTACTCTCGAAAATCGTATTTCAGTGTGGCCTTTTCCTTTAAAAAATGCATAAAAATAGGCTATATTTTCTGCGATTTCTTAGAAAATAAGTTTTTAAAGGGAGATAAGAGTTTTTTTTTTTTTCTTTTTATCTACGGAAGAGAGATTTTTGTGGAACTAATTTTCCACTGCATGCACACAAAAGGGGTTTAATGCTAGCTAGATACTTGAATCTTTTTGGCCCGACAATTAAACAGGCTAGTCCTGGTCGTATCCTATGCATGATTGAAGGCTTGACTTAGCCCAACATACTTAGCACAGAAGCATGATGTAGATTTTACTATTGGGCTGGGCCTGACTATCAAGTCCGGTAGGCCGGATCGAGGAGTGGATAGTTGGGCTGAGCTTAGATAAGACTCAATCCAGCTTGATCCTTCCCATGAACTCCCCTTGTTTCTGCGAGACATTTACTAAATTTCTATTTGTATGTAATTTTTATATGGGTGGTAGAGGCCAATTATGTTTTTTCTGCTAATAAAACATTGTTAATCACATTATGTTTTAGCAAGACCAAATTGACATTGAGTTATCCAAAAGGTTAGATTTAATGGATAGTGATAATCATCCAATATAAAGCCATGAAATGACAACTTATAGTTATAGATAATGGCAACATTTATATTTTGACCATCTATATTTTAGTCTTACTTAGAATGGTAGATAGCCAATGCGGATCGACCCTTTTTTTTTTTCCTTTTTCCGATAGATAGACCCCAAACTCATAGGCTCTAATAATTGTAGTGTGGGCTTCTAAATTTGAAACGTGGCTTTTATTTTAAAGAGAATGAGAGGCAATTAATAAATAGAGGATCCAATTCAAATATAAAAGAAGATTTTCACCTACGAACTGATTGTATGATGGAAGAAGGAAGCTTTATGTATTATTTGGCGACCTAGATGCATGCCTATTAATAGAATTAGGGATGGAAAGGTACGAAGGATTAAGATATCAGCCACATTAGGTTACCTGAATCCTTGATTTATTAGAAAAAGAAAATGTTCTCCTATAAATAGATTTGATGTGCAATCCAGCCCTTTGGGCCCACTTTTTATCAATGCTTCCATTCTCACACTCTTTTCATCTATGATCAAGTAGGAGAGTATTCAATTTTAAACTCATTGAACCATCACGCAGCGTAGGCATGAATCTAAAAAAACATTTGTGATTTTTATTTATTTTTTGATAACGCAGGTTCTCAACCCTTTGAGGCAGAATAATCCCTACGGGCCCAAGAAAGAAAGCCGAGTAAAATTCCTCTGTGGCCCCAGTGTGGTAGTGCAGTTTCGAACCCACAACCCAAAAATGTTTGTAATTAAAATACTATATATATATATATTAAAATCAACTTAAATCATGAGGCTAGTTTTTTAAGATGACTCTTATCCATTAAGAGACTTTTCCATCTGCCCTCGTCTCAATGATAGACATAAGCACATCTACATGGTCTCCATGAGCTGAACTTTGTATAAACAATACTTTGTCTCTGCTCATAGGATACTCGAAGTTAATGATATTCTTTTTTTTTTTGCTGAAAGGGTAATTATATTTAAAAAAGAAGAGGGAAGGAGAAGCAAGAATACAAAAAATATAAGGGGCAGAGAGAGGCCCCCAAAAGAGCAAAATAAAAACAAGCAGAGAAGATGCTTGCTAGACCAAACAACAGGAGCAGGGAGAGAGCTCCTGAACCCAACAGATTAGGCACCACCAGAGGCAATTCTCAAGGAAGCAAACAGGGCACTGAGTTGGATGCTAACAAAAGGAGAAGTCATCTGCTTCATGGAGAAGGTGATGGCTTCTTGAATTTGGCCTTGAGTAGAGTGGAGGGAGGGCCTGCGAGTAGCAAAGATGGCTTCATTTCGAGCCTTCCAAAGGTGGTAGAGAGCTGTGATGAGGATGACAGCCATGTATTTGGACCCTTTGGCATCATTGTCTTTAGAGAGAGACTTCCAAATAGACGAGGCAAAATAGACGAGGCAGAGAACTTACTTTTTAGAGAGAGACTTCCAAGTTAATGATATTCTAATCCTACATTTTTCTAATTTGATACTCGAACTTACACACTCTAACTTCCCCATTCATATAATTTACTAGCCTACTGCATCTAGGGTTTACTTTTTATTTTATTTTTTTGACAGATGGGGGACTTCTAATTTAAAATGGTCTGCTCACCAGATTTGCTAAAATCAATGTCAACAGTTTCTGGGCCTAAAGAATCCAACGACCTACATTCAAATAGACATGTGGCCCACTTAATTGTTGTTTAATACTAGATGAGAAACTTGGAACCAGGATGTGAGATATCTGGGCGCGTGTGATGGAAGTAGGTGCAGCATGGAAAAGTGTGGTCCTCGTGGAATGGCTTAGCCTTACTCAAAGTCAGGACTCTACTATCAATGACATTATTCCTTCTCAATGCCAGAGATGGCATTTGTTTCCATATCTATAGACCTTCTTTTACCTCAAATCCTTTTTTTTTTTTTTTACTTGAAGGGTCCGAGAGGCCCAACCAAATAAATACTCTGACAATCTTCCAATCAAAGGTCGGTAGCAGTTTAACCAGCCTCACATGAGCATGAGAAGATTGTTTTACTCTTAGGGTTTCAAATAATTAAGTAATTAACATAAAATCTATATAATCTCATAAGTATATTCAACAGACCTCAATAATCAAGATTATTTTACTCTAATAGGAGCGTTGTTGAGATCAACATCCACCATCGCTCAAGAACGGTCATAATTGTAGTCGAGCACTCACCCTCATTATAAAATCATTGTTGTGCCGTTTTTTTTATTATGAATTGATTTTGGGATAAGTGGTAACTCAATAGAGTGTAAAATCCTATAAATGGTATACAGCCTGATACGTCAGGTGTTCATGCGTTTTGCGAGTTGCTCAACAAAAGTCGCGCCGGATCACCAATTAATTTTAAAATAAGCGGTAGCTCAATGGGGTGAATATTAGTCCTCACAACGTGCCACTCTTAAATCCATTTTATGAAAAAACAAGTTGTTAAAGGATTGGGATTTTCAGAAATGGCCCACCAAGGGCCAGGCTTCAGTTGGATAGGAATGGGATCAATAGGAGGACCTACAATCCCACTTGTGTGGTTGGACATTGAAGACAGCAGGATTTAATTCTGTGGTGGTGATTTAAAAGGTACTATATTGTTGGCCCCACAAAAAAAAAAGAGAGCCCCATTTGGGGTCTATATAACAGAGCAAGTGCACAACTTTTCTTTTAGCAAAACTGAAAATGGCAAGCATCTCCTCCCTCCCTCTCATCTTTCCTCTCTTTCTACTGCTTTCATCTCTCTACCTATCCAATGCAAAACCTGCCACATTTCTGGATGACTTCAAAATCACATGGTCTGAGAACCACATCAAGCAAATGGAAAATGGAACTGCAATTCAGCTTTTGCTTGATCAATCATCAGGTATCAATGAAACATCACACTTCTCTCTTGTTGTTCTACTAAAAATAAAAGTTTCCCTTGTTGTTGGGTTTCATTTTTTACTTCAATTTTTCTAAGGTTGTGGGTTCGCGTCGAAGAATAAGTTCATGTATGGCCATATAAGCATGAAAATTAAGCTCATTCCAGGGGACTCAGCTGGGACAGTCACAGCATTCTATGTATGTTTTGGTTTTTTTTTTTTTTTTCTTTAAGCTAGATCTTGATGAACAAATAATGTATATATAGTAGTCTTTTAATTGCTAAGCTGATAAGAATAATTTTTTTCTTTTTTGGTGGGATTTTGTTGATTTTGCAGTTGATGTCAGATAAGAATGAGATTAGAGATGAATTGGACTTTGAGTTCTTAGGGAACAGGTCAGGGCAGCCCTACACAGTCCAGACAAATGTTTATGCACATGGAAAGGGAGATAGAGAGCAGAGGGTGAACCTTTGGTTCGACCCATCTGCTCAATTCCACTCATATTCTATCTTGTGGAATCGCCATCACATTGTGTAAGTCAAAAGCCTGTCATAATCTCTTCTATTAGACATGTGAGTGTACACATACATCAATAATAATTAACCTGAAAAGTAAAATTGACTGGTGTCATTTTCTCTCATAGATTTGAAACTTGTGAATCCTTCCACAGGGCCTATTTTGAAGCGTGTCTATCAAAGAGTTAGGTGAGATTAATTTGTCTTTAAAAATTCTTCAGAGTGGGCCAAATATAAGTATATAGTAATTAGGGCCATGCCCCCTGCAGAAATTTTGAAATACCCCCACAAGGTATGTGAAATTTATTCTTCTTTTTATATGGCCTCCCCGAGTAATCCTCCATTCCTCCCTCTCCTCCCGGTCCGGAAATTTTGAAATACTCTTATAAGTTATGAGAACTTTTTTTCCTTTTTACATATGCAAACACCCCCAACCCTCTTAAGAGATAAATTTATAGAAAAGGGTCTTAAAGTCGAACTTTGGAGCCTTTAAATATATTAATATACTGATGACATCATGTCTCTTTAATAAGAGTCCTTAATCCATGTTGTGAGCTACCAACTCCAATGAAATTTACTAAAGGGCCTCAAAGTTTAACCATCATATATACAATTGAACTTAGAGCCTTTAAATAGATGATTATAATGACTACATCATATCTAATTCATAGGAGTCCTTAATCCATGTTTTTCCACTATCAAACTGATGAATGTTGCCAAAATTTTCCTCTCATTATATCAATTGGTCTCAAATGCCCTCCCTCCCTCCCTCAGGAGGATAGGGATGATAGGGATGACAAGTCTCTTTCTCTGTGACAGGAGGATAGGGAAAATATCTTGAATTGATGGATTTAATTAGACAAGACTTTGAGAGGCCTAGAACTTTTTCTCGTGCACCTTTTCATTTGGGAGGTGGTAAAGGTGGGAGATGAGAGGATCACCTTTAATTAACTTTTTGTGGGCAGTCAAAAGTATAGGGACCAATCAAAGAACACAGGCCCGTAGAATCTATATATTTAGTGTTTGATTACTTCCTAATTGTGGAACTAGACTATGGGAAGATTTCCATGTGATTTGAAATTTCCTGGAGAACAAGTAGCATACAGTAGCTTTGCATGTGATTTGAAATGTTCTTGTGAATTGTGACCAAGTTGAATACAGGAGCATTTGAAGTCTTGCTCTTGCAGATCATTGGATATTGTATGTCATGCCCAGAGTCATTCTCATACACTTGCAGCTGAATTACCTGTGAAGCCAACTGATTTTTGGGTCAGTGCATTTATTCAGATGGCCCCAGTTGATGAATGACTAAGATCTATTCCCATTTGTCTTGGTCAGCCATCAAAGTACTCACATGCAAACGCTCTCTTTTATCCTTGGTTTTAACTGTTCTCTGTTTCGAAATAAATGCCCCCACCCACATTTATGTTCAATGTGAAATATGTTTAGCAGTAAAAATGAAATCCAATGTTGGATAAATAGAGTGTTCCTCAGATTGAAATCCTAGACCTGGGCCTGGCCTACATTTTGCGGCTTTAATTAGGTTGGGTCACAGTTCCAAGCCTACCCATTTCCTCTACCATATATTTACATGTAGGTTCCAAAAATTGCACACAATTGAGTTCCATGAACTAGAAATTAAAACAGCCCATCGACTAGATCCCTGACCCAACAACATAGAAATATTAGGCAAATATGAAAGGTGAACATCATTACCAAAGTTACCATTCCATTTTATTTTTTTTTCATAGGTGTTGAGTTTGAATAGATATTGAATCAAAATCATCATCATTGTTGATTTGTTTTATTAAGTGAGATTCAGATTTATGAGTTTATGTTTTCACTCAACTCTATTTAAAGTCATGTTCAGTCAAAATAAATGTCTCTCTCGAACAGGTTTTATGTTGATGCGGTCCCAATAAGGGTGTACAAGAACAACGAAGCGAAGGGGGTGCCCTATCCCAACTGGCAGTCCATGGGTATCTACTCAACCCTTTGGGACGCCGATAATTGGGCCACACGGGGAGGGTTAGAGAAGACTGACTGGAGCAAGGCGCCCTTTTACGCTTACTACAAGGACTTCGACATAGAGGCCTGCACCATACCCGGCCCAGCTGCCTGCACCAGCAAGGCCAACAACTGGTGGGACTTGCCCATGTACCAACAGCTCGATTCGATTCAAGCTCGAAAGTACCGCTGGGTTCGATTAAACCATATGATCTACGACTACTGCACTGATAAGGCCCGCAACCCGGTCACACCACCAGAGTGTTTGGCTGGGATTTAATCAGAAATGTATCAGATCCTTGATGTGAATAATAAAAAGGATGTAGAGATGGCCTGCATGTATGCTATTGCTATGGTTCAGGTGAAGAGAGTCCTTTTAGTATGGTTCCTTTTCATGTTATTGTTGTTGTGCAACTTGATGGAATCTTTCTAGTTTTTTGCACAAGCTCATGGAAAATGTGATTTATGTTGTGGTGGGGAGGGGTGCATGGTTATTTAGGTCTTTTGATCAACAGAGAGCTTTCTTTTTCCCCTTCTTTCCCTCTGTTTCTCTCATTTAAAGGAATGCCAGGTACAGGTAGGGAATGAGTGGTTGCATCTCACCATGGCTCTGTGCCCAATGGCCTCAGTTTTGAGGGAAGGTGTGGACCCATTGGGCCCATCACCATCATGGTTTGAAAAATGGATCTTTTGAAGGAATCTATATGGTGTACAGAGCAGTAACAAAAATAACATGTCCTTTTCAGTGAACTGTATTTTTCCAAACCATGAACAGAACCCATTTCATTGTGACCAATGCTTTTCTTCCATTTCTCTGGTTTCTTTCAATTACTGACTGGACAGCCTTCAAGGACTTACAATCAATTCCATAAGTGGTCCCAACTATTATTGGATGGAAATATGCATCTGTTTGAAACCCTTTCATCATTCAAATTATTTCCTGCAAAAAAATTGGATCCCAATCAATTTACTTTGCAAATCTTGTAATTTCCAATCTACCCCAGAATTGTGCAAAAAGGGCAATGTAAGCAAAGCACGATTGGCGGTGGGTCATCATCCATGTTAAGGCCTACCAAGTGTCCAGACAAAATTATCATCCCAAACTGGCTATAGAAGCAAATTAAAAGGCCCTAATAGAACTGTAATTCTCAAGAGATCATCGTCATCACCATCATTCATCAATCAAAGTCTTGTTCCAACTATATTGTGTGAGCTTAATCAATTCTGTATCCCCATTCCGATCTAAATTGAGCAGATCCTCAATGGACCATGTTCATCCAAGCCTAGACCATCCAATGGCCAGGCCCACGTGACAGGTTGGTTATTCCTAACTGAAGTAGATGCAAGTTAAAGGACCAAAACAGAAGAACACTTTATGTAAGACTTCCCTCATCATTCCCCACACTGGGTAAATGCAACAGCGATCCATAAATAAGTGCAAGAACAGAAACACAGTTATAGGGTTCTCTCCTTAATATTCACATAACAAAATAGTTACAAACAGTAAATACAACAATATTCAAGAAACTTTCTTTATGGAACAAGTTTTATGCCAATCTCAGCCGATACAGTTTAGAGAAGCACTAAATTATCATACATTAGGGAAAGAAACAACGAGCTAGTCCAATGTATCAGCCAACTGCCAATGTGTGAAGCTTTGGGGTGTGTTTGTGTGACTAGATAATTCTGTAATAGAGAAGAAAATTGTTCTAATTTTTCATGCGGTATAATTTTTTTTGTTGCTTGGAGCAATACAGTTTCCTTTCAAAAAAGAAAAAAAATAATAAACTGATTTTCCTCAACAGAGAGGATTTTGATTTTCCTATGGGAGGCATAGGAATGCAAGATCCTTCTCTCCGGTGGAAACAGAAATTTGTGGAGCAAACAAGGCATCAAGAGCATATGGGCTTTCTGTTAAAAAAAACCACCATCAAAATCATCTGATATTGCTTCAGCATCATGAGCCGTGCTGTTAGTACCACAGTTAGTCAGTTACCATCTGAGGCAATTTTTTTTCTTCTCTGAGCCATTAGATAAACCATTCAGGCAAGGCCCAAACCAGTAGGAAGTTCTAATCAATTCAATCCCGGGACCAGCTGCCTTAGGAGAGCTGAGAGCTGCCTAACAAATATGGTACTCATACTGTCGGTGCAAAAGAACAGAACCCCATTATAATGTCATGAGAATTGGGAGGGAAAGAACCTCACTCTAACCCCTGAGAAGGGGCATCCACCATTCATTATAGAGAAAGGTGGATATTTTGCTTGCATGGACCATCTTGGTTCCATTCAACTGGAAGTTGCATATCCTTTAGCTGCTACCACAAGGGAACTGAGAAGATTGGGAGGAAAAGAGTCCACCTGCATTGCAAAGGAACATCCCATTAATCCTTAAGTTCATGGAACTTTTGGTTTAGAAATAATGAGGGACAAAAAATACAGCTACAGTTGGATGCAGAGTTGGATGGTCAGAACCATCAATCTAGTGGGCCCCCATACATGGTTGGAGAGCATCAAAAGGATGTCTGCAAACAAAAAGAGTCACCACCCACCAGTCCACAAATCCACATTCAAAAGCAGAAGACAATTGCAGTGGTTATGAGCAGCTATCCAGATTAATCAAGCATGTTTAACAGTGAACAACCGCAAGTTAGTATACATAGATAAAACACCCCAAATCTTAGAATTGAGGACGTGGATGAAGATGAAAGGCTTTGATACCCAAGCACTTGTATATCCTTACCATACCAAAAATCAAAGGATGCCAAACTAGTAATGACACTATACTGCATTTATACCTGCAGGGTTCAATTATAGCATATCCTACTGCACCTAAGTCCATCATTTTATAAATTTCTACTAGCATCCTTACTTCTCAACCTAACAAGTGTCAGTGTATATAAAGAGTAGTAGTTTCATATAAAGATGAATAGTAACACTTCATATAAAAAATTTATGATATAAATATATGAAATTTCATGTTATGGATCGGGTTCCAATGTTCGTATCCTTGCTCCAGATTTCAGAAAATGAAGAATCATATTGTCCTGCCTCGTACCACGACTGTATACAAATCCATATGAGGGCATCATAAGATACTAGTTAATCATTATTTTAGATGTAGTTTTATGATGTTCAAGTGTTTTACAATGTCATCACTATTTTACATTTATTAGATGAGCAGTCTCTTATGGTTGTGAAATGTAACCAGACCATTTTATGATGTTTTCTATGGCAAGATTGTTTCATACCATTCCTTCCATATATTTCTTATGTCTAACATGTAACTGATGAAACTCAAGAGGCTACATTTTGATAGAAATTTTACTGTAGCTTTCATTCAGAGAAATCATCCTAATTTTAAACAAAGAAATAAGGAACCTTATTTAAGATTCAAATTCAAACCCATCTCAGATTTAAAGTCAAATTTAACAGCTCTAACAGATCTAATGCGACTTCAAATATCCCTAACACAATAAGACTTACCAAAAATACATCCAAAAGTACCAATATCAGTTTGCTTGTCAGAAGTTATATATTTAAAGGATACAGGAACTTGACTGGAGAGCAAACTGCCATCCTTGAGCATTAACAGAAACGCATGATATAATGTTTAGCTAAAAAAATTAAAAATAACTGAGGCACCAAAACTAAACATCATAATTTCTTGCTAATGCCTGTTTTGGATTATGATTGCAGCCAAAAATGAAAAGAATATAAACCCTAGTTGATTAAGGTGATCACCCTAAGTTTAATCGGAGCCAGGTTAGACCCAAGGTAATTTCATCCTTTTGAAACAAAATAAGCAGGATCTCATGAACCAGCAAGAACCATATTGTATAGTCAAAAGAGCAGGTGGTTAAATATAAAATCCCCATAAATCGATTTAGATAATTAACAGTTCAAATATTAACATAAAGAACACTACAGAGTGTATATCTTCATACATGTGCAAAGCTATTATTAAGGAATGTCATTTTAGATGATTTTGGTTTGTGCATAGAAGACTGTAAAACAACTCTGTGTAAAGAATTGAAGCATTGGAAATCTAAGCATTGAAAGAATTGAAGACCAGCATAGATTTGGAATGAAATCAGAAATACATCTTCAACTGTGAAGTGATAAAGCATAACCTTAGACCAACTCCCAAGTCCCAGGGGTGGAGCTTTTTATATCAAATGGGTGAAGACTTGAAAGGTCAAGGGTGGAGATTTACAAGGGAACATCAAACTCCTGGGATTCATTTTCATAGGGTGAAGGTGAGTAATCCATTCCTATCAGAGGGTGGAATATATCTGCTATTTATTTATTTATTCATAGATCTCACTCTTGATCCTTCACTATTATTCACTTTAACCCATTTCTTATAAGTTCATAAGTATGCAAACCTTAGGGATGAGTGAGAGTAGAATTCACAAAGCTGACCAAAATCAAAAGGAATATGAGATGATGAAGATGACGACGACGACAATGATTATGATGATCAATTACATATCAATTACAAGGCATATGTGTGACATCCATTTCTGATATATTAATAAATACAACTAAAAAGTTACAATCTTTCTACCAAAAAAAAACCTAAAAAGTTACAACCCTTTTGAAAGATAACACATTCAATTTCCAAAATATGATATATCAAAACTTGTTACAGCCATAGACAAGTTATGGAATGCATGAAAGCTGTTGAAATTTCAGTTATATAAATATTTGTCAAGAAAAGATCCCAAAAGTGAACCACTCAAAAGTCATCTACTCTGGACTTGGGAACTTTTCTTATTTCTTCTTGAATGTAAGCATTGTCAAGTGAAAGGAATTGCAAGGAACTAAAACTCTTAAAATGAAGACCTCAAAAATGACATTATTACTTCCAAGTATGGTGCGGCCCATAAGTCAAGAACAAAAAAGCTCCGAGTAACAGACAACCAAGTAAATGTCCAACCACATACAAAGTGTAAGAAAAGATGAGTTTACTCTTATAAAAATGCAGGACACAATTAAGTTCACAACTGCATAGTAGAAATTCAAAAATTTATCTTCAGCTTAAAAATATCCTATGTTGTCCATCATAATCATCATCTCAGCCTTATCCTGTCAATCTTGGGCCAGCAAAACAAACTACGCATTATTATAGAAGTGAAGTTTACTTTAGATTTCTAGTGATCAAAATAGCTAAAACAAGGATTGACAGAGCCACCCTATTGACATGCTGCTTGAGCACCAAAAAGCCCCAATTCACTAGGATGTACTACTTCCCCTTTGTTGTCAATTGTGAGGAATGATTTTTCATAATTGAAGCCTTATATCATCAATCATGTGCAAAGACTGTAAAATGATTATTGTTATTTCTCAACTTAATTTTGAGAGGGAGAGAGAGCTAATAAGACCAACATGGAAACATATTTCCTAATGATGACTCACAAGTACCAGTTGTTTTGGTTCCAAATTCAAATATGCTGATGAATTTAACCTGACCAGCGTCAACATAAATAAGCACAGAAACTACGGATCGAATAGCTGAAGATAGAAATTACAGTGAACTATAAGGTATGAATGGTGAGTAGGATATCCAGTCTATTGATATCAACAAAGTCCAACAGAACCCAAAATCCTGCCGCATTTATCTTTAGTTTACAACTTCATTAACAGCATTTGCAAGCACAGTTAAAGAATCAAAAGCTATATACCAAGGAATCACAATTCACAACTCAACAACAATATAAAAACAGAGAAGGAGAAATTGAAAAGAGAGGTGACAACCTGACAAATGAAACCACAAATTAAAAATAAAACAAAGCAACAATCAAATCACTAACAAAAATATCTTAGTAACAAATTACAAGGACTCTCCCCCAAAAAAAAGGGACTTAGATGTGACACAGGGACACAAGAAGCATCACATAAACCTGATCTAAGTACAAAAGACCCTTCTCTGTAATATGATAAAACACAATTAGGAAGAGAAGCAGTACAAGTTTTCAAACAAGCAGTTGCATCTTCAATGAGTTACAGAAGAAGAATTTTGTAGATTAGCGCCACAATTAGAAACATTTATGGAGACACAATAGGTTTTTTTTTTTTTTTTCCCCAAAGTGTGTTTTCAGTCCAGCCCATTGGCCTCCTTCTGATCAAACTAACACGATTAGCAAGAACAGGAATAGCAAGGTGTTTACTTGCCCCCACCATTGCCAACCCCATGTAAACAAAACCTGTACTTAATTAAGCTAATGATATAACAAAGTTTCCGCCAGACCGTTACAATCATTACATCTCTAAACCAACAAATAACTTAGGCAAATGATATAATTACCCTAAAATGCCACCTAGAATAAGTTCAACAAAATCCTAAACAAGCCATAGTATATCTCTAAGAGGCCTAAATTAAACAATACCAATTATCCATAAGAATTTACATCAATAACTAATATGGGGCTAACCTTATAATCTTCTTTGTACCTATCTAAACCATCTAAAATGGCATTCTTTGATTCCCTTGTCTATTGGGGCCGCCCGCGTGCTTCTAGTGTACTCAATTGCTCATTCATAGTTCTATCATTTATTGTAACATTGCAAATCCATCTTAGCAATATTTAACTAAGCTAATATTGGTCGCACAACGAGAATACTGGTCACACAAAACCCCTTAGCTTTTCTTCCCCACGGTTGCTAGTAGACACAAAAATCTAGCACATTGCGCAACATGGAGATTTGGATATAAAAATCAAGGCCAGATTTTGTCTTAAAACTGGATATGCTCATCTATGAGACAGAAGCCTGTTGTATGTTTAATTTGGAACTAGTTATAGATCTAATTTAGGGGCTAATATAAGGAATTTGGGTTGGAACATCTGTGTATCTTGCAAAGACAGATTAGATGCCGTTTTGGGGAGTCTGATTTTATCTTAGTTTTGGGAGAAAATAAAGGATTTTTTGGAAGGGGGCCTAGGGCTTAGTTTTGGAATGGATGGGGGCTCGACCTGAGGGGTTATGATTGGGAAGTTTAGGGCTTTGATTGGGGTTTGGATTGGCAAAATTTAGGACAGATAATGAAAGATCTTGAAGCATTGTTGGAGCTCTAATGTTGGAGCTAATGTAAAGTTATAAATTTGGGAAATTTGGGAGTTCAGATGGGGCAATGGAGGGCTGATTTAGGGTTGAGTTGGGGCCTGAAATCAAGGGTTATCAAAGCAAAGAAATTGAAAAGACAAAAAAGGAAACAAATTGGAAGACTGAAGAAAAAGAAGATAAGTAAATCAATGACAAACAAAGCTAAAGATATTGCTGTACTAGGATAGGAGGAAACCAATGTAAATCACCACTTTCTTACCAACAATAAGCCAGTGGCCTATGGCCTGCATCACTGTGGCAAAGAATTATTTCAATCTTAACCAACTCATCTTTTCCACTCTATGCTTCACAAAACTTGTACACTATTGGTCTGTTTGTTTGCATTAAAACATATAGGAATTTAATACATATGATTTATGTGATAAGTGGTTTAAAAAGAAGACCAATGATGAATTTTAAAAAATGACCATCAAAGAATACTCCATTTTATGAAAATAGAATCAAAAGAAGATAAAAAAATGAATAATTAAGGTGATGGTTAGTTATCCATTTCTTATCTTCCTTTACTTTTTTATTTCCATAAAAGGAAAGGTTATTTAATACTCATTTTTTAAAATTGACCTATGGTCTTCGTTTTTAAGTACTTATGGCGTAAATTCCATTATCTAAATGCAAACAAATTAACAAGCCTTATATGTTTCATCTTTCCTCTCATTTAACTCAAAATATTAAAGTAAATTCTCAATTTCTCTTTGGCTAATGAAAAAAAAAAAAAAAGGAATTTCTTATTAGCACATGGAGAAACGTTTTATTGAAAAGTGCTTCTACAGTATTTACTAATCCCTCAAGGTTTTGGCCGGATTAGTTGACGGAGAAAATTAAACATGGTATAAGAGACAATCGAGGCTTGAATAGGATTGGTTGGCAAAGGAAATTTAATATTTTGGCGCATGCCTTAATTCAAGGGTCCCTCTATTGTGCACAACATCAACAGTTATTCTCATGTGAGGCCATTTTTCTTTTCATCTTTTTCTCCAACACTCTTCTTTATTAATTCTATTTTCCTTGAAGTATGTATCAGATTTAATATGAAACTAAACACAACCAAATAACACAAACACATAACATACGGGAATGTCTGTTTCCATCGCTTAATCTCTTGATCTATACAACACAAGATTGTTATTTTTGCATGATTTTCATCTGGTCCATTTCTAATTCTACCCATTTTATTGATGGGATTCCAAGCAAATTCTACGAAGTGAAGTGAATTACCCTGAAACCCAATATACATAGGTATCTCAAATCCTCTAAAATCAAATCCAATTGTAACTGACTCCTTCAAGACATATGATCGTTCAGGTGGAGCCCATGAAAGAGGCTTGTGGTCATGTGGACTAGACCCTCCCCCACTGTAAATGAAATTCAGACCCATTGGTTTTTCACAGGGTCAGATACTGATGCCTGAACCCATATATCATCAATTCATTCCCATTGTGCTTTTGGGGTGAAACAATAGATGGAGATCACATAAAAAACTTCAGATATGGAATAAAGATATTCCCACTAATATACTCCCAACTCAATACTAAAAATTGCAATGAAAGATGGCATGGGGCATAAAAGGACAGCAGAAATATATGTTTGAAATTTGAAACGGGTCACCATCCATATTAATTAAGGAAGAGATATCCAAACGCTACCCAGTGCCATATCTTTACTATATCCACATATCCCAAACAGTCTTTTTGGAAACAGTTTGTTATGAGGTTTGAGCTAATAGGTTTAGGACTAAAAAAGTTGAAAATCTCCCAGGTCAAGCCCATCCTTTCAACATGAATGCAACAGGGCAGATTGCAATAAATAATAGCATTTCAATAATTGATCAATCATGTAAACCAAAACTGCACCTTATTGAAACAGTCAAAATCATTACAAAGTGTGGGACCACAGCAGCAAAGTTTTTTATTCTTTTACATTTTATTTTTTTTGTTTGTAAGTAGAGAGCTGTCACAAATACAAACTGGGCAGTTGGGCCTTTATTTAGAACTAATTCAAGCCAGCTAATTACTCAAAGTCGGTTAAGAAATTCATCAGACATTAAGCTTACTAACTGGGTAAGTCTAACCCCAAGGGGTTGGCCGAATGGTCAGGATTATGGTTCCTCCATCTTCCAGAGCTAGAGGTCCAGATATCGACTCTCGGTTCTCCCCTCTTTAAGAACCAAATGTTTGTGCTATCACCTAGGGGCCACAAGAGTTTTACCCCGCTTCTCTCTGGACCCAAAGGGAATAGTCCAAGCCCAAAGGGTTGTGAACCCTTTGTTAAAAAAAAAAAAAAAAAAAACTAGGCAAGTCTAAATGAATTCGATCAGATATGATCAGCCCCATCTGGCTCATATCTCACTCAAGTGGTTTATAGAGTTGGGTTAACTCACCCTGACTCGGGCAAGTCATAACTAGTTCTTAAACTACAGTTTTTACGGGCCAGGCCACGACAGTTTGATCCTATGTCCCACCACCATGACATGTTATGCTGAGTTCGGATCCTCTGATTGAGTTGGTCACGTTATTCGTCGTATGGTCAATCTTAGGCAAGGTTGAAAAACTTGTAACTCGGACTTGAAAGGAACCCTCGATTTGACTCAAAGGAGTGTGTTAGTCTTATATAGTAAACAATTTCAAGTCTAAATATCAAATGTAAATATCAAATATTAGTCCCAAATTACATTTCAATCAGCCTATCAAATTGCTAACTTCATAACTTAAGCATTAATTACTGGCAACTCAGTTAGTGAGGCACCTCTCTTCCACACAAACAACTATAAATCAATCAGTTGATGTAGTACTTATGGTGGGGTCAAAGTGTAACTGATTACTTACCTTTCCAACAGGAAAAAAAAATAGCATGTTGATGTAGTACTTATGGTGGGGTCAAAGTGTAAGTGATTACTTACCTTTCCAACAGGAAAAAAAATAGCATTAATTACTTTAAAGCAAAAAACAATGCTTAAAATCAATTCTACCACTTCACAAATGTGACATATCCTTAAAAGCCTCAGCAATAAGTAGGACCAACAATTTAATCACTGTTGTCATACCTGAAAAACTTATGATGCTTTATCACAGTTCATCTTCTCCAGATGTGGGTGTGGCCTAGAAATACCCACTCCCCTCCACATCCACATCATGTGCCTGCTGTAGATGGAATAGAATGCCAAAGCCACATGACTGACCAAACCTAATCAAATCATCCTTGGGTTGAAGGCCCTAGGACACTGAACCCATTTCATCCATTATCTGCAGTACTGTACAGATGACCATACCTGTGGCCTGTGGTCGGCTCCAATGCTTGGAATTCTCTCCCAATACTGGCTGGTAGGGATAATTGTGGAGATCCCTAGCAGTAGTGAAATTCGATGCTCAAAAGGATCATGTTCATCTCATCAGTTCCATAGTCACAGGACCATGTTTTGTTCGGTCTGGATCCTGCACAGTAAATGAGTTGCAGAGTTCTAAGGCAAATTTCTAAGGGGAAATTTCAAATGAATCCTCAACTTTTTTTGTACTTTTGAGTCCTAAAAAATAAATGCATGATAAGTTGTTTTTCCAAAGCAATGTAAAACTTTCCTTACTTCTTTCAAATAGATCTTCTACGGATCAACATGCAAAAAATCTTTTATCTAAGATAGTACCTGGAGTTACTCTTCCCTAGTTTCCTCTCATTCCCTCATTTTCATTTTTTTACTCCCACCAATCTTAGTGTGACATGTTTGTGTACAGGGTTTTCTATGGAAAATACATGAAATGCAGAAATCACTTTCCGTATTACAGTAAATTCCACGTTTGGAGCACCCCTTTTCCACAAGAAAAAAGTGGAGAAATGAACTGAATTTTTTATGATTCCACCAAAAACTAATTCCTATGGCAATTAAACTTGGTGTTTTTCTACGAAACGCACTTCCCGCAAAACAAAGATTCTGCAGTGCCATACTGATGTTCCCTCAACCATCATTTTCCTATTTTTTTCCCCCTTTCACCGGCCATAGATAAAAAGAAAAAAAAAATAATTGCTCGAGTATAAAGAGAGGAAGGAATATCAAATGTAGAAAATAATAAGAAAATAGAGAAAAAATTAATTTTAGCTCTCACTTTAATTTAGTGTATTTATGTCATTTAAAAAATTTAGAATAAAAAAGACCCATTAAAAAAAAAAAACACTATTGGAGAACTTATGATGCCCTCTTTCTAACAAAGGAAAAAAAATGTTTAAGAATCTATTTAAACTATTCTCTTTTTCTTTCAAATTTGCAACATAAATAGATCTGACGACTGACTAAAGCATTCAACCAATTTTCACTGCAGAAAGCAGAAGATAAATATGACCAAACCACACTGCCTCACGATTTTTTGGTGAACTTCCTCAGCAAAGGCCAAAGACCCGTACGTCCCCCCTCTCTCTCTCTCTCTGAGAACAGTAGAGGAGGAGGGTAAGGTGAGAAAGCTGAAGAAGATGACGAAAGACCCAATCCAAGCAGTTGTAAACAACAACCCATCTTTCCTCAACTCCTCTTGCTGATCCAAAGACCTTTCAGAATCCTTTTTCTACCTCCAAAAGTCAGTTTAGATGCCTTTGTCCTCTCTCATTTGTACTTTCTCCAAACAGTACCCCGGCCAGGCCAACCCCCATTTTTTTCCACTTTCCTCCCCATTCTCAAAGCCCCCTCCTTTTTCAAATCTCTCCATATTCCCCTTCACAATCCCCAATACCCAAACACCAAACATGGGCTTTTTCCACACTTCCTCCCTTCTTCTCCTTTCCTCATCCTTTCTACTCTCTTTCTCTTTCATGGCAATGGCAGATGACCCCATCAAAAACCCATCAAACTCTTCCATATCTACTACTCCTCCTCCTCCTCCTCCAAAGCCAAATCTTGCACCTTTCAGACCCAGCGTCGCAGTTATAGTAGGCGTCCTCACCACCATGTTCTCCATCACCTTCCTTCTCCTTCTCTATGCAAAGCACTGCAAGCGGACTGCAACCGGATCCTCCCTCAACCCGAATTCCACCTACACCCCATCCGGCCGCAGAAACTCCGGAATCGACCGGGCTGTAATCGAATCGCTCCCGGTCTTCCGGTTCGGGTCGCTCCGTGGCCAGAAAGACGGGCTTGAGTGTGCGGTCTGCTTGACCCGGTTCGACCCGACTGAAGTCCTCCGGTTGCTTCCCAAATGCAAGCACGCGTTCCACGTCGAGTGCGTCGATACCTGGCTCGACGCCCACTCTACGTGCCCACTCTGCCGGTACCGAGTCGACCCGGAAGACGTTCTCCTGGTCGATGACTCGGAACCCATCTCAAAACCGGGTGTAGAAGAGGAAGAAAAGGAGTCCAAATCCGAGAACCGGACCCGGTTCGGCAGCCCGGTCGAGTTCGTCTTCCACAGAATATCCGGCCGGCATTCCTCAGCCGGAGAAAATTCAACAACCGGGTTTCTCCGCCTACCCGACCCGGAAACCCGAGAAATGTCCATCAGGAGATCCGTCGATGGAAGCTCTTCCCTACGGAAAAACCAGCCGGATTCGGTTCGGGTCGGGTGCCTCGACCGTTCCGGTTCAAAAGACCCGGACCCGGTGCCTGAACCGGACCGGAAGCGGTTCGAGCACCGGATCATCGTTTCAGATGCGGAAACGCTACCGAGACGCTGGAGCGATTTTCGACCGTCGGATCTTTTATTTCTACGGTCAGAGATGATCATAACCGACAGCTGTCGGTTTTCTCTGTCGTCCTTGAAGCAGCCGCCGCATTTGCAGCAGAGACAAGACGTTCGTTTGCAGGTGGCCGAAGACGACATTGATGGAACAAGTGGCAGAAGCGTAATTACATCGAGATGCGTGTCCGAAATCACGGGTTTGAGCAGGTTCAGAAGGGAGGAAGAGGCGAAGGCTGTAAATAGATGGTTGGGATTTGCTGGCAATCGTATGGAGAGCCGGTAGATGGAGGAAAAGACAAAAGGTGATATCTTGAGATCCCGGTTTCTTCCGGTAATGCCCTTGGTGTTTGGATGATATTACGACAATGTCGACGAAAAAGTTACAAAAGAGCGTGGGAGGACCACGGAAGTAAAAGAAGGTTCAATCCGAGTCACGTGACCGATTCGAACCGGCGACAACAACGGGTCTCGGAAATCGTAACTCCCCTGTTACCCGTTTGGGCCAACAGCAGAATATTTTTGTATTTTCTCGAGGTCGGCGTTTCGTAACGTATCGGTTCCGGTTGGGCCTCAGCTTCACATCGGAAGAAAGGGTTTGTAGCGGGAGAAATAGATGGGTAACTTTTCGGTGTCGTATCGGTTCGTCCCCGGATCGGAAGAAAGGGTTTGAACCGAAATCCAAATAAAGGAAAACTCTATAATGGGCCCACTTATTGATATCGGAAATATCTAAAATATATCGGTTCTAGATAATGGGTGTATCTTCCAATTTTACATGAAGTGACTATTCCGTGACAACAATGGATATCTTTAAATTTTACATCAATCAGAATTTATTTAGTTCAGTCATTTTACTTTATTTTATTGTAAAATAAAAATGATTTAATTCTATATTTTTGTGGTAGAATAAACTTACATTGATGTAAAATTTGATGGCACCATATAAATAGAAATGCATTTGGATTTGTATGACAAGAGTGGCCCCACTTATTGATATTGGAAATATCTAAAATATACCGATTCTAGATAAATGGGTGTATCTTCCAATTTTACATGAAGTGGCTATTCCGTGACAATAAAGGCTATCTTTAAATTTTACATTAATCAGAATTTGATCATTCCGTGACAACAGTGGCTATTTTTAACTTTTATATCAATTAGAATTTGTTCAGTTTAGTGACTTTACTTTATGTAAAATGAAAATGATTTAATTATATGTTTTTGTGGTAGAATAAACTTACATTGATGTAAAATTTGAATGCACTATATGGATTCGTATGACAAAAGAGTGGCCCCAACCAAAGTATAGGGATTTAGTCCTTTGATGAAGGATTTCTATTGGGGGTGGGATTAGATCCGGATTCGTGGGTTTAAATTAACAAGGGGGAGAAAAGAATTGTGGGGATCAGGTTATGTATGGGAAGGGTGACGTGACGGGATGGTACGTGTCGGGTGGGGGCGTGTCGGGTTGTTGTTGTAGGGATGCGTTTTGTCGTGTGGTGCAGGGAGTGGATCTGTGGAAGTTGGGACGGTCGCTTTCAATTTGTAATAAGGGTGAGGGTGGGGGGACTGGGGAGGGACGGATTCTGGTGTCTGTTTGGGTGTCAGGTTGGAAAAGTAAAGTGGGCGGGCTTTTGTTTCTTTTCTTTTTCTAATTAAATACAAAGGGCCTTGTATTTATGGTGACATGACTTTTCAATGAGAGAAAAAGTAATATTTTGATTTTGATTCTTTTCTTCTTTTTTTGTATGGGAATGGGAAATCTGCTTTTTGTATTTTCACTGTACAGGCTAGGGATTTACCTGATGAGTTTTTGATGATGACCCATTTCACATTTATTTCAATTTCAATGGATGGATCCTGTTTTACTATTTTTAGAGATTTTGGTTATGTCTTTCTAAACTAGAATACTGGGTGGGGGATACTCTCAGTTGAAACCAACTTTGGGATTGGTTACATATAATGTTGGTAAAGAAAAGTCTCACATATCACTTAAGTAAAGTCATTGGCAAGGCTTCTTATATATCTATTTGGCGTGAACGTGAGGGGAAATATTAGTAAAGTAAAACCACGTTACACATCGCCTAAGTAAAAAGCTAAAGTTTTTGGATTGGCACATGAATTTTTAAATATAATACCAGAGTGGGTCGTGAATCGTCCCAATATATTAACCGAGCGAGGCCCATTTATGAAATTCAAAATGATAAGAGCATATATATGCCTTTGATACTATCCTTGAACATGTTCGATCCATGTTGCAGAAAACTAGTTCAGGGAAAACTCTTTTACTTCCCACAGCAGAAAATCAAGTTTCACCATCAGTTGGAAAGTTACTTCTTTTACTTTTCTTCTCAAAATTGGCTGCAACAAATTTAAAACTTTTATAGTGCTCCTTCCCGGATGTGGCCTCCTTTCTATTTGTATGGACTATCTTTGAGTCCTAGCTCCCTAGTTGGGGTAAATGAAAAAAAAGAAAAACCCAAGACAACGAAGAGAAATAAAGTGATGGATCATATGGATTAAGGGTGCATTTGGTAATGCCATAAGAGAAGAAATCAAGCATTTCCTCTTCAGCTGCACACACTTTCCTACCACCTACGCTAGAATGTCTTGATCTTCTCCAGTAAGGAAATCAAGTGAAAAGGGAGAAAAACTCCGGCCATTTAGTATTTGCACCAAACACATCACCCTTTTCCGCTGAATCCAGTGCTGCACAAACAACCCCTTAAATGTGTCCATGATATCAATTTGATCGAATCATCTAAGCACTTGATATTAACTTGTCAAGCCTAAAGTCTAATAGCTGGATACCATGTAAATTTAATGTGCTAAAACACAATAGTGACTTAATTTAGGCTATTATCAAATCACGAATCGTGCCAACTCATATGAGGAAATTTGAATTGTGCAATCTATTTTTAGATTAGGAAGAAATTTGAATATGAATCCAGATGCAGGTATATAGATTTGGAATATTATATCTAAAACTACATCCTTGTGTGCTTCAACATAAGGATTCACATCTAGGAACAATTTGCATTTATATGTAAAATTGTTTGTAAGTTTGAAGGGTTTAAATAACTTGAGTTATGCTAATATTTAAATGATAGGAGCTGGCCCGTAAGCCTAAGATAGGCTAGGCCATGTAAGGAGTCTCAAAAGAGCTTGATAAGGCTAGGCCAGTCTCAAAGGAATCTCATTTTAATAATACAAGACTCCGCAAGAGAGATCATCGTGATCTTATCCATTAGGTGGCATAATTGACTAGGACTATCAAGAGTATTTCTTTCTTGTTTGAATCGGATTATCTGAAGGTTTTACCGGCCGTGAAATTGTTGTTCCGAGTACATACAGTAATGATTTAAAATTTAGGAAATAATTCCTCACAATAGTAAACTAACACAACAGTAAAACATAACTACAGAATGTAATTTAGAAATTGAAATCCACTTACTGTTTGAAAGCAGAAAAATAATACTCTGTTGTAAGGTAGAAAACAATACTCTTCAGAAGATGGTTGATCAAGGCTAGTGTCTAACACTATGTCCTTAAGATAAATTTCGCCCCTGCAATGGTGCTCACGAGCTTCAACAGCGTTTGTCTCGCAGGATACAATAATCGGTCTCACAACAGTATTACAAACTGTATGTCAGGCGAACCAACAAATGCAGCAGGACTCTCTCTTGACTATGAGGATGACTCGAAAATGCAATATAACAATGACAATGAATTTGATGATCAAAATTGCATGGACAAGATGCTATATATAGTTTGCTCTAGGACTCTTTCATGGGGTTGCATCTGTTCAGAATAGTGACTATTCAGATGAACAGATGCACCTTCTTAGAGGACACACCTCTTGGGATGGGACTTGGGACACACCTTTTCAGATACGAAATGACACACCACTAAGGACACATCCCATTTGTAAAAGGAAAATTTTATTAAATAAAATTTCTCCAAAAATAATAAATGGATAGTGAGTAGAGCCAGGCCCAACTCGCGCGTGAAGCCCAAGCCCGGGGTGGGGCGTGCCCGTGTGGTAGTGACCCTACCTTGATCTAGGTCCTCCATTCTCCACAAAAATGGGATGCCCCTTGGGGCTCATCTTATACTACCAAAGTAAGCATATTTATACCCAATGAATGTTTTGCTCCCAAGTAATATGGAAAGCAAGTTCACTACTTCCTTTTGTTTTCATGTTTAACATTTTCAAGTATTGGTGTTTAGGAAGCAATTTCTCATTAGAGCAACTAAATACATGTCTTTAATCTACTCATGGAGTAGATTTCATTTTCATGTATTTCCACCCAAAAGAATAAGTGGGTCCCACTTAGTTCTTGGCTTAAAATTGACAAAAAAACTAGTGGTGCTCTTAGCAATTTTTTCAACAGAAATTCGGTCCGCCATGTTATCGGGCGGGATATGGAGTGTTGTTGTTTAGTGAGATATTATCCCAAAATGTAAGGGTTAAGTGATTCTAGTAAGTAGGATTGCTATTTAGTAGAGAATATTGAATGGAAAGATAGGAGAAAATTATCACAAATTGTGCTTGCACAATGAGGCCATTCAACTTCGAATTGGATGATCCAGGAGGCTGTTCAACCTCGAATTCGACGATCGTTTTCCTTTCTCTTTTGATTTCTATTAGTCCATCGCTATGATCATTTTTTTGCAGTGGATGTTCATCCTGCCCATGATCAAGCTCATCAAAGATAAATAACTAATTAAATATTTTATCTTAAATCTCAATGGAGATAACAATTGGATGGCTGTCAATTTGGAAGTTCTGAAATTTCAACAGCGGTAGGTGATGGGTGGATCGTACATTTTAGATAGATAAAAATTAGCTCACTTCAGGTGAAAGAATTTAAACAGTACCTCGTGAACTGTGCTGGAGGAAAAAGAAAGTATAAGACAAAGCAAAACAAAACAAAATGAAAGCTATTGATAGAATGATTCAGCATCCCACCCTAAATCCTAAATCTTAAATAAATCAGGTGGAGCCCATTTGAAGAAGCATGACTCCTATTTAGGGGTGCAGCCAAATGGGGGTCAGGTGGGGGTCATGACCACCCAAAAAGTTTTGAAATCTCTTTACATGCTGACCATCTGATAGACTGATAAGGTGGGCAGTGGGCTCCATCACAAATAACTTTTTTAAACATTTTGGGCCCTTGTTGAAAAATCCTTTCCTTCACACTCACTATTATTTGTTGCCGATTTCTGTGGTGGCTCCACAAAATGACATGCCGAACATATTTCATTTATTCAAGTATGTGAAGCCACTTTTCCACTGACAAAATAGTGAAAAGCGGAGATTCTTTAAATGTATTAAAGTAGAATTTACTTTTGGTATAGCCGTTTTTCCATAAAAAAAGGTGGTAAAAGAAATTACTTGTCTACAATTCCAAGAAAACCCTAATTCAATTTTCCACGAACCATCAATTGGAGAAATCAAAGGAGGAAACTGAGAGAGAGAGTTGTCATGATCTCTTCAAGGTATTAGTGAAAGATGTTTTACAAGATACAGAGTCCTTCACATGACAATTGTATATGCTCTAATTGCACTTGAAATGGAATTAGATAACCTGCTATAGTTGACCTGTTGGATTCACTTAGATACTAAAATTAATGCAAACAGAATATAGTATAAATGAAAGGGAATAACTTAAGGAAAGAGAAATGAAGACGTTGGCACTGAAAAACTATGAAGATGAATCTCATTGAAGATTATAAGACAGACATAAATGAATTTTTATTCTCTTTCTTAAAGTACTCATATTAAACTCTAAAAATGTAATTATGTTATGATCTTTATAATATTAGTTCAAACATTTGCTAATTCTTGAGCCCATTGGTAACTTTAGACATTCATGTTATGACACTAATGTTGTGATGACTAGGGTCTTAAACCAAAGACCCTATCTGGACCAAACTGGCTATGATGGATTCAAAGACCCAACACATAAATGTTCAATGAGTAATAAGGTACTGAGGGACCAATCCACATTCATATTACAAGTCTACACGAGAGCATGCAACCCCCATTTTTACCCCTGTAAATCAAATGTCCTTGGCATGAAAACAAGAGAACAGAGTCAAACATGTTTCCTCTCCATCATTTGTGAATATAAACAGTTGGAGTAGATCTTTCCTTGGTGAATGGTAATGAGCTTGTCTTTACCTTGGTCATTATAAAACTAAAGGCAGTCTCGACTGTCAACAGGGAAGTTATGTTTTACTTTAAACTACTTATTTGACTTCATAAGAAGAGGATTTATCAATCTGCCATGTCGGTTATATATGGTCATATATTTTATATCTTTCAATCAAATCATGCATCGAAACAACCCCAGTAAACATTTTTAATGAAGTTCTATCGAACAAGATACATTACGATTCTCTGAAGCTGCTCTATAATTCACTTTAAAAACAAAGAAAGAACTCATTATTGGACAATGCCTTTATTTATTTACTTTTGATAAAGAGATACTTTATTTAGGAGTGTTGGGTTTATGTGTTGTAATTCAGTTTGATTGGATTGGTTCATTGGATTAGTTAATAACCGGGTTCAGGATCAAGGGTATTTTGGTTATTGTACTGTGGTTATTTTTAGGGCCGAAAAGGTGGAGATTAAATATTAATGTATTGGTAACCCTAGACTCTGAGTGAAAGAGGTGAGAGCTCTCTCTCTCTCTCTCTCTCATGATTCTAAACCACGTAAGGGCAGATGTGATAAAAAGATTGAGACCTATGGGGAGAGAGTAGCTAAGTATTAAAGTGTTTGGAATCCTTGTAACAAGTTGCCCAATTCATGCATAATAAAATTCTCACAGTCATATGGACATAGACAAATTTGTCGAACCACATAAATCTGTGTGTTCATATGATTGTAGGAAATCTATGCACACGTAAATCTATGCACAAGTCCAGGTCGTTCCCCACAATGTGCATAACACTATCAGGCCTCCTAGCTAGGAATGTAGGAAAAATCGATGGTATGGTAGCAAAACCCTTTGCTATTTTCAAAATGCCCAAAATCAAATCCTCCACACTTCTATCTTTGCTATCCTTCTACCAAAGCCATAGGTCACATGGGTATACTTAAGTGTTACGGGTGTGACTGCACTCACAAGATTCGAGAAATTTTTATAAATAATATTTTAAAAACTCTATTTTATTATATAACTTCTTAATTTGACTATTGCAATATTGCTCGCACCACCCAAACGAGAGTCCCACGTCCTCCTGAATCTTCCCTCTTCAACTCAGGTTATTTTATCATACTTTTAGCTATATTACCAACAAACCAAACAATTCGAGCAAAGCTACAGGGGAACAAAATTTCGCCAATCATCTCCAAATACAAATCACATCTAGGGCAAGATACAAGAATTTACTTAATTAGTGTATTGAAGTTAATATGTCTATAAGATGGCAGTCGTTGAGGTAAAGTAAATAACATGAGAATAGCTTGAGGTGCCACTGGAAAACGACAATTTAAACACTATAATGTCAGTATGATGGGTAAGCAAAGTTACTTCCAGCAATCTAAAATACTACATGGTTGAAAAACTAGCTTGTGGTTCCTTTTGTCTATAACCTAAATTCCATTAACTGGACAACTACCTTCATGTTCATGGTCAGTCTCATTTTCAAATTGTAGATTTCTTGGTGTTTGGGCCACCATGAAAATATCAGGTGGGTCACTCTGTCTTTGTTTCCATCTAAAGCTTTCATAATGATGTTTTCGTACAACAATTTTCTCTTGTATTTTATTTTACAGCATTTAGTTCTTCATTTTTTTTCTTTTTTTTTTAGATTCTAGTTTTTATTTGCTTGCTGTGGAGAAGTATTTTAATTTCACCGTGAAATATGTTTTTACCTCTGGATTTGGTCTACATGAAATGATTTTCTAATTTATTGATTGTCCGGAAATATAATTTTCACAGAGACAATTTATGAAGTGTTAGGATCAAAAGAAATTAAATCGACAGGCTTAACAATATGTGACCTAACTTCTAGTGGATATAGTTGAGAAGTTCTTGGTGATTAACTTGGCAAATCTACCAAAGTCCATTTGCCCTGATTTGCATCTCAAAGTTTCATTGTTCCAAGGGTTAATATTCCATTTTTAGTCGAACTTAGCATTCGATTTTCCCCTTTTTAGTTAAATTAGGGTTCATGTTACTCATAAGTTATTAGAAAAGGTTTTATATGTATTCTTGTGTTTGGAATCTAGGTAAGTATGGCTTGTTATTTTTAATTGATTTAATATGCATTTGCAAAGCACTAAAAAGATGGAAAAAAAAAAATGAAGGAAAGAGGAAGGAAGGAGTGAAAGTAGAACACATGAGTGACAACATCATCACTGAATTAAAACAAGCGACGTTATCGTCACTCAAGCAAAAGAATAGATTCGACATCTAAGGTGATTTTTAGGATAATTTCTTCTCAAAAAATATAATTTATATATAAGAAATAAGGTCATTTTCAACAATTTATCATCTGACATGGTGGAAGAAAGTACCTTTTTGCTGTAATTAACCTGCTGAAAATGCGTGTTTTCTGGAAAGATATTTGCCCATGGTCTTCTGAGTTTGTGTACTTCCAAATGTTCCAAGTTGTTTAATGATTTTTTGCATTCTTTTTTGCAGTAACCTGTATCAATGAATAATTGATAAGATTTGTCCATGATCTCGTCGGGTTGGACTTGGACCCGACAAGTAGCAGGGACAGGTGGCCCACTCCATGGATGGGCCATTCCTTCTGCCTCTCCAATCTAAAATTAAATAAGATGCCCTGAAAACTGAACCAGCAAATTTTTTTTTGTTCTCGAATCTCCCAAAACGGAGTTGGGATCCGGTTATGGGGAATTGCAGAGTGATATATTTCTATGTGCCCATAACTCATCAAGAAAGTGGCCCAGTGATGGGTGGTCAAGATCTATCAGGAAGCAGAACTCTTTGGAATTGTACGGCAGGATGGCAGAGTTGTGCAGTAGTCAGTCCACGTACGTCTGTATCATGTGGGAACAGCAGATTACATGTGGGGTGTGCCTTTCGTACCATTCCCCTGTTGTGTAAACATATATTGAGCATCAGGGAAGGAGATAGGAGGTGGGGGCCCTTAACTTTGGGTTTCTCACCCACTCTTCAATGATAGAAGTGGGACACCAGAGTGGGGCCCATGTGATGAAAACATAAGCAAAGAAAAACAGAAGGCCCTCCCACAGTGGACAATTACCAAATTTTACTGAGAATGATAGGTGTGAGTTGGTTCCACCATAGTATTGAGCTTATGATTAAAAATATTACATGCTTAGTTTTATTTTGAGATGAACTCCAATAGTGGTAAAATTAACAAATTTCTCACTTTAGGAGAGTGCATCTGTTTTCAGCAGTTTCATATATTCAATAGTTGGACCTCATAGTGGAGTTCTGTACCCCTTGCAAGAGCAGGAATAAGAGAACCGGAAGATTGGGTCTTCTAACTGGCAATTTTTGTGTCAATAACATCTGCATTGTTGACGAGAACCACTACTGAGCAGGCTTCAAACTTTGTCTCCTCACTCCTTGCATATGTGAGTTGCTATTACCTTACAAGTGTGAGTTGTGTATCTTTGCATGTGGGAAAAAAAAATCCTCAGTGTTCACATTTTTATGGCTTGGAGAATGACTAATATTAATCATTTTGTCTAAATCATCCATGCCTATTGGAGGATTATAGCCCATCAAATAATTGTGGGTAACTTAGTTAATTTACATGTGATCAATCTAGCATGCGGCCTATTTCAATTAGACTGAGATATACCCCTTTGTGCTAAAAACAAGTTTAAAATAATTATTTTGAGTGGTTTAGTTGATCCTTCATAGGGAGAGCCATTAGTTTCAAAAATTGCTCTTACAAAGTCTTGATTTTGTGAGAAATTATGTTTTTGAAAATGCATGGGTATTTTAAATTTTATTTTCTTCTGATTTCATTAAACGATCACAAGAAATAATAAATAAACAAATAAGTGATTAGTAGGACTAATAAATATAAACCTCCATCTCTTATAACGTTAAAATTATAGTGAGTTTGAAGCCTCAAAACACTTACATAATGGTTTTAGACTTCGCAATTCAATAAGGAGAAGAAAATAAAGTACCAAAGGTGAACGTAAAAAAATGTGATCAAATTACCTTAACCAAAGGAACATGAGAAATTAATACCCACCTATCTTTCTACTAATTCAAATCTTAAAGAAAGTCAAGTTTTTATCTACCTCACTACCTTATATCTTTCATCGCTTACCTTTTTAATAATCCTTCTATGGATCATATTTGACCGTGAATTTACATGTATTCAATTCACCGAAAAGGAAAAGGCCTCATATAATTTATACATGCATCAATGGGTCCCATATCTAAAGTGGAATAATGTTTAAACTAACTATTTCTTTTATTTCTTTGTCTAAGCTTCACTTCAATCTAATTTGACCACTGCCTGTAACACATGCTCTAGAAACTTGTTTCAGGTGATTCATGCCTTTGTGATGTCATATTACATCACTTTGCTTAATCTTGTTTTAACCATCCACTTGAAGGCATTCTACCAATCAGCAGTTGGATTTTTTTGATAGATGTGATATTCATGTTGTGCCTTCATCAGAACCTAAATAATTATAGAGTGGCCCACAGAAATATTACAATAATGACTAGTCTTTCTTTATTATAATTGATCCACTAGTTTTATTATCTAGACCATGTTGTCGTAGGGTTGGAATATCATTCCAAATATGAACATTTGGAGGTTGCCTTGGCCTTTGCCTTGATGACACAATCTTTTTAATTTAGAATCAAGTTCTTTTTGGAAACTCATTGTTGTTGTAGATATGCTGGCTAAATAAATAAATGGAGGCCCACGTGAGTGACCCATCTCAAGGATTCTTGGTACAAATCTAATAACTACCACTACGTGACACCTGCATGTGTGTGATGTTTTGGGCACTATCTTTGGTGTATTAGGTGCCTTACTACTGTTCATGATGTGTTAAGCACTTTTTCTATAATAATTGGTGGCTTTGTTTAGTCCATGTAGGAAAAAAGTCTACAGAATCTGGAATGGTTCTCTTCGCTACATCCTAAAGTGGTGGGACTACTCCATTGATTGAAAAAACATTTTGACAATTTGGGAATCTTAAGGAAGAGGTTGGTGGTGTTTATTTTCAAAGAAGAATATGTCTTGTGGGGCCACTTTTGGTGGATGTCCTTTAAGGGTTTAAGGAGAAATAGATAGGGCTACTGCATCAATAGCCTATGAACAATAAGTTGCCCTATAAGTATTTTGCATCGAATATTAAGGACTAAATCTAACCCTGGTGGCTTGTTTGTTTACATAAAATACGTAGGAGTTGAATGCATGAGAATTTATAGTGAAATGAGTTCCACCAAAAGATCATTAAAGATGTGAGGAGTGATGGATATGACATGAGAGGTGAAGGATATGAGATCAATGGGATTTTAGCTTTTTAGGTATTGAATTACTTTGGTGATAGCTGGGTGTTTCATTTCATTTATTGATATTCATATTTGGTTATTCATTTTTAATTACTTATAAAAACACAATCATAATGCTCAATTACATGAAAGAAATGGGCACTTAGTAATTTATCTTTCATAATTTAAGTCAAATGGTGTGTTATCAGAAAGTTTCAAATTAGAGCGAGTACAACACATGAAGAGATAGTTGCACGTGAGTATTCGAATTCGTCATTGATAGGCACATTATTTTATTTCCTCAGTTGATAAAACTTCAACGCCTATGTAATCACGAGGGGGCTGCTAAGGATTTCATTGATGATATGGATTCTCTACTGCCTCTCCATATCTTTTGGAAAAAGATGATGTCTACAAATTTCTATAGCCCACTACCCCAAGTAGATGTAAAAGGAGGTTTGTAAAAAATAATATAGGCCAACGAGCATTGCAATTGGTTGATAGGAGACATGAAATAAAAATTGACCCAAAACTTCTCTTAAATATGCTAAGGTTAGTGGGTGCACAAATACTACCACATGTTCTATTTTATAAACCTACCCCGTGACAGATTACTTACAAAGATAAAAACTTAACAACTACATCCATGAGTGAACATGAGAACACCGGTTTGGCCGGTTGGTTGGAGCCCTACTTCTCACCTTAATTTCTAGGAAAATAACCTAGGTGTTAAGTGTGTTAAGAGTAGATGGGGTTTCTAATGCGTCCAAGCCCCCTTGGCAGAGTACCCTTGAAAAATTCCATAAGTGAATCGACGATTTTAATTTTGATGATTATCAAATCCTATCTGCTCTAGCCAACATTTTTTCAAATCCAGAAGAATCCACAGGGCCTCTAATACTTTCTTTCTAGCTTTAATTCCCAAGACCAAATCTCCAACTTCCTTAACTGACTTCAGGCAATTAGCTTGCTGAACTTCTCCTACAAAATCCTCTCTAAAATTCTCTCCACCAGGCTCTCCTCTATAATTCCTAACCTGATCTCCCATCACCAAGCTGCCTTTATCAAAGGCAGAAGTATTCAGCAACACTCGGGCCTGGCTTTCGAACTTTTCTAGAAACTGAACTCTAAGTTTAGCAAAGGTTCTTTCTGCCTCAAGCTTGATATTTCCAAAGCATCATGATAAGCTGAATTGGTCCTTTCTCTTTGTTGCTCTCCAATTCTTCAACTTCTCCGAAGTTTGGATCTCGCTGATCAAGGAGTGTATCTACACTTCCAAGTGTTCTGTGCTCCTTAATAGAATGCCCCAAGGTTTCTTTAGTTCCTCATGTGGCCTCAGGCAAGGAGACCCTTTGTCTCCTTACCTCTTTATTTTAGCTGAAGAAATTTTAAGTCTACAATTGCAAAATCTTCAAGACCAAGGCCTCTTCATCCCTCTCTCTAAGATCCCTTCCACCCCCTGCCATTTGTTATATGCAGATGATATCCTTATTCTAATGAAAGGGGCTGCCTCAAGTGTACTAATCCTTCAGGACCTTCTGGAGTCCTACCAATCAGCAGCAGGCCAATTTTTTAACCTCCAGAAAAGCCACATCTTCCTTGGAAAATGCAGCTCGAGAAGAAAGAGAAGAATCAGTTCTGTTCTTGGCATCCAAGAAGCCTCTTCTCACCTTAAATACCTGGGCACTCCGATCTGCATTGGGACTCCAAAAGGAGACACTTCCTCCCTCTGCTAGATGCAGTTCAGTCCAAACTCTCTGCGTGGAAAGCCAACTTTCTGTCTTTTGCAGGTCGGCTAACTCTCATAAAGCATGTAATCTCTAGTCTTCCAATTCACCTGGCTGCCATCATTCCCCTGCCAGCTTCAATTTGCAAAGAGATTGAGAGACTCATGAGGCATTTCCTCTGGTCAGGTAACTCCCTCACCCACAAGCTCAATTATGTCAGCTGGGCAACAATTACCCTTCCTAAGGCAGAAGGAGGCTTGGGAATAAGGAGAATAGCAGACGTTAACAAAGCTTCCTTCATCAAGCTTGGGTGGCAAGCCTCTACCTCTAACTCTCTCTGGTCCAGATGGTTCAAGAACCGCTACTTCAAATTTCGTCCCATTTGGAGCTCTGAGAACTCTACCATTGGCTCTTGCATTTGGAAAAACATCCGCAGGTCAGCAGAAACCATTCATCAAGGGAGCTCTTGGATTTTTGGTAATGGCCAGAGCATAAACGCCTGGCACGACTCCTGGACTGCAGAAGACCCAATCTCCTCTAGCTTTCCTGGTCTACTATATCCAAGGGACCAACGGCTCTCTTCCCTTTTCCAAGCAGGATCCTGGGTCATCCCTGCTCACCTGCCAACTACTGTTCAACAGCTCCTCCATCATCTCCTCAAGGACCTCTCTCCCATCCTTGCTACTAGAGACTCCCTCAGCTGGAGAGACTCTCCCGATGGCAATCTATCCCTGTGCATTGCATGGCAGAAAATTAGGCACAGAGGCCAGACTCTCCCTTGGCCAAAATTGATATGGAACAACATCTCCCCCCACAGAGTTAACTGCTTTGGCTGGCGACTGATGCACAACAAAATTCCTACTGATTCATGGCTGAAACGTCTGAGCTTCTCCCTTGCATCCAGATGCATCCTCTGCTGCACAACAGAAGACTCATTGGGCCATCTTTTCTTCTCTTGTGATCTAGCAAAAGCCATATGGTCTTGGCTTCTTTAAGCTGCAGGGATTCCTCCTACAATCAGCTACTCTGCCTCGTCTATTTGGAAGTCTCTCTCTAAAGACAATGATGCCAAAGGGTCCAAATACATGGCTGTCATCCTCATCACAGCTCTCTACCACCTTTGGAAGGCTCGAAATGAAGCCATCTTTGCTACTCGCAGGCCCTCCCTCCACTCTACTCAAGGCCAAATTCAAGAAGCCATCACCTTCTCCATGAAGCAGATGACTTCTCCTTTTGTTAGCATCCAACTCAGTGCCCTGTTTGCTTCCTTGAGAATTGCCTCTGGTGGTGCCTAATCTGTTGGGTTCAGGAGCTCTCTCCCTGCTCCTGTTGTTTGGTCCAGCAAGCATCTTCTCTGCTTGTTTTTATTTTGCTCTTTTGGGGGCCTCTCTCTGCCCCTTATATTTTTTGTATTCTTGCTTCTCCTTCCCTCTTCTTTTTTAAATATAATTACCCATTCAGCAAAAAAAAAATAAAAATAGTTAACCTGTATGGGGTCCAAGATGGAGATTGAATCGACGATTTATCTTCCAACTCAATTTTGACCTTGGGATGGTTAGATTAATTTAATGACACCATGTTGTTCCTCATGGATCACCTAGAAGAATTGGACTGAAATGATTTTAATTCTATCGACGCTATTTTTTTTTATAGAAGAATACATCATGATTAGGTCAACAGAATGTCATCTTTTTTAGAAAGAAATAAAATAATGCTCCAAACATCATAATCCATTTTCTTTGGAAATGAATACCGAGGTCTTGATGCATGTGAATTTTTCTTTCCAGCCACTGGTAGTAGTAACTTGGACATGTGCATTCAAGTAACTAGAGACTTAGTTTTTTTTGGTAAGCAACAAGTGAATTTCATTGAGCCAAATGAAGATTACAGATCTGGCAGAGTCAACCAATGCCGGAAAACATAAGTCCAAACAAAAGAGACATCTAGACAGACAGATACAACCATTAATTTTCAGAAATACAAGAATATGAATTGTAAGGTTAATATGCGGATTTTGATGGTTGTCATGCACTTCTTCAATTAATAATAGCAAGAGACTATAGAAGATGTTTTTGTTTTTCATTATTGAGTCAAGAGTGTAATTATTGCAAGAATTAGATTCAACAATGAAATCAAATGAGGTTGGATTCTGTCTATTCCCACTAACTTCGAAGTTAATAGCATTACTAAGATTAGTAACTATATCTGTCTGTTGTTTATGCATGTGTGTCTTTAATTAGCTAGATAATTAATCCACTGCCCAATAGTTTAGTTTGCAGCAATATATAAACCTTGACAAAGGTGGAGTCCTTATCTACAGCAATATAGGGCCCATCTAGCTGATGCCAATTTAAGAGTGTGGATGAGATGTGGAGTATGGATAGGGGGTTGGTGAAGTTTGGATCTTTGCAAATCCAGTTCAAGTAAATTGTTTTACAAATAAATGAGAGTTCGTTCATTCTGATAGCCTAAGTTACCTATAATTAATAGCAATTTTGTTCATTGCAATAACCAATTACTAGTAGATAAGAGTTATTAGAATAAAACGAACAGATAGGTCCCATGCAAGTTGAATAATAAATTACAATTTACATCCAAATTAAGTATTAATCAATAAAAAAAATATACATGACCTGATTGGATGATAAACCCATTTATTTAGTCATTGGAATATAAATTCATATCATAACATAATTAAATAAAAAGAAATCCGTATATACCACTCCAATAATATATGAGTAAATAACGAAAAATTAATTTGTCATTTGTTCAACATAGAGTACTTGTATATGGGAGATGCTCTTATGAGAGTTACTCTCACGATACTATGAGAGTAAAGGTGGGAGCCCTCACTTCCATATCGAATGCAATCGGCCTAAATGTGAGGGGCCCCACCATTTACTTTCATAGTACCGTGAGAGTGACTCTCACAAGAGCATCTCCTATGTATGTATGTATGTGTGTATCGCTACACAGTGCCCATGCATTTTTTAGAAAAAAAATTGCCCATCCTAGTTTGGCTCATTGGAATGCATGATGATCGTGGAAGTCCATTGGACGGAAAGATCTATATGATGCCTACCTACATGCAAAATCTTGAGCCCATAAGATCCTGCTAACTTTTTGATCTATGACCCTAACATTTAATGGTTTAGAGGTATCATTTTATTATGATTTCAATTCAACGGTGAGAAAAAGTTGAATCAATGTCAAACTTGGGCTTGTGACTATTCATGGTAGGGTAGTGTGTGTGAAAAGATTTAATTGACACAACATAGGCCCTATGACCAAAAAAAAAAGAGGGGCACAAAAAGGGTCATTTTTAAAGTGGAGCATTTTTTAGAATTTCTCATATATATAATTAATTTTTCATTGAAATAAGCTTGTATGAGAAAATAACTCCTAAATTACCAAAATGTCCTTTCATTAACAATCAAACCAAATCTTAAGGTGGGCCCACTTAAGTAACATAATCATTGTGCGATCACATAAATAGTGAAATGATGGTGGACCCAAATAATGCCCATCAGTTCAAATTAATCTATACATGTATGAGACCAATTAGAAAAATATGTGAATAGTGGGTTCTATAGAAGTGCGGATGGCTTGGAGGTGATGGATCTCATGTACATTATACAAATTAAGGATGGGTTGGGTAAGTTAGTCGCTTACGGTGGATCCCATTTAGACAAAAAAATAAAAAGTGCAAGATACTCTTTTAATGGGTCCAACTAACTTGTGTCCAGGATATTCATTCAATGGATCCCAAACATTCAAGCTGAGCCACACATCCCAACTTGGCCCCAAGTAAGTCCAATCTGTATTCACCTAAATCCGACTTGGGTATAATTGGATGTCACGTCCTCCCAGTGCATCCCTAACCAGAGCAATTTGACCAAGTATTTTTGCAAACTCGGCTAGATATGTTCGACTCCTTGCCTTTCAAGTTGAGTCGGGTTGGTCAATCCATCCTATTTTGTTGGACATCAAATACTTCATCTCCAAGTTTGAAGAGATCTCCTTTGCCCATATTCCTAAAAATGTAAATGTGTTTGCTCATTAACTTGCGAAGACGTCTTATGGGTTTAGCTCTCTTATAAGGCTTGGAGAGGTTATGCAGCCTAGATAGGATGGGGGTTTTTGTTGTGTTTTGTTTTTATGTTGGCTGCTCTTCCTCTCCTTTGTTCTAGTTGTTTTTCTCTTTCATTCAATGATAACTTCTTCTACCAAAAAAAAGTTGAGTCGGGTTGAACTTTTGACATCAATGTGGCTTGACAGATAACCATTATTCCACATAAAACATGCTCCTGTCAATGGGCTGGGCCTAAGGCCTCTGACAACATAATTTTTGCACCCACAATATAAAAAATCCAGCCCCATCAGTACAAAATTGAAGCTAAAAAGGCCTGTGCTTTGACAAATCTGCAAACCATTTTATGTGGATGATACGCTGGGCCCACCAGTTGGATAATCATGAGTTAACTCAAACGGTCTAATTGAAGTTTAACACAGTTTTTTTCCAAAATATTTCAGTTCCAGCCCATGTGATAAGAACCACAATCTAGGTCCAACACTAGCCTACACTACTCACAAGTACATTCGCCCAGTCGTGTTTAGTTTAACAAGGCAGCCCAACCTGGCTCATCGATCTTTAAGTATACATGGGCCAAACCTAGCCCACTTGTTTCCAAGCCAGAAACCACAGACCCTAACACAGTCTTTCATTCCAATATGTTCAGTTGGAATATATCCATAGGGGCTAGAGGTGAGTTGTCACAAAGGCTGCCAATGGCTGAGATTGCCATCAGGCCTCTTGGCCCAATCCACTTTAACCTAGACTAGAACAGATTTTAGCCCTATTGACCAGGACTGGGCATAAAATGATGCCCATTTCATTGGTGGGCTCACTCCGGCTTCTATTTGAAAGCCCATGACTTAGTCTCTACTTGAATCTTCACTGTCTGAAAACAGTTGTTATTGTTATCAAATGGTATGGGCTTTGTTCTAATACTGGGCCTAATTTCAGTACCTATAATAGAAGTGAATGGATCGGGATGACCTTGGGCCAGCCCATTTAGGACTGTACTTTGCACAGTTGCAATTCTATAAATTTCCCAACAGTAGGTCTATCAGGAGAGTCTGGACATTTTTTGTGGACAATTCCCATCTGCTTATTATACTCTTTCCATGTGCTTACAGTGTCTCCATGTCCTTGGTGGAACAATTCAGAGGCTTTTGAGAGACAACGCGAGTGATGTTTAAACGTTTCCATGTGCTGAGATTGGTCTAAGTGGTTTGATTTGTAGTACTTGTCCACATCTCTACAAGTGACAGCCTTGTGCTATAGGCCCTAAATGCTTGGCTTTGATGGAATTGTCAAACATCTTACACAACATCTTACACATCACTCTATACAACAAGGATATAAATTCGGAGACAGCTTGAAAATCAATCAAGTGAGCCTTTGAACAATGAAATCATCTTACTCACTAGCTTGTATTGGTGAAAAAGTCAAATTAGCAACTTTTCTTCCACTCTAAAAGGAGGAAAACTTGCAAACAGCGTTATCACTCATGTTAGGAAGATTTATAGCATTTGCAACCTCCACTTTGAGAGAAGGCACTGCAAAAAAACCTATATTTTTTTATTTTTTATGCAACATTCTCATTTAACTACTATTCTCATTTAACTAGTAAAAAATGAGAAGACAGGCACCGAAAAAAAAAAATTCTATATTTTGCAGAACTAAAGACCTAGATAAGAAATTCTATCAAAATTAGAAAAAGGTCCAAAGAGATTACGGGAAAGAAAAAAAAAAAAAAAAACAGACCAGCCCAGGCAATTAGGGCTGCACAGAACCGGACCGGACCGGACCGGATTTGTGGTCTTTACAACACAAATCCGGTTAAATCCGGTCCGGTCCGGTCCGGTCCAGACCTTTTAAAAACCGGTCCGGACCGGACCGGACCGGATTAATAATAAAAAAAAATTAATTTTTTTAATACAAAACTTTAAGTATATAAAATTCCTAAGTCAAATACCCTAGTGAAATCAAAGGTCTAGCTTCTTACATCTAGAAAAAGAGGTAGGAAATGGGCTGAAAATGAAAAAATAAAATAAAAACTTAAGGAAAAAAATAAATAAATGAAACCGGTCCGGACCACTTAAGTGGTCCAGACCGGACCGTTTTGGACTGGCCGTATCCGGTCCTCTCATTTAATCCGGTTCGACCGGATATCCGGTTGTGCAGCCCTACAGGCAATAACAATTACATGAATGCTAGCATGAAAATAGGAGTGAAAGAATCTCTATAACAAAAAAAAAAAAAGTGCATTTGAGAAATAAAAGAAAAAAATATAAAATTGGACCAAACCCAATTGAAATTACATCAAAATTGAGCCTAAACAAACACAGAAGCCACTTTGATCACTCCAAAAGTTAAATTTCTGAAATTTCCTTCAGAAACTCCAAAAACCAAAACTAGATAGCAAACTAAGAAAACTCATTTGTAGAAAACAAAAAACACCCACTTTGATCAGATCACCAGATACCCAAAACAAACAACTATACAAGCTAAGAATCCCCAGTATCCGGATCCGACAACAAAAACCCCACTTCACACAATAGAGAGGGTTTTTTACAACTAAAAACCACAGAGAGAGAGAGAGAATAGTTACATGCCTCTTCTTCCTCAGACCTGCTTCAGTTCTTCTCGCAAGAGCCCCTGTTCAAAGAGAGCGACGATGTTCAGAGAGAAGAGAGATAAGACAACGCCGAGATGAGATGAGACGAGTGAGAGGGAGGAGGTGCGACGGAGAGACGAGAGATAAATTTGGGAGATGGGCTTCAAAGAGGAGAGAGAAGAGAAAGGGTTTCAGAGAAGAGAGAGGGAGATGGTTTGAGAGAGGAGACAGATTGTTTTGAGAGAGGAGAGAGCTCTGTCATGGGTAGAGAGAAGGAGAGACTTTGAAGTCTTTCAGATAAAGGGTCCCATCGACAAAATGAAATTTGGGCGGGCACTGAAATTTTTCCACAGCCCACACGGGCGTGAGCGGACACTATTCTCAACTTTAGCTGAGGAGAGGCCCCCTATATATATATATATTCATCAGCATGAGGTTGATATGAATTTATATAGAGAAAATATGTAGATGCAAATGATGGTAAACGAATAGTCAAATCAGTATTGATTTTTTAACAAAGGAGATGAACCCTGTGTTTGGGATGGGAAGGGGATATATATTCATCAGCATGAGGTTGATATGAATTTATATAGAGAAAATATGTAGATGCAAATGATGGTAAACGAATAGTCAAATCAGTATTGATTTTTTAACAAAGGAGATGAACCCTGTGTTTGGGATGGGAAGGGGGGAGGGGAGGGGAGCGGAGGGGGAAGGAAAATGAAGGGGAGGGGAGGGGAGCGGAGGGGGAAGGAAAATGAAGGGGAGGGAAGGGGAGGGGAGGGGAGGGAAATTTAATTTTACCTCTTCTTATTTGGATAATTAAAAAGTAGGAGAAAGAAAAGTGAAAAAGTAGGGTTTTGTTTGTTTGTGAGGTAGAGAAAAAATTACCAATTTATCCTTACTTTGTGAAAAAGTGAAAAGGGTAGTTTAGTAAAATGACAAAGATTTCCCTCTTTCCCTCATACTTTCCCCCCATTTTTGAAGGGAAAGTTTTAAGGTGGGACCCATATAAATTTTACCCCCACTTTCCCTCCCCCCTTCCCAAACACCCTCAAATTTTCACTTTCCCTCCATTTTCCCCTCTTTTTTTTTCCTTCCCCTCATTTTACCCCCTTCCCTAACACAGGCGATGGGTCAAGGGGATACAATGCTAAATTTCCACACTGCGAAGTAAGGTTTGGAGTTGGACCAAAATAAATGATCTAGGAGAGAGAAATTGAATGAATGGTAAGAAAATGTATGTAGTTTCCAAGCCAGTGAGTGCACTGGGACTCCACTAAGCAAATGCACGGTCCTTTCCAAAATTGGAATATGCAGCATCATTCATGGGCTGGGATGACATCCCATGATCCCAAGACAAGTGAGAGTTGGGCTATTTTTTGGCTCATGGAGAGGTATTTAGGCCTAAGTCTTGTTCTAAATGTGCTGAGTATGCTTCATTTCAAATTAAGCTTTCTTAGGATGCTATGTCACTATGAAGACCTTACAACAGTCACTATGAGGGCCTTACAACAAGCCAAACAGGTCTGACTTTAAATTGCTTGTCTCAGCTGTTACTGGGGAAACGTGTAACACATTGATGGGAAAACTCGATTGTGGGAACTAGATATAGATAATCTAGACCATTCATGATAAATCTCATCATCTTCAATGGCAAGCGGCAGATTTCACTTTAATAGGAATTCGCCCCAATATAAGATTTATCACAAGATTGAAAACATGAATAGGTGTTGATGTTGCATCTTTTTTTATCATGTAGCATGAACAAAGTTTCCATAAGGTGCTCAATCAGACAGTGGAAAGAGGAAGCCACACAAGTTAGAAAAGTGACACCCAATGATTGGTCCCTGAGCAATTGGGGTTGTCAACCAAGCAAAACCTGTTGTTGTTTGGATGTGAGATTGATAATTATTATTCCGTAAACCCACAGATCTTAAGAAGTGCAATCTATCCCATAGGCCTCAAATCAAGACCAAACCACTATAAATTCTATAAAAGCCCTAGTGTGAAATATGCCAGAGACGGCTAGTTCAAGTGATGTAAACACCTTGGTATCACACATATGCCCAGGGATAGTTCTCTGACTGTTCAAGCTTAAAGTATCAATCCAAAAAAAATAAATCCAAATTGGGTCTGGCTGTTTAATGTGCGTGTGTCCAAACCTTGCCCATTTAACACTTCCACCAAAACCTAAGTCCCATTACCTCTTAAAAGGCTAAGCTGAGCTCAATTCTAGCTGGTCTAGGCCCTTGGGATGACCCAGCCCATGAGTGATGCTCGAGGTACCCTTTTGTAGGGGTGCTCATGGGCCGAGCCTGATCCGGGCCCCACCCTCTTTGGGCCGGGCTTTGTATATAATTAGGGCCTGATTAATAATTGTGTTGGGCTTGGTTAAGTGATAGAAAGTCATAGCCCAGCCCGGGCTCGGTCCTAACTTTTATGGCCTGTGCCGGCCTGGATATGCCATAGCGCGGCCTAGAACAGCCAAGGAACACCCTACCATTTTGAAAAAACATTCTATTTTCATAGCAAAGTGATCCCCATCCACTCACTGGAAGTTCAAAAGGCATCTGCTAGTCCTAAGTGGATTATTCTGGCCCAAAGGACTGGGAACCCTACGTTATAAAAAAAATAAAAAAAGGCAACTGCCTGATTTATACGTGCACGCACAGGGGAACGTGTGGTCAACACAGGTTGCACTTTGAATTCATCCCATGGAATCTGCCGTTACATTAACGGCGTGATTTCTCCCATACCGACATTACTCTGTAAATTCATTCATTGCTTCCTTTTCTCATTAAATTACACGGACAGAGGAAGAACCAATGGGTTCACACTTTCACCTTTGGTGTTAGATTGAGAACGTCATCCGTACATTGACGAATCTTGTATGTGTTGCTAGGTAACTAAGAAAAGGAATTTATCAATTTTTCGAGGTCTCAAAAGTGTATAGAAATACATAAGAACTCTTGAATGGAAATTCAATAGAGATGTTGGAATGTCGCTCTTGGTAAGATCTTGTTGGAAAATAGGTGACTTTTCAGACAGATTTAAAAAACTTTTGACCCATTTGATGTAGGGATCAATAATCTAGAAAGCAACAAAACCCAATTCAAAATGCATTCCCTCAAACTCATAAATCATGTACAGCAATATATCATATCTAGAAGATAGAAAACAGCACCTAAACATGCAACCACGAAATCCACAACATACAAGGATGTAGATTTATACCTTTGGAGCTTTGTTGTGTTCTAATGGAGAATTTGAATTTCTTTCTTTGATGATGAACTCCTTCACTATCCAAATCAGAATCTCCAACACCTTTTGATCTTCAACGCTCTGACCCGTATTAGATCTCTTTTCTCAAAAAGATGGTGGAATCTCCAAGAGAAAAACCTAACTAGTAACTCTAAGGAACTAAAGGTGAAAGAGAAGAGAACTTAGAAAGGAAGAGAACTTGTGCAACACTTGCACAAAGGGGTTGAAATTGCTCTGTATTATGCACGACCAATAGGGGTTTATTCCCCTTTATATAGCCCTCCAATCCACCTCCTTTCCTATTTGAAATAGAAGTATAACTCCCATTACAAAATAGTAAACTTCTCCCTTACTAGTTGCCATAGAAGTCTCACTTCCACAACAATTAGTAGCTTTCTCCTTTCTAATTAAAATAGAAGCCCTACTTCCATTAATAATTAGTAGTTTACCATTACCACTATTAGAAGTCTGACTTCAAATAGAAATAGTAACATTCCTTTTAGAGTTCAAATAGAATTAGTATCTTTCTAATATCTTGGGCTAGCGTGGGGACCACTAGGGATTCTTTAGAAAGCTGGCTCCAACTTGGACACGCGACCCCACATCTCATGTGCAATCCGGGCCCACAGTTAGTTGCAAATAACTTCACTATAAATGCAATTGCACTCTAGTCTTAGGAATATATTACAATGAAGACCCTAAACTTCCTCAGTACCACAAGTAGGCCCCTCCATCTATATCCATGGATCAATTGGACCTGTCCACCAAAATATATCCATATCTTATTATCCCTGAGCCCCAATTAATTATAGTGATCATTTGGTACCGATCCAATTAACTCTTAATTGGAAGGGTGCGCACTTACCAATGATAAATTCATTAATTGGCACAAGGGAATATTAAAGATAGATTCCATCTTGACCATTGAATGTTCCCACAGCTCTACTACCACGTACCCAAATCACCGAGGTATTGACCTACAATTGGCCTCACTCATTGGTGACTCAAAGCAAATGAATAGATGGAAACTTGAGTTCATTAATGTCTCAGGATTATGAGCCTATTGTTAGGGAATTATGAGAGCAGACCTTAAAGTAAAGACAGTGTATATAAGGTGTTTCTCATGGTCCTTCAATACATCCAATGTACCAGCACCATGATCCAGAATCTTATATTCTGATGATCGAGACAAATCACACTATCTCATAGTGATCAAAGTGCTGCAGCCTTGTTAGATGAGATATCCAATCTCATCACTGGTTGTGAAGATATTTAAGTATAAGATTTGCAATACATGTATCATGTATGTGGATCTCATCCATACACATGTATTACATCTAGTATACTTGTGGACTCCGGTCCATCTCATGAACCATTATGTCATTTGTATTGGTTATGTGCAAATATATAATTAAACATCATTCATCTCATAAAAGGAAAGCATGATTGTATTGATAAATAAAGAAATGAATCAATTTATTACATCATATACTTGGTATTGAGACCATCAAAACTAACAGAACTTTGGTGCAAGAAGAAGGGGTTGATCTGTATGATGGCAGTTTCACCTAGTTGGCCACATTTCAAACTTTAGTTATGCCACCTTCTTTCATCAAAGGGCTTGAGGTCTACTTCACTCAACCAAGATCTACTATTTGCACCCGGAAGTTATGGGTTTGAAACTGCACTACTACATTGAGGCCACTGGAAAATTTTACCTGGCTTTCACTCATAGGCCCGTAGGTATTATTCTGTCCCAAAGAGCTAGGAACCCTTCATTAAAATAAATAAATAAATAAATAATAATAATAATAATAATAATAATAAAGGTCTGCTACCCTCTCTTGAACCCCTATAGCTGGGATACCAAAAAAAAATCTTTGGTCTTAGATTTGGGCAGATACTTTCCACCGGCCTAATTAGTAAATGGGTTGCATGATCAGTTTGAGTTATAAATTTTACCCAATGGTTTGTTAATTTGTAGATATTTTCAAAAATACTATATATTCTTAGGAATTCAATTTCATTCAAACATTCTAGTCCTAAGGGCTCGTTAATTTGTATAAAACCAGTGAAGAGAAAACCCATGTTACCTCTTCCATAGAATTGGAAGTTAGAGGTAGAAGGGTATCCAATAAAAATAAGATTTTTTCATGGAAAGTACCACAGCATCAAACAAAAAGAAAAATGGATCATAAGAAAATAAGACTCTCCCTTCAAATAAACGCACAAGATGCCTTATAATTGTATGGAATGACAGAGATTTTAGAAGATATGTGGACCACTTATGTATCCAAGGTCTTAATATTAGGGGTGCACAAAAAATCTGTCGATTCGTAAATCCGATCCAATTTGATTCAATCCGCGGATTTTTATCTGATCCGAAGGTTAACGGATTGGTGATGGATTGCGAATTTTGTAATCCGTTAGCAACGGATCGGTGGCGGATTCCACCCTCAATCCGCGGATTCAATCTGATCTGATTCGTTGACATTAAATATAAATAAATAAATATAAGTGGTCTAAATATAAATTAAGATGTCTAGATATATAATAAGAAAAAAAAATTATGGGAAAAATGTAAATTTTTTTACAACATGTTTGATATTTTTCTTTTAACATTAGATTGAACGAATTAATCCGATCTGATCCGATCCGATCCGGTCCTTCACGGATCGGATCGGATCGGATTTTAACAGCCACGGATTGGTGACGGATTTGACCCAATCCGTACCAATCCGATCCGTGTACACCCCTACTTAATATAGTGACACCTGGGAATTCTCAATCTCAAGTAAAAGTGTAAAACTACAAGATTCATTTTGGAAAATGTGAAGGTGGTCTCCACCCAATAATTATGAAAAATAGCCATAATATGAACAAAACGGTTTTCCATTTTTGAAAAAAAAAAATCCCCCATATTGGTATCAGGCTACTATCAGCTACAATTTTTGAAACGGACATAATCAGGTGAGAACTGTTCAAACTATGAGAACTATGGGTGGGGCCCACCTATCACCCAATCCAAACATTGCAATGGACATAGACCGCTTGATAGTCACACTCCTTAGGGTTTGGCACCAATGCGAATGAACTGAACTGTTGGATCAACTATATACTCATACAAATGGATTAAGCTTCTCAGCCATGGATGAAGGGGTTAGAAGCATGGGATTGGGGCCAAACTTGGTATTCGGGGTGGTCTCATATAAATCTTTCAATCCCCACCGGTCCCATTCCAAAATAGGGCCCCCTAGTGGGCCCCATAAAACAGTCCTCACTGTGACATTGTGATAACAGTTCTCATTGGATCACATCCCTTTCTGAAAAAAAAGGGCTTAAATAGGCCTTCGGTCTAGAAGTACCCAAGGTGTAAAAAAGCCCATAAATCTTAGGCCCAGAAATAGGCATTAAATAATTGAAATGGGCTTAGGCCTGCATAAGAGTCCGGCCCATTGCCACCCCTCCTTCAAAAAGTCACAAATATAGCTTAAATTCTAAAAATATCATGATATATGTTTAAACCACTTTTTCACCTGCAGTAGTCCTCCACATGGACGGTGCAGTGTTTCTTAATGAGTCTGGATCCCTTGTTTGGTCCAAACAGGGTCTGCGACACATTATTTTATACTTAAAAGATGGACCTGGCTTTTAAAGATAACACCGTTTTTTAAACTCAACAAGTTAATGTGTCACCTCCTAATTGGTCCAAACAGGGGATCTGAATTCGTTTCTTGATTCCCATTCTTTGCAAAAAGCAAACCCAGACGGTGCGGTGTTTCTTGATGAGTCTGGATCCCTTGTTTGGTCCAAACAGGGTCTGCGACATATTATTTTATACTTAAAAGATGGAGCTGGCTTTTTAAGGCAACACCAATTTTTAAACTCAACAAGTTCATGTGTCACCTCCTAATTGGTCCAAACAGGGGATCTGAATTTGTGTCACCTCCAAATTGGTCCAAACAGGGGATCTGAATTCGGTCCCCCCCACCCCCCAAAAATAAATATGGGGATTGAAAAGTTCGCACAACAATTGGGCAAGAAGTTACACAATATCTGAAATTGTAGTCTCCTGATCATATCTAGATACTTTTAAAATAGAGCTAGAAAATGAAGATATTTCGAGAAAGTTGTGAGAAGAATTTAATAGAAATGGAGAGAAGGTTATGAACAATCTCAAAATAATCACTTTTATCAGTATTATACATTTATTATTTTAATTATTCAAGATTTAACTTCTCCTCCATTATATTTTCTTTATAAGAAAAAAATCCAATAAATTTTGAAAGTATTCCGACATCTATCTGAGATGATGATTTTAAAAAAAATGTCACAAATGACACTGGCTATAAGCCCTTCTCATGCAATATTCCGGTTACTACCCACACTGTGGATAATTGTAGACATTACACAAGTCCCAATCAATCTCAAAGTGTCTCATCAGATGTCTGGATAATGAGTCCAACATGTATAGAATGCTTGGCTCAAATCAAAAGTGAAAGGTGAAAGGGATGTTTGATCTACCATCCTCCCAAACAGGGCACCCAGAAAATGAAACTAGGGGCCAAATGAAAATTATTAATAAATTTTTTTAACATTTTAGGGAGAAAAATAAAAAAAATTATAAAAAATTTAATGGTAAAAAACAACATTTAAAAAAATTAAGGGGGACCATGGCCCCCTAGGCCTACATGTAGGTCGGCCCTGCTCTCAAATTGGTCAACCCTTCCTTGGTTTGATGAGCAAGACCATTAGAAAACATATTTTTGTTTGAAATTGAATCCAGAGCATTCATCAGGACAAGCAAGGTCAGGCAAAAAGCTAGTACAAAACCAGCCCATTTCTTTATCCAGATCCAATGTCACAAATGGGCCACAAAACTGCTAGGCATGTGCTAGGCCAATTAGTGATTCAAAGTGTTTGATCCAATGAGTAAATCTGGATTAAAGAAACCAAATAAGTGATTAGAAAATTGAAGAAAAGTACAGATGTAATTTTAAGATAGACCCAATAAATTTTAGGAAGCAAAAACTCAAGCTCTACGTTCCTCTTTTATATGTGTGGGGTGTTTGTGAATAATATATATATATACTACAATGTCAAACTTTTCGTCTTTAAGATAATGATTTATTTTATTGTTTTTGTAATGGAGCCCACATGGATGCATAACTAAGCATGTGGAAGAGATAAATGGGTAGGCCTCCATTTTAACTCTAGTGGACTAAAATTCTCCCAATCCTATTATCATTGTATAGCTTGATTTATAAGTATTAAAGTTCCAACTATTAAATAAAGTCATTCATTGAGAAACGCAAGATATCAATTAATGTGGTAAAGGTGTCTCATCTCATACAACTGCCTAGTAATCGATTGTAAGCAGGTGGAGGTTGTATACCATTCATCTATCTAATATAAATAAATAAATCTATTTTTTTTTAAAGTTCAACGCTTGTGTTAATTAATATGACAGAGTATCAAATTGGGTGAGTGGCAATTCATAGTGTGGTAACTGTATTTGAAGGGTTTTTGTTTTGGGTAAAAAATATTTGAAGGTTAAAACTTCATTACTAGCAAGGTAAAAAAAAAAAAAACATTAACTAATATTGGAAATAAAAAGAATCTCACCTAAAATTTCTTCATGTGTGGGTATGGTATAGAAGTTGGATCTATATCTTCTAGGAAACAATCTTTTATTAGAACCAAATTTTATTTCCGCATATCCTGTTAATTCTAGATTTTCTAAGACGTCAACTTAGAGATATTACTGTATCATGTTTTTTTTTTTCTAACACAACCAAATGAGCAGTAACCCAAGAGAGTCCACACAAATAAGAAGAGAAAGCCCACAAAGTGAAAAGGGTAGCCCACACATGTGGGAAGAGTGACATATACAATGATTAATCTCTGTATAGCCATGAGACATACATGGTTGCCAACCAATTGAGCAAACTCTTACTTAAAAAAAATTTCAAATTGAAAATCCAAGTCATTCATAATAAAAGATCTTCCAACAAACAATGAATTCTCAAATTTATCCAAACTAGAGTTGGTGAATAAATACATAATAGCTTCTCTTACATGGTGAATCTCACCAGGGAGGGAGTGAACCCCAAACACTCAAAGCATTTATTTTCAATAGCTTATATTTTCAAGAGGTGTGTCGGATCAACATAATAACTATTTTTATATTGTGAATCTTAGTATAGTGGGAACCCCAAACACAAAACTCAAAACATTAATTTTGGGTGGCTCGTATCTTCAATAAGTGTGTATCAGATACCACCCATGAACATGACTAAAACATTTGCCTTCGAGGGCCCCTATATAAAACAAACTCCAAGACAATACAAAAAGAAGAAGAAGAAAATCAGAGATTAAATTTCCTGCAACTTGCTGGGTGTTTTCGAAGATTGGGATGGTGTCCGTGCCCCGTACAAAAAGCAATTATTCTAGGCGGAAAAGCACGTACAGTGGAAAAGACACAAGTGGGTACGTGTATCCACTTTTTGGGGAAGGTGTCATGTGGGGAAAGCTCATACTCGACTGGCCAGTACTCGGCCCTTGTACTTAAGCATCACGGAATCAACGCCATCTTTCTGCTTTCTTTCTTTATTCACATGCACTCACCGTACCTATGTTGTTTGGTTTAGGACAAAAATGACACAAACAACCCTTCAAAGTTCAAATCACTACGAACTTTTTCTAGATTATAAACAAATTTCTTATCCTCTATCCCTTCAAAGCACTACCTACCTTTTCTAAGATTATTAACAAATTTCTTATCCACTAACGCGTTTTCTAGGACAAGGGACCGGACTTTTATTTTTATGTAAAACTTAAATATACTTATCTTTTAGTAATTTGTCATGCCAACTTAGATTGTACCGAACAAAGACATCCATCCAAAAGAAAAGATAATGTTTCGATTTTCAAAAAACGCTAATCTCATTTCACAATCTGCTAATTTATGTTTTACTTTCCTTTCCTTTCTTTTTATTTGCAAGCACTAACCATACCTATGTTTGTTTTGGAGAAAAAGACTCACATTACCCTTGAAAGCACTACCTAACTTTTTTTAAACTATAAAACGCGTCTTATATAGGAAGGGGTTGGACTCCTGTTTTTTTATGAAAAATTCAAAATATATTTATATTTAGTTTTTTGTCATGACAGCTTAGGTTGTACCAAACAAAGACATGAAGCCAAATGAAGAATTGATGATCTAGTTTAGAAGAAGCCTGTCTTCACAAACGTGCCCTAATGTTACTGGTCTCAGGAAGAACCAGTCCAGTAATTAAATTATATTGAAAGATCCCTATGAAAGGGAAACCAATGGTGGAAATTTGCATTATTCTATTTCTTGGTTCCCAATTAGCTGCCAATCAAATAAAATGCCAAAAACTGTCCTCTTCTTTGAAAATTTTCTTTCTTTTTCTTCTTTCATAGGTGCAGAGTCATTAGACTGTAGTTTATTGTGTCCTAGTTAGGGCATTGGATTATCTTAATCATGGCCGCATTAATTTGCTGCATTTGTTGTTGTTTAATTATCATACACTAGGTTATGCCTTCAGGGGCGGATCCAGGACTTCTAATCTGGAGGGGCTGCACTCAGTGGCGGATCCAAGATTCAAAATCACTGGGGACATGATTAAGTAGTAGGGGGTTCGGGGGCAACGGCCCCGGAAACTTTTTTTGGGTTATTTATATGATTGCAAATGATTTTTTCTTCTTTTTTTCTTCATACTTGAGAAAAAACAATACACAAAAAAAGTAGTGGACCTTTTACATACACTATCAGTAATTAATACACAGAAATGTGCATTCAAAGACAGGTAGTTTGTAGATTTCCACTGCATTGCAAATCATACCTAGCAAGGACAAATAGTGTGCAGATTTACCCCAAACCTTTTAATTGGAACAAATATAATATAATAATTTCAAGCAATAAAACAAGACATATTTATTTATCACAACTGTTCTCTATGAGTTTTCATTGGAGAGCCTGGTTCAATGTCACTGGTGGCCTAATTGATTTGGGCCTAACTTAGTATACATAATTTTTTTTTCCCAAAAAGTCACTTGGGGCCAAGCCCCCCAGTGACTATAAACTGCATCCGCCTCTGGCCCTTGCAGGAGACTGAGAACGCGGTGATACTACAAGAAAGTGATTAAAACAATCAAAATTGGAGAGGACAAGAATATGAAATATTTAAAGTTAATATTAGGCTACAAAAATCCATTGGGGGCCCAAAAAATTCATAGGGGGCCTTATGGAAAAAATTAGTGGGCCCCACCAAAATTAGAACTAAAGTTTAGAAATCCACTGGGGGCAGTGGTAATACACTGCATCCGCCTCTGGCTGCACTGAAGTTACATTAAAAAAATAGCAACAATGTCTCACCAAAAACTATAAAAAATAGCAATAATGTCCCACCAAAAACTATCTATGTACTATCTTCATAATTCATTTTCGACAAGCATCATACCAAAAGAGTGATCATTTTTATTATACTACTCATAATCAACAAAAAAAAGTCTTCACAATATATCTTGACAAGTATGACAAAAGACAAACAAAAGGTGTGTCGTAAATTACCGGGCCCCAAAACTCAAAATTTAGATTCTTTTTTTGGACTGAAAGCTTGGGTCCCCCCCCCCCCCCCATCCGCCCCTGCATGCCTTGGATTATTTTAAACATGGAAAAAGGGCACTGGATATAGGATTATTGTAAACATAGCCTCCGGTTGGAACTTTTCCTTGGGGAGGTTCGAATCCAACCATCCTAAAGACGGGAGACTTGTAAAGAATTTTAGACACCCTGAATTAAAAGGATTCACCGTGCCATCGATCTATTGTAACTTCAACAATAAATAACCAGATTGTGTTCAAAAGTCTTCACATATGCAAAAAGTAACCTCTGATATATCCATCCATTTAAAATCAGATTCCTTGGACCTTGCTATCTATTCTATTTAAGAGCAGTAAATGACTTGTCAAGAAAATAAACTATCCAAGTAACATAACATATATTTGATATTTTTAGATAGTTAAATTGAAAAGGTTTCCTACCTTTTTTTCTATTTTTTTGGTTTTACATTGAAACCCATGAAATCTCAACCATGGGAAAGAAGCATGCTCCGGCAACTAGAGAGACTTATAGCAACTGTGGGGAAAAAAAATCTTGCTTATGCAGAAGGAGGGACCCAACATTCAAACCCCACACATTTTGGTGAAAAAAAAAAAAGAGGTATCCAAAACCAGGTGACCTAAATCAAACAGGCTTAAAAAAGGTATCCAACCAGGTGACCTAAATCCAACAGGCTTTCAACACTGCAGAGACTTTGCTATTCCACATTTCCTTTTAAAAGCTGCAAATGGATGGTGTTGGGTCGTTGAAGAATCAGATCTGTTTTTTATTTTTATTTTTACTTTTTGAGTACTTTGATTCGAGGCTATAGTACGTATCATTCGTGAACCGTACGATTGCAAGTCCTTATAACTTATAAGTCACCTGCAAGTTTTATGATTTGTTTAACATCCTTTCTCTTGGTTGGTGGATTAAACCCTTAAACTAATCCTTCAGCTATTATGTCTATTTGATACCATGTGACTAATGGGGATGAGGTCAAGCCATGTTCAGGGCATGTGGGGGAGGGGATGAACCAGTTCCCCCTCACTTAGATAAAGGTGGTTTAGTAGATTCCAAAATATTTAAGATATAGGAATGAAATCGAAGGAAAACGAGTACACATGCATTGAGAACTTTGCGGCCAATTTCTTATCAGATGGCTTATTATTTGACCCACCAACATGCCATTTAGGAGACTCTTGAAACTTAGACTTGTTCTTAATAAGAGGATAGATTTTTCCTAGCCTAGCGAAGAGGGCTAGGACCCATGAGACTACGTACACGCATGATATGTCGTGAGGAGTGAGAATTTACACATGCAAGGAATTAGGGTAGACAAAAGATCAATCATTGATCATATGGGTGAGACGCATGGTTGCCAACTAATTGGGCAACCCCTCGTTCTCTGTTTGGGTTGGATGGTTGGTGGTGAAAAAAGATGAAATAGGAAAGGATAAAAATCTACTTACTTTGGACAAAGTGGGAAAGTTTAGCTGGTGTAGTTATTTTTGTGGTACTTCTTTGCACATCATATTTTACTTTTGACCAGGTTTAGAACTTTTCGTTTAAATATATAAAGGAATTGGCCATGTAAATAAACTCTATCGAGGTGATATCCATACGCATATTGTACCGTATGATTTTTTCATTACAGATCATCAAGTCATGGGTTGCACTTCATCACAGGTCAAAGGCTTGTTCAGTCATATATTTGTGAACATAAATTTTTTATGAGGTATGTTAGCTCTATATACAAGGGAGAAGGAATCATCATTGTAACCCCTCCCCTCATAAATAAGAATCTCACTAGAAAACAATGAATAAGGTCGGTGTTATTAAATTGTGCAATTCAAAATGCATTAATTAGTAAATTTAGAACATTTATTAGTTTGTTCAAGATTTCATCTTAAAAAACTTCGAGTTTCTTAGAACTTCTCCCAACACCGGAAACTCACATGATAAAATTCATGGAAAAAATGGACAAAATTAGAGACCGGATAAGAGACGATTTTATTATTTGTTCGAATTTAAATTAACTTTATACCAACTCACAAAATTAATATGTCAGCCCATAAAATTATAATTTGTGATACCAAAGTCATTACCCCTTGTAAAGATGCAAAAGCTAATACCTATTATAAACTCAGTGATGTGCTATCAAAAATTCAAAACCAACTCTGCGGCCCCATTCAACCGAATCCATTATTTTATAGGATCTGTATTTGCCCATGTCAATAAATGATTATATTCCAAGCACTTCCATTCCACGCCACCTTACTCTCTCCCCCCTTGGACCCACTGGGCAAATTGTCCAAATCCCATCCACGTGGCCACATGCACATTAGTCAATATCTAATTCTTATTTTCATCCAACCCCCCCATCGCAAAAATCATAATCATATAAGCCCACTCCAAGCCCTTTATTATAATTTTATCTCCCAACACGGGTGAGATCCAGTCCACCACTTCCCTGGTGCAGAACGAATCCACAAGCCGACGTTTTCCACAGATTTCTTCCATCTTCATTTCCTTTTCTGCCCCTTTCCCCCCTTCTATAAATTCCCTCTTCAAACCTCACAAGCTCTTCACCATCATTCCACTTTCCATGAAAAATGGGTTCGGCAACAGGTAAAATACTTTCCTCTATCCTTTTCCATTATTTCCCTTCAAACACTTTGTGTACATGCAGCAGAAAGTCGGTTCTCCGACCCTGTTAAATTTTTTAACATGAATTTTACTTTGCATGCAACCCTCACTTTTCCATGGAAAACTTTGTTTTCTGAGTTATGGGTTCTGACCTGATGTTGTTTCAGATACAGAGGAAGGTGAGCAGCATTTACTGTTGGATATTGAGAGCAGTGGAACGGGTTCGTTGCCGAAATGGAAATTTCGGGTGAAGAATCTTTCGAGGGCGACCGACACGGGTGTCCCGATACTGTCCGGGGTGTCGGTGGATATTCCGAAGGGACAGGTGGTTGGGATAATCGGGCCGAGTGGGAGCGGGAAATCGACGCTGCTGAGGGCTCTGAACCGGATGTGGGAACCGGATAACGGTTCCGTTTTTTTGGACGGAACGGATATTTGTGATCTGGAGGTTTTGAGCCTGCGGCGGAGGGTGGGGATGCTGTTTCAGCTGCCCGTTCTTTTCGAAGGTACGTACCGTAGTACGATATTACAGGAAACAACAGTGGTGGAGTCCTGAGGCCTTCACTTTTGAGAAATCCTGTGGTCAAGGTGTGGGACTCAATAGTAGGGTCTACCTACTTAAAATCTGAACCGTCCGATCGAAATATTCGATCGTCGTGAATGATGTGATTTTAAATTTTAATTCAATAGAAGTTAGTTACACGGTGAGATTTTATTTTTTAATTAAAATATTCTTATGATATATACATTTATGACCCTTTTTTTTTAATATGAGTGGTCGCTTTTAGTGTGGGATCCACTCCTTTAGATTCCAAATTTGGAGAGAGAAGTGGAGGACTGATTTTGGTGGGGTCAGATTCTCAATAGCTAGGCTCCAACGCGGTGTTCCTCTTGTGGAAGAGGATTTCTCAATGAATCAAAGCCTCATGGTGTCCGGACATATTTGTTTTTATGTGTTGGCTGTCCAAAATATCACACAACACCAAAAACAGGAAATTGGAACGGAAAAGCGTTCCCAATCCTTCCGTTTCTAATCCGTTAAACCGTTCCAAAAACAGGAAATTGGAACGCTTTAACGGATTAGGAACGGTTGGTACCAAATTGGAACGGAAATTGGAACGCTTTTGGAACGGTTTAACGGATTAGGAACGGAAGGATTAGGAACGCTTTTCCGTTCCAATTTCCTGTTTTTGGTGTTGTGTCACATCAATGATCAAAGGGGAAGGTGAGATATGGCATCGTGAAGTAGACTAGAGCTTGTATTTACTTTGTATGAGATAAAGTCAAGTTTAAATTAGTTGCCTTTTACCATAGGTCTATTCTACTGCACTTTACTAGGTAGAAAAAGTGACTTGGTAAAGTTTGCAGTAAAAAAGAAGAGCGACGGGTTGGGTGTTTACTTTGGCACTCTTTTTTTTTTTTTTTTTACTAAATATGGTAAAGGGGGAAAAGGTAACACCATTTGGGCTATAAATGTAAATGGGTTGCCCATTGTCTGATAATTTGGAGGTTTCGATCCGTTAAAAATCAGATTGAAGTCCTCATTTAAGCGCTGATAACTAAACGAGTTTGGATCCTATTTTGGGCTCGTGACCTAAATAGGTTCGGATTTGGTTTCGACTCTTGTATTCGGACCCGACATGGTACATCAATTTTCGAGTATCATTCATAAAATTTTCCATATCATTCTATACCTAGACACAACCCGTCCCATATACGTAACCGTTCCGGATTCGGTCCCATCTTCTTATTAACGGATCCGGATCTGATTCCATCTTTTCATTAACGGTTCTGGTTCCATTTTCTCCTTAATAGTTTTAGTTCCGGATCCACCAACCAGTTTACATCCCTACATTGGGTCAACTTTAGCTTCACCTTTACTTTACCACTTGCTAAATAAACAATACCCAAATGCCCGAAGGACCAGAAATAAAGGGGTATTGCTCCAACACTTGGACCTGTTTTTAATTTGGGCTTACCACAATTATTAGTATATCCAAATTTTAAATGGTTCCAGATGTTGGACTTGTACCAAAAATCTAGGTTTGAATTTAGATCCGTAGGTTTCATACCTGAGTCTTGACTACTCAAAGCTTAAAACATTTATTATCTAATGTATTATAAATAAATAATTATATTATAGAATAAAATGAGTATTGGTTTTCAATTGGACCTCACAAGGACCCATTATTGAAGAAATTCAGGTCTAGGTCGAATTTTCAATTTGATGCGGACAGTGTTGGTCCAATAATCTCGACCAAGTCAGGTCTAGGTCCCCCATTACTGAGCCCGGCTTTGTCTTGGAATATTGATGCTTAGGTCTGGTACCTGGCTCTCCTTAGAATGAGTTTTGTCCTGGAAGTTTCCATTGCGTGTCTCCTGACATGATAATGGGAATTGAAAATCCCGTACCACTCCAATACAAAACTCCGGTAAGATTCCGCCTTTAGAGGAGGCCCCATCTCCATGAATGATGTTCTACACCTTGGCAGTGGTGTCCGACGAGAGAGACAAAATTGAATAATGCAATAATCTACAAACAAATAGTCTCCTCATTTGCGTGGGCAGAAGTAGGGAGGCAGGGTTGATACTTGGAGTCTTCTGGGGATTGATCGGCATGTGTGTGAAACAAAGGTGGCAACACCACTCAACGATAAGTGTGTTGGCAATTTTATTTTATTTTTACATTGGCAACTTTTTATTTCACGTAGTGCCACGTTGGCCATTTGGGAGGAAAGTGATCATCACAATGCACATCCACTTCATATTCTTAGATTTTTCACTTCTTTTTCATTTCTTGAGTACCCTTTACTTTATCATGAATTCGAAGGAATTCAACACAAAGCAAACTAACTGATCCCAAACAAGTTTTGGTTTGACTGGATTTTTTCCTGAAAGATCTCTGGTCACACTTGAATTGGTGCAGCATGGCCACACATGAAGCCCAATTTGTGATCTTGGCATTCTCTGGTGCCATGTTCCATTTGGGTCAGCTGGGGCTCTCAGATTTTAATAAAACCCACTTTCACCCAATTGTGGTGAGAAGACCATAAAACATATTTCTTGGTTGGAGGATTTCTTTCTTTAAAAAGTTGACTTTCAAGATTCAAGATTGAAAATTAGGACTTTGTCAGAATGGGTGAGCAATTATAAGAAAGATGTCAGTCGTTTGTGTTTGGTTTCAGTTGGTAAACTATAAAAAACGGTTACTCCTGTTATGTGCGACATATGCTTAAGCTTGCAGCATGAGCAAACCACAGCGGCAGCCGGCCTGCCTTTTTCCCTGTGGGCTGTTTTGTGCTGGTGTATGCTTATGCTTGGAAGGATCTGGGTCCTCCATTGACTCATGAGAGCATAAGTCACAATGGATAGCTTTTTCTTCTTCTTCTACGTCATCGTCGTCGTCATCATCATTAGAGCATTATACCAACTATGGTGGGATCGGCTACAAGAAGGAATTCTGCTTCTCGATTCCAATCTATCCTAAGTGAAACCTCCAGATAGGTTGCAGTTCTTCAAATTTAATAGAAAACATTTTAAGTTGGACAGATGGTGGTGTTGCTGGGTGTGATAAAAGAGTTATTTTTTTTTACATATATCTCAAAAAACAAAAATCAAAGTTCATTGAATGCTCTAAGTAATACAGCATTGGACCTGATCTTCTGCAAGTGGTAGATCTAAGAGTCTTATAAACTCTACCACTTTTTTAAAAATCTGGGTAGAACAGCTTAATGTTGAACCAGTAGAGGATTGAAAAAGACTAGGAAAAGGGGAGTGATTCATGAGTCAATGGAAAAGGTAAACCATGATTCAAGAATAATTTGGGTTTTTTTAAAACAATTTAGATATACATTTTTTTAGTTTCATAAAGTTTGTTCAAATCTTTACCTAGTTGTTTTCAATGATATCTTGTCCTACATTGTTAATTGAAAGAAATGAGCTATTGGATAAGTATCTATGCATAAAAAACAGACATGAATTCGGACAGCGGAGGTCCAAATCTGGGTCGGACCTGAATTCAATTCGGGGTCCGAAACTCAGGCCTGAGTCCAACCCTAACCCAAAGAAGCCCAACCCAAAATTCACACTTTTCTCGGGCCAATTTATTCAGGTTGGTTTTAACCCGGCCTAACATAGAAGTTACTCTTTTCCACAGTCATGACTCAGGTGCAGTTTTTTTGTGCAGGCACAGTAGCGGACAACATCAGGTATGGACCTCAACTTCAAGGGAAGAAGCTAACTGATGAAGAGGTGACGAAGCTGCTATCCTTAGCGGATCTGGATTCGGCCTTAGCCTCCAAACCTGGAACTGAGCTTTCCGTGGGCCAAGCCCAGCGAGTCGCACTGGCCAGGACCCTGGCTAACCAACCTGAGGTAAACGAATTTTGCTGGCACTAACAATCAGGTTGGGCCCGTTTGGTCTGGTCGTACTTATTAATTGGTTTATGGCTAGGGATGTTGAAGGGCTTGGCCTATTCCATTATGGATCAGGTTTATCCCTTTTTTTGTTCTCGGGCAGGATGTGAATCTAAACTTTGTGCCATTTAACTTTTTGGGCCTAGCTTGAGAAAGGTTGAAGTCCAGCCAGAATAAAGTATTGCTTGTAGTTTAGTGAATGGTTTGCCAAACAAGAGACGGAAAGCTCGAATAAGTGATGATAGCCCATCTCAATACAGCTTGATTGACTAAAGGGATATTGTCCGTATAACGGTTATTAGACCTGACATTCGCCCATGAACCGTTGAAGTTTTAGTATTTTCCACAGAATTGTTTATCCGATATCCTAGGGTCATGTAATATCGCATACATGGGACTGTGTGATATCCCGGGGCAATGTGACATCACATGTATTGCACACGCCCTGTGCGATATCCTAGGGTCATGCTATATTACTTCATTTTTGTACAAACGGCTCAACCAGAAATACTTAAACTTCACTTGTTCTTGGACAAATGTTACATTTCAGAGCAGTTGTACGAGCAATATCCCTTGACTAAATGAGCGAGGTCAAGAGTGACGTGTTCTAGGTAGTCAAGCTTGGGCAGGCACTTAATCATGTCGAGCTTGGGCCGGATATGGGCTTGTGTTTTTAAAGTGGGGCGGACCTGAATATGTCTCAGACCAGAGGAGTATGTCCAACCATTTACTTAGTCTCTTGAAAGGGAGCACTGGAATTGATGTCTGTTTTTTTCCCCTTGTTTGGTGGTGTAGGTGTTGTTATTGGACGAGCCGACAAGCGCTTTAGACCCGATATCGACCCAGAACATAGAAGAAGCCATCTTGAAGCTGAAGAGGAACCAAGGACTAACAACAGTTATGGTGTCCCATAGTGTCAAACAGATACAGAGGATCGCAGATATGGTCTGCCTTTTGGTTAATGGTGAGATTGTGGAGGTCTTAAAACCTGACCAGCTCTCCCAAGCCAACCATCCCATGGCTCTAAGGTTCCTTGAACTCAGCTCCTAATCCCCTTTTCTTTATCTTGTTTAAGGTTGGTCACACAAGTTTGAAGTTTTTGGTTTATAGCTTTGAGAATTTCTAAGCTAATTGTAATTGATGAAGGTTAGGTGAATATGGCATGTGGATTGGTACAGTAACACAACAAAACTTAAAAGCTTTAAAAGAAGGGATATCGATGTGCTATCAATCCATTGTCTAGACTCTGGCTTCCTTAGCCTTTAAATGCAACCCTTTGTGAAGTAATGAGATAAAGGCATTGAGAATGCTAAAAGAAGTGGGGTTTTTTTTTTTTTTTTCGGGGGTGTGTGTGCGTGCGCGCGTGCAAACATTGGAGGTTTTAGAAAAGAAAATAGTAATAGCAATGCATAAATCGTTTCCCTTTGATATAATTGTGCGAGTCCAAGAGGATTTTGATTTTATGGGGACGGTTGGTAACCATCCTCAGGAAGGATTCCTCGCATATTTTCTGTGATTCCGTGGAAAATCCACATTTGGCAGTGCAAGGAAAATTGCATCAAAGAATCCATGCATCCATGCTCTCATGCATAACCCAGGTCAGACCTCCCCCCGTCTGAAAGACAAAATCCACAAACCCACTGAAAGGCGGAGCTACAGTACATTGCACGGTAGTATAGAAATGTCCTTTTTTTAAAACAAATCTGACATTATTCAGGCCCCACAAGTAAGATCTGAACCGATGATCTTGTTTAAAAAGCCCAACACGGCTGGGGCGTCATATATCAACCGTTGATTGTTCACAGATTTTGAGATATTTATAAAAAAAAAGTCCAGACCATTAGATGGCAATTTCTGAAATTCTATGGGGCCCATTTGTGAAATCTGAACCGCCCAATCTCTTTAGAATGCCTAAAACGGCTATGGGTTCAAATTTGGATGCCTGATTCATCATGGATCATGAGATATTGGCCAAAAACAATCTGACCGTTGATTTCACATAATGCAAAAAATGGGATGTAAAAGAGTGTGTTTTTTTTTTCAATTTTTTGGTTCCTATGGGACCCATAATCATGATCTAAGCTGAGAGATATCTCTGGAAGGTCAAAAACGGCTAGTTGATCAAATTTCAGCCGTTGATCATGTCTAGATATCGAGATATTTACAAAAACATCCTAAGTCTAAAATATTAATTTTTTATTTTTGTGGGGCACCTCCGCACGATCCGAACCGTTCAAATACTCTAGATGGCCCAAATTGGCTTTGAGTAAAAAGTTGAGGCCTTGATTCTTCATAGATTTTGAGTTATTTTCAAAAAGCTTACAACTATTGTATCATATATTCTATTAATGGTGGGAATCCTCTTTCAACGCCAAACTTGGAACTCTCTTTACAAATTCTATATGAGGATGGCTTGATTCCATTGGAACGAAGGAATCATCAGAAGCGTAGAATCCCCTCCCTACCATGATGCTTACCAAACGTGCCTTATGGAAAAAAGCCATATCATCTCAGCTTCCTTTTCTTTTAATTGGACTGTGGCTTGTGGGGTTCACTGCTGGGCCATATGCAGGAAGGGCCTTTATATTTTGAAGCATGAAAGGATGAATTGGACATTTTTTAAGACATCCAAACCAAAGCCACGAAATGAATGGTCACAAGATAAAGAGATATTTCAGTAGTAACTGTAATTTGATGATTGAAATGTTGAGGACTCTATGGTTGGGTTTCTATAAATTTTTCAATATGTGCTAATGTGTCACCCGCTCATGGGCCTGGCCACCTCGGGCCCCAACAAACACTGTCCTGCATTTTGCTAGACATGGGCAGTGTTTTATGCCCATGGCTTGTGTTTAGTGGCTTGTCTATTTAAAGGTGAGGCCCAACCCTACATTATTTAGAACAACTGGACATATATGTTCCGCAAGTGCATTTTCAGGCCGATTTTCCTATGGGGTCTGATTATAAGGCCCATATCACTAAATGAGAGTAGGTTGATAAGCTTACCACTGTCCAACTTGGCTAATGAGAATCCCTAGTTTAGCAATTCTTTCTCAGTTTGCTTAGTCACTCTTCTATATCCATTTAAGTCCATATACCAATAGGACCCATACAAGCATCTGATGGTAGATTTGATTCTGATGGTGCTCATATCCAATGTGCATCTTTTTCCTTACAAGCTTCAAACTAATTTTTTTTAAATTTATCTTGCCAGAGTTCAGGGTGGGGCAGGTAGGGGTAATCCATTACATGAATGAATTGGACAGATTCTTGTCTTTTGATTCAAACGATTCTCAGGCACACCTTGGGAACATGTAATGTGCTGGGCCCAACCTTACCTGACACACCATTTTGATTCGGTCATGTTGTACCTTTGTGATGCCTTCTAAGTCAAAAGAGAGAAAATGGATGATCCTAAACAACCATTGAAGCCGGTCTGAAGACAATGATCAAAATAAAAGTAATGATCAGAGGCATGCTATGAGGCTGGTGATCCCCTCATCTAAGCTTTTGTCTCAGAGCCATATCCATGCATTTCTGTCTCATCACCCAGATACAATCACTGGGCTTTTATAAGTTCTTCAGCAACTGTCAGATTTCCTTAATTGCAGGTGAATTTCAACAATTAGCAAGGGATCGGGGACGATTATAGATAATCGGAGGATGATTACAAATAATCAATTAACTAATTCAATTAGCCTTTAAGACTGTTTTGTGCCCATCATGCATGGGCACATGACCCACATGCCACCAAGTGTGCTCTTCATGTCACCAAGAAGTGTTGGGAAGGCCCATCCTCTGATGCCTCCATGAACAGTACCAACTAACATAACACTCCATGTTCTATACTAACATAGTTTACACAAACATGCCCCTTGACCCATCTACTTTGCAAACCATCTTGTTAAGCAACACTCTTCAAGATAAGCTGCCCATAACATGTCAGATCCTTTAAACCCATCCAAAAGCTGGACTCCTCCAAAGAATGCATGGTCCAAAACCAGGTTGGCCCAGCATCAGGTGGCATGTCCATATCCATTTAATGTGGACTAATGAAGGGTTCCTTGTAGCTGCCCATTTATCTCAAACAGGTGTGGTCCACCTGGTCTGGGTAGACCTGCCTGATTCTCAAGCCGAGTGCAGCCCACCTGGGCCCAGCAAAACATCTCTGCTAAGGTATGCAATGGGCAACGGACAACATGTTGTGACATACACTGTTAACCAGCTTGGAAGGTATTGGTATGCCAGGAATTGCTTTATATGGAAAGAAATGACGGGCAGTATCCTGTGCAGTGCACCCATCATACAAGCAATGGTTGGTGGGAACTGGGAAGATAGAGGAACTGGAAAGGTAAATTGGTGTGATGTCCTTTCACTGCCATGGAAATGGCTTTTCTCTGACCCAATAGTTGGTTTAGCATGTAATGTGGGAAATGTAAGCATATATAGGGATGCAATTTCATCTTTACAAGGTCACCTCAATACAGGAGAAATTGGCATCTAGGTGGAAACTACTGGGCCAACATATGGAGGTGGATTCATGAGTTGATTAGTTCTATGTAAAAGACAACCTTTTTTAATGTTTCAGTCATCTAGTCAAAAGCATGATATATTTGAGACAGTTTTAGACCCTGTATGTATCATGTACTTGAGTTTTTTGAGATTTTAAGATTTTTTTATTTTTATTAAGTGGTTAAAAAGGGAGAATCAGAGGTGAATATTAGAAAATTTGAGCATGAATTAACCTTCTCTTTTAATGGGGATTGAATAAGGGAAGATGCGAAATGAATACACATCCCAAGAAAGTTGAGACTTCATCTATATCACTACCTTATATTTAATAATCCTTCCATGAAGCTAATTTTGACGGTGAACTCTCATGTAGTCTATGTGCAAACCAAACTTTTAGGGGTTCTTTAATTCATGGAATCGAATTCTTAGGAATTCAATGTCAAATGGGCTTCAACAAAAGAACATTAAAGGGTAAGGACCGAAGGATAGATGAGTCCCTTGGATTCTAGGATTTGGTTTACCAGGGAGATGGTTGGGTATTATTTTCTATCTTTCCTTGATTCCATTGAATGAGAGATTATTTGATGGTCATCTTCGAATCATCACCTTTGAATCTCCACTTTTAACCCCATTAATTTAGAAGTACGAGTAGTCTTAAATTTCCTAAAAATATAATTACATGAATCAAACGTTCCCTTAATTGCTAATCCACTAATAGCTCAATAACAAGACGCATCATTTTCATAAAATCAACCAACAATCAATCTCCTAGATGTAGCACTGATGGTGAGGGACTTGAGTGACCATGTATATATGTAGGTGTGTGCGACTATTCACTAGATCAAAAAAATTAAATAAAATAAAATAAATAAAAAATAATAAAAACAAATTAATTTTTTTCCCTTAATCGAGTTATTTTTCCTTAAATGTTCAAATGAGGCATATATTTCTTAATAAATCCTCTTTTTTTTTTATGATTTCAGGGTCCTTTATTCTACCTGTCATTTAGGTTAAGGCTAGAAATCTCTCAATTTCAGTTGATACAGGGAGCATGAATCATGTTACATAACTCCTTTTGGTGGAACCTATCACCTGATCTGAAGGGGCCCAACTCACGTGACACCCCATCTAAGTATGGTCCAAGCACATGCTAGCCAACCTTTCAAGTCCGATGAGACAATGCTGGCCCAACACATGTTCCAGTGTCTTCGGAGGTTCTGAAAATGGCCTTACAAGGGGTTAGTAACATATGCCTCAGGAGCACCCTAAATTTGTACTCAAGATTGTGTGGCACACATGTTGTTTTTTTGCTATCCCAGCGAAAGGGGGCTCGGACCCATCTAGCCCTAGGGAGAGATAAGAGAGCTCTCCGGTAGGGAGAGTGCCATGTCCAAGGATAAATCCTTGCTTGCCATGTAGAATTATCCCAGACTAGCGTTGGAAATGGATAAAGGCCAGACACTTCATTTTTTAGAAGACCCCTTCTATTAGAAATTTGTCTATTTGTTTGTAGACAATCATTTTATGTGAAGTTTTTAGCTTTTCTATTAAATGATGAAACTAAGTTTCCATGTAAAACCAGTCACATGGTGGGGACACAATGCATTCTTTAATTTTGAGGGAAAAGAGGTATCTTGTAAACAATATCTAACTTTGAGTCTTCAACACTATACATGGCATCTATGCTCCCAAGAATATCTGGTGTGTGGGAAAGAAATTTCATTCCTTAGAGGACTCTCTGGGTCTCTTTTTCCAGCTACATGTTCCATGAAAAAGGACACCGTTTGGTGCAGTGTGGAAACAACACAAGAAGGGACTTTTAACGTGTGGTTTCCACTAGAGATGGGATCGGGAATTCCTATCTAGAGTCGCAGGAACGAGAGTACTATAGGAGAGTCCTCTTCTGCGGATGTCACGCACCCTAATAAAGGGTAGACAAAGTTCTACTTCTCCCCAAGTGCAGGGGAGAGTAAAATCAAGTGGAAAAAAGTGGGGTAGGACCCCACATTACGTAACATTGAAAGTTTACCTTTTTTCAATTTAAAGACCATGAAGTAAAACTTTATGTCATACTTTATTTTATTCTCTATATACTACTTTTATCTAAAACTTTTGTTACATTAATCACTCTATTACTTTCCGTCTACAAACCCCCCCCCCCCCCCCCCATCTAAAACTTTTGTTACATTAATCACTCTATTACTTTCCGTCTACAAACCCCCCCCCCCCCCCCCCCCCCCCCCCATAGAGACTCATACAGTTAGCATGGTGCTAGAGTTCTATAATGTTGAATTTGTTTTTTCCTTGTTCAATGTTTAGTTATCAGTATCTTATCTAATTTGTACGTTGACTCATTGGATTTTAATTTAATCACTTACATTTTAGCCCAATAAAAAACATGAAAGTGCAATGTAAAACATTAATTTAATAAATAAAAGTGAAATTTATGCTATGATCTTTTCCTTTTATTTCTTTGTTCAGGAAAAACCTGTAATAATGACAACAACATTTTACTCTGGTGTCTCTTTTCTTCTTTTTTTTCAAAAATTTGCTTAGGGACATTCCTAATCAAAATACATTTAACAAACAACATAAATACCCTTCCTTGGTGACATGGTTAAACCTGAGAATTCATGTATGAATAAAATTATCTCAACTCCATAAAGAGAGGGAAAGCACTCAAAATATCGAATGTAAAGAGAAAATGATCAAAGGTGGACCCAAGTGAGCTCCATGGCAAGGAATTCACTTACAAATTGCAATTCACTATTGGGATAAAATCTCTCTAGAAAGACAACAACGGTAACAGTACGGTCTATAGAAGTTTCAAGAAATTTATTCCTTTAGCCTTTCAATATCCGACTTTACAAAAAAAAACTGACCCTACTTTAGGCATATTATTTCAATCCCCAACAGAGTACCATGATGTGTCATGGGCCCTACATAGTTGAAATTTTAGGTCATGACGAAAGCATAGGATTAATGAATAACCTTTATTATCTTTTTCTTTTTGGATTAGTCATGCTGGTGAATGACAATACACCAAGTGTTGGTTGAAAATGTGAAGTGTTAATGATGTTTAGAAGCAAGGGTAATCACAATGTTTAAGCCTTTTAGACTGCTGAGGGTGTGTTATTATTATTATTATTATTTTTCATTCAAGGCACCCACCTTTTGACATTTTAATTTGCGGTACCTATTCCTACTGCAGTTTCCAATTAGGGTAGTTAAGAAGTGGAGAAAGTTCTCAACAACGGTTGTCATGGTCCGGCTGCTAAAACATTTGCCCATAACTTCTATAGCAATGACTATTTTATTGATTGCAGGTTTGGTATTACTAATTTCGGTTTAAATCAAAGTATAGTAAGAGCCCAATCTTAACTAATTTAGACCTCGGTCTACAAAGCAGACCTATGTGTTAGTTTTTGGGAGCAGTTGCTCCCGTTGGACTAAGAAAAAGGCTAAAAGAGGCTATTGGTCAATCGACTTAGGCTCCCATGGGAATCAAACCCTAAAAAGGGGAAAATCCTCAAAAAAGTATTTTTTTTTTGTCCATTTAAAAAAAAAAGACACGAGGATTTGAGTATTTTGAAAAAGTATAGAATTTTTCTATATTTCTTTCAATCAAGTCATCTCTATAAAAGAATATTTTAAAAATTGATAAAAATACCCATATGGAAAAAGTTCTTCAATCATTTAGAATCCATATAAACCCTTTTTCTAACCATCTATGCGTAAAGCTAGCTGAAGTGGGGCCCCACTAGGTCGTCTTGTTCATTTCTCTTAAATAACTTATTAAAATAAAATCTTGTAAAATGATATAAGGGTGTTTTTTAATCATTTTTCAAACTTCTTTTTTATAGAGTGGACTTTATTAAAATAAAAATTAAATCGTTTTATATACATCTTTTGAAATACTTAATTTTTTATGTATATTTTAAAATTTAAGCTTGAAGTTTTATAATTTTTTAAATCTTTTTTTAACAAAACTTCAAATCCACTTTCGTGCCAATCTCCAAATAACAAAATAATAATTGACATTTTCAATTGAACATCTTCTCTCCCTTAATAGAAAATCCTGTGTGCCTCACTGCCAAGCTAATTCAGACCTCATCAGGTCAAACCCTGATTTCATTTGTTGGACAAATTAGGTCAATGGGTAAGATTCGGTCATGATTTATGCTGTCCACCTACCTGTCCTAAGGATCAACTATACAGTGTTTTTCCTCGTTTTCACCTGTAACGGTCACCTGCGCACTTGATTTACATGGGTGACACGTGCCAGGTGAAAGAGGGCATTTTCGGCATTTAAACATTCTCAGATTCCGTGGCGTTTTCGCTACAAAAAGTCTACTTGGACAAACTTTTTGGCCAGAATTTTGGCCAACCCATATGGTTTCCATTGAATATCACTATGATATTCAATGGAAACCATATGGGTTGGCCAAAATTCTGGCCAAAAAGTTTGTCCAAGTAGCATTACTCTTTTCGCTATCGGCTCGGGCCATGGTCGGGCATAGGAACAGTCGCTATTTTGTTCGGAAGCTGTAGCTCCGATCCAACGACGCGTTTTGTCTTTTGCCTCGCGCAACTATCGCCTCTACTTTACATTGTAACGGTCTGTTCTCTGCCTCAAATGACTAATTTACCCTCTACTGGTCAAGGCATAAAATATTCCCTATAGATTAGGAGTAGCAATGAGTTGTTTTTTACACAAAAGGTGACCCCAAACCTTTAGGTCTGATAATGAGTCCAGCAAATTAGAGTGGGCGTTTGTATTATTTAGATTTTGGTCTGAGTCGAATTGAGAGCAGATTTGAATTTTAAGTGTGCTTGACTTGCCTTGCTTTGATTATATTATATACACATATATTAATTTTATTGTAGCATAATTGATAATTGATAACAGGCATTCTACTTGATTACGAGGGAATAATATATTTAAAGGAAAAAAGAAGAATAAGTTTATGACCCTCTCTTAATATAATACATTGCATGGAATGCTATTCTTTACTTTTAAATTAAAATATCGATATTATCAAACCTCATGTACCTCTCACAGGTTGGATTTGGAATTACGAAAATTAAACTGTTGCGGATTGGGTTGGATTAGTTTTGAGAAATGATATATGTCGGTCTGATTCTGGTTGGCCTCAACTCAAAACCCAAACCATTGGCATTCCTACTATTGATATTTCGGCGGCCTTATCTTTTCAATGAAAATCTCTCAAAGGTATATTATAATTTTTTTACTATTAATAAATATTTTACAACACTTATAAGTACTCATTTTGCTCCATCAAAGGTTTATAGTTTAAAATAACTAGAAAAAGAAGAACATTAAAAATTCTAAAATGGAGTAGAAAGAAAGCAATAAAATGAAACATGTATGCATGTAGATTGGAATGAAGAAGTGATCTGAACTTAAATAATAAATGGGGCACTCCTCATATGATGATGATGACGACCTCTAATGACTACTGGCTAGTGGTTGGCCAAATGATATATAGGTCGGTTTCTCTATTAAAGATTTTGACAAAAATTGTCATGTTGGAATTTTTTTTATATGATGTGATATTTTGCCCGTAATCTTTACAAATGCCACGTTTATTCATAAGTATTTCAAAATCCCACGTAGCCTAAAAGGTCTCAAATAACCTTTGGAAATCTAGAAAATTTAACCATTTTTTTTTTGTAGAATTTCTGAATGTTTAAGTACAATCGAGCATTTATGAATTCTAATTCTTAGGATTGGAATTTTAAGGACTTCACTAATGAAACAGGCCTATATTTTCGGATTGATTGAATTGAATACAAGGGAGACATTGAATTTTGAGTCGAACGCTATCATTTTTTATTACATTGATCAATGTTATAGCATTGTGATACTATCTACTTAAATTAGGTCTGACCCAATCAAATCTTGGGTCCCAATGGAGTCAACATCACCACCATAAAGTTCAGCCCAAACCCTCTCCATTGGTTGACGGGCTGAGGTCCACACACCTACTACCTCAATGCTTTTACACTTAACCAAACAGCATTCGTGGCTTCCACAAACTACAGCAGTCGATCACGACACAAATCAAAAGGCAAACACACCACGTCACAGAGACAAAGCTACTTTTTCCTCAACCTCTCTCTTTTCTTGGCTGGCCATGTGCTTCCCAACCGGATCTGTTAATGATATTACATTAAGTAAACTATAGCTAAAAAGGAAAAAAAAGAAGTTTAAAAAAATCAAGGGCAGGAAATCAAACATTTTCAATGTAAGATGCAGTGCTGGCAAAGGCTCATGCAGCCATTGATTAAACGGCTACAAAAGTGCAGGTCCCATGTACGAGTCCAAATCCACTGCATTCTCCACTTTGTGGGGGATCTAAAAAAAATTAAACCACTCAAAATAAACGTCTTTATTGCAGATGGGACGTTCTAAAATTCTACTTCAATAAGAGCTGACTATTCATCTTATAGTTAAATACTTGAGCAAACTTTTATTAGAATAAAATTTGAAAACACCCATACAAAGTACGGTCACTTTGAATGGATCATATTTTCGATAGATTGGCCACTCTTTAAACTCAGAATTTTTCTAAATTAGACACCAGAAGATCCAGATTCTGCCCCCACATGAACTGAGTGTACGCCTAGTACTGTGTTTTCATTGGTCCAACCATGCAAGCCCACCTACTGCTGAGGTCAATAAATGGTGGTGGGTGGTGAGTGAGGCATTTCTTTCCGCAGCATAAAGTTGTTTTGCAGCTCTGCTCCTACGATTGGGGTGATTGTACACCGGTCAGAGTTGGGCCACACCACCAGAGTTTGTTAAAGTAAAACTCAACTAAAGGTCTTGAATCTCTTGACTGGACTTGAACTGATGGACACTCCTTCCTTGCACTTCCAATGGTCAAGACTTCACTTGAACTGGCATTTGAATGATCAATGTACTAAAAATGAGATTAAAAATTAGAATGAGTTTTATCTACGGTTTGGATTGCTTCTAATGAATAAGTTCAAAATTCCAAATGGGCATGTGATGCTATGGTTTTTTTTTTTTGCTTTACAAGATACTCAAACTCATGACTTATGTGTCCTTAACCAGCTAACCAATTTAATCAAGCAAAACTATGCCCTACTTAGGCTAATAGAAGTAATCTATGTGGAGCTCACATCGTCTGGGGTCCACCTAAAGTGTGCAACAAGCAAATGATTGAAACCTAATTTGAATGTGGTTGTGGCCCTCATATCAATTTAATCAAAGAATCTTATCCCGCAATTTATAAGGTCATGGGAAAACTACATATAGCGCATATTCAGTCGAGCGCTTGAAGCCCATTTAACTGAATGCCTTTCAATAAGATGAGGGCAGATGAATAGGTCTCATTATAGACAAATGGAAAAAAAAAAAAAAAAACCAGGCTGACTAGATTATTCTAGCCGTTGATTTAACACCCTTAAAACTTAATTATGTCTTAACTTTGTTTTGTTTTTAGATTTGCTCCAATGGAGTTGGATTTTTTAATGTGTAAAATTGTTTCCAGTGCCAAATCATGGAAGGAAGGACAACGGGATGCATTGATCAACGGTAGGCCCAAGTAATTTAGAAGAGCATTTTCTAAATTTAAGAGACCCAAGATCTAGTAGTTTCAAAAATTGCTATTTTTTCATTAAATCCAATAGTGATTTTTAGTTAGTGTGTGCACACGTGTGAAACTAAGATCCCATTAGTCAATTTTAGTTGATATGTGTGAGGTTGGAAGTTTCTTAATTGATGGTAGATATGTGCAAAAGGCAAGTAATTGATCACGGGTGGGCCACCTCCAAGCATAAAAACTCGCGTTACTGTACTAATATTAACTAAACGTGACAGCTAGATTACAGCACTGCATTGGATCTACACTTACTACATTTGTGGGGCCGCACACTCCGCGCATGCCCAATTCCTCTCCGAGTCTCAGTCTCCTCGTCAAGAACAAACCCACAAAACCGAAAAGAATCGGCGATTATTCTTGTTCCATCGACTTTGAAATCTGAAAACACAAAAAACTTCTCTCGGCTCACCATCTCTCTACTTTACTTTACTTTCCGTTGCTTTTTTTCTCCTCATGATGGCCGGTGGCCGACCCTTCTTCCACTCCCACTGAAAGCGATAGAAAGTAAAAACAAGACATTGTCCGAAACCATCCTTCCTTTTTACTTCACCTCTCTCATCCCATTTTTACTTTTACCATAGACATATAGAATAGTAGGGTTAAAATAAAGTAAAAGTAAAGTAAAATAGCCTGTTTTATTTTCTGTTCTAATAAGCATTACATTACGGTTCATTTTTGCTGGGGCCTTCTTTGCTCCTCTTAGTGATAAGCACGCCTGGCACTCATCATCATTCCTCCACCTTCTCTCTCTCTCATCTTTTCCCACTCTATACCTTTCGGCTTCTTCTTCTCTTGCTTTGGATCTCTTCATTTCTAGGGTTTTTCTTCGCGTCATCTCATTCAGGTACGAACGATTCTTCGGTTTTTTTTTTTTCTCACTTTTCTTCTTGCTTCAGCTTGTTGAATATGCATCTATCTGTTTGGATTCTTGAAAAAGAACTGGATTTGTTCTCCTATTTGATGCAAATTCAGTGTTTTTGGAATCGGATCGGATTCGTGTGAAGACATTCGGTTTTTTGAGGAACGATTGGATTAGATTTCGGCTGGAGATTCAGTGCTTGATGTGTTTTCTTGTTTGTTTTTGTTTTGATCGGATTGGGAGCGAACTGGAAGTAAGATGAGGAATTAGTGGTAGAAAACGGAATTGAGGCGTTGAGGTTTTGAGATCGTTTAGTTTGCTGCGGCTTCAATTTTTACTTTTTCGAGTAAAGGAGTTTTTTTTTTTTTTTTTTTTCTCTTGATCTTGTTCTTCGTATTTGATGATTTGAATCTTGGAGGAGAGATCTCGGTGTTTTATGTTTGCGACTTGGGATTCTGTCAACAGAGGACGATTGCTAATAGTGCTACGGGCAACTCCTTTCTGTATCATGTTCATTCGTTTTGGAATTAGCTGTGATAGTTTTGTTTCTTCTTTTGTTTGATTCGATGATTTCTATTTGTATGCTGTACTTTGGAATTGTGAACATCTGTTCCTGGAATTTGCATTGTATTGTTAGTTCTTACATTGCGGGAGTTTTGTTGTTGTTTAATTGCTCTTTGAATTGGAATTTAGCAATTAGATCTGAGCTATTGATAGCTTTTTTTTTTTTTTGGACATCTGAATGAAATTTTGATTTTGTTTCTAAATGGTATGCTTGCAAGACTGAATAAAAGCTGTGTTATTTCCCAATATTAAGCGTTTTTCTTGATAACCCGTGGAGCAAAAATGACCTCATCAGTGGATCAAGTTCCTTGCATGGCAATTGATACATTATATTTAACATTGGATAGAAAACATTAGCTTCTCATATTATTAAGGCCAATGAGCTGCTAATGCTTATGTTGCATTGGCGACCATTTTTGTGGCAATTGGCATGAGCCAGCCTATACATTATATGTCTTGGCATTGCCCATGGAAACAGTGTTTGTCTCACTTTGATGGATCTTAATAGAACTTTAATTTAGTGTCATCCGAGGGAATAGATTAGTAATTTCTTTCCTAGACCTACTCATTGTGATCAAAGATAGCTCAACAGTAACAAATTGCAAATAATTTAGAAAAGTTATCCCGAGATGCAATTGGCGATTCTTATGAAAACTATTGGGAATTGTCACTTACACATCCATTACCATAGAACGTAGAGAAAATTGTTAAGATTAGAAAAAATATTCCAAGATACAACTGGTGACTATTGATTATTGAGAGTTATCACTTACACATATCCATTAACAGTGTTATATGCTGATATGATGTTAATGCTCATATAGTTAACGATTATGTAGTTGGCATTATTGCCTCTTTAAATCTTCAGTGGTTGGTTGATGTAAGAATGGAGGGAAGAAGAAACTGAAATGGAAGATGTTTCTGGAGGCTCTTTTGATGTGACTCTGAGAAAACAACTACAAGAAATCAGTCTTGGGAACAAATAGGAACATAGGAATTTCCAGATTAAATCTATGTTATGGGCCAATTGTTTTAGCTATATTCTTGACCAGGTCGCAACATTGTAATGTCTTGAAGCGACCTTTGACTGAGATGATTTCTCACATTTGCATCTTGCAAGATGGATGTTGCTCTATATTGAGCCACTTGGAAGTTTATGAGCACACTAATAAGCGATTGTCTAGGACTCTAGGTGCTCTCTTCTTCTGCAGCTGTTCATCATCATCAAACAAGCCTTATCCTATATATTTGGGGTCCGATAATAAAGTTCTACTTTAAAACTCCAAACAAGCTATGGCCAAAATAACTAATCATATAAAAAGAACAAGAAAGTAAACTCTCTCTCTCTCTCTCTCTCTCTCTCTCTCTCTCTCGTATATGTTAGTGTAGTTTATGTTACCCTTTGACTTTTCAAGGATCCATCCAATATCATTATTTTCGGCTAACCCATCTATGTTGGATCGTCTTTACTGCATCATCAATGAATGCTTTTCAATAATCATAGTGTACTGAAAGCCTCTGGATACATGCAGTCCTTTCATATTTTGTATGTCATTTACATTGACGAATCTTGGAGTTCCAGGTGTGCCTAGCATGGAATTTTTTTTTTTTTTTATTAACAGTGTGGAAACTTTTCGTCTGCAATTATATTTATAATATTTGTTTTTTCAGGTTGTTTGAAGTGGCACATTTTGTTTCAAATATATGTATTGCATGGCAGTGGAACTTTGCTGATAATTATGTGCTTATACTACATTTAAACTAAAACTGTATTGCAGGACAGCTATATCTACCTGCCAAAGTTAACAGAGAATCTTCTGTAACGGCATAGATAAAAATGGCTGTTTCCATGAGAGACTTGGACCCCGCTTTTCAGGGAGCTGGACAAAAGGCGTATCCTTTATTTGTGAAACTTTATATAAATACAATTAATTGTCTTCCCAACACTTTACCTTAAAACCATTTCTTTGTTCGAAGCAAATAGCATTCAGTGCAAGTTATCAATCGTCTAACACAATCCGATGATAACATTGTTCTCTCTGCAGATAAGATTTCTGCTAATAGTGTGCTGGTAAATGCAAACAGTAATTTTACTATGGTGGATGATTAAGTGAGTTGATATTAAGTAATCTTTGCTGTTGCCTTCTAATTATAGCAGGTAATAACCTGGCATCTACACTAATAAAATATGACATGAATTCTAATGGCCTAAAATTTTGGATAGCATGGAAGTTCAGACTTCAAAGAACTGAAGAACAAGTAATTTCCCTTGATCAATAGGTTACAACTTGGAAACCTATTCTTGAGAGAACTCATGTCTATATTTCGAATGATGATAGTGTTTCTAGCGGATGAATAATTGAATCATTTGTGCTGCGGACTTGGATTAATGTCATTGGAACTGGTCATCAGTTATGATAAACAGATTATAAATCCATGTTTAATTTGTGAGTTCTATTCTGACAGGAAAATGCTCTCTGCATTTGAATTCATCAAAAAACTTTGGTGTGATTATTTTCTCTACAGCTAAGCATATTTATATTATTTTCAATTGCTCGGTTGGTTAATGTGTATTTTCCAATTTGTAACCCTTGACAACATATAGAGGAATGGAGATATGGAGAATTGAGAATTTTCGTCCTGTGCCAGTACCAAAGTCTTCTTATGGGAAATTTTACACTGGGGATTCGTATATGATCTTGAAGGTATGTTTTCATGTTTCTTAGTTAATTGCATTGGTTTTCATTTATCATTTACTTGATTTATCTTTGTGTTGTAATTGTGAATATTCAGCTTAGATGCATATTAATTCTTCATTTGTTACATGGGTTTAATGAGTAGAACTAGCCACTTGTTCTTTCCATCAGATTCAAGCTTCATCTAAGAATCTCTTCGCTGAATTCTTGGAATCTGTGGATATTTCTGAAACTCGTGTGTTTTTATTCAACATTTAGGATTTTATCATGTATCTTTGTTCTTCAGATCTCTATCCTAGAGCTTCATTAGTTAATTATCGTTATTATTAAAATTATTATTATTTGTTGCTCCTAATGGACTGTGGGACAACTGGTTATTCCCCTAGAGGGAGTTGTTTGTTTATCAAGAAGTTATGGATGGAGAAGAAGAGAGATGAGAAGAGAAGAAGAGGCACCGAAAGAGAGGAAGGGAGAAAATGTTGTGTGTAGCCTATTAGGTTAGGCATACATTCTTTAATATTATTTTACTCTTTAATATTTACATGGAGGACCCTCCAGTTTATGTAATTACAAGTATGCCAAATAGTGATATTTTCTATGGAGGGCAGGGCCCGTGGTTCAATAGAAGGTGCTCACTATTGCAACCTTGAGGTTGTGGATTCATGTCATGTTACCAATCAAGGTGAACAAAAAGTTCTGCAGTGCACTGGCTGATACCTCCCTGCATTCAACAGGTTTCAATCCTGCAATCCTGCCTCCCTGCAGGATGACTTTAATGTTCCTTACTGGCTCCACTAGCATTAGGAGACAACTAATTTAATTTTCTTGTTAGTGGGATTAACGTTCTTATGATTTTTGTAACCTGTTATTTAGTCTCTCATGGAGGTTAGTCTGATTTGTCTAAATGGCAAATGGGAATGCATATCATTAGGGCATATTAGATTCTAGTCAATGTTGCACTCATTAAATGCAATGGCCTCCTGTTGATTCTCTTTGGTAAATTAACACTTCCTGTAGGTTTCTTTTCCTAAGTGGTCCTTACCATCAAATATAAAATATTAGTCTGTTTAATACTTTAGTGCATAAGTCTACATGGTGTCCTTTCCTAATATTGTTTGATCTTGTATTATTACATTTGTTTCTGTGGTTTTGATGTTTTATGGTTTGGTGGAGACCATAGGCAGCTCATTATTATGATGGCTGTTGACTGAGGTTGTAATAAATATGCCTGAGATTTTGAGACACCAAATGGGAAACTGCATTGTAAAATTCCTTGCTCTGGCAGCATAACCAGGGACTTCTGCATGCATGCTATATTGGGATTCAAGTCATTTTCTTCTATATGGGGAATATCAAATAATCTATATAGTTCCTGACATCCATGTGATGGACCATACATATTGACACAAATGATTAATCATCAGCATAGCATTTTCTCATCTATCTGGGGTGAGCATGTTAACACTAAGAGATTTCTACTTGTTAATTTAAATAAACTGTCAGACTCCATTAATAGATAACTTTTCCTTCTAGGGGCTTTGTAAATGAGAGTAACCGAAGTCTGAGAATGTAATATCAATAAGAATTTTTGCCATAAAGTAATGAATTGTATTACCATTTCCCTTCCTTCGGGAATAGATAACTTGAAATTTGATGAGATAACAATAGGGAAGCCCGGTCAAGTTAGAGATGAAAGAAGGCTGTATTTGGCACATGGCAGATGGAATGGTGGTTGAAGACTTTGACCATCAGGCTGTATTTGTCTAGTCCATATATGTTTCCTCTATACCTTGTGGAATGTGTGGTGTAGTAAGAACGTTATATTTGCTCAGAAAAGAGGGATTGCTTTCATGAATTTTTATGGTGTGACTTTAAGGAGTCGGACTCTGAAATTGTATGCTATGTAGCTTCTTTCTTCAGAGTGCATTTGGGTTGAGGGAGTAAATGTTAATCTATGCATTTTAGCTATATAATGCTTATCCATCCATTATTCTTTCATACATTCAAAAAAGTTTGCTCCTTATAAGCGAGCAGTTCCATGTTACTGAAGCCAGATATGGCTTTGAAATGGTTGACTGATGGCAGATTCTTGTTTGTTATAAGTGAGGTGGTGCTTTACATTTCCTTGATTTTTACAATTATGCATCCTCAAGTTTTCTGTATCTTTGTTTTTTGTGTAGACAACTGCCTTAAAAAGTGGTGCTTTTCGTCATGATATCCATTATTGGCTCGGTAAAGATACAAGTCAAGTGAGTTGCTGCATCCTTTTGTTTTCCTTGCAAAGCATTCATAACAATATCCAGATTTTGACAGTCATTGTTAATGTAAATAGGATGAAGCGGGTACTGCTGCTGTCAAGACTGTGGAACTGGATGCAGCTCTTGGTGGGCGTGCTGTTCAGTACCGGGAAGTGCAGGGTCATGAAACAGAGAAGTTCCTGTCTTATTTCAAACCATGTATTATACCTGTAGAAGGTGGAGCAGCATCAGGGTTCAAGCACCCCAATGTTAATGAGCATCAAACTCGTTTATATGTCTGCAAGGGGAAGCATGTTGTCCATGTAAAAGAGGCAAGTTTGTTTTCTAGCTGATCATGTCAAACAATGACAAAGGTTAATTTTCACCGTTCATTTTGTCTGATGAGGGCATGCCATAAAATGTGTGTATTAATCAGGTTCCTTTTGCTCGCTCATCACTCAATCACGACGACATTTTTGTTCTGGATACCAAGTCTAAAATATTTCAGTTCAATGGATCTAACTCATCTATTCAAGAAAGGGCAAAGGCTTTAGAAGTTGTCCAGTACATCAAAGATAGTTATCATGATGGTAAATGTGAGGTGGCTTCCATTGGTAAGTTGATGAATTCTTTCATGGACTTTGATGGTCACAATCGTTTAAATAAAAAACGATTTGATTTGATTCCATTTAATTGTCCTTTTTAAAGAGGATGGAAAGTTGATGGCTGATGCTGAGACTGGAGAATTTTGGAGTTTCTTTGGTGGCTTTGCTCCACTTCCAAGAAAGGCAGCCACTGATGATGATATGCCCACTGAATCGTCTCCCGGGAAGCTTCTCTGGTAATTTGTTTTTATAAGTTACATTTGGAACTGCACATTTGGATTTCCCACCTATTTCCCATCTAATTTCACTATGTTTCATTTTATCAAGGAGATATTTTCTTTGGAGCAGATGGGATATGGGTGTTTATATCACATCTTTATTCTAACAGAAATCGTTTGTGGCTTCTCAGTGTCGAGAAAGGACAGGCAGTGACTGTTGAGTCTGATTCCTTGAAAAGAGAGTTGCTAGACACAAACAAATGCTATCTGCTTGATTGTGGATTGGAAGTATTTGTGTGGATGGGTAGAAGTACCTCTCTTGATGAGAGGAAAAGTGCAAGTGCAGCTGCAGAAGTAATACTCAAGACTTGATTATCTGAATTTTCTCTGTTTCTTCCTCTGCAGAGTCTTTCATGCTTATTGTTTATCAACTTTGCATTTAAAACACAGGAGTTACTTCGTGGCCCTGACCGATCAAAAGCTCATATTATTCGTGTTATCGAGGGATTTGAGACGGTCATGTTTCGTTCAAAGTTTAATATATGGCCACAGACTACTGATGTGACTGTATCTGAGGATGGTAGAGGCAAAGTTGCAGGTTTGGTGCCAAAAACATGTTTTTATATTTGCTTCCTTTATTTCTGGTTTTGCTAAGTATTTGGACTTCTAATTTTTTAAGCTGTATATTCCTATTTGATTTGACAGCACTTTTAAAACGACAAGGACTTAATGTCAAGGGCCTCATGAAAGCTGCTCCGCCAAAAGAGGAACCTCAACCCTATATTGATTGTACTGGAAATCTGCAGGTTCTGTTCTGGTTCTTTTTTGTTTTTCCTCATTGATTTACTTTGTTTTGTTGCTGCTGTTGAGTCCATTCATTCAAATGCATTATTGGATGAACTTTATTGTTTTCAATTCCATACTTATGTCTTTTAAGTGATTGATGCAAAATCCAACATGCATATTCGACTTGAATTGAAGAAATTCCAGAGGAACTACATCTGTATAAAATCAATTGTACTTTATTATGAGAAGAAATCTCAAAGTATACACAACAGAAGTGAATAGGATAAAGACTTAAATTTCAAACTCACTCTATTTACAACATAAACTGATTTCTAATATCTCTAACCTAACATCTCTCTTGTAAAACCTTTCCTATATCAAATACACCCAAAGGACAACGCAATTGTTTACATGAAAAGATACAAACCCTTGAAATTACTTGATATCTTGTACAATTATCATCTTTTATTGATAGTCACAGTCTATCTTGTGAAATCCATATCTGTTGTATCCTTCTCCTTTTTTTGAGTCTCTTGGTGCTGATGGCCTACTAGTCACTAGATCGGATCTGTCATGATTTTTACATAAGCATTAATCATGCAGCTTGATGAAGATAACGAGATCATGAAGCTTATATAAACATGTGGACGAGGGAGGATGCCTGTTTTTTTATTTTTTCTCTTTATTTGAAGAAAAATACTATGGAAGTGAAGGAGACAAGACCATGGCCATCCTAATTGCATGATCACCACCTAGCCATGGCTCTAATACCAAGAAGAAATTATAAAAGAACTACATTTGTAAAAAATTAATTGTACTTTACACAAAAAAACTGTAGGAGAAAGACTTCAAATTTCAATCTAACTATATTTAAAATTTAAAGTGATTCCCAATATCTCAAACCTAACTTTTCTCCTATATTGCTAACAGAAATTACATGCTCTAACTATTCTTTCCAGCTTTGATGTTCAGGTTTGGCGTGTAAATGACAGGGAAAAGACTCTTATTCCATCTTCTGAACAGTCAAAATTTTATAGCGGAGATTGCTACATCTTTCAGTACTCATATCCTGGAGATGATAAAGAGGAATATCTTGTCGGCACTTGGTTTGGAAAGCAGAGTGTTGAGGTGAATGAACTTCTTACGCACTTTGTAATCTTAGTTGTGTTTGTAGCATGTATGTCCACTGGTTCCTTGGGCAATCCAAACTTTCATTTACTGTGAGGTCATGAAGGCCTCAAGGCTATATCACTGCTCATTGACAAATTAAACAAACAAAATTAGAAATGAGAAGTATGACATCTTGATCAAGAATCACTGTGGTGATCTTCTTATTTGCTTAACATCACATGTTTGAGTTGGGATCAATTTAGTGTCACTTTTGGTCAAATGGGCAAGATGATGTTTATGCCTCTTAGTGCCATTCAGAAAAAAAAAAAGAAAAAGTTTATACCTCTTAGTGCTTGACAGGTAACCACTTTTGATTGGTATGTTCATTAAATCTTTGCATTTCATCTTCATCATAGCCTTACGCCATCAGTCTAGGTTGGCCTTGGTAACTACATCCTTACCTCTAAAATTCTGTCAACACTTTTCTGTTTTTGAGCAATTTATTTGGTTTGGATGTAGAAATTTTCAAGGCACTCAAACCATGAGGTTTTTTTATTTTATTTTATTTTATGGATCAATTTTAATTACAAAAAAGGGATATATAAATATATGTTGTCTTGTTTCATTTGATTTGGTTCCCTTCGTGAGCTAACCTCATTTAAACAATGCTTTGTAAAATGATAGTGGATGCCACTCTTATTATGGGTGACGATGCTCAATAGATATCTATCTATATATAAAAGAAATGTATACTTGAATTCAGGAAGAGAGGAGTTCAGCAATTTCATTGGCAAGCAAGATGGTTGAATCTCTAAAATCACAGGCTGTCCAGGTAAAACATGCCATTTAACTGAGGGATTGCGTTTTTAAAATTGAGGAACCAATTGATTTCACATTCTTTGTTTATTTTCTACTCTAAATTTATGATGATGCATAAACAGGCTCGCTTCTTCGAAGGAAAAGAACCTATTCAGTTCTTCTCAATCTTTCAAAGCTTCATCGTATTTAAGGTAGGCTGAAATATGTACAAGTAAAAAATAGTTCATCTCCATTTATAGAGTTTTCTCTCATTATTTTCTGATGGATGCCAATAGCGATTACCGTAAGGTTTGTTCAAATGTTAAAATTACAGTTGTGAAAAATGAGTATTTTCAATCTCTGTTTCTAATGTTTTCTTTCATCATTTTCTAATGAATGCCATTACTGTAAACCTTGCAGGGTGGTGTGAGCTCTGGATATAAGAATTACATAACCGAGAAGGAAATTGTGGACAATACATACACAGAAGATGGGATTGCACTGTTTAGGGTTCAAGGTTATGGCCCAGAAAATATGCAAGCAATTCAAGTTGAACCGGTAAATCTTGTTGAACTTACCATGTAATTCAAGTTGAACTTAAAATGTAGAGTGCATTAGTTTAATTAGATACACTGATTCAAATTTTCTTAAAAATTATTTGAGTGCTAGTGTTACTAGTAAATGGTTTGTGATTAAAGCTAAGTAGACTCTCAAATGTGAATATAACTCAAAACTATTTAAGCCCTTGAAACCAATATATATTTTTATATGTGAATCTAATCTTCCTGGATCAGGATACTTGGGTCAGAACATACAAGGCTTCGGTATTTGAATGTTATGGATCCTAGAATCCATGAATCTGGATCCAAATTTCTCCCGGATCCAAAAATAGGTTTCATATCCCTTTTATTTGTAACCGGAGACTTTAAACACTTTGATGCTTGAATTCTTATTTGCAACCCTATCTTATTCCCTTGTGAATTGTGATTCAAGTACAGGATCAGTCAACCCAATTTATTGTGGATAAGCTCAGTTTTTCTTCCTAAACTTATTTTCTGTCTTGGACATTTTAGGAATAGTTCAAAACTGTTCAAAACTTAAAATAGAAAATATTTGAGTAAATCTGATTAAGTTCAAATGTCTATTATTTCATTAAGCATTTTGTAGTTGTTTGAATATTCATTCTTTAATTACTGCTTTAACAAAATTTTATGCATTTTGTAGTTGTTTGAATATTCATTCTTTAATTACTGCTTTAACAAAATTTTATAATGATGAATTGTCATCATCTCAGCCATATCCCATCAATCTAAATCCTAAAAACTTCTATAATATAAGTTCAAATATACCTTCCCCCACCCAAAAAAAAAAAAAAAAAAAAAAAACAAAACTGTAGATTATCACTTGTTTCATATCACATGCACAACACTTTGTTGCTCTCAGAACTTAGAAGCTCAGCGTTGTGTTTTAAAGTCTTGGATCATTTATTTGTTCATACTGAAATCTGTTAACCAGCAATTGAAATAAATACCTTTTTTTTTTTTTGTATCTTTTGGATCAGTCATGTTTGTTGATACTTTTCATCAATCTCACATATTGCTGTGTAACTTAATAATGTAAAAAAAAAGAGTTGATCCAGGACAACACATATTAATCTGGATTGAAGTAAGAATCTTTTCGACTCCCAAAACTAATTGGAAGATGACAATCTAACAATATCGTAATACTGCAAGTGTGTGTATGTGGATATACTTAATACTTTTAACAGACAATGTAATGCATCCAGCATAAAAACAATGTAAAGTATTTGGCAAATCAATTGATGAAAAAAACCTGGCAACTAACCAAACTCATAAATAGACTGGATATTGGCGATCAAATGGCAAGTTGGTGGGGACTGTTACAGTCACATGTACCTGTTTCTACAGAAAAGAAATGATTCATACCCACTTTGAATGGACCCTTCAAGTTAATATTCACAATAAAAAGCAGTTAGAATTCATTGCTCATTTCCAATTGCCTTGCCCTAGTAGGCTAATATTATTTCTTTTAATTTTGTCAATGTTTCCTTTTTAAATTCCTCCACTTTATTCTTGGATAATTCCTTATTAGCTTTCTACTTACTTTTTTGCTGCCTAGTGGCAACAAGGACTACCTATAGGGAGTAAAAGCATGACAAGCCTAAGTGTAAACTGTACCCCAGCCCTCCTTAATGGAGATCTCTTACCTTAAACTTAGCTCTGAAAGACTATATTACTATTAACAACAATATCCATAACCGATAACTTTTCTTGTGATGTACGACACTCTCTTGCTTCCACTTATAGATCAACAATTGCATACACCGTCTTGGTTTGGCTTAAAAACAAACAATTGCATTATACTCTTCTGTTGGATTTTAATGGAAACTTATAGAAACTGAAGATTAAAGCTAGATATGTGCAAATTCACTTCAATGAATTTAACTATTCAAAAAAAAAAAAATTGAATTTCTTTTTTAACTTTTTTTAGTGGCATTTGGGTTACTGCGTATGCTTTCTTCTTCCTTGAAAGTTAGTCCGAATGAATGTTTTTTTTTTCTTTTGGATTTTATGGTTGGGGTGGGGGGATCATATGCTGCAAGTTGCAATTCGTTACTACAGAAGTGTACTCATGTATAACACTTAAGAAGAATTTTGTCATCCTAATAAATATTATTATTTTTCAGTTAGGAAAATTTAACAATGTTATGTTTCATTAGGCGGCATCATCTCTGAATTCTTCTTATTGTTACATTCTACAAAATGGCTCCACCGTTTTTACATGGTCTGGCAACCTTACTACCTCAGAGGATCAGGAGCTTGCTGAAAGACAACTAGATCTGATAAAGGTTTGTTGTTTTGAACTGTGTTCAGCCGTCTTTAAATTGTTGATTTGGCCTCATATATTTCTTAACAATGGATTATATTTTCCTATTAACTAGTCACTATATATTATTATTTTGAATGGAAGGTATATAATCCATATTATATCTGCCTTTTCAACTTAATTGATCATGAGACATGATTATTTTGGATATTAAATATATGAAAAGGAAATTACCAAAACAGAAGGAAAAATTCTATTTGTTTCCTTTCATAAAAGATCTGATCTTTTCCTGAAATGGTTTTCCTTAATTGTGAAATTTACTCTTCAATTTTTTCCTGAATCTGGACTTTATAACAGTGTTAGTTCTTAGTACTGGATTTATTGTCAACAGAATCTTATTGATTCTCTATTTCATAGCCCTTTTATATACCTCTCTCCCCCTCAAAAGCTTGCATGTGACATCACTTCCAGTTATTTACTGAATTTGAACTTTGTAACAATATCAGTATTGCTTTGATTGCCAACAGAGCCTTATTGCTTCTCTCTCTCTCTCTCTCTCTCTCTCTCTCTCTCTCTCTCTCTCTCTCTCTCTCTCTCTCTCTCACTTATATGTGCTGTCATTTCCAGCTCATTTTATTTTTCCTGAATCTGAACTACGCAACAATATTACTACTGCTTTTATTTCCAACAGAGCCTTATTCTCTCTCTCTCTCTCTCTCTCTCTCTCTCTCTCTCTCGCTTGTATGCGCTGTTGTTTCCATTTCCGCTGTTGTTTCCATTTCCTTTGCTTAGATCTTGCATTTTCTGTTTGGTTTCTGTATGTGTAATATCTCTGTCTTTTGTTCACAGCCAAATGTGCAGTCCAAACCACAAAGGGAAGGTTCAGAAAGTGAACAGTTATGGAATTTGCTTGGAGGTAAATCTGAATACCCAAGCCAGAAGATTGGAAAAGATGCAGAAAGTGATCCTCACCTATTCTCATGTACCTTCTCGAAAGGTAGGAAGCAGAACATTAAGTCACTGATCTTATATAGTCATTCTGCCCAGAGTCTTTATTTCGATTATAAATTCTAGCATGACTCTAACACAAGTGGTGTTCCATTGAAACAATCCTGGCTTATGTTGGCGGACATGCAGGCAATTTAAAGGTGAGCATTGTGGTGTCAGCTCTGACATTTATCTGCATTGAGTGGATTCATTATTTTTTTTTATAACTCATAATTAGGCAAAGTAAATTCTCTCAGTTTGCTTTTATTCTTATTTTCTGTGTTTTGATTGTTTGTGCACCATGGGTATCGAACGTAGTTATGTTGCCATTGCAGGTGACTGAAATATTCAACTTCTCCCAAGATGATTTGATGACCGAAGATATATTCATTCTGGATTGTCAGTCGGAGATCTTTGTCTGGGTAGGGCAGCAGGTTGACTCCAACAGCGGAATGCAAGCTTTGAACATTGCGGAGGTATGGGATCTTGCATCCTTGGTTAGAAGTATCTTTGATTGTTTCTATTGTGTAATATATATCTTTTGCAAATGTTAATTTCTTATTCAGGCCCCTAATGCAATTTTTTTTTTTCAATAGAAATTTCTTGAGCATGATTTTCTTTTGGAGAGATTATCTCTAGAAACTCCAATATTCGTTGTTATGGAAGGGAGTGAACCGCCCTTCTTCACACGTTTCTTCACCTGGGACTCTGCAAAATCATCGGTAAGCAATTGGATCATGTAGTGGATGCTTCATGTGCAGTTTATATCATATAATTTTTCTTACATTTTTTGTTTTTTTATGCAATTTTTTCTGTATTTTCTTTGTCTTTTTTGCATTTTCTGCAACAGTTCTGCGTCTGCATTATTGATTGCATCAAAGATTGTCAGGCCATTTTAATTTGTAAATATGCAAAACTGTAGATTCGATACCTATGATGCACGGATATTTCAAAGTGGGCAATGTATCGTGTCGTGTCCAATGCTTCACTTTTTATGTGTAAAATCCGTGTCCCTACCGTATCATAGCGTGTCCCTACCGTATCTGGGCATCATACTTCGACACGTGTTTTTCTTGTTCCTTTTGTTTTTTGGTGCTTTTGTTCCTGAATATTCTAGTTTGGGCACCGGTTTACAATGCCTATAACACTCTTAGCTTTTATTGATAGATCTTCAAAACTGGAGTCTCCTGATAATTCTTTTTTGTTACAGATGCATGGGAACTCGTTCCAGAGGAAGCTTGCCATAGTGAAAAATGGAGTCACTCCAACTTTAGATGTAAGAGAACATATGATTCATGATTCAAGGAGCTTATGAATAAGTTCAGTCTGCGCATGGATACTTTTATCTTTCTCTTCTTCCATCCAGCATGTTTTTTTCCTGTTCATGTTCTTACTTTGTTGAAAGTTGATATACATCTCATAAAGGTCCATTGTTGCTCATTTTTCCCTGCTTAGCAGAACATCTTGCCTTCTCTTAGCTAGGAAAGCAGAGTGTAGTATTTCTTCATTTTCTTTGATATGGTATTCATGCTTCCCTTTATGTTTCTTCTAGTTCATATTATAGAATCCTGAAGCAAAATGATCAGCATTTTTATATTCCAAGTGCCCTTTTCTTTTTTTCCTTTAAGAAAGTATATCCTTGTATCCCGAAACTAAATATGATGAATTGTAAATTAGTTTAAGTTGGGATAATAAGGTGAAATGAAAATAACTACTTTCCGTATAGAACCCCTTTCATATCCCAATATGCACATTTAGTTTCTGCAATTCATGCTTCCAAGTTTTTGAGGCAATATGCTATCCCTTATTTCAAGTACAGATCTAATTGTTGATATGTTATATATTCATTCTATATGGACAGGGATCTGACATCTGAACAATCCTTCTAAACAAAGCATTTTCTTTCAAAAAATTTATTACTAAAGGTTTTCATGTGATTATTGTTACTTATAAGTGGCGTCTCCAAAATAGTGAAGGGTTCTTTGACCAATAGTATTTCCGATATCAGGGTTGTGCAGATGTTAAACTGTAGATGTAGAGGAATTCTAATTTGTGGCAACTCTCATGTACTTAGGAGAAGAATTATAAATCGGCTATTTTCGCGCGTTTCTTGCTTTATCATTTTGCAAATGACAGGTTTTTTAATTCATCTTCTAATTATATGTTTTGTTGCATGATCAGAAGCCCAAGAGGCGAACACCAACATCATATGCAGGGCGATCTAGTGTGCCAGACAAATCTCAGCGCTCTTCCAGAAGTATGTCATTCAGTCCAGACCGAGTTCGTGTAAGAGGGAGGTCTCCAGCCTTTAATGCTCTAGCTGCTACCTTTGAAAATCCAAATGCAAGGAATCTTTCAACTCCACCCCCAGTTGTTAGAAAGCTTTATCCGAAATCCGTTACACCAGATTCAGAAAAACTGGCACCTAGATCAGCAGCAATTGCGGCCCTTACCGCATCTTTTGAACCAGCACGAGAAAGTATTATACCACGATCTTTGAAAGGTATGCATGCCATTGTAAGAAGACAATTTATGGAGAGAACGCAGATTTTCCTATAAATTGAAAGCTGACCCTTTTTTTTTTTTTTTTGATTGAGTGTAGTGAGCCCTGAGGTCCCGAAATCCAAACCTGAGGCAGTTCCCAAGGAGAACTCAAATGCTATGAGCAGTAGAATCGAAGCACTGACAATACAGGAAGATGCAAAAGAGGGTGAGGCTGAAGATGAAGAAGGACTCCCTATATTTCCCTATGAGCGTCTCAAAGTGACATCCACTGACCTTGTCACAGGAATTGATGTGACCAAGCGAGAGGTAATTAAATATAATGTTCCATTTTATATTGGTTTTATTATTATTCTTTTTTTGTAAAAGATCTAAGATACATTGGTCCATGGCAGACTTATCTGTCTTCGGGAGAATTTCGAGAGAAATTTGGCATGACAAAGGATGCTTTCTATAAGCTACCTAAATGGAAGCAGAACAAGCATAAAATGGCACTTCAGTTGTTCTGAGTCTACCAAATGGCTCTAGTCCTTTGTCAGGTCTCTTCAACCAGCATGCAAGGTAGTGGAAGAAGTGTGCCTGAAACATGTATGCATCCTTGTCTTTTCTTTCTTTAATTCCACTTATTTCTTATCATCAAACTGCCAGACTCAATGCCTAAAGGAGTTTAACTGAGATTTTGGTGGGTTGACTGCACCCAACTTGGTATTTATCTGATTATTAAAAATGTTTGGGGCAATTATATTATTGTTATTATTTGCGAGTTGAATTTTACTAAAACGGCCAAATGCAAAGAACTACGAAATGGGAAAATTCTTCCTCTCCCCTTTTCCCTATCTCAGGGAATCTTTTGAGTTAACTTCGCCTTTTTTGTTTGTTTCTCGTCAACACACACACACACACACACCCCCCCCCCCCCCCCCCCCGGCAATCAGTTATGGAAAACACTTTTAAATGAATGAGTACAATGAATGGGCGATATAAGTGGACATTAATGATGATGATATCCAAATAGGTAGTCATATGTCCTTTCTGGAGATTTTTGTAGATGATCAGTAATAAATACATAGTCATATGTCCTTTCTGGTGCACAAAAAAAAAAAAAAAAAAAAATCCATTTTACAATTAAAGTGAAGGTGAAGTAAAATCTCCATTTTACATGATTTGAGACTTTACCTCACTTCATTCTACATGTAAAGTTACCAAACGCGGATGGGTGAGCTAAACTAACGGAACTGCATAAAGCATTACTAGAATGGCCGAATAAAGAACAGTTGCAAAGATTCCTAACTCAAATCCTTTACTTTTCTTCCCCCTTTTGAGGAATAAACGTGGACTTCTATGGCGCGTGGAAACTCATCATCATCTAAATTACTTCTTAAGGGTGTTGCTAAGCCATCTTATTTCCGTGCATAACAATCCTTTTTTCTTTTAAACTGTTCCTTCACAACAATCTTTTGAACATTTTTTTCGGAAGGGCTAAGTACAATCTGGCACCACCGCAATAATTGAAGGGCCAAGTTCTAGAGACACATCCTAAAGAATAGGAAACATGTCAATACAACACCAATTAACTCCCGCACAACACTTCAAGCATCTCTAACATGTAGTGATTAGAAGTGTGGGGAAGATTTACACAGTCCATTCAGGTCCTCAGTAGATCTAATTTCATGTACAGTTTGTGACAGCCTGCAGCAGATAAGGGCTGAATCAAAACCCTGCATTAGCCTAAGATCTGTCGATGAAGAGAGAAGGAAACTATCATACATGAATCTCAATAGGGAAAGGAAAATGCCCTCCTTAAACAGGGTAACAATCAGCTATGATAGACAGATACTTCAAAATAGGCAACACATCGTGTCACATTGTGTCTGATACTTCAATCTCATATAATGCACTTTCAAATAAACTAACACTCAGTCCTGATTACTTATCATAAGCAGTGAATATTGAATGAAAAAAAGTGCTTGCTTGACTGTTTATTGAGCTCAAACAGCTGTGCCAACATCATTGTCAGCCCTGTCTTGGTTATGAGACTGCAGACCGGAGAGGATCTTAGTCTTTTCTAGCTGTTCTGGGCCCTGATTTGGGCCTTAAATGGGGTTAGGAGTTAGGACCAGCAAAAATCTTGGCTTGGGCCTTTGTATGTACTCAATGTAGACCTTGATGGCCTGATCTGCATCAGTTCCAGTCACCACCTGGAACCCAAGTACCAACGCATCTCATCATGACCATATTTCTTGGTTGTTAGAAGTTTCTGAAAGACCAGTCTTCTCCAAGACCTCCGAAGCTCCTTAGCGAGAAGTGGCAGAGTTACAAGATTTCAAGAACACAATTCCCCAATGTCCATCCTTATTTTGCTTGCACACTCCCAATTCAAGAAAATGGAACTTAATTAGAAGTGCCTGACTGTTCCAAAGAAATTTTCTCTATGATTTTTCAGTTCTGTTGGCAACACTATTCATTTAATGTATTGGCATGTTAAGATAACAGAACTGGGTGGTGGGGGGGAGGAAATCTTATGCATTTCAAAGTCATACAAGCACAAAAATGCTATAGCCTAAAAATTATTCCAGAAGAGACAATTTTTATTTGTTTTATTCTTCAAGCTGAGTACACAAGTTTTGAGTCAATTCAGCAGGTTTTAGAGCAGGCACTTCTTGAATCTTTGACACTTATCGTTCTTTATTTCCTTAAAATTTACTTTGAATGTTTTAGCTGATGCAGAGGAACTAAAGCTTTAGAGGGGTGCCATGGGTCAGTGTCAGTGCCTTTTTAGCTGCTTCTGCTCCCAATGAGTTATTGCCATCAACTTCCATCAGGTTTTCCCATTTTCCCTTTGCATGTTTGGATATCCATTGCTTTTGTTAGCCATTTGGTGGTATTCTTTGTAGTCACAGGTTTGTTGTGAGCTTGCATTTTTGTTTTTTATTTGTTTTCTATTTAGCAATTGTTTTTACACCAAAAGGATTGAAAGGGGTTGCTTATGCAGACTATTTTTAGAGATTGTATTTGTGTATTGGAGGATCCAAAGTGTGTACAGCAGAGTGTAAAAGCATTTGGTGGGAAACCAGCCCCAACTCCTTGTTTGTTTTAGTAATAAAAGTTTCATTCATTCTTTTTTTCTTATGATTAGAACTTTGATTTTAGGTTGGCAACTCATTGACACCTTTTGTTGGTGTTTTTTACCCCATATTTTGTAATAGTCTGTTATATTTGCTGCTGAGGTTCATGTACTGTTATTGCTAGTGGTTTTTTCCCATACTTTTTTTTTTGATCATCTGACATTGTGCTGCTGAGATGTACTGTTAAGTTATGTCAATCAAATATATAGCAAAAACCATAGTGGTCCTGTGTTGGGAAAGAATGGGTCATGGGCCTGGACCAAATGAGCTGTGAGCCAAATGAGCTCATATGACTGGATATTGGGCATCTGATTCATAATTAATTCTGTTGTAATCCTATCCTAAGACAAGCGATGTAAAGGTAACGATCTCCATGATAAGGGGATACTAGTCCTATGACCTATCAACCTGATGCGGTAAAAGTGGTCATGACTCATGAGATTTGGGACAGCTAATTAATTTCTTGGTGGAATAATTCCAAGTTACTTGGCTTGAAGCCACACTCTGCGTGTGTAAAATAAAAAATAAAATAAATAAATAAATAAATAATTGAATAATTGCAGTTGTCAAAGGGTACCAAAAAAATAAAAAAAATGCAGCGTCATCAACAAGAAATTTTGAAGAATCCTCAGGTTATTAACCAGAATATATCACATTACTATTGTTTTACCTTTTTTTTTTTTTCTGTGAAGACGTGGTTATACTTGAGATGTTTGACCCAGTAGGACTAATCCCTCGAGTGGTGCCTTCCAAACCCACCCAGACCCAAGCTATGCAAATCTAGGGCGGATTTCAAACACAAGAGGTGGGGAGCCTTAAGTGGTTAAGCCACTCCCCCAACTCCCATGTGGGTTACTATTGTGTTTCATATATACTGTTCTACTTCATAACAATATTGTTAAATTACAGAAATTGCTAAAAAAAAAAAAAAAAAAAAAAAACTTAAGAAATGTTATGTATTACCAATAACCATTGTTCTCAAAATCGAAACTGAATAGTAAATCATTCAAGGGGATGCATCTAATCAAATCTTGAATCGAAGGACCTTTTTTTTTAATATATTTTTGTTATAAAAAGAAGTAATTAAAAAGAAAAAAAGGAAAAAAATCCAATCCTAATAGATCCATTTACATAATTATCATCCATTGCAGAATTTTTACCTATATCCAATTTCTCATGGTGTTTCAATCACAGTAGACAAACAACAGCTATCAATTCTTCAGAAAAACTCAAATCAATTGAAATTAGGGCACATCAAATGGTATCTCAACCGTTCAACAATCATTATAGAGAGAGAGGGGATTTGTTGTTCTTACACTTCTCTCCATGGAAATTGCCCACACGAAAATATAGTCGATCAATTCAGGTTTTGGGATTCTTTTCCTAATCTGTAGAGATTAGATGAATCTTTCCCTTTCCGAATTCTTCACTTACCAGTCGCATCGCTCCGAGAGCCTTCTCATCGTCTCGTCTGCATCCAGCCGTTCACTTATTATCTGACGAGAGATGGACTGTGAGATGCTCTTCTGATTTCGAGCTATAGCTAAAGGGGAATTCCATGAGATTTATAGAAAGGATCTGTTGCAGAGTAAGAGCTTAGGCCTGCTACGTTAATGTTATTCTTGCACAAAGGAAAAAAATTTCCTGTGGCAATTCATCCGCCGTACACATGGCAGATATGCTAGAAATCAAGGCCGTTCGTCTGTGACACGACAATCGAAGATGAGATAATTCTAGTCATTAGGACGCACCACTTTTGCTTTGGCCATTGATCTCTAATTTTATAAATGATGGTCGATCATGATCCTCTTATTAGCTAAACTTTTGGTTATGACTATCGATTTTGACTTCTGTGGAAAAAAAAAAAAACCCAGAATTTTGTCGATTGGGATTGGTGTGAGACTGTGATGCAGGATGATAAGCTGTCTTTGTGAATAACTCACACACTCACCCAAGGCCTCCCAAATTCAAGTAAATATGACCTGATTTGGCCGGTCACCCAAGTTTTTTATTTAACCCATCTTCTATATTTGGCAAGTGAATTACCCAAACAGGCTCAGCATACGGTCAAAAGATCAAATCGTCCACAACTACTATATAGAACAAAACATAATTTAATAGAGACGAATTTTTTTTTCCAAAAAGCATTCGAAAGCACAACAATAGGTAGTGACTCTACTAATATAGTCAAGTCAAGTAAAGTTAATTTTGAAGAAAGAATAAAATATAAGTGGGTTATGATAGCATTTTGTTTTTAGTTGTTTGTTATGGAAATTTTTTTATTTTTTGTATGGAAAAGTGGAGTTTTTTATATTTTAGTGGATAAAGGTAGTTTTTTTTTTTTTACTTTTCATATAAAAAAGATGGGTGGTTTTGGATAAAGTGCATTTGATTTTGACATCTTGACTGACAAATGAGGGCTTTACTTGACTTTGCAACATAGCACATGTAGGACCCATCTTTTGAAAATTTTAAATCGTTTACAAGCCTAATAAATCTGAATTAATGGGTTTAGTTTTTCATCTAGCAAATAATAAAATATTCTTTTGTATATAATTGCTATATCTGCAAGGTTCATCCTCAGGCCTGGATTTTGAACCCTGGCTGAGGTAAATCCGAGATTTGGTTAATTTGGCCCACCCAATTTGCATTCCTAGCATCAAATCATCCAAACATCCTCAACTATTTTATAAATAAAACATTCAGAATTTATTAGAGACAAAAACAAATTGTACAGAAAGCCTTCTCAAACACAACAATTCCAAAGGTACACTCCAAAAGCATTGAAAGACACAAACATTCACACTGCCATGTTACATAACTTATTGCTCTCAAAACCTCATGCACACAAAAGAAGTAAACTCCCAAAAGAAACAAAAGACAATTGCACACATCACACATCACACCACAGAGTGCAAGAGAGCGAATGAGAGTCCTTCCACAATAGACTCAGATACACACAAAAACTTAAAACGAAGCACATTGATGAGTCACCTCACCATTCGATCCCATGCGAGAGCAGTGTTGAAGGTGTGCGTCTCCATGGTCGAAAACGCGCAGGGCGCTTATTTCTGTCATCCTTATTGTCCCACTGGAGATTCTTCCACCATTTAGTCTCGCCTCTAATCTCAACCACAGGAAGAGAAGAGGATGCCGCATAACCTGAACCATTGATATCGTGATCGATCAAACAGACCTGAATGGGAAGCTTCCTGAGCATTGGACATCTTTGAAGTTGGACCTTCTCCAGTCGAGGTAAGAAGCCATTGCAAACACTCTTCAGCTTCAGTACATGCAACAGATGTAAGATGCGGAGATTCTGCAGTGAGACTTCTGCTCCTACCGCCTCTGTTTCAAACACTATTTGCAACCTGCGGCAGAATTTGATTTCTAGTGTTTCCAGGTTCTGTAAGTACATACCTGATGTGAAGAGAGCCTCGAGTTTTGGACAGTGTTCAATATAAATGTGCTTCAAGAGTGGAAAGCTCTTCTTACCACAAACACCATCACATATAGCAGTTAGTTGTGGAAGATCTGACACCCATATTACCTCAAGGAGTGGTAATATGTCTACTGAATCTCCTTCATCACTGGCAAAAAGAGATGATATCTTTGGGCAACCACCAATTCTACATTCTTTTAGGTTCCTTAGCTTTGAAGGTGGGAATAATGTGCCTATAGCAGAGGTGTTGGACAAAAATGTTATTGACTCTGTACGATCAACAAGGCTTCCATAAATATCGTCCTTCAGGAAACTGTTGCTTCTACAGATTTCCAGTATTGTATGGAAAGCACTTCTGCTTGCAAAGTGAGAGAAAAGGAAAGTCTTGGTGTGAGAATGATAAATGCTTTCATAGACAAGTGGTTTCCTCTTCAAATGAATGTTTTGAAATTCATCGATTGTCATTGGCATGCATCCTTCTTCTTCTAAAGGAGAAATGCGGATATAAAATCGGTAGAAACATGGTGCCCCCACAATAATTTTTAAAGATTCCAGGTTTGAGACAAGGTCCTCTACCCATATGCGAGCTCCATCATCATCATCTCTCCAATTTAACCCTTCAAATTGAACGTAAGAGTATCTTGTCGGTAGGATGTCCAAACGCCTCAGGGAGTTATATTTACCACCAAGATGTAACGTCTTGAATTTGGAACCGTAGAGTACATGAAGTGCCTCGAGATTGCTTAGATAGCTCGATTCAAGGGTCTCTAGGCTCTCGCAACCTCTAAACGAGAGGCGATGAGTTGATGTGTCAGAAATTCTTAACCTTCGAAGTTTCGGCAATATATCATGGAAAGAAGCATCTCTGATATCTTCGAGCTCCTTACAGCGGTATAAAGCAAGCTCCTCAAGTGATGTGAGATTTTGCAATGATTGTGGCGACACTCCTGTTTTTAATGAATAACAACCACTTAGATCGAGCTTTTTCAAGTTGACCAAATTGGACAAAGATGACGGAAGAGACGTCAATGCTTCACACGTATCCAACAAGAGTTGTTGGAGGTTATACAGCTTGAAAACTGACGATGGCAATGAATCAATTTGTGTTCCAGAGAGATCTAAAACCCGAAGCCTGTCCATTAGCTCAAAGCATTCCTCAGGTATCACTTTCAAACTGCAACACCATGAAAGATTGAGGAACTCGAGCCTTACCAAGTTTCGAAGGGAAGTAGGGAGAGACACCAATTTGTCACAGCCTTGTAATGATAGCAATTTGAGATTACAAAGGGATGACAAAGAGGAAGGCAGAGATTCAATAGGTGCTTCATATAGGTCGAGGACTCTAAGGCTTTTCATGTGATCAAAGAAGGTGATTGGAAATTCAAAACGGTCATGATCATGTTCAGTATCAAATTGAAGGATTAAAGTAGACAGGTTAGGGCATTTGGGAGAGGGAGGAATGTTCACATTGATACTGATTTTAGCAGACATCCTTTGGTAGACTTTCCATCCACATGACTCATCATCTTCTTTTGGTAGAACATCTTCCGAGACGAAGGATATAAGGTCAAATTTGGCTTTGCCCACTGTCTCATCCTCCATAAGATACTCACGTACCTCATCATTCATTTCCACAGAGTCACCATCCCATTCTAGAATGAACCGATCATGGAGCTCTGTCAGCAATGCATCCAGTATCTCCATCAAAGCCTCCTTGTCCTTTTCCATTGTCTCTGCAATTAATTCCTCTGCAATCCAGTAACGTATCATCCATTCCTTGTCTCGTAAAAATGAATAATAACTGTCAGGCACAGCCAAGGAGAAATAATAGATGAAGTGCATGATTGTGTCAGGAGAAAAATAGCCTTTCGTTCGTGCGGAATGAGCTGCCAAAGCAGCCTCCTCACGAATCAATTCTGTAACATCAGATACAAAGAAATTTTCATCAAAATCTTGGACATTCATTCTACTGAATTCGGAGAATTGAGATTTTTTGCCAACCAAAATAACCTTGGAATTCACTTTAGACCGCCTCCTTAAATTCGGCACACCTATTCCAGCCAAATCTATGTTATGAGAAGAAGAAGAATCTAAACATCCCAAAACCAGCAAGAATCTCTTATCTTTCAACTTTTCATAGATTTGCACAAATATGGAAAAATCTATGCCTGTTTCCTCATCATCATCCATCGTTCCAGATTGAATTCCAAGAGACTCTGCAATTCTCAGCTGCAGCTTTCGACGACTCGATTCATTTCTTCGTAGATCTAACGATATCAAGACATCAAAGAGATTGATCTCATTTGCAAGTTTCGTTGCATATTCTACAATTCTCGACCTTCCTACACCATACCATCCATTATAACGAATGATTGCAATGTCGGGATTTTTTAACCATTCTAACAATTGTTTTGCTTCCCTTTTGACGGAGTTGGAATAAGGTACAGTTTCATTTTGAGCCATATCTATCAATTTGAAATTAATAAATTAATCAGAAAAGAAGCTGAAAATGGGAAAAGGAAAAAAAAAAAAAAAAATCTCATACCTGTGAAATCTATCAATAAGAATAAATAAAAAATAAAAAAATGAACAACGACCATTGAATATTTCCAGTTATCTTATCTAAGACATGAAATTGAACGGTCACCGGATAAAGGGCGAAGTTTAAAGTATAAACGTCTATTACTTTATTTATAATTTGACCGTCCATTAATTATTGCATTACGATCAGAACCTAGAAACTAATTAGAACCAAAATTCACCCCCACAAACTTCATTATCATGTGTCATTTTCTAAAAGATGTATTTGGTATTCCTCACATCACATTGACTTTAGATCTGAAAACCGATGCACAATTTGCATTCCTACCTGGTTTGGGTTTAGTTCATACCTAGGTTGAGTTAGAGTATTTTAGTGATTATAAAATAAATTGAGGATGCAACAAATCAGGTTATGTTGGGTTTTGGTAGGCCTTTCTGGAATTTGGGTTTGGTTTGAATTTTTTAAAATCTATCTCGGCCATCAGAGTAGAAATTGCACATTTTTAGATTAAAGCTAGAGTCTGACCATAACCATTTAAGGATGAGATTTAACTGAGTCCTGGCTTTTACTTTTGATCAAAGTTGCCCTTGGGTCCTTGGGCTGTGGAAGTCTAACCTAGTTGTACTGAGCTTCTTATTATAATATATTAAACTTCAAGATTTTCGATCTAATTTTGACTTTACTTTTTTAATTTTGCCCAACAGTTATTTTCGGTTTTTACCACTACTAATAAGTTATTTTCGGTATCTATAACTGCCCACATATTCTATCTCCACTTACCACTAATATACTTCCCTACTTATGGACTCTTATCTTCTCCCTTTCTAACATACATAAAAATCTATCTCAGTGTTTAGCATGGATTTTATGCTAGTGTTAAAGTATATAGCGAAGGGATCAGGGACCTCCACTGTCTCTATAGATTTATAAAATTACACAAGGGACAAAGTTTTCTGGGCCCACTTTCCTTGCTAAATTCAAGAGGCTTAAGTATGTGGCCTCAGCAAGTAAATCTCGTCCACTAAGATATTTCTGTCGGTCCAATAAAGAACTTCATGAAAATGGATGGACTGCCAACAAAAAATAAAGGGAAAAGTTTTTATTTTGTTTGTACATTTCATGGCCTTACATCGAATAGATTAAACTCAGTAATAAACTTTTTTATATATTTTTTAATATGTAGAAAAGCTCTCTTGTGTCTAATAATATTTAAGTACTAAGTTTAGAAGCAGGGTTGTCAAATAGGCCCTCCTATGATGGTACCTGGCCTGGTCCGACCATCAAAAGGCTCGCAAAATGAGGAATTTTTTTTAGCACTGGGGCTGGGCTTAGACAAAATTCTTACACGTCCCGCCAATTTGAAGACTACGCTTGAAAAATACAAGGCGCGGCCTAGCCTGACCCTCTTATTTTTCTTATTTATACAAATGTGAATTTAATTGAGGATGTATGTTGGTTTGTTTGATTATATTTTTTATGTGATTCTAATATGGGTTCTTATATATATATGATTACTTTATTTTACTCTTATGTAGTATTCATCCGGTTCTTGAGTGATCTTTATTTAAGTAAGTCATGTATGGTTGTCATGTGTTATGCTTCCTCAATTTTCACTTCAGCAAAGCCTACAAAGACCAAATTTTATTTTAAAATATCATCATCTTATTATAACAACTGTTTTCTTATATGATAAAATTCACACGTCACATTAAAGAAATGCATGCCAATACTAACAGACGGGGTGGGAGGCCTTGGAGTTTGGACCCATGGAGGATAAAAGATCCAATTCATATCACAGCTGCTACAAATGTATACCTAGTGTTGATTTTGTATAAGCTTGTATGTTTAAAATTATATGTATTCTCTCATTTGATTTTATTCTTAATTGTTTTCCGACTTGGTGTCGTTGGTTCTAGATTCATCTACATTGTTTTTACTTTTCCTTTTTTTGTTTTGTAATAGTTATGGTTTAATAGTTGTTTACCCCCTTCCTGTATTTTAATCATTTTTTTTTTTTGAAATATTAGTAAGTCTTTCAGTTTTCCAAAAAGATAATGATACAAGAGATAATTCGCTACTCAAAGTACAAACGAATCTCAAAGGGGCATACTCCTAACAAGGCATTATCCACAAATAGATCAATATCCCAAACCCACACATATGTATTTTAATCATATATTTTACGAGAAATAATATAATGGGATTATCTCATTATCATCTTGTGTTGATCACCAACATGGTGTCCACCTCAGCTTAATCTAGTCCATTGGTACCATTCAGCCCTCCATTAATAGGTGAGTAGCACAACAACCCGTGCTTAGAACGGGCAAGTTCACCAATAACTGAAAAGTATGATATATATATATTTTAAAAATAAAATAAAAAGCATATTGTATATTTAAAAAAAAAAAACTGAAAAGTATATTTACTGATTTATTGAGAATAATTGACAAGAATTTGATCATTATGATAAGGTTAAAAATGAAGTTATTGCATAAAAGTGAAAAGTGAAAAAAAGATGTGGTTACGCGAAGTGGAGGAAATGACTTGTTACATTTTGGAAATAGAGAGTGGTTATATATTGGAAGTGAGGAGTAATAACTCCCAATCATAGTCAAAATCACCAAAAAAATCCTTCAGCTTAATATAGTATAATGGCTCAAATTGCAATTTAATTGGTGAGAGCCAGCATGTCAATTTGAACAATACATAAACAATGATATTTCCCATTCATTACCAAACATTACAATGGTTTGGATCAAATAAGGAAGGGTCTCACTCTCACATGAGTCAACATAAGGACAAAAGCGTACCTCAAGTAAAATCGCACTGAATAATATTGTTGAAGTAGCAAAGAAGATGATAAAAAAAAGTACGATAATGATACAAATATCTGCAATGCTAACATGGCTATGAAATGGTGGTTGCCCCAGAAGGCCTATTTATCATATTATAAAATTTGCTAATATGCCAAAGCTGATCTCCTAAGGTACTAAAAGTAGGACAAGAATAACAATATTACATTACAAGTCTTCCTTTGCATCTGTTCCCAGAATCCGAGTAATGTATATATTTCCAGTTTTGAGAGATTGGAACCTTCACCAAATTTTTCTTTTTTTTTTATATTTTAACTTAGTTCATTTATGGTCTCAATCTAAATGGAGCCGATCTCCAACTTTAATCAATTGAGGGACACGGTTCATATATCCAAAAGGGTCCTACAAGGTGCAAGAAGCTGAAGCTCTCCTGAAGTATTTAATATAATGTGTTTACCACATCCATTATCTCTTCATAAATAGGGCTAATTTGGGATTAGCCATTTATAAAAACTTTAATTCGATGAGATACTTATAGCTATTCGATTTAAAGTCATAAAATAGATGATCAAAATAAAGAATTCCCCTATTTAGTAAGCATCAATTTCACTGGTGTCGATTGGCCAGTTTGGAACGTCGAATAATAGTACTTATAGTAGAGCCAATAGGGCAGATGTCACTAGCATGTCCTACTATAAGAAACATTAAGTTGCTTATTTTTACTCAATGGGACCCAATTGTAACCCAATGAACTGAAACTAAAGCTAATTGTCACAAATTAAGATGTGTATCTATATTTTGGGTCCAGGTCCGACTATCAGGTTCATTCTAGTGTTTTAGAACCTATACGAGACCAACCGATCAAACTTGGTGTGTGACTAAAACCAGTGCCTTCACCGTCCAGTTCTCTAACAACACAAGAGTTATTGGTGAAGGGAAGCAAAAGGGCCATAACATGTCAAATTCAGTCAAAACTGATTGAAATTGATGATGGAATCAGTCAGACCCCAATTAATTACTCTAAAATATATTTTGTTTAAGATTTATTTATTTTCATGTATTGATAGAGCCAGGTAAACCTCTAAGAATCCACAATTCCTTCTACCAATATGGTTGGTCCAATGGACCCAAATTCGATGCCACGTGTCTCAATTGGTAATTTGCCTGCGGATGAAATCACTTATTTGAAAACTTAGAACAAATAATGTTTCATTCAAAGTGTAAGATACTCAATGGCTTTTGCTTTTTTCTTTAATCTATTACTCTTTTGGATTTTTCTTGCCCTGCACTCAAGAAATCAGATTTCAAATCCTCACCACAAGGAAAGAAAAAGAAACACACAATGAGAAAGAAAAGGTCAAAGGAGAAAGAATAGTACAAGGGAAAAAGAAAAAGGAAAAGGAATTGAATTCCAATCTCTCTCATTTTTATTACCTCGACTTTGCAACAAGAAGAAGAAAGAGATGTGTGGGACGGTCCCACTGTCATTTTTTTTTTAGTATTGGAGAAGGAAGAGTTGGGAGTTGGGATCATCTGAGTGACTAACTTAAGCGAATTCTTGAGCTTTTATAAGGAATTCTTACCAAATTTTATTCCAAAAAAAGCTTGTCCCACCGTATAATTGAGCATGAGATTAATAATGTAAATAACACTCAATACACAAACACAATGTGCTGATCACATTATTGATATTATGTGCTCAATGTATGTAAGATGGTTTATTGGGCCTACACACAGCTAGGCCAAACTGCCCCGTCTTTTCTATGGAACTTCCGCTTGGACATTGGACAAAATCCCACTCCTTTTATAGATGTTTTGGGCCCAATTTGGGGCTGAGATTGAGTTGGAACAGGCAGCATTTGACTCTTTTTTTTTGCTAACGGAGGGTTCACAATTTTTTGGGCTGGACTATTCCCTACTGGCCCAAAGAGTAAGCCAAGTAAAACCCTTGTAGCCCCTAGGTGGTGGTACAAGTGGACTTAACATTCGGTTCCTGAAGAGGGATGAACTAGGAGTCGATACCAAGACTTCTATATTCGAAAAAGAGATGAACCATGGTCCTAATCACTCAATCAATATCTAGACCTTAATGGCCTGGTCTGCGTCAGTTCCACCCACAACTTGGAACCCAACACATCTCTTTATGATCATATTTCTTGCAAAATTATACAAGCATAAAAATGCTGCCGCCTAAATAACATTTTCCTGAATAAATTTTTTATTCATTTTAATCTTCAAGACGAGCATACAGGTCAACTTGCAGAAGAGCCAACTCTTTATTGGCAAATGCAGCTCAAGAAGGAAGAGAAGAATCAGCTCCACCCTCGGTATTCAAGAAGTCTCTTCACACCTCAAGTATCTGGGTACTCCAATCTGTTTCGGGTCCCCAAGAAGGAGACATTTCCTCCCTCTGCTAGACGCGGTTCAGACTAAACTCTCGGCATGGAAAGCTAAAATGCTGTCTTTTGCAGGAAGACTAATTCTCATTAAGCATGTCATCTCTAGTCTTCCAGTCCACATGGCAGCTATTATTCCTTTGCCAGTTTCAGTCTGTAATGAGATCGAACGTCAGATGAGGCAATTCCTCTGGTCTGGGAACGACAGCAACCGCAAAGTTAATTATGTTAGTTGGTCTACAGTCACTCTCCCTAAGGCTGAAGGTGGATTGGGTATCAGGAAAGTTACAGAGGTGAACACTGCAACTTTTCTCAAACTTGGTTGGCAAGCCTCTACCTTAAACTCTCTTTGGTCAAAATGGTTTAAGAACCGATACTTCAAATACCGATCCATATGGAGTCCGGACAATTCAGGCTATGGTTCTAGCATCTGGAAGAAAATCCGAAGAGTAGCTCACATAATACACCAAGGAAGCTCCTGGATCCTTGGTAATGGTCAGAGTATCAATGCCTGGCACGACTCTTGGACAGACAGTGTTCCAATCTCTTCAAGCTTCCCTGGTCACATTTTCCCTCGAGACCAACGGCTCTCTTCTCTTCACCAATCAGGAACTTGGATCCCTCCAGAGCACATGCCGAGTCCCATTCAGCAGTCCCTTCTCCTCCTCCTCAAGGATCAAGCTCTTAATCCTGTCTCTAGTGACTCCCTTAGATGGAGATATACTTCTGATGGGAAGCTTTCCATGAGCTCCGCTTGGCAGAGGATCAGGCACAGAGCTCCTCGTCTCCCCTGGTCTAAGTTGGTTTGGAATTCTCTATTCCCTCCAAGAGTCTCCTGCTTTGGATGGCGTCTGATGCACAACAAACTCCCTTCAGACACATGGCTCAATCGGTTGGGTATCTCCTTAGCCTCCAGGTGTAGTCTATGTAGAGCTGCTGAGGATTCAGTGGGTCATCTCTTCTTCAGCTGTGATCTTGCAAAAGCTACCTGGTCCTGGATGCTCCAAGCGGCAGAGGTTCCCCCCCTTTCCATCTTCTCAGCCTCCTCCCTTTGGTCGTCCTTTTCCAAAGGCTCAGATGCAAATGGCATCAAACTTATGGCTGCAATCTTCATCACCATTGGCTACTACATTTGGAAAGCTCGCAATGAAGCAATCTTTGAAGCTCGCAGGCCCTCCCTCCACTCCATCCAGGCCTCTCTGATAGCAGCTATCTCCTTCTCTCTCAAGCACCTGAACTCTCCTTTTGTCAGCCCCCACCTTCATGCCTTGATCGCCACACTGAGAATTAAGCCAGAGGATAATTAGCAGAGTCGCCATGTTTGGAGAGCTTTGCTCCTTTCTATTGGCTTTAGAGTTTTCTGCTGTTTCTTCTCCCTTTTTTGGTTCTGTTCCTGTTGCTATTCATTTTGGGGGTCTTCTCAGACCTTTGTATTCTTTTTTCCCTCCTTCTCTCTTTCAATACAATTTACCCTTATAGCAAAAAAAAATAAAAATACAGGTCTCAGCCAAGTCATCAAAGACAAGTTCTGAGCTATTCAGCCGGTCTTAGATCACAGTCTCATTGAGACTTACAGTTCCTTATTGCGTTGAGAATTACTTTGATATGTAATTAGTTCATGCAAGGCCTTCGAACCCATGCTTTAGGTGGTGCCATGGGTCAGTGTCAGTGCCTTTTGTAGACATGCACTCATCAGACTCATTTAGAGTAATAACTCAACATCCCTTAACATGCAGACATGCACTAATAATCTTTGAATGGGAATAGAGATTATAATCTCTCCTTTTAGTGCACAACCCATCACATCTATGACTTGTTCTTCCAATTAAATCAAAAAATTTATCATGCTGCTGTTTTGGTGCTTGTCTGAGGCAATAAAGGATTAGCAAAAGATGGCCTTTACAATAAGTCATAATGTTGAAATCCATCTCAATAGAGATACACAAATAAGCATATATAAATGCCTTTTTTCATATCAATCATATCCGAAGTCGGATTCTAGTTGAGAAGACCACATGTTTTGCTAGTAAGATTATAATTTGACTAAGATTAATTATATACTTTAAATATTAGCCCCTATGCACACTACTCTTATTATTTTTCTCCCTTTCGTCCTTTACAAAGGCAGGTGGTCAAGCTTGAATTTGTTAAAAAGAAATAGGAAAAAGGCAGTAAGCAATTTGCGCAGCGGGGGTAGGGCCCACTTGGTGGTCAATCTAAATGGACCACACACACGCACCCCTCTTGAATTTCAAATAGGGCCCACCTTTGCACCCATCTGATGTGATGCACACCATTAAACTCGTGGGGCCCAAATGGAGATGATAAGAGTGGGGGATAAGGGCTGAGATGAAGGGCCAGGGGAGATCTTTCGATCCCTCTGGTCCCGCTCTATGTGAGCCCTAGATTGAGGTGCGCACAGTCATCCAATGCGCGCATCGTGCACTTGATGATATATATGATTCATTAATTGCAACTGAAGAGGATTATCATATTGTGTTGACCAACATGCTGGTCCACCTTAGTTTGATCTAGTCCATTGGTACCATACACCTCTCCATGATTAAGGGATACCGGCACAAATTGGGATTCAATCGGTGAGAGAGAACATGTCAATTTGATCTGTACATAAACAAGGAGATTTCCCATTCAATACTTAAATCTCTTTTCTTTTTCGTTCATTGATCAATCCAATTGTTCTTATCAATCTAAATGGAGGGACATTTGGGACATAACCTACCTATAAGAAGACATACCATTACAATGCTTTCGATTAAATAAGGAAGGATCTCACTCTCACAAGAGTCAACATAAGGCATGGGGTCACTTCTAAAATATAAATATAAATAAGGACAAAAGCGTACCTCAAGTAAAATAGCAGTGAATAATATTGTTTAAGTAGCAAAGAAGATGATAGAAAGAAGCTGCAGACAGTGTAGAATAATACAAATACCTGCAATGCTAAGATGGCTATGAATTGCTGGTTGCCCCAGAAGGCCTATTTATCATATTATCATATCTGCCAAAGTTAATGTGTGGGGAATCTCTTAATACGCCAGCTTAGCAAAAGTATGACGACGATCCCTGCTGAAATCCCATCTCGGCTGAAGGCATCTCGGTACGAAAAGCCGTGGGAGTCGTCGTGCTCGCCGAGACCACCATCACCCCACCTCGTCTCGGCAGAGAAGCTACGTCGGGCGATGGAGTTCACCTCGGCAGTCCCGGGGTGGCGAGTCCCGCCCGAGGCAGGCGTGGACGACCACACCTGACACCCGGACACGTGGCAAGGTTTGAGCGCGTGGTGACGAGACATGAGCACCATCCACTCTGTCCACTCCGGCCCCATAAAACGGCTACGGCCATATCTAGGCAGAGTCCAAGAAAGGATCCGATGGGACATCAGCCGCCAACTAGTCAAGGCAATGTCAAGCTCAACAGGACTAGCATTTAATGCAGCGCAGGCTGAATGAACCCTCATTTAATGTAATGTGGGCTATGATGGGTCGACGACCCTATGGACTGATCAGACCCCAGCAGTTAGGCCACTAGGCCCACCGGCGCATGCACTAAGGAGCTTTCTCATATAAGGTAATGGATCACCCCAAGAGGAGGTACGTACACTCACATACAACGTCTCCCTGAACGTTCCTTTACTTCTCTTCTCCAACCTGCACTCACTCAAGCATCGGAGAGCCCTGCGCTGCCCGCAGCCAGGGTCCTTTGACGCCTTCTTCTTCCTCTCCCCCTTTCAGGTCACCAGATCGAGCAGCTCTTCCTTCGACTCTTTGGACAAGTCCCTTGAGGCACCTCTCTGATCTTGTGAGTATATTTTCAGCACTTACAATTGGCGCCGTCTGTGGGAATAAGATTTGCATAATCTTCTCTAGCTCCATGACGAGGAGAGCTGCGAAAGGCAGAGAAACTTCCAAGACAAAGCGTGCAGGACCACGTCGACCGTGATCTCGTCCGAATCGACGTTCAGGAGCATAACCTTCGCTCGGAGTCTGCTCTCCGGAGGGGAGACACTCAGCAGCAACCAGGGGGAGGTCTCCTGATATGTCGGGATCAGCGGAGCAAGTCTCTAGTGGCCGACGGACCACATCCCTCTGATCAGATGGAGGATGCTGAGGATGAAGATTATAACCCTGATGATGACTTTGACTCCACCATTGAAGAGATTAGAGCACAGAATGATACCATCAAAAAGAAGGACGCTCTGATCCGCCAGCTCCAGCAGCACCTGGAGAGGGCTATGAGTTCAGCAAGGCATCAGCAGTAGTCTCAGCAGCAGCAGTCGCAGCAACAGCACGAGAGGAGGGTTTCTCGTGGTAGGCGCACCGTTTCCCCCCAGGAAGACTTGAGGGATCTTCTGAATGAGAAGAGGCGTGACCGAACTCGAGACGAATGCTCAAGCACTAGCCGCAGTTACTCGAGGAAAGCGTAGGAAACCATTCCAGAGAACAAATTTAACAACCAGGAGTGGTTGGACGAGCGCATCAGGCGGACAGTCCAGCACAACCTCGAGGTGGCTGGCCTCAACCAAGACCAACGAGAAGCCTGCGAGACTATTGACCTCGGCGTCTCCCCCTTCTCTCGCGACATAAGGAGATACCCCATGCCGAGGAAGTTCACCGTACCGAGGTTCGTCACTTATGACGGAACCTCGGATCCAGCTACACATCTCAGGCACTTCTCTCAGAGGATGTCTGTCTGGGGGGACGAGGGTCATCTGAACTGTCGAGTCTTTTCCTCCAGTTTGGGTGACCTCCCCTTGAAGTGGTTCTGTGTGCTCTCGGAGGGGTCCATTTCTAGTTGGCAGCAGCTCCAGCAGTCCTTCATGAAGAAGTTTCAGGCCTATAGAATATTGCTGAAAACAGATGCGGATATTATGGCCCTAAAAATGAAACAAGGGGAGAACGTCACTCAATTCGCGAAGCGATTCTGGACGGTCTACAGCCAGATCGAGAACTCCAAGGACGAGGTGGTCATCTTCGCATTTCAGAATGCCTTGCTGCCAGACAGTGACCTTCGCAAAGATCTAGCCAGGAACCCGGTGTCTTCCATAACGGCGCTCATGTCCATAGTCAACCGCTACATCGCCCAAGAGGACGACCAGGTCCGGGCTCGGGAAAACCACGGGGCCGCGCAGAAAGACTGAGGTGAAAAACCTTCAAAGAAAGATAAGGGACCGTCCCGAAGAGATGGGCCAGACAGACGCTGGGCGTCAGCTAGCTCGGCAAGGGCTCATGCATTCACCTCAGCAAGAAGCAAAAAGCCCAGGCTGTCCGAAGATACATACCGGGCAGTTAACAAGATCTTTAAGGAGCCCATCCACAAGATCAAATCAAGGTCGTACTTCAGCTGGCCGGAGCCCATGAGAAGCGATCCCTCTTCCCGAGATCAGACCAGGTTTTGTGCGTACCACAAGGAGAGCGGTCACAAAACTGAGGAATGCAGGATACTGCTGTCACATCTGGAAAAGCTTGTCCGGGAAGGACACCTGCAGGAGTTCGTCAAGGCGGACACCAGGAACGACACCCGAGCTCTGCGCCGAGACGAGAGGGGCCACGACAGTGACGGCTCGGAGAAAATCATTAATGTAATCCATTTAGCCCCACCACCCAAGGGTAGTAACCGAGCCCGAGCCGAGTCCAGGCGGGCCTCCCACAGTGAACAGGTGATGGCGGCCGAACTCGGCTCAGCTCCGAAGAAGGCTCGGAGGGAGCGACCCAAGATCTGGTTCTCCGAAGCGGACTTGGAAGGAGTCCAGCTCCCCCACAATGACCCACTCGTCGTCACCCTCAAACTGGACTGCACCGAGCAGGGGGTGAAGGACTGCACCGTGCAGAGGGTGCTTATCGACCCCGGCAGCTCGTCCGAGATCCTCTACTTCGATTGCTTCAGGAGGATGGGCCTGACTGAGAAGGATCTGCAGGAAGCCTGCATTCCCCTCATAGGCTTCAGCGCTAAGCCAGTCTATCCCAAAGGAAAGGTGACGTTCAGGGTCGAGGTCGGTGGCACATCCATCTTGACAACCTTCCTGGTGGTCGACGCACCCTCACCCTACAATGCCATAATGGGCAGGACCTGGCTCCACAGTCTGGAGGCAGTCCCCTCTACTCTCCACCAAAAGCTGAAATTTCCATTGGAAGGGAAGAATGACAGAGTAGAAATAGTCACGGTTCGAGGTGATCAGCGGACGACCAAGCAGTGTCTGACAGCCGTGGTGTCCGCCGAGCGAGAGCCCAAGGCAGTCAGCATGGCCGAAATGGAGAAGAAGATAGATGAGATTGGCCAAAACTCGGAGATGAAGAGCGTAGAAGACCTGACCGAGATCTGAATCGATTCAAAAGATCCGGAACGGTACTTCCTACTTGGCAGCCAACTCGGGGAATCAGAAAAGTCCAAGCTGGTCCAGTTACTGGTGCAGAACAGAGGTGCCTTCGCCTGGACGCCTTAAGAGATGCCCGGCATTGACCCCGAGGTAATGTGCCATAAACTGAATCTGGACCCTAACCATAAACCAGTGATATAGAGAGCTCGCAGGACTGGGATGCCGCAGACCGAGGCCGTGGTCGAAGAGGTGGACAAACTGCTCGAGGCTGGCGTCATTAGAGAGGTCCAGTACCCGACCTGGCTAGCGAATACGGTGGTTGTCAAGAAGAAGACTGGCAAGTGGAGGGTGTGCGTCAACTTTACCGACCTCAACAAAGCTTGCCCTAAGGACAGCTTCCCTCTACCCAAGATTGACCAGCTGATCGATGCCACGGCCGGACAAGACAGAATGAGCTTCCTTGACGCGTACCGTGGCTATCACCAGATACCGCTGTATGGGTCGGATGAAGAGAAGACAGCTTTCATAACACCCAGGGGCACCTACTGTTATAAGGTAATGCCGTTTGGGCTGAAGAATGCGGGAGCCACCTACCAGAGACTTGTCACCAAAATGCTCCACGATCAGCTCGGCAAGACTGTTGAGGTCTACATCGATGACATTGTAGTCAAGTCCAAGCAGGCGCAGAGCCATTTGAAAGACTTGGCCCAGGTTTTCGATGTCTTGAAGAAATTTAAGCTCAAACTCAATGCCTCCAAGTGTGCCTTTGGTGTCGGTTCCGGCAAATTCTTGGGAAGCTTGGTCACACGCAGAGGAATCGAGGCAAATCCAGATCAGATTTCGGCTATCCTCAGAATACAGAGCCCCACCTCGGGGAAAGAAGTCCAAAAGCTCACTGGAATGGCAGCCGCACTGAATCGTTTCATCAGCAGATACTCAGATAAGTGTCGGCCTTTCTTTCAGCTTCTTAAGAAAAATTTAAAATTCCAATGGACTCCGGAATGTGATCAGGCTCTGCTGGAACTCAAGGCCTACCTTTCTTCTCCCCCTCTGCTCTTAACACCTACTCCTGGAGAATTTTTGTACTTATATCTGGCAGTCTCGGATCATGTGGTGAGCTCGATCCTCGTCCGGGAAGAGGACAAGCTTCAAAAGCTGATTTATTATACGAGCAAAACCCTCATCGATGCCGAGACCAGATATCTACCCTTGGAGAAGCTCGCGCTGGCGCTCGTTAGTGCCTCGCGGAAGCTCTCATTACTTCCAAACTCACACCATAGTGGTTGTTATGGAACATCCACTTAAGTCTGTTTTCAAAAAGGCTGACTTTTCAGGAAGAATCTCCAGATGGGCTGTTGAACTGGGGCAGTATGAAATTCACTATCGGCCCAGGACAACGATCAAAGCCCAGGTGCTGGCAGATTTTCTCGTCGAGTTCTGTTCGAGTTCGGCACCCACCCAGCTCGGCACCGAACTGGGGGGCAGGGGGCACTATGCACCCACGGGCCCTGAGCACTCACATGACCGAGCCCTCACTCCGGTTTGGAGAGTCTTCGTTGACGGGTCTTCCACCTCCAGAAGAGCCGGTGTAGGAGTTGTTCTCCAATCCCCAGAAGGGCTGGTCATCGAGCACGCTTTGACCCTGAATTTCAAGGCGTCGAACAACGAAGTTGAGTACGAAGCCCTCTTAGCCGGACTGAACAATGCCAAGATACTCGGAGCTCAACAGCTGGTGGTCTTCAGTGATTCACAGTTGGTGGCGAGCCAACTGACTGGGGACTATCAAGCTCGCGACGACAGGATGGCCGCATATTTAGCCCTGGCAAAGAAGACGCTCTCCCAATTCCAGACAGCTGAAATCAAACAGATAGGCAGAGAATCAAACTCTCACGCAGATGCTCTCGCAAACTTGGGCTCTGCTGTCGAAGCAGAAAGGAAAAGAAACATTGAAGTAGGATCGTTGGCTGTACCGAGCATCGAGATCCATCCACCTCGGGAAATGATGTGTCTTGATCTCGACCCGAGTTGGATGGACCCCATCATAGCCTACCTCAAGGACGACAAGTTCCCTGTGGACAGCGGCGAGGCTCATCGAATCAGACTCAAAGCAGCTCGGTTCTGGTTGTTTCCCGAAGCTAAGCTCTACAGGAAGTCGTTCCCGGGCCCGTATCTCCAGTGTGTTCATCCGAGCAAAATCGAAGACCTTCTCTTTGAAATACATGAAGGAATCTACGGGAGCCATATTGGAGGGAGATCCCTTGCTTACTGTGCCATCAGCCAAGGCTACTGGTGGCCGTATATGCAGAAGGATGCGCAAGTGTACGCAAGAAGATGCGAAAAGTGCCAGAAATTCTCCCACTCTCTCCATCAGCTAGCACAGGACCTCAGTCCGCTCTCCAGCCCATGGCCATTCGCCCAGTGGGGGCTCGACATTGTGGGACCGCTCCACCGAACTCCAAGGAACAGGAGGTGGCTAATTGTGGCTACCGACTACTTCACCAAATGGATCTAAGCGGAGCCATTATCTTCCATCACAGAGCAGGACTCTAAGAACTTTGTATGGAAAAACATTGTCACGAGGTTCGACATCCCCAGAACTTTAATCTCGGACAACGGGACCCAGTTCGACTCGAACCTCTTTAGGAGCTTCTGTCAGGGGCTCGGCATCCGCAATCACTACTCCACCCCGGCCTACCCACAGAGTAATGGTTAGGCTAAAATTTCTAACAAAGTGGTGCTCGACGGACTGAAGAAGTGACTAGACAGAGCAAAGGGAAGGTGGGTAAAAGAACTTCCAACCGTCCTGTGGGCTTACAGAACGACTCCGAGGCGCTCCACCTCGGCGACTCCCTTTTCCTTAGCTTATGGAATGGAGGCTGTCATTCCCCTAGAGATCGGCCTCCCTACTTTGAGGACTGAGCTCTTTGATCAAGGTCAGAATGAATCACACTTAGCTCTGGAACTGGACTTGGCCGACGAGCGAAGGGAAGCAGCTGCAATCCGGTCGGCCGCCTATCAGCAACAGTTGGCCAGAGGGTACAACCAGAATGTTAGAGAAAGGAGATTCTCGGTGGGCGAGCTCGTTCTCAAAAAGACACTCCCGAGTGAAAGAGATCCCAATCAAGGCAAGCTAGCGCCAAATTGGCACGAACCCTTTAAGGTGGTGTCCACGGCCGGACAGTCGGCCTATCGACTCGAAGACATGGCAGGTCGGCAGTTACCGAGACCATGGAATGTGTCTCATCTCAAGAAGTTCTATTTCTGAAATTTGTACTTTTTGTACTTAGAAGAATTCAATGAAAGAGAATTTCACACCCAAAGGGCGAAGCATCCTGTGTCAGCACTCCGGCTACGGGCCACCCGGGCGTGAAGCCTTTACGGCCAATGATGAGATCGCCTCGAGTCGGCTACGGGCCACCCGGGCGTGAAGCCTTTACGGCCAATGACGAAATCACCTCGGGTCGGCTACGGGCCATCCGGGCGTGAAGCCTTTACGGCCAATGACGAGATCGCCTCGGGTCGGATACGGGGAACCCGGGCATGAAGCCTTTACGGCAAATGAGGAGCTCGCCTCGGGTCGGCTACGTGCCGCCCGGGCATGAAGCCGTTACAGGCATCGACCTAGTTGCCTGTCGGCCAAGCCAAGTTCCGCCTCGGCTAGCAGAGGGGATCGAGAGGTCGAGGCGTCGCCAAGTCGACCCTGGGCACGAGCGAAACGTGATGCAAGACCTATTGTGTGCCGAACAGGGCCAACTGTGGTAGAACATCCCTTTTTCTTATAACTTCCTAAGATCCCACAACCCGGAGTGCACTGAGCCGAACCCCAACACTTAGACAAAACAAAAGAAAACGAGGAGAGATAAAAGGAGGCAAACAGCACCACATTACAATCATTCCATTGCGCAAAGACAATTTGAAGAAAAGGCTTCATTCTATTAATTGATTCGGAGCGTGTCCCTTACAAAACCAGACCAAGACAAACGATAACCAAAGTTACATGGAAAAAGAAAAAACCTCAACAGAGGAGACTGGTGCATCAGGGCTTACTCGCCGCCGGCTCCGGCGTTGGCTCCTTCTGTCGAAGGAACCTCGACCGTCGCAGGGACGAAGTCGGGAGCGGCGACGACGACTTCGGTGGGAGTGGTGGAAGTACCGGTGGCCTCGGCGGAATCGGGGGCTGGACTCGGGAACTTGTCAGGGCTTCGATAGTTTGGATCGTCCTCGGGGACGCCCACTTTATCCAGCGCAGCCTGCCATCCGAGTTCCCAGGCTTTGTCCCGGACAGCCACTACTTGCACCTCGTACAAGGAGGTCGCTTCGGTGACTCCTTCGTTGAAGGCCGCTTTCGTCTCGGCCACGAGCTTGGCGCTGGCCTGCTCAGCCACCCTTTTCCTGTACATCTCGATTTCGGCCTTTGCTGCTTCCACCTCGGCCGTAAGTTTCCGGACAGTCTTCTCATAATTAGATGCCTTCCTCCCCATCTCCTCCACCACGGCCTCCAGCGTCTTCTTCTGTGCCTCCGCTTCGGCCCTTTCAGCGGCCCTTTCGGCGCTACTATGTCGCGCCCTCTCCAGCTGGACGAGGGATCTCTGCACCAGCTGAAAAATGAACAAGACACTATTAGAAGACCAGAGCAAACCCGTAAAAGACTAAAATGAATGGAACTTACCAGTAGACCCGCCTGCATCGACGCCCCCGCCAATGCGGCGTCGTCCTGCTCGCAGTGCCGGGTCATGTCTTGAGGAAGAGAGTAGGCGGCCGCCATCACCGAAGGGTTCCCCGGAACCTGATCCTCCACCGACACCGGCTTCCCAGGACCAACAAGTAGGGAGGGCCTCCAGGGAGCCGGCCCGGGCGGAGGGACCATGCTCGGCCCTGGGGTGTCCTCGACCACGGGCCCTTTTTCTCGGCCCGACCTCCTCCTCTGCCGCGGCCCCCTCAGGCCGTTGGTCGCTCTCCGGACGAGGAGGTGGTGTGCGGGCCCTGTCGGCTGCCGGAGGGGAGGTGCGCTGCGGGACCCTCCTAGCACTGCCGGAGCCGCCGAAAGCCAGCATGGTTAAGTCCTTCACTACAGGCTGACGACGGGGAGCCATCTCCTCCTCCGCTGATTCCTCAGTCGCGACCGGGCGGCGGGGTCGTTTGATGAGCGGACTCTCGCTCGACTCGGCTTCGAAGGTTGAGGCTTCGACACTAGATGCTCGCCTACTCGCCTCGGCAGCTGTCTCAGGTTGAGCCTCGCCTTCCCTCCTCTCCGGGCTCTCCTTTTCCGGCTCGGAAGTGACCTCGGCGTCCTCCGGACCAACTTCCGACCTCTTTATATAGCCCCTGTACTTGGGCTCGTATTTCAGCAGTGCCCACGCAGCCCGATTAGAAAAATCGGTGCAGTTGGCAACCCGGTTGTGCCAGGACTGGTTTCTCACCCAACCTCCAAGCCCGACTTTTCTCTGCCTAGCACCTGCAAGATCAGAGAAGCGTCAGTTCGGGGATGTGAAAGGAAACAACAAGACCAAGCTAGGGTTGAAAAATGAAGGGTTTCGTACTTAGGGCAACCCCGGGGCGGCGGGGGATGCTGTACACCCTAACTCCCTCCTCGGGGCCGAATCCCAATTCCTCGAAACGGAGATGAGCTCGTCCCCTGCGTACTTGCTGGAATCTTCCAGTGCAGTGACGAATGCCCTTCGCTTCGGCTTGACGCGGAGGTAATAAGTGTCCTCCTTCGTTTTACATAGGTCATACACGTCCTCTATGTCGCGGACGTCTAAGCCTATGTGGAGGTGCTGGTTTAATGCCACTGTGCCCATGATGATTTTGAAAGCATTTGGCATCAACTGACAAGGAGTCGGGTTTCAGGAACAGAGGCAGGCCCGGAGCAATGGGTGCAACGGGAACCTGACCCCTCCCTCGACCACCGCTATGAGCGGGAAGGGCATCCAGCCCTCGACACAGCAGCGGCGGACGTGATCCGCGGCGTCTCCTTTCCGGACGAGGACGTCGGCCAGAATGTCAAAGGCAGTCTTAAAGGTTTCTAAAGACTGGGAGGAGTCAACCCAATGACTGTAAATCCCCATGATTGACAGGAAAGACAGAAAGGGAAAAAAAGGGAAAAGGACTGGACGAAAGCAGAGGAAGATGGAAGGCGCGGGCAACTTACTAGCACAGGATCCTAAGGCAGGCGGGGGAGCGAAGGCTCTGCAGAGAGTGCTTAACTCTGGTTCTTAGGGTTCTCAATAGCGTTCGTTCGAGAAAGAGGAGTAAGAAAAGGAAAGGAGATGAATTCACGCCTACTTATAGGGCAAGGACACCTCCCTGTTAGCGCCATTTCCGAAAATTCAAAAGCGCCGCTTCGGAGACCGCGCGCGTGCCTCGCTCAGCAGCATGGCCAATCGGCTGGCGACGCGTGTCATCGACGGCTTGCCTTCCGTAATAATTAGGGAGCGGTATTTTTTGTGATTTACTGCAACTGGACTACTCCTGGCGTGCAAGGGAAGATAAACGGGCGCCACGCGTCAAATGGCCGACATCAAGACGGAAGCCTGCAGTGTTTCTTCGTAATTGTAGCTCCCGACCCCTGGAAATCCGGGGTCCCAGGGAGACGGAAGCTAGGGGGCAATTGTGTGGGGAATCCTTTAATACGCCAGCTTAGCAAAAGTATGACGACGATCCCTGCTGAAATCCCATCTCGGCTGAAGGCATCTCGGTACGAAAAGCCGTGGGAGTCGTCGTGCTCGTCGAGACCACCATCCCCACACCTCGTCTCGGCAAAGAAGCTACGTCGGGCGATGGAGTTCACCTCGGCAGTTCCCGGGGTGGCGAGTCCCGCCCGAGGCAGGCGTGGACGACCACACCTGACACCCGGACACGTGGCAAGGTTTGAGCGCGTGGTGACGAGACATGAGCACCATCCACTCTGTCCACTCCGGCCCCATAAAACGGCTACGGCCATATCTAGGCAGCGTCCAAGAAAGGATCCGATGGGACCTCAGCCGCCAACTAGTCAAGGCAAGGTCAAGCCCAACAGGACTAGCATTTAATGCAGCGCGGGCTGAATGAACCCTCATTTAATGCAATGTGGGCTATGATGGGTCGTCATTAATGACCCTATGGGCTGATCAGACCCCAGCAGTTAGGCCACTAGGCCCACCGGTGCAGGCACTAAGGAGCTTTCTCATATAAGGTAATGGACCTCCCCAAGAGGAGGTACGTACACTCACATGCAACGTCTCCCTGACCGTTCCTTTACTTCTCTTCTCCAACCTGCACTCACTCAGGCATCGGAGAGCTCTGCGCTGCCTGCAGCCAGGGTCCTTTGACGCCTTCTTCTTCCTCTCCCCCTTTCAGGTCACCAGATCGAGCAGCTGTTCCTTCGACTCTTTGGACAAGTCCCTTGAGGCACCTCTATGATCTTGTGAGTATATTTTCAGCACTTACAGTTAATCACATAGGTACTTAAAGTAGGACAAGAACAACAACTTTACATTACAAGTCTTCCTTTGCCTCTGTTCCCGGAATCCTGCTAATAATGTATTTGCACTTTTGAAATATTGGAACCTTGACCAACATTATTTTCCAACTTAGTCCATTTATGGTCGCAATCTAAATTTGGGACGATCTCCAACTTTCATCAATTGAGGGACATGGTTCATATATCCAAAAGGGTCGAACTGTAGGACCTACTGTGGATGTAATAATCTTAGTGCGATCTGCCATTCTAAGTAGGATTAACTAAAACACAATGCTTCCCAAGGTACAAGAAGTTGAAGCTCTCTTGAGGTATTTAATATAATGCTTATAACTATTTCGATTGAAAGTCATAAATGGATGGTTAAGATAAGAAAATTTCTCTATTTAGTAAGCACTAATTTCACTAGTGTCAATTAGCCGGTTTGAAACATCTAATAATAGTACTTAGTAGAGCCGGTAGGGCAGATGTCACTGGCATGTCCTACTCTAAGAAACATTCACTGAATGAATGTTTTAGCTGATGCAGAGGAACTGAAGCTTTAGAGGGGTGCCATGGGTCAGTGTCAGTGCCTTTTTAGCTGCTTCTGCTCCCAATGAGTTATTGCCATCAACTTCCATCAGGTTTTCCCATTTTCCCTTTGCATGTTTGGATATCCATTGCTTTTGTTAGCCATTTGGTGGTATTCTTTGTAGTCACAGGTTTGTTGTGAGCTTGCATTTTTGTTTTTTATTTGTTTTCTATTTAGCAATTGTTTTTACACCAAAAGGATTGAAAGGGGTTGCTTATGCAGACTATTTTTAGAGATTGTATTTGTGTATTGGAGGATCCAAAGTGTGTACAGCAGAGTGTAAAAGCATTTGGTGGGAAACCAGCCCCAACTCCTTGTTTGTTTTAGTAATAAAAGTTTCATTCATTCTTTTTTTCTTATGATTAGAACTTTGATTTTAGGTTGGCAACTCATTGCCACCTTTTGCTGGTGTTTTTTACCCCATATTTTGTAATAGTCTGATATATTTGCTGCTGAGGTTCATGTACTGTTATTGCTAGTGGTTTTTTCCCATACTTTTTTTTTATCATCTGACATTATACTGCTGAGATGTACTGTTAAGTTATGTCAATCAAATATATGGCAAAAACCACAGTGGTCCTGTGTTGGGAAAGAATGGGTCATGGGCCTGGACCAAATGAGCTGTGAGCCAAATGAGCTCATATGACTGGATATTGGGCATCTGATTCATAATTAATTCTGTTGTAATCCTATCCTAAGACAAGCGATGTAAAGGTAACTGTGTGGGGGCCCATTTCGTGAACCAGTTTCTCTTGGTCTCGGCTAGGGTGTGCTCGGTTAGCTACTGTATGGGGGACCACGTCCCTTGATCTCGGCTACGATCCGATCCATATCGGTCTCGGCACTACGTGCTGGTCTCGGCCAAACAGGATTCAGTTCGGCCACGCATACCGTTCAGTCTCGGCAACGCGAGCTCGGCAATGCAGTACTGCGCTTGCAGCTAACAGCCACGGCCCTCTCGTGGCTAGGCCCAAGGAAGGGATCTGATGGGACTTCAGCCACCACCAGATCAGGGCAAGATCAAGCCCAATGTGACTGGCATTAAATGCATTATGGGCTGATCGAACCCACATTAAATGCAAAGAGGGCTATGATGGACCTTCATTAATGACTTTGTGGGCTGATGTGACCCAGGTCACATCACCAAGTCCACTGGCACTCACCCCAGACTGTTCCATATATAAGGCACGAGCCAAAGGGAGCAAGGAAAAAGCACTCTCACATAGACACTCAGTCTTTCTTCTTCTTCTTCTCCGATCCATTGCTGACTTAAGCATCGGAGAGCCCTGCGCTGCCCAGAGCCAGGGTCCTCTGACCCTTGTCTTTCTCCTCTTTCAGGTTCATACCGTCGCAGCTATCTCCTCCATGCATTGAGTAAGTCCTGAGAGGCATCCTGATCTTGTGAGTATTATTATTTCTGCACTTACAATTGGCGCCGTCTGTGGGGAACACGATTTCTATAATCTTTCCTATTCCTATTCCTAAACACCATGACGAGGAGAGCTGCGAAAGATAGAGAAACTTCCAAGACAAAGCATGCAAGGCCGCCCCCTGCCAACCAGAGGGCAGGGAAGCAACCAGTCACAGAGGACGATGCTGAACGTGCTCTCATCCGGATCAACGTTCAGGAGCGTGACCTCCGCTCGGAGTCCGCTCCCGGGAAGGGAGACACCCAGCAGCCTACAAGTCTCCTGACGGGGGGAGACCAGCGGGATAAGTCTCCAGTGGTCGATGGATCACGCCCCCCGGGCCAAGCGGAGGACGTTGAGGGCCGGGTGGAGGACGTTGAGGATACTGAGGATGAAGACTACAACCCTGATGACGACTTGGACTCCACCCTTCTGACGGTTAAAGCACAGAATGAGGCCATCAAGGAGAGAGACGCTCTGATCCTCCGGCTCCAGCAGCAGCTGGAAAGAGCTACGGGATCAGCGGGGCTTCGGGAGCAGTCCCAGCAGCAGCGATCGCCACAACACGAGAGGGGAGTTACTCGTGTCACGCGCATCTCTTCCTCAAAGGAGGACCTGAGGGACCGCTTGAACAGGAAAAGGGACGACCGAACCCGAGATGAAGGCTCAAGCACCAGCCGTAGCTACTCGAGGAAGGCGTCCGAGACCATTCCGGAGGGGACGTATCGTAATCAGGACTGGCTGGACGCGCACATAAGGGAAACGGTCCAGCGCAACCTGGAAGTGGCCGGCTTCGGCCGAGACCAAAAGAATGCTTGCTGCGACCCCGTTGATCTCGGCGCGTCTCCTTTCTCCCAAGACATCAGGAGATACCCCTTACCGAAGAAGTTCACCGTACCAAGATTCGTCACCTATGATGGGGTCTCGGATCCAGCTACGCATCTCAGACACTTCTCCCAGAGGATGTCTGTCTGGGGAGACGAAGGCCATCTGAACTGCCGAGTCTTTTCCTCCAGTCTAGGCGACCTCCCCCTGAAGTGGTTCTGTGCGCTCCCAGAGGGATCTGTCTCGAGTTGGCAGCAACTCCAGCAGTCCTTTATGAATAAGTTCCAGGCCTACAGAGTCCTTCCGAAGACAGATGCAGACATCATGGCCATGAAGATGAAGCAAGGAGAGAACGTCACCCAGTTCGCCAAGCGGTTCTGGACGGTCTACAGTCAGATCGAGAACTCCAAGGACGAAGTTGCTGTCTTCGCATTCCAGAATGCCTTGCTGCCAGACAGTGATCTCCGCAAAGATCTGGCCAGGAACCCGGTGTCTTCCATAGCAGCGCTCATGGCCATCGCCAACCGGTACATCGCCCAAGAGGATGACCAGGCCCGTGCTCGGGAAAGCCATGGGACCGTGCAAAGAAACCGAGACCGGGGTGAGAGGCCCCCCAAGAAGGACGGAGGACCGTTTCTGAGGGATGAGCCTCGGCGAGACGAGCGACGAAGAGGTGACTCAGACAGGAGTTGGGTGCCTACAAGCTCGGCAAGGACTCAGACGTTCGCCTCGACAAGGAGCAAAAGGCCCAGGCTATCCGAGGACGCGCATCGGGGGGTCAACACGGTCTTCAAGATGCCGATCCACCGTATCATGTATAAGATCAAGAGCAGGCCGTATTTCAGATGGCCAGATCCCATGCAAGGCGACCCTTCTATCCGAGATCAGACAAAGTTCTGTTCCTATCACAAGGAGGGCGGCCACAAGACTGAAGATTGCAGGATACTGCGGTCGCATTTGGAGAAGCTTGTCCAGGATGGACACCTGCAAGAATTTGTCAGGAGAGAAACCAGGGCCGACACCCGGGCCCCGCGCCAAGACGAGGGGGGTCACGACAGCGACGGGACAGAGAAGATAATTGACGTTATCCATTTGGCACCCCCGCCCAAGGGGAGTAACCAAGCTCGTGCCGAAGCCAGGAAAACCGCTCACGGCAAGCAAGTCATGGCCGCCGAGCTCGGCCCAGCACAAAAAAGGGCTCGGAGGGAGCGTCCCGAGATCAGGTTCACTGATGCAGATCTGGAAGGGGTGCAGCTCCCCCACAACGACCCCCTGATCGTCACTCTGAAGTTTGACTGCTCTAAACAGGGCGTGAAGAATTGTACTGTGAAGAAAGTCCTTGTTGACCCCGGTAGTTCTTCCGAGGTCCTCTATTTCGACAGCTTTCGAAGGATGGGGCTGACGGAGAAAGATCTGCGGGAGGCTCGAGTTCCCCTTATCGGCTTCAGTGCCAAACCTGTCTATCCTAAGGGGAAAGTGACATTCAAGGTCGAGGTCGGTGGCGCGTCTGTCATGGCAACCTTCATGGTGATCGACGCACCCTCTCCCTACAATGCTATAATGGGCAGGTCTTGGCTCCACAGCCTGGAAGCAATCCATTCCACCCTCCATCAGAAGCTGAAATTTCCGTGGGAGGGAAAGAGCGGCCGAATTGAAATCATCACGGTCAGAGGAGATCAGCAGGCAGCTAAGCAGTGCCTGACCGCTGTGGTACCCGGGGAGCAAGAGCCCAAGGAGGTCAATGTAGTCGAGATGGAGAAGAACCTGGAGCAGGGGCTGGATGCGCTCGGCCAAGACCCAGGCAGAAAGAGCGTGGAGGAATTGACCGAAATCCGGATCGACCAAAAGGACCCGGATCGGTTCTTCCTGCTCGGCAGCCAACTCGGAGAGCCGGAGAGGTCCGAACTGGCCCAGTTCCTAGTGCAGAACAGAGATGCCTTCGCCTGGACACCTCAAGAGATGCCTGGCGTCGACCCCGAGGTAATGTGTCACAAACTAAATGTTGACCCTAACCACAAACCTGTGATGCAGAAGGCACGGAGGACTGGGGTCCTGCAGACCGAAGCCGTCGTCGAGAAAGTGGATAACCTGCTTGAGGCCGGCGCCATCAGAGAGGTTCAATACCCGACCTGGTTAGCCAATCCGGTGGTCGTCAGGAAGAAGACTGGCAAATAGAGGGTGTGCGTCGACTTTACCGACCTCAACAAAGCCTGTCCCAAGGACAACTTTCCCCTACCAAAGATTGACCAGTTGATCGTCGCCACGGCCGGGCACGACAGAATGAGCTTCCTCGATGCCTACCGCGGCTATCACCAGATCCCACTGTTTGGGCCAGACGAAGAGAAAACAGCTTTTATCACGCCCAGGGGTACCTACTGCTATAAGGTGATGCCGTTCGGACTAAAGAATGCAGGAGCCACCTACCAGAGGCTCGTTACCAAGATGTTCCACGATCAGCTCGGCCAAACCGTAGAGGTCTACATCGATGACATGGTGGTCAAATCCAAGCAGGCACGGGATCATCTGTCAGACTTGGCCGAGGTCTTCGCCACTCTAAAGGAGTTCCGGCTGAAGCTTAACGCCTCGAAGTGCGCCTTCGGCGTTGGCTCTGGTAAATTTTTGGGCAGCTTGGTCACACGCAGAGGCATTGAGGCAGACCCAGATCAGATCTCGGCTATCCTCAGGGTGCAGAGTCCCACCTCGGCAAAGGAGGTTCAGAAGCTTACAGGGATGGCCGCGGCACTGAATCGCTTTATCAGCAAATCGTCAGATAAGTGCCGACCTTTCTTTCAGCTTCTTAGAAAAAATTCTAAATTCCAATGGACCCCAGAGTGTGACCATGCCTTGCAGCAGCTTAAGGCTTACCTTTCTTCACCACCATTATTATCAACCCCGACCCACGGGGAAACCCTGTATTTATATTTGGCGGTCTCGGATCATGCGGTCAGCTCAGTCCTCATCCGAGAAGAGAACACGGTTCAAAAACCAGTGTATTATACGAGCAAGACCCTTATTGATGCCGAGACCAGGTATCTGCCTCTGGAGAAGCTCGCATTGGCGCTGGTTAGCGCCTCGCGAAAGCTCTCCCATTACTTTCAAACCCATTCTATTGTGGTTGTCACGGAGCACCCACTCAGGTCTGTTTTTAGAAAGGCTGACTTTTCAGGAAGAATCTCCCGATGGGCTGTCGAACTAGGGCAGTATGAGATTCAGTATCAGCCACGGACAGCAATAAAAGCCCAGGTTCTGGCAGATTTCCTCGCCGAGTTTGATTCAAGTTCGGCACCAACCCAGCTCGGCACCGAACTGGGGGGTGAGGAGCATGAGGTGCCCGCGGGTTCGGAACAATCACAATGCCATGTCGATACCCCAGTGTGGAAGGTCTTCGTCGACGGATCTTCCACCTCGAGAAGAGCCGGAGCAGGAGTTGTTCTCCAATCGCCAGAAGGACTGGTCATCGAGCAGGCTCTGACCTTAGACTTCAAGGCGTCAAACAATGAGGCCGAGTATGAAGCCCTTTTGGCCGGACTGAATAGCGCCCATATCCTCGGAGCTCAACAGCTGGTGGTCTTCAGCGATTCACAGTTGGTGACAAACCAGCTGACTGGGGACTATCAGGCTCGCGACGACCGGATGACCGCGTATTTGGCCCTGGCCAAGAAGCAGCTCTCTCAGTTCCACACGGCCGAAGTCAAGCAGATCGGCAGAGAAGTAAACTCTCACGCAGATGCTCTTGCAAACTTGGCCAGCGCTGTTGAGGCAGGAAGAAAGAGGAGCATCGAAGTCGGATCGCTAGCTGCGCCCAGCATTAAGCTCCGTTCACCTCGGGAGGTGTTATGCATCGGTCTCGGCCCGAGCTGGATGGACCCCATTATTACCTACCTTAGGGATGACAGGCTTCCCGAGGACAGTGGCGAGGCCCACCGGGTCAGATTCAAGGCAGCTCGGTTCTGGCTATCTCCCGAGGTCAAGCTCTACAGGAAATCGTTCTCGGGACCGTACCTCCAGTGCGTCCATCCAAGTAAGGTCGAGGACCTCCTTTTCGAGATACATGAAGGAATCTGCGGGAGCCATATCGGAGGAAGGTCCCTAGCCTACCGGGCCATCAGCCAGGGTTACTGGTGGCCGTATATGCAGAAAGATGCGCAGGTATATGCGAAGAAGTGCGAGAAGTGCCAGAAGTTCTCACACTCTCTCCATCAGCCCGCGCAGGATCTCAGCCCGCTCTCTAGCCCGTGGCCATTCGCCCAGTGGGGGCTCGACATAGTGGGCCCGCTCCACCGAACCCCAGGGAACAAGAGATGGCTTATTGTGGCGACAGATTACTTCACCAAATGGATTGAAGCAGAGCCACTTTCATCCATCACAGAGCGAGACTCCAAGAATTTTGTGTGGAAGAATGTCGTCACAAGGTTTGGCATTCCCAGAGCGCTGGTTTCGGACAACGGAACTCAGTTCGACTCTAAACTTTTCAAGACCTTCTGCCAGGAGCTCGGCATCCGAAACCATTATTCCACTCCAGCCTACCCACAGAGTAACGGCCAGGCCGAGATCTCCAACAAGGTGATCCTCGATGGGCTCAAGAAACGGCTGGACCAAGCAAAGGGAAGATGGGTGGAAGAACTGCCGAGCGTCCTGTGGGCTTACAGAACTACTCCGAGGCGTTCTACCTCGGCTACCCCCTTCTCGCTCGCCTATGGCATGGAAGCAGTCATCCCTCTGGAGATCGGCCTCCCCACTTTGAGGTCCGAACTCTTTGACCGCGGACAGAACGAAACCAATGTGGCCAGGGAGCTAGATTTAGCGGACGAGCGAAGGGAAGCAGCTGCAGTGAGGCTAGCCGTCTACCAGCAGCAGCTGGCCAGGGGCTACAACCAGAACGTCCGAGGGAGGAAGTTCTCTGTAGGCGAACTGGTCCTCAAGAGGACTCTCCCAGGGGACAAAGATCCGAATCAAGGGAAGCTAGCGCCGAATTGGCATGGTCCGTTTAAAGTCACTTCCATTGCTGGACGGTCGGCTTATCGGCTCGAAGACATGGAAGGACGGCCTCTTCCGAGACCATGGAACGCGTCACACCTCAAGAAATTCTATTTTTAGTTTGTATAATGCTTCTGGATTTAATAGAGCTACGTTCGTTTTGGGGCAAGTTGATGATCAATGGCAATGTGACAGCGACAATGGTGCGAGTATGGAAGACCGTCTAAGGATGGCACTCAGCCACCTAGATGAGTTGCCGAAACGGCCCATATCTAAGGAGGGCACTCAGCCACCTAGATGAGTTGCCGAAACGGCCCATATCTAAGGATGGCACTCAGCCACCTAGATGAGTTGCCGAAACGGCCCATATCTAAGGATGGCACTCAGCCACCTAGATGAGTTGCCGAAACGGCCCATATCTAAGGAGGGCACTCAGCCACCTAGATGAGTTGCCGAAACGGCCCATATCTAAGGAGGGCACTCAGCCACCTAGATGAGTTGCCGAAACGGCCCATATCTAGGGAGGGCACTCAGCCACCTAGATGAGTTGCCGAAACGGCCCATATCTAAGGATGGCACTCAGCCACCTAGATGAGTTGCCGAAACGGCCCATGTCTCAGGCTGGCACTCAGTCACCTAGACGAGCAGCCGAACTGGCCATGGCTATGGTTGGCACTCAGCCACCTAGATCAGCCGAAACGGCATCATTCGATGATGGTACCCAGTCCACCACCGCCTTGACAGGTCCGATACGGTTCTCTGGTCTCGCCGAAATAAAAGACGCCTCCAAGGGGTCAGAGCGCTCACAGAGAACCCTAATCTAACCGGTCCACTCTAGTCCGAACTCACGCCCAGATTCATAACACTCACGGAAAGCGTACAAAGGAAAGCAAATAAAAGCCACACCACACAGGAGACAAATATGAGAAAGGGCCTTTCATTGATAACATTGATACATACACTGGAGCTTACATTGAAAGAATTTGAAACAAAGACTACATTTTATAAGAAAGAGGAAGTCAAGTCGATGGCCCTGCTTCTATGTCTTCGATAACGACCACGGCGGCCTCGGCTTGAGGAGCAGCTTCAACGGGGTCAGGCGTTGGCTCGGAAGGGACTTCGGCCGGAGTGGCAGGGGTCTCGGCCAGGGCTTCATCCAGGGGCTCATCTCCGAGCTCGGGGAGATTCTGATATATCGGATCATCTGCAGGAACCCCCATCTTCTTCAACACGGCCTTGCAGCCGAGTCGGTACAGCTTCGGGCTGAGTGCCGTGATTTGATCAACATAAATTTTCGCAGCTTCCTCAGTACCCTCCAGGAAGGCGGCATCGACCTCGGCTTTTTTCGATGCAAGGAGTTCCTCCTTCGACGCAAGAAGTTCCTCCTTCGCCTTCCTTTCCAGCTCCAGCTCGGCCTTGAACCCCGCCGACCTCTTTTCCTCTGCCTGGAGCTTCGTTTGCCGCTCGAAGCTCTCTGACTTTGCTTTGCAGAGGTCGCTGGCCATTATATCTGATTGAGCATTGAGCTCTGCAGTCTTGGCCGCCTCCGCCTTCAGCTCCTCCTTGGCCGTCTTCAGTTCGGCTTCGGCTCTCTGCTTTTCCTTTGCTAGGCGGGCCAGCCGGTTGTCCTCTTCCGTTATTCTCTCAGCGACTATCTGGAGCCTTTGGACAGCCTGCAGCGGAGCACCAAAAAAAAAAAAAAAAAAAAACTCAACACGAAAGCAAGAAATATCAAAAGACCGAAACACCTGTGACCAGGAAAGTCGGGCACTTACAGCGAGGGAATGCTGTATGGTCCTCATAAGCAGCAGGGGGGAGTCTTCCGACCTGTGCCTCTCCATGTCCCTGGGGAGTGCACAGGCTCGGCTGAGCGCCGCAATGACATCTGGGCTCCCCACCAGTCTGTCCTCAGCATTTAGGGGCCTCCCCTTCCTCAGCTCCATGTCCGGCCTGAACTCGGCCGGTTCGGCACCCGAGGACGTTGCCGCCTGGGGCTCGGAACGACTCTCCACCAGAGGAACCGCCGGAGCGGGCATCACGTCCGCTGCCCTCTCCCTCGCAGCTTGGGGTGAACGTTGCCGTGATCGCTCCTCCTGATCCGGCCCCTTCCCCTTCGCCTTTTTCCTCGGCCTCTCACTTTCCGAGTCTGGGGGAGGTCGGGCCTCAACCCTGGCAGGGACGATGGTCCCGAAGGAGGGCGGGGCAGTGCGGGGTGCGGCAGCCTGTCTACCGCTACCGACGACGGCGTCCGCCAGATTCCGCGGCTGAAACGCGGGCCTACGCCTCTCCATATTGTTGGCTTCGGCCTCGGCTCCGGAAGAATAGTTCTCAACTTCCCTTGTCGGAGAATCTACCTCGGCTCCGGAGGTATATTCTTCAATTTCCCTTAGCGGGATGCCCGTGACCACGGCCAACGTTGCGGACGCTTCCGCAACCGTGACGGTCCCGCTGGTTTCTGCTAGATCGGGGGCGAATCTCTCCGGGTTGCCGGATTTCCGTGTATAAGACACGTATCTCGGCTCGTACTTCAGAAGAGAGTAGGCAGCTCTTGTGTGGTGGCCGTGGTAGCAGTACACCTTGTTCAGCCAAGGTGAGTGCCTTCTCCAACCGTTCAGCTGGGCTTCGCGCTTGCGTTCGGAAAGGCCTGCGAAAAACAGCCGAGTTAGAATCTGGCAGCAGAAATCAAACATAAGAAAGAAATCGGAAACCCAGGGGGTTAGGTCTTTACTCGGTGGAGTCCCGAGGCGTCGAGGGACTCGAACCCTTCTAGTTGCTTCGGTCTCGGTCTCGCCGAACTCCCAGTTTCCCGAGACGAGCAGGCGGTCATCTCCGGCGTATTTATTGGAGTCCTCCAGCGCCGTGACGAGGGGTTGGCACCTCGCCTTGACGCGAAGATAATAGGTGCCCGCCTCCCTAGACTTGCAGAGGTCATATATATCCTCTATATCATGAACGCCGAGGCTGATGTCTAGAATCCTATTCAGCTCGGCGATGCCCATGATGATCTTATACCCATTGGGCATTAACTGACAGGGGCTAAGCTTCCAGGTCTCCAAACAAGACCTAAGAAGGGGGGCCAAGGGGAATCTGACCCCACCCTCGATCACGGCTATCAGGGGAAACGGCATCCAGCCGTTGCGAAATGAGTAGATGGAGGGGTCGGCTGCCATGATCTGAACATCGTCCGGGATCATGTAGACTCTCCTAAGAGTTGCCAGGCCCGACTGGGAATCTATCCAGTGAGTAAAAATCCCCATCTCTGAATCTAAGGAACCCTAACAATCCCTAGAGGTCTAAACCGTGGGATCTGAGAAACGGAGGAGACCCTAGGTGGGGTCAGGACAGAAATACAGAATGAAAAGAGAAGAGAATCGAGGTAGGGAGACTCACAGACTCGGGCGAAATCACAACTCAGGCCGTTGATCCCTCACTGGTCCTGGAGGAAGTCCTGGACGAAGCTAAGGGGCGACGGAGGTGGTTCTGGCAATGAAGGTTCCGGCGAACAGAGGTTCCGGCGAACAGAGGTTCTAGCAGAGCTTCGACAAGGTTCGTTTGCAGAGATGACAAAGGAAGAAGACAGAAGTGAATATAAAGGGGAGGAATGGGCGCCATTCCGGAATTCGAGGCGGGACACGCGTGAGATGTCGCCTCGGCTTGCGTCGCACGCCCCCTCGAAAAGACAAGAAAACCCACCGGGCAATAACGCGTGGCGCTGTGGCGATGATGGTCCGCCTTCCCATGCTAATCATACCCCCGCATTTATTGCCCCCCTTATTATCTCTGGCAGACGAAGCAGCGGCGGCGTCTGGCGCCGAATGAATCAGAACCCTTAAACAAAAGCGGATGGAAGGCGATCACTATCCGTCTCGGGAGACCGGTTCGGTTCTCAACCCTAGAGGAGGGGTCAGTCCAACTCTTAACCCTAGTGCCCGAGAGAGCCCTAGAGGTCAAGAACTGAGGGGCTATTGTGTGGGGGCCCATTTCGTGAACCAGTTTCTCTTGGTCTCGGCTAGGGTGTACTCGGTTAGCTACTGTATGGGGGACCACGTCCCTTGATCTCGGCTACGATCCGATCCATATCGGTCTCGGCACTACGTGCTGGTCTCGGCCAAACAGGATTCAGTTCGGCCACGCATACCGTTCAGTCTCGGCAACGCGAGCTCGGCAATGCAGTACTGCGCTTGCAGCTAACAGCCACGGCCCTCTCGTGGCTAGGCCCAAGGAAGGGATCTGATGGGACTTCAGCCACCACCAGATCAGGGCAAGATCAAGCCCAATGTGACTGGCATTAAATGCATTATGGGCTGATCGAACCCACATTAAATGCAAAGAGGGCTATGATGGACCTTCATTAATGACTTTGTGGGCTGATGTGACCCAGGTCACATCACCAAGTCCACTGGCACTCACCCCAGACTGTTCCATATATAAGGCACGAGCCAAAGGGAGCAAGGAAAAAGCACTCTCACATAGACACTCAGTCTTTCTTCTTCTTCTTCTCCGATCCATTGCTGACTTAAGCATCGGAGAGCCCTGCGCTGCCCAGAGCCAGGGTCCTCTGACCCTTGTCTTTCTCCTCTTTCAGGTTCATACCGTCGCAGCTATCTCCTCCATGCATTGAGTAAGTCCTGAGAGGCATCCTGATCTTGTGAGTATTATTATTTCTGCACTTACAGTAACGATCTCCATGATGGGGGGATACTAGTCCTATGACGTATCAACTTGATGCGGTAAAAGTGGTCATGACTCATGAGATTTGGGACAGCTAATTTCTTGGTGGAATAATTCCAAGTTACTTGGCTTGAAGCCACACTTTGAACCCCAAGGGGTAGCATAGTTGGCTTAGGACCACGGTTTGCTCTCGGAGGTTGTGGGTTCGAAACTCTGCTACCACACTAGGGCTACAGGGGATTTATCCGGCTTTCCTCTGGGCCCGGAGGGATTAGTCCAGGCCAAAGGGTTGGGAACCCTCTGATAGCAAAAAAAAAAAAAAAAAGTCACACTTTGCGTGTGTAAATAAAAAAATAAATAATTGAATAATTGCAGTTGTCAAAGGGTACCAAGAAAATAAAAAAATGCAGCGTCATGAACAAGAAATTTTATAAAAATTTTAAGAATCCTCAGGTTATTAACCAGAATGTATCACATTACTATTGTTTTACCTTTTCTTTTTCTTTTTCTTTTTCTTTTTTCTGTGAAGACGTGGTTATACCTGAGATGCTTGACCCAGTGGGACTAATCCCTAGGGTGGTGCCCACCAAACCCATCCAGACCCATGCTATGCAAATCTAGGGCGGATTTCAAACACAAGAGGTGGGGAGCCTTAAGTTGTTAAGCCACTCCCCCAACTCCCAGGTGGGTTACTATTGTGTTTCATATATACAGTTCTACTTCATAACAGTATTGTTAAATTACAGAAATTGCTAAAAAAAAAAAAAAAAAAAAAACTTAAGAAATGTTATGCATTACCAATAACCATTGTTCTCAAAATCGAAACTGAATAGTAAATCATTCAAGGGGATGCATCTAATCAAATCTTGAATCGAAGGACCTTTTTTTTAAATATATTTTTGTTATAAAAAGAAGTAATTAAAAAGAAAAAAAGGAAAAAAATCCAATCCTAATAGATACATTTACATAATTATCATCTATTGCAGAATTTTTACCTATATCCAATTTCTCATGGTGTTTCAATCACAGTAGACAAACAACAGCTATCAATTCTTCAGAAAAACTCAAATCAATTGAAATTAGGGCACATCAAATGGAATCTCAACCGTTCAACAATCATTAGAGAGAGAGAGGGGATTTGTTGTTCTTACACTTCTCTCCATGGAAATTGCCCACACGAAGATATAGTCGATCAATTCAGGTTTTGGGATTCTTTTCCTAATCTGTAGAGATTAGATGAATCTTTCCCTTTCCGAATTCTTCACTTACTTACCAGTCGCATCGCTCCGAGAGCCTTCTCATCGTCTCGTCTGCATCCGGCCGTTCACTTATTATCTGACGAGAGATGGACTGTGAGATGCTCTTCTGATTTTGAGCTATAGCTAAAGGTAGGGATGTCAATGGACCGAAGCGGGGGGGGGGGGGGGGGGGGGGCATGGTCTCCATTCCTGTACCCACTTAAAAAATCTTCGTCAATCCCTAGTCCACCCCCGCTAACGGGTATAATTTTCATCCCCATCCCCGTCCGCGGGTAAATTTATAATCCCCGTCCCCGCTTCCCCCGTACCCACCTAAGCCTAAGCCTTTTTTTTTTTTTTCTAGCCTTCCCCCAGCTTCCTTGCAACAGGAGATCACATCTGAATCAAGGGTATGAGAAATATTATGACACTTTCAGTAGACTTCCCTGAGATGTGAAGGCTGGCTGATCGTTAGAGGAAGAGCCGAAGAGGTGGGCGGCTGAAGGAGCAAATAAATTAGGGCTAAAAGACTAAAAAGAGTATTTATATATATATATATTTATTTAGCAGGTAACGGGGACGGGGCGGGGTGGGGCGGGGCGGGTACGGGGCGGGGGTAAGGGTAAGTCCATCCCCACCTCCATCCCCGCACGGGTTTATACGGGTATCCCCGTATACGTCCACCGTCCAATACGTATAGTCCATCCCCGGTCCAAACGAGGCGGGTTTGGACGAATACCCGTTTTTCCCCGGTCCACTGCCATCCTAGCTGAAGGGTAATTCCATGAGATTTATAGAAAGGATCTGTTGCAGGGTACGAGCTTAGGCCTGCTACGTTAATGTTATTCTTGCACAAAGGAAAAAAATTTCCTGTGGCAATTCATCCGCCGTACACATGGCAGATATGCTAGAAATCAAGGTCGTTCGTCTGTGACACCACAATCGAAGATGAGATAATTCTAGTCATTAGGACGCACCACTTTTGCTTTGGCCATTGGTCTCTAATTTTATAAATGATGATCGATCATGATCCTCTTATTAGCTAAACTTTTGGTTATGACTATCGATTTTGACTTCTCTGGAAAAAAAAAAAAAAACCCAGAATTTTGTCGATTGGGATTGGTGTGAGACTGTGATGCAGGATGATCAGCGGTCTTTGTGAATAACTCACACACTCACCCAAGGCCTCCCAAATTCAAGTAAATATGACCTGATTTGGCCGGTCACCCAAGTTTTTTATTTAACCCATCTCCTATATTTGGCAAGTGAATTACCCGAACAGGCTCAGCATTCGGTCAAAAGATCAAATCATCCACAACTACTATATAGAACAAAACATAATCTAATAGAGACGAAAAAAATTGTCCAGAAAGCCTTCGAAAGCACAACAATAGGCAGTAACTCTACTAATATAATCAAGTCAAGTAAAGTTAATTTTGAAGAAATAATAAAATATAAGTGGGTTATGATAGCATTTTGCTTTTAGTTGTATGTTATGGAATTTTTTTGATTTTTTATATGGAAAAGTGGAGTTTTTTGTATTTTAGTAGATAAAGGTAGTTGTTTTTTTTTTCACTTTTCGTATAGAAAAAAATGGGTGGTTTTGGATAAAGTGCATTTGATTTGACATCTTGTCTGACAAATGAAGGTTTTACTTGACTTTGCAACATAGCACATGTAGGACCCATCTTTTGAAAATTTTAAATCGTTTACAAGCCTAATACATCTGAATTAATGGGTTTAGTTTTTCATCTAGCTAATAATAAGATATTCTTTTGTATATAATTGCTATATCTGCAAGGTTCATCCTCAGGCCTGGATTTTGAACCCTGGCTGAGGTAAATCCAAGATTTGGTTAATTTGGCCCACCCAATTTGCATTCCTAGCATCAAATCATCCAAACATCCTCAACTATTTTATAAATAAAACATTCAGAATTTATTAGAGACAAAAACAAATTGTACAGAAAGCCTTCTCAAACACAACAATTCCAAAGGTACACTCCAAAAGCATTGAAAGATACAAACATTCACACTGCCATGTTACATAACTTATTGCTCTCAAAACCTCATGCACACAAAAGAAGTAGACTCCCAAAAGAAACAAAAGACAATTGCACACATCACACCACAGAGAGCAAGAGAGCGAATGAGAGTCCTTCCACAATAGACTCAGATACACACAAAAACTTAAAACAAAGCACATTGATGAGTCACCTCACCATTCGATCCCATGCGAGAGCAGTGTTGAAGGTGTCCGTCTCCATGGTCGAAAACGCACAGGGCGCTTATTTCTGTCATCTTTATTGTCCCACTGGAGATTCTTCCACCATTTGGTCTCGCCTCTAATCTCAACCACAGGAAGAGAAGAGGATGCCGCATAACCTGAACCATTGATATCGTGATCGATCAAACAGACCTGAATGGGAATCTTCCTGAGCATTGGACATCTTTGAACTTGGACCTTCTCTAGTCGAGGTAAGAAGCCATTGCAAACACTCTTCAGCTTCAGTACATGCAACAGACGTAAGATGTGGAGATTCTGCAGTGAGACTTCTGCTCCTACCGCCTCTGTTTCAAACACTATTTGCAACCTGCGGCAGAATTTGATTTCTAGTGTTTCCAGGTTCTGTAAGTACACACCTGATGTGAAGAGAGCCTCGAGTTTTGGACAGTGTTCAATATAAATGTGCTTCAAGAGTGCAAAGCTTTTCTTACCATAAACAACTTTACATATAGCAGTTAGTTGTGGAAGATCTGAGACCCATATTACCTTAAGGAATGGTAATATGTCTAAATCTCCTCCATCACTGGCAAAAAGAGACGATATCTTTGGGCAACCCCCAAATCTACATTCTTTTAGGTTCCTCAGCCCTGAAGGTTGCCATAGTGTGCCTATATCAGAGGTGTTGGACAAAAATGTTATTGACTCTGTACGATCAACAAGGCTTCCATAAATATTGTCCTTCAGGAAACTGTTGCTTCTACAGACTTCCAGTATTGTATCGAAAGCACTTCTGCTTGCAAAGTGAGAGAAAAGGAAAGTCTTGGTGTGAGAATGATAAATGCTTTCATAGACAACTGGTTTCCTCTTCAAATGAATGTTTTGAAATTCATCGATTGTCATTGGCATGCATCCTTCTTCTTCTAAAGGAGAAATGCGGATATAAAATCGGTAGAAACATGGTTCCTTAAAAATATCTCTCCAAACTTTCAGGTTTGAGACAAGGTCCTCTACCCATATGCGAGCTCCATCATCATCATCTCTCCAATTTAACCCTTCAAATTGAACGTAAGAGTATCTTGTCGGTAGGATGTCCAAACGCCTCAGGGAGTTATATTTACCACCAAGATGTAACGTCTTGAATTTGGTACCGTAGAGTACATGAAGTGCCTCGAGATTTCTTAGATCACTCGATTCAAGGGTCTCCAGGCTCTCACAACCTCTAAACGAGAGGCGATGAGGAGTTGATGTGTCAGAAATTGTTAACCTTCGAAGTTTCGGCAATATATCATGGAAAGAAGCATCTCTGATATCTTCGAGAATCTTACAGCAGGATAAGTCAAGCTCCTCAAGTGATGTGAGATTTTGCAATGATTGTGGCGACACTCCTGTTTTTAATGACTGACAACCACTTAGATCGAGCTTTTGCAAGTTGACCAAATTGGACAAAGATGACGGAAGAGACGTCAATGCTCGACACCAATCCAACAAGAGTTGTTGGAGGTTATACAGCTTGAAAACTGACGATGGCAATGAATCAATTTGTGTTCCAGAGAGATCTAAAACCCGAAGCCTGTCCATTAGCTCAAAGCATTCCTCAAGTATCACTTTCAAACCGTAACACCATGAAAGATTGAGGAACTCGAGCCTTATCAAGTCTCGCAAGGAAGTTGGGAGAGACACCAATTTGTCACAACCTTGTAATGATAGCAATTTGAGATTACAAAGGGATGACAAAGAGGAAGGCAGAGATTCAATAGGTGCTTCGTATAGGTCGAGGACTCTAAGGCTTTTCATGTGATCAAAGAAGGTGATTGGAAATTCAAAACGGTCATGATCATGTTTAGTATAAAATTGAAGGATTAAAGTAGACAGGTTAGGGCATTTGGGAGAGGGAGGAATGTTCACATTGATACTGATTTTAGCAGACATCCTTTGGTAGACTTTCCATCCACATGACTCATCATCTTCTTTTGGTAGACCATCTTCCGAGACGAAGGATATAAGGTCAAATTTGGCTTTGCCCACTGTCTCATCCTCCATAAGATACTTACGTACCTCAGATTTCAGTTGCACAGAGTGACGCTTCCATTCTAGAATGAACCGATCATGGAGCTCTGTCAGCAATGCATCCAGTATCTCCATCAAAGCCTCCTTGTCCTTTTCCATTGTCTCTGCAATTAATTCCTCTGCAATCCAGTAACGTATCATCCATTCCTTGTCTTGGAAAAATGAATAATAACTGTCAGGCACAGCCAAGGAGAAATAATAGATGAAGTGCATGATTGTGTCAGGAGAAAAATAGCCTTTCGTTCGTGCGGAATGAGCTGCCAAAGCAGCCTCCTCACGAATCAATTCTATAACATCAGATACAAAGAAATTTTCATCAAAATCTTGGACATTCTTTCTACTGAATTCGGAGAATTGAGATTTTTCGCCAACCAAAATAACCTTGGAATTCACTTTAGACTGCCTCCTTAAATTCGGCACACCTATTCCAGCCAAATCTATGTCATGAGAAGAAGAAGAATCTAGACATCCCAAAACCAGCAAGAATCTCTTATCTTTCAACTTTTCATAGATTTGCACAAATATGGAAACATCTATGCCTGTTTCCTCATATTCATCCATCGTTCCAGATTGAATTCCAAGAGACTCTATAATTCTCAGCTGCAGCTGTTGACTCGATTCATTTATTCGGTGATCTAACGATATCAAGACATCAAAGAGATTGATCTCATTTGCAAGTTTCGTTGCATATTCTACAATTCTTGACCTTCCTACACCATACCACCCATTATAACGAATGATTGCAATGTCGGGATTTTTTAACCATTCTAACAATTGTTTTGCTTCCCTTTTGACGGAGTTGGAATAAGGTACAGTTTCATTTTGAGCCATATCTATCAATTTGAAATTAATAAATTAATCAGAAAAGAAGCTGAAAATGGGAAAAGGAAAAAAAAAAAAAAAAACCATAATCTCATACCTTTGAAATCTATCAATAAGAATAAAAAAAATGAACAACGACCATTGAATATTTCCAGTTTTCTTATCTAAGACATGAAATTGAACGGTCGCCGGATAAAGGGCGAAGTTTAAAGTATAAATGTCTATTAATTCATTTATATTTTGACCGTCCATTAATTATTGCACTATGATCAGAACCTTGAAACTAATTAGAACCAAAATTCACCCCCACAAACTTCATCTTCATGTGTCATTTTCTAAAAGATGTATTTGGTATTCCTCACATCACATTACAGCTTTCATAGTAGAGGATTTGGATCCATTTAATATATATAATATATATATAGGGCTAGCTTTCATAAGCTCAAGCTTAGGATAAGGTAAACTCAAGTGTGTGGTGGGGCCCATCTGGGGAACCAAATGGAGATGGGGGTGGGGGGGATTTCAAGGACTCCCTTGGATCTTCCTCTCTACAAAAAATCACCTCAAAAAATGGTCAACGATTTATTTTGATTGACACATAGTCAATCCAACGGTCCAATAAATTTGGATATGACCGAAAGTTGATGGACGTGTGTAATTTAGGGAAGTTATGTGTTTGGTCCATTTGGATGAACCAAAGGTGGGCCCCACAAGCATGAGCTTACGAAATTTTTTTCCTAAGCTTGAGCTTAGGAGAGCCTTGCTCTTTTATATATATATATATATATATGGGGAGGTTTCAAGTGCATCCATCCATCACCATAGGGTGAGGGACACTTCTATAATTGGGCATTGTCAAGTACAAAAGTTACTTTTCAAGTACATAGGGTGAGGTACACTTCCTTGTCTTCATGTACAAAAATGAGAAGTGTCTCTCACCCTATGGTGAGGGATAGATGCACTTGAAACTTTATATATATATATATATATATATATATATTTATATACACACACTATACATTGTAGTCAACTAGTTCCATTCACTTTAGATCTGAAAACCGATGCACAATTTGCATTCCTACCTGGTTTGGGTTTAGTTCATACCTAGGTTGAGTTAGAGTATTTTAGTGATTATAAAATAAATTGAGGATGCAACAAATCAGGTTAGGATGGGTTTTGGTAGGCCTTTCTGGAATTTGGGTTTGGTTTGAATTTTTTAAAATCTATCTCGGCCATCAGAGTAGAAATAGCACATTTTTAGATTAAAGCTAGAGTCTGACCATAACCATTTGAGGATGAGATTTAACTGAGTCCTGGCTTTTACTTTTGATCAAAGTTGCCCTTGGGTTGTGGAAGTCTAACCTAGTTGTACTGAGCTTCTTATTATAATATATTAAACTTCAAGATTCTCAATCTAATTTTGACTTTACTTTTTTAATTTTGCCCAACAGTTATTTTCAGTTTTTACCACTACTAACAAGTTATTTTCGGTATCTACAACTGCCCACATATTCTACCTCCACTTACCACTAGTATACTTCTCTACTTATGGACTCTTATCTTCTCCCTTTCTAACATACATAGAAACCTATCTCAATGATTAGCACGGATTTTATGCTAGTGTTAAAGTATATAGCGAAAGGATCAGGGTCCTCCACTGTCTCTATAGATTTATAAAATTACACAAGTGACAAAGTTTTGTAGGGCCCACTTTCCTTGCTAAATTCAAGAGGCTTAAGTATGTGGCCTCAGCAAGTAAATCTCGTCCACTAAGATATTTCTGTCGGTCCAATAAAGAACTTCATGAAAATAGATGGACTGCCAACAAAAAATAAAGGGAAACGTTTTTATTTTGATTGTACATTTCATGGCCTTGCATCGAATAGATTAAACTCAGTAATAAACTTTTTGACATATTTGTTTTAATATGTAGAAAAGCTCTCTTGTGTCTAATAATTAGGTACTAAGTTTAGAAGCAGGGTTGTCAAATAGGCCCTCCTATGATGGAACCCGGCCTGGTCCGACCATCAAAAGGCTCGCAAAATGAGGAATTTTTTTATCACTGGGGGTTGGGCTTAGACAAAATTCTTACACGTCCTACCAATTTGAAGGCTACGCTTGAAAAATACAACGCACGGCCTAGCCTGACCCTCTTATTTTTCTTATTTATACAAATGTGAATTTAATTGAGGATGTATGTTGGTTTGTTTGATTATATTTCTTATGTGATTCTAATATGGGTTCTTATATATATGATTACTTTATTTGACTCTTATGTGGTATTCATCTGGTTCTTGAGTGATCTTCATTTAAGTAAGTCATGTATGGTTGTCATGTGTTATGCTTCCTCAATTTTCACTTCAGCAAAGCCTACAATGACCAAATTTTATTTTAAAATATCATCATCACCATCATCATCAAAACTTTATCTCAATTATATTGGAGCCGAATAGTTGAATTATATTTCTTTATTCCAATCTATCTTGAGTCAAATTCTCAAATAAGTTATATATCTTCATATCTTATTTCTAATTACGATAAAAATTATAGTATTAATAGATATTCTGATAATGTATTAGTATTTGAACCCACATCGACAACATCTCATTTTTTTAGTTCTTATTATAAGGTTTACTCTAGACCATTAGAGCAGATAAAATCTTAACATCAAATCTTATTAAAAGAATATTGAAGTCATACACAAATTAAAGGAGATGAAGGAACAGTTAGTACGTCACAGATGCTACTGAGGAGTATGCAGCACATCATTAGCTTGATTTCTTATATGATAAAATTCACACATCACATTAAAGAAATGCATGCCAATAGTAACAGACGGGGTGGGAGGCCTTGGAGTTTGGACACATGGAGGATAAAAGATCCAATTCATATCACAGCTGCTACAAATGTATACCTAGTGTTGATTTTGTATAAGCTTGTATGTTTAAAATATATGTATTCTATCATTTGATTTTATTCTTAATTGTTTTCCGACTTGGTGGAGTTGGTTCTAGATTCATCTACATTGTTTTTACTTTTCCTTTTTTTGTTTTGTAATAGTTATGGTTTAATAGTTGTTTACCCCCTTCATGTATTTTAATCATTTTTTTTTTTTTTTTGAAATATTAGTAAGTCTTTCAGTTTTCCAAAAAGATAATGATACAATAGATAATTCGCTACTCAAAGTACAAATGAATCTCAAAGGGGCATACTCCTAACAAGGCATTACCCACAAATAGATCAATATCCCAAACCCACAAATATGTATTTTAATCATATATTTTACGAGAAATAATATAATGGGATTATCTCATTATCATCTTGTGTTGATCACCAACATGGTGTCCACCTCAGCTTAATCTAGTCGATTGGTACCATTCAGCCCTCCATTAATAGGTGAGTAGCACAACAACCCGTGCTTAGAACGGGCATGTTCACTAATAACTGAAAAGTATGTTATATATATATATATTTACAAAAAAATAAAATAAAAGGCATATTGTATATTAAAAAAAAAACTGAAAAGTATATTTACTGATTTATTGAGAATAATTGACAAGAATTTGATCATTATGATAAGGTTAAAAATGAAGTTCTTGCATAAAAGTGAAAATTGAAAAAAAAGATGTGGTTACATGAAGGGGAGGAAATGACTTGTTATATTTTAGAAATAGAGAGTGGTTATATATTGGAAGTGAAGAGTTATAACTCCCAATCATAGTCAAAATCACCAAAAATTTTCTTCAGCTTAATATAGTATAATGGCTCAAATTGCAATTCAATTGGTGAGAGTAAGCATGTCAATTTGAACAATACATAAACAATGATATTTCCCATTCAATACTTAAATCTCGTTTCTTTTTCATTCATTGATCAATCTAATTGGAGAGACATTTGAGAGAGAACCTACCAATAAGGAGACATAACAATACAATGGTTTGGATCAAATAAGGAAGAGTCTCACTCTCACATGAGTCAACATAAGGACAAAAGCATACCTCAAGCAAAGTCGCAGTGAATAATATTGTCGAAGTAGCAAAGAAGATGATAGAAAGAAGCAACGGACACTGTACGATAATGATACAAGTATATGCAATGCTAAGATGGCTATGAAATGGTGGTTGGCCCAGAAGGCCTATTTATCATATTATCAAATATGCTGATATGCCAAAGCTGATCTCCTAAGGTACTAAAAGTAGGACAAGAATAACGACGTTACATTACAAGTCTTCCTTTGCATCTGTTCCCAGAATCCGAGTAATGTATATATTTTCAGTTTTGAGAGATTGGAACCTTCACCAAATTTTTCTTTTTCTTTTTTTTTTTTTTTTTTTGAACTTAGTTCATTTATGGTCTCAATCTAAATGGAGCCGATCTCCAACTTTAATCAATTGAGGGACACGGTTCATATATCCAAAAGGGTCCTACAAGGTGCAAGAAGCTGAAGCTCTACTGAGGTATTTAATATAATATGTTTGCCACGTCCATTATCCCTTCAAAAATAGGGCTAATTTGGGATTAGCCATTTATAAAAACTTTAATTCGATGAGATACTTATAGCTATTCGATTTAAAGTCATAAAATAGATGATAAAAATAAAAAATTCCCCTATTTAGTAAGCACCAATTTCACTGGTGTCGATTGGCCAGTTTGGAACGTCGAATAATAGTACTTATAGTAGAGCCAATAGGGCAGATGTCACTAGCATGTCCTACCATAAGAAACATTAAGTCGCTTATTTTTGCTCAATGGGACCCAATTGTAACCCAATGAACTGACAGTTCTTTGGACTCGAAACTAAAGCTAATTGTCACAAATTAAGATGTGTATCTATATTTTGGGTCTGGGGCAGGGTCCGGGTCTGACTATTTGGTTCATTCTAGTGTTTTATAACCTAGACGAGACCAACCGATCAAACTTGGTGTGACTAAAACTAGTGCCTTTACCGGTCTAGTTCTCTAACAACACAAGAGTTATTGGTGAAGGGAAGCAAAAGGGTCATAACATGTCAAATTCAGTCAAAACTGATTGAAATTGATGATGGAATCAGTTAGACCCCAATTAATTGCTCTAAAATATATTCTGTTTAAGATTTATTTATTTTCATGTTTTGAAATTTCCGTCTACCAATCTGGTTGGTCCAATGGACCCAAATTCGATGCCACGTGTCTCAATTGGTAATTTGCCTGCGGATGAAATCACTTATTTGAAAATAAAGTTTCATTCAAAGAGTAAGATACTCAATGGCTTTTGCTTTTTCTTTAATCTATTACTCTTTTGGATTTTTCTTGCCCTGCACTCAAGAAATCAGATTTTAAATCCTCACCACAAGGAAAGAAAAAGAAACACACAATGAGAAAGAAAAGGACAAAGGACAAAAGGAAAAAGAGAAAGGAAAGGAATTGCATTCCAAACTCACTCATTTTTATTCCCTCGACTTTGCAACAAGAGGAAGAAAGGGCTGTGTGGGACGGTCCCACTGTCATTTTTTTATAGTATTGGAGAAGGAAGAGTTGGGAGTTGGGATCATCTGAGTGACTAACTTAAGAGAATTCTTGGGCTTTTATAAGGAATGAAACCTACATTTGGAGACTACTTTATTGAAAATTTGATCCGCCACTAAAAAAAAATAACTTGCCTCTATGAATTCTTACCAAAATTTTACTCCAAAAGAAGTTTGTCCCACCGTATGATTGAGTATGAGATTAATAATGTAAATAACACTCAAAACACAAACACAATGTGCTGATCACATTATTGATATTATGTGCTCAATGTATGTAATGTAAGATGGTTTATTGGGCCTACACACAGCTGGGCCAAACTGCCCCGTCTTTTCGATAGAACTTCAGCTTGGACACTGGACAGAATCTCACTCCTTTTATAGATGTTCTGGGCCCAATTTGGGGCTGGGATTGAGTTGGAACAGGCAGCATTGGAACTTTTTTTTTCTTTTTTGTTAACGGGGGGTTCCCAACCCTTTGAGCTGGACTATTCCCTACGGGCCCAGAGAGAAGCCGGGTAAAACTCTTGTGGCCCCTAGGTGGTAGCACAAGTGGACTTAACCTTCAGTTCCTGAAGAGGGAGGAACCGGGGTCGATACCAAGATCTAGCTCCATAAAAGAGATGAATCATGGTCCTGACCACTTGGTCAATATCTAGACCTTAATGGCCCGGTCTGCGTCAGTTCCACCCACAACCTGGAACCTAACACATCTCTTTATGATCATATTTCTTGCAAAATTATACAAGCATAAAAATGTTGCTGCCTAAATAACATTTTCCTGAATAAATTTTTTATTCATTTTAATCTTCAAGACGAGCATACAAGTCTCAGCCAAGTCATCAAAGACAAGTTTTGAGCTATTCAGCCGGTCTTAGATCACAGTCTCATTGAGACTTACGGTTCCCTTATGCGTTGAGAATTACTTCGATATGTAATTAGTTCATGCAAGGTTCGAACCTGTTACACCTAAACCCCATTTAATCTCCATTAGTGTTAATTAATGAGAATTTAGTTTAATTAATTTTGTTTAGTGGTAAATCATCGACTTAGTCTCTTTTTTTAGACCGAGTTAAATTTAGTCTTGAGTTTTGGTTAGTTGAATGGAGTAGAGTTGACTTATTTGGATTGAGTCAGTGACTTGTTCGTAATTATAGATTTTCTCATTTTACATCGTTTTCACGTCATTTTGGCGTCATCGCGTGTATCTCGTTGAGCACGTCGATTTTCGTATTTAGCTTTACTTCATTTGAGCACTCGTTGAGGAAATAGACCCTCGTTTGACTTAAATTGAAATTATACCAAACTAATGGGCTTTTCTACAAAAGTTCCAATCTTTATCACTTACAAATACCCAACTCATTTCATTACACTCGTTTCTACATGTTGGCTGGGAGAGAGTGAGTGAGAGAACTTTTCTCTCTTCTTCCTTTTCTTTTTCTCTCTATTCCTCCAAGCTCCTTAGCATTCCAAGTGGAGAAAAGTGGAGGTCTTCATCCTCTACTTCATCTTCTTTATCTTCCTCTCCTATTATTGGCAAGGAAAGACCCCCATCACCTTCTATTTTATCCAATTCGGATTTCTTTGTGGAGGTAAGAGTCAACACTCTTTCCTTTTTGGATTTGAATTGCATTAGAGTTAAAGAAACTTCTCATGAGCTTGTATAGACATTAATTAGTGTTTGGATGGATATTGTGTCTAGGGTTTGAATCATTTTGGGCTTTTAGGGTTTTGAAAACCAAGAGAGTAGAAGAGGTTTGAAAAGCTTAAATTTGAGGCAAGTATATGCATAATATGGATTTACATTTTGTTAATTTCATTGATTGAATGATACTTCTATTCAATGCATTTAGTTTTCATTCAATGAATGGTTTCATAGTTTAAATTGGATGAAAATGATTGGAGAGATTTGTATGTATTGCAAGGGGAGCAAGGAGGCTCCATTTTTATGCAGGTTTTATGGTAGAAGAAGTGTGGGAAGAGAAGGGAGGGAAAAACCACTTCAGAAATCCCGAATTGGAAATATGGAGTGTGTGCTTGAGCGCGTGGAGGTGCGCTCGAGCGCGTGACCCTACTAGAGACCTTCGCTCGAGCGGATGTGGGTCCGCTCGAGCGGACCTGAAGCTAAATTTTTGGTTTGTTTTGAGCCCAATTAAGTGGAGTATTAACTCCCTTAGCCTAGTTTAACCCTCCTTAATCCGTCATTGAGTGGATTTTGGTGCTTACCCTTACTTCCATAGGAATTTAGGAATTTTTGAGACCTTATGACCTTAAAATGGAACCATTAACCTTAGGAATTGGTCTAATGGACATGTATTAGTTTAACGCTATACCATGAGGGTTCGTTTAGAAACTCAATGTACCTCTCAAAAATAGTGACACCTAAAAAGGTAGTAATACATTGATTATGCTAAACTTACTTTGTATTGGACGGTGAAAGACTAAAATAAATAGTTTAGGAATGGTTAGTAACATTCCTTGATTCCTTAAATTATTGCATTTCATATTGAATGGTATCTTCATTGATAGATCAATCATTATAAATAAATGATTTTATGTCATCATCAATCTCTTTTGAGATTTCATTACTCTAAATTCTACGTCATTCTTCAAATATTGTATATAGATTCAGTCTTTATTTCAAATGTGGATTTAGGGAGTATACAGTGATATATGAGTTGAATTGATTTTGATTTTAGACAGTTCGAACTACAACTCCCTTGCATCCACTTACTATTTGATTAGTTTGATTCGATGGAGTCGGCACTACCTAGCTTTGACCTTGTGACGCCCGACGGGGCCAGCACTTGGTTTATTTATTAGAGACTACTACAGTAAGTCACCTGGAGCACCAGAACTCCAGAATCGGGTAGCCAGTTAGCCTTTAGCCGGGCAGCTGGTGATATCCCAACTAGATTTGCTCTCTTTGAGAGGATGAGCTTTAAGTAGTAGCCAAATTAGTATGTTTTCTCATTAATTGATTCAACAGCATAATTACTTCGAAGTTTGCACAATTGCGTAGTTAATACTTATCTTTGATCTCTACGAATTTACTTGTCTTAAATTCAAATTGAAACATTATGTGAAATCTTAATTTTGCTTATACTTGCTTAATAGTCGTATTAAGATATTACCCTTGGTGTCACAGACGCAGATGCAACTCCCGGTCCTGAAAATGTTCAGGAGAGAGAGGAGAGCACCCAGGAGGTACCGTCAGGACTAGAAGAATGGCCAGAACCAGGGCCAGCTTAGATGCTGTCTCCTCGGAGTGCGGTCCATACTTGTAAATACCATAGTTCGTGTGACTATCATTTTCATATGGTCATACGAAATTCTTTTGAATATACTTTTGGTAGTGGTTGTATAGGGTTCTTTCATTGATCCATCTTTTGTAATTTAATGTATATATTTGTTTACTTCTTTTGTATCAAACTTAAATGTTCAATGGAACTTGATGGAATTTAATACCTTATATAAATGAATTACGACTTCCGCTATATGAAATGTTAATTGTTCTCACATGTGGAATAGTCGGTTTTGTCTCCTTCGTATGTTGTATTTGGCTCGAGACAGGTACAACATGCGGGAGTACGTATGACACACCTCGGGGATTACCCTAGGCCAGGGTGATTTCGGGACCGAGATGTGACAGAACTCATGCTTTAGATGGTGCATGGGTCAGAGTCAATGCCTTTTGTAGACGAAAAAGTCTGGACGGCCCGACTCTGGGGACCGATTCCCAGCCCGGCCCCCTCGGGCCATCCAACAGGGCTCTTTGTAGACATGCACTCATCAGACTCATTTAGAGTAATAACTCAACATCCCTTAACATACAGACATGCACTAATAATCTTTGGATGGGAATAGAGATTATAATCTCTCCTTTTAGTGGACAACCCATCACATCTATGACTTGTTCTTCCAATTAAATCAAAAAATTTATCATGCTGCTGTTTTGGTGCTTGTCTGCGGCAATAAAGGATTAGCAAAAGATGGCCTTCACAATAAGTCATAATGTTCAAATCCATCTCAATAGAGATACACAAATAAGCATATATAAATGCCTTTTTTCATTTCAATCATATCCGAAGTCCGATTCTAGTTGAGAAGACCACATGTTTTGCTAGTAAGATTATAATTTGACTAAGATTAATTATATACTTTAAATATTAGCCCCTATGCACACTACTATTATTATTTTTCTCCCTTTCGTCCTATACAAAGGCAAGTGGTCAAGCTAGAATTTGTTAAAAAGAAATAGGAAAAGGCAGTAAGCAATTTGCGCAGCGGGGGTAGGGCCCACTTGGTGGTCAATCTAAATGGACCACACACACGCACCCCTCTTGAATTTCAAATAGGGCCCACCTTTGCACCCATCTGATGAGATGTACACCGTTAAACTCGTAGGGCCCAAATGGAGATGATAAGAGTGGGGGATAGGGGCTGAGATGAAGGGCCAGGGGTCCCGCCCCATGTGGGCCCTAGATTGAGGTGCGCATAGTCATCCAATGCGTGCATCGTGCACTTGATGATATATATATGATTCATTACTTGCAACTGAAGAGGATTATCATCTTGTGTTGACCAACATGCTGTCCACCTTTGTTTGATCTAGTCCATTGGTACCATACACCTCTCCATGATTAAGGGATGCCGGCACAAATTGGGATTCAATCTGTGAGAGAGAACATGTCAATTTGATCTGTACATAAACAAGGAGATTTCCCATTCGATATTTAAATCTCTTTTCTTTTTCGTTCATTGATCAATCCAATTGTTCTTGTCAATCTAATTGGAGGGACATTTGGGACATAACCTACCTATAAGGAGACATACCATTACAATGCTTTCGATTAAATAAGGAAGGGTCTCACTCTTACAAGAGTCGACATAAGGCATGGGGTCACTTCTAAAATATAAATATAAATAAGGACAAAAGCATACCTCAAGTAAAATAGCAATGAATAATATTGTTTAAGTAGCAAAGAAGATGATAGAAAGAAGCCGCAGACAGTGTAGAATAATACAAATACCTGCAATGCTAAGATGGCTATGAATTGCTGGTTGCCCCAGAAGGCCTATTTATCATATTATCATATCTGCCAAAGTTAATCACATAGGTACTTAAAGTAGGACAAGAACAACAACTTTACATTACAACTCTTCCTTTGCATCTGTTCCCGGAATCCTGCTAATAATGTATTTGCACTTTTGAAATATTGAAACCTTGACCAACATTATTTTCCAACTTAGTCCATGTATGGTCACAATCTAAATTGGGGACGATCTCCAACTTTCATCAATTGAGGGACATGGTTCATATATCCAAAAGGGTCGAACTGTAGGACCCACTTTGGATGTAATAATCTTAGTGCGATCTGCGATTCTAAGTAGGATTAACTAAAACACAATGCTTCCCAAGGTACAAGAAGTTGAAGCTCTCCTGAGGTATTTAATATAATATGTTTGCCATGTACATTGTCCCTTCATAAATAGGGCTAATGTGGGATTAGTCATCCATAAAAACTTTAATTCAATTAGATACTTATAACTATTTCGATCGAAAGTCATAAATGGATGGTTAAGATAAGAAAATTTCTCTATTTAGTAAGCACTAATTTCACTAGTGTCAATTAGCCGGTTTGAAACATCTCATAATAGTACTTAGTAGACCGACCAATGAAACTTGGTGTGACTAAAACCAGTGCCTTCACTGGTCCAGTTCTCTAACAACACAAGACTTACTGGTGAAGGGGGAAAAAAAAAGGGTCAAAACAGGTCAAATTCAGTCAAGACTGATCAAAATTGATGATGTAATCATTTGGACCCCCATTAATTACTCTAAAATATATTTTGTTTAAGATTTATTTATTTTCTTGTCTTGATTGAGCCAGGTAATAAACCTCTAAAAATTCACAACCACTTTTACCAATCTGGTTGGTCTAATGGACCCAAATTCGATGCCACGTGTCTCAACTGCTAATTTGCATGCGGATGAAAGCACTTATCTGAAAACCTAAAACAAATAACTTTTCCTTTTAAAGATATACTCAATGGCTTTTGTTTTTCCTTTATTCGATTACTCTTTTGGGAATTTTCTTGCCCCTGCACTCAAGAAACCAGATTTCAAAACCTCAACACAAGGAAGATAAAAGAAAATACGAAGAGAAAGGAAAAGAAAGGAAAGGAATTGAATTCCGAACTCATTTTTATTCCCTCGACTGTGCAACAAGAGGCAGAAATATCTGTGTGGATGTCCCACCGTCACTAGCTTAGAGAATTCTTGAGCTTTTAAGGAAAGAAACCCACATTGGACCGTATCTCTTAAAAATCCGATCCTCTCAAAATAAATACTCTACCCGACCCATTTATGGAATGTTATCAAATTTAGAAAGGAGCTCATCCCACTCAGCACAATGGGTTAATCACGTTGTTAATATTAATATATGCTCAATGCATGTAAGATGGCTTATTGCGCTGGAAGATGGGCCTGCAGAACTGGGCCAAATCATTGTTTGCAATATATGGGCCTGCAGCTCTGACGGAATACCACTCCTTTTCTAGATGAACTGGGCCCAATTTGGGCCTGAAATGGAGTTGAAGCAGGCAGCGTTGGACTTTCATATTTACACTTGATGGCCTGGTCTGCAACAGTTCCACTCACTACCTGGAACCCAACACATCTCTTTATGATCGTATTTCTTGGTTATTGCTAGTTTCTGTGTACTCGTCTTTCTCCAAAACCTCCATAGCCCCCAGTTATAAATTTCAAGAATGCATTTCCACAACTACCTACCTTAAATTTGATCGCAGACAGTGCCATTAAAGAAGATAGAGCTTATGAGGGGCCTGACTGTCAAAATGAAATTCGCTCTGCAAATTTTTCTGATAAAACAGAAATGGGGGAGGAAATGAGCATGATGAAGTAATGCATTGCAAAATTTTACAAGCATAAAAATGCTGGTGCCTAAATAACATTTTCCAGAATAAATTTTTTTATTCATTTTAATCTTCAAGAAGAGTATGCAAGTCTCACCCAAGTCAGCAAAGACAGGTTTTGAGAAATTCAGTAGGTCTTAGAGCACACTCTCATTCGCACTTTCGGTTCCCTACTGCGTTGAGAATCTACTCTGAAATGCAATTGGTTCATGCAGAGGATTTGGAACCCATGCTTCAGGTGGTACCATGGGTCAGTGTCAGTGCCTTTGTAGCTACTTATGCCCCCAATTAGTTATGGCCATCAACAACTTCTACCGGGTTTTCTCATTTTCCCTTGCAAGTTTGGATATCTATTGCTTTTGTTGGCCATCTGGTATTCTTGGTAGTCAAAAGGTTTGTTGTGAGCTTGCAGCATGGAATATTGTGATCCAACCATGAACAATAAAGTCTGGTCGAGGCAAGTCCATATAAACATTCACATCTATAACAATTGCATTCCATGTTACAGTTCTAAGACGATCCACCACACAATGAGCCAGTCCATGCAAGTTCCATGCACAATCTTCCGGATGAGAAAATACTAGCCCTTCAGTTTGTCCAAAAACAGAAACACGAACCGATAGAATGAGGTAAAAAGATTGGAAGGACGGTAATACCATAATTGGAAGGTTTTATGCATGAACCATCACTTTAGTGACCTAGTGCCACTAGCAGTCTTGTGTAAAGCCAAAGACCCAATCAACTTTGGTCCAAGCACTGGATAACTGTCCTATCAGAAAACCTTTATGAAATCTTATGGTTTCAGAAAATATAACCGTAAATAATAAATAAATAGTTTGCAGTTCAAAGTTTGGTTTGATCAAAGGTGATGCTTTGGGTCTAGATTCATGGCTCACTGCATGGTCAAACTGCGCATCCTGATGTATGGAACCATTTTAAATGGACAAGAGGAATCTTTGGAAGCTTGGAAAAAGAAGTGATGTTTCTTCAATGCAGACCATCTTTGTCCCTTTAGCAGGCTACAAAAATGGTCATGGGATTTGAGATAGCTGATGTGAAGTTGTTGGTGAATACCAAGTTACATTCTGCACTGATCATAGCTCAGTCATTCCTGAAGGAAACAATTACGAACCAATTCAATATCCATAAGCCTTATGAATATTCCATAAAACTCCATTCAGCAAATAAAAAGGAACACAACTTACCCATGTGTCAATAGAAGAAGCCCTGTGCAGATGCCACTTGCATAGAAAGGGACCAACCTAGTCATCCATATTCTTCATATACTCCTTGGAGAGTCGTGTATTCATGATCAATTCCTGCTCTTTGATGAGAGAGTAACCAGACTCAAGCAAAGCCTCCACAGTCTGCTGTTCCACAATTACCCCATAAATTCAGAGGCTTGAAACAATCACCTGGGTAGCTCTTATCAATGCTGAGCAAAACTATAACATATGCCCAGAGCATTTCACCCGGGTAAAGCATTCAAATATAAGCATAAAAGCCAACTAAACATCAAGCAACAAGACAGAGAAGCACAGCACAGGAGTCAAATGCTCAACATCTTAGGAAAAGCAAAATTATCTCCCAAAAAAAAAAACACAATAATGACTTTCCTCTATTGAAAGAAAAATCATCCAAAATAAAAACGCCAAATTAATAACCAATAAGTAACCCCTTTCTTCAGTAGAAGTCAAAATCTCAGCCGAAAACATTAATTATATCCCAGTTACTTCTCCAATTGAGACCAATAGAAATTTTGTTAAAGAAAGGATAATACACAACCGAAGATGTGCAATCTATCCGAGGATCTAGCTTATGATAGATCAGAATGGAGAAACAGAATTCATGTAGCCAGCACCAACATAGTCAGGACAAGGCTTTGCTGATGATGGCACAAAAGGAGATTGATTGACTTCAACTTTCCCAATTTGATCCACTTACCCCCAACGCCCCACTTTATAGATCCCTCCCTCTCCACTGGGAAACAGTGCGGATATATTATAGACTCACTTCACATCAAGTGAGCAAGATGTTTTATAGTTTCTACAGTTTGAAGACAAGGGATCATTAACTCTCTTTTTTTTCCATTTGGCACTGCAATGTCTCCAAGCATCAGTATTTGTCATTAGATTTGAACCTAGATTACCTCAACCCTTCCCTTTGTTCAACTGCCTATCAGCTGATTGGTCACCAACTCACCAGCATTCACTTCAAGGTTAAAAGACGTATCAGAACAGTCATAAGTGCACAACTATTATTTAGCACTCCTCAAATCCAGCCTCTAGTCCCCCTCCCCCTGCCCTCTCTTTTTCTTTGAGATGGAAAGGTCTAAACATTCTTCCATAGTCTAATATCCTGGTGCAACTGTATAATACAAGTAATCATATTTTCTTCTATCAGTACCAATTTGGGGATTAGATATATTGAAATACTTGATATTTGTTTCTCTTTTAAATGAGAAAGGTAACTTCTGCTTAGCTTAGAACCACAATAGTTAACAACTGGTGATTTTGATCATAGCCCTTACAATATCTTCTCAGGTCAAAAGTCAAAACAACCATGCCATTGCCCTCAACAGGTGACATCTTGAGAAAGAAAATTGAAACTAGAAGTAGGCTAAATTCCCTCGACAGGTGTATGCGTGGGAGAAAAAATGATAGAAGTTATCCAACTTTCCAAATTCAACCTATGATGCCCATATATGAGTATGGACAGGGAAACAGCGACCAGGGATATTAAGCGGATACCACTATCCTATCCATGACATGAAACTTCATATTTCATATAAATGTTTCTACACAGTATTAAATTCCTTTTATCATTTTTTTTTCTTTAGATCATTTCTAAATTAATGAAATCATCATTGTTTACATTCTTTTCTAACATTTTGTGAGTAGAAAAGTGAGAAAACTGATAGAAAGACATGAATAATGGTATCAGTATCATAGGATATACTAAAGTTGTACCCAAAAAAGAATTGTCTGATTTGACACAGTTGTGCTGGGCATGTACAAGTATCCAAGTATTATTGCATTCAACATGCCCGATTAACTTGCCTGGTCTTTTGGACCACTAAGGTGCATGATAGGAACAATGTGATGGAAGCATACATCACATGATTACCATACCAGCAGACAATGTGCATTTAGGACTAGAAAAGTTTTATAAAGCATAAACCATCAGTAGAAAAAACCTATGTTCAAATTCACTACCTTTGGAGGAACAAATGTAGGAATCTTGTCGTCTTTCTTGCTTTAAGAAGTTTCTCCCCAAGATTTTCATAACCACCAATGTCATTTATCCACTGCAAATGAAATAATATCAGATGATGCATGTCCATAAAACCGGTACGTGTTAAATCTCTGAAGAAAATGATGGAATGATCCTTGAACTTGTAACTGTGGCCTGTGGGTAAGTGTGAGTAATGATCAAATGCCTCTCAAGGCATTTGTTTCCACTGATGTGGCCAAATAAAAAAAAAAAACACCACATGTAATAAGCTTCCCTTTCACATTGAAAGACTATAATGGGACTGACATAGTATGGATCTAAACTGTATAATTAACCTGACTTCTGCAATTTGGCAAGCTCCCAAACAAGTCATTGTATCAGGTTGACCTGAACGTAACCCATATATGGGGCCAATGTTGCAGAGATTTGAACCGTTCAAAAAATCTTCCTTCTAGTATTTACCCAAATGGGATTGAACAGAACATCAATCGCCACAATCAGATAGCAAAGAGCCACATATCAGAAATTAGTATTTTCCATTTACCAAATTTTCCCATATTAGATCCAAATTATCCATTCAGACCTTCCAACTATAAATTGGTAAGCACTCAAAATTGTTTTAAATCAGGAGCAATATTGACAGTTGGATTCCTAGTATTTTCTCAACCAATTATAGTAAGACAGTTTCCATTGAAATTAAACTGTCAAACAGTAATATGAACATGTGGTACTATACATGGAAAAGAAGTCATGCTAAAATATTTTGATGATCAGCAAGTTACTTACAACCACTGAACTTCATTCTTTGCGTCAACCAAGATGAATAATCTAGTTCAAAGTGAAAGCAAGATTATTTTGCTTTCATGAATTCGGACTTCTAAATACCTTGGATATCGATCGGTCGTACGTCCGTGACCTAACAGCTCCATAGAAGTCCAATGCTGTATAACAAAAGAAAGACCTATAATTTCAAAATATACTCTCATTCAACTTTCAAAATATATTCTCATTTGTAGAACTGACAAATCGAGGATATTAAAGCACAAATATATGATAGAAACCTAGATGGGATAGTTGGTAGATAGCTACACACGAATATTTCTCAATGTTAAATTAAAGGGGCATTCGACAAAAGGACCCTCAACATTTCACTTTCTTGTCTTAGATCCACAATCTTTTTTCATAGTGTGGTAGGTCCTTTTTCCAAATTTGAAGACCTAAAATGTCCAAGTTACCATTTCTTTAAAAGTTCTTATTTATTTAAAAATAAATCATTAATGGGATATGCCATTAATAATGGTCAACTACCATTTCAAAAGACAAATAAAATTCAAAAACACAAATAGATATCAAAAATTAAAAATTTTGAATTCAGATCCTCTTGGAAGATTTGAAATTCAAAAATTCAAAATTTGAGTTTTTGGCAAATTCAAAATTTGCCAAAAAAGAAAAGTAGATTTTCCAAAAATTTTCCTTTTTACTAAGCAGAGTTCAGATCCTCTTGGAAGATTTGAATTTAAAAAATTCAAAATTTGCCAAAAAAACTCAGATAAATTTCGCAAAACCGCAGATAAATTTCACAAAAATTCAGATAAGCGGTGCTCTTCGGGCAAAGACTGCCCTCTTTCTCCGGCGACAATGAACGAAACCAGAAATCTTCTCAGATTTTCACTGCCCTACGCCAACTCCGATTTTCCCTACAACTTTCGGTCGTCTTTTCCGCAAACTCAGATCTGCGTCTTCCTCGTCAGAGACCGTGCGCCGAAGTAGAGCCCCAGACCACCTCTGTTCTGGTTCTACAGCAGTAACCAAGAGACGGCAGTTTGTTGTCTTCCGCTTTGCCGATGATGGAGCAACACCAGCTACGGCTTCAGCGACCAGCACGTAATCTCACTGCAATCATGCATGTCGAAATCGAGACCGGATCCTCCTCACTCTTTTTGCACAACAATGCATCCGGATCATCTGCCTCTCTTAACCAATCACATCAGCAATCGATCCAGAGCGATCTTCTTCTTCCTTGAGTCCAGCGATGCTCCTTCTCTGGCAACACGCAGCTGCAGCGACTTTGGTGATTAGATCGACGGGCAGTCGTCTTCTCCGAGAATCGAAACCTTTTTCCTTTTTTTTTTTTTTTTTTTTGCAACAAACTAACCCATGCCCTCATCTTTCTAGAAGCCGACAGCGACGAAATATGAATGAGGGACAATAGAGGATGAGAGACAACCCTTCCCCATGAATGAGGGAGAATGGAAGATTAGAAATTTTAAAATTCAAAATTTTATGCCTAAACAGTTGAAAGGGAAAATCAGTCATGAAAGTATCTAGGGACCTCGTCAAAATATGTCCAGTTGTATAGACCATAGACCTTAGAGAAAAATTTGTTGGACTAGAGGCCTTACAAGACCGTGCTGAGTGACTTTTGGCTAATTATCCCTAAATTAAAAGAAGCAAACTGGAACAGTGAAAAAGACAGAAGATTTTCATGATGAGAGCCTCTATTGCTTTGGTTGTGCTTATTGATTTTCTCACTCATGTCCTTGTTTCCCTGCTCTATCATCATAGTTTACATAAGAAGAAAAGGATAAGCATACAAAACAAAAATACAAGTAATAAAGACAGCTGTATGTCTATACTATAGTATTGTTGTCCACTTGACAACAGACTAGCATTCATTTAGGTAATGTGAATCAGGTGATAATCGCATGAAGTTCCACACACATAGCAAAGTGTCCATTGAATATAGACCTTTTTTCCATTCCCCCACCCCACCACTAGCCACCCATAAGTTGTCCACTTCCCCACTTTGACCCTCATCCACTTATGCCAGCAGGGCCACTAAATGCCAGTAAGTTTTCACCTCTATCATTATTTTTGTAGTGCCGCCATACCATGAATTTCTGGGATCACCCAGTGAACAACAGTCAAAGCTTTGTCTTCCTTGCGCTTATGGAGCTTAAGACCATCGCCCCTGTTATCCAACTGGAATCCCTTATCTTCTATGCTAGCCAAACAACCTCTTTTAAGATCCAATGTTCCTGGGAGTTCTTTTCCCTGTTGTCCCACAAGAACATGTCGTTTGATGTGGACGCCACCAAGCTCAAAGGGGAACACCTACCCTTTGAGATTGTTTTATTTCTCTCCTTCCTTTCAAATCAGGTAATGGTAAAAGGAAGTGGTTTCCATAGTATTTGACATGTGAATATATTGTGTCTGAAAACTATTAAATCCAACAATGAGAAAGGAAATACCCACAAGAGAAACCAATTTAAAAAAGGAAAAAAGGAAAGAAAAACACCTAAAAGCTTTGATGATTAACTGATGCTTCATCAAGCCAGCACATAAAACATATATTTGGAAGAGACTGACTCTGTTTGAGGAGATCAATGGTGAACCTCAGAAAAAATCCTCAGATAAGGAAAAAAAATGGAAGAAATCAGGGTTCCGAAAAAACTCTCAACAAATAATTCTTTACATTACATCTTCTTCTATTTCAAAGAGAGTTAGTCAAACATATGTTCCAGAAATGGGAGGCAACTAGTGTGGAGTGGAAAGTGATGGGGGGAAGATCAGCCACGAACACCCCCTATACCAATCAGGCCAATGATGCAGGGCTGTGCCCAGCCCTTTATCTAGAAGGCATGAAGTTAAGGCTTGGCGCAAGCCCAAGACAGCCTAAATGAGCCAATAGCAGGGCCTTACAAACACAATGAGATATGGCCTACACTGGCCCATGTATTTCTCACGGTAAAATGTCATGCCCAATCCCTACTAGTGAGCACTAAAATCAGGTTATACCCAGCCCATGATTGGCTTAGCTAGCACTAGAGGACCAACAAACCAGCCCATTGTGGTCCTTAGATGAATGTGTCTCATCTAAGTCAGGTGTGTGGCTGCAGTCTACAAGGATACCTCCAAGGCTACATACAAGTGTTTATATCAACCATCAATAGAATTTCTATGTAGGAAATAGATGTACCTTGATTAGGAAAGGTATCCACAATGCTTACAACTTCAGCCCTAGTTATCCCATCTTTCTCATACATTCTGTGGACAATATTTATTATGTCTTCACGGTCTGGTTGCCTGATTCACAACAAAAAACTCAGAAAAAATTGAGCAACAAATGATGATACTTCCAAAAAAACTTAAGAAAGAATAACTATCCTTATATTATCCTACAAAAATGCAATGTGAGGGATCATGGGATAAGTATGCAGCAAATTACTTTCTGTATGCATGTACCTTGCCGCTGCATACACTGGTACCATGTACATTACTCACAAAGTTCAAAACCACGAGAACCATTGTAAATGGAAAAATCCATGAATCGGAGTGGACTTCCTAAGTTCTGGTTAATTACAAAAAAAATTTTGTTGTTGTTAGATCCAGACTGCCACCTTTTTTCTCATTTTAGCTAATCAATTTTAGCCACTACTAATACAGGATGATCCATCCGTCGGTGGTGCAAGTATAAACTCAACTGGTATACTTGAGAACCAATTATAGGTCCAGAACCAATGACTCAAATGCTATGATGATCGACCAGACTTGGACCTTTATATCATCACAATAGATTTTCCTATATTATATCGCCAACAAAACTTAGGTGTTTTTTGCATTAAACTCATTGCCAGACTGATGCAACTCTCCTTTAAGGGCACTTGAGACCAGCACATGTAGTGGGTACTGACATAAAAGTACAAGGTACTAAGACAAGGCGAATAAGATGTTGATATGACTTAATTAGAGGGGCATGTTAGGCATTGTGGGGTGACTAGAAGGGATGAATAGAGAAGATCCAACATCCAAAGTCCGCCCAAAAGTATATGGGATAAGGCTTCAGCAATGATTGAGATGAAAGCAATTACATGAATTTAGATTTTAGGCTATAATATAACCAAGACCCAATTTAATTTAATTGGGCCCAACTCCAGGTATATAAGTCCTAGGATTGGACTTTGATCAGGTCTAAGTCTGGCTAACTGGACCCAAGCCCAGCTCCATTAAAGCCGACATCCAAATATCCAATTATTGTCGTTTTGAGTTAGTTACACACCATTCCACAATGAGGCTATATTTCTGGCCTTTCAGGAGTCTAGACAGAGTGGCAGTATGCAGGCATATGGAGTATGGACTGACATACTCTGACAAGGTTTCAGGTAATTCCTACGATGAAAAAATAAGCATAATATCTAATGCAGAAGGCCCTCTCAGGCTTGATTTGGCCATCTCACCTTCAAAGGTATGTAGATACAATCTCACTTCCAAATGAGAACATGGTTTCTTTTTTTTTTTTTTATAATAAGTAGTTCCAAATACTATATTTCAGTATCACATTATCAGAAGGAAAAGGATATTCCAGCCTTCACACCATTAGAACTTTTCCATCCTCCCATCGCGAATCAGAGGCGCATAGAGTGTTGAAAAATCATTTCCCGTTACAATGACCGGAACTCTGTGTAATATCTGATTCTCTCCGGTCCTGCCCAATGCTCACCCTCGTAGGATCGTCACACAAATTCATCAGGGTTCCAACAACAATTTGATTGTTGACTGTCATTTGTGTTTTTCCTAGATAAGCACAAACAAGAACAGATTAAATAACAATCTTCTTGAAAACTAAATGAAAAGGTAAAGACGTACAGCACAAACAACTGGACATTCACCTTTTATTCAAATCTAAAATAATTATAATTCTCATGTGTGATGCACACAGAAACAATAATAGGCATTTACCGGAAGCAAATCTATACCCCAAAAAAAACAAAAAAAAAATCTTCAACTTTACAGGCCATAAATGCATGTATAATTTGTTAGACACAAAAAAAAAATGTGTTGCAACTCAACAAATTTTCCTAATAGTGTCAATAATAGTAATATAAAGTAAGACACAATATCCTTCTGCTGATTGACCCATCCAGATGATGATGCACTAACAGTGTAGAATTCACCAAATTTACCCCACCAATGTCATTAACAATAGTCCTCAAACATATAATCCATCATATAAATAAAAGAATAACAAGTAACTCTAACCAAACCTGCCCAGCCCAGCATCTATATCATTGATCATCAAACAGCTCATCTTTCCCTGTACAATCAAAGAAGTTGTGAGAACATGCGCCATTCATTAAAAACAAAGAAAATAAGCTTCAAAATTTTCAAAGTAAAAGTCCTTAAAATTTCCAGATTGAATGGAAAAATAAAGAAATAAAATTTTCAGATGAGATGTGAAATACTATCATTTGTTCTTTTTTATTGCTATGTTGATTGTTGAATACTATCACAGAGAGAGAGAGAGAGTTATGCAAAAGAGTGTAATTATTCACATTTTTTTATCCGTAACTTAAACTTTCTTAGGGACGAAGGACAAAAGGGACTAGAGCATTGTGCCCCTACCCAACGCTCTTACATAATGACACCCACCCTAGGAGACAATCTCTACTCCCCTGGTTTGGCTAAAGCATCCACTGATCTAAACTCATGACAGAAAAATAAATTATTGCTAGAAGATAGCTCCAGGATTTTATTAAAATAAAACTAAAATTTCCAAGGGTTCGCTCTTCATTGGGAAACTGTGATCGCATTAGAAGAATTAAAAAAAAAAAAAAAAAAAAAAAAAGAGTTAGGTTATATCTAGTTACACCAGTCTTACATTAAAAATAATTTAAAAAAAGATCTTCAACTTCTTAAAATTAAACACTGGCCCTTCCTTTTTCTTAAAAACAAGATTTGTTATTGGGGCACCTTCCTTCCCCAATGGAGCATGGTTGAAGCACACACTTTACCTGGAGTTTATGCCTAATACTGCGAGATGTACACCATAAAAACAAGTCATGCCTCGGATTTGAGACATGGTGTTTTTCTAGAAAACTCACCTCAAGGCGAACCAAGCAATACTCACTTCTAGCTTTCTTGTTTCCACTTACTCTACTGGTATTTAATGGATGCAAATAAGAGAAGTCTTGTAATCAATTCATCTAAGGGTCATAGCTATTTCTTCATTGATCTTGAATGACATTTCTATTCTTAACTCCAAGCCCAGTAGTTGATTCTTTGGGGATCCTTAACACTAAACAGCGACGAGAAATCCATCTGATGTGGGTGGCCTGAGGACAATATAATAATGCCCAGATGCAGAAAGTTGGGTGCGGATACAACTCCACAGTCCACACACACATGGATATCCTGATATCCAAGACACATTGAGATGGTATCCTAGCCACAGTTTTCTATTCAAAGTTAAATTTTATTTTTTCAAGAAAAAGATGCAACACCACAGTAACTTGAGAATTTTCAAAACTTTCAGAATACTCAAGTTTCTTTGAAATATTGCTAAACAAAACTGCTATTTATGACAGTTCTACTATAAGATTCTTTATTCAACTTCTTTCATGCATTTCTATGATAATGAAGTTTTACCTTTTAAAAACACATACACAAGAATTTTAGAAAGCAAAGACACCGACACCAATGGCAGACTCATGAAATTTTTCTTTGAGGGATCGCATTGTAAAATATCTAGAACTGAGGGGGAGTAAAGTTTTCTAAAATATTTAAAATGCAGGGCAGCATGATACTTATGTAAAAGAGCAGGGCGTTTCATAAAATTTTGGGGGAGCCATGATGCCTCAAACCCCCTCCTCTCTGTTCTCTTTTCTCAGCTCCGCACATGGTTGGCATAGACACAATATGGGTGAAACTATATCCTAGAGGTGTCCGTGATTTATAGAGGAAAGTCCACCAATGATGTCGTGTATTTCTAGTTAATAAAGTTACGCCAGGCATATATACAATATTTTTTGAGAGTGTATCCACCAATTCTGCTTGCATAACAAGTGAGCATGGAAGTGCAACACCCATAGACATTACAAGAATCACCCACATCTTGAAATGATCTGTGCAAGAAGTGGATGATCTTGAAGGGAAATAACACCCACGCAAAGAATCAAATGAACGATGGGAAATGACACATCTCAGCTTGCTTAAATTTCAAATGGCCTAGACATTATAGCTTCAAAATCAAGGGCATAAAATCACTACAAAAATATTGGATAAGATCTAGTGCCAATTCATGGGCCAGCCGGGGAGGTGGTGTAGTAAGATGGGTGAGAGGGGGAAATGGGATCCCAGGTGGGCCCCAAGTGATCCAGGGCCCAATTTAGTCCAAGAAGCAATGTCATTCACAAGATCAATTTCCTCAGTATGTAAAATGCTTCTTTTAACCGATCCCATATTGATGGGATTATGTGGATGAAATCACATTGATATTTAAAATCCAAGGGGTCATTTTTCATCCTTTTTTTTTTCTTTTTCTTTTTCTTTTTCTTTTTCTTTTTCTTTTCAGTGCTTCTATTGGAGAGGTGATGAAGTAAATACCAAGGGTTCAAGCAGAAAGGAGGTCAAATCATAATTACATAAGCGAACGAATCAAATTCCATAACCAGACATACGTATATCAATAATTAAAGTAAAAGGGCTTCTAACTTGGTTCTAAACCACTTGCGAAGCTGTTCTATACCGTTCACGTATGAGTCTGCCAGGTTCTCCTGGAAAAAAAATGCAACAAGAAATATGAAAAAGGATTTCAACAAAATTATTGTAAATAGATATGATGAATGTTCTTTAATCAAAGGAAAAGACCAACTTGAATATTTCACATAAAAACATTCCTCAGGAGAAAATCTCACAAGGACGGGCATTCGAGAAATTTTTGTGAGCAGAAAAAAGTGTAACTCTTGTACTTCCCAACAGACAACAAAAAATGCAAAATAGAATAAGGGTGATAAAAGCAGTCACACATATGAGATGCAAAAAAATGTGGGAATCCCAAAAACCAATAGACAAGGATTTTGGAGTCAATTTGTGGAAGTCAAATACGTTTGGGCAATAATGGCTCTTTAGATAAGCAAAATGGTACTATTTAGGAAAATTTACATAAAACCACCTGTACTTGTCAACAATTTTATTTTAACAAATAACCACCCCCATTAACCTAACAATGTTGGTCAACCACCTTGACAAGCAAAGGCCTGTTTGTGACCACTTTCATGAACTCGAGGTATTTATTTAAGAAGGATAAAAACTTTCTTAGATCTAACTAATTTAAGATCAAGTTCAGGGTGTAACTCGTGATTAAATATACTTGGAATAAATAGCCAATTTCGCATTATCCCCCAAATTCATTTCAAATGAGGCTAGATCGAAGGGAACTTTTATCCTTCAGTTGCAAACTACAGTGGATTTAGAAAATCAATAGAAAACCAGCCACTGACTGATGGTCGAGGTGGTTGTTGACCAAGATGTTCTTAACAAAAGAGGTGGTTGTTTATATACGTAAAAAGACAGAATGGTTTTCTAATTGTCAATAACACAGGTAGTTATATGTAAATTTCCCTACTAGTCATCATAAATGTAAAAAAATGATGGTAATTGCATACAAAGAAAAAGAACGATAATAACGGCATGCAATGGGTGTTGCCCATATAGCCAATGTGCTCCCAGGAGGGATGCTTCCACCTGTAATAAACAACCCAATTCCCCAGCAGAGGTTGTGACCACTTTGTCGGCATGGATGCAAGATTCTATCCTTGTCAGTACAGAAACAAGCTAGACATTCTATTGTACCTGCTTTCTCCGATTCAAGTTCCCCAGCAGATATGATGACTGGTTCAATCCCCATAGCCTAAAAAATAAGTTCAGTCTGAAATGATTTTCCTTGGCCTTTCCCTCCCCAAATACCTATAAGATCAAAACTCTACCGTGTGAACAGTTCAACACTAAACAATTACAACATTTTAGAAATTAATAAACTAAAACTGAAGTGTAAAAATTATTGTGATTATATCAATACAAAGAGTGGAACCCTCAGAATCTTATTTCTTTGGTTGGTGAAGCCTCATGATCTCATAGGACAAATCTATTGTGGTGCAAAATAGAGAAGCAAGCAGTCAAGCAAGCAAAAGAAGCTCCCAGTATGGCAATAGAAAACAACTGAGAACCAAGACAATATGATAAAGAGCTAGAATAACATCTTGATGCAAACATAGTGAGTCATATACAAAGAAACAATGCACTTCTTACAAAAACACATGGCTGTTTGACAACAACTAGATCTCTTTTTTGAAAAAGGGGAAAAAAAAAAAAAAAAAGAGATCACTGAGAAACATCATTTTGTGCATGCCAGGATGACGTTTCAAAAGATTTGACCAGGGGGTTGGATAAAAACTAATGCTAAGAAAAGTGACAAACTGCTACTTATGATTAAACAACTTAGAAATTGTTTTTTTCTAGAAAAAGAAAAGAAAATAGCACTGAGAAAACATCATTTTGTGCATGCGAGGATTATGTTTCAAAAGAGATAGCCAGGGAGTTGGACAAAATCTAATGATAAGAAAGTGAGAAACTGCTACTGATGATTAAACAACTGAGAAATTGTTAGAATACAGGATTTCATGATTATAGTGTATGTCCTTGTCAACTCTAAATAATAAACTTCTCTGAGGGTATGCCAAGAGACAACAAAGGGCGACAAAAGTGAAAAACTTTTATCGTTCAGATTACCCAGGATTAAAGGAACTTTTGTGTTGAGGAGACGAGCAATGTAGTTCTTCACAATGTGGCATACTGTAAAAGGAATAAATTACACATCAATGATTAATTAGGAAGACCTTCTGATTAGAATGCATATATGAGCTGTAAACAGTGATCAAAACCTACTAATACAAAGGTTCCTTCATCCAGATATGTAATTTTCCAGAAGCTTTACACATGCACTACCTATCCCTCTGGGCTTTTGGTGTAATGAAATATGAAATAAATAATAAAATGTAATGTCTGCAGCTTTGTTTATTTATTAATGCCATCGGATGGTATTCCGAACATAAAAAATTATAATAAATAACACTTATAAAACCTTAGACTATAACAGCACTAAAACCATGGTTAACATTTGAACTAGATTAGTAATCACATCATAATGCTCAGTAGGAAATGATAACTCCAGCTTCAACATTCTTCAAGGCAAGATTAGTCTCCCACAGCTGTGATTAGCATCCTCAAGAAAAATTATCTTCAGCTGTTCTACTTTTGGTCAAAGATCCCATTATATGGTAAGTTGGACTCCTGCATCTTGAACCGTCAACCACATTATGAAGCCTCTGAATGGATTGCAATGAGATAGCCAAAGTGTCAACTTTTCCTTACTTTCATCCCCCAGTGCCCAGAAGCACTAACTATCACATTCCTGCACCTAATGCAGAAGGATCTTAAACCCCATTCTCATGAAGAAAAATATTAAAAACGTCCTAGTGAGTGCAAACATAGAACGAAGTCTTACTTGACGCTACATGATAGGCAGAAAAGCTAACCCATAAAATACAATATATAACAAACTATAAGAAGATTTTTCACTAGTGTCCAAATTTTAATGATGCAAAATGCAATAGTAGATTAATTAAAAATGATGAGGAACTTCGTAGAACATAAGCTATATATTCGATCAGAGATGCATCTCTAAAGATTTTACAACTTCAAAATATGATGGCAAAAGAAAGTGTACTGAAAAGTAATAAACATCAATCAGCCTTCTTTTGCTTGCGTTTGTTTGAATTCTTTTAAAATTCAAGTATATCAAGCAAAAGAAATTGGGCAGAATAACAAAGCTAAGATTCATTTAAGATGAATATATCAAAAAAACTATGCGCTGAACACCAAATTTTCATGTCTTAATCAAGAGAACTATAACTTTAACCATGCTTTGGCAAGTGGCAAAATCATGATAAGGTGTGTAAAATAGATGAAAGTAGAGTCTACTGTTATTTGTGGTCTGTTTTCCTATGAATGCGCTACCTCAGAAAATTTCAAGATGGATGCTTTGTCCTTGCACAGTTTTGTAGAACTTACCAATTTTATCCTGTAGAAAGGAAGGACGTGGCAAATCAGATCCAACATTTAGAACATGAGAACTATAAGAACTAACTGAAATTGCATATGCAATGCATCAACTAAACAAGAAATGGCAAAGAAGAAACACACACATCAGATTCAAGAGCTACCAGTGAGTCACCAACGTGCAATAAAAATTGTAAGGCCAAACTTGAAGGATGACAAATCTAAAGGGCTAGGATAGGAAAGATGTGGAGGGGGGCATCATGGATTGAAGATGGGTGAGCTTCCACACCAACTGGATGATGCACCCATGTGACCAGGGGCATTTGTTTGAGAAGATTGGATACCACAAAAATGGGGGCCAACATGGTCAAATAGAGTCATCAATCATCAGCACAGAATCTCCCATGCCACTCATACAATATTGAAGGTAAACTTCAGCTTGGAGAGTAGTCCTTGGCTATTCCTCCCCTACCAGCACTGTGTCACATATGTGACATCTTCAAAAGCACAATGTCGATCAACCTTTCCCAAATACAACCCATTCAACAGAGTTGGTGCACCCCCACCAAGTGTCATTCAAATTGAAGTGACAGACACCATTGGATCATTCATGTGCATAACTCTAATCACACCTTCTGCAAATGATCAATCCAAACATGTCTCACTCTTATCCAAGAGGCTCATGGGTCATGCAAAAGTGGTAGGTGATTGAGTGGGTTGAATAAAGGATAAGTGGGCCTCATGAACCATTTTTGGAGCATCTCCCTCCCTCCATATAATAACAAGTTAGTGGTCCTGATGGCAATGGACTTCCTAAAAATAAAGAAACAATTTTCTCTGATCCCAGATAACAAAATTCTATATATTAGGTTAGAAATATCTCTCAATATGTAGGGGTGGTTCTCATAATCTGTGTAGGGCTGTTTTGTAATTAATGAAAAGGATCAACTCTCTCGATTTCGATTTGGGATTTCGATTTGGGGCTGAATCTTTCTTCTTCCAAAACCTTTCTCCACTTGTAAAAATTTATTTTACTCTTCATTTCAATGTGGATGCAATGAACTAAGCAAACTACACACGTGAAACTGGCACACAAGGATAATAAAAATACTGGCCACCACATATAGTATCCACACCGGCATGTCACGCAAACCAAATTACATGCCCAAGTCCAACCAACCCCCACATTCAAAATAAAAGTAGCTAACTCCATTCCAACGCTGAGAGAGAAACTTCTTGAGAATCTTCCCTACTTTAGTGAAATTAGATTATGGTCACTGATAATTGTTCTAACATTCACTATTCTAATTTGGGCACATTAGAATCATTAAGAAAAACAAAGTAGCTACCTTTCTTCGAAAAAGATTAAAAGGGAAAACTCACCATGAAAACAGGGGCAATGTAGAAATCGCCCTGAAGGTACTCAAACGATCTTGTCACCTTTTGCCTGTAATCGAAAACGATATCCGCTGCAAAATTAAGAAATCAAAGAACTAAGTTGAACATTTTACAATCATGAATCATCAACTATGCCTCTGTGCATTTTGGGTGGCATGTGAGTCACAATTAGGGCACATCAAATGCAATCTGAAACTTTGAACAAGCAGTAAAGATTGAAACTTTTGGTTCTTACAGTCCTTTCCGAGGAAATTTCCGACGAAGAGATCGTCGATCATCCCTTTCCGAGCGCCGACGGAGATGTTCATGTTGTCGGCTTCTTTTCCGAGCCTGTAGAGGCAATCTTTCCCTTCTGAATCCTTGGTTTCCCATGATGATTGATCGGAGAGCTTCTTCTTTGATTTCTCGTCGCCTGCATCCAGCCGTTGGTTTCTTATACGGAGAGAGATGGACAGTGGGATTCGCTTCTGAGGCCGATCAAAGGGGGTTTGAATGGGATTTGGGAAGGATCTGTTGTTGCAAAGAAGAGACATGGCTTTGGTTTTTAAGGCTTCTGGTTTCGCAGAGACAGAGACGAATGACTGGAGGGAGCAGAGTGTATGAATATGATATTATGATATCCGGAACTCCAATGTGGGGCCTACATTGAGATCCATCCCCTCCAATCATATATTCCAAAGTTTATCTCAAAAGGAGTGGGCCCCACCGCTCGATTGCGCGCCGTGATGGAATCCTTCTGACATAGTGCTCGATTCAACTGTGGAACCCACCCCTTTAAAGAGGAGGATGTATTGATGGGGGAGATGAAACTCATCTTAAATGGTATAAATTATCTTTATGTGGCCCAACAATGGAGTTCTAGAAAAGTATTATATTGTTCCTGTGTGGGGACCCTCGCATGAACCAGCTCCTTTCGGTCTCGGAGAGACACGTCCATATCGGTCTCGGACATAGACCCATGCTACCTCGGTTTCGGCACTAGCTGCTGATATCGGGAAATTAATATTCAACTCGGTCGCTCCACCTCGTCCAGTCTTGGCTACATAGGATCTTGACTGCATTCCCTGGCCACGACCCCATCAGGGCAGGGCCCAAGAAGGGATTCGATGGGACCTTAGCCGTCAACAGATCAGGGCAAGATCAGGCCCAATGTGACTGGCGTTAAATGCAGCATGGGCTGATCGGACCCGCATTAAATGCAAGGAGGGCTATGACGGACCTTCATTAATGACTTTGTGGGCTGATAAGACCCTGGTCACATCACAAGGCCCACTGGCACAATCATCAAGACTGTTCCTTATATAAGGTACGAGCTAGACTAAGAGGGAGGTAAGCGTTCTCACATAGACAACCAGACTTCTCCCTTCTTCTCCTTCTCCTTCTCCTTCTCCGATCAATTGCTGACTTAAGCATCGGAGAGCCATGTGCTGCCCACAGCCAGGGTCCTCTGACTCTTTCTTTTCTCCTCTTTCAGGTTCAGGTTATCGCAGCTAGCTCCTCCATATATTGAGTAAGTCCTAGAAGGCTTCCTGATCTTGTGAGTATATTTTCTTGCACTTACAGTTCCAATCTTCTCCTCCAAGCACACTGCATATTAGTACAATAATCCTTCTAAACGAGGGCATATTTATCGATAAGATTTGTAGCATTATAATAAAAATCATTTAAAAGAAATTCAAATCACATAGAATCACTTTCAAACACAACTGACAGAAAATAACAGAGCAAAGGATGATTACAATAGGGGTGTACACGGATTGGATTGGTGCGGATTGGGCCAAATCCATCACGAATTCGTTAACTACGGATTGACGGATTTAGAATCCGTCACCAATCTGTGACTGTTAAAATCTGATCCGATCCAATCCGTGGAGGACCGGATTGAATCGGATTAATCCGTTCAATCTAATGTTAAAAGGAAAAAAAAAATTAAACATGTTGTAAAAAATTTACATTTTGACCCATAATTTTTTTATTTTATATTTAGACATCTTAATTTATATTTAGACCCCTTATATTTTTTATTTATATTTAATGTCAACAGATCGGATCGAATTGAATCCGTGGATTGAGGGTGGAATCCGCCACCGATCCGTTGCTAACGGATTAAAAAATTCTCAATCCGTCACCAATCCATTTACCTTTAGATCGGATAAAAATCTGCGGATCGGATCAGATTGGATCGGATTTACGAATCGACGGATTTTTTGTGCACCCCTAGATTACAATACCTTTTTTTCTTTTTAATCCGAGAGTCCACGGTATAGAAATGTAGTAAGAGAAGTTGGGGAAGTTGGATGGAAACAAAAGAGGAGAATACGTAGAGTAAGCCAAGTGTATATGAGATTTTGTGATGGAAATGAGGTTGTTGGAGAGAAGAGTAAAAAGAGGTAGACTGGTTACATGTGGAAGTAGGGGTACGTGAGTAAGTTATATACAGACAAGGAATATAACTCTAAGTCAAAATATGGTAAAAAATAGTTTTAAAATATTTGGCTTTAATATAGTATGTATCTTATCCAACTTGTGAGGCCATTAAGATACAAGTCTATTAAAGGAAGGAGGGAAGATTGAAAGTTCCCATCACATTCACAGACAAGGGAAATCCAAAACCATCTGCCCCACCACATTGTCCTGGCCCTTGATTTGAGGGCCTTAAAATAGGATCATGTGCAACCAAAAATAGTTGATTACGAGCCCAATGTGGGTCAGCCTGTCTTGAAGATCTATCAAATATTGATTTATATATGTCCAATTCCTGCAAAAGCTCACACTCCTTCCCTCTTTTGACCTCTTCTTCTCTGTCAGTTGCGAATGATGGGCTCCATTTGGAAATAAATAAAATAGAGATAAAGGTCAGAGCGAATTTTAAAGTACATATGGATCTTAGTAAGATGATAATTGAGAATCATACTTCTATGTAACAATTTATATCAGCCTAACAAGAGAACTGTTTTTTATGTCTTAGGCCGGTGATTGATCTAAACATATACTACATGGGTCTGACGTACACATCACGAACTTTTACATCTGCACTGTACAACGCCATGCCTGCTATAACCTTCTTAAGGGCAATCATCTTAAGGTATACATCACTTACATATAGTGATTATGATTTTTTTGTGGGGAGTTTCTAATGACCTACAAACTGATGATGGGCTGATCAGACTGGAAAAACTAAAGATCAAGAGGTTTCATTGACATTGTATAAAGGCCCCAATGGACATGCCCACCATGGATCTGCTGAAAGGTCGGGGGAGAAGGATTGGGTCAAGGGGACTCTTTTGCTCATCGGCAGTTGCACCTGTTGAACTGGTTTCTTTGTAATGCAGGTGAGCCCATTATCGATCCAAATTGCTTCATTATTAAAAAAAGAGTCCATTGTGGGCTCCCAACTCTTTTAGTAGATAAGGATTTGAATTTGTTGAGGAATGTGAGTTCAGTAGACCCTAAAATCTCTCTCTAAATTAAATTGGATCAAAATTGAAATCTCAATTGAGCTCGGTTGCGAAATTAAATCCTACCTCTATAATATATAAAGATATATTAATTGACAATGGATTAGAACAATAAAAAGGTGGGCCCTACCAGTATCAAACGTTTGGCCATCCCATTTAATCATTGTGTATTTCTTTTTTTTTTTAATTCTTCTTCTAGGGTCCTCTCATACACATACCAATCATAGAACAGGTATTAGATGTGTAGGGCTACATGTCCATCAGCGAGTTCAAATCCCAGAGTAGGCTTTTACTTCAGAGAAAATTGGAGTAGAACTATACAATAGACCCTACCAACTGAAAATTTGAGCCGCTCAAAAAAAAAAAAAAAAAAAAAACTCTAACAGAAGATACTCTATTGTAAGATCGACCGGGGAACTCCTAATAGGAGTGTGTTTTTTTTTAGCTAAATTCAAAAATCAAAATAGTATATGCTATTCTTGTTGGTGTGTGTCCATAGGAATGCCAAGAATGTATATCTAAAAAATGCTAAAACTAATGAAAGTAAAGACGAGTATCTATAAATGCCCATCAAATAATCTCTTCTTAATCTCTTCTTTTTCTACAATGGTCCATCAAACAAACAACCTTGCTGGAAAAGGTAGAATCAAAATGAAATGCCAGCCCAAAACCCAGTGTATCAGCACTATATCCACTTTGGCTGACACCATATCCGCAACTGTACTTTAAAAGAGTGGGCACAACATTTTCCGGAGGTTTGGGGAAAATGGAGGTTCACAAATTTGGACCAATGCTCCATATATTCCATTCAACAAACTCAAAGATCTAAGATGGGCCCCACATACTAGTTTGCTGCAACCATATTGAAGTGGACCCCACCCTTCACTGATTTGAAGCTGGCATGAACTGGGATCTGCTGCCCTCCTCTTGCTGTTTTAGTAATTAGCATTAACACCATTTTAAGATTTTTGGCTGACGAGAGGGGTACTCATGGGCTGGACCAGGTCAGGCTTCATCGTAGCCCAGCCTGCTTTGCTACTTGATTGACTTTGGACCTTGGTATATTATACTCAGGCAGGGCCTGCAACAATCAGCGGTTCTTGTAGTTTAGTTGGTAATTGATTTGCCCAAGCAAGGTTTAGAAAGGCCAAACAAGCAAGCCCGGTTGACTAAATGGGTGGGCTCGAGCTTGACATGTTTGAGATGGGCTGGGTCGTGTCAGACACAGACACAGATGGGCCTGGCAGGACACGAACCTATGTCTAAATTCAGTCTGAGCCTGGATATGCCTCAGCCTGCACCACAAGGGCCATGAGCACCCATGCTGAGGATCTGGCATCTAACACACAGTACCAAAGCTTCCTGATGAGACTGAAATAAAAAGAATCCCAAGACAATCAACTGTGAAACTTCCTGATGAACAATGATCCATACCTTTAAATATAAGGAAAACAAGTAAAGAAAATAAATGAGACATATGTTCACAACAAGCATCATCTGCAGGCAAAACTCATAGGACTGATGTCTCCAGGACTCTCTCTCTCTCTCTCTCTCTCTCTCTCTCTCTCTCTCTCTCTCTCCAACACAAGAAAGGGTATGGCTTATGAATTTTCAATGAAGTGCAACAAAGCCAAAAAAAATGGATAATCCAAAGTATCAAATACATTGACATGATGCAACCAAATATGTTATTGTTACTTGTTAACACGAAGAAACATGGCGTTCCAAACTGAAGAAAGCAAGGTAATAAAGGAGATAAATAAACAGTATTAATAAAATATTTTAGGCGTATACCACACATATCGGCTTAGCTGGGCTTGATGAGAGGAGAGACTTGGGCACGGCTCCCATTTTCCATCTTCGAGGCAGAAGATATCAATTGCGCTCGACCATGGTACTTTGTAATAGATGCAATTGCGTTTCAAATTCAATGAAGGAGGAAAGTCCCTTACAGAAAAACACTTGGGGACATTACTGACCAAGAATATCACTCCATCTTCAATGTTCTCAACCTTCACCAAATTCCATCTTGAATCTAACTTGAATACATGAAATGCCACGATTTTCAATTTACCACTGACGTGTCTATATTCATGGAAGACCACGTAAAGCTCCTCATGCCATTTGATTAGATTCCTATAACAGGTAAGATCTCTATCATCATCATACACACCAAACAAGGGATCTGGAAGGAAATGCCTTTTAGCTTTTAATCTAAGATGATGATCCGACTCCAAAACCAGCTCTAAGATCTTGGTCCTCCCCAAAGCATGACTGTCAATAGCAATGATCAACCCATCACAAAATATTATCTCCTTGAAATTGAAATGTTCTACGTTGGTAAAATATTGTCGAGTCCATGACTGATCACCCAATCTGCACAAGTAAAGATCGTTGGTTATCATATCCATAGCTGCAACCAAACAATTGTTATTGATGGCCCCATCGATAGAAATAGGAGCTGATGAAAGATAAAATAAAAACATTTGAGGCAACGACACAGTTTGTCGATTATCTGAGTCATTTATGGTCGTGACCGGAAGGTAAATTTTCACTTTAGACAAAGGATCTATGAGGAAAATTTCTTTTTTTCTAACTAGAATTGGGGTTTGCATCACCAACCAGCCCTCAAAAGATCCAGAACAGACCAACCCTTGAGGTCCTGGGACATGCAGCGTGTGAGTCATTCCATCTGAGAGACTGAAGAAACTGTAGTCACTTCCGCAATCACGCCCGAGCTTTAACCAAGGGAATTGGGGAGTGGAACAACGTTTTGCAACCCATCTCCAAAATCGACATACAGCACTGAACCGTATGCGAGTGACTGGATCATTTAAGCAACTAAATACTAGTTCCATGACATCGAGATTCAAAGATTCAAAACCAAATTCTTCTTCCCCACGGGTAAACAAGTCCTTTTCACACTTCTCATCAGGATCTTTGCATCTCAGTCGCTTACGACAAGTATTAAGGTGATATTTGAGTTGCTCAGGTGGATGCAGGTGAAGGCGGTGTGAACAACGTTTTCTAGTCATCGGAGTAATGTGACGCCCTCACAATTGAATGAAGCCTTCCTCTGAAAAAATAAATCACGTCATGTCAACGTTACAATCAAATTCCAGCCATGCAAACCATTAGTGTATACAAAACACACACACACACACAAAATGAATCAATTGGACAAAGGAAAAGCAGGTGCTACACTAAGTTGTGGCGAGACCACTGCAAAAGAAGAACGAAACATTTGTCAAAATTAGTGGAACTCATCCATATTCAATTGCAAAAACCAAACTCCACTAGGAGCAATAATTAGAAAGAACCAATTAGAACAGTATAAGTCACTAATGGAGTCTGTTTCGATTAGTCTTCACACATCTTTGGGAGCCAAACCAACAGCATCTTCATGCATTGGAGTTGCCTGGGAGTCTACACACAAGGCTTTCACACCAACAACCTTATACAGGATTAGCATCACAAACTTGGATCCCGAAAAAGGATTATTACACCTTCTAATTAGATTGGTCAATAATCTTTCACTCTTAGCTCAAGATTGAAATTTCTAATTAAGGCTCCTAAAGATTTTGACTTGCACATCTTTCTAAACTAGAGCAAATTAAGATCAAGTTAATGTTCTCAAGATAGAATTTCCTAAACTCCAAGATCGGGCATGTGAAATGACCATAGTGGCATTATTAAACATGAATAACACTTGGGGCTTATTTGCTTGGATAAAATACATAGGAATTCAATAATGTAGGAATTATTAGGGAAATGAGCTCCATTAAAAGATTATTAAAGACGCGAGGGATGAAGGATATAAGCTGATGTAGATGAGACCTTCGCTTTCATCGGTATTGAATAACTAGGGTGATGGCTATGTATTCATTTCATGTTCTTCACAATTTCCATTTAAGGGGAGGTTATTTAATGGTCATTTTTGGATATTTATCTTTGATTCTTCATTTTTAAACACTTAAAAAAAAAATGCAATCCTAGGTATTCAATTACATGAAACAAGCAAGCCCTTATAACCCTATTAGTAAATTAGGCTAAGCCTGTGGTGGTTTTGTTGAGATGGTAAGTCTTTTTTGGTTGAAATAGTTTAGTGGAGCCACTGTTTGTTGTTCACTAATAAAAATAATCCATGTTAAGTGTTATAAATTCATTATCGGACCCAATTAACATAATTTAAACCAATTTTACATTGGTTTTGTGGAAAATTTCACAACTATTGGACTGGGGTCCGCCCTCATATTCTTCACTTATATACAAATTCTTTACCCATGGATCCATAGTTAAATTGTTCAGTAAAATAATTTGTATCCTATTGTAGTGTTATAAACCTGAAATCAGATATATCGTATCATTTTTAAAAACATTTTCAAAGGAGTTGGTTAAGAAGGAAACAAGCCCAGATTTCATGTTGCAGATCTATTCTATTCCAACAGTTTCAATCGGCATTGCATTCAAGAGCAAATCCCAAAGTTTAGGAGCAATAGACATCATACTCGAACAAACTTCTACACTTCTACACCATAATGGGTCAACCAAAGGTGAAAGAAATGACTCTAAATGTATAACGATTAAGCAAACAACTTAAATAGAAGTCAAAAGCAATCCTGGCAAAACTTCTACACTTTTACAAAGATGTTCTCCATCTATATATACTAGCAAAACATGCCAGTCGGCAATATAAATCCTAATATTAAAAATAACAAAAAATTAAAATAAAAAAGTTTTCTTGGTCTAAATTATATTGAGATGGTACAAATTACAATCAAAAGGTGGTTTAAAATCAATTAAATATGTTAATTCAACAATCTTTCGTAATCAGAAGAATCATTTGGTGTGTCTATCACATTTTATATATTATTTTAGTTTCTCTATCTCCGACTTAGTGGATTCCATATTTTCAATAGATGTTTTAATTGGTTTCTAACAATAGCTGCCTTCTCTTATTCAAGAGTTCTAATGCACAAGTTAAAATAGATTTACATGACTATATAAATCTATTGCTATATTATAAGATTTCTAGCATTTTCCAACATGGATAACTCCAATCGTTGTACAAAATAATAATAAATGCATCTCCATTTCAAAAAGGATTCATGTTTTCATATTCAAATGGCATTGGATACGGGAACAATTATGTCTAAATTGTGTTTATGTAAATCTATGGCCCACCAAAATATCCAAACAAACCCATGAGAAGCTTATACATAAAAACCAAAAATTGAAAAGAAACCATTGTAAATGAAAAAAGATAATAAAATAAACCCATATTAAAAAATGAAAAAATCTCAAAAATATAACGTGAAAATGAAAATCCATATAATGAAAATAATTTAGAAGATTAAAAAAAAAAACCCATGGAAACCCAATACCCAAAAATCACCATCATGAGAAAAACCACAACCAAAAGAGTTTTCAAAAAGACCCCAGCACCATCTACCCATCTTAATCTTTTCTCTCATACATCTTCTCATCTAAAATGAGGTGTGTTTGGCGGTGAGATGAGAGATGAGGAATACCTTGGAGTTTGATATAAAAATAAGTGCATAGAAGTGTTAATAAGAGGGGAACTTGGAATGTTGGGCTACAGTAATTGCATTTGAATAAGTACATATCTTTTTGACGTTTTGTATTTCCCACTTGGCGTATGATGTAGAAAAGTTTGCCAATGATATGATGGACACTGATTATTCACCAGCCTCTAACAAGAAGACCATCTTCTTGTCAGAGACTGGTGAGTGGTGAATGATCAAAGTCTGAGAGGGTGGTTTGGTGCTTCATTTTCGGAAAAGAATTCTCACTATAGATAATCTAAAGAGGAGAGGAAGGCTAGTGGTGCCTGTGCATGTTTACATAGGTGTTACGCCCCGACCCAAACTAATTGTGATTAAGGCTAATTAATTAGGATTAATGCTAATTAAGAATGAGTAATTGGGGTAATGAAGATTAATGGCTAAAAAGAGACAAATTAGTCTCAAAAGATACATTAAGCATAATGGAATGAAATAGAATTGGTTAAATGAGTTTAGACTCAAACAAGGTAAGCTAAGGACTTTTTCGTAAATACGGGTTTTCACGTATTCCGTCAAATACGGAAATTCTTGATACCAACGTGTGTATCTCGAATAGTACGTTGACTTTCATAATAGATGCGATTTCATTTGACCTCAAATTGACCAAATGAGGCTTCATTTGACTCAAAATGTAATTACACTCAATAAAAGGGGGTTTTAGTGTGAAGAGTCATTTCACCTTAAGCAAACCCTAGACACCATTTTCTTCTCCCTTCCTCTTCCATTCCTCTTCATCAAGGGTGAGATTAGGAGTGGTTTGAGTGGGTTTGAGAGAGAAGGCTCCATCTTCATCTTCTTCCTCAAGTCATTTCCCCATTTTTGAAGTGTTAAAGCTTGAAAGAGAGCCTAAGACCTCTTTGCTTGGAACTACAAGTAAGTAGTTGGTCTTCTCTTAGGATTTCCAAGTTCCATTGGTTGTTTTGTAGAGATTTCTAGCTCAAATAGCTCATGAGTTGTGTATTTTCATGTTTTCATGGGATTAGGGTTTGATTTGGGGGTTGTAATCTCAAGCCAAGCTAGGAAAAAGAGGGTTTTTGCCACTAAGCTTCAAGAGAGGCAAGTATAAGCATTTACTTGTGATTAGTGTTAATCATTGTAAAAGTTCTTAGAAATTCCATGGATTTAGGTTTTGTGCATTTTCTATTGAATTTTGGAATTGTTTATGGATTGGTTAAATGGTTAATGGGTGATGCATGAGGAGGGAACAGGAGGTTCCAATGTTACTGCAAGTATATGCATCTTCTATGGTTTTGTGCGTTATTGAAGTGTTTAGAGTTCAGGAGACTCAATATCCAGAAGTTTGCTTCAGAAATCTGAAGCTCTGGAATTCGTCATGGGTTTAGTTCGGCTAGCCGACATGCTAACCGCCGAACTAACCGCCAAAAGTCCACAGAATGGTGCGTCTCTGGAAAGCTGACCGCCATCTAACCGCTAGATTTCAGTTAGCCGAAATTTAGACCGCTAAGCTGACCGAATTTAAGTCAGGAATTGCCAAGCTTCTGGAAACCTGACCGTAAACTAACCGAACCTGGTTCGGCTAGCCGCCAACCAAATTTCGGCTAACCGCCAGGTAACCGCCAAGGTAACCGAACTTGATACTGACCAAGACATTGATTGTGAGTGAAGTTTGCGGGTTTTGGATTTTTACATAAACTTTGAGTATTTCTTGTAAGTATAAGTACTCCTTAAAATTTGTTTTAAAACTAAACTTCCATGGGTGATAATTACGGGGACTATACAATGCACACATTAAATATATAAATGTGATGTCCATCAAGAATAACACGTGCATTTAGAAACCAATGGTTACACCCAAATGGTTAGTCTAGATTTGAGACAGGGTTGAGAAGAACCATAAATGGTTAGTGAGTTCTCTCATTGTATCGTATTCCACATCGTTGGATCCCAATCTAGTGAGATTGATATTACCGCTAATCCCTTCTCTTATTATGAAGAGAATTATTGAATTGAATTGAATCCAGAAATGAATTGCTTGTTGGAAAGCATTAACTCTTGAGTCTGACACTACCTAGCTATGGTATTAGAACTTTAAATGAGTTCAATGAATTGATAAATGAAACAAATGACTATTCTTACTGCAGTAGATGGATTTGGGGGCGTTCTGGAGCTCCGTAGTGATGCTAGTTGTCCCTGACCTGGACAAGTAAGTCCCACATATTCCGATCATATCTATGGGTATTAATTGATGCATTCCATTTGGAAGATGAATCCTTCTTTTGAGGGAATATGGTAAATTAAATGAGGTGAAATGAAATGAAGTAAATGAATGAAATGAAAGCTATGGTAGTGACCGTCTTGTACATGTCTATTGATTAACTCTTAAGTTTACCTATTGTCATCGTAGGAATTATCTAGACTTGTCTAGAATGGTAATTATTACTAAATAGATTTAATGAATTCAATATATGTATTAACATGTGCTATTACAAGACCTGTTTATACATTGTTGAACCGTCGTGTTCATTAGTGTTATTGATGGCATTACATGCCCGATTGCCCTTGCCGGTCCAGCAGCGCCCCCGGCGGCAGCGGAGGAGACCTCTCCGGTTCCTTGAGGAGGATTAAATGAATGGAATGGTCGGGATACAATTTGATATGGGTATCCGAGTGCGAAAAAGAACTATAACATTTTGAAAAGTTATTTTGTATAATCATTTTGAAATGTAATTAATTGTGATTGCATGGTGTTTTGGATATGCACCGATTGACGAGCAAATGTTGGGAATGATACATGTATAAGGACTTTGTTTATTGATATTGTCAAATATATGTATGTTTCCGCAAAAATTATGTATTTGACAAGTTTATTGAGATTGTTATCCCTTGTGGATTCCGTTTTAATTTCGGTTAATTCGGAATTTACGGGAGTAAATATGTGCTCACGGCTCGGGATTATCGTAATTCAGGCCCGGGTCGTGACAATAGGTATCGGCCCGGGGTGTTACATATCAATCCCTCTAGTAGTTGAAGAACATAATGATAATGGATGGACGTTTTGAAGGAGAAACCGGAAAAGGAAAGCACATTGTCGTGCGTATTTGAAAACCCATCTCTAATATTAGTGTAGAGCTGGGAAATCCAATCACCACTAACAACAAAAACAACAGAAAGAAGAGAGAGAGAGAGAAAAAAAGGCTAGAAAAAGCAATGATAGGCATCTGCATTACCTGATGATGCTCTCTCTCTCTAGAATCACCACTAACAACAAAACAACAGAAAGAATGCAAACGCCAGTGTGCTGCAAAGTAATAAAAGACATGGAATTAAGGCGAGCGAGTATGATTTATAGAGTTCTACATGGACGAGAAGAAAAAGAAAGAGTCCCCACCCTTTTTAGAAAGGAAATTCTTTGAAGTTTGAACTGGTATAAGACTAGGACTAGGAGTAATTAAATCCTAATAAAGACACTTGGAATCATATTTAAATAAATAAACTCTATAATAATACTCTTTCATTGATGAAGTCAAAATCGATTGAAAGCAGCATCCAATATATGTAATAATAGAAGTAGGATAGTTACTCTCTCGTGCTTGGAGCCTTGGACACAAACCAAACAAAAGACTTTCTGATTAAAATTAAGAAAATCTAAATAAAATAGGAAACCTTAAAAATATTTACAATCCTAATCAAACAATAACAGAAAATAAATAAATAAAACAAATAGGATGGATAAAATACATTACACATTACGTACAGAGACAGAGCACCTGGATGACAGTGAGGACGTCGTCGCTGCTGCGGCTTATTTTCTCCTCCTCCTGTATGTTTATTGTCCTCCCCTGACCCCTTCTTCATTTTCCATTCTTTTCTTCTCCTCTGCTGTTCTTTTCACTTGCCCTTTCTAATCCCTATCGAGCTAATACCGCTGCCCTAGTGGGCCTTTCCTTTTATAGATCAGGCCCTCATCTAGTGGGGCTTTCCTTTTATAGATCAGATGAGATCCCAGGGCCCTGTTTTTTAGACTCAGAAAGGGGGAAAGAAACAACGGAAAGAAAAACGGAGGATTTTGTTTACAAGGACGACCCACCCCCCGGGCTGTTTAGACAACCTCAGTAACAATATTAGCGTTCCAACTCCTTTTACTTCTAATTGGACTGGATGCATGGGCATATATGGCTATGGAAAATATTAGATGAATGCACCCAGCCCACCACCTACACTGGTGAGGCCATTACCAAGCCCTTCAACGGTAGGGTCGGGCCCCAGGGCGTAAAACAAAGAAAATTAATTTTGGATTTTTTTCATGTGTCATGGAGCCCGAGTGTGAATACCCTCAGCCCTTATCTTTTCCCTGAGGCGCAATTGAGCACCCACCTTTTTTTTATTTTTTTCAACATGTGGGGGCCGTATGGTCAATCTAATTTCATCAGTTCCACAACCCCAAACTCACCTAAGTAATATATTTCTTAGCATTACTATATACTTATTTATTAAATGAGGTTGATACTCATAACCACATTTGTGGTGTTAGTGTTCAATTTGTGGACCAAAAGCACAACATGTTTTCCCTTTTTTCTTTTTTTTTCTTTCGTAATGTTACAATTTTTTCCTAAATCGCCTAAGCTAATTGGTGAGATCCACAATTTTATATGACCTCTGCACCTAATACAACTCATACACTAATACCAAAATAGAAATTCCTAATTTAAAAGGAACTTGACCTTACTAGAAAATAAGATGCCAACGCAAACAACTTTCATAACACTTGTCCCCATGGAATCAGTTCATTTTGGGAAATTACAGAGACCAAACTCTTATATATTGACACTTCGGGTCCGCTGCTGCGTTTAAATTTACTTTGAAGTGTAATTAATTCATGGCATGCAGAGGAACCCAAGCTTTGGGTGGTACAATGGGTCTCTTTTGCAGCTATACTTCTGCCCCCAATTAGTTTTTGCCATGCCAAATAGTTTTTTTCTCATTTTCCGTCGCAAGTTTGGATATTCGTCGGTTTTGTAAGTCATTTGGAATTCTTTGTATAGTGAAGTCTACTTTTCTTGCTGGAGGCAAATCTAACACTTCTTTTGAAAACATATCTGGAAATTCACAGACTACAGGAATGACTTCTAATTTCTTCATTGGCTTCTTTTCAGTGATGAATGCAATGTAGCATTCACAACCACTTCGCATCATACATTCAGCCTTTATTGCTGAAACAAATCTCATATCAAACTTCTTCTGAGTTCCTTCAAACAATACACTTGCATTGGCTTCATCTACTTTAAAAGTAATGATTTTGCGGAAACAGTCCAAACATGCTCTGTACTTCGCAAGCCAATTCATGTAAAAAATCACATCAAAATCATTCATAGCCAACACTACTAAGTCTGCTGGCATTGACACATCTCCAATTTTAACACTATATTGGGATACATACAATTCATATACTACTTTTCTTCCCAATGGAGTAGTTACAGTAAAATCATATGATAACTGTCTAATTTGTTTTTGCATATCACAAACAAATGGTGGTGCTACAAATGAATGAGTAGATCCAGGGTCAAATAATGCAACTGCTGGTCTATTATCAACATAAATTATACCTTCCACCACATTAGCTGCAGCTTCAGCTTGTTCCCTATTCATAGCATAGACTTGTCCTGCAACCTGAGGCCTATTTTGTTGTTGCTGTTGCTGTGGTTGTTGTTGTCTCTGATGTTGTTGTTTTTGCTGTGGAGGAGCAAGAAATGTTGCCTGACCCTGAGGAGGCTGTTGCTGTGGAGCTCGGTTATCTCTTCTAATTCTGGGATATTGAGTCATTTTATGTTCCATTGAACCATAACCTAAACATGCCCAGTGTTTCTCCAACAAGCCTCAGTTTTGCGAGCTTTTCCACATGTCTCACAAACTGGTTAACTTCAGCTTTAGCGACATGTTTTTGCCTCTTGTTCTTGAATTTGCCTCCTTTTTTAAACCAAAAGCTACCACTCCTCATAGGACTAGCATTTGTCTCTAGTTCTTCCCGATGAACTTCTTCAGCAGTATATGCTTTATCTACTGCATAATCAAAATGAATAGGCATCTGACCTGCTACGACCATTTTCTTGTAAACTGGGTTCAAACCATTTATAAACCTCTTTTTCTTCTTCTCTTCTATATCTATCAAGTCCTTGGCATATCAGTTGTGTAAAAGTATGCACATACACTGTCATAGTCATTTGCCCCTATTTTAAATTCAGAAATTCTGATTCTTTTCTCTGCCTCACATGCTTTGGAACAAAGTTCCTTTGAAACTGTGTTTTGAAAGTCTCCCAAAGAGTGACTGCAGGTGCTTCAATTACTGCACTTCTAACACCCTTCCACCAATCCTTTGCTACATCCCGTAGCATGGAAAAAGCAAGCAACACCCGCTGCTTTGGGGTACAAAAAATTGTATCAAACACATCTTCAATGTGTTGTATCCACTCATCTGCTGCTAATACCTTTTCTTTACCATGAAACTCAGTGGCTCCTCTCTTCCAAAACTGTTCATAAAGAACGTTAGGATCTTTCTCCTTTGACTGCACTACCACTTGAGTACCCACATTAGGTAGTGGCTGAACTGGTAGTGCTTGTGGAGTCTGAATCTGAGCTTGCATCTGCGTTTGCACTTGTAACATCGCAGCAATCTGTGCTTGCATATTCATTTGTTGTGTTTGCATATTCAGTTGAACTTCATGGCTCTTAACCAACTGTTCTAAGATAACAGCGAATTTAGCATCGCTATTTGGAGTAGGAGGATTAGGTGTAGGACCTTCATTCCCACTAACCACATAATCAGGGTTATCATTCTCATTTCCTCCGCTTCCTGAGTCAGATGTCATTCTGAAAATAACACAGGAAGATAAGATAGATATTTTTATACTTCCATCATATATATATCACATATAGTGAAAGCAAATCACATTTAGTGAAAGCAATTAAATCACAAATCCAAAATTAGGATTTGATTCGTAATCTAATGTTTCCTCACCGTGTCGTTACATTTTCTAAGGATTTTAAAACTTTCTTAACTCTTTCACTTCCTCTTTAAATTTTTTTTAACTTTGTCACTTAGCTCTGATACCATACAATAAGTATGACACGACTCGAGCCCGAGATTATGATTAATACGAGTTAATCCCGTGTTGCGTCGCATACTTACTCCCGTGAACTTCAATCACATAAAATTCACAAGGGACATCAAATACACATTATGCGAAACATAAACAAATATACATTGCTCATGTATAAAAACAAAAATTCATTTACACTATGAACAACCATTCACTTGCATATTTATATACAATGCAAGGAATGAAAAGTGTGAAACGTTTCCAACAATTTCTACAAAGTTCTCATTTCATTTATGGGGATTTAACGGGAAAAACCCTCATAAACATCCTATTAATGAATTTAGACCCAATAAAACCTGACATACAGAATGGGCCCTTAACTGACATTTCTCTTTTTTTTTTGTCTTCTAGTGACATAGTTGATATCGACTATCATCTTTAAATACAAAACCGACCGAAATTGCTTTTAACTATCATTGTCTTCTTCTTCTTTTCCCTTTTCCCCTTTCATCCTCACTGGCGATTGTTCAGTCTGAACGGTGGTCCCAGGGGGTGGTCCCCTATCACATTCGCTCTAACTTTTCGAAGATTCGACACCCTTTCGACGCACATGGAGGTATGTCTGTTTTCGTTGTGTATTTGTGCCCTAAATTTGGACTGGGATTTATTGTTTTTCGACTGGTTTGATCCTTTGAAAGGAAGCGACCTTGCAATCTACTTCTAACTTTGTAGTTTCATTAAAATGCAATTTTATTCACAGTGTCAGATTTTGTCCATGTAGAAAGGGTTGCACCGACTGTCAGGGCTGCGGTTTTTGGATTTTGTCGTGGGGTTCAGGGCTGCGGTTTTTGGGTTTTGTCGTGGGGTTCTCTGAATCATAGTGAATGGGTTTTGAATGAAGATAACAGTTTAGTGGAATTTACCAACTAGATTCCAAATTGCAAATGTGAAGTAGCCCGCTGTATGGTTTGAGGAAGAGATTTTGCTTCATTGAAGCATAGGATGTATGCTCTCTATTTTCAGTGACTTTATCCTCTTTAAGCAAGAAAGGTTGCAAGTGCAGTTTAGTCACATAAAGAAAGTACTAATTGGGCACGATCGAAGTGGATGGGAATCACACATCACTTTCCCAAACATGCAGTGTACATTTTTAAAACTCCTCATTTACTCGAAACCCAACTGCATTATCAATCAAACAAAGATATGTATCCAAGAACATTACTACATCATTGGCTAATTAGTTGCCTAAATAAAGTTTTTGGCAGTGGAGGACCCAGGATTTTTGTTTGGGTGGGGCGGATAATGACAGGAGGTGACAATCGGCAGTAGTCTGAAGGATCTTTTGAGACTACATACATCCAAGTATAAGAAAATTAAGATGGTCTAAAACTCTGCACAACACAACTCATAATAATTATCCCCCCTGAAGGATCTTTTCTACTTATTATTATCCCCCCTGCATTGATTTCTTTTTGTACAAAGGAAAGGCAGGTAGCGTTCTTTAATTTTCCCACTACCATTTAACAAGATGATAGAGGATTTGTACTCCCATTTTACTTTTTGGGAGTTGTCCTTTACACAGTGAGGGACATGTGGGGTGATGCCTGTCCTGCACATGTGGTGCATAGGCTACAGCCTAATTGGACTTCATGTATAATACTGGATTTGATTTGGGCCGACTGCCCCAGACCAAGATAACGTGGGTCCGGCCCTGGTTTTTGGTTCATACCATGGATCGAAACCCTTTTCCATCACAATGTACGACTACTTTTGACGTGCAACAAAGGTTAGATATGGGTGGTTTGTTCGCTGTCCTTGATGTTATGTTCCCAAAGTGGCAAGTTAGATGTAAATTTTGTTCGTTTTTATTTATTTATTTATTTATTTTCGTTACGTGCTTTTGTATATGTGGTCATTCCACTTACATGTGGTGGTTTGTTAATGATCAATATAGAAAGAGTTATGTAATACGGGATTACTTAATATGTGGCCTACCCATAGCTACCCATTGAGAGTATTATAATATGGTGTGTGGGTAGTGGAGTACTATAACTAAATATTAAATTCACCTCCACATACGACATTACTTATATCGATTAGTTGACTCCAAAATTGAATATATTACTTTCCTTCTTTGTGGTCGTTGTGGGCATTTTGTGCTTTATGTTGACTGACACTTGCAAGATTTGTGGATCCACATCATGCACCATTCCTTGGTGGAATGGTGGACAGTGCTTGAAGTAATGAACTATGAAGGAGTGGTCAGTCATGCTTAGACTGAGTAAATCAATGTTGAATCTTTAGCCATTCACTAGATATCAGCTTTCTTATTCAATGATATAAAATAATGTGCCCCTCTGTACATTAGTTCCCCATGTCTAACATGAGGCAAATCATAAACCATAAGTGATATGGACTCATAACAGACCTTGGCATCAATTGTAGTTCTATGAAGATTTAGAAATGCTTGCTCCTATATAAACACAACCACATTCCACTTTCTTCTTTACAGGTTCACGAAGAGAACACCAATGATGCCGAGAGAGGACTCCTATTCTCACAAATAAATCATATTTCAGAAGGCATTCGTCAAGGAGAGGTATAATGTGGACCTATATCAATAATATAACTATAATTTCAATCTCTAAGCTGGATTGTATTTTCCTTGGAGTCACCTCAATAATTATTGTTGTTACAGGAACTTGGTCGCATGAGATGTATCCTAACAAACCCCGACAAGGATATATGGGTGCTGATAGACACTCAGAAGCAATACGTACGGCGGACGGGACTACACCACTTGTCGGAGATAGATCGTATGGTGATAGACCATGCGTTGATAACAGCGTTGATTGAGAGGTGGCGTCCAGAAACAAATACATTCCATCTGCCAACGGGGGAAGCAACTATAACACTTGAAGACGTTGCTTATATCTATGGTTTGCCAGTGGATGGCCCGGTCGTAACCGGTCGGACTTTCCCTGGAAGGTTTGTAGAGCCAGTGTGCCAGGAGTTGCTTGGGATCACGCCCCAGAAGAAGCAAGACTATATTGGCATAACGATAAAATTTAAGTGGCTTGAAGACAACTTCAAGCCTTCTGCCTGGCAAGATGATGATTTTAAGATTAATAAAGATGATGAGATTAGAGCCACTCGTGCTTATCTGTTCTTTTTGGTGTCCGGGCAAATCTTCATACAGACTTCCGGTGCAAGGAGTCCTGCTTTTCTGTTTGAGTTGTTTAAAGAATTCAAGCCTTACGCATGGGCCCCCGCATGCCTTGCAAACCTTTATAGAATGCTTGCAAAAAAACTTGGTGGGGCGAGGATCCACAAGTGGCTGAAGGAAAGGGAAAAGATCAACAAGAGGAGGATAGTAAGTCCTGCAGGACCCCCACGGGACCTTTGCAGCTTCTACAGGTGATTATTTCGCAAGCCTACCATTTTTGGATAAAAATTTAAAAGCTAACGTATGACTGCATCTTGCTGTTTTCTATCACAGATATGGGCTTATTCTAGAATGACCATTGGACAGTGTCCTCTGCCAGATCGTAGTTGGAAGAAGGACATACAATTTCCGTTGTTCAAGACATGGCATAGGAGGTTGGGGGAACACCCACCCCTCGCAACGGTCAAGGAAGTGAGGCACCAACTAAACACCTTGCCGGCTGATGGGGTAAAGATATATTTGGTTTCCAAGACAATTTAACATGTTTTTAATTTGATTACCTATTGCATGTCTTACTGGATTCGTTTGCATGACCGTATGCAGTTCACTTGGCAACCGTACGCCAACTACCCCAAGAAATTCCGATTGAGCGTACCCAAAGGGGATCGCGATCTTTTTTCATCCTCGACCGTTCTATTGTGGTCTGGGTTGTTGAGCGCCATAACACGTGGCGAGTCATGAAGCAATTTGGGCTCAAGCAACTTGTAACCCCTCCCTTCAGTATTCCATACGTGAGAAGAGAACGTGTCGAGAGAGTGGTAATTGATTACAACTTGTATATGGGTGAAGAGATAGCAGGATTGTGGGCTGCGAGAAGGCAACTCCGATTGCACGGGGAGGAGTGCACCCAGCTTGCACATTCTGAAGAGTACTTACTCTGGTATGTTGCCAACACTGTCCAACACATAGGCATGGTCGAGCACAGGGAGGGTACCGAGGCCAAAGCCCCTGCTCAGCAGGAAACCCCAGTTGTTCCACAGAAATTTGTCAATATTTTTATGCATAAGCATTGATTTTTTTCCCATCATATGGTAGTAATGTTGCTTTGAACTGATTACATGAATTGTGATGTATTCAGGTCGAAGAACTTGTTGCTGGCTTAGAGCGATCTTGCGATCGGGCGGACAGGAGGAAGAAAAGCATGTCCAGGCTGGCGGATTCCGTCGGAAAAAGATTAAGACATTTAAAGCAGCATTCGAGACATCATTCGAAAACTTCAACATGAAAGAGTGCAACAGCTCAAATTTTGATGAGGATGTAGAGAAGGTAAACCGCCCAGCCCGAACTTCAATTTGCTATTTAAATAGTATAACGATGTTCCTTACTGTTTATATGCAGACAAACACTGGAACCTCTCGCAGTGCTCCACCTCAGGCTGTTCCCGATACCCATGCTGGTCCTGGTCCAACACACACTGTTTCCCCTCATGCTGTTCCCGAGACTGATGTTGGTCCATCCCACATCAGTGTTCCCTCTCAGGAAGCTAAAGAGAGTAATGCTGATCCGGATTTCATTGGTCCCTCTCACATGAGAGTCAAGAAAGCTGCTCAGAAAAGTATAAAAGCGAAAACTTACAAGAGAAAGGGCAAGAAACAAAGTGATGACGTCCCAAGTAAAGGTCAGCCAACTGACTTACCCCCATTTGAAGAGGTGCTTGACACCCCCCCAATAGCCAGGGCATTGTTCGACACCCCGGTGTCAGTTCGTAGTGATTCTGTGATAGTTGCTACAGCACCCCCCGCTACCATAGTGTCTTTGATTTGGCGAATAAAGCGATTGCCCCGCATGCGTAAGGTGCCTGTAAAGTTTTCAGATTACTCTCATTCTATGGTGCATTCGGGCTATGTGTTAAATGAGCAGGAGCAATTCTTGGTCAGCGGTTTCAACGAATATTACAGTACAAAGTAAGCGTGAAAGTTTCCTTAGTGTTTTTACACACTGTACCCATCTTCATTAATATATTTGCTGTAATAATTGTGTTTATTAACAAACATCTCTTTCATGCAGAGGAGATGAACTAGCAAGTATTTGTACAATGGTATCCAGCAACGATCTAAAGAAAGCACTTGAAGAAGGAACTTGGCTGGACACCAATCTTATGTACTATTACTTTGAGATTCTGAGAGACGGATGTCCCACTGCTTTCGTCGCGGACCCAAGCATATCCGTAAGTCTGTGCTAAATTGTCATTCACTTTAATTTTAACAAACCCCTCTAATTTATATCACAACTGAGTGTTAACCATTCATATTGTGGATACATTACTGTATGCAGAGTTGGTGGCAGGATGGATCCGATGCCAGTATTGAAGCTGCCTTCGGCAAGCATGGCCACAGGGTATGGGAAGCCCGAGAGTGTCATACTCTAGTATTTGTACTACACTACAGGAACAATTTCACGTTGGTTGTAGGCTACGTTGATGAAAGAAGGTGGGAATTCTACAACAGTCTGGCGGGTGATCGTTTGACGTGGAGTAAGGCGGAGCAGTTTGTAAGTATTGTAAACTTGGTTTCACATCCCAACTCAACTAGGCCAAAACTCATTTTTAAAGCAAACTTCTTACCTTACCGCATTCATCTCCTCCACCATAAATCACACAACACAGTGAGAGGTCTTGTACTAACATATCACAAACCCAGGAGGAAAATGTAAGCAAATGTAGAAAGTAGGAAAAACTAGTTTTCTTCATATTACTTTGTCACACTATTGCAAGAATGAGTACGGATGTCTCTATTAATTTTGTGATTTAGTCCGTCTTGTTGATTTAGGCCGTCTTATCGAAGTGTTCGAGAAAGTCCTGTACCAAAATAGCTTCACTGACTGTCATAGAATCAATTTCGAAGTGTTAGGCATTTCACTTAATCTAGGACTGACCTCGCTTTTTGCTTAATATCAAAACCGACTAAGCTTGGGACTATGAATACTTAATTAAAGGTCCAAATTAACAGCATAGCCCATTAGCACTCAGGTTGCAAACAGGTTGGTCCTTTGCCATGTTATAGAACTTGCTGTGACTCAGTAGAACTCAAGCGAGTTCAGATCAATAGAAATTCAGAAACTCGGTTCTTACTTCTTAGGGGGCTTTTGCTACACTTTTTGGTTAGCTCTGTCAAAACTCGGAAACAAGTTGGGTTGCTCAATCAAGACTCGAGTTAAAGTTGAACATAAGTTTTTCGAAGCTGATTCTTTTCTTATTGATCACATCTAGTCAGACTGAGTTTTGACTTGTTCAAATGAATTGATTCTTCTTAGTTATATGCAATCTAGCTGGATCCAACTAAATGGATAGATTAGATTGATGGAAACCTTTCATGTTTAAAACAATCTTAACCATCCTTCGGATTAGGCAATGGTCAAAAAGTCAACCCGTCAGTGTGTGCGTAAGCGTGTGAAAAAATTGAATTAATGCACAGATGTTTCAGATCACTGAAGTCTCCAAATGAAACTTAGTAAGCTGTAACTTGCAGTGTAATGATTGCATCAAGGCATTGCATTTCTAAGGGATGGTAGGTACTTACACCAATGAAATGGAACTGATGGCATTTCTATTAGTCGCCTTTGGGAGGTGGGGGAGAAGTGTAATAGTAAGGAGGAGGAGGTGAAGGTGATGGGGATGGAGGAGATTTGTAGTAGTATGGAGGAGGCGATGATGGTGATGGTGGAGGTGGGGATTTGTAGTAGTATGGAGGAGGTGGGGATGGTGGAGGTGGGGACTTGTAGTAGTATGGAGGTGGTGATGGTGAGGGCGGAGGTAGGTATGTATTTCTCCGTCTTATGGAAGAGGGATAATACAAGTTCCTTAGAATGAAGGAATAGAACCAGGTGTGGTTCTGGGGTGTAATGGACAGTATATTTATCAAAGTGTTCATTTTGCTAAACAGTTTTGATATTCTTTATATTTCAGTTATTGTTGTTTGATTAATTTAAACAAAATTAATTAGCTTCAACTATACTATTTGTTTTGTTGTGATTTCTGTTTACATTTGACCCATATATTGGTAATCATGACTGAACTTCATTTGACTTTTAAAGGACGTAATGATCAATGATTAATGATCAATATTCATCCCCCATTTTGACATTGTTGCAGATTGGGTGGTTGAACGCTATGTATATGCATTTTGGGTAGACTGATCCATTTCTATGGCCTATACTGATCAAGGAAGACATTCCTCATCAAGACAATGGTAATGATTGCGGAGTTTTCGCTGTTGCATTCGCTGAGCATTGTGTTCACCGCCGTCCGATCACATTTACGCAGTCCGACATCCCTTACTTCCGAAGCAGAATTGTCATTGAGTTATTCAAGAGAAGTTGGCAGGTTAATGCTAATAGGCTGAATCTCCTGACTTGTTGAACCTACCGATTTGATCATTCTGAGTTGTTGCGGTTTTTGGCCGGTTGTTGGAGACCCCGAATGACATGATTTAATTCATTTTTTTTTACTTCGTGTAGATGAAATTGTGGACCTTGTGGGCACTGAAATTGATGAAGAAGACATTATGATTTTTTAAAGTCGTTGATTTATGTAGTGGGAACACTTTTACTAACAATGGTTTGTTATTTATCATATTCTAATGTTTTGTTATTATGTATATCATGGAATGAGAATGGAATGTTATTAGAATGTTATTAGCATGGATTGGAGGAATGGAATGTATATGGGAATGGTCATATGGGAATGTGAATGTCTGTACTACTCCCAGAGAATGGAAGCTGTGAATGTATTCAGAATGTTTCTCAGGAATGTGGTCATGTTGTTTTTCAACAACAAATAGTCGAAATCGACCATTATTACAATCGATATCGACTATTTAACTGAACACGAAAAAACAGAGACATAGTCGATATCGACTATTTATCTGAAACATAAAAACACAGGCATAATCGATATCGACTATTACTACAGTCGATATCGACTATTTAACTGAAACATAAAAAAACACAGGCATAATCGATATCGACTATTACTATAGTCGATATTGACTATTTAACTAAAACATAAAAAAAAAACAGTCATTTACTATATTCGATATCGACTATTTAACTGAAACATAAAAAAACACAGGCATAGTCGATATCGACTATTACTATGGTTGATATCGACAATTTAATTGAAACATGAAAAATACAGGCATAGTCGATATCGACTATCTGCACTTATTTTAAGATGAAACAAAACAAATGTTTTTTTTTTTGCGCTTTAGATTTGGCCAATATCTCAAAAAGGCTGGAAAAATTAAACAATTTGCATCCACAAGAAATTAATAGAGTTTTCAACATATATTAACCACAAAAAGGAATTCGTCCTTACAAAAAAAAAAGACATGGGCATAACACAATATGCCCTTCCAAAAAATGCTTCAACAAAATGTACAAAGCCCCATCACGGCAACATCTTTTATCACATTTATACAAAATACTAACACCAACCAAAAAAGGAGTTCACGTGGACTCTTGCATTCCCCTTTCAAAAAATGCTTCAGTAGACTATACACTGTCCAAATTGCTGTTATACAAAATACCAACACCAACCAAAAAGGAGTCCACGTTGACTCTTGCATTCCCCTTATACAAAATGCTTCAGTAGACTATACACTGTCCAAATTGCTGTTATACAAAATACCAACACCAACCAAAAATGAGTTCACGTTGACTCTTGCATTCCCCTTATACAAAATGCTTCAGTAGACTATATACACTGTCCAGATTGCTGTTATACAAAAAACCAACTCCAACCAAAAAGGAGTTCACGTTGACTCTTGCATTCCCCTTCCAAAAAATGCTTCAGTAGACTATACACTGTCCAGATTGCTGTTATACAAAATACCAACACCAACCAAAAAGGAGTTCACGTTGACTCTTGCATTCCCTTTCCATCTTCAAATTTGCGAAGGTGGATTGCGGCAACTTTGTCGATTATGCCCCCTCTCCTTACAGTTACCACAGGTGACTACCCTCCGTTGGCGGCCACAATCCTCGGTCCGAATCCTATTCTTCTTTGGCCGCCCTGGCTGTTTAGTAGCTCGTGGTGGCAAAACTCGTTCATCAGATGTCTGCTCCCATTGTTTACTGTCTCAGGTAGCATGCAACACTTCACTATACGTTGTACGATATACACTTGATAGGTACCAATATTCGCAGAATTCATATGGATCATAGTTTCTAACTCTCATTGAAGCCAATGCATGAGAACACGGAATCCCCAAAATCTCCCATTTTCGACATGTGCAAGTCTTGCGTTCAAGATCGACGACGTCCACGTACTCCGCAGATTGTACCTGAAACTCAACTAGACCAGCCACACGAACATGCAATCGTCGAGCTTCTTCACTTTCTTTTTCCAAAACTTTCTCCGCATAAGGTGTTAGACGGCTTGTAATTGCTTCCGATTCAAGATGGCGCTTCTAGTAAAATTCCATTAGCTTGGCCCGTATTTCCTCGACCTGTTTTGTAATAGGAAGGACCCTTGTGTCCTTTAAGAGGCCATTTGTGCATTCTGCAGCGTTACTAGTGAGCATGTCATACCGCCGTCCTTCTACATGTGCATCAGCCCAACGTTGCCTTCCAATTGAATCAATGTAAGTGAATGCCTCTTGGCTGACTGCCCGAATATCGGCCATATATGCATCATACTCAAACGGCCTGTTTGCTTTGGCAGCACGCCAAAATTTCATAACAATTGCCGCATCACTGAAAGCTACCCTAATATTCTCAGCAATGTGACGGCAACAATAACAATGCTTTGCAGAGGGTATGGTGTTCAAGAGCGCCAGAATAAGACCCTTTTGGCGGTCCGACACAATAGTCAAATTATTAGGCTCACCCAGCGCTATATGTAGGTTTGCAAGGAACCACTCCTAACTGTCACGTCGTTCGGCTTCCACAAAGGCAAAAGCGATGGGGAAGAGCTTATGATTGGCATCGTGTGTAACGGCAACGAGCAAGACACCTGGATACTTCCCTCGGAGATGTGTCTCATCTATAGCAATCATTGGTCTGCACGTACTAATGAAAGACCTTAGACAAACTCCGAATGCCAAAAAAAATCTTCTGAAACGGTCCTCAGATGTGGTGTCTATGTTTGTTATTGTGCCCGGATTGGTCCTCTGCAGTTCAATACAGTAACTAGGCAGCATTTGAAATGACTCTTCGTAAGAGCCTCGCACTGCACGCAGGGCTATCTCCTTTGCTACATGTGCCTTCCTGTAACTAATAGTTGTCCCATATTTCATTTGGTAGTCGTTCATGATCTCTTTTGATTTCAGATTGACATTTTGTCGGACTCTATCAATGATGAACTTCGAAATTAGCAATGCTGACGCCTGTTTATGTGCCATTCCCATCATTGGCTTCGAGCATCTATGGACAGGATTATACGTACGCACTTTGAATTGTGGTCCTGATTCCACGATAGAGGCATGAATGCGCCAAGGGCAATTCTGATCTTTACAGCATGCTGTCACTTTGTACATGTTTTAAGTGCTTCAGAGTAAAGTTTTCATAAATTGCGAACTTAGCCACAGTCTTCCAAAATGTGTCACGATCAGGGAATTCACGGCCAACCCACATTTCACATGTTGAATTGTTTCCAATGTCTACATTCGATTCTTCAGGTACCATGTTGTCGATGAAATTAACACCTGAATGTTCACTTGAAGGACATGCATTATTGATTGGATTAGCCCCGGCAACGTTGCTTTTGTCCGAGCCCATCACAATCACTGAAATTTGTCCGGTGAAATTATTTTCATCAAAATAATTCTCATCACCATACTCTGCCCCATCCTCTATATTATCAACATCAATTTCTTAACCTAAGGTATGATGCGGACTTGTAATGTTTCGAACAGTCGAAAAATGTATGTCATTATCTTCTTGGAGATCAACTGTAGGAAGCTCTGGAACGACTGTCCTATCTTTCACTTCTTTTCCCTTGCCATTTATCAATACACTCCTCGATTTTCGAAGTAAACATGAAACCTACAGTGCATCAACAGATAACAAAATGCAAGTAAGGGATTGAGATTAATATTTGATAAAGTATAATTTAGAATGCAACAAATTGACAAAGTATGATTTATAATACAACAAATTGACATACTCATATTGTTCTCTTCCTTTACATTGTCCATTGTTCCAACTTTTAGAAACATATAAGTAGATCCCATTTGTATCCTAACCCGATGCTTTGATCATTCTGTTCACATCATTATCATCTTCAATGCTAGCCAGTGAAAATGCACGTCCATTATGATGAAGGTATTGTATGCTTAAACTTTTAGTAGATGAATCCCAATTAGATGCTTCAATTGCTTCGGCAACTAATGACCCATATGTTATGTCGGTTGATACATACCTCATCTTCTGCTTTCCTCCGTTATAGATGGGACGCATAATATCAAATTCAAAGTTTCCATCATAGTGGAATATGATTAGAACCTCGCAATCTGACATGCTGTTTATAAATATAAAATTAGTTTATAATAGTGATAGGAATAAAAGGTAAATATGTATACATAAACAGTGCCCATGGTGAAAGGCCAAATGTATGTTTAAAGTAAATGCATTGTGATATTCTAAGGGTGTACTAATTGTATTGTTCAACAATGCCATACAGAGACTATGCGCATTTTAAACCCTCAACCAAAAAGGGATTATGAAAACTAAATAAGAAAGTGTAACTGTAGGAGCATATCCACCTTTTATAACAATTTCATGAGACAAGGCAAATATGCTGTTAAAATTTCTAAATCTTGTAAAAGGAAATAGATGAAAATGAATTAACATGGGGCATGAATGTTGTGTTTTAGTTTGGGTTAGGATAAATAATACAGTGAAGAAGAGAAGTGATTTCTTTATTGTCAAATACATGTAAATTTAAAACCCTAAACCCAAAAACGTATGTGCAAATTAAAGATGGTAGTGTCACTTTAGGAGCAAATATCCACCGTTCAAAACTCTAGATGCACTTGGGTGCCATTTTCTGGGATAGTCAAAAAATTGCACATTTAAAACACTAAACCCAAAAACGTATGGAAAATCAAAGATGGATGTGTTTTTTTCGGAGCAAATATCCATCGTTCACAACTCTAGATGCACTTGGGTGCCATCTTCTTGGACAGAGCAAGGTCATTCATTACTTGTCTAGGGCTGGTAACATATAAAAGGAAGAATATGAATCAACAAATTGGGTGAATGAAAAGTTTTGGGGAAACCATCAAAACTAATAATAAAGATTCAAGTGTGTACCTACCCCTCTTAAAGGAGTGCAACCACCACCCTTAATGGAGTGAATAAAGAGCTGCAGCTCTTGTTCGTCGCCAGGCAGTGTTGCAGACGCGAGGCGAACGATGAAAAGGGGAAAAGAAGACGCGAAACTGGGTATGTAACCTATGAATGAGCGTCGATATCGACAATGTCACTAGAAGACAAAAAAAAAAAAAAAACGTAACTTAAGGGCCACTTCTGTCTGTCGGGTTTTATTGGGTCTAAATTCATTAATAGGGTGTTTAAGAGGGTTTTTCCCGTTAAATCCCCTTCATTTATTGTTTCCATTCTCCAAAAGTCACATCAAATGTTATCGCCTCATTTCCACTCGACTAATCCTCCTAGAGGAACCGGAGTGGTCTCCTCCGCTGGTGTTGAGGCCTTAGAAGGACCAGCATGGGCAGCTGTGCCTATAATGCCATCAATAACACTATAAATTTGACAATTCAGCAATGTACACTACACCAAATTAGGGTTTTTACGGCGTGCAAATTACGGTGTGCACCTGATGCACGCCGTAAATGATATAAAATTACGGCGTGCCTGAAATGCGAGCCGTAAAAATTCTGTTTTTACTCTTTTTAACAGCGTGCGTGTCTCGCGTCGTAAATGAGTGTCAATTACGGCGTGATCTATGTAGGTCGTAAATGAATACCTTTTTACGGCTACCATCGCACACCGTAAATGTTTTTTTATAATTTTTTTTTATTTCTTATTTTGCCGACGAAAACAAAACGTTGGTAAAGTTCTTAAATATTTTTCCCTCTCTCGCCTCCAAAATCCCTTTTTTCTCTCCCAGTGACCCTCTCCCTCCAAAAGCCCTCTTTCCTCTGTTCTTTTCTCTCATTCTCGCTATCTCTGCTCTTATCTCACTCTCGCTCTCTCTGTTCTCTCACTCTCGCTCTATCTTCCCTCAAAAGCCCTCACTCTCTCTCTCTCTCTCTCGATCGGGATCGATCTAGGCACCACGTATTCGTGCGTCGGCGTTTGGCAGCATGATCGTGTTGAGACCAGGGGAACAGCACCACCCCTTCCTATGTTGCCTTCACTGACTCATAGCGTCTCATTGGAGATGCTGCCAAGAATCAGGTCGCCATGAACCCCATCAACACCGTTTTTGGTGAGTTTTCATCGGTTTCGATCTTTATTTTGATGATTTATGGTCTCTGTTGGCTGTAGATCTTGGATATTTGTTAGATCTGGATTTTGCTTCTTTTTTTACTTAGATCTGGTTCACTATCTGTATGTTTGATCTGAAAGACCGTTCTTTTTTTAGAGAGTTATCTTGGCTGTATGTTTAACCTGTGATCTGATGTTTATTTAGTGTCTGAGATCTGATTTTTTCTATGTATTTGGCTTCTTTCAACTATATATCTTGCTTTATTTGTAGTTTTCCTTACAGATCTGTTAAATGTTATGCTTTGAATCCAATCAGAGCAACTTTACTGAGTTCTATCCATTTCGATCCTTTGCTTTTATCAATTTTAGGCGTTCTCCGTTAATTAGATCTAGATTTAAATTTTAATCAGTCTTCGATCTGATTTCGTGTCAAAACGATTTTAACTTTCATCTAGTCTTCGTTAGCTTTTTAGATACATATCATGGTTATATCTCCGATTTGCGTTTGATCTTTGTTTGTTTATGTGATCTACTTTTTTTTTTTTTTTGAGCTTATTTCCAGTGTAGATCTTGCCTTTTCTTACTACAGTGGGAACTGAGATTGAATGTTTCTGCTAGATTTGGATTTCATTCAAAATTGCTTCCATCGAAGCGTTTGAGTTGTCCAAAGCTTGATTCATCATTATCATCAATTAGGCCATGGCAAAGTTCATTCACAATTTAAAGATCTACTGTCTTAAGATTGTTGAATTTTTTTTTATTGAGATGGATGTCTGAATCCTGGATCACAGTCATTAAGACAGTAAATGCCGCCACACAGGTTAGCATTTGCAAAGGATTGTAGGCAGGTCTGTGTCTATGATAAATCAAGCTCTGTATTGCTATCTATTGGACTACAACTTGCAGGATTGAAGACCAACTTTGGACACTACAATATGCACCCAGAGTAGAAGGCGATGGAGCTCATAAACATAGACCACAGAGAGCAAGAAAACTTGAGAATTGCACATCCAAGATGGACCTTTCTCAAACCCTTCTGGTTGGGCTTTAGCCCTGTTTATATTGAATACAAATTATGCACCCATAATAGAAGGCTATAGAAATCATAAGACTACAGCAACAAGAGCAAAAGGGCTTGAGATTTATACATCCCAAATGGACTCAGGCCCTGTTTATATAGACTACAAAGAGCAAGAGGGCTTGAGAATTGTATATCATCAAATGGACCTAGGCAGTATTTATACAGACTGAAAAGAGGGTGACAGTTGCCATCTAACTAAAGAGTTCGAGATGCAGTACTTGTAACCAACGGAGATAGTGAAATGGGTCAGGTGGTTACATCATAGACCTGAGCTTTCATCTTTGCAACATTTCAGAGGATGGTTGTAGCTTCTGTGGAATATACTAAGCAATGATCTCACTCTTCTTAGGAACAGAGCTGAAATATACCTATCCCCACAACATCCCATGAACATAAAGAGTTATTGTCTCTCATTTTTAAAGATATGCATAATTGAACTGAAAAGGTGACTTTAAGTTCAATCTATAGTAATTGTCAGACAATACAACACCCCAGTGCCTGTTAGAGTATTAGAGCATATAGAATTTTTAGCAAATAGACATGAACATAAAGTGAAAAAAATGTGATTTTGCGATGAGCTTCATTGTCGTACCTATGCAAATGGTGATACTCTCACTGATTCTCAAACGAGCTCGAGTGAAGGCACTGGTGAAGGATAAGAGGGCTGCCCTCGATGCCTTTGGAACTTATGTTGAGGTAAGAACTCAGCAGGATATACATGCGTATCTAGGACATTTGGTGAATGCTCTTTAATGCGTTATCTTTTCTGCGCATCTTTTGTTTTCTCCAATGGTTAATCTAGAATATGATAGTTTTTGGAAAAGGAGTCCCCTGTATTATTTCAAGGGATTTTTTTTTCTCACTTGGTTCTCTTGTTTTATGTGAAGTCCATGGCTGGAGATGTGTTAGGCTCCGTCCCGAGCTAATCCCGATTAGCTCTAATTAATCAAGATCAAGACTAATTAAGCCGATTTAAATGCTTTAATGGTGATTTATCGCCAAATGAAGTTGAATTAGCCTAGTGTGGTTACTATGAGTTTAGTAACTAAGATTAAGAACTAAATGGAATGAAAATGAGACTCAAATGAGCAAATTGAGCAAATTAAAGGGTTTGTGTATAAATACGGATTTATATGTATTTTGTCGGATTCGGAAACTCTTGATACCCGCATGTGTATCTTTATGAGTACGACAAATTACATAAAAGACTTGAATGGATTCGACGAGAAATGAATCAAATGGACCTTGAGTTGACTTGAAATGGAATTAAAGTGAATTAGGGGGGGGGGGGGGGTTAAATGCAAAAATGGGCTTATAAGATAAGATGATGAACTCAAATGAGTTCATTCATCTCCAGCAACATAACAGCAGCCGTTTCACCTTTTTTCTTCTTCTTTCTTCCTCCATTTCTTCATCATTAAGTGTGAATCAAGTGAAGGAGCAAGTGAAGGAGTTCATCTTCTCCCTCTTCCTCATCACTTTCTTGAGTTTTCTTGGAAATTAGAGCTTCAAAGAGTGGATTTTTATCTTAAATCCAAGCTAACCAAAGGAGAAACTTCACATAAGGCAAGTGATGCATGTATTTATGCTTAGTGAGGAGTTTTCATTGAATTTCATGGAAAGGAATGGTGAATCAGTTATTAGCATGAATTATGAGTTGATTTGTGGATTTTTAAACCCTTAATTAGATTATGTTAATTATGGTTGAATGATAAGAATGAGTAAGATTAGTCTTCTTATTATCTCCATAAATCAATTGCTCATTAGGTACATCAGTGGTGTAAGAAATAAGGGAAGAAAAAAACTCAGTTCAGCAGCTGAAACCGATATGGGCCAGCCGGATTGGGCCTGCCCGAGTGGGTCGGCCCATTGGGCCAAAAAGGCCAACTTCGAATGGCCATAACTTTTGACCCATATGTTCGATTTTTTAGTTTTATATATCGTTGGAAAGCTCTTGGAATGTAGAACCCAATGGTATACACCTCTTAGTGAGCATAGATTGGGAGATGAAGTGGATATGGGGACAAGTATAACCGGGCCTTCCCAGGTCGACCTGGCCCATTGAGAAATGTCCGGAAAGTGTAGTTTAAGTCCGAATTTCCGGGATTAGAAGTTTAAGCTTAGAGAATAATATTGATCATGTTTAGACCATCCTAATTGTTAACGAGGGTTATTCTAATGCACACAGACTTAAGTAATATCATCTATAGTAATACGTGCATCGATAACGGTCGTTTCACTTAAGGGTTGGTTAGAGGCTTAATTTAGAATTAGATTGAGATTAATAGGAATTGTTAACAGGTCTGGCACTACCTAGTGGTTTCCGAACTCATAATGAAAAGTAACAATGAACTGAATGACTTGATAAATGAAATGATATTCCTACTGCAGTAGATGAGACTGGGAGCGTCCGGAGCTCCGTGAGACACCAGTGATCTCTGATCAAGACGCTGGGAGATCTCACCACACTGGACCGAAAGGTCATTGACTGAAAAGTCATACACTGAAAAGCCATTAATAAATATTGAACATTATGCATAAATGAATATGAAATGCTTCCTTTTGGAAGATTAAGTTAATAGAATGGAGTTGAAACCCCTACTAGTGTAGTTGCCAGTGTATTATTATGATTAATGGTAGTCATTATGAATTGTTTAGCACTATTAAGCAATGAATTGTTAGGAATTATGAGATGTTATAAATATATGTATACCTTGTTGAACCGTCGTGTTCACGGTATTACTGATGATATTACAGGCTCAGTTACCCGTGCCGGTCCTTCCGAGACCGTCCCGCCAGCGCAGGAGGCCCATTCGCTACCTCCAGGAGGTCTAGCTGAATGGACGTAATTCAGAGAGCGGGTTCATTGAAGTCTTTTGGCAACTTTTTAGAAGTTGTTTATATCTTCATTTTGGTATTGTATGTACTGTATATGATGTCCCCTGCATTGTATTAAATATGCAGTGGTTGATAAATGAACGATGTAAATGGACTGTATAGTTTTAAAGTAAAGTGTTTGATTCATTATGTTAAATAATTGTCAATGTATTTTATTTGTATATTTCGCACAACTGTACATTGACAGGTATTATGCAAGATCCCTTGTAGATTTGTTTTAACTTCGGTTATTTCGGATCTACGTGAGTAAGTATGAACATCGCGACCCGGGGTTAACCCTAATGACTCTGATCTCGGGTCCGGGTCGTGACAAGATGCAAGTGATAGATCTTTCCTTACAAAGGCTTTGAAGGGAGTCCGTGCAATCATATGCCCTTCCAATGTAAGTTGATGTTACTCCAATCATTTTCTGGATTTAGTTTTTTGCTAAGAGCACATCTATGTATCTGGGGCAGGTGTGTGCGGAAGATCAAAGACATCATTATTGGACCCCACATGTGCCTTGACACAGGAACAGCAACATGGCACATGTTTCTGAGATCCAAGCCATGTATCACTTGTTCCCATCTTGCATGTTCCCTGTCCAAATGACCAGCCTAGTCCCTTCATCTGATGGGCCATAGTGGAAGTAAATGGACTACAAATTTTCCAACAGTTGCATTCATCATACAGCAACAGTTCACTTTGATTAGAGGATTCATATATTTTCTGGGCCCAGTTGTTTATACTGTGACATTTACCTAGTGAATAGTTTGGGCATCAGATGTGTCCATGCTCAGTCTGCCCCTTCACCCTTGTGTGGAGCATGTTTAAGCTTCACAAAATACCAAATCATTCTTCAATATATAATCAGTATAGCTATCTCTTGTTTATTGCTTGCTCTCATTTGTCTTTTAGTTTGGAGGCATCAGTTTAAATATGCAATCCAAAGTTATGTTATTATGAGAGTATTTTAGACTCTAAGTGTGTTTTGAACTCATTTATTGTAGCTCTATACTCCTAAGCTCCTAAAAATATTGATAAAAGACAGGGCACAACATTTTAATCAAACAGTTCCTTATAATAGGATTTAATGTGACTAGAATAAGAGGCGCAGTGGAAGGTGACTATTCCAACCTTATGTTGTGGGTTTGAGTTATGTTACCAATAAAAATAATAATGATAAAAGGAAAAGGGTTTCTCATTTGAACCTTGATGCACTTCTATTATTTGTTTCTGTATTATAGATTCACATCTGTGTATAATAATGTCCCTTTTGGATTTACCGTAAACCAAGACAGGGTTGAGTTTCTGGCACAACAAATGGTAATTCATTCTGTGTCTGGGTCATGGAAATGAGGAACCATTTTGGTGGTATGTTGTTTATCTGCCTTTTTATCCCAGAGATCCAGAATTGTCGTCGACACCCATTAGCAAAGCAACTATTACGATGGAAGAGTAAATACACATTAGAAACCTAAACTGCCAATTATTCAAACAGATTGCAATTTGAGATGCAATCAAATGTATTTTTTTTACATGACCATGCAAATTGGTTAGAGGTAGCAACCTTCCTTACCAATATATTTTTGCAGGAGGGCTTCTTATCAGATATAGGGGATATGAAAGGCGTGCAGCATATTATTATTTTATCTCAGGTTTTAATTTCTCCATGAACTTGCTTATTGTCTGATGGATAATTTTATTTGGTTGCGGCATGGAGTGATAATAAGTTTGCAGCTGGCTGCTTATAAAGGTAGCAGTGGCATACAAGCTCTCATGAACAGCAAGGCAAGGAAGCTCGCCGAGAGAAATGAAGCAGCAGTTATAGCATCAGGCATCACATATACTATCATCAGAGCTGGATTACTGCAAAATAGCCCCGGGGGAGAGCAAGGCTTCAGCTTTAGAGAGGTTATCTTTAGAGAGGTTATCTTCATTTTTCTGTTGTTCTCTGTTTTCCCTTACAGGCCATAGCTTGCTTACAATTTAATAGTAGAATCCTTTAAGTGGACACTACATTGATGGGACAAAACTTTCATGTCGTAATCTGCATGTTAGCACTGTGAATTTGAGAAATGTTGGGCACATCCATGCTGAATGGGTGCACCAACTTGCCAATGGTCCTCATTGACGAACCAAAAGCGGAAAAGCCAAACTTCTAGGGCTGCCTTCATTTATCCATCAAGGAAGATCTTCTAACGTAAGTTGCTTATGCTTTTCTGTGTCAGGGAGTTGCAGCTGAAGGAAGACTCAGCAAGGAGGATGCTGCTCTTATTTGTGTGGAGGCACTTGATGCAGTTCCAGAAACTGGACTTGTTTTCGAGGTTGGTAAAGATGGCATAAACTCTATTAAACAGCTAACCTCTCTTATCCATAGATGGTAAAAATATAAAGCCAAGAGTACATATTTAGAGTTGTACAACTGAAGGTCATCACATGAAAAGGTTAAAAAATGATGATAATAATAAATAAATAAAAAAGCGGTTCGAAAGGAAATACATTCCATTCCCTGCCATCATGTGTCCAAGCTACTAATTCTGCTCAACATTTCAAGCCACAATTCTAAAACCCATCTATTGAAGAAATTTAATTCCTCTTTTAAAGTCTCATTTTCCAAATCAAGCCATGTATTACACAGTTTAGCTGACTTCAATGTGGAAATGGGAGTTGGCTTAACCCAATTGGAAATCAAGTTGAGCTGGGTCTCTGTTTTTCTAATAATGGTATCAATTAAAGAAGTTAATTTTATTTCAGAAAAAAATATATGATATGGTACTCGCCATTAGTAGTTGATTCTCATTAATTTCTATGCAAAATTTTGATTTTTTGTTGTTCTACATAACTTTGGGAGAAAGACTGAAAATGAATGTAAAGTAAGAAATGTATATGAAGATTATAGCAGCCAATGCTTGTGACAAGCTAAGCATCCAAGAGGTAACATGGAACCTCAAGTGTAAGTCATGAAGTCTATTAGTATCCAAGTTTGCGCATGAGTTGCCCAACCCGTTTACCAGCTGTCAGGGAAGTAGTGTAGTCCCAAAATATTGACTGTACAAACTACAGTGTGTTTGACACAAGCATGCTTTACACTGCTCTTATCTACAGAGGAAAGTATCTTATCCTCTCCTATCACTTGTAGAGCCGGTTCTGTAGGTGGACCTTGCTCATAATTGATGAATATGCATTTTATTGGTCTTGCAATAGTAATGTCTCTGTGAGCCCCATCATTCTTGTCTACAAATAAAAGCAAACAATTCTGATAGAAATCTACACTACTACTACATCTCTACATCTCTTTAACATTTAAAAATTATTTGGGGTGGTGAAGTTATGTGCTACCTAATATTGCAGTAACGATTGTGTCAAATTTTGTTTGTTTGTGTAGATTTTGCTGATAAGTATTGGAAGGACACAATTTTAGTTCCAGCTTCATGGGTATCTTTCCCAGGAGTTTTTTTTTTTTTTTTTTGCTTTTGTTTCTAAAATTGTATTGGTAACATTGATATGTGAAATATTGATTTCGTTTCTTCACTTTAGGTTGAAAGAGAACTACAAAGTTTAATAGATTTCATTCATGTATGGCCATAGCTGTTTTGTATTGGTTGAATTTAGTTTCAATTTAACAGGATATTACTGGTTTACATTCAATTTTTTTGTTAAAAAAAAAAAACACAATCACGGCTTGCGATGCACACCGTACATTAGATCTTTCCAATCCTTTTGCGGCCCTCTTTGCAAGTCGTAAATTCGTTCTAGAAACCCATTTACGGCCTACGCCTACACGCCGTAACAATGATTTACAAAATTAATTTACGACCTGTGCGTGCACGTCATTATTAGATATTCTAATACGTTTTCACGGCGTGTCATGTGCGCCATAAGCTAAAAGTAACAAGCTCTTTAACGGCCCTCCTTGCACGTCGTAAAAGACCTTCATTAACGGCATTCGTTTAGCGTCGTGAATATGTTCTGAAAGTCATAGCAAGCTTCACTTACGGCGTGCATTTGTGTATGTTGCGGCCCGCAAATGCGCGTCGTTAATACACATATCCTTTTACGGCTGGAGCTTTTACGATACGATACTTTGCGCCGTGAAACTTGGTTTACGACACAAAATGCGCGCCGTAAAAGACCAGGTTTGGTGTAGTCGTATAAATAGATACATGATTGAACATGCTAATTATACATTTAATCCGTCTAACTCATTGTTAAACTAATACAAATACAATTTAAAATCAATGAGAGTCTTTATTATTTGGGAAACTACAATAGCATTTCATTTCACATCACATCTTCTTAAAGAGGAAGGATTTCCCTATTCCATACGAAATGATTCATATATTGTGGGATTTATCAGTGACCGGGCCAGGGACTACTGACATCACCACGGAGCTCCGGAGCACTCCCAAATAATCTGCTATAGCAGAATCAGCTCTAATGAGTTTATTAAAATCACTACGTAGCGCCAGACTCAAAAGAACCAATATAATTTATATATTAATTCATACAATTACAAGTAACGGATTCAATTCAATTTATAATCCAATTTGGGCACAATTCAATGCACAAATTCCATTAAATAATACCAACCATTCAGGTGTAATCCTCAGTTGTTTAATGTACGTGTTATTATCTATGGATATCACAATTTATGTGAATTTTGTACATTAAAGTCCCCTTAATTAACACCCATGGAGGTAAAACAATACTATTAGCCTTGATATAGTCAATAGGTCCTTTTTCTTTAAATTCAGAAATTAATTCTAAAATTTTATGAATTTCGGTTAACTAATCAATGCCTTATCAATTTAGCTTTAGAAGCTAATGTTACTATGGAATTACAATTATTCAACTTCGGTTAACCTTTCAGTTAACACTTAATCCATCTTGAATCCAAATCCAATGATATTATGTTATGGAAATGTAACTAACTTACTATTCCTTAATAGTCTTTAAACTAATTTTTACAGTCCATTTATAATCCTAAACCAACATTTGGTTCAAATAGAACCAATTCCAACGAAGGATACTTTAACTATATTTGATTAACCATTTAGTCAGTCAAACCTCATCATTGTGTTAACTAAACATAAGTTTAGTCATAAACCACAAATTCAAGAACCTCTTAGGCTAAGAAAAGCTAATCACCCTTTTTTATTGGGTCTAAGCAAATGCTTCATATTTTTCTGATTTCTGCTTGTACCCATATGCATGAATGTGGGTTGTGGAGAACGTTAATTCTTTAGTTGGACAATAATACATATGTACCAACAGTATTATATATTGTTCTCCATTTAATTGGAAGGTACCCTTTGCACTGACTAAAACCAAAACCATCTGGAAAAACAAAAACTATACACATTCATTAAAGCCTTGAGTTTAAACATATGGGTAATGTATGCCATCATCTATAAACATCACTTCATCTATTTTGAATTATGCTACAGATTTAAAAAACTTAATATGATGACTAAAGATCTAGAAAAATTGATTTATTTCTCTCCCTATTTCATTCCATTCAACATGCACACAACATAGGACCTCATGTCCTCTCCTCAATACATTTCATTCATATCAACAACACTTCTATTCCAATCAAATAACATCCAACCCTTCTTCTTCTCCAATCAATCAATCATATACACAGAAATTAATCATATAAAGGGCTGAAATCATATCTCACAATATAATCAAGAGGAAAACCGTTACACTCCAACCCAATTTAATCTTCATTAGTGTTAATTAATGAGGTTTTAGTTTAATTAATTATGCTTAGTTGTAAATCATCGAACTTAGTACTCATTAGTCTTTTTAGACCGAGTTAAAGTTAGTCTTGAGTCTTGAATAGGTGAGTGGAGTAGAGTTGACTCACTTGGGTAGAGTCAAGGACTTTTGTCGTAATTATAGATTTTCACATTTTGTATCGTTTTCACGTCATCTTGGCGTCATCGCGTGTATTTCGTTGAGCTTGTCAATTTTCGTATTCAGCTTCACTTCATTTGATCACTCGTTGAAGAAATGGGCCGTTGTTTGACTTAAATTGGAAATACACTAAAGTAGTGGACTTTTCTGCAAAATTTCCATCTTTATCACTTAAACCAACTCCATTTCATTCACTTCATTCGTTTTGCAAGTTGACTGTGGAGAGAGTGAGTGAGAGAAACCTCCTCCTTCCTTGTTCCTTACAATTTCACTTTCTTTCTTCAATCATTGTAGCATTGTGCAAGTGAAGGCAATGGTGGAGGTCTTCTTCTTCTTCTTCATCATCCTCTTCTTCCTCTCACCCTCGTTAACAAGGTTGGCAAGAACCCACCTCTTTCATTCCCTCTTCTTGTCAATTCGGATGTCTTGTTGAGGTAGGAGCCAAACCTCTTTTATTTCATGTTTTTGGGTTGCAATTGAGTCAAAAGACTCTTGTGATAGACATGCATTCATATTCATGTGTTTTCCATGTTTATTTGTGTCTAGGGTTGAATATTTTGGGGATTTTAGGGTTCTTTAAACCAAGAGTGTAGAAGAGTTTTGAAAAGCTACTTTGAGGCAAGTATAAGCTTTAATTAAGAACATGTGTTATTTACTTCTTAGATTGGGTATCAAATCTTTTTTTTTTTCTTTTACTGTGATTAGCCTCTTAGTTCAAAACTTGAGAATGATTATGATTTGAATTTTTGTGGGTTTGCTTAGGAATGGTAAAGCTTGGATTGGAGAGAAATGATTAAAAAAAATCAAAAATAAGAAGGAAGAAGAGTGCAAAATCCTGCACTGAACCGGGCTAGGCAGAAGGGTGGGCCTGGACAGGGTCCAGGCCTGTTTCAGGGCAGCTTTCAGGCCCATTTTCAGGTTTGTTTTTAGGTCTGTTTCAGACCCATTTTAAGGCTGATTTTTTGCCCAAATTCTGGGCTGTTTTCCAGCCCATATCAGTCCCATTTTAGGCCTGTTTCTTGCCCATTTCAGGCCTGTTTTCCAACCCTTTCTCCCCATTATTCGAAGCCGATTTAAACCCCATTGGAGCATAGTAGTATGAGATGTATACATTAAATCAAACTACCTTAAATCGTGAAATTTAAATGGGAAAAATGATGGAATTAATTGTATATATTGTGTGTGCAAGTGGAATATTTAAATGCATGTGCAGGTGAAATTACAAGCCCATTTGTTATTTCATTGCTTGGGCTAGGATTCCTACTTTCAAAATAGTTAGAGAAGCTTGGAATAATTAAATGCATGTGCAGGTGGAATATTGTATGGAAATGCATGTGCAGGTGGAATAAGGCAGGTGTAGGTGGAATAGTTCATGGAATGGGTAAAACGGAGTGGACACGGAAGGCTCTATCTTGGGCCTGAGTTTTTCTGTTTAGGCCCTAAGTTTTTGACAAAAACACTTTCTTTTGACCACTAAAAGTTGATGGATACCCTTATATTGTATATTTATGAACTAATTAGGATTTTAGACTTTGAGGGATTTATAGGGCCCTAGAAAATGGCACCTTTGACGAGATCAACAGACCAACGGTAGTTAACCACGTGAGAACTTATCGAGGCTAAGATCATCTCATGTGACATTTTATCTTTTATCTAACACATTGTCATGGATGAGGTTTGGAAAACCGGTATACTACATTATACAATGTGGCACCAAATTAAAGATAGCTATACACCGGATCTCCAAACTTCATCGTATGAGAATGTGAAGGATGAGAGTCTAGTAAATGACCCTTGATTCTTCTTAATCAATGCATGTGCATATTGAGTTTTATTTTCCATTCAACTTCCAAAACTCTACAGAAAGATTTATATGCATAAACTATTTTGTTCTATTCATTATACTTGTACGGTTATACGATATTCAATTAAAATTCGAGATGAATAAGTTTATTTGTGAAAAATTCTGAATATTAATGATTTGATTCGATTCAAGTAAAAACCATCTTACTCATGTGTGTATTTATTCGATTCGATTGGTCTGGCACTACTGAGCTTCGAGCTCGTGATACCCAACGAGGTTAAACTTGGTTTAGTTATTTGAAATCATTGCAGTAGATCATCTGGAGCACCGGAAATCCAGAACCGGGTAGCCAGCTAGCCTTTGGCCGGGCCACTGGTGACATCCCAACTAGATTCGCTCTCTATTTGAAAGGATGAGCTTAATGTGGTAGCCAACTAGTGTGTTTTATTCCCCATTGACTCGTAAAGCATGAATTATTCAATTTTAGCACAATTGTTTAGTTATTACTTGATATTGACATCTTTTAATCAATTGTCTATAAATCCAATTTGTTACATCATGTAATTCATTATTAATGCATATACTTGCCGAATCGTCGTATTCATGATGCTATTCTTGGTATCACAGACGCAGGTGCAGCTCCCTGTCCTGAGGAGGCCCAGGAGGGAGAGGAGGTTACCCAAGAGGTACCTTCAGGTTTAGAGGAGTGGCCTGAACAGGGGCCTGCTTAGAAATTCTCTTCGGAGCACGCGAACATATCTTTTGAGAGCCTCATTAGGGTGTGACTAACCCCTTTTTGTGTGGGTCACACTTAGACTTCAGTTATTCTTTTGTTTATACTTTTGATAGTGTTGTATAGGTTCTTTTATGCATCATCTTTTGTAAAAGTAATGTTTCTACTTGTATAATTCTTTTGTGTCAAATTTGAACAGCTATTTAGACTAAATGGACAATGATACCTTATGTCTGAATTACAGCTTCCGTATGATTAATTGCTATTGATATGTATGGTGAGCTTGACTCACGTGTGGAAAAAGTTATTTTTCTCTCCTTCGTGTGTTGTATTTGGCTCGAGACAGGTACAATATTACAGGAGTACGTGTGCCACACCTCGGGGATTACCCTAGGCCAAGGTGATTCGATCGGGACCGGGATGTGACAAAAACCATAGTAACCAGCATTTAATCACAATAATTGTTTATATTTGCCTTAATTTCGAATTCAAAACAAAAACCGGTTTGTTATCTTGAGTTTTTAGATCAAAACCTCTTCAAATGTAACCCTTTTCAAACCTAATCATCAAGAGAATCCGAATTTCCCATTATAATATATTAAGCTAGGAGGTTTTGGATCCAATTTTGACCGTCGGTTATGATTTTGACCGGAAGTTACATCAACTACCTTCTTTATCTCTTTATCATAATCACTCATAACTAGTCTCCACTTTTATTTTCTTTTCTTTTCTTTTATTTCTCAAATACTTTGTTTCAATCCAAACTTTATCATTCTCAATCTACTCTAATTCTCATTTTTTCATTCTATGATATCAATTCTTCGATTATATAAATACATACTCATAATTTTTTTTCTTTTGTTTTCTTTCTAAAAAATCTATAAATTTTTTATACATAAATATTTAAATTCAATGTTTGCCATATCCGTGCTAAGCACAGGTAATTTTGCTAGTAAGCTATTAAGCTAATACTACTACAAATTTCTTTAATAGAACTCTCAAAAATTCTATAAATCTGAAAGTTCACTTACTTGTAGCTTAACCAAAGAAATTACAGCTCCCCAATAACTCTTTCTCCTAAGAAAAGTGAAGAAGATGATGGAGAAGATGAATCTCACAATTGTCCTTTCAAAATCACTTGTAACAATCCTTTTCCAAGCACTTGATAAAGAAGAAATGAAGAAGAAAGTAAGGAGGAAGAATCCTTTCCCTAAGTTCAGCCTCAACTATTCCAGAACAGTCTTACGAATGAACTGAGGCTGGGTTTCATTTGACACTTATAAAACAGAAATTTGCAACTTAACCCCCACTTTTAAGCTTTTTTCAAGTTTTAGTCAAATCAAGTCTCACTTGATTCATTTGAAATCAAATGAACATGTACATATTATGAAAATTATTGTACTCATTAAGATACACATGTTGACATCAAATCTTACCGTATTCGACAAAATACATATAAATCCGTATTTACAACAAAGTCCTTAATTTCACTAATTTAGGTCTAAAATCAACTCTATTAAATCAATCTCTTCCAAACTTGTTCATTATGCTTAATTCATTTATTGGAGACTAAATTTAATCCATATTAGTCGTCAATCACCATTAAGTTGATTAATCATGCTAAATTTGCTTTAATCTCGATTAACTAGAGTTAATCTTGATTAACTCGGGATGGGGTGTAACACCTACCCATATTCAACCTGGGCTATACTTGAGATAATTCTACATAGAAAGACGAAATCCAAATATCTGGAATTCTGCTTCTCAGAATACTCAACACCAACACTAGCCTTCTATTGTATTAGCAGTAGCCAATGCTTATAGACAAACAACAAATGCAAATTTTTGTAGCATCTGAATTGAGTTCAGGTTTTCATCAATAAAAAAGAATCCTTTAGTATATTTGTTATATTGACAAGGTTCATCATCAAGCTTGGATTTTGACTTCAGGTCAAGGTCTTTCCACATTCAATTTGGGCTCCCCCCCACACCCCCCTCGCCAAAAAAAAAAAGAAGAAGAAGAAGCATTTCCTTGTATTAATTAAGTCATCCAAAGCATTTAACGTTTATTACAAACCAAACAAGTACATAAAGCCTTCTCAAACAGAACAATTACACCCCAAAAGCATTAAAAGATACAACATCCACAGACCTTGTTACATAACTTAATGCTCTCAAATCCTCATGCACACAAAAGAAAGTGAACTCACAAAAGAAATGAAAGACAACATACGGCACACCATAGAGAGAGAGAGTCAGAGAGAGTAGTCACACAATACACACACCCACAAAATGATAAAACAAAGTACAGCCTCACCATTCCAGCCCACACAATTGCATTGTTGTAGGGGTATGTCTCCATGGTCGAAAACGGGCAGGACGCTTGTTTCTTTCATCATTATTGTCCCATTGGAGACTCTTCCACCATTTCGTCTCGCCTCTAATATCAATTGCAGGAAGAGAAGAAGATGTATCAATCGAACTCACTTGAATGGGGAGCTTCCTTAGCTTTGGACATCTTTGGACTTCGACCTTCTCCAGTCGAGGTAAAAGATCATTGCAAATACTCTTCAGCTTGGGTACATGCAACAGACATAAGCTGCGGAGATTCTGTAGTAACCACTTTCCTCCTACAGCCTCATTTGCAAACACATTTTCCAACCTGCAGCAGAATTTGATTTCTAGTGTTTCAAGGCTATGTAAGTACACACCTGATGTGAAGAGAGTCACGAGTCTTGGACAGTGTTCCATATAAATGTGCTTCAAGAACGCAAAGCTTTTGGCACCATAAACACCACTGCACAGAGCAATTAGCTGTGGAAGATCTGAGACCCATACTACCTTGAGGGATGGTAATATATCTAAATTTGGTTCATCTACGGAAAAAACATTCTTTATCCTTTGGCAACCACCAATTCGACATTCTTTCAGGTCCCATAGAAATGAGGCATCACATAGGTCTGTTACTCTTTCAACAGAGTTGTTGAACAACAAAGTTATCAACTCTGTACGAGCAAGAAGCTCATCAACACCTTCTGGGGAACTATTGCATTGATAAATCTCCAGATGTCTGTCAAAAGAGCTTCTACTTGTGAAGTGAGAGAAAAGGTGGTGGGTCTGGGTGTGAGAATGATAAATGCCTCCATAGACAACTGTGCTCTTCTTCAAATGGATGTTATGAAATTTATCAACTGTCATAGGCATGCATCCTTCTTCTTCGTAAGGAGAGATTCGGATATAAAATCGGGAGAAACATGGTGCCTTGAAAAATCCGGAGGAATATTGCAGTGTTGAGATGAAAAAGTGAGAGTTGCTTACCCATATGCGTGCTCCATCATCACCCTCTCTCCAATTTAGCTCTTTAAATAGAACGTCAGAGTACCTTGTGGGTAGGATGTCCAAACGCCTCAGGGAGTACTCCGAAATATCGCTCAAATTTCTAACATCCAATGTCTTGATTTTGGTACCGGAGGCATCAAGTACCTCGAGATAGAGCAGATTTCCCAAATTCAGAGTCTCAATGCTTTGGCAACCTCTAAACGAGAGACAATTAGAAATCGTGTTAAACATGTCTACTCTTCCAAGTTTTGGCAATATATTTTGGAAAGAAGCATCTCTGATATCTTCGAGCTCAACACAGTAGGATAAATCAAGCTCCTCGAGCGATGTGAGGTTCTGCAATGATTGCCGCGACACTCCTGTCTTTAGTGATATGCAATTACTTAGATTGAGCTTCTTGAGGCTGACCAAGTTGGACAAAGAAGATGGAAGATACTTTAATGCTCGACAGTTGGCCAACAAGAGCTGCTGGAGGTTATGCAGCTTGGAGAAAACTGATGATGGCAGTGAATCAATTAGTGTTTTAGAGAGATCTAAGATTTGAAGCCTGTCCATCTGCTCAAAAGATTCCTCTGGTATCACTTCCAAATTTTCACAACTTGAAAGATCGAGGAACTCGAGCCTTATCAGATCTCGCAAGGAAGTAGGGAGAGATACCAATTTCCCACAATTTCGCAACATTAGTAGTCTGAGATTACAAAGGGATGACAATGAGGGAGGGAGGGATTCAATGGGTGCTCCATGAAGGTCGAGAACTGTAAGGTTGCTCATGTGATTGAAGAAGGTTTTTGGGAATTCAAAGTGGACAAGTTCATTATCAAATCGGAGTATTAAAGTAGACAGATTGGGGCATTTTGGAGAGGCGGAAAGCCTGAATGCTATTCTTTTAGTAATGACCAGAGACATCCTTTGGATGGCACCCCATTGATTTTCTTCTGGCAGGGAATTTCCAGGGACCCATAGTATAGGATGGAAATCTGGTATTCTTCCATCCATACCCCATCTAAGAATTGTCTCTTTCTGAGGGTCAATTCTCAAACGGCCCTTATGCCACCATAGAATCGAGCGATCTTCGAGCTCGGTCAGCAATGTGCCCATTTTCTCTACTAAAATCCCATCCTCTTCCATTTTCCCTCCGGTTAATAATCTCTCTGCAATCCAATACCTTATCATCCATTCCATGTTTATTAAGAAAGAGTAATAATGATCACCAAAAGATAATGAGAAATAAGAAAGGAAGTGCATGATAGTGTCAAAAGAAAAATAATCTTTGGTGCTTGGTAAATCTGTTGCCAAAGCAACCTCCTCACAAATTAACTCCCAAAACTCGGCACTCCTACTTTCGTCAATGTAGAATCTGAGGCTCTTATCAACTCTTTCCTTCTTCCAATCACCAACCAAAGCAACCTTAAAAAGCTCTTTAGAGCCCCCTCTCCTTAAATTTGGCACACCCATTCCTGCCAAATGTGCGAGATCGATGTGTTCAGATAGAGTCCATGGAAATGATGCACTTCCCATAACCAACAAGGATTTTCTGTCTTTCAACTTTTCATAGATTTGCACACTCGTGTAAATGTCTATTTCCTCGTCTGGATCCATTATTCTAGATTGGATTTCAAGAGCCTGTGCAATTCTCATCTGCAGCTTTCCACGACTATTCAATTCATTTGTTGGTATATCTATACATATCAAGACATCAAAGAGTCGGGCTTCCATTGCCATTCTCGTCGCACATTCTACAATCCTCCATCTTCCCAGACCACCCCACCCCAGATAACTAATGACTTCCAAGCTGGAATCCCTTAAGCATGGTAAGAGTCGTTCTGCTTCCGTTTTCACCAAGTTGGAATAAGGTTTGATTCCCCTTTGAGCCATATCTATCAAGTTGAAATTAATAACTTAATAAGAAAAGGATGATTCCTCTTTGAGCCATATCTATCAAGTTGAAATTAATAACTTATTAAGAAAAGGAGACGGAAGAAAAAAAAAAAATATATATATATATATATAATCATAATTTTGAAGTCTCTCCATAAAAAAATTGGTCCATTAGATATTTCTAACTATATGTCTAATAGGGCTAGTAGTCCCACAAACTATGTCATTTGCCATATTTAAAAATTATAAAGAGCGTCGTAATATTTGCAACATCAATAGAGGATCCCGATTCAAAATGAAGTGATCTACTTTAACCTCAACATAAAAAATTGAATTCAGGTGACGAGTCAAATTAAGAAATAAGAAAAGAAGAGACGTCAAATAAAAAAGTGACAAGTTTTTGTCATTTAGTGAAATGAGAATTTGGCTTTTTTACTTCTTTATTTTAAGAAAAGAAGATTCTGTGAGGGAATTCTCGAGATGCCGAAGTTATGATAATTCCAGCAACAATGTCGGTTCTTAATTGTATCCATTTCGGCTTCGTGCATTTCGGCTCGGACGCTAATGCGCTGACCGAGAGCAGCATTATTACCTCGGTCAGCCTCGACCTAAACATGTCATCGGTCGTATACCCTGGCTTCGATCGAGGATCTCGGCTACTGCTGTATGATGGACCCACTAATCGAGACAGGCACTCACAGCTACATCCCACCTTAGGACACGTGGCAAGATGGGCACGAGCTGATGGGACAGATACACCATCCCAACCGTCCAGGATCCTCATCAAATCTCTGACAGAACCACACTTAGCGACTGCAGCCGTATCAGGACAGGGCCCTAAAAAGGATCCGATGGGACCTTTGCCGCCAACAGGTCGAGGCAAAATCAGGCCCAATGTCACAAGCATTTAATGCAGTATGGGCTGATTGGACCCTCATTTAATGCAATATGGACTATGATGGATCCTCATTAATTACTCTATGGGCTAATGAAACCCTAGTAGTCAAATCATTATGCCCACTATCAAATATCTAGGACCTTGCTCTTATAAAAGAGGGACCACCCAAAAACCAGGTACGCATACATGCATGCACTCTCCTAGCTATTACTCTGCTTCTTTTTCCCTTCAACCTTAGTGTCTGTACTAACTGGAGCATCGGAGAGCCCTGCGCTGTCCACAGCTAGGGCCCTTTGACTATTCTTTCTTCCCTTTCAGGTCCCTGAAGCGGATAGCTCTCCACAGTCGATTGGATAAGTCCTTAAAAGCTCCCCCTAATCTTGTGAGTTATATTCTCTACACTTACAAAGATGATGAGTTTTTGTCATTTAGTGGCATAAGAAAAGTAACTTTTTAACTTTTTGAGTAAAAAATAAAGGTGTTTTTTCAAATATAGTATTCTTGATTTGACTCCTTTTGTTTTTATTTTTTTGGTACCCCAACTATAGGGTCCCCCGGGATTCTGGTGAGGAGGTGGCATGCCTAGGGTTCGAACACTAGGCAGCCGTGTGAGAACTGTCACCTCCTTCTACAATGGTAGGAGGTCGCTCTCAGCCCCTTTTATTTTATCGTTTATTGAAATGACCATTCACCTTATTTCACTAATAAAGTAAATTTACCAACCAGACATCTATTAGATTACACCCCTCTAAAAAGAGTATTTCTTCTCACAACTATAGACTCATTTCCCGAGGATGATGTGACTCACACTTCTATCATGTCATTTTCTAACTCAGTGCCATTTTACTCAAAGCCTAGATATATTTTACATTGTTGGAGGAGGATTTACTAATTTGGCACTTTCGGAAACAACACTGGATTCCATGATTTGCGTAATCTTTTAGGGCATGTTTGTGTAACACTTTTCCGCGGAAAAGTGGACAGTATTCCGTGGAAAACCCATTTTTTCGTCGTTTGGTGCGGAACAATTCCGCGAAAATGCTTTCCTGCCTCGTCAACATTTTCTTTGATAATTGTGGAAATGGGTTTCCCATGGGGGGTATGGGAAATGGATTTCCTCGGAAAACTTCTCCATCTTTTCCTCACTCTTGTCCATTTCAACCCAAAAACCCTATAACTCTTTCATTTTTTATTTCTTATATAAATTATTATTTAATGTTAAATAAATAATATACATGTTACGTTATTTTTCTTCAAAAAATTATATCACTAAATAAGAAATTTTGATTTTCTATAAGGAATCCATAGCCACACCAAACAACATCTGCACCAATTCAATAAGGAAACTCTTTTTGCACCAAACATGAATTTATAAATTCTACGGAAATCCTTTTCCGATGTTTTCATTTCTATGGAATTTGCTGACGTGACAATTTCCTCTTTCCGCGGAAAGGGTGTGTACACAAACGTGCCCTTAGGGCATGTTTGTGTAACACTTTTCTACGGAAAAGTGGACGGTTTTCCGCAGAAAACCTATTTTTTCGGCGTTTGGTGCGGAACAATTCCACGGAAATGCTTTCCTGCCTCGTCAGCATTTTCCTTGATAATTGTGGAAATGGGTTTCCCATGGGGGGTATGGGAAATGGATTTCCGCGGAAAACTTCTCCCTCTTTTCCTCACTCTTGTCCATTTCAACCCAAAAACTCTATAACTCTTTTATTTTTTATTTCTTTATATAAATTATTATTTAATGTTAAATAAATAATATACATGTTATGTTTTTTTTCTTCAAAAAATTATATCACCAAATAAGAAATTTTGATTTTCTATAAGGAATTCATAGCCGCACCAAACAACATCTGCGCCAATTCAATGTGGAAATTCTTTTTGCACCAAACATAAATTTCTAAATTCTACGAAAATCCTTTTCTGAGGTTTTCATTTCTATGGAATTTGCTGACGTGACAATTTCCTCTTTCCGCGGAAAGAGTGCGTACACAAACGTGCCCTTATGTAAATTTTAATTTGGATGCCTAGATATAATTTGTCTTCTTGATGCCTAATTCTAAATAAAATGGGTGTTTAGCGCCTCAGTCCGGTTTTGCTTGGAAGCATTCGATCGATGTGGGTGTTTAGAAACTTCATCTTTTTATCTAGTGATTGTCCAATTTCATGTCTTAGATTGGATGGCTGAAAATATCTATTGGTTATGGCTGTAAATATCTAATGGGCCCTTAGATTTTTATTATTCTGATTAGGGCGCAACTACAATGAAGCGTCGCTGCATCATAATGACAAGCTACAACCAGTACTTGAGTCCGGATCTCTTGTTTCGATGAAACAGGGGTTTACTGTTCTGACCTATGGACACATGCCACATGTAAAAATGTCAGACTGACATAGACCGCAACTACTTCCTTGAAAAAAGAAAAAACAAAAGAGGGAGGGAGACGGCCTTTTCTCAAATAAAAAAAATTGGGTGAAAAAAATCCCAACTCTTTGTTCACTCCTCAAACAGAACCCGCACGACGGCAAGGGAGAGGAAGTCCACAGCTGCTGAATCTAAAAGGAGATTTCTGTAGGACTTCTGTTCTCCAATTCAATTTATCCCGAGCCAAATTATCAAATTATCCCAAGCCAGATGAAGGAACAGTTAGAGTCACAGTTGCTATTGAGGAATATGCACCATATCAATAGCTTGATTTCTTATATGATAAAATTCACACATCTCATTTCTTTAGATTTCTAAAAGCAAACTTTAGCTAATGCACCACATAAAAGTTTTAAATCAAACTCATTAAAGAAATGCCAATAGTAACAGACGGGGCGGGAGGCCTTGGACATATGGAAGATAAAAGATCCAATTCATATCACAGCTGCTACAAAGAAATATGCAGGTATCAATCACGTGATTTCTTGCATGAGCTAGACCCTGGAAATGTATACCTAGTGTTGTTTTTGTATAAGCTTGTATGTTTAAAATATATGTATTCTATCATTTGATTTTATTCTTAAGTGTTTTCCGACTTGGTGGAGTAGGTTCTAGATTCATCTACATTGTTTTTACTTTTCCTTTTTTTTTTTGCAATAGTTATAGTTTAATAGTTGGTTGCCCCCATCATGTATTTTAATCATTATTTTATTAGAAATATTAGTAAGTCTTTCAGTTTTCCAAAAAGATAATGATACAAGAGATAATTCGCTACTCAAAGTACAAATGAATCTCAAAGGGGGATACTCCTAACAAGGCATTATCCACAAATAGATCAATATCCCAAACCCACAAATATATATTTTAATCATGTATTTTACAAGAAATAATATAATGGATCTTCACTTGATATCACACAATATGACCTTTGTTTGAATTTTTAGGCACATGATTGTAATGAAATGCATCTATTTTGAATTCTATTACATGAGCAAGGCTCTCCTAAGCTCGAGGTTATGATAAAATTTTATAAGCTCATGCCTGTAGGGCCCACCCTTGATCCATCCAAATGGACCAAACACATGACCCCCCTAAATTGCACTTGTCCACCAACTTTCGGACAAATCTGAATTTACTGGACTGTTGGATCGACTATGTATCGATCCGAATAGACTGTTGACCATTAAATTTTGGATCCATAAAGAGATGATATAAATCACGGCTGGGGTTGATTTTTTGCAGAGAGGAGGATCCCAGGGAGTCCTTGAAATCCCCCCATCCCCATCCCCATCCCCATCCCCATCCCCATATGGGTCCTCTGGTGGGCCCCACCACACACTTGAGCTTACCTTCCTTAGCTTTTATATATATATATATATATATATATATATATATATATATATGTATATGTATACACCTATCAATTGCGCATCTCATTCCATGGGTTGTAATATATTTTACTTATATATTTTCATAATCCATTCATGGTTTTTAACCGATAAAGAGATTACTAGGAGTTGCAAAAAGAATTTCCATTTTTATTTAGTTTTGGTACATATCTTATGTACAAAGAATCTTTTTTTCTCTTTTAGGTTCAACAACTTTATTTTTGTATAACTTCTTATTTCACATGTTTTATTACTTTTTATTTTTTAATTTTTGAACACTGACGCCAATAAATTAAATTTTGATTTGATCAATTCATAAAACTAATTATATATTTTAAATATTAACCCCTATGCACACTACTATTACTTTTTTTTCTCCCTATTATTATATTATATATGAAGCGAAGTGGTTTCAAATTGAAATCAGTTCCAATTGATTTTGACTCGTTCAATTTGCCAATTTAATTTAGTTTGACCCTAGCAAACGGGTTGGATTGGGGTAAATTAGGTCGGGTCAGAGATAAAGTACACTTTTTGGACCCAACCTAACCCGTGTATTTTTAATGACATGGTAAAAATTAATCGTGCTGAGACTTGAACTCAGGACAATATGAATTTCAATGGAGCGACCCTACCACTACACCATAGATTATCTTTTTGTGAATAGTTATCAACAAAAACTTAAAATTAGTTAATGAGAAAAGGACCTGGCCCCACTTTGAAATATTGACCGTGAGTTGGAATTTATCTACGAGGTATTTATAAAAATAACTATATTTTTAGAATATTGACCCCTATAAATACAGTTGTTATTATTTTCATACTTATGCATTGTACTTTAAGCATAGATGATCAAACTTTTGAAATAACTATTTTATATGATTTCCTATATAGTCATTAATTTTCTATGACAACTATTTTACAAAAAAACTAAACTCAAATAAATATATAATATATGGAATTGATTAACAAAAATAATAGGTTTCATAATTAATAAGAAAATGACAATATTATTGAAAAAAGAAAAACTCGAGAAAACAGCATGGAGCTAAAGAGGAGGCGGGAAACTTTCCATGTAACTCATGTGCTACCATGCATGCTTGCCTAGGGAGAAATGGTGGAGTCTGGTTTTTTTCTTTTTTGTGTATGTGGCTTTAACTTTTATAAATGTAAATGAAGTGGAACACTACCATCCATCATGCCTTTTGTCTATTAAGAAACTCTCAATATCATCCTATTTCTATCATGGCAATAGTGTTTGAGTGTTAATGAGTCAGTGTCTATAAGTGCCACTAATTTAAGGAATTTCAAGTATTTTTGTTTCTTCTGATTATATGATTTTTTCCTTTTTTTAGAATGTGAAATGCCGATTTCTAGGTTGTCTAGTTTATTTAATCCTTAGTCTTTTTTTATTTAATTCACTCTCGGTTTTGGGTTGTCTGCTTTCTTTTTTATCTATTGATTTTGATTGTACACTTTTTTTTTAAGAACATGGATCTAATGGTAAAAGGAATCTCCAATAATTTTGGTATATCTAAATAAAGAATTAAGCTCATTCTTATTACCATCATTTTCTACTTTCTCCAATATAATTCTATTTTTTTATATCAATAAGAGAACTTTCATTTTTTCCATTCATTTACTTTTAAGTTCATTGTATTTTTTTAGAACAACTTCAATATTTTTTTTTTTGGTTTCTTTGTGTCTCTTTTTAATACCGTCTCATGTCTCATTTGTATGCTTAGTTTAGATCAGTATTCAACTCATTTTAAAATGTGAGTATCTTGAGACAATTGGTGCAATTATTAAACATTTCAATTTTATGAGGTAAACCTTTTTTAATTCATTTACTTTTGAGTTCATCATATTTTATTTGAGAAATTTTAGTTATGTCATTTTAATATGATTTATACAAAAGAATCATCATTTTAAAAATTCTACAGATTTGCAATATTTTTATGGTTTGTATTTGTATGGTTTTCATAAATTGTGAGTTTCTTTTTTTCCCTTTTTTTTTTCAACTTTTGGGTATTGGGTTCTCCTTGGTTTTTTTTTTTTTTTTGTAAACCACTTTTTATCATGGGATTTTCTGTGAATTCTCATTTTTCTGTTGTATTTTTTAAATTTTTTTAATGCTTATCATTATGAGTTAATTATTTATTTTACTTCCATTGGGTTCTTTAAGTTCTCTTTGTGAAATCTTTTTATAGATTTTTCTTATTTCTTTTGTGGCTTCAGATTTCCATTTTTGAATATTAGATTATCATAAGTTGGTTTGATTCTTCTAAATTTCTTTTATCATTGTATTGTCTATTACTATTTATTTATATATATTTTTATAGCCTTTTTAATAAAATTTATTTCGTTTTATTTGGTATTTCTTTTATTATAATTTTTCACTTGTGATGGATTTTTAGTTTTTTTTTATGATGGTTTTTCATGAATTTGTGGGTTCTTTTGTCTTTGCCCTTCTATGCTTCTTTTTTGAGTTTTTTTTTTCTCTCTCATGAGTGTTTGATTCTTTTAAATTGCTTATGTTATTGAGTTGATTATGGATTTTCATTTCTATTTTTTATTTCTATGTTTCTTTCAAATTTCATTGGATTTTATTCATAGTTTATATTGTTTGTTTATTTTGATTTTGTTTTTTACTTTTCTTAATCATTAATCTTCAATTTTCATGGGCTTGTGTATTTTTTTTTTAAATTATATGGTATTCGGTATTGAGTTCTTATGGACTTCTTTTTTTTTTTTTTCCTCTCTCAGACTAAAAACTTTTGCGTTTAATTTTAAAGAAACTAATCATTAAATTTTTTTTTATAAATTTTAATATTATGATTATAGCACGGGCGTGTTTTTTTCTAGTTCTTATATATGAAAGAGGTTGATTTCAATTACAGAAGTCACCCAATTGGATCCAATTGATTTTGACAATTTAAAATTACTTTGACCGTCCTTTTAACTTCTACAACAATCAAGTAATAGGCAGTTACTAAAATTCATTGTTACTAAAGATCATAAAGCCAATTGATTTTGACCATTTAGAATTACTTTGACTGTCCTTTTCACTTCTACAACAATCAAGTAATGGACAGTTATTAAAATTGATTGTTGCTAAAGATAATAAAACCATTGTTTTTCGGTTTCCATCTCTTAAGAGAACTGGATGAGTTGGCAGGGCTTCAATTGACATACGGACCTCTAAAACTAACAAAATCCATTTGCAAATAATAGGCAATATGTGACATTTCTCTCCCATGCATGAGGTCCCCTTAATTTCTATGGTCTAAGGCATCAACATCTCTTCTCCTTCTTCTTCATACAATGGATTGTCAAACTCACACTTTTACTAGAACTACAACCATAACATTATCATTCAGGTCCGCAGGTATATCCTCCGTCCATTCTTCTAATATTCCCCATGGGCTTCTCTAAAGTACAACCATAACTCTAAAGTTCATGTTCTATATGCCTTCTATTTTCTTATTTGAAGAATGCTTGGATCGAAATCATGGTTGTTTCTCGAGTCGTGACCTTACTTGAATTAGAAAGTTGGTTCAATTAAGAAGCTTCGGATTTGGGAGCCTCACTTCATTGTTGAAATATTGGCTGTGATTAATTTTGTGAGAATTATTTTTTAATATATTTCATTTTGGGCGATGACTTAGGTGCTTTTTATTACTTTTTTCTCCTATGTATTATTGTAATTGTATTTCATGTTTTGTATCTTGTACACGTCTAATGTCGAATGTGAATTACACCATCAACTTTAGAGGCATATCCCAATTATATCATATCTTTTTTTTTTATAGTGTCTTTTTTTGTTGATTCATCCTTCTATCTTGAAATTAAAAGTTAAAAGGGAGTAATGCAAATGTTGTTATTGGTGACATCCCGGGGGACTGCTGCTGCTTCTTCTTCTTCTCTTTTCTTTTGTTTTTGCTTTTTAATTATGCCTTAATATTGTCCATACGAGGTTAGATGATGATTACATTATTATTCTTATTGTTTATCTTTATTTGGGGTTGAAGTTAATTAACGAAAATGGTACTATGATTTGAAGGCATTGTTTTTAAGTGCATCATAAGGCTACTGATGATCCTACGCATAAAACTAATAATGAGTACAACAGTTCTTATAATTTAGGACTGATTAGTGGGTGGGGAAAAATAGAAAATAGGTAGTGACTAATCAAATAGGAAAATGAGATTATAAATGATATTAAATAAAATCAAGGGAATATCAATTGTACATTGACCAAAATCTTAACGAACCATAGATGTTTCAAGCCACTGAAAATTTATCCTAAAAAACCTATTTGACCTTTTTTGTTTTTTTAAACACAAATTAGATGATCAACAATGGGCATGAAATGGATTCAAAGCTGATTTGCCTTAATAGAAAAACATAGTACGAGAATGATTTTTAACCATATAGATTTTAAAGGTGGGCTCCACTGATAGATTATTATATTTGAATAAATAATTATATAAATCTTACTCTCAAAAAATCTTGATGTAGGCCAACATTTGGATCCCAATCAATTGACAATATCTTCTTTTAAAATCACTAGAGGAACATTTTTTTCCCGGCAAATCTTTCAAACCATTTCTGGTTTTTATTTTAACCTCCTTATTTAAATGATCAAAAGTTGTTGTGAATTGGAATAAATGATATTTATCGATGGATTCCCTCACAATTATATTTTACTTTGACCAAAATAAAATAAGAAAATATTTAAAATTTACAATAAATATATCCTTTGTAATTTTATAATTTTCACATTGATCAAAATATCCTTGAGAATGTGCAAGCATATTTCATTTGCATATATAAGTTTATAATGTGATTTATTCTTTAGTTTATAAGTAATGCCTACTTTATACTTATATCTAACAAATAGTAAGATGCGGAATAGTAAATACCATCGGACTATGACTTGTACTATGTGTAGGTAATCGACACCGAATATGAATTGTATGAGATTTAGGTTGAGTCGAGCTCGCTTAAGTGGACTAAGAAAATTTAGTGAAAGAAATACCATCTATTGTGGCTTTTGAATGCCACGTTTTACTTGGAAAACCGAAAAAGTAGGATTCATAGAAAATCAACAAAGTAAGATCTTACTATGATGTAGTTGTTCGATTAATATTTCTTTCTTTCAAATCTACTCTTTCTTGAGAGCTTTAAATTTCAAACTCCTATGGATTTTATTGTTAAAAGTGTCACCTTGTTCAATCTTTGACTTTGTATCATGTCTGCTTTATATGCAACATCCTGAATCATCCATCTCACCCAGGTCTATAGGCAACCTTCAGCTCAAAAACTTTCCATCCAACACATAAATGAACTTACCGTTATTTATTATTATCTTGAATATATCTTGATATATAGAATAAAAATGATACATAATCTATTTGTTTATCTTGAATTATTATAATCTAAGTAATATTTAATTTTTTAGAAACTCCTACATATTTTTTTAAAGGTCTTTTTTCATGTTTAGAAACTGACCTAAAAGACCATTTATCTACTCAGTGCATAACCCACCACGTGATGAGCTTATGGTTTGTAATGCCAAATCAACCCTCTGATTGGTACGGGTTGGGTTGGGTTTCCTTATAGATGACTTTTATATTCATTCTAAAATTAGAAAACATACTCATTTGATGGAACTGTAACTTTGCATTGAAGATTTTTGTAATTTGTAAATAACATATAAGTAAAATGTAAACGGGGTGGTCGACTCAAGCTAACCCAAAATCCAACCCACCCCAACTCGACCAACTCACTATCAAACCAACCCTTAATAGTAAAATATCATATCTTAAATTATTTCTAAAGTTTTCCATCTCAATATAAATTATACACAAAATATCATATTTTAAATATCTTATAAGCTTTTAGAATTTTTTCATATTTTATATTATGAATATTTTGCTAGTCGTCCTCTACAAGGACAGGTGCTCGAGCTAGCATTAGTTAAAAAGAAATATGAAAGGGAAAAAAAGGATAGTAAGCAAGCAACTTAAAGAGAGAGATATATGATTCATTACTCGCAATTGATTGGGATCATCTCATTATCATCTTGTGTTGATCACCAACATGGTGTCCGCCTCAGTTTAATCTAGTCGATTGGCAACCCCATACACCTCTCCGATCCATGAATAGGTGATGGGTCATATTGCAATTCAATCGGTGAGAGATCACAGCATGTCAATTTGAATAATGCGTAAATGAGATTTCCCATTCGATACTTAAATCTCCTCTTTTACATTCATTGATCAATCTAACTGTTCATATCAATTTAATTGGAGAGAATTTTGGGACAGAGAGAACCTATCAATAAGGAGACATACCATTATTACAATGATTTGGATCAAATAAGCAGGGGTCTCACTCTCACATGAGTCAACATAAGGCATGGGACACTTCTAAAATATAAATATAAATATAAATATAAATAAGGGACAAAAGCGTACCTCAAGTAAAATAGCAGTGAATAATATTGTTGAAGTAGCAAAGAAGATGATAGAAAGAAGCCACTGAGAGTGTAGAATAATACAAATATCTGCAATGCTAAGATGGCTATGAATTGCTTGTTGCCCCCAGAAGAACTATTTATCTTATGCCAAAGTCATCTCATTGTTACTGAAGGTAGGACCGGAATAACAACTTTACATTACATATCTTCCTTTGCATCTCTTCCCAGCATCTGAGTAATTTGTTTGCACTTCCGAGAGATTGGAACCTTCACCAAAATTTATTTTTTTTAACATAGTCCATTTATGGTCTCAATCTAAATGGGGCCGATCTCCAACTTTCATCAATTGAGGGACATGGTTCATATATCCAAAAGGGTCGAACTGTAGGACCCACTATGGATGTAATAATCTTAGTGAGATCTGTGATTATAAGTAGAATTAACGAAAACACAATCGCTCCTTAAGGTGCAAGAAGCTGAAGCTCTCCTGAGTTATTTAATATAATATGTTTGCCTCGCCCATCATCCATTCATAAATAGGGCTAATTTGGGATTAGTCATCCATAAAAAAACTTTAATTCGATTAGATATTAATGTCTATTTTGATCTAAAGTCATAAAATGAATGATCAAGTAGAAAATCTCACAATTTAGTAAGCACCAATTTCACTAGTGTCAATTGACCAGTTTGAAACATTGAATAACAGTACTTAGTAGAGCCAGTAGGGCAGATGTCAGTAGCATGTCCTACTCTAAGAAACATTAAGTTGCTTATTCTTACTCAATGGGACCCAAATCTAACCATGATTGGACCCAAAACTAAAGCTAATTGTCACAAATTAAGATGTGCATCTATATTTTGGGTCCGACAATCAGGTTCATTGTAGTGTTTTAAAACCTAGAATAGACCAACTAATGAAACTTGGTGTGACTAAAACCTGTGCCTTCACTGGTCCAGTTCTCTAACAACACAATACTTACTTATGAAGGAAAAAAAAAGGTCAAAACAAGTCAAATTCAGTCAAAACTGATCGAAATTGATTACGGAATCAGTTGGACCCCAATTAATTACTCTAAAATATATTTTATTCTAAATTTATTTATTTTTCATGTCTTGATTGAGCCAGGTAAACCTCTAATAATCCAGAACCCCTTTAACCAATCTGGTTGGTCAAATGGACCCAAATTGGATGCCACGTGTCCCAACTGCTAATTTTCCTGGGGATGAAAGCACTTATTTGAAAACTTAAAACAAATAATTTCCCTTTAAAGATACTCAATGACTTTTGCTTTCTCTTTTATCTGTTACTCTTTTGGATTTTTCTTGCCCTGCACTCAAGAGATCAGATTTCAAATCCTCTAAGACAAGGAAGGAAAAAGGAAAACACAGAAAAAGGAAAAGAGAAAGGAAAAAGAAAAGGGGAAAGAAATTGAATTCCAAACTCAATTTTATTATCCCTCGACTTTTTCTTCTTTTTTTTTTGCTATCGGAGGGTTCCCAACCCCTTGGGCTGGACCCCCTTGGGCTAGACTAATCCCTCCGGGCCCAGAGGAAAGCCGGATAAATCCCTCCGGGCCCATAGGGAAGCCGGATAATATAATTATCCCTCGACTTCGCAACAAGAGGCAGAAAGAGCTGTATGGACGTCCCACCGTCATTTTTTAGTATTGGATATGGAAGAGTTGGGAGTGGGAATCATCTCAGTCACTGGCTTAAAGAATTATTGAGCTTAAGGAATGAAGCCCACGTTGGAGCCTATCCTATTGAAAATCTGATCCGCTCAAAAGAAATACCCTACCTGTTTATAAAATCAAAAAGTCTACTTGGACAAACTTTTTGGCCAGAATTTTGGCCAACCCATATGGTTTCCATTGAATATCACTATGATATTCAATGGAAACCATATGGGTTGGCCAAAATTCTGGCCAAAAAGTTTGTCCAAGTAGCATTACTCTTATAAAATATTACCAAATTTAACTCGAAAAGGAGAATGTCCCACCATACGATTAAGCATGAGATTAAAAATGTATATAACACTCAAAACAAACTGTGTTAATCACGTTACTGATATTAGATTCTCAATGTATGTCAGATGGTTTATTGGGCCTACACGGCTGGGCCAAATCATTGTCGGCCCTGTCCTTGCGATGGCACTGCAGCTTGGAAAGAATCCCAGTCCTTTCCTGGATGTTCTGGGCCCAATTTGGGCCTGAAATGGAGTTGGAGCAGGCGGCATTTGACCTTCATATCTAGACCTTGATGGCCTGGTCTGCATCAGTTCCACTCACTAGCTACCTGGAAACCAACACATCTCTTTATGATCATATTTCTTGGTTATTGCCAGTTTCTGTAGACTAGTCTTTCTCCAAAACCTCCAAAGCCCCGGTTATAAATTTCAAGAATGCATTTCCCCAACATCCTCCCTTAAATTTGCTCGCAGACAGTTCCATTAAAGAAGATGGAGCTTATAAGAGGCCAGACTTTAAAATGAAATTCGCTCTGTGAATTTTTATGATAAACAAAAATGGGGAGAAGATGTTGTGCATAATTAAGTGTCATGCATTGCAAAATTATACAAGCATAAAAATGCTGCTGTAAAAAAGATCATTTACCAGAATATATTTTTTAGTCATTTTAATTTTCAAGACGAGCATACAAGTCTCAGCCAAGTCAGCAAATACAAGATTTTAGCAATTCAGCAGGTCTTCGATCAGTCTCATTGACACTTTCGGTTCCTTACTGCGTTGAGAATCTACTTTGATATGTAATTAGTTCATGCATAGGCATTCGAACCCATGCTTTAGGTGGTACCATGGGTCTGTCAGTGCCTTCGTAGCTACTTCTGCTCCCAATTAGTTATTGCCATTGTGAGGGACGATTCCCTAATAGCAGGATTGAACTAGTCTCAGTACCAGTACCGACTTGACTTATCTCGATCTCAGTATCCAAACTCGGCAATAATACCAAGACACATCCAGCTCGGCAACAGTGCCAACTAACACAAAGCTTGAGTTAGCTTCGGTAAGAGTACTGGCTAGGCTCATTTCGGTCTCGGCATAAGACACCTCAGCAACAGTGCCAGAATGCGCCCATATCTGGTCTTAGTATCGACTTCAGCTCGGTACGACCAACATAGATGAATACTAGATCATGATTGTACTCCTATAAAGCTACGGCTACGTTGCAAAACGTACTAACAAATAAGATGGGCGCCGAATATTGATAAGGGCTTGTCCTTATCGAACAATCACATCCACATTAATATGAAAAGTTAGCTCATGATCTGACTGGACAGTATCTCCACCTACCCCACTAAGGAAGCGTCAGATGGAACTTCCACCTATATATACAAGGGTAAAGGACCCAGAAAGGTATGTCATGCCATGCACCACAATGCAATACAATACAAGCATACTTGTTTTTCTTTTTCATCCTTTGTTCAGTGACAGCACTAACTCAGACATCGGAGAGGCTTTGGCTGACTGCATTCAGGGTCTCTAATCTCTATTTCTCCTTCCCTTATAGGTTTCAAGGCAATCCATCATTCCCAAAGAAGCTTAACAGCATTATTATAAGTTTCATATTCGTCTAACCAAGTCCGTAAGATTTAGGCACTGACAGCCATCAACAACTTCTACCGGGTTTTCTCATTTTCCCTTGCAAGTTTGGATATCTATTGCTTTTGTTGGCCCCATCTGGTATTCTTGGTAGTCAAAAGGTTTGTTTGTGAGCTTGCAACATGGAATATTGTGATCGACCCATAAACTGTAAAGTCTGGTCGAGGCCAACATTCAGATCTATACCAATTGCATTCCATGTTACAGTTCTAAGACGATCCACATTATGAGCCAGTCCATGCAAGGTCCATGCACAATCTCCCAGAAGAGAAAATACAAGCCCTTCGGTCTGTCCAAAAATAGAAAAAATAGAAAAACGAACCGAAAGAATGAGGCAAAAAGATTGCGAGGACAGTAATAACATAATTGGAAGGCTTTCTGCATGAACCATCACATTAGTGTCCTAGTGCCACTTTCAGTCTTGTGCAAAGCCAAAGACCCAATCAACTTTGGTCCTAGCACTGGATAACTGTCCTACCAGAAAACCTTATGAAATCTTATGGCTTCAGAACATATAACCGTAAATAAGAAATAAATAGTTTGCAGCTCAAAGTTTGGTTTGATCAAAGGTTATGCTTTGGGTCTAGACTCATGGCTCACTGCATGGTCAAACTGCACATCCTGATGTATGGAACCATTTTAAATGGAGAAGAGGAATCTTTGGAACCATTTTAAATGGACAAGAGGAATCTTTGGAAGCTTGGAAAAAGAAGTGATGTTTCTTCACAATGCAGACCATCTTTGTCCCTTGAGCAGGCTATAAAAATGGTCATGGGATTCGAGATAGCTGATGTGATGTGTTGGTGAATACCAAGTTACATTCTGCGCTGATCATAGCTAAGTCATTCCTGAAGGAAACAATTACAAACCCATTCGATATCCATAAGCCTTGTGAATATTCCATAAAAATGCCATTCAACAAATAAAAAGGAACACAACTTACCCATGTGACAATAGAAGCAGCCCTATGCAGATGCCACTTGCATAGAAAGGGACCATCCTAGTCATCCATATTCTTCATATACTCCTTGGAGAGTCGTGTATTCATGATCAATTCCTGCTCTTTGATCAGAGAGTAACCAGACTCAAGCAAAGCCTCCACAGTTTGCTGTTCCACAATTACCCCATAAATTCAGAGGCTTGAAATAATCACCTGGGTAGCTCTTATCAATGCTTAGCAAAACTATAACATATGCCCAGAGCATTTCACCCCGGGTAAAGCGTTCAAACATATGCATAAAAGCCAACTAAAGATCAAGCAACAAGACAGAGAAGCACAGCCCAGTTGAATCAAATGCTCAACAGCTTCGGAAAAGAAAAAAATTTCTCCCAAAAAAAAAAAAAAACACGACGACTTTCCTCTATTGAAAGAAAAATCATCCAAAATAAAAACGCCAAATTAATAACCAATAAGTAACCCCTTTCTTCAGCAGAAGGCAAAATTTCAGCTGAAAACATTAATTACATCCCAGTTACTTCTCCAATTGAGACCAATAGAAATTTTATTAAAGAAAGGCTAATACACAACTGAAGATGGTGCAATCTATCTGAGGATCTAGCTTATGATAGATCAGAATGGAGAAACAAAATTCATGTAACCAGCTACAACATAGTTGGGACAAGGTTTTGATGATGATGGTACAAAAGGAAAATAATAAATCATAAACAAAGGAGATTGATTGGCTTCAACTTTCCCATTTTGATCCACTTACCCCCAATGCACCACATGATGGATCCCTCCCTCCCTCCCTCTCCACTGGGAAACAGTCCGGATATATTATAGACTCACCCCACATCAAGTAAGCAAGATGTTTGATAGTTTCTACAGTTTGAAGACAAGGGATTGTTAACTCTCTTTTTTTGCATTTGGCATTGCAATGTCTCCAAGCATCAGTATTTGTCATTAGATTTGAACCTAGATTACCTCAATCCTTCCCTTTGTTCAACTGCCAATCAGCTGATTGGCCACCAACTCACCAGCATCCACTTCATGGTTAAGAGACATCAGAACAGTCACAAGTGCACAACTATTATTTAGCACTCCTCAAATCCAGCCTCTAGTCCCCCTGCCCTCTCTTTTTCTTTGAGATGGAAGGGTCTAAACATTCTTCCTTAGTCTAATATCCTGGTGCAACTGTATAACAGAAGTAATCATATTTTCTTCTATCAGTACCAATTTGGGGATTAGATATATTGAAATACTTGATATTTGTTTCTCTTTTTAAATGAGAAAGGTAACTTCTGCTTAGCTTAGAACCACAATAGTTAACAACTGGAGATTTTGATCATAGTCCTTACAATGTCTGCTCGGGCCAAAACAACCGAGCCAGTGCCCCCAACAGGTGACATCTTGAGAAAGAAAAATGATTCTAGAAGTTGGCTAAATTCCCTTAACAGGTGCAACTGCGTGGGAGAAAAAATGATAGAAGTTATCCAACTTTCCAAATTCAACCTATGATGCCCAAATATGAGTATGGACAGGGATACGGTGACCAGGGATATGAAGCGGATACCACTATCCTATCCATAACATGAAACTTCATATTTCATATAAATGTTTGTACACAAAGTATTAAATTTTTTTATCAATTTTTTTTTCTTTAGATCATTCTAAATTATTAATGAAATCATCATTGTTTACATGCTTTTCTAACATTCTATGAGTAGAAAAGTGAGAAAACTAACAGAACTACATGAATAATGGAGTCAGTACGGTAGGATATCAGTACGGTAGGATACTCTAAAGTTGTACCCAAAAAAGAATAGTCTGATTCGACACAGATGTGCTGGGCATGTACAAGTATCCAAAGTATTATTGCATTCAACATGCCCAACGCCCTCTTATGTATTAACCTGCCTGGTCTTTTGGACCACTAAGGTGCATGATAGGAACAATGTCATGGAGGCATACATCACATGATTGCCATACCAGCAGACAATGTGCATTTAGGACTAGAAAAGTTTTATAAAGCATAAACCATCATCAGTAGAAAAAACATATGTTTAAGTTCGCTACCTTTGGAGGAACAAATGTAGGAATCTTGTCGTCTTTTCTTGGTTTAAGAAGTTTCTCCCCAAGACTTTCATAACCACCAATGTCGTTTATCCACTGCAAATGAAATAATATCAGATGATGCATGTCCATAAAACTGGTATGTATTAAATCTCCAAAGAAAATGATGGAATGATCCTTGAACTTGTAACTGTGTGCAAGTGTGAGTAATGATCAAATGCCTCCAGAGGCATTTGTTTCCAATGATGCGGCCAAATAAAAAAAAACACATGTAATAAGCTTCCCTTCCACGTTAAAAGACTATAATGGGACCGACATACTACGAATCTAAACTGTATAATTAACCTGACTTCTGCAATTTGGGAAGCTCCCAAACAAGTCATTGTATCAGGTTGACCTGAATGCAACCCATATATGGGGCCAATGTTGCAGAGATTCGAACCGTTCAAAAGATCTTCCTGCTAGTATTTACCCAAATGGGATTAAACTGAACATCAATCGCCACAATCAGATGGCACAGATCAGAAATTAGTATTTTCCATTTACCAAATTTTCCCATATTAGATCCAAATTATCCATTCAGACCTTCAAACTATAAATTGGTAAGCACTCAAAATTGTTTTAAATCTGGAGCAATATTGACAGTTGGATTCCTAGTATTTTCTCAACCAATTATAGTAAGACAGTTTCCCTTGAAATTAAACTGACAAACAGTAATATGAACGCGTGGTACTATACATGGAAAAGAAGTCATGCTAAAATATTTTGATGATCAGCAAGTGACTTACGACCACAGAACTTCATTCTTTGGGTCAACCAAGATGAATAATCTACTTCAAAGTGAAAGCAAGACGATTTTGCTTTCATGAATTCAGACTTCTAAATACCTTGGATATCGATCGGTCATACGTCCTTGACCTAAGAGCTCCATAGAAGTCCAAGGCTGTATAACAAAAGAAAGACCTATAATTTCAAAATATACTCATTTAACTTTCAAAATATATTCTCATTTGTAGAACTGACAAACTGAGAATATTAAAGCACAAAATATATGATAGAAACCTAGATGGGATAGTTAATTACAATGATGATTGGTAGATAGCTACAAATGAATATTTCTAAGTTTTAAATTAAAAGAAACAAACCAGAACAGTGAAAAAGACAGAAAATTATCATGATGAGAGCCTCTATTACTTTGGTTGTGCTTATTGATTTTCTCACTGGTGTCCGTGTTTCCCTGCTCCATCATCAATTTTTTTTTTTTTTTTGAATTTTAGCTGCTCCATCATCATAGTTTACATTAGAAGAAAAGGATGAGCATACAAAACAGAAACACAAGTAATAAAGACAGCTGTATGTCTATACTATAGTATTGTTGTCCCATTGACAACAGACTAGAATTCATTTAGGTAAGGTGAATCAGGTGATAATCGCATGAAGTTCCACACACATAACAAAGTGTCCATTGAATATGTGCCTTTTTCCATTCCCCCACCCCACCACCAGCCACCCATAAGTTGTCCACTTCCCCACTTTGACTTTCATCCACTTGTGCCAGCAGGGCCACTAAGTGCCAGTAAGTTTTCACCTCTATCATTATTTTTGTAGTCCCACCATACCATGAATTTCTGGGATCACCCAGTGAGCAACAGTCAAAGCTTTGTCTTCCTTACTCTTATGGAGCTGAAGACCATCTCCCTGTGTTATCCAACTGGAATCCCTCATCACCTATGCTAGCCAAGCAACCTCTTTCAAGGTCCAATATAGATGTTCCTGGGAATTCTTTTTCCCTGTTGTCCGACAAGAACATGTCGTTTGATGTGGAGGCCACCAAGCTCAAAGGTTCCCCTTTGAGATTCTTTTATTTATCTCCTTCCTTTCAAATCAGGTAATGGTAAAAGGAAGTATTTTCCATAGTATTTGACATGTGAATATATTGTGTCTGAAAACTATTAAATCCAACAATGAGAAAGGAAATACCCACAAGAGAAACCGATTTAAAAAAAAAAAAGGAAAGAAAGAAAGAAAGAAAGAAAAACACCTAAAAGCTTTGATGATTAACTGATGCTTCATCAGGCCAGCACATAAAACGTATATTTGAAAGAGACTGGCTCTGTTTGAGGAGGTCAATGGTGAACCTCAGCAAAAATCCTCAGATGAGGGAAAAAAAAATTGTAAGAAATTAGGGTACCGAAAAAACTCTCAACAAATAATTATTTACATTACATCTTCTTCTCTTTCAAAGAGAATTCTTACTCAAACATATGTTCCAGAAATGGGAAGCAACTAGTGTGGAGTGAAAAGGAGATGGGGGGAGATCAGCCACGAACACCCCCTATACCAATGATGCAGGGCTGTGCCCAGCCCTTTATCTAGAAGGCATGAAGTTAAGGCTTGGCAAGCCCAAGACAGTCTAAATGAGCCAATAAAAGGGCCTTATAAACACTATGAGATACAGCCTACACTGGCCCATGTATTTCTCATGGTAAAAGGTCAAGCCCAATTCCAAGGCCTGTCAATTTAGCCCGTTGAAATGGGTACCCGGCCCGGCCCAAGCCCAGAAATACAGGGCTTTTAAAAATTTTGAGCCCAGCGGGCTGAGCTTGATCAATAATTTTAAAGCCCGGCCAAAATGAGACTGGGACTGGGCAGAGGAAGCCCAGCCTGTTTAGGTCCAGCCCGGCCCGCTCCAAGCTAATTTTACTATTTCTTTTGATGTTTCAGTGAATATGAATTGTATTTTTTACTTCTGTTAATTTCTGATTAAGGCCCTTAAAACAGTATCTTTGCCATGATTATCTTTATCATATCATTTTGGGCTTTTAGTCATTACATTATTTATTAAGGTAAGAATGAAATCAGTAAAGTCCTAGCTCAACTTTCCCTTAGTCATTACATTATTGGTTAAGGTAAGAATGAAATAGTAAAGTCCTCAGAACCTCAGTTCCAAAACCTACACCCCCCACCCACCTTTCCAATTCCAAATAAAATGCAAATCCATAAGATTCTTCTTTTTTTCACCATTAGCTTTAGTCTTTTCCACTAAATCTCGAGCAACCAATCTTCAATTTTCTCAATGTACCAAGATGTAACCTAATTTCACAAATTATGCTCTTCCATGCTCCAGCTGCAAGTGGTCTGACTCAGTAAAACTATGCGATGTATTTGCCTCCTCTATACTAAAACCACTTGCTTAGATGGCATTTTCTACACAAAACCTTGGGAACAACTTTGTAGTTCTTCAATGGTGAGCTCTGTCATGTTTCAAACCCAGAGGTCAAGTCAACACATTTACAAAACCTTGAGCCCAGCATGGGGCTGTATATAATTATATCCTTATGTTCAAGATCGTGCTAAAACCCAGGCTCCGGCCCGAGCCCGCACGGGATGGGATTTGACATAGGCCCGCTCAATTTAGGGCCGGGTTGGGCAACCACCGGCAGGCCCGTCCAATATTCAGGACAGGATTGAACAACCCATGCCCAGGCCCAGCTCGTCCCATTGACAAGCCTACCAATCCCTGTCAGTGAGCACTAAAATCAGGTTATACCCAACCCATGGTTGGCTTAGCTAGCACTACTGCACTAGAGGACCAACAAACCAGCCCATTGTGATCCTTAGATGAAAGCGTCTCATCTAAGTCAGGTATGTGGCTGCAGTCTACAAGGATGCCTCCAAGGCTACATACAAGAGTTTATATCAACTGTCAATAGAATTTCTATGTAGGAAATAGACGTACCTTGATTAGGAAAGGTATCCACAATGCTTACAACTTCAGCCCTAGTTATCCCATCTTTGTCATACATTCTGTGGACAATATTTATTATGTCTTCACGGTCTGGTTGCCTGATTCACAACATTACAATTCAGAAAAAAATGAGCAACAAATGACGATCCTTCCAAAAAAAAAGTTAAGAATAACTATCCTTATATTATCCTACAAAAAAGCAACGTGAGAGATCAAATGGGATAAGTATGCAGCATATTACTTTCTGTTTGCATGTTCCTTGCATATGTATATTGTATACACTGGTACCATGTACATTACTCACAAAGTTCAAAACCACAAGAACCATTGTAAATGGCAAAATCCATGAATCGGAGTGGACTTTCTAAGTTCTGGTTAAATACAATTTTATTTTTTTGTTAGATCCAGACCGCCACCTTTTTTCATTTTAGCTAACCAATTTTGAAGATAAAATGAGAGAAAATCGATTGAAATGGTTCGGCCATGTTAGAAGGCGCCCAATGGAGGCACCTGTTAAAAGGTGTGAAAGCATGGAGGTTGCCAGGAATAGGAGAGGGAGAGGGAAACCCAAGAGAAGTTAGAAAGAAACTATTAAACATGACCTTGCCTACATGGATCTAACGGAGGACATGAGTACATGACCCTAAATAGATTTGATTGGCGTCGTCAAATCCATATAGCCGACCCCACCTAGTGGGAAAAAGCTTGGTTTGGTTGGGTTTAGCTAACCAATTTTAGCCACTACTAATACAGGATGATCCATCCGAGGGTGGTGCAAGTATAAACTCAACTGGTATACTTGAGAACCAATTATAGGTCCAGAACCAACGACTCAAATGCTATGATGAAGAACCAGACTTGGACCTTTATATCATCACAATAGATTTTCCTATATTATATCGCCAACAAATTTACATGTTATTTGCATTAAACTCATTGTCAGATTGATGCAACTCTCCTTTAAGGGAACTTGAGCCCAGCACATGTGGTGGGTACTGACAAAAAAAGTACTAGGTACTAAGATAAGGCGAATAAGATGTTGATATGACGTAATTAGAGGGACATGTTAGGCATTGTGGGGCGACTACAAGGGATGAATAGAGAAGCACAACATCCAAAGTCCACCCAAAAGTACATGGGACAAGGCTTCAGCAATGATTGAGATGATATATGAATTTAGATTTTAGGCTATAATATAACCAAGACCAAATTTAATGTAATTGGGCCCAACTCCAAGTATCAGTCCTAGGATTGGACCTTGATCAGGTCTAAGTCTGGTTAACTGGACTAGAGCCTAGCTCCATTACAGCCCTACATCCATTTATTGTCATTTTGAGCTAGTTACATGCCATCCACAATGAGGCTATATTTCTGGCCTTTCAAGAGTCTAGACAGAGTGGCAGTATGCAGGCATATAGACTGACATACTCTGACAAGGTTTCAGGTAATTCCTACAATGAAAAAATGAGCATAATATCTAATGCAGAAGGCCCTATCAGGCTTGATTTGGCCGTCTCACCTTTAAAGGTATGTAGATCAATCTCACTTCCAAATGAGAACATGGTTTCTTCTTTTTTTTATAATAAGTAGTTCCAAATACTATATTTCAGTATCACATTATCAAAAGGAAAAGGATATTCCAGCCTTCGCACCAATAGAACTTTTCCATCCTCCCATCACGAATCAGAGGCGCATAGAGTGTTGAAAAATCATTTCCCGTTACAATGACTGGAACTCTTTGTGTAATATCTGATTCTCTCCAGTCCTGCCCAATGCTCACCCTTGTAGGATTGTCACACAAATTCATCAGCGTTCCAACAACAATTTGATTGTTGACTGTCATTTGTGTGTTTCCTAGATAAGCACAAACAAGAACAGATTAAATAACTGAACATTCACCATTTATTCAAATCTAAAATAATTATAATTCTCATGTGTAATGCACACAGAAACAATAATAGGCATTTACCGGAAGCAAATCTATACCCAAAAAAAAAAACTTTTTTTGTCTTTCACTTTACAGGCCATAAATGCATATATAATTTGTTAGACACACACACACACAAAAAAAAAAAAAAAAAATCTGTTGCAACTCAACAAATTTTCCTAATAGTGTCAACAATAGTAATATAAAGTAAGACGCAATATACTTCTGCTGATTCACCCATCCAGATGATGATGCAATAACAGTGTAGAATTCACCAAATTTACGCCACCAATGTCATTAACAATAGTCCTCAAACATATATCCATCGTATAAATATAAGAATAGCAAAGTAAAACTCACCAAACCTGCCCAGCCCAGCATCTATATCATTGACCATCAAACAGCTCATCTTTCCCTGTACAATCAAAGCAGTCATGAGAACATGTGCCATCCATTAAAAACAAAGAAAATAAGCTTCAAGAATTTCATAGTAAAAGTCCTTATAATTTCCAGATTGAATGGTAAAATAAAGAATCAAAGTTTGCAGATGAGATGTGAAATACTATCTTTTCTTCTTTTTTATTGCTATGTTGAATACTATCACAGAGAGAGAGTTATGCAAAAGGGTGTAATTATTCACATCTGTTTATCCGTAACTTAAACTTTCTTAGAGACAAAAGACAAAAGGGACAAGAGCATTGTGCGCCTACCCAACGCTCTTACATAATGACACCCACCCAAGGAGACAATCTCTACTCCTGTTTGGCTAACGCATCCACCGATCTAAACTCAAGACAGAAAAATAAATTAATGCTAGAAGATAGCTCCAGGATTTTATTAAAATAAAACTAAAATTTCCAAGGGTTCGCTCTTCATTGAGAAACTGTGACCACATTAGAAGAATTGCTTTCCACACCAAGCATCTCATGAATAGTCCTTGGAAACAACCTAAGGGCTTCCAAGATAGCCAGCACCTCTGTGTAATTATTCGACATAAACATGCTAATTCAGAATGAATATTTTAGGAAGTCCTGCGACAGGACAAAATATGTAGTAGACCTTCAAGATAATCAAGGTCCTTGGATGGTTTTCATTGTATCACCTCATGCTGCATGGATAGTAACTAACAAGAAACCCACTGCATTATAACTTTTGAGCTTGGATAACCCTATTCTCTTCCAATATTTTAGAACAATAAGACATGATCTCCCCCAAAGAGTGAGGCATAAGCCTCACGAGCATGCCTTCTAATTAATAAAAATTAAATAAAAAAGAACATGCTGTAAAAAACGAAAGAGAGAAGAGGAAAAAAAAAAAGTTTGGCTGTTTTAGGGTTGAGTCAGGTTAAATCTAGTTACACCAGTCTTACATTAAAAATAATTTAAAAAAAAAAAAAGATCTTCCACTTCTTAAAATTACACACTGGCCCTTCCTTTTTCTTAAAAACAAGATTTGTTACTGGGGCACCTTCCTTCCCCAATGCAGCATGGTTGAAGCACACACTTTATCCAGAGTTTATGCTAATACTGCGAGATGTACACCACAAAAGTAAGTTATGCCCCAGATTTGAGACATGGTGTTTTTCCAGGAGCCTCACCTCAAGGCGGACCTTGAGGGGTCAGCCTTAAACCCTTTTAAAAGCAATACTCTCTTCTAGCTTTCTTGGTTTCACTTACTGTACTGGTATTTAATGGATGCAAATAAGAGAAGTCATGTAATCAATTCATCTAAGGTTAATAGCTATTTCTTCATTGATCTTGAATGACATTTCTTTTCTTAACTCCAAGCCCAGTAGTTGATTCTATCAGGATCCTTAACACCTAACAGCGACAAGAAATCCATCTGATGTGGGTGGCCTGAGGACAATATAATAATCCCCAGATGCAGAAAGTTGGGTACAGATACAACTCCACACACATATGGGTATCCTGATATCCAAGACACATTGAGGTGGGTATCCTAGCCACAGTTTTCTATTCAAAGTTAAATTTTATTTTTCAAGAAAAAGATACAACAACACAGTGACTTGAGAGTTTTCAAAACTTTCAGACTACCCAAGTTTTTGAAATATTGCTAAACAAAACTGCTATTTATGAAAGTTTTACTATAAGATTCTATATTCAACTTCTTTCATGCATTTCTATGATAAGGAAGTTGTACCTTTGAAAAACACATACACAAGAACTTTAGAAAACAAAGACAACGACACCAATGGCAGACCCATGAAATTTTTCTTTGAGGGATCACATTGTAAAATATTTAGAACTGTGGGGGAGGGGGGGGGGGGGGGGGGGGGGGAGTAAAGTTTTCTAAAATATTTAAAATGCAGGGCAGCATGCTACATATGTAAAAGAGTAGGGGGTTTCATAAAATCTTGGGGGAGCCATGACGCCTCAAACCCCCCTCCTCTCTGTTCTCTTCTCAATTCCACACGTGGTTGGCATAGGCTCAATATGGGTGAAACTATATCCTAGGGGTGTCCATGATTTATAGAGAAAAGAAAGTCAACCAATGATGTCATGTATTTCTAGTTAATAAGGTTGGCTGAAGTGGAGACTTGCTTCTGGAGTTCTTTGTGACCAATGCATGCCAACAAGATTGAAGGAAAAATTTTACAGGACAACGATTAGACCAATTATGACCTATGGAGCAGATTGTTGGTCAATCAAGAAACAACATATGCACAAAATGGATGTAGCATAGATGAGAATGTTGAGGTGGATGTGTGGAAAACTAGGAAGGATAAAATTAGAAATGAGCGCTTTCGAGAGCATTTAGGGGTAACAACAATAGGGGATAAAATTAGAGATACTCGTTTGAGATGGTTTGGGCATGTGGGCATGTCCAACATAGGCCCGTAACGGCGCCAATAAGGAAAAGTATGTCATGAAGGTTGATTGCCCACCAAGGGGAAAGGGTAGGCCAATGAGGATGTGGATGGATGTGGTAAAACGGATATGAGGAAGTGTAACTTATCTGAGAATTTGGCTCAAGATAGATCGGAATGAAGAAACAGAATTCGTATAGCCGACCCCAACATAGGTGGGACAAGGCTTTGATGATGATGATGAAGGTTACACCAAGCATATATACAATATTTTATGAGAGTATATCCACCAATTCTGCTTGCGTAACAAGTGAGCATGGAAGTGCAACACCCATAGATAAACATAACAAGAATCGCCCACATCTTGAAATGATTTGTGCAAGAAGTGGAGGATCTTGAAGGGAAATAACACCCATGCAAAGAATCAAATGAAAGATGGGAAATGACACATGTCAGCGTCCTTGAATTTCAAATGGCCTAGACATTATAGCTTCAAAATCAAGGGCATAAAATCACTAAAAAAATATTGGATAAGATCTGGTGCCAATTCATTAGCCGGCCGGGGAGGTGGTGTAGTAAGATGGGTGAGAGGGGGAAATGGGATCCAAGGTGGGCCCCAAGTGGTCCAGGGCCCAATTTTGTCCAAGAAGCAATGTCATTCACGGGATCAATTTCCTCAATATGTAAAATGCTTCTTTTAACCGATCCCATATTGATGGGATTATGTGGATGAAATCACAATGATATTGGAATCCAAAGGGTTCCATCTTTTTTTTTTTTTTTTGGCAGTGCTTCTATTGGAGAGGTGATGAACTAAATACCAAGGGTTCAAGCAGAAAGGAGGTTAAATCATAATTACATAAGCGAACGAATCAAATTCCATAACCAGACATATGTATATCAATAATTAAAGTGAAAGGGCTTCTAACTTGGTTCTGAACCACTTGCGAAGCTGTTCTATACCGTTCACGTATGAGTCTGCCAGGTTCTCCTGGAAAAAAAAATGCAACAGGAAATATGAAAAAGGATTTCTACAAAATTATTGTAAATAGATATGATGAATGTTCTTTAATCAAGGGAAAAGACCAACTTGAATATTTCACATAAAAACATTTCTCAGGAGAAAATCTCACAAGGACGGGGGCATACTAAAAATTTTTGGGAGCAGAAAAAATAATGTAATACTCTTGTACTTCCCAACAGACAACAAAAAATGCAAAATAGAAGAAGGGTGATAAAAGCAGTCTCACATATGAGATGCAAAAAAATTGTGGGAATCCCAAAAACCAATAGACAAGGATTTTGGAGTCAATTTGTGGAAGTCAAATACATTTGGGCAATAATGGCTGTTTAGATAAGCAAAATGGTACTATTTAGGGAATTTACATGAAACCACCTGTACTTATCAACAATTTTATTTTAACAAATAACCACGCCCGCTAACCTAACAATGTCGGTCAACCACCCTGACAAGCAAAGGACAATTTCTGACCACTTTCATGAACTCGAGGTATTTATTTTAGAAGGATAAAAAAATTCTTAGATCTAACTCATTTAAGATCAAGTTTAGGGTGTAAATCGTGATTAAATATACTTGGAATAAATGGACAATTTCGCATTACCCCCCAAATTCATTTCAAATGAGGCTAGATCGAAGGAAATTTTTATCCTTTAGTGGCAAAATACAGTGGTTTTAGACAATCAATAGAAAACCAGCCACTCATTGATGGTCAAGGTGGTTGTAGACCAAGATTTTCTTAACAAAAGAGGTGGTTGTTAATATACGTAAAAAGACAGACTGGTTTTCTAATTGTCAATAATACAGGTAGTTATATGTAAATTTCCCTACTAGTCATCATAAATTTTAAAAAAATAATGGTAATTGCATACAAAGAAAAAGAATGATAATAACAGCATACAATGGGTGTTGCCCATATAGCCAATGTGCTCCCATGAGGGATGCTTCCACCTTTAATAAACAACCCAATTCCCCAACAGATGTCATGGCCACTTCGTTGGCATGGATGTAAGATTCTATCCTTGTCAGTTCAGAAACAAGCTAGACATTGTATTGTACCTGCTTTCTCCGATTCAAGTTCCCCAGCAGACATGATGACTGGTTCAATCCCCATAGCCTGAAAAATAAGTTCGGTTTGAAATGATTTTCCTTGGCCTTTCCCTCCCCAAATACCTATAAGATCAAAACTCTTCGTGTGAACAGTTCAACACTAAACAATTACAACATTTCTGACATTAATAAACTAAAACTGCAGTGTAAAAACTATTGTGATTATATCAATACAAAGAGGGGAAAATCTATTGTGGTGCAAAATAGAGAAGCAAGCAGCCAAGCAAGCAAAAGAAGCTCCCAGTATGGCAATAAAAAACAACTGAGAACCAAGACAATATGATAAAGAGCTAGAATAACATCTTGACGCAAACATAGTGAGTCAAATACAAAGAAACAATCCACTTCTCCACAACACCTGGCTGTTTGACAACAACTAGATTTCTTTTTTGAAAAAGGAAAAGAATAAAAAAGAGAGAACTGAGAAACATCATTTTGTGCATGCCAGGATGACGATTTGAAAGATTTGACCAGGGGGTTGGATAAAATCTAATGATAAGAAAAGTGACAAACTACTACTTACGATTAAACAACTGAGAAAAAAATTCTTGAAAAAGAAAAGAAAGTAGCACTGAGAAAACATCATTTTGTGCATGCCAGGAATATGTTTCAAAAGAGAGTGTCAGGGAGTTGGACAGAATCTAATGATAAGAAAGTGACAAACTGCTACTGATGATTAAACAACTGAGAAATTGTTAGAATACAGGATTTCATGATTCTAGTGTATGACCTTGTCAACTCTACATGATAAACTTCTCTTAGGCATGCCAAGAGACAACAAAGGGCAACAAAAGTGAAAAACTTTTATTGTGTAGATTACCCAGGATTAAAGGAACTTTTGTGTTGAGGAGATAAGCAATGTAGTTCTTCACAATGTGGCATACTGCAAAAGGAATAAATTGCACGTCAATGATTAATTAGGAAGACCTTCTTATTAGAATGCATATATGAGCTGTAAACACTGATCAAAACCTACTAATGCAAAGGTTCATTCATCCAGATATGTAATTTTCCAGAAGCCTTACAAATGCCCTACCTATCCCTCTGGGCTTTTGATGTAATGAAATATGAAATAAAAAATGCAATGTCTGCAGATTTGTTTATTTATTAATACCATTGGATGGTATTCCGAACATAAAGAAATATAATAAATACCATTTATAAAACATTAGACTATAACGGCACTAAAACCATGGTTAACATTTCAACTAGACTAGTAATCACATCATAATGCTCCGTAGGAAATGATAACTACAGCTTCAACATTCTTCAAGGCAAGATTAGTCTCCCACAATTGTGATTAGCATCCTCAAGAAAAATTATCATCAGCTGTTCTACTTTTGGTTGAAGATCCCACTATATGGTAAGTTGGACTCCTGCATCTTGAACTGCCGACCACATTATGAAGCCTTTGAATGGATTGCAATGAGATAGCCAAGTGTCAACTTTTCCTTACTTTCATCCCTAGTGCCCAGAAGCACTAACTATCACATTCCTGCACCTAATGCAGAGGGATCTTAAACCCTGTTCTCATGAAGAAAAATATTAGATGTGTCCTAGTGAGTGCAAAATGTCCTAGTGAGTGCAAACATAGAACAAAGTCTTACTTGACACTACATGATAGACAGAAAAGCTAACCCATAAAATACAATATATAACATACTATAAGAAGATTTTTAACTAGTGTCCAAATTTCAATGATGCAAAATGCAATAGTTGATTAATTAAAAATGATGAGGAACTTTGTAGGGCATAAGCTCTATATTCAATCAGAGATGCATCTCTAAAGATTTTACAACTTCAAAACATGATGGCAAAAGAAAGTGTACTGAAGAGTAATAAAAATCAATCAGCCTTCTTTTTCTTGTGTTTGTTTGAATTCTTTTAAAATTCAAGTATATCAAGCAAAACAAATTGGGCATAACAACAAAGCTCAGATCTATTTAAGATGAAAATATCTAAAAAAATATGCACTAAATACCAAATTTTCATGTCTTAATCAAGAGAACTATAACTTTAACCATGCTTTGGTAAGTGGCAAAATCATGATAAGGTGTGTAAAAAAGCTGAAAGTAGAGTCTACTGTTATTTGTGGTCTGCTTTCCTACAAATGCGCTACCTCAGAAAATTTCAAGATGGATGCTTTGTCCTTGCACAGTTTTGTAGAACTTACCAATTTTATCCTGTAGAAAGGAAGGACATCGCAAATCAAATCCAACATTTACAACATGAGAACTATAAGAACTAAATGAAATTGCATATGCAATGCATCAACTAAACAAGAAATGACAAAGAAGAAACACACACATCAGATTCAAGAGCTACCAGTGTGTCACCAACGTGCAATAAAAATTGTAAGGCCAAACTTGAAGGATGACAATTCTAAGGGACTAGGATAGGAAAGATGTGGAGGGGGGCATCATGGATTGAAGATGGGTGAGCTTCCACACCAACCGGATGATGCACCCATGTGACTAGGGGCATTTGTTTGAGAAGATTGGATACCACAAAAATGGGGGCCAACATGGTCAAATAGAGTCATCAATCATCAGCACAGAATCTCCCATGCCACTCATACCATATTGATGGTAAACTTCAGCTTGGAGAGTAGTCTTTGGCTATTCCTCCCCTACCAGCACTGTGTCACATATGTGACATCTTCAAAAGCACAATGTCGATTAACCTTTCCCAAATACAAACTATTCAATCACCTATCCTCATCCCACTGAGTTGGTGCACCCCCACCAAGTGTCATTCAAATTGAAGTGACAGACACCATTGGATTGTTCATGTGCACAACCCATAATAACTCTAATCACACCTTTTGCAAATGATCAATCCAAACATGTCTCACTCTAATCCAAGAGGCTCATGGGTCATGCAAGTGGTAGGCGATTGAGTGGGTTGGATAAAGGATAAGTGGGCCTCATGAACCATTTTTGGAGCATCTCCCTCCCTCCCTCCATATAATAACAAGTTAGTGGTCCTGATGGCAATGGACTTCCTAAAAATAAAGAAACAATTTTCTCTGATCCCAGATAACAAAATTCTATATATTACGTTAGAAATATCACTCAATATGTAGGGGTGGTTCTCATAATCTGTGTAGGGCTGTTTTGTAATTAATGAAAAGGTTCAACTCTCTTGATTTCAATTTGGGGCTGAATCTTTCTTCTTCCAAAACCTTTCTCCACTTGTAAAAATTTATTTTACTCTTCATTTCATTGTGGATGCAATGAACTAAGCAAACTACACACGTGAAAGTGGCACACAAGGATAATAAAAATACTGGCCACCACATATAGTATCCACACCGGCATGTCACACAAACCAAATTACATGCCCAAGTCGAACCAACCCCCACATTCAAAATAAAAGTAGCTAACTCCATTCCAACGCTGAGAGAGAAACTTCTTGAGAATCTTCCCTACTTTAGTGAAATTAGATTATGGTCACTGATAATTGTTCTAACATTCACTATTCTAATTTGGGCACATTAGAATCATTAAGAAAAACAAAGTAGCTACCTTTCTTCGAAAAAGATTAAAAAGGGAAAATTCACCATGAAAACAGGGGCAATGTAGTAATCGCCCTGAAGGTACTCAAACGATCTTGTCACCTTTTGCCTGTAATCGAAAACGATATCCGCTGCAAAATTAAGAAATCAAAGAACTAAGTTGAACATTTTACAATCATGAATCATCAACTATGCCTCTGTGCATTTTGGATGGCATGTGAATCACAATTAGGTCACATCAAATGCAATCTGAAACTTTGAACAAGCAGTAAAGATTGAAACTTTTGGTTCTTACAGTCCTTTCCGAGGAAATTTCCGACGAAGAGATCGTCGATCATCCCTTTCCGAGCGCCGACGGAGATGTTCATGTTGTCGGCTTCTTTTCCGAGCCTGTAGAGGTAATCTTTCCCTTCTGAATCCTTGGTTTCCCAGGATGATTGATCGGAGAGCTTCTTCTTCGACTTCTCGTCGTCTGCATCCAGCCGTTGATTTCTTATACGGAGAGAGATGGACGGTGGGATTCGCTTCTGAGGCCGATCGAAGGGGGATTGAATGGGATTTGGGAAGGATCTGTTGTTGCAGAGAAGAGACATAGCTGCGGTTTCTAAAGGCTTCGCACAGATGGAGACGATTGACCGGAGGGGGTCGAGTGTATGAATATGATATCCGGAACACCAATGTGGGGCCTACATTGAGATCCATCCCCTCCAATCATATATTCAAAAGCTTATCTCAAAAGGAGTGGGCCCACCGCTCGATTGCGCGCTGTGATGGAATCCTTCTGACATAGTGATCGTTTGAACTGTGGGACCCACTCCTTTAAAGAGGATGTATTGATGGCGGAGATGAAATTCATCTTAAATTGTCTAAATTACTTTTATCTGGGCCCAACAATAGACTTCTAGAAAAACATTACATGCTTCCAATGTTCTTCTAGAAGCATAGTACATACTTAGTACAATAATCCGTCTAAATACAGACATATTTATCGATAAAATTTCCAGCATCATAATAAAAAAAATTCAAATTATATAGAAATGCTTTCAAACACAACTGGCAGAAAAATAACAATACATTTTTTTTTTTTTAATCCAAGAGTCAAGTAGTATGAAAATGTAACGAGAGAAGTTGGATGGAAATGAAAGAAGAGATACATAGAGTAAGCTAAGCCTATATGAGATTTTGTGATGGGAATAAAGTTGTTAAAGAGAGGAGTGAAAAGAGGTAGAGTGGTTGCATGTACAAGCAGTGGGAGAATGTGGGTTGGTTATTGAGAGGGAATATAACTCACACTCAAAATAAATAGTTATGGTCAAAAATAGCTATCAATGGAGATACAAGTCCATTGAGATACAAGTCTAAAGTCTATCAATGGAAGGAGGGAAGATTGTAGGTCCCATCATGTACAGGGCGGGCTTTACCATAAGGCCATGAAAGCGGTTGCTTTAGGCCCCCCAAAAGGTGATTTCTAACCATGCTTCTAGAGAGCGTCCTGAGTCTTTTTTCTTTTGAGGGCATTCTAAGAAAATATTTTATTGTGATTTTGATTTTGAAGTTGAATAGTATGATTTTGATGATAGAATACTTTTGGAAAATGCTTTTATAAATATACTTTTGTAATATTAAGGGCTTGTCGTTTTCATGTTGTTACCAATTTTGTGCTCGGGTAAGGTTGTGGTAAGATCGGATTGTGCTGAGACTATACTTGCCAGAGCTTATTTGGAAACATTATATTAAATTACTCTACAGAGAATATGCTATACGGAACTTGTTTGGTAACATTATAAAAGTCTTGCTCTGAGGAGTAGACATAAGATTTATAATGTAGGACCCACCTTTTATTATTTGCAGTATTCTACTATTATCGTACATGGGGCCCACTTGTAGAAATTACAATGTGTTACCCACCTTTAAAAATTAGAACATGGAATCCATATTCACATGATTTATAATGTGGGGCTACTTTTTTATAAATGTAAATATGATACCCACCTTTAGAAATTATAATATGGTACTACCTATAGAAATTAGAATATGAGGCTCACATTCATAGGATTTACAATGTGGGTCGACCATTTGTGATGGTGACCATATGACCCACATTTATGAATTACAAAGTGGATCCACTTTTTTTGTGATTGTAGACATAGAGCCCACATTTAAAAACTACAATGTGGTGCCCCACCTTTAAAAATTAAAACATGAATGTAGTGCATTCATAGGATTTACTATGTGGGTCAGGAATTATAATATGGGGCCATCTTTTTTGTTAATTGTGAATACGGTTTCTACATTTAAAAAATAACAACATGGTATTCACCTTTAGAAATTTAAACATAAGGTCACATTCATAGGATTCACAATGTGATCCATCATTTGTAGAATTTACAATGTAACTCCACCTTTTGTAATTGTGACCATATGACCCACTTTTAAGAATTAGAAAGTGAACTCATCTTTTTTGTAATTGTGGACATGGAACCCACCTTTAGAAATTACATTGACATTCTCATCTTTGTAAATTAGAACACGGGCCCACATTCATGTGATTTATAATGTGCTCCCACCATTATAATTTTATAATAAAGGCCTACCTTTTGTGATTGTGACCAGGTGACCTATCTTTAGAAATTACAACGTGATGCCCACATTTAGAAATTTAAACATGAGGCCCACATCCATAAAATTTATCACCATTATAGGAATTATAATATGGGCATTACCTTATGTGATTGTGACCATATCACCCACCTTTAGAAATTACCAAGCGGTACTACTTTAGATAAGCGATAAGGAATATTACCAAGTGGACGCGAACACGTAACCGTTTGAAGGGGCAAAATCGATTCCATACAGCCTTTGATTCATGGCTTTGAGCCTTGACATCCATGACGAGAGGAATTGTGCTTGTTGCGGGCGGGGATTCGATACAGCGATGCTGTATAATAATATACTGCAGCGTCTTGCCTTAGCAAATCAGGCCATGGCACCTCAGTATTCATAGGAGAAAATGGACAATAACTCTTTGCATTAAAGTACGGTTGCTTGATTAAAGTTGATTTTTTCCAAAACTACCCTCATCAATTCTTTAACCATACTCTTTCTAATACTATCTTCATATTCTTAATTGATCATACTAAGTCCATCATCCCATAATTAGATTTAAATCCTCAAAATCATCACAAATTGGCCCACTCTTTTTTTTTTTTTAATTATTGATCTAGTATAATAAACTTACCTGTGGTCTGTGGGGGTCGATAAAAGTGAAATGAATGTAATTTTAGATGTGGGTCTCGCAAAAATCACGAGGGCAAAAGATTCCTAAGGCCTATCATTATAAGAAAAGGAATGCCTTCATTCAGCTTTTTGATTTTCACGATTAACTCGTATGAAATTAGATCATCAATACAAAAGCGGAGATATTATGATTTCTATAAAGTCATCCCTAATAGAAAAAAAGGAGAAAAAAAAATAAATCACCAATATTTAATGGGTGTAGGCCCTAATGGGGCCCATTATTAGATGGGCCGAAATTTGCTCTCGAGTTTTGTAATTTTTTTTATTTCATAAATCCCTACCAATTTCATACACTTATAAATCTCTATATCTTTTATGGGCGTAGGCCTCTAGTGCCGGAACAGGGGAGGGGCTGGCAAGGGCCATGGTCCCCCCAAAATTTCATAAATTCCCCTTATGTTTTAGGAAAACTAATAGTTTTTTACATTTGCCCCTTAAAATTTCAAAAAAAAAACCATATATGTTTTGAAAATTATATGCATTTTTTTATCCGTGGCCTTCTCAAGATTTTGTTTCTATGTAGTAGGCCCCCAAGGAAGAATTCTTGGGTTCGCCCCTGCGTAGGCTCGTGAAAACCTTACATCATGTCCATTTTTATCTATACAAACCTTATATCCTGACATTTTCATTTAAATTAAGTTCAACATTTTTATGTATTGGATTTCCAATTGACAGTTTGGACCTATTCCTAATAACATATGAAAGATATTGTGAAAAATTAGCCTGCTGAGTGGTAAATAGATGAGTGAAATTTTTTAAAGTTCCTCTTCCCTTTTTCAATGATCTAGTTTTATATGAGTGAATATTAAGAATTAAATGACTCACCATTCGTGGCGTAGAATGTTCTTTGCTTTCAACATTTTCTTGAGACCCACATCTAAATCACTCTCTTCTCACTAGGTCTCATAATTAGGCATGTTGTTAGATCACTAGTTTAAAAAAAATGAAGTGTGCCAATTTGATGGTGGCCCAACTTGGAGCAAGGGAGAATGATAATTTTGAGCAATTCAGATCTAATTGTGGGATGATGGATCTAACATGATCAGTTTCCAGTTTGTGAAGGATATTGTTGGAAAGAGATTTTACGAAGAAATTGATGAGGGTAGTTTAGGTAAAAAAAATAATTTTAGTTAAAGCAACCTCACTGGGAAAGGAGTGAAAGCCGTTCTCGATTTGTCGCGGCACACAAGCCGTACGATTATTGATCTTGTTAACACTTTATATAGGTCACCGTGCAATAATTGGATTGATTATTCTTCTCTCTCTCTATTAGGGTTTCCCTTATTATACATCTAGAATTATCAATGGGATACGCTGAAATTGGTACCTGGTCTGGTCTAAGCCAAAAAATATGGGGCTTTTAAAAATAAAAATTTGAATGCAGCAGGCTGGGCTTGGACAATATTTTTAAAGCCCGGCCAAAATGGGACTGAGATTGGGCAGAAACAGCCTAGCCCATTCTGGCACGGCCCAATTCGCTGCAAGATCATTATATTAATTATTTTATAGATTACAGAAACTGCCCCTCACTAACAGTAAAAAAACGGCTAATTAGGAGGGGCAATTTTATAACTTCGCCCTCCCCTCTTATAAAACACATACCCCAAACATAGGACTTCTTTGAAACCGAATATGGTAGAAGCATTAGTTTGTGGCCAACATTGGTTTAGTCATGATCCAACTAGTGATGATGATTTAGACAATAATTGGAATGCACTAACTGATCTTTTAGACATATTAAAAGAAAAATATTTTTTGTTGATTTCCTTTTTACATTACTTGACCCATATAGGATACTAATTCTCATTCATTTCTATTGATTTTATGATTTTCTACTGTTACCGGCAAAAAAAATAAAAAAGTTTTTAACCGATCCTACAGTACTTGACCCATATAGAATACTCATTCTCATTCATTTCTATTGATTTTCTATTGTCACCAGCAAAAAAAGAAAAAAAAAAGTTTTTAACTCCACCATGTTGCTTGTTGCATTGCATTACTAGTCCCAAGCCCGGAAAAAGGAGGAGGGTTTAAAGTCTGGTTCACACCAAGTGTCTGGTGACAATAGGAATAATTAGATAATGTTTTTCTTATGACAAGGATCGGGCCCAGCCCGGGCCCATACGGGACGGGATTTGATGTAAGCTCGTTTAATTTAGGCCCGGGATTGGACAACCCCCGGCGGGCCCATCCAATTTTCTGGACGGGATTGGACAACCCAAACCCAGGCCCAACCCGTCCCATTGACAAGCCTATTAATATATCCAAGAGGACTATGACTTTGGGATACACACGAAATCCACACATACACACTCGGGTACAAGGTCCACGGGTCTGAACCACTGTGGATAAAGAACCGGCTCCGTTTAGGAATCAGGTCCCAAAAAAAGATCTGGAACCGGAACCATTTACCTATCGAGACCTAATTTTAACTAGGATATCCGTTGAGGCACGCCGAGACTGGGTAAAGACCCATTAAGGTTAGGCCCAGCAATTTGAAGCACTATAAAAGATGCGCTTCAGCTAGTGTCGAACTTTAGGCAGAAGCCACCAACGGGCCTACATGGTAGGCTCTTCCCAATACATGCCAATTTTCACCCATAGAGAAAATGGCGTGGATTTGTTATTTATGTTAAAATACATTTGACTGTTAGAGAAAATGTATACAGGTTTTGGTGTTACTGACCATGTGTAGCTACTGTCTGCACAGTCAGTCTCCAGAGAAACATCTGGGTGGGTTCTCCTTGCAGAAGAATTGCCCCTCAAGCAGAACTTTGGAATTGTTCGTGTTCTGGCTCCCTTGCCTGGTTCAATTGTACGTACAACTTTACAACAATTATCTTTCAGCTTTTCATCCAAAATGGATGCGGATGCCCAAAGCCAGAGGCTTTGGTTGATGGGAGAATGACCCTTGCATTTAGGATGAGCGATTCTGCAAGTCAGCCGAATCTATGATACTCGAGGAATTGAATCTAAAATGCAGTGAGGTGGAGAAGAGACTAAAGCCCTTTGCTTGCTTGACCTCGGCAGACCCGTACATACACAAGACCCTTGGACGCCAGCAAAAGATGCAAATGATGCTTTGTGGGTCGAGGAAGATAAAACGTGTGTGTGGGGTTTTCTCTAAATAGCAGTGATTATGCTGATCACGATAGCAATACCAGTTCGGATCGTCCTGATCTCGGCCTATACATCTCCAGCTCAATAGTACCGCCAGCCAGTACCGAGCTTGAGTTAGCTTCGGTAATGGTACCAGCTACTCGTCTCAGTCCCGGCCCGATCGGTCTCGACAATACTGCTAGACCGCTCATTCATTCCCGACCTCAGCACCGCCCATAGTTCAGCCTCGGGCAACCGAGATGGGACCCTAATCCCGTTTGGCAGCAACCTTCACCTACTTTACAGAACATACGGTAGGATAAGACTAGAGGTCGTCCTTATCTAGTAGTCACATCCATAAAAAGGCGGGATCCGCAATCTCTAACAAGATGGAACAGACGCCGAAAATATCAGACAGTACGGGGTCGGCGCCATGACCCCTGATAAGATGGGACAGCCAAATAGGCCTTCCCCCTTTGGCCCAAGTGACCAAGAGTCAAACTCTCACGCCTATATATATGCATAAGGTAAAACCACCAAAGGTATGCAAGCAGAGATATCTACATACTCTCTATTCTCCCCCATTCACTCCTCCTTAGTTCAGTGATCAAACTAACTCAGGCATCGGAGTGCCTTCAGCTGCCTACAGCCAGGGGCTCTGACCTTTTTCTGCTTTCCCTTTCAGGTTTCAGGAGGTTAATCTTCTCCCAAAATAATCAAATTGAGAGCCTAATCCTCTCCTAATCAAGTCCGTAATTTTTAGTGACTTACACAATGTTACAAATCTTGTATTTTTTGAGCATACACTGCACTGCCCCTTTTTCCACGGCTTTAGTTTGTACATTGAGTTTTTGGTAATTCAATGCCATTCTTTTATATACTAGTTTTATTTCTGGTGCCCTAATTTTGCAACATTGGACACCATTATTTGACAAGCTCTTGCACTGGGAAGGAAGGCAGGCTTTTGTTTTGGGGTTCTCTCTCTTAATGTACCCACGCCATTCACCTTTTTGCTGTTCTAACTCGAACATAAGATTCATATTTGAGGCCATTTTAAATGTGGATAGAAAAGCGGAACGAATAATATTATTTCACAAATATTGTGAGTCTGTCATTTCTCCAGATGCTGTCATATTATGTACTTTAAACAACATTTGTGCCCCCCCCCCCCCCCCCCCCCCCCATCATGCAATTCATGCTGTACCTTTTACGATGATAAATAAACTACTAGTCTCGAAGTAGGGTATCAGCGGCAGCACATTAAATGGTTGAATCTATTTGCATGCACCATTTCTGCGAGTATGACATTGCAGTGTTCCCTGTTTTTTTTTTTTGCCACAATGGGGACTCCAAATCATGCTGTCTCTTCTACTCAGTACACCCATGACCCATGTTGTCTCTTCTAGCCAAACTGAGTTAACTGGCGAGTGTCCATTACATCATATTTGTTTTTTCTTCTTTTACTGAAATTATATCTATTAATTTCCTGTGTTTTCTTTTTAAAAGAAAAACAGATTCTCCACTGGGATTTGGGATTGGATGAGGAATAAATAAAATTGGTAATGATACCAGATCATGGGGATAGGAGTGTGAAAAGTCCTATACTGATTGAATATGGGCCCATGAAAATTCTCCTTCAAAGGATGAAAACTATGCACTTTGTACATACTCTCTGAATAGTATCAATATAGGCTCTAAATTATTTTATACAAACACATGTTTACAATTTAAAAAAAAAAGTGTATTTGGACTGATTTGGATACAAAGCCCAAACCCGAACTCCTCCTGAATCTGTTATGGGATTCAAACCCAACTCAAATTTCAAATTTAATAAGGTCTGATGAGTTTGCGCTTGACCTGACCCAAGTTGCCCCTTATATAATAAACTCAAGCCCTTTGGTCCTGATGACTCAATCATCATTCATCTTTGAAATTGATCACACAAGGCTCTACAATGTAAATTCATTAAATTCTGGTCCTCATGATTTATTTATTTATTTATGTTTTGCTTTAAGAGAAACTTTATTAGAAACTTGAGGGACGTTAACAGGAGTAACTACTGGCACCATGGCAATGTGCCTTACAGTTGACCACCATTGGTTCTTACAAAATTGCCAAAAAGGAAGTATACGATGAAGACGCATTCCGAGCTGTGTAGACCATGTGCAACTCATCCTCATCCAGCACTCTGCTTCTCTCATTCTTGAGGATCTGGTCGGTGGACACCAAGGCCAGGCTGAGCGGACGCTTCAAGATGATGTCCAGAGGTACTAGCAGTCGAGTGTCCAGTTTCCGGTTGTTCTGTAAAATTGTACAAAACAACAACAATTTTAAGATATTCAGATGCCGAAGGGAGGTAGAATGTGGGAGGGTTTAGTACAAGCATCCTAAGACTTCTTAACAATGGTTTAAAAAGTTCAAGATAAATTAGTGGAAATTGTTTGATGTTTGGGCGACAAGATTATTGAAATTCAAAATATTCATTAAAAATGAGGCAAAAAGGATAATAATCACTTTAATTAGGGCATTTTCATGTAAATGAATATGAAGAAAGTAGGAAGAAGAATATTTTAAAACAGTAAAACAAGTAGATGCCACTCTCTTTCAAGGCCATTCATGTAGGCTTAAAAGGTCTTTTAAATTGGCTTTAAAACGTTTATACCAGCTTCTACGTGCATTTTGGTGATGCCCACTAGTGATTTTTGGGTTTAAAAATGTCACAGTAATTTATAAACACCTGTATAAGTTGTGGGACAAAATTATTTAAAAGTTGAAATTAAGAGAGACAGAGAGTTCAGTTGCAGATTTCACTATTCATCAAAAAGACAGTAAGAAAAAAAAATAAAGAGAAACCATGGACTGGCCAAGCGTAGTGGAGGAGGGGTGGGACTGGGATTCTAGGCAGCTTATGGACGAGGAGGAAGAAAGGAGAAGGAACAAAGGTTTCTGTGTTGCACAGCTATTTGTTGTTTCGTTTTTTGTTCTATCAGGAACATGAGCAGCACTAGTAGTCTAGAATGCTAAAACTTTACAATTTTGAATTTGTTCAAAAGGCTTAAATTCTTCATTCCTTCTTCTGCCAATTAAATTACCATAGAGCTTAAACACATATTAAACTGTGCTATATTGACTAAATAACTACATAACACACATTAAACTACATAATATTGACTAAATAACTGTAAAACATAAATTAAACTACATCAATGTAGTTACTGTAGAACACTGAACACACACTAAACTTCTTCATCGCTGCTGGTATATCGTCGTCTCTCACATATTCTTGTTCTTCCCCACTTTCAATCTCCTCCTCTATCCCTCCCTCCCCCTCCTTTTCTTCATTCGACTCCTCTGCTTTTTGTCCCTCCCCCTCTTCCTTCCCTTCCTCCTTTGCTCCCTGTCCCCTCATCTCATCTTCTTCTTTTTCCTTCAAAGCACAGAGACAGAGACGGTTGTTGAGTGTATACATAAGGCGACTGCACCTTTTCACTCCAAAGGCTCTATTCAAATTGGACAATGATCCATCTCCAGAATCTACTCATCTTCCTCCTTCGTAAACTCTAATTTCATGTTTGCCAAGTATTAGTCGTATCTCGACCTACATGAAGCAGCGTTTCTATCGATTCACTCATCGAATAGATTTTTAGATATAAAGTGTCACCCGCAAAAAAATCAATAAAGAAAATTAGGAAGAAAAAAATAAGAGTAAAAAAAAACCAACATTCATTTTTTATTGACTATATACTTAATATTCCTGAGATTCTGATTACAATAGTAAGAGACGTGGACATCCTGCACTTCATTCCAGTTATCCCTCTCTCCCACCTCCTCATTTTTACCTCTCCCTCCTCATTTTCTTCTTCCTCCTCGTCGCGTGTACGCCCTAATTTTCCAAATTCAACATTCAAATATATCAATGCTATGTTCCCATGCGCCATAATCCCATCTTCTTCTTCATGGTAAAGTCTATATTTAGGTTTATAACATAATCTATATGCCTACAAAGGGATGCATCTGCGCTCTAATGAATTCCCTCCGCAACCAATTTTTTAGAAACTAATGTCCACAAGAAAATAAAATAAAAAATCATAAGTATAATTAGATTTCAAAACAAAACAAAACAAAAAAAAAATACATTAAAAATACTGCGTATCCCACTGGTTTTCATAAATAAGGTGGTAACGGTGAACCCTGTTATCTTCCAGCTCATTCCATTCGTCCTCCATTAGTGAGACTTGTATGCTGCTATAGAATGCAAATCGAATTGGTGGTTTTATATATGGGCAGGGAAGAGGGTAGTTTTCTCGCCATCATACCACAGTCTAGAAGTTTCTTGATTTGGGTCTAAATCGTTTCTTTACTCATAAACTTCTCATTCTTTATTTGATCCGGAACTTGCCATGATCTCGAACTTGCCGTGAAGAAGATTTGAATTTATCCACAAGTGTGGAAGGTGGGGGACAGAGACTTTTATTCCTCTTGTGTGGATAAATTCAATTTTTTTTCACGGCAAGTTCCGGATAAACTCAAGACCCAAATTAAGAATGATTCCTCAGGAGAAGTTTATGAGTAAAGAAACAATTCGAAACTTACAAACTGTGGTACAATGGTGAGAAAACTCTCCCCTCTGTCCTGCCTCATTTAAAAAACAACCATTTCAATTGGCATTCGAAAGCGCATACAAGTCTAACAAATGGAGGACGGATGGAATGAGCCGGAAGACAGCGGGTGAAACCGTTACCACCACATTTACGAAAACCAGTGGGATACGTAGTTTTTTTAATATTATATTTTTTCTATTTTGTCTTTAAATCTAATTATACTTGTGACTTTTTTTAGGTGGACGTTAATCTCAGAGAAATTGGTTGCGGAGGGAATTCACCGAAGCGCAGATGCATGCCGTTATAGGCATAGAGATTTCGTAAAAAAACATAAATCTAGACTTCACCCAAGAAGAAGACGGGATTATGGCGCATGGGAATATAGCAGTGAAATATTTCAATGCTAAATTTGGAAAAGTAGGGCGCGGACGCCGAACCTTTAGGTTGGAAAACCTTTACAACCAAAGGAGAGCTGAGTAGTAGGGAGAAGGTCAAAACCGAGGGAGAAGAGGAAGAAAAAAAGTGAGGACGACGATGAGGGAGAGGACGACAACCGGAACGAAGCGCAGGATGGCGCCTCTCTTATTATTAGAATCAGAATCTCAGGAATATCAAATATAATCAATAAAAAATGAATGTTGGTTTTCTTATCTTTTTTTTTTTTTCTTCCTAATTTTCTTTTTTGATTTTTTTTTGTAGATAACACTTAATATCTAAAAATCTATTCAATGAGGGAATCGATAGAACCGCTGCTTCATGTGGGTCGAGAAACAACTACTACTTGGCAAGCATCAACTTAGAGTTTACCAATGAAGAAGATGAGCAGATTTTGACGGGAGAGGGATCATTGTCCAATTTGAATAGAGCCTTTGGAGTGAAAGGATGTATACACATACACTCAAACAACCGTCTTCATACTTTTAAAAAAAAAATAAGAAGGAAGGAAGTGAAGGAAGAAGAAGAAGAGATGAGTGAGAGGGACAGGGAGCAGAGGAGGAAGGGAAGGAAGTGGGAAGTGGAGGTAGGGAAAGAAGAGGAGGATGGGGAGGAGAATGAAGAAGAAGAAGAGTACAAAGCTGAGGGGGCGGAAAGTGAGGAATGAAAATGGGGAAGAAGAAGAAGATAACTAACCTTTACTGAAATTTTTTTTCTATTTATTTACATTCAAGAGTTTAGAAATACACTAGTAAAGTTAGAATAAAATAAAAAAATATATTAGTCTTTAATGATAAAAAAAAACAACCTTTTTGCAACTTGAGTACCTTTTGAACTTAATCAAACATCTCAGATCCAACTTCATCAACCTAAAGTCTAAAAAAAATAAAGAAATTTGTTGGATATAGATCTTAAACAATAAACAACTGCCAAACTACAAGCATTACAAAAAAAAAAAAAAAAAAAAAAAAAGCCCTTTCTAAGAACAAAATCTAAGAGAATGAAAAATGTGGCTGCTCTCAATTTGAAGGAAGCCATGAAAGACAAATGAAGTGACATTCCATCAATCGTGTGAGCAGCTAAATTCCCTCTTGGCACTATGCAAAAGGTGGCCTGTCATTGATCAAACAAACCCCCGTGTCTGAACTAGAGCCATCCATTCTCATATCACCCCAACAATAGTAGACTACATAGAAGATGAATCTAGACTGTTGAAAAGACCTCCTTGATAAGAAAATCATCACATTGAGATCCAAAACAGAAGACCCATAAAGATCAACGGTCCAGATCACATAAGATTACGAGTCCCTCTAATCACCCAACACAAAAAAAAAAAAAAAACTACTGATCCAAGTGAAAAACATCAGAAAAAAAAAAGAGAGGAAGAAAATCAACAGTGGAAAAGTGTTGCCAGGTATTGTGGCATGAATCAACGGTTGAGATTCATGCAATCTTCTTCTGGCAGGGTTGATATGGGCTCCAAGCGGCAGACGAGTTGCCAGGAATCGGCACTCGCTGGTGACTCAGATATGGAGCCGAATCGATAAGAGATCAAATTTTACAAAAATAGGTCAGTAGTGTATCAGAAATAACGAGAAAACCACAAGATGGAAGGGAAAAAAGAAGGGAAAACAGGGGTAGTGATGGAAATATGAAGAAGTGGAAGTGTGAGGACTGAGGAGAGGAGTCTTCTACTTCCTCTTCCTTCTCTCTGTGTGTGTTTGGTTGAGTGTTTACGGAGTTAGGGTTTCTCTTGATCATATAAGAGATGTTTGTAGATATCGGCCAATAAAAGTAGGACACATGGTGAAAGGGCATTCGTTGGATGCCTGCTAAATCTTTTCACGTACGAGATATCTAGGGTTTCTGTGAGGTGTGTACAGTGTACTACCCGATACCAAAATGTGGGCTAGGGCCTAGGGGATCCCTCTCCCTCTTAATTGGGTTGATTTCCTGTGGGCGGTTTTGAATTAGGCAGTTTGGTTTCTCTTGTTTCCTTTTATTATGTACCGTATCTCAATTTTAGATAATAATTTTTAAAAATAGGGCGTGGACGCCGAACCTTTAGGTTGCAAAACCTTTATAACCAAAGGAGAGCTGAGTAGTAGGGAGGGGGTCAAAACCGAGGGAGAAGAGGAAGAAAAAAAGTGAGGAGGACGATGAGGGAGAGGAGGACAACCGAAACGAAGCGCAGGATGGCGCCTCTCTTATTATTAGAATCAGAATCTAAGGAATATCAAATATAATCAATAAAAAATGAATGTTAGTTTTTTTTATCTTTTATTTTTTTTCTTCCTAATTTTCTTTTTTGATTTTTTTTTGTAGATAACACTTAATATCTAAAAATCTATTCGATGAGGGAATCGATAGAACCGCTGCTTCATGTGGGTCGAGAAACAACTACTACTTGGCAAGCATCAACTTAGAGTTTACCAATGAAGAAGATGAGCAGATTTTGACGGGAGAGGGATCATTGTCCAATTTGAATAGAGCCTTTGGAGTGAAAGGATGTATACACATACACTCAAACAACCGTCTTCGTACTTTAAAAAAAAAAAAAAGAAGGAAGGAAGTGAAGGAAGAAGAAGAAGAGATGAGGGAGAGGGACAGGGAGCAGAGGAGGAAGGGAAGGAAGTGGGAAGTGGAGGTAGGGAAAGAAGAGGAGGATGGGGAGGAGAATGAAGAAGAAGAGTACAAAGCTGAGGGGGCGGAAAGTGAGGAATGAAAATGGGGAAGAAGAAGAAGATAACTAACCTTTACTGAAATTTTTTTTCTATTTATTTACATTCAAGAGTTTAGAAATACACTAGTAAAGTTAGAATAAAATAAAAATATATATTAGTCTTTAATGATAAAAAAACAACCTTTTTGCAACTTGAGTACCTTTTGAACTTAATCAAACATCTCAGATCCAACTTCATCAACCTAAAGTCTAAAAAAAATAAAGAAATTTGTTGGATATAGATCTTAAACAATAAACAACTGCCAAACTACAAGCATTACAAAAAAAAAAAAAAAAGCCCTTTCTAAGAACAAAATCTAAGAGAATGAAAAATGTGGCTCCTCTCAATTTGAAGGAAGCCATGAAAGACAAATGAAGTGACATTCCATCAATCGTGTGAGCAGCTAAATTCCCTCTTGGCACTATGCAAAAGGTGGCCTGTCATTGATCAAACAAACCCCCGTGTCTGAACTAGAGCCATCCATTCTCATATCACCCCAACAATAGTAGACTACATAGAAGATGAATCTAGACCGTTGAAAAGACCTCCTTGATAAGAAAATCATCACATAGAGATCCAAAACAGAAGACCCATAAAGATCAACGGTCCAGATCACATAAGATTACGAGTCCCTCTAATCACCCAACACAAAAAAAAAAAAACTACTGATCCAAGTGAAAAACATCAGAAAAAAAAAAAGAGGAAGAAAATCAACATTGGAAAAGTGTTGCCAGGTATTGTGGCATGAATCAACGGTTGAGATTCATGCAATCTTCTTCTGGCAGGGTTGATATGGGCTCCAAGCGGCAGACGAGTTGCCAGGAATCGGCACTCGCTGGTGACTCAGATATGGAGCCGAATCGATAAGAGATCAGATTTTACAAAAATAGGTCAGTAGTGTATCAAAAATAACGAGAAAACAACGAGATGGAAGGGAAAACAGGGGTAGTGATGGAAATATGAAGAATTGGAAGTGTGAGGACTGAGGAGAGGAGTCTTCTACTTCCTCTTCGTTCTCTCTCTGTGTCTGGTTGAGTGTTTACGGAGTTAGGGTTTCTCTTGATTATATAAGAGATGTTTGTAGATATCTGCCAATAAAAGTAGGACACGTGGTGAAAGGGCATTCGTTGGATGCCTGCTAAATCTTTTCACGTACGAGATATCTAGGGTTTCTGTGAGGTGTGTACAGTGTACTACCCGATACCAAAATGTGGGCTAGGGCCTAGGGGATCCCTCTCCCTCTCCCTCTCAATTGGGTTGATTTCCTGTGGGCAGTTTTGAATTAGGCAGTTTGGTTTCTCTTGTTTCCTTTTACTATGTACCGTATCTCAATTTTAGATAATAATTTTTAAAAATAGGGCGTGGACGCCGAACCTTTAGGTTGCAAAACCTTTACAACCAAAGGAGAGCTGAGTAGTAGGGAGAAGGTCAAAACCGAGGGAGAAGAGGAAGAAAAAAAGTGAGGAGGACAACGAGGGAGAGGAGGACAACCGGAACGAAGCGCAGGATGGCGCCTCTCTTATTATTAGAAGCAGAATCTAAGGAATATCAAATATAATCAATAAAAAATGAATGTTAGTTTTTTTTTATCTTTTATTTTTTTTCTTCCTAATTTTCTTTTTTGATTTTTTTTGTAGATAACACTTAATATCTAAAAATCTATTCGATGAGGGAATCGATAGAACCGCTGTTTCATGTGGGTCGAGCAACAACTACTACTTGGCAAGCATCAATTTAGAGTTTACCAATGAAGAAGATGAGCAGATTTTGACGGGAGAGGGATCATTGTCCAATTTGAATAGAGCCTTTGGAGTGAAAGGATGTATACACATACACTCAAACAACCGTCTTCGTACTTTGAAAATATTCATTAAAAATGAGGCAAAAAGGATCATAATCACTTTAATTAGGGCATTTTCATGTAAATGAATATGAAGAAAGTAGGAAGAAGAATATATTAAAACAGTAAAAAAAGTAGATGCCACTCTTTGAAGGCCATTCATGTAGGCTTAAAAGGTCTTTTAAATTGGCTTTAAAACGTTTATACCAGCTTCTACGTGCATTTTGGTGATGCCCACTAGTGATTTTTGGGTTTAAAAATGTCACAGTAATTTAAAAACGCCTGTATAAGTTGTGGGACAAAATTATTTAAAAGTTGAAATTAAGAGAGACAGAGAGTTCACTTGCAGATTTCGCTAGTCATCAAAAAGACGGTAAGAAAAATGTCTCTCGTCAGAGAATACATTCACTATTGCAAAATTAAAATCCATAGCAAACTCAGAGAGCTTCCCTCATTTCTCTTTCAACTTTTACTAGCCAAAGAAAAATAACAATCAGAAACTGATGAATCATATATAACATCAAAAAGTGAACTTTGAAAATGGAATGCAAACCTTTAGAAACAACTGAAATAGTAGGTTGCTTGGTTGCTTGCAGCTCTTTTGGGCTGCTCTGTTTTTCTTGTTAAGTTTTTTTGGTTGTTTTCTGTTTTGTTAGGGCTTTCAGCATCAGCATTCAAGCACCATATTATAAGAAATATTAAACCAATGCATTGCAACAAAACCCAAAGAAATAAGCATAAAAATGGAGACAACTTCCGAAGCATTGACTGAGAAAACCCACATTTGTTAAAATGTTAGTTGTTAAGGATAAACCATTATTATAGCTAAAAACTAATTAGTAGAATGCAATTTGGAAAAATAAGTTGGCAGTCAAGAAAGCTCAATTCCCCATATTGCTTAAAAATGGAGCTCTTTCATCTCCCTAACTATGGACCTCGGTAAAAAGAACAGTAACAACACCCACAAAATATGCATTCCATGGCCAGTATAGAAGGACCCAAAAGACTGCTGAATCAAACATGGCCTTGTGGTGAAAAAAGGATTAAAATAAATAACTCATTTCCCTAATGAGTTGCAAGTAACTAACAAGAAACTCAAAACATCCAGGCTTATGGTTGCCAATATCCCAAGCATTTGGTATCAATGACTCTAAAAACATTAAGCGTGCCAAGTTACAGAGAACTCAGTTTCAATGGCTCTAAAAGTGCCAAATACGTTTCGGCAATGCCGGCCAGCTCTTTCTATAACATTCCCTTTGCCACTGCACTTTCCACATCTTACATAAATATTTTATGATGATTTGAGAATAATTATCAAGAAACTGAAAATTAAAAAAGATTCCAAATAAGCCGGTTGCAATTTAGTATAATCAGAACTTGGGTTTTGAATTTCATATCTTGATTGGCATTACACTTCTTATAGTCGGATCCTCTTTGCAATTATGGTCAGAAGTCTGGTGCGACCTAAGTGATTACATCTTGATATGATTAAATGGAAGATTAAACTTGGATATGAGCTTCCATTTTATTCCATAGCATCCAAAATCCACCCAACTGTATCTTATAAATTTCTTACAATATTATAAATCAAAAACGGAATGCATGTAAAAGAGAGCAGATCTCACCTGCTTCATTGAATCACCTTGGGCCCAGCAGATTAACAGAAAGAGGGTGAGAGAGGGAGACTGGGCGAGGCGAGGTAGGGAGAGAGAGTGCAGAAGGGTAGCGTCACCGTGCGGCGTGCGTGCGTCGGTGCGATGTGCGAGAGGGGAGGCGTCAACGTGCTGCGTGCGACTGTGCGAGGGCTCGCAGCGACGGCGGGAGCAGAGCAGAGAGTAGAGAGCAGAGAGCTGAGCGAGAGAGGCGCAGACCAGAGAGAGAGGAGGCGATAACGAAGAGAGTAAGAGGGTTTAGGGTTTACGGTTTCGTGGGAGCCTGGGACCTGGGGGTATGTATTTATCAAGAGGGGAGAGCGAAGTTACGAAACTGACCCTCCAAATTAGCCTTTTCTAGGGGCAATTTCAGTAATTTACGAAAAAAAAATTGTATAATGATTTTGCACCGGCCTGGACAAGCCTGGACAGCCTGGGTTTTTTTCTGCTAAATCTCAGTCTCATCTTGCCTGAGCTTTAAAAATATTGTCCAAGCTAAGCCCGCTGGCCTTAATTTTTTTTAAAAGCCCTGTATTTTCGAGCTTAGGACGGGCCGGGCCGAGCCGGGTACCCGTTTCAACGTGTCCCATTAACAGGCCCAATTTAGGAGTCGATATTTTTTTTTATAGTTGTTATTAATGGAAATCAACATTATTCTCTATCATTTTACAATATCTTGGATTACTTTGAATATTTTCCAAAAATCTTTTGGGGTGGAAAAAACTCATGCCACAATAACCGCGACAGATAGAGAACCGTACAAAGCCGATACCATAATAGTATCATCTTTTTGGATCCACCAATATTGCAATTTTCATCCATGCCTTGGTGTAAGCAGAGATGGTTTATTCTTGCATAGATCTCTGGACATTTAGTCATACACATAGTTTCCCGACACCTCAAGTTTGCTCGTTATTTTATTATTTTTAAGATGAAATCTCAACCCAACTTAATTTTAAGACTCATTGATTCCGCTAGAAGACTTTTTTGGCATCTCTGATAGTGTGTGATCAGTCATATAGTGGGACCCACCCCATTCAAATTCAAATTTGACAATACCTAATTAAAAAATAATAGCTAAAAGTAACACACCTAGGAAATTAGCTATGGAATTAAAAGGTTCTCGCAAGACTCCTATACCACATTAGTGCTGAAATATTAAAACTTGCTACCAATTCTCTTTCCCCTCCAAAAATAACCTTTAGCCACGACTTATAAGATGCCAATAAATGTGGTTACTATAATACCTTTTGTGTTGACGTCATAATTTCCCCACTAAAGTAATTCTTTTGTGGCAAAAAAATGTCGCCACTAAAACCCAACTTTTGTATAATATATATCTTTAGTGGCAATAGAAAGTCGCCACAAAAGGTGGCCCATATAGTGGCAAAAAACATGTCGCGGATAAATGTAAGACAACCAAGCAATTAGCCACGAATTTTAAAAGTTGTCACTAAAATTCTAGACCATTAGTGGCAAAAAATAAAACTCGCCACTATATATCTTTCCTCTCCAAAATGACCTTTAGCTACGGCATATATGTTGTCATTAAATGTGACCACCATTATACGTTTAGTGTCGACATCAAATTTCGCCACCAAAGGTAAGTTTTTAGCAGCGAAATTAAATTATGGCAAATTAAATTACCATTAAAAGTCGACTTTCTTGGAATATATCTTTAATGGCAGTATAAAGTAGCCACAAAAAATAAAATATACTGTGTCAAAAAATATACCGCGGCTAAATGTAAGCATCTAAGCAATTAGTGACGACCATAAATAGTTGTGACTAAAACCATACACCATTAGTGGCGACAAATTAAAACTTGTCACTAAATCTATTTACCTCCAAAATCCCACCGCGCCAAAAACTCCCGCCAAGGAATTAATGGCGAAATTTACCTGCAGCATATAAGTTGCCACTAAATATGGGCATTTTATTACCTTCAATGGCAATATCAAATTTTTACTGCTAAAGGTGAGTTTTTAGTGGCGAAAATTAAACCACGGCTAAAAAAGTTGCCGCTAAAAGTCAACTTTCTTGTAGTGGGAACTGTTTCTTTACAGGAATTTATGACTAGAATTTGGGAGGTTGGGGTTTTTTTTTTTTTTGACATGATGTGACATCTTAGGCAGCCGTGTTAATATAACCACTAATTTAATTTTTAAGATTGTGTGCTTTTACTACTCATAAAGCCCAAATCATGAATGCTATATATACTTGTGCGCTTGCTAGGTGATTTCTCATTTTTACAAGTTATAGCTATTGAAAATTGAGTAGAACATCCTATCTACTTCAGTGAGTTTTATTTTATTTTCCTCAATGTATTTTCTTTATAAATGCAATAACACATTGTGCTGTTGAGGTTCCAAATTATATTGTGAACAAAAAGTCTACTTGGACAAACTTTTTTGGCCAGAATTTGGCCAACCCATATGGTTTGCATTGAATATCATAGTGATATTCAATGCAAACCATATGGGTTGGCCAAATTCTGGCCAAAAAAGTTTGTCCAAGTAGCATTACTCTATTGTGAAAGTTTGACACTGGATTAAGGTATGGGTTGTTTTACTATGATTGATTCCAATCAACATAAGAGATAAAAGAAAATATAGCAAATCAGATCATTCAAAATTTGGCAAAATCAGATTATTAAAAAATTGGCTTTCTTTTTTAATCATTCTAGAGTCGTTTGCTTTTGCAACAAGAAAAATCATCCCTAATTTTCACCTTTCAGTGCAGAGTTTTGAAGTTAAAAAATAGGTTGACATTGGACTCTTAAAATTGATGCATCCTTGCGGATCATATGTAACTAGCAAGTTAGCACGGGCCCAAAAATAAAACTATATCCAATTTGGAGCTATTTTTTGATCTATTAATTGATGAGAAGAAAGTAAATTAAAATTGAAGAATATTTCATTTATCGGTTTTTAGATACTATATATCAAAGTTTATTTAAAAGAAGAATGTACAGTAATAATCTGCAAATCAAATTTGAATTGAGTATTGAAATTTGAATTTTTAAAAGATTCAAAGTCTAAGAGACTTTGGATGGATGAATCATGAATTGATAAGATAAGATCCAAGAGAGAGTCCACAATAATTCAAATTGCAATAAAAATCTAAATTACTAGATTGAAATCAGATCAAATCAATTGTAAAATCAAGCTCCAATTTCACAATCAATTGTGAAATCGGACAAAATCAAGCTCCAATTTCTCAATCAATTGGAGAGTTTGGGTTTGAAGCGGATAAACTTGAGAGTTTGGGTTTGAGTTAGGTAATTCGTTTGAATTGATTTGATTGATAGAGCTTATCTCTTGAAATTGATTTGAGATCTAATTTCTCAAATTGATTTGAGATTAGAATCCAAATTTGCAATCGATTGCGAAATCAAACTCCAATTTCAAAATCAAGTCCTACGTCTTTATTATATGTTAATTGTTTTTTGTGTGACATTTTTGTTGTCAATACACCCTGCCCCTCTATATCTTTCCTTGCAAAGAGACTTTAAGGTCATGTTTGGCAACGGTCTTCGCCAAGGATTCCTCGCCCAAAATCCTCAATCGCGCGGATTTCCTTGTTTGGAATGGCATGGATTTGAAGAGGATGGATTGCAGAAATCCACCCTTTTGAATATTTGTAGAGTCGGACCCCCCCCCCCCAATCGGATTCATGGAATCCGCGCAAGAGGGGATTTGCGGAGCTACAGTACATTTGGACGTTAATAGAGGGCAGACCGGTTTTTGCGTTTTTTTGGTTTTTTTGGGCCCCACAATCAAGATCTGAACCGATAATATTGTTAAGAAGGTCCAAAACGGCTATCTCCCAAAATTTCAGCCGTTGATTCATCTTAGATCTTAAGATATTTTCAAAATCGTCCAAACCGTTAAAATGCCATATTCTGTGATGCAGTGGGCCAAAAAACGGGATTAAACACAGTCCCTTGTTTTCAATTTTATGGTTCCTGTGGGCCCCAAAATCAAGATCTGAACCGTTAATTATGTTAAGAAGGTCCATAACGGCTATGTCCCAAAATTTCAGCGGTTGATTCATCTTAGATGTTGAGATATTTGCAAAATCGTGAGGGACATTTGCCAAAATGTATTACTGAGCAAACTATTATTGAAAACAGTCCGTTTTTTTCTCATTTTTGGGTTTATGTGGGGTCCACGATCAACATCAAAACCGGTCATTAGTTTTGGACGGTCAAACACGGTAAGGTGACCAAATTATAACCGTTGATCCTTACTTTATCTTGAGATACATGTATAAACATCAATTGGATCATACATTCTACAACTTATAAGAATCCTCCCTCCATCCAAACATGGAACTTTCATTGGAAATTCTACTTGAGGATTGTGGCTTTCTTTGGAGATGGAGAGAATCCTCTAAATATAGGATTCTCCACCGTTTACCAAACGTGCCCTAAGTGAAATGATGACTCGCCAAGTGTGCGCCCACAAGCGGAAGCGTCGGACTAAAGGAGATGAGACTCCCGGTACTGGGTATGGATATAGAAAAGGAAAAAGTGGACATTTTGGTCTCAACAACTCAAGTTCTAGGGCTAGCTAATTGATTTCTGTGTTTTTGATAGCACTAACATTTGGAATTCTTGTCTAGAACCTTTTAAAAATTCCGGACTTGAATTTCTACCTCTTATATCCTTCTTAAAATGTCTGTACTCGAGTTTCTTATATATTATTCTTAAAAGAGCATTTTTTTTATAATTGAAATACTTCAATAATATATTTTTAAATGTAGTTAAAAATGAAGAAACAAATGTGAATATAAAAAAAAAAAAAAACGATCACTTTGACCAAAATTATATAAGGATTATGTATATTTCTACTCCCTGTAGAAAGTTCAAATGCTCGGTGCCATAATTTATGCTCTACACAATCTGAGTCTTAGAGAATGATGGAAGTAGTAAAACAAATATGGAATTTCACTTAAACAACATTGTTTGCCATGTTTATCCAATTTCAGGTATTCTTTCGATCTAATACTTGTGTATGCAATATGTAATTGATTTCCTGTATATAGACAAGTTCTATCATTGTCATGATACTAGCAGTTGAATGTATCTGCTTGGTGTTCAATATTGCTTTCTTTAACCTCAGTTTATCAACAATACACTACGCCGACGTCCATAATCATTAGATTCGAAACATCTTTAATGGGTTTTATAGCATTTAAACAAATGTTGGGATAAGGTAATTTTGCCTTTTTTAACAAAGACCATGTTTTTTTTTTTTTTTCAATGGATCACCATCTTGGTTCTATCTTCTTTATTTAATATATGTCACCATACCCTGCTTCGCATTACCTTCCATATATATGACCAACCATCTGGACAGCCTTTCATTGTTTATTGAAGACAATATTGATGTGAGCAAATGGATTGGCCTTATTGTTTCTTTATGCTTTCTTAACTTTGGTAGTTATTACATGTTCTTGTTAGATTTGGCAAGTATCTATATAGATTTCTATTGTTAAAATAAAAACCTATATAAATTTCTACTACACCTAAATCAAGTTCACTTTGGTCTCTTCCTTTTTTGAAATTCCTCATTTTCCTGACGATTTTTTTAGGTTTTGCATGTGTATATTGTATATCATATCTAGGTTTGATGTGGTGGAATTTTTTTTTTTTTTTCTAATTTTAACTTTTCTGTTAAATTTGGTTGGTGTGTTTGTGGCTGTTTACTCTTTTTTTAGTTAATTTTGTTGCTTTATTTATTGTGTATACATTGGATTAGTTATGTTTTTTAGGCAGATCAATAAAACAAACAATCTACAGAAGATTTTGATCTAAAATTCTTTTGAGACAGCCCTCTATTTCATAGCTGGATGTGTTTCAATCAAGAGAAATTTTGAGTGTGTGAAGGGAGTGTCAAAATGGTGAATGGGGATTTGTTTTATTTTTGCCTAGTTGAGCTGGGACTATGATATTGTGCTTTTCATTAGTATTTGATTCCTTTTGGAATGTACCTGAATTGAAATGGATATCAATTTTGGCATGAATGCAAGTTATCCGCCTATCATGCCTTCTTCTTCTTTAATTTTATCCAAAATTGGAAGTAGAACAAATATTTAGGAAAAAAGTTGACATCTTAGCTGGATGGCATCATATAATGAGAATTAGCTATTAATTTGGACATATATATCCTGTCAGTATTTATTTAGGCTTACCAATTATATGTTAGTAGAATGATTGTGCTCAAAAGAATTATATGGCTAAATTGATCAAATTTGATAATTCTCTTAACACTTTTTTCTTTAGTTGTAGCATTTATTTGAATTATGAATTTAAATCTGTTTGAGGATCAAGACTTTGAGGAGGCTGCAATGCTAAAAAAGGCTATTGCAAAAGCAACATCAAAAGATATAGTGGTGGAAGTTATTTCTCAACTGAAGGTTAGTCATTGAATGAACAAAAAATTAGGATTTTTCATGACAATTAATTCCAGTAGAGTATTCTATTATATTGCAGAATGTAGTAAATGAGGAACATTATCATGATAGGTAAAGATCGTGCACACTTATTGGAAGCAGGCTGGTAATTTCTATTTCTAAACATCCACAATAGTTTTCTTCCCTTTACAATTGTAAAAATTCAGCCCAATTAAACTAATAGCATATGTTTCAGTAATCCACATGACCGAGAATTTGCTAATTGTCATGTCCTACTACATTCCCATGAATGCCAATCATGCCTCGCTTTGCCTTCTGAATAAGCTCATTCATTTTAATTTTTTCTGTTGGAAAATCTTTAGCTTCACCATTAGATTGTCAGTAAAGAACACTTAACCTCCCCTCACCCGGCACGCCCTTCTTTTGTTTGGAATTTTGATCATTACACTGTTGGCTTTTGTTTGCTGTTTAGTTCATTCTCCATGTTATTGAAGCCACTATAGCTTAACAAGTTCTTTACCATTTAAAAATTTTAAAACATTTTTCTTAAATCATAAATGGTGAGCTTTGTTCAATCAGTTAACATCATCTCGCACTGATATAGTTTGATATGAAATCGCTGGCATGTATCATGTTTTTACTTGGAATGGTGCCACAATTGAAGGAAATGACCCTAGCAAAGTAGAATATGTTGCTGATGAGGTAAGCTACATCTTTCCTTTTGTATCTCTAAAGGCTCATAGTCGCGTCTGACACTACTTATGCATGATAGGTTTACATTTAGAACTGGCTTCTCTCCAATGCATGTCATGTTATGTATTTATATACCAATGGTGAGCTATGTAAATGTACATGCTCTATTGAATGCAAGAAGGGCTTCTACTAAAGGATCATTTGCTCGTGGCGTAGATTCTTCTTACTTCTTAGGTAGTTTTTTGATGTCTTTATCTTTAGAATCTTTGACAAAATAGTTTTATGTCATGAATTGCTAATGCTCTGGTAATTATCCGTAGTTGAATTTATAAGCAAACACATTTACATTTCTAAAAACATGAGCGGAAGAGATCTCTTCAAACTTGGAGATAAAGTCTTTGATGTCCAACAAAATAAGATCGATTGACCAATCCATCAACCCATTAATGGCTAGAATCACCTCACGGGCGTCTGACAAAAGATGGATTTTGTTGAAACCCTGCAACATAACTTCCTTCAGTGCATAGTTTGAGTCCTCATTGAGGTTTTCATGAAAATGTAAGAGGCTTTTTGTATACAAAGAACTCATTGGAGCACGTTTGTGTACAAACCCTTTTTATGGAAGGAAGATATTGCTGTGTATAGCTCTTTTTAAAAAAAAATTCTGACACAGCCCAAAAGCATTTCTACATACTTTCATCAAACCAAATGAATGAAAACTCAATTTTCCACAGAAAAAGGGTTACACAAACCAATTTCTTATGGGTGAGGGAATCCACCAATTATTCATGTAGTTCAATTTTCTGATACTTAATGCAATACCCCATTTGAATTTCATTTTGGAAACTACAATCCAATTTCAGTGGTAGAGAACAAAGTTACCAATTCCAATTACAATCCAATTTCAGTGGTAGAGAACAAAGTTGCCAATTTCAATTATGGACTTGAGGATCATTTTTTACCAAAAGGTAGAGATTATCTTTTATAGATCTTCACATATAATACTTCACCTTTAACCCATTCAATAAAAAAACGAATTGCTAAGAATCTCATCAAATTAAAACAAACTTTTTTTCATAGATTTCAAACAATCCAACTTCATTCATCAACCATTAATCCCAAATAGAGCCAGCCACATATTCCTAGGAAAAATGCCAAACATCAATGAAGCATTAAAATTAAAAATGATAAAAAAGCAAATGAAAATAAATAATAATCATCCAATAGAGATAACTAACCTTTACTGAATTTTTTTTCTATTTATTTACATCCAAGAGTTTAGAAAGACACTAGTAAAGTTAGAATAAAATAAAAATATATATTAGTCTTTAATGATAAAAAAAACAACCTTATTGCAACTTGAGTACCTTTTGAACTTAATCAAACATCTCAGATCCAACTTCATCACCTAAAGTCTAAAAAACTAAAAAAATTGTTGGATATAGATCTTAAACAATAAACAACTGCCAAACTACAAGCATGAAAAAAAAAAAACCTTTCTAAGAACAAAATCTGAGAGAATGAAAAATGTGGCTGCTCTCAATTTGAAGGAAGCCATGAAATACAAATGAAGTGACATTCCATCAATCGTGTGAGCAGCTAAATTCCCTCTTGACACTATGCAAAAGGTGGCCTGTCATTGATCAAACAAACCCCCGTGTCTGAACTAGAGCCATCCATTCTCATATCACCGCAACAATAGTAGACTACATAGAAGATGAATCTAGACTGTTGAAAAGACCTCCTTGATAAGAAAATCATCACATTGAGATCCAAAACAGAAGACCCATAAAGATCAACGGTCCAGATCACATAAGATTACGAGTCCCTCTAATCACCCAACACAAAAAAAAAAAAAAAACTACTGATCCAAGTGAAAAACATCAGAAAAAAAAAAGAGAGGAAGAAAATCAACAGTGGAAAAGTGTTGCCAGGTATTGTGGCATGAATCAACGGTTGAGATTCATGCAATCTTCTTCTGGCAGGGTCGATATGGGCTCCAAGCGGCAGACGAGTTGCCAGGAATCGGCACTCGCTGGTGACTCAGATATGGAGCCGAATCGACAGGAGATCAAATTTTACAAAAATAGGTCAGTAGTTTATCAGAAATAACGAGAAAACCACAAGAGATGGAAGGGAAAAAAGAAGGGAAAACAGTGGTAGTGATGGAAATATGAAGATTTGGAAGTGTGAGGACTGAGGAGAGGAGTCTTCTACTTCTTCTTCCTTCTCTCTTTGTGTGTTTGGTTGAGTGTTTACGGAGTTAGGGTTTCTCTTGATTATATAAGAGATGTTTGTAGATATCGGACAATAAAAGTAGGACACGTGGTGAAAGGGCATTCGTTGGATGCCTGCTAAATCTTTTCACGTACGAGATATCTAGGGTTTCTGTGAGGTGTGTACAGTGTACTACCCGATACCAAAATGTGGGCTAGGGCCTAGGGGATCCCGCTCACTCTCAATTGTAATCAGGCAGTTTGGTTTCTCTTGTTTCCTTTTATTATGTACCTTATCTCAATTTTAGATAATAATTTTTAAAATTTAGTTTTTTTTTTCCATATAATTCTCTACTTACACCCTAACCAAATCCTCCCATGTAGGAAATCGGTTCGTTTCCAAGACTTAAATGGGTCCGGGTCCAGGTCCCCCATGGACTGGAATTAAAACTGACTCATTTATATCCCTACTAGTTAAGAGCGGAACTCGAAGGCCGAAAGAAGGTCACTGAGCATCTATGTTGAAGTAAGATGCCAACACCACTCAATCATAAGTGTGTTAATTGTGTTTTTGCTTTTTGGTCAATAGGTATTCTCATACAAGAAAGTCAAAATAAATAAATAAATAAATAAGGAAAACTTAAAAGGTTTTTAATACCTAACTTATGTGGGTCGGGATCTCAACCTTTATTTGGGTCTGTTTGGTAATTTTATACGTAAAATAAAGTATAATAAAGCAACAAATCAAGAGAGAATTAAATATTATATGATTATGATAGTATTTTATTTTTAGTTGTTTAAATATAATATGATTATGATAGTATTTTATTTTTAGGTGTTTGGTAGTATTTTATTTTTAGTTGTTTGGTATAAAATCTTTTTGACATTTTGTGTAGAAAAGCAGAATTTTTTTGTTTTTTAGTGGGGAAATGAAGTTACTTTTTTTGACAAAAATAGAAGGAATTTTGAATTAAAGTACTATTGATATAACCAATTGTCTGAAAAATAGAGACTTTACTTGACTTTTACTAATTTAGTAAAGTGCCAATGAGGCCTTTGGTAAGGTGAGAAAACCCTCTAATGAGGTAAGATAGGACTCCATTTATAGAAGGTAGTATGCCTAAGGTTCAAACTCTGAACAAGTTTATACTGTACCCACTTGATGTATTTATACCATTCATAGGCGAAAAGGTCTTTTGGATCCAAGGGTGGTGAATTTGGAATCCAATTCATGTTCATAGATTTGGACCCGGTTCCAACACGAAACCCAACATGCGAGTATCCAGATTAAACAGTGGAAAAAAGATGGGTTCAATTTAGACGGTTCTGATATACATTAGTGTAATTGGATAAGAAGGCCTTAATTTTTTTTTAAAAATATGCAAATAAAGCTATTAAATTGTAAATAATTGAAGCTAAAAAGATCCTCAAATATCGATATTATTCAAGCTATGTAGGCCCTCAAAAATATATAAATTTTAATAGGTGGATGTCTCTGTCATAGGTTCGGATCCTTGAATTAAAACTTACAAGGATCACATTCTCAATGCTCTATAGACCCGATATGCCAGGATCAAAATTTTGACGGATCTAAAAATAGGCTCCATACTCAAATACCCATCCCTAACCCTATTAGCTTATCCTAGTCTTTGATTGAATGGCCTTTTAACCATAGAGTTTTTAACCTTTAATTCAACAGTGAGAACAATTTTGTTGAGCATAAGATTGGTAATGATACCAGATCATGGGGCTAAGACTGTGAAAAGTCCTACACTGTTGAAGATGGGGCCATGAAAGGACCCATATTGATCAAAGATGGATCCAAGTCGGGTAGTAATATCCCTACCCGACTAACACTTTTTTTATTATTTGGCTTGCCCTTCAAAGTATGAAAACTATGCAATTTGTACATACTCTGTAAATGGTATCAATTTAGGCTCGAGATTATTTTATACAAACACATGTTAACAGATCAAAAAATAAATAAATAAAAGAAATGGTGTATTTGGACTGATTTGGATACAAAGCCCAAACCCGAACTCCTAAATCTGTTATGGGATTCAAAATCTGGGCCCAATTCTGGCATAAACCTGAATAATCCCAACTCAAATTTCAAATTTAGTAAGGCCTTATGGCTTTGGGTTTCAGACCCAAGTTGCCCCTTAGATAATAAGAGCCAGACTACTTGGCCCGAATTTGGGGACCAAGGGGACCGGGCCAGCACCTGGTCCCCAAATTCAGGCCGAACAGACTTTTTGAGATAATAAACTCAAGCCCTTTGGTCCTGATGACTCAATTGTCATTCATCTTTCAAATTGATCACACAAGGCTCTGCAATGTAAATTCATTAAATTTTGGTCCTTGTGATGGAGTCATGGAGAAGCACTAATCTAGCTACTTGGTTCTATTGATCCAATCATCAAATTCGTAAGCAAGCTGAGCTGTGATGGGCCTTGCTCGAACTCAGCCCTTTTAAGTGAGCTTGTTAAATAGGACTGTCGAGCCTTAAAAAGCGAGCTCTAACTTGGGCCAAGCCACGTCGAACGGCGAAGATTATGAGCTAGCTTGACTCATTGACAACCAGTTAAAAAAACACCTTAATATCATTAAGAACCGAAGAATCTCAAAGTGATAATTTTCATTTCGTTTCATAAACTCAGCCACAAACAAGGTCCAGAAAATTAGGGGCGGAACCAGGATTTCATATGCGCGGCGGGGGGGGGGGGGAACTTGAATAAATTTTTATTTTACCAATTATTATAACTAACATATTTTTAAGTTTTCTTTCGACATAGTTGTAAGTTCAAGCATGAAAAATATATTACGATTCAAGACTAAATTTTACATGAAAATTAAAACCAGTATATATTCAGTCTTAACAAAATATAAGCAAAGAAAAGTCGTATAATAATTGTTTCTGAGTACATTTTAACTCAATCATCTATCAAAATGGAACTCGACGTTCTTTCAAATCTCGGAAATCGTCTATGATTGATTCTGTGCTAAGCTTCTCAGCAATTTCTTTTTCAATGTATACAATCAAACAATCAGAGAGAAAATCATCCTCCATTTTGCTGCGAAGCCTAGTTTTGACAATATTCATGGCTGAAAATGATCGTTCAGTAGTTGCAGTAGAAATTGGAAGAGTAAGCACAAGTTCAATCACTCGAAAAATAAGTTGGTAGACTGTTGATCTTCTAATCTTTACCAACCATTGACACAGATCAGAAACAGTTGACAATTTTTGAAAGTCGGAATGTCTAACTACATTATACTCATAATGGTGAAGTTGCATTCTCAATTGCATTTTCTCATTCTCTGTAAAGTCTTGAGGATAAAACTTATCTACCAACTTGCAAATATCATCGCCTCTGAAAGTTTCATGTGCATTTCGAGGATCCAAAGCTGAACTAAGAATAAGCGACTCTACTGCATGCTCACTAACCCGACTATTTAATTCTTGTAATTGAGAATCAATCGCAACATAAAAAATTTCTATTCGACAATAATGCTCAATTGTAAACTCATCTTGTTGATGGCGGGCTCGACCTCGTCTCGCAACATAACGAGCATTCATATCTGGGACATCTATATTGCGTGCCTCACAAAATGATTTCACCTTGGTAAGTAAAGCATCCCACCCAACATCTCTCAATTTTTGGATAAGTGCTTTAGTAGATGAAACAAGATGCATGACATTTAAAATATCTTGAGATTGACATTGCAAAGCTTAACAAAGTAATTCAGTGATCTCCATGATTTCTTTCATAAGATGCAAGATGAAGACAAATTCAAATGAAGTCATTGCCTCGTAAGTTGAGTCTGCATCTCCTCGTTGAGAAAAAGTAGTTCCATCCTCAATGATGTTAATTAGAACTGCACATGTTGGACTAAACATCTTTATCAAGCTAGAAATTGATTTCAAGTGAGAACTCCAACGAGTATCTCCTGCCCGCTGTAAAGAACCAATTTGATTAAGTCCTCTCCCACTCTCGAGTTCATCAATGGCAATCAAATGTGCAATTTCAGCAGCTTGAGCAACTTTTAACTCATCATTACACTTGCATGAAGCGCCAATAATATTGACAATAGAAGTCAATTTAGTAAAAAATTGATAAATTGGATTAACTTCTTTTGATGCTACAACTAATGCCAATTGCAAGCGATGTGCTAAACAATGGACATAGTAAGCATATGGACAATCATTCAAAATCAAAGCTTGTAATCCATTCCACTCACCCCGCATATTGCTTGCACCATCGTATCCCTGCCCTCGAATATTCTGAACATTGAGATTATGATAAGACAATACATCATATAACGCATTTTTTAAGGTCAATGATGCAGTGTTGGAGACATGAACAAGCCCAAAAAAACGCTCTCGCACAAAGCCATCTTTGTCGACGAATCTCAAAACTATAGCCATTTGCTCCTTCTTTGACTCATCATGAGCTTCATCAACAAGTATACAAAACTTTGCATCACCAATTTCTTCACAAATTATCTTCTTCACTTTGGTTGGAAAAACATGTAGAATTTCTTTTTGGATCTTTGGTGATGTGTAAGAAGCATTTTTTGGAGCTTTATCTAACACAACTTTTGCAACTTTCTCATTATAAGAACTCAACAAATTCAACATTTCAATATAATTTCCACGATTGATTGAACTATGACTTTCATCATGGCCTCTAAAAGCACAACCTTGAAATGTAAGCCATCGGACTGTATCAATTGAAGCCGTAAGCCGTAGTCAATTATTTGCAATTTCTTCCGAAGTGAATTTGTCAAGCACTTTCTGTATATGTTGAGATTGATTCATCAAATCTTCACATGATCTCTCAGCAACTTTATGAGGAGAGTTAGGACCCTTCCCCACATGACTCAATAAAGCACAATTTTTTCCATCTTTAACTTTCTTCTAATTCTTAAATCCAGTAAGAGTGAATGCATTTTGCGAAGCAAGTCCAGTTTGCTTATTAAAAAGATAGCATGGTAGACAAAAAATAGCATCTTTCTCTGGGGAATATTCCAACCATGAAGGAAATAACTTGAACCACGAATATTGAAAGCTACGAAGATGAGTTGTTGATCCAGATTTCGGATACTTTGAAAGCATTGGTTGGTATGGACCAACATTAATGTACTTCCGTCGAATTTCATCACGCCGATTAATATCATAATCCCATATCTGTGGACGCAATCCTGGATCTCGCTCTAATGAATTAATATCAACTTCATTGATTTTAGTTCTTTGTGATTTTATAGGACGATCTTCAGAAATTGGATTCTCAACATTAGAGGTCGGCAATGAAGCATCGGCTTCTAAGTTTTGAGGATTTTTTCTTTTAAAAAATCCATCAATTGTAGATGACTTTCCCATCTACAAATCAAATAAAAACCATATTTATTATATGTCCAAAATCAAATAAAAAGTATTCATTGTCTCAAAATATGAACCATTCATCAAACAACTCAATAAACACACGGGTGATTAATGCTCAAAATGCATATATATACATCCATTAAATAATTTGACACGAAATTCACAAGACCTGACCTCTCATAGTTTGTATCATATAATTCATCTACATAAGTTACTAATTTGACACATATCAGTATATCACATATGACAATAATGACATATCATTTACTAATTTGACACATTAGTAACAGTATTTTATTTGATACGTTTGGGACTGTGATTGCAGGATGCAAAAACAAATTCTGGAGTTGTAGAAAGCAAAGTCCATCAACAGGGGGTATCTGAAGCACTTGCACTCACCATCCATAAGATTGGATGTGAGGTAATTTCATAAGCATGTTTACAGAAAACCTCCTGTTGTACACACAAACAAGAAAAAACTACCTAGTTTCTAAATACCTGACCTACATTGAAATGCCTTCCAAAGTCCCCTTTCTAGTTGATTCCTATAGAAAAGGCCTTGAAAAACATTTTTGTTTGATGCATATTTTCCTGTTGGAAGAAGCTATGGGAGGCTTTTGGAGATCTTTTATACTAATTTTAGGAGATTAAAACTACTTTTTGTGAAAGGTATATTCATTCAGAATCAGAAATACTGTCTATGCAGATTAATATGGAAAAGATTATACCACGGCTATCTCAATGGTTTGCAGACTACAGAGACAAGAAACTAGACTAACTGGAAACAATTAAGTTAAAATACAGGAGTGTAGGAAGAGACAACATTTTAGAGCATAATGAAACCCAAATGGAACTCTCTGTAATGCAACAGCGGCAGCACCCATTTCCTATTCTCTACATTCAATGCCATCTTTCCTACCACAATGAACAGTCACAAACGCTTTAGTTTCTCTTCTTCCTCTCTCTCCAAAAACCAACGGTCCAAAGTCCATTTCAAAAGACTAACCCCCCAATCCAACAGATTACAGATCAGATCAAAGATCAGTAGTGGGGTACACCCAGACTCTATATTCATTTCCTCTTCTCACCTCCCCTTCTCCATTTATGCAATCTTATATAGCTTAAACAGGTAAAGAAGAAGAAGCGGAAAAATCCATTTTTCTTCTCTCCATAATCAATGGTAAAGATTCAAGATGCATTTGCATCATCAAACTGCAGCTCATCAAAAACCCATCTCCACAGTTCAAATCCATTACTGGAATATCAAAATCCCCAAATCTTAATCCAGACCTCTACTCCTTCAGCCTGAGCACCAATCCCTCAAAAACAAAACAAAAAAAAAAAATTTAAGAAGCAAGTTACCACCCTTTTATTCTTAAATTCATTCACAGTTTCACACAATCACACTTACTAAAACATGATAGGTTTAGAACTTTTATAAATTACCTGCTCCAAGGCCCTGAGTCTTAGTCGCCTAGTCGGTGTGTTCACTGTTCCACGCAACAATCCGAGCGACTGGCGACGGATATACCAACAGCCACAACTTCAATGGATGGGCATTTGACTCACGAGTCACGGCAGAGAATGGTTCATGGTTGGACACTTGGACCGTTGGAGAGGTTTTGGAAAAGGCAGAGAATGGTTGGACTGAATAGGGGATGGTGGGACTGGAGAGGTTTTGAAAAAGGCAGAGATGGGTTGGACCGAATAGGGATGGTGGGAAAGGGGTTTTGGAAAAGGAATAGGGATTAGGGCTGGAAAGGTTTTGGAAAAGGGGCTGGGTCCCTGGGGAAATGAGAATAGGGAAAGGGACAGGATGGATAAAAACTTGGGGGGCCAAGGGCAGGATGGACAAAAACTTGGGGGGGCCATTTTGTGGTGATGTTCAAGACTTTTCCAAAGCCTGGGCCTGCCCCCCCAGGCCTTACTGTGGTTCCGCCCCTGCAGAAAATCTTTTTGACAAATCTGTGAAAATGGACAGCACTATACTCAAATGTGGGCCTTCTTGTGAGGATATTAGCTGGCCCAGGCTAATATGTCGGACTTCCCGTCCCGACCCACTAGTCATTGGGCTTGGGCATGGTCTTCAGGTATATTGGTTGGGCGTAGGCTTAATACCAGGCCAAAAATTGATTATGCCTAATCCTAGGTTTCATAACTTCTCTTTGAAGCTTGGAGCACAACAGTGGGCCGGATCCAACCAGGGCCGGCTCGACCATTGGGCAAGAAAAGCCCTTGCTTTAGGCCCCCAGAAAATAAGGCCCCATAAAAATCATCTTTTCAAATTCTAAAAAAACATTCATAGTTTTTTTTTTCTCCCAAGGCCCCATAATAGTAATTAGTATCACATCTCATTAAAGTCATGTTTTCACATTTAAACAAAGCATTAAAGCAAGTGTCATCCTTCTTTTTCTCTCCATAGTGTCTTTTTAAATTCCAACAAATCTCAAACCCAACCCCCTTGCCACCTCACCAGTGAGGTTTTTCAAATGAACGTTTCTCCACCAACGCCTTTTCATCTCACGTACTATTTACTCTCTCACCCTCTGTCTCTCTCATAGATTGTCTTTCTCTATAATTACTTTTTTTTATTTCTAAAGCAATATTCTTTAAAGATTTATTGATCTGATTTTGTCTTCTTTTTAATAATATATGTGGATATATTATGATAATATATGTGAGTCTTTTTTATAATATATGTTAATTATAACCCACTAACTCAAATATAATCAATTTTTTTCATAATAAAAAAATGGACCAGATTCGAAATTCATCTACATCTACAATCTTTATGGCCAACAATGATAAATCACTAAATCAGGTTCTATTGTTTTATAATTTTAAGATTTTTTTAATTCCATGCTTGTATTGTATGTTTATTATAGTTAGTGATCGTTTTATTTATAAATATTATTAGTTATAATTTAAAAATGATAAATGTCTCTATTAGAAAATACGAATTCAGACGCTCAAAACTTAAAAAAAAAAAGAAAAAAGAAAAAAGAAGAATAGATCATTTGAGGCCTCGTTTAGGATTTTGTCACTTTAGGCCTCAAATTGTCTCGAGTCGACCCTGGATCCAACTGGCCCATAGACTATGAACATTGGTCTTAATTTTGAAAACCCAAACAATAGGGGAAAATGTTGGTTCATGAATTGAAATGGAGGTAGAATGTGGGAGGGAAATCCTCACTGTAATCTATACCTAGTAGTCTAAGGCCTTGTTTGGCAAGTCTTATCTATTTGAGATAGATCTGTTCGAAATAGATTCGTTCGATATAGACTGTTTTACAAATAGACCGTTTGGTAAGACATACAGTATATCTGAATGAAATAGATCAATTTGAAATATCTTGTTTGGTAAATATACAAATAAAAGCTTATTATAGGAGTGCTTCTTGTCTTTATAAAAAAAAGAAGTTTTCAGTAGAGAAATTGAATGAGACATTCATTATAACTTTGTTAAAATTCTCTAAGGCCCATGTGTAGCTATATAGTCTGAAATTAAGCTTTGTAAATAGAATTTTCCTTTGTGAGTTTGTCATTGGAGAGAAAGTAATATATTCTAGTCTGAAAGTATGCAAGAAAATGATTATAACTGAGTTATCAGTATTCTAAAAATACAAAATTTTGCAGTTAGACGTTTATAACTGAGTCTTGATGATGGTGGTGCCTAAATGTGTTCTTATTGAATGTTCATGGCACTGGCCATAGATGATCATTATTGATCACATGGCTTGACTTGGGAGGCAAAAAAGTCCCAATATCTGAAGCAAACCATCACTTAGCGTACATTTATCTTTAATATCCACATTAATAGATGGGGTGCATTGTCAAATTTAAAATGATACAACTTTTAGTCACGATTGGATCGAATTACGAGAGAGAGAGAGAGAGAGAGAGAGAGAGAGAGAGAGAGAGAGAGAGAGAGAAATGCATACCACAAGGGGCTCGGTTTCAGGGAGAGACGATGGACATCTTCAAAGCTTTGCTAGTGTTTCCTCCTCCAAAAGTTTTTCTCAACGAAAGGGGAAAGGTCTTTCTTTTATATGGGCAACTGGTAATATTTAATTTTTGCAAGGGTAAACTTGGCCTAAATTTCAAAAAAATCATCTGTCCGCTTCAGATGTTTTCTATTTGTTTCAAATGGCAATCTTTTTGGGGGGATTTCAAATAGACAAATATGTCATAATTTTAATTCAAATAAACATAGAAATAGACAAGATCCAAATAGTCTAAAACATAAAATTATCTATTTGAAACCATTTTAAGATAGTAGTAGACCACAAAAATAGAGATGCCAAACTGAACCTAAAGCTTGAAATAGACAGACAAAAGAAGAATGAGTGAATTATTCATGATCATCTCCATTGATTAAGCAAATGCCTATCCACATCCTGTAGAGCTGATTTATTTATTTTTAATCCCAGTTCATATTTTTTTTTCTTTCATTTGAAAGGGTCATTGCAGTTTAGGTCTACTAATGTGTCATGTCTCCCACTTTTATCATAATGATCTAGTCGGAATGCATATGTAATTATTTAAGTAAGTCGTGAAAAAGCAAAGATTATAATCAAGGCATCGAAGATTCTAATGAAGCGGAAGTGTTGGCTATATTGGAAGCTCTAAGGATCTATGTCTCAAATAATTTTTGTAGCATAGTGGTGGAAATCGATTCCTTAAAAATGCGATCTCTTGGATGTCTTGTCTGGAGAAGGGTCCATGGAAATCTCAATTTCTTTTCAATGAAATCAAGACTTGGTCACATCTTTGAATGTTAAGTTTCATCATGTGCTTCGGTTGGGGAATGGCATGGCGGATGCTTTGGCTAAGTTGGGGGTAGAAAGAGAGGTAGCTTTGCTTGCTCCTTTGTAATTTGTTGCTTTGTGTTGGTATTTAGCTCTAATGCCTAGACATGTTTTTTTTCTTTCCATCTTTATTGTACATTTTTTAAGTCTTTAATATATTTTACCATTATTGATAAAAAAAAATGCAAATGACTCACAACTGTGTCAAATATGTGAGGCTTTGTAAGGACATATAACTCAGAAAGCTTTTTCTAGATCCATGTGTTGAAGCTTTGACAACCCCCAATGATAATGAAGATGGCGAATTTATGACAAGGGATTGATCTCCCTACTTATCATGCGCTTTTAGAATGGATTGAAGAGAGGAGAAACACATAACACAAATTAAATAGCTCTTTTTTTTTTCCTGTAACGGAGAAGTCATCCTTTGTTGTTTGGTCAGTTGGGATAAAAAAAAAGAGTCTGCATCAACTCTGATCATCCAAACCAGTTTTTCAATCCCTTATGTTCTTCTTTTTTTCGAAATTGATTAATTAAAATCCTGCATTTGATGATCCTCTACTACACTATCTGAAAAAACTCCTAGAAGTTATGATAATAGCCATCCATCCATCAGATTGTCCACTTAAGGCGAACCTACATGGAATTATTGCATTGATGGATTGCAGTCAATGTCTTCGTTTGTGCCAGAGTTAATTCCTCTTTGATAGCAAGTAAATAGAAAAGGTTTTCATCTTCATCTTCATCTTCATCTCCATCTTCACTCCTACCAATATTTATAGGAATTAAATGGTAAAGTTCTTTTTCTTCTATAGATGTGGAGACTATGCATTGATCATGATATAAACCAAAACTTAGATCATGATCATGTAATCACTGTTCTAAATATGGGACGATGCAAGCCATATGGGCTGATATGTATCAATCATTCACAAAGTTGATAGGTTGATACTCAAATCAAACAAATATCACCAAAATGCTAATTAATTTATTGGGTCAATAAATGAGGATCAGGGATTGATACTGTTGGAAATTCTTTAAGAAGATTTGCACATGAAAAGTCTATCCCTATTGGACCCTCTAGACTCAGACCCTGGCTAACCCAGTGGTTCTATTGGGTTGAGTCATTGTTGGTTTTTATGGGCCTTGTGGGACCATTCAAATGTTGTTTCTCTGAATCAAACTATGCAACCTCTCCCAATAGAGATTTTGCCCAAGGATGTGACCCAATAGATCTTATAAAATCAAGGCCTAATTCTATTCCATTTTCACTTACCTGTCTTAGTTTGCTACCTCTATTTGAGCCCATTGTCTATAATTATAGAGTTCTGGGTGCACTTTTCATGGTGCTTAGGGTTGGTCGTCGATGCTACAAACCAATATCCAACATATAAAGGATTAAAGGGCCTGTTTTATATGGAAGGGCATGCTTGCCGAATTACCACTGCACTATTAGAATTGGCATGGAACCCCTTCTTATAGCCTATAGTACTGCAGTTCAGGAGGTTGTCTGGTTAAGAAACTTTTTATGTGGTATTGATTTAATCAGTGAGGATCAGCTTGTCCCGATAAACGTAGATAGTACGTCTACCATCTCAATGGTGACTGGGCCAAATTTAACAGCCGATCAAAGCATGTTGAGATAAAATATGATTTTGTCTGGGAGAAGGATGAGAATGGAGAAATTGAAATTTCTTATTTGCCTTCTAAGAAATTGATGGTTGATGCTCTCACCAAACCATTTCCCGCAGAAGAATTTGCAAGGCATGTGATGTGCATGGGACTCAAATACATTTGATGTACGTTGGCACGAATGTCATGGGGCCCACGCCAGATCGAGCCCGGCGGTGTGCTGCAGATGAACTCCCAACAACTATTGATTTGGTTGAGTTAGATAAGAATCAAACTCTTGGTCGTAAAGTTTGGATCGAGTTCAGACTCTCGGTTTGGCAGATTTCCCACGCTAGTCAAGAGATGTGGGATTCCAGGAGAGGTAGTATCCGGATAGAGATGTAACTCCTAGGGATTGCTCTATTTAAGGGAGATGGGAACCCTCACTGTTGTTTATGTTTAATCAAGTAGATATAACCATATCTGCTGAAGTCATCAATGAATGTAATAAAATACACCTCCCCATCCTAGTATGAACATTTAAAGGTCCACATGTATCTGTGTGAATCAGGTCTAGCAATTCTGAATTTCTAGTTCCCTCTGGGAATGGTTTCGTGACCATTTTCCCACTTAGACATGGTTCACATGTAGGGTATTCCACTTTTCCTATATCAGGTAAAAGTTCATCCCTAACCATTCTAATTATTCTGTTCTTGTTAATGTGTCCTAATCTGTAGTGCCATAACAATGCCACACCATTAATACATTTATTCACACACACACACACACACAGAATAATTGGAACTAGATTTCATTGCAACTTTAGAAGTGTCCAGCAAATATAATTTGTCATGAAGCAAACCAGAAATACAAATTTTCTCATTGAGCCTAATAGTAACCTTATCAGTAGTGAACCTAATTTCAAAACCACTAGATGCAAGCTGGCTGACGAAAATCACGCCCCTCCTCATGCCGGGAGCGAAGAAGGCATCTGAAAAATACAGCGATTTTCCAGTTGGCTGGGGAATTTTGACTTTCTCCACCCACAACACATCGCTGAATGTCTCATTCCCCATGTATATATTATGTTCTCCAGCTTTAAGTTCTTGGAATTCAATCAAGCCTGCTTTGGTCTTCGAGATGTGTCGAGTAGCGCCGGAATCAATCCACCAGTTACTTTCATTGGTGTCCACCATTATGGATTCCATGATCATATCGATATAATCTTTGTTTCCATGTGGTACCATGTTCTGTTACCCATTTTCACCCATTTTCTTTTTATTTTTATCTGGACAGTCCGTAAGAAAGAGCCCAGGCTTCCCGCAAATAAAGCAACGCCCCCTCTTTTGTTGCACCTTTGCATTTCCTTTGCCCTTTTGCTTTCTTTTCCCCATAGTAGCCATCGAGCCACTAGCAGAATTGGTCTGGGCAAGCAAAGCGGTAGGCACAACACCACGGGCAGCCTGCCTTTTTCCTTCAGCAATTAATTCAGCCTCAATATCTTTAACGGTCAGTGTTTTCTGGAGGCTTAGGATTTGAGAAACATTCTCCTATGAAGGTGGAAGACTTTGCAACAATACAATCGCTACAACTCCTGGTCTATATCCCTTCCTAAAGCAATCAAATTCCTTAATCTTATATTCATCTAGTCAGTGTGGTCATTGATCGAGGTTCATTCAGGCATTTTATAATTAACATAATTTGAGAATACCTCTATAAGGTGGGACACAGTGGATGCATCGTATTTCACAATTATTTGATCATAAATTTCTTTTGTTGAAGCCAGTTGCTCAAATTGCTTAACCAAATCATTGGAAATAAATCCAAGTAACAAATGCCTTGCTGATTCATTATCATATTCTCAAGTATCATAAAGATCTTTATCTTCCTTAGAAGCATAATCAGCAGGCTTCTCTGGTGTCTTTTCTTTAATAACATAAGAAAGACCCTCAAAGTGCAACAAGGCATCCATCTGACATTTCCAAATGGGTAAGTTTCTCCCATTGAAAATATCGACCTTAGCAAGATCGTGCAGAGCAGATTTAGCAGTATGCATATTTTAAAAATATAAATAAAGTCCAGATACCACTTATTGTGATCGCAGTAAATATATATATATATATATATGACAATTGGAATGCCAATTTGTCGCATCTACCAAATAGTGCTCGTTGCCACGATTCCATAGAACCAAACCGCTCATCGATCGGAGGTCTGATGAAAGAGTTACGGCTGGTCAAAATTGCCGTTGGCCGATGATACCAGGACCCGCGTGCGCTGACGTCATTGTACCAGTGGGGAGACAGGTAGGCTTGTCAGATAGGTTGTTTGCGACAAAGTGGGGCCGAAGGTCAGGTTGGATCAAGTCAGGTCTTGTCTGGCATTGTCGTGTTCAGTTGTTGGAAACAGAAGCCTCTTGACTGGCACACGTCCCGAGGCAGAAGGAAAAATAAGAAAAAATTATGATGGCTAAATTAATGGCTGATGTCGCTGGACCCAAGGCGAGAACAAAAGTATAAACAACAGTTTCTATTTGAAAAACGTCTTGTACCTACTGCACGCGTCCCGAGACTGGGACAACAGCAGCAACACGTGATGGCAAATAGCGTAACACGCAGATCGATGGGTTTTCTTCTTCCTCCTTGGTTTGCTTCGTTGCAGAAAACCAGAAGGCCAACTGAGATGGTAAACACGAAGAAAAAGACACAAATCTCGTCGATCCACAGCCTTATCTCAAGATCCGAACTGTCAAACGCATATATCAGGCTCTGATACCAATTGAAAGGAGATGTTGATCCCAGATGGATGTCGGAACCGAACTCGCCGAGAACCTTGTGTGTTTCGGTGTGAGGCAGACCTACGAACTCGCTGTGAATATTCTCAGATCTCTGGATGATTCAAAGCAAGGGTTCTCATCTCCTTTAAATAGAGCAATCCCTATGAGTTACATCTCTATTTAGTAACTATTGGTTTTGTTCCCAATGTTGAATTGTTAGAAACGAATAGAAACTATGATCTTTAGATATTGCGTACAGATCACTGCGGAAATGAGCTTGAACTAATATGATGAAATCATACTTGCGAGATCTCTCTTATTTGATCTCGATCTAACAGCAACCCGAAAACCTTGAGATCTTCTACTGTATTATTATATGCTAGAACTCGCACTAGGGAGTGGGCCTTTTCTACGAATTCTCCTATGCTCTCTAAAACCGAGATTTCTCTCTTGTTATTCTTGCATGTTAACCTAGAGAGCAATAACGCATATTTATAGGCTACAATAGGGACCTTAAGAAGGAAATAAGGATAAGTTCCTTATGAAAATAGGAAACCCTAATTCAACCCAAATTAGAATCCTAGTTCCATAAATTACAATTCAGTCCACTAACGAACTGTAATTGCACTCCACTCCTTATTCTCAAAATAATATTTCAAGCTTCTTGTTATTAAATGCTTATTAATCTCCTCACGTTAAGATTTCATATATCTATTGATTAAATAATTACTGACATCTATATTTAATCAATATCTTTATAATTCCTTAAGACCTTACACTTAACTTATTTGATATATCGGATATAAAGTCCACCTGCAGAGTTTGACATAATCAAAACTTAAAAGTTTCATCAAAGGGATATCATCAATCCCTATTACGGGACGTGGATTCCGTCAATAAACTAATATCCACCATACACGAAGTGTAGTCATCCAATTCACTGAGATTATTGACCCATAAAAGATCTCACTCATTCGTAAATCAAAATGCCAAACACTAAATGTATGTATCTATTATTTATGTCGGGATTAAGAGTATAAGCACTCATGTTAACTATTTGGATGTTTATCATCTTATATAGTGAGTATAAAGACAATAAACCCAAAAACATGATCATGTTCAATACACACATAGTGTACTAGCATAATGAGTTGAAACTATACCGTTTCCCACAGCCAAGGCAAGCCCGCTGAAACATCATGCTACAATCGTAGCAATAGTGTGTCCAAATCCATCTAGATTGTGAATAACAACTTATATTCCATAAGAACCGACAAATAAGTCTTCCGTGTGACAGTAAAACTCTACACACCAACTTGTTTACTTTATAGAATAAAGGACACTCACATGCATAATAATTAATATTGCAACCATTTGTCCATATAAAATCTCAGTTAGATTAGAAGACAAAATATACTAAAAATGAATCAGTCAAAGACAAATACATAAAGTATATTTTTAGTATAAATTTCCAACAGTTGATATATGTTTCTATGTTAAACTTAGTGGGAGTAATTATTTATATTTATATTTGTCATTGTATGTGGATGACATCCTGATTGCTGGTGACGATTTGGATGCCGTCAATGGAATCAAACAGTGGTTGAAGTCAAGATTCGAGATGAAGGACATGGGTGAGGCTAAATATGCACTGGGCATAAAGATCATCTGTGACCGGCCGAATTGGTTATTGACTTTGTCACAGGAATCCTATTTGAAAACTGTGTTAAAACGGTTTGATATGATGATGTGCAAGCCAGTCGATACTCCCATTAGCAAAAGTGGAAAATTGTCTAGCAAACAGGGGCCCATGACTAAGGAAGATAAGGCAATAATGGGGGGCAAGCCTTATGCTCAAGTTGTGGGAAGCATCATGTATGCGATGCTGTGTACGATACCGGATGTTGCATTCGCCGTGGGTCTCTTTAGTAGATTCCTAAGTAACCCTGGATTACCTCATTGGTATGCGGTTAAGAGGATTCTACGGTACATCAAAAGCACCTTGAAGTTGCAACTATGCTATCAAGGTGATGACCTGAAATTGCATGGCTATTCCGATGCGGATTGGGCCGGTGACTTAGACAAAAGAAAGGCTACTACAGGCTATGTGTATACTCTGGGGGGAGGTGCAATCTCTTGGGGTAGCAAGAAACAGACCTCAACGGCCATGTCTACGGTTGAGGCAGAGTATATAGCCTGTAGTACCGCAGTTCAGAAGGCTGTCTGGTTAAGAAACTTTTTATGTGGTATTGATTTAATCAATGAGGATCAGTCTGTCCCGATAAACATAGATAGTGCATCTGCCATCTCAATGGTGACGGAGCCAAAACTTAACAACCGATCAAAGCATGTTGAGATAAAATATCGTTTTGTTCGGGAGAAGGCTGAGAATGGAGAAATTGAAATTTCTTATTTGTCTTTTAAGGGATTGATAACTGATGCTCTCACCAAACTGTTGCCTGCATAAGAATTTGCGAGGCATGTGATGTGCATGAGACTCAAATACATTTGATGTACATTGGCACGCTTGTCAACCATAACATTCGTGCCAAGTGGGAGATTGCTGGAAAATTGTGTGACCCAACTGCCATGGGGCCCACGCCAGATCGAGTCCGGCAATGTGCCGCGGATGATCTCCCAACAAGTCTTGATTTGATTGAGTCAGATAATGATCAAACTCTTGGTAGTAGAGTTTGGATTGAGTTCAAACTCCCGGTTTGGCAGATTTCTCATGCTGGTCAAGAGATGTGGGATTCCAGGAGAGGTAGTATCCGTATAGAGATGTAACTCCTAGAGATTGCTCTATTTAAGGGAGATATGAACCATTGCTTTTGATCACCCAGAGATCTGAGAGTATTCACAGTGAGTTCGTAGGTTTGCCTTACACCGGAACGCACAATGTTCTAGGCGAGTTTGGTGGTTCCCACACCCATCTTGGATCAGCAACTCCTTTAACTTCTGACCCTATACAACATATTTTAAGCCCTGAATTTTTTTTGGTCCAATGTAGGTCATTAGTTTGTTTGTTTGTGTAATGCTGATCTACCCATTGATGAACTTTATTTCTAAAAATTCTAACAACTGTTCAAGTCATCTTTAACTCAAGCTTTTAAAGGACCTCCTTTCAATAAAACAGGCTCAAACATTTGAAGGCAAACACTTAATTAGTAAATGAGAAGGGCCTAAAGTTGGAGACAGTGGAGTTATTGCCTCCACTTTCATTTCTATACTTGGTAAGTGCAGGCCTGGTCCCTTCATGTGATAGAAATATGGCTGACCTAATTTCACAGCCCACGCTATCATTCCACTAGTGTTAGCACAAACAAATGCATGTGGCCCACCTGTTTGTTATTGCAAACTTTCAATTGATGGTTTGGTGGGTTCTCAAGATATTCCCATTGATGTTGGGGTCCATCAGTTCCCCGGTCACAGGTGGGGAAAAATATTTTGAACTCACCTATAGGTGCGGCCCCGGCCCCGCCCCCGCCCCCCCAAAAAAAAAACCTTTAAAAGGTGCCTCTCTCTTTTCTTTTTATAGCTGACCAAGAAGTTAAAAAAAAAAAAAAAAAACCTTCTTCAAATCTATAAAAAGAACTGCTTCAAATATATGATTATTATTTACATCCATCTCCTATTTGGAAAACTACCTTTTTTAGGGTAATCAATTGGTCTAGAAAAGAAGAATCCTCGCCGGCAACACTGTTGGCTTCCTTAGACATGAACAATTCATTTCAAACGAGTTTGTTTTAATTTATTACCTATTGATATTACCCATGAATGCTTTTGTATGCTCTCTTTTTTATCTATCTTATATAGTTTTACCACACATTCATATTAATATTCTCATCTTTGCTACCTCATTTATTTTTTATTTTAATATATTTTTAGTGACTGACCAACATTCTACTCAATAGGTTATAGCCGATCTGATCATTGTCATGAATTTTTTTTTCCTCCAGTCTCATAAGTATTTACCGATCATAAAGAACTCAAAATGCAAGTTTCTCTTTCGGCCGTCAATGTCTTATCCCATGTTCAACGTCCTCTCTTATGTATTGTGTTTAGATGGGCGGGCTCAGGCCTAACTTGTATGGCCCGTGTCGGGCCTGGCCAATGTTTTTAAAGATGGGCCGGGCCCATGAACACCCCTGCCGAAAAAAATGATTGGACAATAGACTATAGAAACTTATGGTTAAAATTTCAAGTTACAATGAAAGGAACATCATCTTATAATCATATTCACATCATCATATCAACCTATCCTGTAAGTTATATTACTTCACCTTATCATCATATGCTGTCATAGTCTATCTGTTTATGCTTGATTCGTTTTTCTTGCACTTTTGCCATTCTCTTCTAAAAAGAATGATTTGAAAAATGCGATCAAAGGTCTAAAAAAAAGAAAAAAAAAAACTTGATTAATTCTAAATTGGTTAAATTGTTGGCCTAATGCAGTCCAACACTGTAATCAATATGCCATAAAATAAAATTACTGATATAGTCAAAGCATTTTTCAGATGATCCAATATTCATACTGCTCCATTTGTCTTAAATGGGAAAAAAAACTGACATTTAATTGGACACTCGCTGTCCCGATCTACTTTATAAAATATTATCTCAAATTGTGGTTCACAATATAAAATATTTCATGGTTTTATGGGTAGACAACTCCAAGATGCTGAGAACGTCCACTTAACTCATGGTAAGTGGCGGCAGTTCTAACTTAGCTGTCTAGAGTTTGAACCGTGAGTACACCACATCTTTCCACTTGTGTGGACTTTCTTTTCCACTTATGCAGGCTTCTTTCTTATTTGTGTGAGTTTTCTTTCCGCAAGTGCGGATTATTTTGCCATGTATGCGCAGCGCAGGCTTTCTCTTGACTCTCCAAAGCTAGATTACCAAAAAAAAAAGGAAAGAAAAACAAACTCCGTGTTGCTTTACCTTTCAAAAGATGTGAGATGATTCTCACATTAAAAAAAGAAGATACAATGATTCTCAATAAGAATAAAAGCTTAAAATTCTACCAGAAAAATATAAGTAAAGCCTCTTGTAGTCAGCAAATCATCATTTGACATGATAATCTTCTAGCACCTCTGAATGAATAAGAAACTGGATATCCTTTAAAGACAATAAATCAAATGTTGAAATTAAGTCTTGGATAAAAGTTGTGTGTTGAATGAACTCGCGGTGGGGAAAGAAAAGAGAAAATAAGAAAGAGAGAGATCCTTTCATTCCTTGTTGCTATTTTATTAATCCTTCCCTAAGATAATAAGAGTGATCAGATTCCTTAAATAAACTATTCTTAATCATCAATAGGTAGAAGAAGAAGGACTCAATAATTATTCTTACCACTCGCTTTATATTCGAAGTGAAGATTGTGATGGAGAGGTATTCATTAAACACCTTTATTTTTATCCTTTAAAATGAGTGTGCATAAGTGGGAACCAGCACAAAAACCGGTTCAAATCACGGATATGCATGAAGATGTAGGATTTTATATATGTTAGAAACGGAAGAGATAGGAGTCTATAAGTGGGAGAAGTATATTAATAAAAAGTGGAGGGAGAATATGTTAGCAATTGTAAAAACTGAAAGTAATTTCCATTCAAAATAGATTGTACAGTCAAAACTGGATCCAAAACGTTCTAGCTTAATACATTATAATAGAGATGGTAACGGGTTGAGACGGGTCAAATTGCTTATCCATCTTGCTTAATATACAACTTAACTCAAATTGGCCCCACCTTGCAGCGGGTTTCATACCGTTAATTTCAAATACGACCCTTGACCTTTCCAATGAACTACGTACACCCCCCAAATGTGATGGATCGGGTCGGATTGGGTGTTTGCTGGTATATTCATAGCATGAAATGGCACAGAAAAAATAAAAGATTAAATGATAATTATATATATTAAAAGATTTTAAAAATAACAGACTGCCACCAAAAAATGTAAAAGATTAAAATATTATTAGTCATCGTGAACCAAATCAATTGTCCCAAATTTTCATTTCAACATAAATTCCAACTCAATTAATCACAAAATTCTCCAACTTAACTTAAATTTCAATTCTATCACCATGTAGATTTTACAAGTTAATTCAAATCCACATAGGTTGAGAAAACTCCCTAAAATAATTCATTCACCACGAAATCCAACCCAATCAACTACAAAATTTTCATTTCATCTCAAATCCCAACTCATTCACTAGTGATTGCCATTAACAGGCATAATGATTAGAGGGGTTGGTGAGACGAAATCGAAACACACCCCTATATCCAAGACGTGTTTTTTTTATATTTGTAGACAGTAACAAGAAACTCATTCAAAGGGAGAAGTAATATAAAGAGGAAAGGAGAGAAAGAAGGTACAAGAAAGATGTATCCAACCTACACTCCAATTACATGACAAAAGCCTTCCAACGAGTGCTCTTTTTGACCCCTTGTTTGACAAGAGTGTATGCCATATAATTGGCCGATCTATGCTCATGTCCAAAGACAAATCACTCTCCATGATGAGTATACCTTGAAAAAAATCTTAAAACCCCACCCCAGAGAGTAAAAAGGTACAAGAAAGATGTATCCAACCTACACTCCAATTACATGACAAAAGCCTTCCAACAAGTGCTCCTTTTGACCCCTTATTTGACAAGAGTGTATGCCATATAATTGGCTGATCTATGCTCATGTCCAAAGACAAGTCACTCTCCATGATGAGTATACCTTGAAAAAATCTTAAACACCCCCCGCCCCCCATGATGAGTATACCTTGAAAAAATCTTAAAACACCCCCCTCCCCCATGATGAGTATACCTTGAAAAAATCTTAAAACAACCCCCCCCCCCCCCCCAAAAAAAAAAAAAAAAAAAAAAACAAAAAGAAGCATAAGCCCCAAATTTTTATGCACTGACACAAACCTTTTTTCGTTATCCTTTTAACTTCTCTATCCAAAATTTTTAATTCCTCGAAAGAGGGGCTTACAAGTTACAATGACTGGACCTATTTTGTATTTTTGGGTGCACTCATTTACAAATGTGGCACGTTTTGATTGCAGATTGGGCATGATTGATGCAGAGTCCTTGTGTATATATATGCACTCTGAACTCCGATGAATGAAGATGGAAAAGAAAAAAACAAGTGGCCAGAACAAGATTCCCTTGTTTTCTGATCCTACCAGAATTGAATTGAAAAAGAGGTAAGCAGGTCAGTCCGACAAAAGCCCTGGCATTTTTATTTTTATATCAGTAATCAGTGGACCTTATTGGATATTTCTGGTCTTCACACTTACGTATATGAAAATCTCTTCTGACCTTACTTTATCTGACGGCTGATATTTTAATTTTGGGAATCCAAGGTGCCACTGCCACGCATTGGTTGTAACTTGTCATGTCCTTATCATGATCCAAATGCGTGCAACGTGGAAACCATGAGGGTGAGTGGTGGAATTAGCACATTGAATGGAACTTGTGCAATGTTTTACCAAAAGAGAGAAATGGAACTTGTGGAGGTGGTTTTTATTTCTACCACCAAACGGTCCTGTTTGACAGAGAAGGTTGATTATTGGAACCAATTTCATCCTGTGGAAGTTTATGTGGGACATTATGTAAATCATAAACTGAAGCCGATTGGACAATCTCAACTGTACATCTTTATGTTTTACCAAAAAAAGAAAAAAAAATCTGTTCTTCTTTGAGGAAAAGTACAGTTGAAGTCAAATGCAGCCTCTCAAACGTCTCTGTGATTATTTTTTTTAAATAATTATATAAGAGTGCATGAACTTAAGTCCTTTAAATGCACCCTAAAAGAAAACATGACTTACAACTCTTCGACCACCTATATGTTTTTTGGCCTTTTTCTTTTCTAAAGCCACCACCCATATATTATTTTTTACCACAAAAGAGCTTTAAAAGCTCATTGATTTAGCCAATCAAAGTTTGTTGCCCACTCTCTCATTAATTATTTCTATTCTATGCACCGGATAAAATTACGGCGAGATGAGCAATAAAAGTAGGTGCAGAAGCCAATGCCTCTCTACGTGTCAAACTGAGGGACACAAATGTTTACTTGTAGTATAAGTACATAAAAGATGGACGGCCAAATGACATGGTTGTTAGCATTCAATAAAGCAGATTTCTGATTGCTTATCTATTCAAAAGGTGTGTGGCCCATGAATTGAATGGTAGTGATGGATCAGCAAGCGCATTAATGAATTGGGAGGCAGACGAAGACAGCATCCACCACGAACTAGGTCATGACTCATTAAGCACATTTTCTTTGTGGTCCCCATGCCAGGATGCATGTTCATGGCTTTGATTTTCAATCACTGCGTACGGATCAGTTGAATTTTGATGACTGGCAGTGGCTGGTTTTGTGGGGCCCACTCGATCAGGACCATCACACGTGATTGTGATCGGACGGTGCGCAGTAGGTTGGGGAGCGTCGGTGGAGGAGACAACAGGATCATCGACCACCGACACTACGTGGAAAAACAGAAAGATGAGAAAGAATGCTTGCTTCCTTTGATGTCTGTTCCAAGGGTTGAATTTGGGACTTGTGACTATGGACTTTGCGAGTTGCGACTAGTTAAAGTGCCTATACTCTATAGCGTGGGCCATTCGAAAAAATAATTAGTTTTGGATTTAAGCGAAAAAAGGGTTTTGACTTGAGAAATCCTCACTTCAAGCAATGAAATTAGAAATGTAAATGGGTTTCTAAATTTTTTTATTATCCCGAGGTTTCGACCCATTAAATATGGAATTTGGATTTTTATTTAGGTCTCGTTAAGTAAATGGGATTCGGTCCGGGTCCTTTTTTGGGACTCATGACCTAAATTCCACTTTAGTTCGGATTCGTAAATTTATGACCTGACACATTACATCAATTTTTAAAAAATTTTCTTTAAAATCAGGCGTTTTTTCCTATATCATTCTTTACATAGACCCAGACGCACCCAAAAATGGTTCTGGCTTTGGTTTCAGGTCCGATTCCACCTTTTTCTTAATAGTTCTGGGTTTGGAACCAAGAGATTGGTCCCAAGACGGTTTCGGGTCTAGGTCTACATTCTCCTTAAGACCTTAACGAGACATGGACCCAGACCAAAACCTGCCCGTTTACATCTCTAATGGCACAGTTATGAATTCCATTTCCATCGCCATCTATTTTGATATGACCTCAAAGATAAATACTTCGGTCTTTTAGAATTTCAATAAAACGTTTTGGAGTAGTTTTCTTAAAACTAAAAAACATATATCTATCTATGTGAAAATAGGAAAATGAAAATAAAATATAAATTAACACATTTCTTGATGAGGATGTATATTGAGAACAAAATAAAAAAGCTAGTGTGAATTGTGTTTGCTTACTATAGAGTTATAGATAATACAATACTACAAACTGAAATGGAATGGAATGAGCAACCCAAATGTACCAAATTTTAAATCGAATTTCTTTTAGCCCTATTACGTTTCAGGGATCGAAATGGAAAGTTTTGGTAATTCCGATCGAAACGAATTGAAATTAACTATTATGCTTTCACCTATTAAAAATCCGAATTGCTTAAAATAAATTATTTTAAATCTACATGATTATCCTAGAATTTAACATGAAGAGGACCTTATCCTACGAAAACCATATTTATAACATTTCTTCTTCTTATATATATAGATTCATGATGGAAAATTGGAAATTATTCCCAGAGGGAGAGTGGCGACCGATATCTCTTTTTCACTAAATAGCAAAAGGCACACATTATTTTATTCAAAAATAAAAAAAAGTATCTTTTCATGCCACCACAAAATATCAAAAATTTTAGAAGGCAAAAGTTAAAATTTAACACTTTTTTATTTGATACGTCTTCTTTGCATATCTCTCTTAATTTGAACCTTCATTTCAATTCACTTTATAAGTGAAAGATTACCAAATGAATGCCCTAGCTTTTCTTAAAAATCCAATCCAGCCCTCCATCGTTTGAATGGACGGCTGATATTATACTCAATGGACCACCGACTACTATTCTTAATACAAATACACATATAGACATGGAAGCTTTACTTTACTATAAATAATTCCAACAACCTAACTGATGACTGATCTATCTCTTAGATGCTGGCCCGACGGCGTGCGAGATCCCGACACAATCCAATCAGATATCACCACGTATCCCAGAAATCAACACTCACACGTGTGGAAATAGAAGTATCATGTACAACGCGAGAGCATTGAAATCCTACTCTCTAAATCTCATTACATTATTTACATGTGCTCTTAGTCAAGGAGATGATAATAATATCGGGTTTCTTATCTTGTGATCTTGACCGATCCTCAAGTGGGCCCAATGGCTTAATCTAATGTTATTACCCTCTCAATCAATGTCAGAGACTTAGCTGGTCCAATGCCTTGTAATATCTTAAGTTTTTTTGTTTATTTTTATTTAAAGGGCTAATGGGACAAACTACTTTTTAATAGTTGATCCCTAACTTATGCATCCTTGACATCTGTCCCCTGTTCAACTATAATGCATGCCCTTATCATGCTAAGATGGATTCATTTAAAACCACCCTTTAATGTATTTGTTTTTGTTCCTATGCAATGCTTTAGAGGAATGCTACAAAATATCATTACTGGGATGATATTGAAGAGAAATTTTTTTTTATCAAAATGACTTCAAATTGTATTTTACTGAATTTTGTTTTGAATAAAATCTTTATATATTGATAAAACAAGAGTACATGTATAATTATTTGGATGCTAAAGGCCGCTTGTTAATTTGCCAAAAATACATGCAAGAAAAGAGGGACAACTTGTTTGCATATGTAATCGATTACATGAAAATTGATAGACAATAAAGAATTATTAAAGAGGTAAGAAGTGAAGGTAAGTTCATACCAACAAGTACTCATTTGCTAATTGATTAAAGACTTTTAGTTTTAAAATGCGAATTCACAAACAACGCTACCAAAAAGGACACAACAATTGAAAAATTCCGATGTGAATAAAAAGATGTTAAACTATGCAAATTGATTGTGATAAAATTCTTGGTGAATACTATCTAAAATAATATAAAATGAACATCACCAAAATTGAGAATAAGAAATAAAGTAATTATATGGGAAAGTATTGTTGGTCTTTCTGTATTGTCACGGCCCATCAAACACACTTTTCCAAGTACACAGTTTTGGGTGCTCCCGACACTTATCCTACTACTACGCCTCCTCCTCACTGCTTACTTCCTTGCTCGTCGGCTGCCGAAAGAGAGAGAGAGAGAAAAGGCGATAGAGAAATGTGTCCTTCCGCGAATCAAGAATCAGATAAAAAAGTTGCTCCATGGACTCTGTTCCTAACCTCCTAACCTCCACGTGTCGGTCATTGCTGCCCCCCATCTTATATCAATATCACCCCTTCAAAACCAGTCTCAAAAACAACGCGTAAGCACAGAAACAGAGAGAGAGAGAGAGAGAGAGAGAGAGAGAGAGAGAGCAGATACAGAGATTTTGCTGGGATCATCGAAGTATCATCTCATGATTCTCTTCTCATCTTCTTCAAAATGAGATTCGTAAAGATTCCAACTTTAGCTATTTTTTTGAGTATCTGTTACGAGACCACCAAATAAATCGGTAGTTGGTACCATTTAAAAGAGAGATTTTGGTCCTAGAAGAGGAGTTCTGGCTGGGTTTCGTTTTTTGAGGTTTGGAACCGAGTTGACTCGGCGGAGAAGGAAGAGGTGCTGTGCCCGAGTCATGGAGTGGTGGCACAAGCTCGTTTTCCCCATGAGGAGAGTTTGGGTCGCCGTAGCTGCCAAGGCAAAGGCCAGAAAAAACGGTCAGCTCTCGATCTCTCACACTGACCTTTTTTGACTTTGTAACGTAACGTTGTTTTGTATCGGTTGGGAATTGGGATCGGTTTTTTTGTGCATGCGTAACTGTTGCATTTGGTAGATTCGATTTTCTTGGGTGAGTCTGTTTATAATATTTTTGTTTTTACCAACCATCTGGACCGTTGATATGTGTAGCGGGTTTGATGGTTTGATTTTCTGGGTGGAATTTGAACCATCTATGGTGATGTCCATCTGATTAACGGTTTGGATTGATGGACGGTGGTAGGACACAGTTGGGGTTCGGGGGGTTGGTGATGGGTATGGATGGGGGCTCAGATCAGAGTAATTTTAACCGTTCGATTGGTCTAGTCTGTAATCCAGGAAGGTTAGATTGATCCGACGGTTGAGGTTGATGAGTGGGTGTGTTGAGGCCCACCTTCCAAAGGTGCAGATCTAGTTAGTTTTTTATGGGTTTAATCTAATGGTATGTAACTTTTTTATGTTGTTTGATTGGGTGAAGAGTATAGATGGAAAGGCCCATCAATCAGATGGTCCTGATTAATTGATAATAACGGCTTGGGTGCGGTGAACTGATGATCATGGTGCGGGGCCCACAGATTGATGGACGTGGATAAGAAAAATGGAATTGCAGCGATCAGAGCCGTTAGATTGAGTTTTATTTATCACATAATCAGGTTATGGTAGAAAGCCCAGAGCCTCCTCTTTGAGAATTCTTATAAATCAATTTAATTCTATTTCACCATTCAATTATATCTGGGCCAAATTCAAACTACTGTCACTACTTCCATCCATATCCAATTCAAGCACTAAATCTCAAAAGTAAAGTAAAATTTGTTAACCTTATTAGTTCTATATTTTAAGCTGTGGTTTTATCTATAATCTGCTTTTTGGTAAAGTGAATAATTGTGGAGTCAGCCTCCAACATCAGATTCTAGAAGATCACACCCTGTGCACGGACCCAAGTCTTAGCACTGCACCTGCGTGATTTGAGAAATCCATTACATAATATCTGAAAAAAATATGGCACAGCAATAGTTTTATGGTGACGACTCGTTCAAACACCCGACATACGAGGTTCTGAAACCACTTGTAGGATCTTACACCCCATTGAGATATCACTTATCCCAAAATCAATTGGTGATAGGAAACGGCTCAACAATAGTTATATGGTGAGGGCTCGACCACAATTATGACCGCTCAGGAGAGTGAAGGTGGACGTTGACCTCGACAGCTTCTTTACTTGACTATATACGACACCACCCAAACAAAAATCCTGAGTCTGCCATTTGGGCATGCTAACTAATTGGACCTTCACTTTGGATGACCATCAAAGAGCTGGCCCACCAGATTGATGGAGCATACTGCTACCTGATTTGCAAATGCATTTCTTGCTGTTCTCTACTTATGTCAATCATAAACAGATAATAACTATGGCTTTTCTGCCCCCTTTATTGCATCCCTCATGCTCTTAACTCTGTGTTCAGTTATACTAACTACAGATTTATTCCTTTTAAGTAGAACTCACAAAGTCAATCTTAGTCATTAGATGAGATCAGAGTAATACTGATGCTGATCCATTGTTCAATTGCAGGTGGTGGACTACTCAAGCTTCATGATGATGTGCAGACATGTGGGTATGAGGACATTCAGGTGATGTGGGAGATGCTCAGGAGATCAGAAACAGAGCTCTCACACGCCCACAAGCATAAGGCACCTATTTGTAGACTGTTTGTGTGGTCTAGTAGAGGCAGCTCAGTGAATAGCGCCTGAACAAAAATGCTGGTTCATGAGAAGATTTTCACAGTTTTTTCCAACTCCCCGCATACATTTGAATAAGATCAAAGTGCCCCAACAAGCCTTTCACTGTACATTTTGTCTTGAATTCCAACATACAAATCATGGTAATGTGTATATATACATGATTTATATGGTATAATCCTATGACTCTGAGGCTTCAATCAAATTTCCATTTCACAAATTTTGAGTGTGTCTTGTACTGTGATGGATTTTCTGTATCCTGTGTTTTCTTGTCTTTTGGCTTACAAGATGGGCCTGGGAAGGCATGAGATATGGTCAGTGTTGGCTTTGTTGATGGGGTCCTTTTCATTTAGTTGAACATTGGGAATGGGGTTGTTGTATATGAAGGGAGAATCACAACTGTACTGGAACTGGAAGTATACAATGGAAAACTTTGATAGAATCATCATAGATTTTTGTCTCTCACTCTTTTGTTGGGTTTGGGGAACTTTATATTTTTGTCTAATTCAGCATGCAGGAGGGGACTATTCAAGGCTGATCATAGTGGGGACCCTGTATGAGTTTACGTGTGCCTTCTTATGGGTGATCACAACCACTCATGAGGTAGGCCCTACATGAGTACAGAGTAGGCATTGTCTGGAAAAAAAAACTTGAACTGTGGCCATTTGATCAAATGAATGATCAAACCCTTTACTTGGTCCCATGCATGGAGCCCCTGTAACTTGCAAGCCATGTCTATAATTTTGGGCTAAGATTATTCAAGATTTCATTATTGATCATTCATATTCTAATAACTAGGATTTCTTTATATAAGTTTAAATTGTCTTTTTTTGGGGTTTTATATTTATAATTGCCATGGAGGGATATTAAAAGAGAAGCAACAAAAGAACAAGGGAAATTTCTTTTGTAGAATTGAGTACTTATATAGGAATTCTAAGAGATATATTTATAAAAGTGATTGATTTTGAAGAAATAGAGGTGAATATCCATAAATGACTATCGATTAATCTATCGTGGAACATAAATTAAGAATAGATTAAAACTTGATAGTCATTTATGTTGGAAAAATTCCATCATGTGGGGCCATACGTATAACTATTAATGTGTTATGCTATCTTTGGTTAAGCCTATATTAAAGTGATCTAATTAAGAATTAAAGTTCTAAGGTTTAAGGGTATACTTGTCATTGGATTAATGTGTAAATACCATAATGTTATTTCTAATTTGATGAAGGGCCAAATTAGAAATAACAAACCTATGATATCTTATATATTAGGGTTATGGTCCCCAATTCATATGGTGAATTCCTATTCTCTCTGACATCCCATCATCAGAAGAATCAAGAGAGGGTTTCTCTGGGTAGCCATATTGGATTGGAAGATCAACAACCTGAGAACAACTTCATTCAATGGATCCAGGTATGTTTTTCCGCTTTATTTCTCTCAATGATTTGATATGGAGGATCTTGGTTTATTAGGGTTTCCTAGATCAAAGATTTAGATTACTGTTTCTAACAATTGGTATCAGAGTATCTCCATGTTAAGCCATTGAGAATCTAGTGTTTTATTTTTCTAATCAAGATCTGTGGACATGTGTTATTGCAACTGGTGATTTGTGTAAGTCATCAAGTTCTGTATTTTTTTTTTGTTTTGTTTTGTTTTTTTTTTTTTGTTTTGTTTTTGGTTCTGTTCTGTTACATAACCTCTTTGTGGAGGAAGATGGTGGGTCATTCGGTGGTCCGCGGGATCACACATATTGGTGGTCCGGGGGTGACAAGTGGGGAGAACTAATTGGTTTTTTCTTCAACACCAATTCAAAAATTTTATAGTATCTCTTTTATGGTTAAATAAAATAGTCCATGATTCTAAAAGGGCTAATTGAAACAAGATGTCACCAAAGTGACCTCTCTTGTGTAGATTGTTCATAAGGAATATTGGATGTTTGTGTGTGTGTAAATTCATGCGGGTCTTAGTCAGCCCAAAGGAAGGTTACTACTTGGCCGAATTGCATACACACCTGTGGTGGTAAACATGTGACGATTATAAGGTTTTACATGTGAATTATAAATCGATCCAAAGATAGATTTATTATTTGACATGAATTATTGTCAATGTTTGATCACTACAACAAGATGACCATTTACAATTAATATTACTGTCCAAAGACTTGATATTAATGTTGTGCTAGGTACCTTGACATGAGACTTACCATTATTTGAATTTGTTGCTTATTGCATTTGGTTAATAATATGAGCATGTTTGTCTGTTTGTTTTTGTTCTCTTTACAGCTAGTGTTTCTACTATATATGCTAGTATTAACTCAATACCTGTACTTAATGGGACCAACTTTAAGGATTGGAAATAGAACATAGAAATTGTTCTCGGCTGCATGGATCTAGACCTTGCACTACGGATTGAGCAACCCGCTTCTTTTACGGATGCAAGTTCTCCTGATGATAAGAAGAACTTTGAGAAGTGGGATCGCTCAAATCGCATGAGTCTTATGATCATCAAGCGCGGCATTCCGGAGGCATTTAGGGGTGTGGTATCTGAAAAGCTAACCACAGCCAAAGAATTCCAAGCCGAAATTGAAAAACGTTTTCTGAAAAACGATAAGGCAGAAACAAGCACGCTTTTGCAAAGGTTGATTTCTATGAAGTACAATGGCAAGGGGAAATACGGGAGTACATTATGGGAATGTCTCATATTGCTTCTAAAATTAAGGCACTGAAGCTCGAGCTGTCTGACAACTTGCTCGTGCATTTGGTATTAATATCACTTCTTGCATTATACAGTCAATTTAAGGTCAGTTACAACTGTCAAAAGGAGAAATGGACTCTTAATTAGCTCATTTCTTACTGTGTGCAAGAGGAAGAGAGATTGAAGCAAGACAGAACCGAAAGTGCTCATTTGGCTAGCACCTCTAAGGATAAGGGCAAAGATAAGGGCAAAAAGAGAAAGAAAAATGAAGCTGCTAAGGGTCCAGCAGAAAAGAAACAACAACCAGCAACTGAGGGTTGTTTCTTTTGCAACAAGCCTGGACATGTGAAGAAGGACTGTACCAAATATCACGCTTAGCGTGTAAAGAAAGGTACATTTCTTACTTTGGTCTGTTCTGAGGTAAATTTAGCTTTAGTACCTAAAAACACGTGGTGGTTAGATTCTGGTGCTACTACTCACATCAGTGTTTCTATGCAGGGTTGCCTGAGCTACTGAAAGCCAAATAATGCTGAAAGACACATCTTTGTGGGCGATGGAAAGTCGGTAGAAGTAGAGGCAATAAGGCATTTTAGGTTGTTATTAAACACTGGTTATTATTTAGATTTATTAGACAATTTTATTGTACTGTCTTTTCGACGAAATTTGGTTTCAGTTTCTTTATTTGACAAGTTTGGTTATTTTTGTTCATTTGGAAACAATCAATTCAGTTTATCTATAAATTCAAATGTTGTTGGAACTGGTTCTCTATGTGTATATGATAACCTATATTTGCTTGATACAATTGTTTCTTATAATGAATCCTTGCATGTGGAATCACGATGTACTAAACGCAAACTGAATAAAGAAAACTCGGCTACATTATGGCATAAACGCTTAGGTCACATCTCTAAATCTCGTGTTGAGTGACTTGTGTCTGATGACATTTTAGATTCCCTTGACTTTACAGACTTTGATGTTTGTATTGCTTGCATCAAGGGAAAACAAACCAAAATGAAGAAATTAGGTGCCACTAGAACTACTGACGTCTTAGAATTGATACACACAGATATCCGTGGACCATTCCCTACGGCTTCCTGGAATGGCCAACAATATTTCATATCATTCACAGACGATTACTCTCGCTGTGGGTACCTATTTCTCATTCATGAGAATTCACAGTCTTTGGACGTGTTCAAAACATTTAAAGCTGAAGTTGAGAACCAACTCAACAAAAGAATAAAGAGTGTCAGGTCTGACCGTGGTGGTGAATACTACGGCAGATATGACGGTTCATGTGAACAATGTCCATGACCGTTTGCTAAATTCCTAGAGGAATGTGGAATCGTCCCACAGTACACCATGCCAGGGTCACCTAGCATGAATGGTGTATCTGAAAGGCAAAACCAGACTCTTAAGGATATGGTAAGGAGTATGATTAGTCATTCCACTTTACCAGAGTCACTCTGGGGAGAAACACTCAAAACAACAACTTATATTTTGAATAGAGTGCCAACTAAAGCAGCTGCAAAAACACCTTATGAGCTTTGGACAGGTAGAAAACCTAGTCTAAAACATTTTCACATTTGGGGATGTCCTACTGAGGCAAGGCCTTATAGGCCACATGAAAAGAAATTGGACTCCAAAACTGTGAGCAGCTACTTCATTGGCTACTCTGAACGATCTAGGGGCTATAAGTTTTATGATCCCACACTTAGGTCAATTTTTGAGACGGGAACTGCAACATTTTTTGAGGATGTTGAGTTTGGGGGGAGAAATAAGGTTAGAGACATTGTCTTTGAGGAAGAATCGGTTACGATTCCCACTATTGATTTTAACAATGTGCAGGTTTCTATACCTGTCATTGATCAAGAAGCGAATCTGGATCCTCAAAAAGACAATGTTGATCAACCCCCCATTCAAGATGAGGAACAAACTCAACAACCTCAAGAACCAGTGCCATTAAGACGATCCACTAGAGAGAGGAGACATGCTATTCCGGACGATTTTTTCGTATTTCTCTAAGAACATGAGGAAGAAATTGGAATGGTGGAAAATGATCCAATCAACTTCCATCAAGTCATGCAAAGTTCTAACTCTCAAAAGTGGATTGATGCCATGAATGAGGAATATAATGGCTTGTTTGGCATCTCTACTCTTTTATTTATAGATCCATCTAAAATAGAGTCATTAAAAAAAGAGCCATAAAAAAAGAGGCTAGGATAAAAAAAAAACCGCATTTGGTAACGCATGAATCCATTTTAAATACCTTGCCTCTATATTTTAAGACCCAAAAGCTCTATTTCTCATCTGCCCACTTTTGGAGCATTTGGATTTTAGAGGATTTGCCTCTAAATGTCTAAAGCGGGCAGAGCCTAAAATCTTGTGCCAAACGCTCTAATTGTTCAAACCTCTGTCCGATTTAGACATTTAGATAAATAGAGGCATGAAATAGAGATGCCAAACATGGGCTAAGTCTATGCAAGACAATAAGGTTTGAGAACTTGTCCCATTACCAGAATGTGCGAAGCCCATTGGTTGCAAATGGATTTTTAAAACCAAAAGGGATTCAAATGGTAATGTGGAGAGGTATAAGGCTCGTCTTGTAGCTAAAGGCTTTACCCAAAAGGAAGGGATTGACTTTAAAGAGACTTTCTCTCCGGTTTCATCGAAAGACTCTTTTAGGACAATCATGGCACTAGTTGCACATTTTGATCTTGAGCTTCGTCAAATGGATGTCAAAACAACATTTCTCAATGGTGACATTGACGAAACAATTTATATGGTGCAGCCAGAAAACTTTGAGTCGGGAGACCCAAAGAATATGGTCTGTAAATTGACAAAGTCCATCTATGGACTCAAGCAAGCTTCTCGTCAGTGGTATCACAAGTTTCATCAAGTGATTATCTCATTTGGTTTTGAGACAAACACTGTTGATAATTGTGTATATCACAAATTCAGTGGGAGTAAGCACATATTCCTGATTTTGTATGTCGATGACATATTGCTTGCCACAAATGATATAGGCATGTTACATGAAACCAAGAGATTTCTATCAAAGAATTTTGAGATGAAAGATCTTGGTGACGCCTCTTTTTTATTAGGGATCCTGATACAACGAGATCGCTCTCTGGGTATTCTTGGATTATCACAAAGAAGCTATATTGATAAAGTGCTCAAAAGGTTTGACATGCAGGACAGCAAACCATGTGACACCCCTATCTCTAAGGGAGACAAGTTCAGTCTCAATCAATGCCCTAAAACTAACCTTGAAGTTAAGGAAATGCAGAAGATTCCTTATGCATCAGCTGTAGGGAGTCTAATGTATGCTATGGTGTGTACGCGTCCGGATATTGCGTACATTGTTGGTATGTTAGGCAGATATTTAAGTAATCCAGGATGGATCATTGGAAAGCAGTCAAGCGAGTTATGAGGTATTTATAGAGAACAAAAGATCATATGCTCACATATAGGAGATCGGATTAGTTGGAGATCATAGGGTATTCCGACTCCGATTATGCTGGATGCCAAGACAGTCTGAAATCCACATCAGGCTATATCTACCTGTTAGCTGGTGGAGCTATATCTTGGAGGAGTGCCAAACAGACACTCGTGACTGATTCCACCATGGCAACAGAGTTTGTAGCATGCTATGAGGCATCCAACCAAGGAATATGGCTGCGAAATTTTGTCACTAGGTTGCGAGTTCTGGAGGGTATTGAAAGACCACTCAAACTATATTGTGATAATAAATCAGCAGTGCTATATTCCAACAACAACAGGAGCTCAATTAGGTCAAAGCATATTGTCATTAAGTTCCTAGTTGTGAAGGAGAGAATACAGGATGAACAGATATCCATAGAGCACATTGGGACAAACTCCATGATAGCGGATCCGCTTACAAAGGGATTACCACCCAAGGTCTTTCATGAGTATTCATGAGCACACTGCTCATATGAGTGTTATTTTGTGTGAGGATATCACATTATAGTGGGAGTTTGTATCATTTTATGTTTTATTGCTTTATGTTTGATTTTGACCACACTTATGCATTTATGTATTTGGATATTTTTCTGATCAGAAATACAGTATTCGGTTCATTTCACTCTGTTATATTGTGTTAAATATTGATCTCACTAAGGAATACAGTAGGACCAGTTGGAAATAGACATGTATAGATCACATTGCATGTACTTTCCATGCTACGCATCTATGATTGATCTACGTCATTTGGTTATGTTGGTGTACGTGACCATTGATGGGTTTAATCATGTTGAAAGTGACGAAGACCGCTTTGATCCTATACCGGCATAATCAATGGACGCGATTGTTCGGATATATCCTAAATTATGATAACAAACTTTTGGAGCTCATACAGTCATACACATTTGTTAAGTTACACATATGGCCCAGTGAGAGATTGTTGAAAAAATTCCATCATGTGGGGCCACACATGTAACTATTAATGTGTTATGCTATTTTTGATTAAGCTTATATTAAAGTAATCTAATTAAGAATTAAAGTTTTAAGGCTTAAGGGTATACTTGTCATGAGATTAATGTGTAGATACCAGAATGTTATTTCTAATTTGATGAGGGGCCAAATTAGAAATAGCAAACCTATGATATCTTATATATTAGGGTTATGGTTCCCAATTCATATGGTGAATTCATATTCTCTCTGACATCCCATCATCAGAAGAATCAAGAGAGGGTTTCTTTGGTTAGCCATATTGGATTGGAAGATCAACAACCTGAGAACAACTTCATTCAATGGATACAGGTATGTTTTTCCGCTTTATTTCTCTCAATGATTTGACATGGAGGATCTTGGTTTATTAGGGTTTCCTAGATCAAAGATTTAGATTATTGTTTCTAACAATTTAGGCTTGTTTGTTGGCATTATAATACATCGGAATTGGGATAATTCATGTCATAAAAGAAAAAAAAACTAGACCATAACAGAACCTCCCCTCCACCTTATATCACTCACCCATCACCTTAAAGCATTCACATCTCACATCTTTAATTATACTTTGTCAGAGCTCGTTTGACCATTAATCCTATGTAATCTAAACACTTATGGATGGCCAATCTATTTCTTCTAACTTAGTTGATTGTAGAAATATATCTTTTAGAATTCTTAGGAATTCAATTTCATGCAAATAATTGGGCCCAAGCATTTTTCCCCCCATTTATACAAAAGTCTTCTTCCTTGAAGGGAGGAAGGATTTCATCCCAACCAAGTTGGAGGCTTCATTTGAATTGAATGCTTCTTGAAGTACAGAGTCATTGAGTGAAACTGCTGGTTTTAAAATTCTCGGTTTCTTTCATCTTCCTGGATGGAGCTACAATCATGGCACTCCCTAATTGCGTCAACATTTTTACAATATTGATCATCTATATCCCCAACCAAGTGGGGCCCACCTAGAAAATATTGTCGATGAGTGAAGAAGCAAATTTCAAAAATCAAAGACTTATAAGGATGGACCACGTTAACCGTTTCTTCACCAAGCAAAAAGCATCTCTTTGTGCATTTTTTTTATATTTCCTGTCCATCAATGCCTTTGTTGCCTTTCCAAGTTATGGGCTTATTGTCCAGGTTAGATTGATATGAAACCAGATTGTGTAGAGTGAGGACAAGAGCCCTAGATTGTGTAGAGTGAGGATAAGACCTGTTTCATTCATGTGGTGTGCATCACCGGAGGAGTTGAGTCGGTGACAACTATCTGCTTTAGAGGCGTTTGTTTGCATGGGAATTGATTTCCTAAAAAATAATGTTAAAATAAGTTCCAAACGCTAAATTGAAGAGGTGAGGGATACAAAATTTAAATTGAAAATTTGAATTACTAAGGTGATGGTTGGATGTTTATTTTCCATTTTCCCTTGATTTGATTTCTATTAAAGAAAATATTATTTGAAAGTTATTTTTGGATTTACGACTTTGTTTTTTTTTTTTTTTCCATTTTAAGTACTTTTAGATTCTCTGAATTCCTAGGAATTCACTTACATGAGCAAAATAAGGCTAAATGCATAAACAAAGGTGGATTGGTCCATAGTGCACGTCGAGCTAGACCCAGGGTTTGGGACCTTGTGCCAAAGTGATATCGACACATACCCAATTCTGATGGCTGAAGTTATGCCCAGGCCCAAATTAAAAATGACCCAAGGCTTAAACCTCTCTCCCAATATTTAAGCTGGGGTCCTTCACCCAATTCTGATAGCTGAAGTTATGCCCAGACCCAAATTAAAAATGACCCTTTAGACCTCTCCCCCAATATTTTAAGGTGGAGTCCTTCAGGCATTCAAGCATTTGGGGACCATTTTCTTCATCTCTAATAATAAATACACTGTGAGGGCAACGCTGCGCGCTGTTGCATAAAACCAGGGCATTTATTATTGCTTTTATAGTTGGGGGCATAACAACTGTTTTTTTGTTGTGAGGAATTGTTGGGTCAATATGTATGATGTGCCCAACTTTAATGGGGGTCCGCAATTTACAAACTCATTCTGGCCCATCACATTTATGTTTCCAGAATTGGCATTGGCCTTATGTATGTATTGCCATGTTGGGCTACTAATTTTGTTAAGCATGCTTTGAGCAAGTCTCTACCCAGCTACAATTTTTTTTTTTTTTTTTGCTAACAGAGGGTTCCCAATCCTTTGGGCTGGACTATTCCTTTCGGATCCAGAGAGAAGTTGGGTAAAACCCCTATGACCCCTAAGTGGTAGCACAAGTGGACTTAACGTTCAGTTCCTGAAGAGGAGGGAACGGGGGGACGACACCAAGAACTTTAGCTCCGAAAGAGGGAGAAACCATGGTCTTGACCACTTGGCCAATCCCTTGAGGTTAACTAGGCAGCTACATTAAACTTCAAAGGAGTATAACTAAACTTGGCTCTAATTAAAACTGGGAAAAACTAAGCTTTGATACATATAAATACATATATATATATATTTATTTATATAGGGAGATGCTCATATGAGAGATGCTCTCACCTTACTATGAGAGATAAGGTGAGGGCCCTCACATCCATAGTCAATGCCAACAATTTAATGTGAGGGCCTTCACTCATATATCTCATATAAGATGAGAGATATCTCTCATAGAAACATCTTCCATATATATATATAAACTTTTATATTATCTTTCTTTTTTGTCTTTTCCAAAAAGATTGAGAGAGAGTCTTGGCCAGGACAACCTAATCTTGATTTTGGTTCTACTGAGTCAAGAATTTACAAGTCTAGCCAAAACTCATCAAGGACCAAGTTTCTTACCAAGTCCTTAATTTTGCTACCCATCAGAGTAACTTGGTCCAATTGTTTACGAGTCCAATCAAGTTTCATATCTATGTTGAACATCAGCTCTGGCCAATAGGCTGCTCTTTCTTGTAAGTATTTTCTAATATGACCACTTTCATATCATTAGATAAACATTGTCAAATAATATCATTGAAACTACTCCCTCTCAACTTGTGACATTTATGCAGAAAATTCAACCACTTTCTTGCTTCTATTAATCAAATCACTAATGACAGTTATGACTAAATCAGCCCCACTTGCAGATTACCACATTTCATTGACCAGTAACTAATCCCCCTCTCAATTAATAAGTGGGGGCCATACTTCCCAAATTCCAAACTGTCCAATAATACGAATCATTCAAAGAAAGAACAATTCTATGTAATGGGGTTTGTGCAAATTTTACTCATTCCCATTAGTTAGAAATTGACAGGAATTTGAGTTCCATTAGAGATTTTTACTACTCAAATTCTCATTAAAAACATTTTCATGGAAGAGTTGTCTGTGCAACGAGAGGGTTTTTCACTTTATATTTTTCTATTTCCACCGGAAAGATCGAAGAAGCAAGTCTGAGTATGTTAGAACTGTCCAAATACAATGTGCACCATGAATGATTAGTAAGAAATCATTTTTCTCCCCTGATTATAAGGAAACCTGTACTAGAATATAGTATAGGATCTACGTTGGACTCCACACTATATTCATCATCATCAATTGGAGTCCACACTATAACGAAGGAATAAATGTAGAAAGCTCAAGGAATGTTCTTCCTATTAAGAAATTTGTTGTTCTTCAAATCCAAGGTTCATGCATCATTATCAGTTGGGTGCCCTACAGCAATACACATGTTTGTTGAGGCCACTTCATTTTCTGGTGTTCTTTCCTGGATTAGAGGATACATAGGCCCCATTAATGATCTACTTCTTTCTAATTATCAGACCACCAACCTTGTGGACCCTAAAATGCATTTAATGCTGTTCCCCTTAAAGAATTACACCACATCACAATGCAATTTTTCAATGAAGCCTTTGCATTTTTGTCCTGAAAAAAAACTTAATTTGCTGATTTCTCCATGACCATGGGCTTAACTACAATGCAATATATACAAGTAGGGGTGAAATTTGATTGGGCCATATTGAAATCTGCATGGCCCAACTCAACCCGTGCAATTATGAAATTCAGGTTGGATTGGACTTGTTTACGTCTGGCCCAGGTTCCTGACCTACCTATGAAAATGCATACATATAATTATGAGAAATGCTACAGACCCCGGGATTTTTACCCCGACCGGACCCCGGGGTCACTGGGGTCCGTTGGATCTCAGAGGTGCTCTGGGATCCAACGGATCCCAGTGACCCCGGGGTCCAGTCGGGGTATGGATCCCGGGGTCAGTAGACTTTTTCTATAATTATACCACATTCACTTTTAGGGCCTGTCCTGTGAAGACTATTTGGAAGCATGGCAATTTGGGGCAGCAGAGGGTTCTCTGTCTCCCTGTGATCTACCTCTCTGTTAAAAAAATCTGGGCATGGATAGTGCTGATTTGAGGAGGGCCTAAAAATTATCATCTTAGTCATTAGATAAAGTCGAATGGATTCCAAAATTTTCAAAATCAATTCAAAGGCCTACAAAAGTCGAATTAGTACCAAGTTTGGGTGAATCCTAAATTGGAAAAAGAGGAGAGGGAGAGGGGTAGGCCCAAAAAAATATGTTTTTTTTTTCCTCTCTCTATGCATATTCACACAACCAACACTCATCCCACCCCGGACCTTCTTACATATATATATATATATATGTGTTGCAATTGGGTATTTGGATTAGGATATGATTATTAACTAGGATCATGGAATGGACTATATCCATATTTCTCATGTCGTCTCCATAGTAAGGTTTGACTATTAGATGAATCATGCCAATTTAATAAATATGATTTTGAGCCATATTCGGTGAGGGTATTCATTTTGAGCGGCGTGAGTTTTAAACTAGTGTGGCCCAATGTTGAGTTCCACTCATTCATCTAAGAAATTCTCTATAAGTAAAGGATTCAGAGGATCTGAACTCTTTCTTCTGCCGTTGCTTTCAGTCGCAGCAAAGCTTTCTTTGTATTAAAATGCTGCACCATCTTTCCACAATCTTGATTAAAAAATGGAAAATCTATATTCTAAATTTTAGAAGCTACTTTGAAACTACTTTCCTTGTGGTGGAAATATTCTCATGCTTTCCTTTTAGTAATCTGAAAAATAGAAGGCAAGGGAAAAGATGAGGCAAAAGTCATATGAAGCAATCATGGTGGAAAGGATAAGCATCTTCCTCAGTTGAGTGCTGGTTCATGAAGGGATATTGAACCTGAGGGGCAAACTGTGAAAAGTAACAATGAGAATCTGTTGATGATGTTGAGGATCCATATCATATGTAATTAAAGTAGATTTTTTCCAACATAAACCTAAGCCTGCTCATTACAGGCATGCTCCTACTCATTGGGAACACATTTGGTTATATGTTAACTAACTTTGCTCATTAAATGCATACGCCAAATAATTTGAAAGTTGTTATTTTGTTCTATAGTAGGAAATGAAGAGAGAGAGAGAGAGAGGTTGAGGTGATTGACAAATATGGCTTTACTAACATACTCCAAATGATTTAGGAACTCGAATTAATTTTTTTAATAAGAAACATTGACTGCATGAATCATGTAATTCACAAATTTCTCATTTTCTCATTATCAATGGGATTTGCCCATCTGTAACAGCTAGTTTATTTTTATCTTTAGTTTCTAAATCTTGAGAGGAAATTTTTTCAAATCTGTAAATGTAATTTATAAAGATACATGTCCAATACACAATACATATCCATTATATATATATATATATATAGATTAAAGATTTCTGATTTTGACCTTTCAATTTTAACCCTTCTAATTTCAAACTTGGCCTCTAAGTTGCAAAACTTACACTTGTACACTAAAAGTTTTTCAATTACTCAATCATTTAGGGGTAATTTTAGTTATTTTTACTTTTCAAATATGGTTAAGATGATCGTCTCATTTATTTTTTAATCTCATTGATGAAAATGGATTAAGAGAAATCTCCTCTTCCTTAACACACACACACACACAAAAAATAAAAAAAAGAGCAAAAGAAAGAAAAAACTACATCCATCTCACTCACAAATTAAAATTATAATCAATATACTCGCTACGATTATATAACTTTTACTTTGAGGAAAATAATCTCGAGAGTTATGCATATTTTTATACTTTATTTTTTTAGCTTGTAAATTGAGCTTATTTCGAGACTCATACCTAATAAATTCCAGCACGTCACTACAATTCGAATTGGTCTCATCTATAAGATTGATCGTGCTTACAATACATGATCAAAGTAAAGAGGAAAATCAAAATACTTGATGTGTATTGAATAATTCTTAATGTCACATATTTTTATTATTAATTTCTCACTTCTCATAAAATTTATATTATTTTCTAAACCTGAACTTTAACATCTAATAAAACTTTAATTGTGATTCATTCATAAAACTAAATAATCTTTAAAGCTTTGACCCCTATCAATACTATTGTGACAAATTTCAAATATTTTTTAAGCATTTACATGTCTGTGCCTTAACTACGGGAGGTCAGGCTAGTTAAAATTTAGAGTGAATGAAAATTAGTAAGCATCATTAAAGAGTTTCTTTCCTCTACCCATCTCATTAGAAAATTTTATATATCATCCCAAAGTAGACAAAAAAAAAAAAAGGTTAGTGGCTTACTTTAGGTGGGTATTAGGCCCAACATGGTATACTTTGTTTAGTACCAAATGTTTGGCAAGTCATTAAAATAGAGTTATGAACCAATCAATCAATAGTACATTAGTTATTGAAAGAAGAAGAAGATAAAGATAAGCAGACAGACTATGGTTCTAACATTACCAACATATGTTTTTTTAATAATACACTGAGCAGTTGGTCTTTAGGGTCTAACTATAAAACAAGTTTTTTTTTTTCAGAAGGCCTTTTCAAAATGATTCCTTCTTCCACTGTTGTCCAACAACCACAGCATTATCTTCTATGGTATACAAATGCAAGACCATTACCACCCAAATGACATATGAATAATAAAACAAATGAATTGTTGGGAGAGTAATGGTCGTCTGAGGACAGTCCTCATAATCTTAAGGTGAGGATCACTTTAGTGGGGCCCACCTTGAGACCCCATTGATCATGTGATCGGGGGATTGAAGATCCAAATGGGACCTGTGTGGGGCCCATTGCGTGAACTGGAGTTTCTTGATCTCGGCAAGGGTGTGCTCGGGTATGCTACTGCGTGGGGACCATGTCCCTTAATCTCGGCTACAACCCGATCCATATCGGTCTCGGCACTACATGCTGGTCTCGGTCAAACAGCATTCAGTTCGGCCGCACATCCCGTTCAGTCTCGGCAATGCAAGCTCGGCAATGCAGTATTGCGCTTGCAGCTAACAGCCACGGCCCTGTCGTTGCAAGGCCCAAGGAAGGGGTCTGATGGGACTTCAGCCACCACCAGATCAGGGCAAGATCAGGCCCAATGTGACTAGCATTAAATGCAGTGTGGGCTGATCGGACCCACATTAAATGCAAGGAGGCTTGTGATGGACCTTCATTAATGACTTTGTGGGCTGATGTGACCCAGGTCACATCACAAAGCCGACTGGCACTCACCCAAAACTGTTCCATATATAAGGCACGAGCCATATGAAGAGGGAGGTAAGCATTCTCTTCCAGACAACTACTCCTTCTTCTTCTTCTCCGATCGATTGCTGACTTAAGCATCGGAGAGCCCTGCGCTGCCCAGAGCCAGGGTCCTCTGACCTTTGTCTTTCTTCTCTCCCAGGTTCAGACCGTCGTAGCTATCTCCTCCATGCATTGAGTAAGTCCTAGAAGGCCTCCTGATCTTGTGAGTATATTATTCTTGCACTTACAGGACCAACCTAAATATTAAACTTTAAGTAAATCTAGTACCTCTAACCATTTCATCCATGGTTGACATATTTAACGGCTTTATATCAAATAATAAAATTCACCCTCGATCCAACGGTCCTAGCTCCAAAATTATGTGTTAAGAGTTAAGACTCTCTTTGCTGATGAAAACCATTATCTAATGAGATATTTTTGGGCATAAGAAAACATTGTTTAGGATTTGGGATCATCAAACCAAGCCACTGAATAGACCTCTGTTAGATATGTCAAAGGTATCAATGAACCAAGTATCGAGAAGTCCATCTACTAATGGAATTTGTACATAATTACTAGTGAAGCTAGATGGGAGTTTATCCGACTTCCCTCTGGCCCAGAGGGATTAGTCCAGCCTAAAGGGTAGGGAACCCTCCGATAGCAAAAAAAAGAAAAAGAAAAAAAAAAGACTATAATTACTAGTGAAGCGATTACATTAGATTTATCTTACTAATAAGGACAAGTGAGCTCAATTTCATCTATGAATATGGAGCCACTTTCCAAAGAACTAAAATACTCAGTTGAAATTTCAATCTAGCAAACCCAAGATTCGCGTTCATCATAATCACATTTCTCTTCAAATTCAGAAAAATGTGGGTAACAAACTAATAACAAATAATCATTTTCAATGGATAAGACTCCTGCTCTCATCATACCGCCCCAGGATTGATCCCTAGGCAGGTAAGTTTAAGTAACTCTCTAGTCCGCGAGGCTAAGTCTTAAAAAAAAAAACATTTTCAATGGATGAGGCCTCTTTTTTTTTTTAATACAACAAAGCCCACTTTTCAAGTAGCCAGAATTTCCATGTAATGTAAAGTTGGTTCATCAATCATCAAATAAAAATTCTGCTTTGATCAAGCTGACATTCACTGTTGGATTAAACATTCTTGATCTGATTTTTTTTTCTTCTTCTAATACTTTCGATAAAACGGGTACTAAATCGGCCTTCTTTTAATCTGATCTCATTGCCATTTTTATCCCAATGCATTATTATGTGCGAAAGCTTGACAGATGCTTATTTGTTGTCACCAGGTCATAAATCAGACAGTTAAGGGCCCACTACCAGTTGGATGGTCTTTTTTCTTGTTAACCCAGCCAAGGGGCTGGGACCAGGAGAGAGTCCGCACACATACACACGAAAAGAGTCCACACAGGCCAGAAAAATGCCCACACAAGTGGGAAGATGTGGCATACCCAGCATTCGAACCCCGAGCAGTTAGGTGAGAACTGCGGCTTGGATAGTCTTGATTTGTGAAATTTTGGTCTCCCCTTTCAAGTTTGCTGAGAGTAAAAAAGAAGTTGCTCTTACTTTATGCTGAAACACGAGAAAGAAAGGAAAAGATGGTCTCAAGAGGTAACGAAGGAAAGGAGAATAAGTTCTTTTTGTTGATCCCTCCCAATTCCAGTTCCTTTCTTGGTTTTGTTGAAAGGGTTTCCTTCATTGTAACAAACAAGACCCTCTACGTTTTATTTTTGAGTTATAATCCTCATTAAGGGTTCTTTATTTTTAAGGTTAGTAAGTTTGAAGGTATTTCTAATGAGAATTTCCTATTCATGTGTAAGAAATTTCTAACAACAACAAAAATGAAAAGCTTTTGTCCCCGGGAATTCTGAATTTCGTGTCTAAACAGAGAAACTTCATAAAATCAGCCCTGAGAAATGTCGCTTTTGGCCCATAAAATTCTAAGAATTTTATTTTTCAAAATGCTACATTCTAGAATTTGTGAAGCCAGGTAGAGGATAACATTTGGGAAATTCATAAAATCTACCACAAAAATTCTCAAAATTCTAGCAAACAAATGGGCTACTTTTATTTTGACTGGAATTTGTTAATCCAGTGTCAGTTGACTGACTCCATCCCTCTTTAAGACATGAACTAGGGAAGAGAAAACCCGTGCTAAGCACGGGCAAGCAACCAACTACATTTGTAATACGTAACTTGTAGTGAGAGACTGTGTGAAAATTTGAAATGCATATTTTTTTTGGGTAAATCAATGCACAATCTTTTTTAGTGAATGCTTAAAACATTAATATTAACAAAGGTAAGTAAGTAACAATACACACTGCGTTGCAATCTATTCTTGTCCCAAATCTATCATCTTTTCTTGTCTCGAATATTTTGAATATGTAGAATTTCAAACCATATATGATAACCTCCATAATAAGGGAAAACTGATGGTGTATCATTATAGGACATATCTCTATTTTAGTTTTAAAAAAAATGAGGTCGAAAAAGTGAATGGGGACAACCATGGATGGCTCTAATAATAGTTGAACACGTTGTCATGATAAACCTCCAAAAGAAGTGTTAAAACAATTGATTTATAAGATGCCTGGATAATGAGACCGATTATTTACATGCTTGACATGGGAATTTGATTAGGATCTTCTCATTATTCCGTGGAAAATCTTTTAATAGATTTTAGAAACATTACAATAAACAGAGATGAGTTTATTCCTTCAAAAACCAGATGTTTATGAATTTGCAATGTCATTTACATGCCCCGTGTCCAGCACAACATATTTGCTAAAACTAAAACCCAAAAATGAGGATAGACCTCCTTTCAAAGTTCATGGAGAAATAACCTACAAAAATAACATATTTAGTCAGTGATCCATGTTAACTCTTGATACATTACTCTATCTTAAAGTATGATATTTTGCAAAACGTACAAGTGTTTCAAAGAGAAGTTTTTTTTATATATATAATTCAAAAAAAAAAAAAAAGATCACTTTATATAACCTTTCTAGTATGCCATACTCAAAACTAAACTTTAAAGCCAACATAGAAAGTCAAAGGTCTACATCAATAAAGGGGATCCAGATAGATGTGTATAACTTTTATTCAGCAGCCTATTTGGGGTCCCAATTGAAATTTCTATTGCTATTTTGAAGTGATGTCATGATTGTTTTTTTTTTTAAAGAATTAAACTTTAAAAATAAGAGACTTTTTTCATGAATCAATTTATTTTTTACTAAAAATAAGAATGCTAAGTTATTTTATTATTCTTAAATGTCTTTATCAAAGGGATTATGTTCAATAATGAAAGGTAATTAGAGAAAACAAATTTTATAAGAAGTTTCAATTAATGAGAGTATTGAAAGAATTGGGTTTAAAAATTAAAAGTAAGCCCATATATACATCATAATAGAAAAACTAAAGTTAAAATTCTCTTAATTCCAGTTTTCTATAATTTTCACATTCCTATACAAATACTCAATAATTCTTAAATATTGAAGGAGATAAACCGAAACATAATAATAGGGCCTCGTTAATTTTCAAAGTAGGGTCTCCTAGCTTTTGATCTTTACCCGAGACCCCAGCTCCTACATACTCTTTAAAGTATTAAATGAGGAGTCAACATAGACGTTTTAAAGAGAAATGAGAGGGAGAGACATAATAGTATTAATACCTGGTCAAATTTTCAAAAGGTGGTCAAAATCAAATCAGAAATCAGCCTAAAAATTGAATCTGAATTCAATTTGCTTCATATATAATAATTTGTTGTTTGGTTATTGCATGTAATGTAATCTTCTGAAGCTATCATCCATTCACAGTGGGGAACAATTTGACTATGTAGACTTAATTACGCAAGTGTGAGGTTGAAAAATCTTCACATAACTTAGTCATATATCATTCATATTCGATCACTGAAAAAAATGTTCATGATATGATTATATATGTCATCAGACCTCTATAGTATTTAGCCAACCTTTAGGCCTGTCTAATTTATGTAATTGCATTCCTACGAGTTTTAAGATTTTATATTTTTATAAGTACTTAAAATGAGAATATAAATGTCAAAAAATGACCATTAAATAACCCCATTTTGGAAACGTTTAACGTGAACTAAATCAATGAAAGATGAGGAAGTGAATACCCACCATCGGTTAAAGAATAAGCTAGAGTGATTGTATAAATAATTAGGATTAGAGGTCATAGAAATAGTTAGGGTTCCTTATCCTTATAGGTAAGACTTAGTTTGAAGTTAATTTTCTTTTCTATTTCCTTTCCTTTGTGGTGCCTCTTGAAATTCTTCACCATCAACAAACTTAATTTAAATGTACGAAAGCCAAGGCCTCATCTATGGTGACATTCGACAATTGTAAATCTTTGAGAATTTGGACTAATGGAAATCCTCAATTGTTTGCATGAAGGGTAGAATGAAATAAAATTCACGGGTCAAATCAAGAGAAAGAGAAAAGAGGAGGGGGTTAAAAATAAAATCACTAAATAACAAAATACCATTCTTCTCCAACATTAAGTGGATTGAGAGACTAGATTTTTTACATTTTTGGTAAAATAAAAGAGGTGTATTTCTTTGTGTCATTTAGTGCTTTTATCTTTGACCCCTTCCTCTTTCTCATGATTTAACAATTAACTTTATTTCATTCTATTTCTCGTTCAAACAAACAGGCTCTAATTTTAAAAATTAATGCACACGTATCAAATTTTATCCGACAAACACATGATACACACAAAAATCAGTCTAAAATCCTCAATGAGGACTCTTCAAATCTAGGGTAAGGAATTATCAAATTTTACATCTATTACTTTATTTCCTTCCTCCCACACTCACCACACATCTTTCTTCACTCACTTTATTTTTTTTAATAATTTTACAGATTACCTCATTCGACTATGAATTCTATGTATTCAATTCCTATATATTTTACCCAAATAAACATTCCTTTAATTAAATACAAAGGCTATTAATCCCGCTTCAACCCCATAATTAGAGTACACAAAGGTGGGTCCCTTTTAAGAGTTAGACCATCTTAAACTAACCCAAAATTTGTAGCCAATTTTCCTAATCATCCCCCATGATCCACATGTACATGAATAGTAGAATTCTACACTTCCAATAGCTTGGGCCCACCTATAATGCTTTACAAAAAGCAAACCCTAGTATCTTATGGCAACCTTAACATGGATGAAAATGAATTGGGCACGTGCAAAATCTTTCCAAATCTGGAAAATTTATAGCCAATTCTTATCCATGGACAACCCAAATCAAAATCAACAGTTTGGATCATCAAATAATGGGCCACACTTCCACACATCCAGGGACCCACACAGACACAGCTGGTGTGAGAACACGATTAGCGGTCCATTTTTTTTTGGGTCAACATCTTAAAATCAATCCAACGGCTCCATAAAGGTCTTTGGAGTGAGAGGTCGGCAAGTTTCGTCAGACCCTCGTGTGAGAATTTATAAGAAGCCTCGGATCTGTTTTCGATCGCGTTTTCGCCTTTTCGGTGCCGTTCGAAGTCCGTTTCAAGCTCTTCACGTATCGGATACGGCGTCTCGGGTACGAGAAAAAACCGGAAAAAAAAAACGATCGATATCGGTTCTCTTTTCATAAAAAGGAGCCGAATTCGAATCTTTGGAGAAACACCCATTTCTCCTTTCTGCTATTTGAGTCTTCCTTCCTTTCGATCTTTGCTATTTGTAGCTTGAAATTCTTTCATTTTGATGATTTGGGGCTTTATTTTTTTTCTGCTTCTCTTTTGGGTTTCTTTGATGTTTGCAAATTTGATTGTTTGGTATGAAGTTTCTATCATTTGATATCTGGGTGGTGAGAGATTTTAGTTTCTTTCACCTGAAGATTTGGGGTTTTCCTTTGGCTTGAGAATTTTGTTGTTTGATGATCATCTGTGCGTTTCAAGATCTCTGGGTTTAAGATGTTTGGTTGGTTTGTTTAGAAATTGGAAAGACGGGTGCTTTCTTCGCTCTCTTCTTCTTTTATTTGGTGGGTTTTGGAGAGAAGTGTGTTTTTTTTTTTTTTTTTTAGAATACTTAAATCGTGGGGATATGAAGAATAGCTCAAGTCTCTAAATATAGAGAAATGAGGTTTTTTTTTTTTTTGGGGGGGGGGGGGGGAGGTGAAGAAGATGTGGGCCTTGTTCTTGTCTTTTGTGATGGGGTTTGAGTACAAAGGTGTTTATGGAATCCCCTTTTGTTTGTTGATGGAAGATATATTGATTTGATGCTTATGGGTTTCTTTCACTCTCGTTGATCGGGTGCCTTTGGAAATTGATAAGGTTCTATGTTGTTTCTGACAGTATGTAGATATAGTTTTATTGTCTGTTTGATGCCATTTTGATTATTTGAATTTCATGTGAATTTCTCAGCTTTTCAATCAATGGAAGGTTTTGTTGCTGTGTTTTTTTTTTTTTTTTTTTTTTCACCCTTGCTATGTTGGTTTGCTTCTTTCTGATAAATTGAACTATAGGACTTCTTCTTCTTTTTTGTGTGTAGTTTTTTCTTTTGGATGTTGGGGTGGGGGTCTCTCTGATTAGCCATTGTAGTTCTTTTTATTTAAAATCAGCCATAGAATGAGACCGATCTTGTATTGGGTTACACACTTTCTCTTCTTTTCTTTTATTGATTTATGTTTCTGGGACCTGTGAATTTTCTGAAAAAAGGGGAGATTCTCGACACCTGCAATGCTTTACATATTTTCTAGAATTCTTACCTTCTGGGAATTAATGTGTTCGGTGCTACTATTCTTGGCTGACCATGATAAGGAACTACTAATTTCAATGACATAGAGGAACCAAACCCTTTAATTTTTAAAAAAAATCTTTCTTGGTTTCCTTGTTATCGTGTTAATTTTGTGTTGCCTATATGAGTGTCTCACGCAAATGATACTTCTGTATTAGGCACTGTGATACCCATAGGGGGGGATTGATAGCTATAATAAGTTGATTGTGTTGTGTATGGGCGTCGAGGAGTTTTGTTCTTAATGTTTGGATTTATCTGTATTTTACATACCATGTTGTTTAAATTATGTGTCTATAAAGATAGATAGTTATTCATCCTGAGTGGAGTTGATTTTCTTGGACTCTAAGATAAGGATATGCTATAGTGATTTTATCACAACCTATCAGATGAAAAATTGCAGATGACTGTTATTCAGGGTAATGGAGTATCATATATTATGTGTTTGTATTGGTTGTCATATATTCGTTTGAAATGGTTTGTGCATGCACATAGAAGTCCTAATGCAAACACATTGAAGGGTTAGGAACTATGAAAAGCGAGAGACTTGTCTAGACTGTAAATACAGAAGTAAGGAAATGACGGTCGTGGAGTCATTGAGAACATGGTTGTAAGAAGGGTTGATTCCATTAAAGAATGAGAGCAGGGTTGATTAAAAAAGTGAAACTCATAAAGCCAGCTCTAGATATATGGAATAACGTTTTGAGATGAAGATATAGTGTATGGGGACTTGTGGATAATTGATTGGCCTATTAGTGAAATCTATAACAGTTCTTGGAGTTCTCTGAGTGAAGATAAATAAAATTCTTATTCAGAGATGCACATGTAAGGAGCATTAATGAAGTCAAAAAGGCTTTTAAGTTGATGAAGCATACAAGTCCATTTAGCATTTTGAAATGGCTACCAGAACAATTTTGCAATTGCTTCATGATGTGAAGAACGATCCATGCGTCATTGTAATTGTATTATCTTTTTTCCCTCTCGATGTAAGTTAATCAGCTTTGTTATCAGTTGTTCTCTTTTTAGCTGATATATGTTCATCATAGGGGCGAGTTCATGGTTATCTGATGCTATTACTCATGAAAGAGGACAAAAAAAATTTGTGCAAATTCATTGTTTAATCTACTAATGGACTCTTTGGAATTCCTTGGATGAAGATGAATAAAATTCATATGGAGAGATGCACATGTGGATATTTAAAGAAGACTTAAAGCCTTTGAAATATTTGAAGATGGAACAATGGTATGATGACATCTTTGGTTTTTCTTTGGTCATGTTCTTTTCATGGAAAATAGCGCATTGTTCGCATTGGTGATATTACTTGGATTGGAAGACCACTTCTCAGAAATGCCATTTTGTTACTTTATTATGTCTAAGAATAGTATTAGTTGCTTATGAGGATGAAGTAGAATGATGATGAATTCTTTGGCATCATCACTTTTGTTCCCCTACCAGACAGTTGTTGTATTGGGTGAAGTCATGATTAGTGCAGGGTTTGGCTACCTGTACATGGTGAGGAGATTGGCTGACTATCATTTAACGAAAGTAAGAAAACATGACTAAATACAACCTTCTTTGAACTGAACAAAAACACTTTTTTTTTTAATTTATTTATCGTTAACATGACTTGAAACTGCAACAGTCCTGGACATGTTAACACAAAATATTTAACCGTTACATGGTGCTTCGTTTATTTCTCTCTTCCATTTCCTTTCAAGTTTCACCTTTCTTCAGAGTAACATCTGCCCATTGGATGCTTTTTATATAGTAATTAAGTATCGTTACTCCCATTGTATGATTTTTATATGGTACTTAAGTGTTCTATCCATGAATCAAGAACGGAGGGGCCAGGGGTAGTTTTCAATGAAATGGAAGTGCAGAAACATATACTGTTTATTTGCTTTATGCAAATCTCAGTTGCTGCACTGTCACCCAGAACAACTAGGAATTAAGTTTTTAATAACTTCTGGCTTGGTTACTAATTGCTGAGGAAATTGGCTGAACTTCATTTCATGAAGTAAGAAAACATGTCGAAGAAGGACCTTTTGTGAACAGAGCAATACAAACTTTTAAAAAAAAAGCATGTAATGACTTGAAACCGCGATTATCCCTATTGGAGCACCTTTATGTGCTCCTCATCTTGCTCCATCATGTTATATAAGATGCCAGAATTGCTAGGAAAACTCTAGAGGTCCCAATTGTGGTGCATCTTGATTTGCTTAAAAAATTTCCATCTGTGAGAAATATTTTCAGCATCATGGTGATTTTTTGTTCCCTTTTCTAGTCATTGAAACTGTAATGGCCTTTTCCACTAGGAATGGAGAGAGATCTGGTTTGGTATGAGTTGGAGTGAACCCACACCATACCCAGCTTATCCACGTCTTCCCTCTCATCATTTAAGTTCTGTAATACCAAGACCGCCCTGTTATGACGAGTAGGATTTTTTCTCTGGCACATGAGCATCTTGACATGGGCACATAGGTTGATTTTTGTGTTGGAAACTTTTTCTTTTCTGTACAGCCAGCCACAATAGAGTTCAATGTTGTTGGTTATTGCCTAGTTGCAAACTCAGAAAGGCCATATATTGCGTTGCAATGCTTTTCTGCAAGACCTGAATTAAGGTATATATCAAGGAATTCTTCCCAGATCTTTTGACTGATATTGACAAAGTGCCTCAAGGGCACATAGGTTGATTTTTGTGTTGGAAACTTTTTCTTTTCTGTACAACCAGCCACAATAGAGTTCGATGTTGTTGGTTATTGCCTAGTTGCAAACTCAGAAAGGCCATATATTGCGTTGCAATGCTTTTCTGCAAGACCTGAATTAAGGTATATATCAAGGAATTCTTCCCAGATCTTTTGACTGATATTGACAAAGTGCCTCAAGGCTCAAGTGGTCTTCAAGTACTATAATAGTTCTTTAAGATTGGTCATGTGGCTGTGGATGAAAACTGGACGAGAAGTTAGCTAGGTGCCCAACAGCTTGTACATTTCAGTTCAAAACTGATACACGAAATGTCCATCTTGGGTGTTTGGGGGAGTCCCAGAACTTGTCACGTGCTTGAGTAATAAATGGACTGTTTTGAAAAGCAAGTGTATGGTGTGTGTATAAATGCTGCATGCTTTGAGAACATGTCCACAACATCTAAGATTGCTGCATACTTTCCCACCATTGGCTAGACCATAACCATATCCATCGTATTACTTTGTATATCTCATTTTGACAGGCGAACTGCTCTTGCCATCATCATTATCATCATCATTGTTGTTATTGTTGTTGCTGTTGTTGTTATGGTGGTAGTAGTTGCAGTAGCAGCAGTAGTCTTGGTAGTAGTTATCTACCTAACTGTATGCCCCTTCTGTTAATTTTTTTTTTTGGTTATAGCCTTTTGGTTTTATTATGATTTGGAATGATTGTCATGAATTTTAGTTAAATAATATTTTTTATGCTATTTTCAGAAATAATTATCTACTTGCTTCGGACGATTTCCTTGCTTTATATTTGTCATTCATTAAGTGGTTTTCACATGGATGAGTACACTGGACAAAAAGCTGTCAGTGGGCTTTCTATTTCTAGAAGAGGTTCCAGTCCCTCTTTTAGAGACTCAAACCATGAAGACAGAAGCATTCGATATTGTAATAGACTGGGATGCAGCACCAGACCAAATTCCATGAAAGGTTGCAATACCGCTAATCTGGAAAAAGCCAAATATTCAAAGCCCTCCTTGTGTTCTTCAAGCAGCAAGACCATGGTAGGAAGTTCTTCAAGCAGCAAGACAACAGTAGGAAGCTCATCGAAGTCATTGGTTGGCATGAGCAATCTCAGAAAGCATCATCCGGAACAACAGAACCCAACCTCACTTAGAGAAACAATTATTTCCAAAAACAGCTGTGTACAGGGGGATGTAGAAGCTGTTGAACCTATTCCCTCAGCTACAGGGATCCAGACAGAACAGACTGAACCTGAAAATGCTGAAGGTGTAGTTTGTCATGGCCTTTCTTTGACGAATTCAACAGAGGAAGTGGGCAATACAAGGCCTCAAAAGAAAAAACAGCAGTCTGCATTTGGTAATCAAGATACATCCATGCGTTCCCCTATCAGAAGTTCTTTCTCATCTAGGAATACCAATGAGACCCTAAAACCACAGGGTCAGGGTTCTAATGTTCACCGGTATGGTCTCAGAAATATTGGGTGTGCATCAATATCTGATGTTTTTCCTTCCAGCTCCTTGTCAGATTACAGTCGTAGAAATATCAACATGATAAAAAGGAGGTGCCCTCCTGATGGAGAGAGTTCTGCTAGAGGTAAGAAAACAATTGGGTCTTCGAGTGGGGTAAACTCTCAGAGGAACACTCCTTCCAGTCCAAGTCCCTCTTCTACTGATCGTTTGACATCGCAACTGACTTCTAGAAGGGTGAGAAATTGGTCTGCGGGCAGCAGTAGTGTTGCCTCAGTCAGAACTCGGAGGACAATCAGTGGGGACACCAGTATGATGCTGTCCAGGACAGACAGTCACAACATGGTATCTATGCCTGAACATATGATGATTCCAGGATTGCCTCATGAAGAGTTTTCAATCAATGAATCTGCTGCGAGTGGTTTATCCAGATCATTTGCAACGGAACTTCCCTCTGTCCGTCAGAACTCTTTTAGAAGGCCAGGGTCTAGCAGCGAGACTGTGCGGAGTAGGCCAACTGCTCATTCTGAGGATAACAGTGCTCAACCATTCCACAGTTTCTCAACGGATCGAGATGGTTTCCGACGTTTTAATATGGAAGGCATTGCTGAGGTAGTGTTGGCATGACCTTTTCAGATTGGGCATGTCTCAATTGCTTTAGTTTCCAAATATTTCATGTAACCATCTCTGATATTAAGTTTTTCTGAATGTACCGTAAAGCAGAATTGGTCTGGGACTTTGGGTAACTTGGCATTACAGATGGTTTTCCATTCTGTTTTGTATTTGGCAGTGGTGAAAAAAATATTATTCTAGGCAGGATTTCCTTTTCTATTTTTCTGCCCCAAGTCCATGTATGCTAGCTGCGGTTTCCAATTTTGTGCCGCAAACAGAAATGAACGACCACCTTTCTGCTAAAATTTAGATATCAATTGCAATTCGACCTACATCGGAACAGGCTATCTGCTATTTTCTTATCCTCTTCTTTTTTCTGTGTAGCCTGTGGGTAGGGAAGCTTATAATGGGATTTGTTATGTGTATTCACATGCTTGTCTAAGTTCTTCCATTATATGCTTGCAATGGTTCTCTGGTTGGGACTCATCAATTAATTTATATTGTGCAGGTGTTGTTGGCACTGGAGAGGATTGAGCAAGATGAAGAATTAACATATGAGGTTGTTGATCTTTGTGTTAAATGTGTTTGGTTGTTTCCCGCTCATAGCTAAAATTAAATAGAATTTGTTTCCTTCTGCAGCAACTATTGGTTCTGGAGTCTAATCTGCTCTTGGGTGGCCTTAGCTTTCATGATCAGCACAGAGACATGAGATTGGATATTGATAACATGTCATATGAGGTTGGTTTTTATTTTTATTTTTGGATAACCATATGAAGTTTGTTGATCATCACTCATCTGATCACAAATGCAGTCCTGGGCCTCATGGCTAACATCAGAAAGATTCTTTTGGAATTAACTTTGCCATGCATATTTATTAAGGGTTTAATCATTTTTGGGAAGTAAATGGCTTATCAATTAGATGAGTGTCTAGGGTAGTGCAGAATCTGAAATCACAGCGAGTAGGACACGTTTTATCTGCTTAATCCCACTCAAACCATAACTAGCTCTCACAGATGTTCACAGGACCAGAATGTAAAAACTAAAAGCAGTGAGTTCTTAAAGATGATTTCAAATATCCTTACAACCTCAGATGCACAGTGGAGTGGAGAGGATACTCATCCGCCGACTGCCTTCTCGGGTACCACTACTGATAAAAAAATAATCTGGGAATGAACCAATTATACATAATATCATCAAATAATTATGTAATTTGCTAGTTGTAAATATTAATTGACTTATCATTAAAAATTGTATCCATGTGATCATTATATTAGGGTATCCAATAATTATTTAGGTAGCTAATATGCTATTAGATCATTAGATCATATATTTAATATTAGTAATAATAACTTCAGTTAGTATGAATGTCTTTTATTTTGATAAATCTATCATAATTATACATTTAAACCATATATTATTAAAATAAAATATACATTGATAACTATATTATGAGTTTATGATATTAGTATAATGCAGTAGGATAATCTCACCTAGGATCGTATTTTAAATTACATTTTGAACAGTAATCATCTTGTAAATTATGAATCTTCCAATATTAATATAACTATGATTGTAGTATTATCACCCCAAATATACATTATTGTGCCTGTGTCTTCATGGCAAGCTTCTTGAATCGTCATTCGTCAATGATAGAAATGTCACTTGTTAGAAATTTTTTTTTTTTTCCAAAATACAAGATTTTCAGAAAGGTGTGAATGTAAAGAAATTCTGGCAACTCTATAAGTATGATACTGACACAGCTTTATCATTTTATGACCCTACCACATCTTACCTGAAGAACTGTTTGCTTCCATGCAACAGGAGTTGTTGGCTCTAGAGGAGAAAATGGGTTTCGTCAGTACAGCCCTTACTGAAGAACAACTTTCAAAATGTCTTAAAAGAAGTTGCTATGTGCCGCCACCTCTAGCCACAGGGATTGTGGGCCATGGGACTGATGACACCAAATGCAGTATTTGTCAGGTAGTTTCCCACTTATGGTCCATGCAATCAATGCTAAGAACTTTGTTTAAATGGTTTTATTTGATCATCTTTATTGCTCGTTCATCATCTTAAATAATGGCTTATTTTGACAAGATGTGGTAGCACTGTTAGAAGATGCACAGTGTCGCAACCACGAGGCTGCGGGATTGAGTCATGTTATCGTTTAAAAAAATGGGCTTTTGTTCATTAATTCCTGTTTCAGCAATCCTGATTGTGGGTCTGTGATGGGGTTCTCAGCATAACAATGGCCTGAATATTTTATCAAAGATTCTCAAGGTGACAGGCACGAGGTTGTTTGTTTGGGTCATGCTATTATTTAAAAAAGAATTCAGGACCTTAGTTTCATTTATTGCTCTTTTTGAGTAAGCCTGATTGTTCGCTTGATGGGTTTACTAGCACAACGGCGGCCTAAATGTATTTGCAATGATGTATAATCCTATTTTGGTCAATGACTGTCAAATAGGCAATTACTTCCAAAATGCAGTAATATTGGTGATCAATGTATAGAAAAAGACTTGTGTGGCTAAGATCTTTTTGGTATGGGTTATTTTTTAGAGTTGGGCCTATCATAGCAGTAGATCTGCATCGCCAAGCTTGGGACCATGCATGTACAAATGACATGCCTCAGAACTGTATCCTTAGCAGTGTGATCGTAGCCCTCCACAGCCTGGCCAATTGCTTGGTGGAGCAGCAACTGATTGTTTCAAACAGTATGTCCTAACTCAGATGTGGAAAAAAGAGAGAAAAAGAAAAGAAAAAATGTCCCATCTCCCAAACAAATCTAGGCTACATCCAAATGGGGAAAATAAATAACACCGATAAATTTCGTACTAAATCATCATCCTAGTCATCAAAGCCCATCAACTTGCGGTCTGCATTTAGCATGTATTTCTTACAGCAAAACTCGTCATAAATCTCATCGATCTTAACTCATTTCTACGAGGTTGACATATCTTACCATAAATGGCATCCACAAATCTCTTATGGGTAGGAAAATTGATGGTATATTTATCACTGGCCCTTCCAGTTGCGACCTTTAGTATCAATGCCATTTTTCCATGTAAAGCACTGGAAATTGACAAACATCTACTAAATTCCATATATACTATCACCTTTTCCTGCAAGGTTTTCCCCCTCGGTTTTGGTGTATTGTATTTTCTTCTTGTTTTGATGATGGTTTTACTGCCTTTCAGGAAGAATACCTGGTGGGAGATGAGATGGGGAAGTTAAGATGTGAGCATGGATTTCATATCGAGTGCATCGATCAGTGGCTTCGGCAGAAGAACTGGTGCCCCATCTGCAAAGCCTCTGCCTTGCCCTCTGGGTCATCTCCTAAACAAGCTGCTGGCGGGGCCAACCATTTTGTATGATCTCTGTGCACAGTGGAACCTGCTGGAGCTCGCACTCTCCATGTTTCTCCCTGTAAATATATCAAAATGGCCATCATCTTCTTCCCATGAAAGAAGTCACAGCCTTGAGAACCTTCTTCCATACCCTGTTCTTTCTTAGCTCAATGGTGGAAATACCATTATGTTCGTAAACATTCAATGGAGAAATGAAATGTTCATAACATGATCTCTTCTGTGTAATTAATTTTACAGTTAAATCTAGCTACTACTGGGGAGTTCAAAGTTGTCCTGCAGTTACAGTAGATGTGCTGTGAGGAGGTCCTTTTAGCCACCTGCATGGATTGTAGGTGGTTGGATGGAAAGGACATGGCAAAGGATTATATATGGTTCAAATTCTATTTTGATTTGATGATCATTGTCATTGAATCAACATAGAAGACAAAATGAATGAACAAACCAAGTCGATCTTGCCACCTAAATTTGAGGCCCCTTGTGATGATCTTAGCATCAATTAAAGCTGAAATGGGCCTTAACACTTGAACATTTCTCCAGAAAAGAAAGTTTCATTCCCTAATATTATACATTCCTTTTTCTAAATGAACCTAATCCATCATGTTAGGGTTGAAGCACTTCAGTGAGCTGAACCCAATCCTAGATAAGCCTTCCCCAAATGGATGTGGCTGAAGCATTTCAATGAAAGGGGGCCTTTTGTTAAAATAGGGGGACTTCCTGATTTACTACTGAGATGAATAGCAAGTTTTTCAAAACAGGACTCTTTTTGGATACCATCCATCTACCTCAGTTCTGATCCACAAAATTGGATGTGGGAAGCTCCATTAAGTATTTACTTCATACCTGAAATTACCTCCCAGTTCCATCATGGTCAAAACTCAAAACATAGGATTTTAGAACGAACTGGGGAACAAGAAGGGATAGAATTTGGAAGAGGATGACGATGAAAAAGATCTCAAAGCAGTTCCAGTACAAGAGAGAGTATAGAAATTGGTTCCTCTCAGATAAAATCTGCTTATGCACTTTAGTACTAAAATGCGAGATAATAAGAAATCTTCAAGTGGCTCCATAACAAAGAAAATATAAAGGATTGTAGTCCACAACATGATCTAGGCATTTGATAAAATGCCGGAAAAGATATCCTATAGAAAGAATCCTGAATGTTGCAATTGCAGAATAACATGGGGGATGCTGATAAAAATTTGTAGTAGTTTAGAATCGCCATGTTAGATTGAGAAATGAACAACAAAGAACCTAGCCCTACAAAGAGATGGGTGAAAAAGTAGAAGTCACAAGGCTGACCCCAAATTGTTGGGATAAGGCGTCACGACAACAATAATAATGATCTCATCGATCAATAATACCAACTAAAAGTGGTAGCGAGAACATGGGGTTGCTCATTTGGTTGACAACTCTGGTTGCGACCTGTATGCCACTCTTCCCACATTTGTGGACTTGTGTGGGCTACCATGCGTCCAAGCCCCCTTAGGCTGGGGTACCAAAAAGAGGAAACGAAAAAAAAAAAAAGCGCCAACAGTCATAGCAATCCTACTCTTTCTGCAAACATTCTTTGGGAGTGGATTTTTTAAGCTTCTCATGACCCATCCAAGGGTTTATCCCCGTACCAAGTGCACCAAAACAAAAGGTCTACAGGGTACTTGACACTGCTGACAATCCCAGACTTCACTCCAATTACTCTGTAATGGTTTTTTCGATACACAAAGTTCAATTCACTGTTACATTTAATCCTGAAATGCAACAAAATATAGCGCACCAAATTTCACAACCATACCACAACAAATTAATGTATGTATAGCATGTTTATTGATTTGAAACTGTATCGGATACTTTATGAAGTGGAGAAGGTAAGGTGCAAGCTGAGGAACTGACTGAGCTATAATTACAAGGGATGCATAGGTTTGAGGACATGCAAAAAATACCTTACAAAACACATGTAGTTCATGTCTACAGTAAACAAAGAGAAGCTCTCCAGCTACATATACTTAGGATTTAAGCAGCAAGATGAACGAACATATGAAGGGGGGACCAGCACTGCACAAACCCACAAGTCATAGTCACTCATGCTTTATCCATGCAAATGACCATAATACCAAAAGATGCATGGCTATTTGAAGATCCTAAAAACTCCTTTTTGCCATGAATTGCATTGAGAAAAAGACACAGTGGTTGGCCAGGTGTTCATGCTTAATCCATGCAAATGACCCAAATACCAAAAGATGCATGACTTGACATGAATTGCATTGAGAAAAAGACATACTTGTTGGCCAGGTGTTTAGGTGTGTCCAGATAAACCCCAAATAACAAGACGTTTGGATATTTTGATAGAATGTTTCACTTGGGATACAAAGTAGCATGGGTCTGAAACACCAATTAGTGCAAGGAAACATAGAAAATACCAATGCGAAGACCCCCACACCCCCAGTGCAAAGGCAATTTAGAGTCCACAAGTCCCCGCAAACAGGGCAAGTGCTACCTGAAGTGTTTCTCCACATTAGCTCCAAATTGAGAACTAGCAATTCTTAACATATAGAAGTGTGTTTCCACAAGGCCATTCTACAAATATACCACCAGATAATTTCCCAACAACAAAATAAAAAAATTACAACTCGTGTGTCTTTAAATGAAACAAAGTAGAGAAGAAACCTCTATACACAACAAGCCAAAGCAGGATTTAATGCAAAGTTTCAATTGACATTAGAACTTGGACCTGTGCTATATGACAGGCCAACCCAATACTCAAGCACTCACACAACATTTTCAAACCACATCAAAGAAACCTGGTTCAAAAGTCTGGAATCCATATAACCACATGGTTTAGATAAATGGACACCCAGAGAACAACTATCACGGGCTGCATTTAATGATCTGTAAGAGGAAAGGATAAACTGGGGCAGCGAAAAGAAAATAAAGAGAGGAAACATTTTGTAGCACAAGTCCCTATTTACAGACTCCAGCTCTTTAATCCCATGCCCCACAAACAGTTTGCTACAGAGATAGCTTATTTTCCATTTCCACTCATATTTAGGGGCACATTTATGTAGCGTCCACAAACCTCCGCTTTCCAAAGAATGCTCCACCTTTCCTATGCCCCCATCGGAAAGGGTTTTCCTTGGATTCACAGAAAATCAAGCCAAAAAAGTTGTTTTTCCTCATGGAAAATAAAGTCCATAGAAAACTGGAACACTTTTTTGTTCCTTTTCTGTGGAAAATGCATTGCACAAACGTGCCCTGCAGTACTTGTTTGTAGGCAACTGGAAATATTCTTTATGGTTTTTCCTCTTTATGTTTTGAGTTTGGAGATAGGTTAGAATCTATTCACATATAAGCAGAAGGTAAGTTGCTAATAGAGCATCTAAGAATGCATAAATACATGTATAGATAGACACATGTAAAGATACCATCATCATCATCAAGGCCTTGAACCAACTATGTTGGGGTTCGCCACATAAATCCTACTCCATTCCGGTCTATCCTAAGCCAAATCTTCAGGTAGGTTGTGCATGTGTTGCTTCTTGATTGGTTAACCTTCTGCTCCATGAGTCATAGCTAGTCTAATCGATGTCCTGCAAAAAAATTCCTTCAATCTTTAAGGGTATGCGCTGATCACGAAGCACTCCCAAAGCATATCCCCACTTCACACACACAGATAGAGGGACTTGATTTGGTACAATGAAAGTAATGGTGTGATGAAATTTTGAATTCATTGCAAAGCCCTTCTTGCATACAGAAAAAAAATGTGGAGCCCCCACGCCCCGCCCCCCCCGCCCGCTCTCTCTCCCTGTTTTTTCTCGTTCGTAGCTACTAAGATGGTTGTATCCATTTCCTTCTAGTTGTTAATTCTTATAACACATGTTTTAATCTTAATGACAACTTCATATGAATATGATGTAGAACCACCCATCCCTAGCAAAGATGGGCCTTAACTAGATATTTAAGAACATTGAAGGGTTTTAGTTGCTAAAGGTCATATATAAATTTGATAGATCGATAGACACTTATTTCAAATCTGGCAATTCAATGGCACCTGGAATGAGATCCTACAATTCAGCAGCAACCACAACTTGATCGAGTCAAAAAATGAAAAGCCTTGCCATCATCTACTTGCAGAGTGGATGATCTGAAAGAAAAACAATTGAGGATCTATGGTATGATGCATCTAATGTTTGGTCCAGGAGGACATTAAAGCAAATTGCAAATTTGAGGGCAAGCTTTCTCCAAAATGGGAAGGAAGTTAACAGAAGTCACGTCATTACAATGTTCTTGAGCATATGAAAAATTCAGGAACCGTATCCATGTCAAAACTATTAAAGAAGAGACTACCAAATCTGAGGAGACTGAGTAATGACCAATTGGTAGCAATTCAAGATAATGCAGACACTAGTTTCCAAACTAAGTTCATGAACGTGAGCAAACTCTTGAGAAAGCAATGTGAATGAAACTCTGCAATATCAGCACGAATCACCAACTGTAGTTAAATGATAACTTAGACATTAAAACAGGCAAGTAGGCCTAGTAAAGGAGAATGACTCCTAGATAAAATTCTTACAGGAAACCTTCTTTCACTATCCTTTATTAAAACAAACTGCCACCAAAGGTAATAGCTAATTCCAGTTGAATGGCCAGCAATCCGAAAAAAATAAAGAGCAAAGAGGGAAAAAAAAAAAAAAGGAATCATCAAATCAATAGTGATGAAATGTAAGGACATATTTCACTCGACATTCAGGGGCCCAGAATTACCCTAAAAAATTATAACCAGTATGGGAATTAGAAAAAAAAAAAAAAAAAAAGAAACCCTGAAAACCAGGAAAAATTACTCCTTGGGCCCAAAAAAGTTGCAAGGAGCAAAACATAACCAAAAGAGATGACTGGTGTTACCAACCATGCAGATACAAACATCTTACCAAAACGCGTCCAAGTAGAGAACCTAAGTCACTGGTTGCATTACTGAAGTAACCATCAATGTTGTCAGACAGGCAATGGCGAGATAGGCAAAAATAATTTTGCAACTTAATTGAAGAACTTCTTTCCGTTTCATTTCTCATGCAGATATAAGTAGCAATGGCTGGGATGCACCCTTTTCCTGAGGTTGCACAGGCAGTTGGTTGACAGTCAATGACCAATTTCAAAAAGCTAGGAGGAAAAAAAAAAAAAAAAGCAATTCAATGAGGCAATTATTTGCAAGGACATATACTCCTTAAGTATTACCTTGATCTCTTGGCTACTTCAACAGACAAGATGCTTTGCATCTGTTTCGTGTTCTCATCTCCTTGACCATAAGTTGAAGCAACTTTCATCATTTCTATATTAAAGTTGGCATTACCAATAAAATAATAGCCATTTATAAAAAGAGCACGTCATGTAAACTTTTAGAACAGTTTTTTCCCTGAAAACCTTGTTTCTTTTATTGGACTTTTCTTAAAAACTTGGCTAATTCAAGAATACATTCCATTGAAATATGAAAAATCATTCATGATTTGGCAATATTCCTCTTTAAATATTGAAGCATTGTTTTTCTATTTAAATAGGATAATACCTTTTTATCAGTAACAAAAAACTTCACTTAAAAGAACTGTACAAGATTTTTTTTTTAGTTTTGAGAAAACCATAATTATCTCAAGTCTTTGTTAATTCTTCTCTGTTTAATTTTAAATTACTGAATAGTTCAAAAGTTCTTGACTTCTTCAATAATTCAAAATTTCTTTTCTATTTAATAGCTCAAGAATGATTTCATTTGACATAAGCAACTAATTACTTTTGCTTCAGTGGATACAGTTTACATTTGCATATACAAATTTCGGGTGTACATTTGTCCTCTTCTCAGTTAGAGAAAACCATACTACTCTGCAACGGGAACACGACAGTTAGTTACAACTAAATTTGGAAAAAAATGTCACAGGCTCAAATATTCGGTTATAAATCAAATGAAAACATACAAGAATCAGAGCAACACAGGACACCCTATAGGTGAGGTACCTTCAGAAGGTTGAGTTCATGTGCATAAGCTTTATTGGTTGCCTAGACTGTCTAACAAGAGAACATTTTCACTTATTTGAGCAAGCCTCTTACAATCCTTTCTCTATTTATCCACATCTTGCATTCTTTCTACTCAGTGCACACAAGAAGAATGTCATCAACAGATTGACAGACAAACTGACCTGCTTTTCGCATGCATGGATAGAGTTACCAACAACATACTAATGCAGATATGAAAAATGGACACATAGTAGGGGATAAAATTCATTCCCCAAAATCTAAGGCAGGATGCAGAAAAAGGTACATTGCCAGATACTGACAATGAGAGAACTGCTAGCCATAGGATTAGGGACCTCAAAACATCCCATCATATACTTGAATAGATATCTTTAAAACTAGACATAAAGAACCCAATAGATTTGCACACTATGTTACAAATACTTCTGCAATATGTGGTATTTCTATCCACATGGAGATGATATGATAATTGTACAAAAAGCATGTGTCACACATGATTATCCAATAAGATAACAATGATATGTTATCTTCAGACAGTTGAATTTACCAGTTTTAATAGGTGGATGCATGACAGCTTGACATCACTAAAACAAGAGCCAACATTATTCACTTAATAGAAATATTCCAAATAAGTTTAGAGAAGTAGCCAGAGAACTCCAAAAAAGTGAACATCACATGACCCCATGTTAACACTAACCAGGGAAAAAAATTCTGCTATGGAAGGCGAATGAGAGAATGAAATGTGTCATTTGATTTAGAACTTCAAACTAAAATAATTGAAATTAATACATAGAATGGTAAGAAACTGTTACTTCAAAACCACCCAAGCAATTCTCTGAGTTGATACATACACCGCAACACGGCAAATCCTTAAAGAACGTGATCGTACCTTTTCCAAGCTACACAACAACTTTTCCTGCAAAACTGTCTTAAACTTTCCACCAAATGCTTTAAATTACATAGAACCTTGAGAACTGCCGTGATGGCGGGAGACACCCATCATGAATGGTAAGCGTACAACAGTGCAACCAAACAGGGGAAGTTTTTGAAATTCCCTTTCAGTTGGTTGATGGAAAAATGTGTTCCTGATTAGGCATGGCCTCATGGAAAAATCATCCAGGGAATTCTGCCCCAATCTCCAGTTTTATCTTGAAAGAAATGGAGCTTAATAGGGGTGTGGCAAGAATGTGCCACATTAATGATGGCCGTCCACAATTAATGCTTTTTATGCCAGATGGGAGTCCTGGGATCCAACAGCCCACAGCCACTGAGAAACCAAAGCTTCATTTTGAGGTTTTATTCTTCACATGGATGCAAACAAATCTTCTCGAGCAGCACTGGCCAGTCTTCTCCAAGCTGCTGTGGCTTCAGTTCCATCGCTACCTTAAAATCGAGCAGCGATACCGGACGGTGGGATTTTGGCTCTTGAGCAACTACCCCAGATCCACCACTACTTTGTATGTGCATGTGATGGCCGGGTAAAACACCATTGATAAGGTTTCCATGAGGCGGCAACTTGTTCATAGAGTGCTTTATTGGTTCTCGTGCAGATTTCACCATAACTTGCTCAACACATGACCTGATCAGGCCCTTCAAATACGTGTCCAACGCATTGTTCAACAAATTAGCACAATCCATCGACACACCATTAAGCCCCACGATGCCTGCTATCTGCTCCATCCGTTTCTTTAAGCTCTCAGTATCAGACAATTCACCAGAGTCAACGGAACTAGCAAAACTACCACTACTACTTGCCACAGGCAATGCCCTGCGGGCCCCACCCACACTGGCGGAACAGAAGGGTATCCCCAGAGGTGCCTGGAGAGGGCTTCTAGTGGAATTGATAGCAGTGGGATGCTCTGCCACTTCTTCATCTTCAACAACAGCGGCATCTACCGGATACTTGCTATGTACAGGAACCAAGCCATCAGGTGGGGATCTCTTTATTCGTGGTCTTTTAGCTGGGGGCGGAAGGGAAATGCCCCGCTCATCCTCAGGCTGTTCTGCAGGTCCTTGATGATGCTGCATTGGTCTCTCCAAGTCACATGAATTCCAATCCCCATTTTCCATGACACTCTTTCTGGCAGCTTCATCATCAGCAACCAATAGATGAGAAGTGGGATCGGTTTTCCCATTGCGTCCAAGAGGGCTAGGCCGATCTCTGGACCGCCGGTCGCGAGTACCAGACCTAGACCTGCGTGGAGACATCGGCAAGACATCCCCATTCCCCCAAATTAGTGAAGGTGGCATCGGAGCCTGAGCTGGTGATGGCCCGCCTTCTTTCTGCGGGGACCTCTTCCTGCCCAATCTGACCAACTGTGGGGCCTCCTTATCAGGGACCGGTGGTGGGACCCGCCCATTACAGGCATTCTTCAAAATTGATCCTATCAACTGATTGTGCAGGGGGAGATTCTCCCGCCCAAATGTGAGATAGCATAACTTATCAAATTCAGCTTTCCCAAGCTTCTGACTTAGAAATCTATTCAAACAATTGAAATACCTCTGCGATCGCTCTGGCCCGAGCTTTTTCACAATCTGAGCCTTCAATTCAGAAAGGTTGATCCGTGAGTGCTGCTGCTGCTGCTGCGACGGTGCGGGCGGCATCTCTCAGTGCACGGAGTCCATACAAATGCACAAACCTACGACCGTGGCCCTAGAAAATCCAAACCCACGAAAACCCAATTTCCCTTTCAAAATTCAAAATTAGAGTTTTCGCCAGTTCCAACCAAAAAGCTTCCCCAACTTCCCCAATTCCGAAATCGTCAAACCCAACAATGCAGTACCAAATCCCATCTCCGAAACAAAACCCTAAAAACCCCAATTCGTCAACTGCTCCGCTAACCTACACGATCGCTGCAAAACCCCAACTACAGTTCTCAATTGAAATCCATTGGAATCAAAACCCTAGAGAAAAATTCAAAAAACCCCAAATGATTATTTGACAACCCCAGAAATTAAATACTTGTTCCGGGGTGAAAGAAAGCGAAACTGGGGTCAATCGAGAGAGGGGAGTTGAATGGGATTGGATCGAGTAAGGTTTGGAGTTGTGGGGGTTTGGAATTGAAGAAAAAACGAGAGTAAGAGATTCTGTACAGGAATCAAAGAGGAGGAGGAGAAGAAGGTCTGACCTTATTGGAGCTTGTGAGAGCTGGAAAGATGGGATTTTTTTCCCCCTTATCTTCCTTCTTTTTCCCTGTTTCTGCAACCTGGGTTCTTCGATTGGAGATGTATACTTGGGTCGGTGTGTATAAGCGGCTTTGTATTGATGTTCTCGGCTCGAATTATACACCTTGGTTTCGGTGTATGTTCGAAATCTGGAGGTGGACGGTGGTGCAATCTTGGGTTTTCGCCTCTTTCGATCGATGCAACGCTCTCTCCCCCTCTTTTCTTCTCTCGGCTCTCCCTTCTCTCTCTCGGTCACGGAGTCTCTCTTTTTTTTTTTTTTTTTTCCTAATATTTTTTTTTACTTGATTATATTTTTAATTTTAGTTTACTTATATTTTATAAAATATATATCATAACCATCTTCATCTTCTCTCAAATATGTTTGTATCCGCTATATGAATTATGTTTTTTCGTTTCAATTTACCCCAAGTCAAATCTTAATTTTATAGTCATATATATTTTTTATTAGACTTAATTGAAATAGTCATATTCAAGCAAAGATGAGACTGTTGAGATGGGTGTATAAAATTGTTTAGATGGATATGTGGTAAAAAGAAGGTAATTTTTTTTTGAGTTATTTTAGGATAGTATGTGATAAATTAATATAAACTAAGAGAGATACTTTTGAGATGTTTGGACATGTAAAGTGCAAAACAAATGTAGGTTATTATAGGCTATACGGTTTCAAAACGTATCGTGTTGAGTTAAGATGGGATTTACTTATTAACCCAGAGTCGGGACTTAATATTTCCTACGGGACTTGGACAAATCCTCACGATGCTACCGAAGCACTTCAGCCATACCCCTGCTGATTCTCTTTTATTGGCTCATAGAATCTGGTCTCGCCTCATGACATTACCATGCGGATTGGGGTCTCACACTATGTTTGATAGGTTAGACTCTAATAGCAGTCCAACTCACATTGTGGGTCCCACTGAATGGTCAGATTGGTGTGATGGATATGTTGGAGTCCGTTGCATGTTGGTTCCTCACAGGCTGGAACCAATCTACTTCAACATACACACACGCAGAATCCCTTTATCCAAGTTCAGGTGTTAATGTAATCCAGGGATCCGGAGTCTGGACCCAAGGTGGGGCCACAAGGCCCGGGTAAAGTCGGATGTGAAAGTGAGTCCCTCACCGTCTTTTTTGACTCTCCATCTCCAGGTCCAGTTCTAATGATGAAAGTGAGACCCCCACTTACATTTTTGACCCTCCGTCCCATCTCCAGCTCCAGTTCTAATGGTTCAGAAGGTTAGAAATCAGCAGAGCTGATTTATGGTAAATAGTTGGAACAACAAACTATTTTCGAACAACTATTTTTGTGGTCTAGGGACGACAATATTCATGTTGAAGAACCATGCTAGTGGGCTTGAACCCTACCGGACAGTTCTATTATAAGGGTATTAATGTGGCTGACCCACAAGCCTAAAATACTGTTCAGCCAAAGCCCAAAGCGGGCTAGAAAAGAAGGCCCAGCAGGCCGGGCTACTGGTAGCCCTCTAGATTCGCTGTTTTGCATTCATCCCATGAGCTTGATCCATTTGGTTAAATGATCAAATTACAATCCATCCAACTATGACTTCAATGATCAATTCCAAGGCCGGGATTGTTTCAACAGAAAAAAAAGTCCCTCAGGAGAAGAAAAAAAAGGAGTCTGAGAAGGGAAATCAAAATATCAAAAGCAGCTCCATTTCAAATTCAAAGCACGGCCAGGTCTACAATAGCAGGGCATAAAAGAACCCCACCTATATCTCTCTCAGACAACCAAGATCAAGCTTTTTCACATACCCTTGTCCTTACAAATGAAGATTCAGTTCTACAAATATACAAAAGCACAATGATGCACCCAACTTCAGGTGTTTCCTTTTTCTCCTTTTCTTTTTCTTTTTCTTGTTTCATTTTCCCAGGATTTCTTTGATATGCCAAATATTGCTCAAAGAAAGCATCGGTTATTTGATAGAAGCTCTGCTTCTGCTGAATCCGCCTGTGACCAGAAAATGATGACGGACAAAATCCACTGCCAAAAACTGAGCCTGTGATACAACAAGAGTGCCTACAAATACCAAGTTCAAAGTTTTTCTTTCAGTGCTGAGATCAAAAGAAAAGTATATGCAAGCAATATACATTCACAAACTGTTTTGAGTCATGTGCTGGGTCTGTCCCATCCATTTCAGCCTGCCTACTTCAACCAAGTCTTCTCAGGGCATTACTTTCTTCAATTTGGGAGTTTTCATTAATGTTTTTAATGAGTTTAGAGCAGACTTAGTTAAAGAAGCCCTCCACTCTTATTTGTAAAGTGAAAAGGACGCAAAACATTACATTCATGAAAATATAATTATCTATATATCATGATTGATTTTTTCAAAAAATTCAAATGCAGGTTCAGAAGTAAAATGCTAAAACACCAATACATTCAATTCCCATTAGAGAAGATAATAATAAAAACTCAAAACAAGAAAGTTGATACGCACGCAGGAACTCAGTTTGAAACTGGTCTGGTATTTGTAAAAAGACCTGCAGATCCCCAATGAACATAAATGGAAGGCACAAACTGGTATAAACACTGTCTCTGTTAAGAGGAGAGAATACTTGGGGTGATGTAAAGTTTATTATGTTTTCAAACTCCCCAGGGAGATTTATTTAGTATTGGCACTGACAATTAGGAATATCCAGCATCTAAATAAAGTGATGATCATTTCAGGTTTAGCTATAACTCCTTTTGTCTCTATTATGAGAGCAGCATATTTGGGCAAGGAAAGTGTATTAAAGTTTCTACCCCGCTAGAAACATGTTAACTACTGTCATGGGCAATGTGACAAATTCAGCTTCTTGACCTTGAACTGTGTAGGCCTATGTCAGAGTCAAGCAGTCGAAGCTAGCCTGATGGAATGGGACTAAGGGTGGCCATGGGCCAGGCTGAAAATGCCAGCCAGAACCTAGAATAATCTGGTGTTGGCATGTGAGTGTGAATTGAGTCAGGTTGAGTAGGAGCAGATCGGTTACCAAGTATGGGCCATACCCAAACCCAACCAATTTACTAATCAGGAAGGGCGTTCAGCCCACAAACTAAGCAAGCAAGGCCCCAGCTCAGATTATATAACATATTTTTACTGAAGCACAGCAAATTCTGAATCAAGTCCAGTTCTGGTGTAGGAATTTTAGGCTCCAGAAACAAACAAGGTAGGCCGCATATGATTGAGGCCCAGCAGGGCCGGCCCAAAACACCCTTGTAGCAAGAAATTAGGCGTCAACCAATTATTTTGAACTCTATTTCAGATTCAGGAAATACCTATATTAGTAGATGCACTACTAAGAAACAGAACTGTCATCCTTGGAGAACCTTTTGAGGATCCAGTTGCCCGCTGCAATAACTGGATGGAACAGCAGAGAGCTCCTGCCTTCCTCTCCATTCCTCGCCAGGTTTCAAAGTGATGGGCTTCTCAATTGCTGCAGCCTCCACACAGAGCATATGCTTGTACTCATCATCCCCAAAATCTGGCATGGCTTTTGCCTTCTTGTCCCAAGGATTCCATACCACTGCAGCAAAAACAATGAATGGATGTCAAACAGTAAAAAAATCAAAAGGAGTTGTGACAGAAACATAATAAACTGATCAAAGCAAGGGAAATTATAACTGGGCCATAAATCCTTCCTCTAATTATTAATATATTTAATGAGATAAAAGGAATCAGGATTCATAGGCAAGGCATCGAAGTGATAAAAAAAAAAAAAACTACAAGAAATATGGCAACTGCCCATACCGCGACGATATTTTGCCGCAATACCAAGTCCGGCAAAATATCCCCAAAATATCGGCCAATCTGGGCCGATATGGTCAAAATATCGGTTTAACCGATATCTCGGCTGATTTTTTGAAAATATCGGCCGAGATGGAGTAATGGTCAAAAACCTAATTTCTTGTAACTTTTTCCCTATTTTCCTATTTTCTTCTCCTCTCCCCTCATCTACCTAGAGCAACCATGTCTCCATAGCTCATTCTCTTACATATTTCCAAATCCCAACACTATTTCTTGAAGAAATCATTTTATTTAGTAAGAGAAAATCAACTTAACTCTCTTATTTTTACTATTATGTGTTTTTTGTTTTTTATTTTTAGATAAAGCATAGAAAAGAATGAAAAGATCATTGGCATGTCATTTTTGGGTTTGTGTTGTGTTCTTCACTTAGATCTACACACTTTCATGCTAGATCTACTTATAAACATGATTTTGGGTGTAGAAAAATGGTTTTTTTTTTTAAATCTTCTACTTTTTAAAAAAAATAAAAATTGTTGGAGTATTTATGATACTAAATAGTAAATACTAATAGCTTATTAATAGTGTATAGATAATTGTTATGTTATCTTTATTTTCTTATATTTTACACTAATAAATTGACCATGAGCCAAAATAATAGTTGCATTATATGAAATACTGGAGAAGACAGCGAACTGTGACACAGACAGGACTCATAACTTAAGGTGACCGATATTTTGATTTATTGTTGTTACTAATGGGAAAAAAAACATTGTTTTCCAACATTTTCTAATATTATGGATTTTTTGGATATTTTTGCGAAATTTTTTTGGATTAAAAAAAAAATTCACCGCGACTGACCGATAACCGCAACTGATATCATATCAGTTTTTGTCCCGGCCGATACCGCGACCGATACCGCGATTTTAGACCATGCTTTTAGGCCAAAAATACCGAGGCATCTTGTTAAGAGAATTAGAGTATCTGTGACTGTTACATTTCTTGGCTGTCTGGATAATCTCATCTGATGATAAGATTATAACCTTGTCACTAATCCTAATAGTGGAACTGTTCAATTGATAGCCCACATGGACAACTAGAGGAAATTAAACAATTTGTTCATATTCAAACATGGAAACAATCCAACCAACCAAATCAAGATCTTGTGGGGCATGGTTTATACATGGTGATGCCAATTGCCAACCAGACGACCTGGTCCAGATTCCCAATTACAGATCAGACTGATCGGCGTGCAAAGTCTCCTGTAGAAGACCTTGCTACATAATTGCATGATGAAAGGAAGTACTTGCTTCCTTGATGACTGATTAAATTGGGAAAATCCACTTGCTTCCTTGATGGCTGATTAAATTGGGAAAATCCTGAAATATCCTACCATGATTGATATAAAAAATTACTTTATTTGTAGCCCCCACCCACCCAACCACAAACCAAAGAAAAAAGAGAACTGTAGAAGATCTTAAACAAATAATGAAAGATAGGTTGGCATGTTTATTCTCAGTTCTCACCAGCATCAGGAAGTCCATCCTTGCGTAAAACAAATGTTCTCTTCTTCTCATGGTCAAGAATGGCAATTTTGGTCGGTGTACTAACATATACTTTGTCCACCTGTTATACACAGAAACCAAAAGGAGAATAATGCTAGTAACTTTCTTTCATTTTTTTCGTCTGAAATGTAGTAGCACTAGTAATTTAGAACCATGTTGGCAATCGTAAATTTCAAAACTCAAACTGAATACTCACTTCAGATTCAAATGTTAGTGCATCTCCCTGCTCTGTGAATCGCTCCCTGTTCTGTAGATTGTCTAGATAGTCCAGAGTTTCCAATCCTTCCACCCGCACTTCACTGAATACAATCAAGTGAAAAATTAGACATCAAAATTCCACAAACATGGGTCTGTATGTATTGTATCTCAACATGAGAGCATCCACCTAGGAGCTTCCAGCAAAAAAGATTTATAAAGTTAATCTGATTTCCTAACCCATAAAACACCAAATCAGTTGGATTTGTTAAATAACTAGGGCAAGTTATCCATGCAATTATTTTAGGATATGGCCAATATGATGAAAAAGGATTTTGCAATAGGTATTGGATCGTATTAATGCAATTCTCTCTTATTAACCAACAAATCTCCTGGTCATTTTTTCCTGTGGGTATGCATCTGTTCCTGGTCCTGCTTCCATCAATGGCTTATCCCTGCAACCTTCCTTTATTCCTTGCATAATTGATCGCTCAGCATTGCCGTCACCAGCCCACTAATTCAGTGAAAAGTGAAAACTGGGAGACGATTAGTGAACAGCTGGCTATTATTTGCCTGCAGCTGCATGCCATTGCACCTGAAATGTTTTTGACACAGACACAGTTCATTTGCCCTCAAGGACGTCTATGGGTACCCACCTGAAGGGACCATGGCTAAAAAAATTGGGATTGGGTCCTATTTTTGGGCCCGATGGGAAAGCAACCAGGTTAGAGTCCAAAACTGACTCCTTGAAAATGGTTAAAACTTAAAACTTCACCCTGAATGAACCACCCATGATGGCTCCTTAAAGGTTGTTAAAGCTCAATGAGGGGTTTATTAACTTATCCTTTAACCTCTCCAGTCCCCTCTTATTTTTTATGCAGACTGAAATAGCATACTAACAGATAATTATATTTGGTTCTTATTTATGGTTACATGACTTGATGATATTTAAAGCTTACCTATAACTTCTTGTTTATTAACCACTTAATTATAATGCAAGATAAATGTTGGTCCATTCAAGGCTCTGTCTAGAGAGTAAAGATTAGAAACAGGCAATAATACTGTGATACGGGTAAGAAATCTGCATAGTAAGAACTTGACTTTAAGACAAAAAGGTTTAGGGCATCCTCAATGCTCTCCTCCACTTGAGTGAAAAAAAAGTTGACATCTTTTATTTTCGCCCTTTTAATGAATTAGAGATCTTGTGGAAGCCAATGATATTGCGGATACTCCAGTAAAAAAATGCAGGTGGAAGAGAGAAAAACCCCATACGCCTCCAATTATCTTCCCTATCTAGCTCTGTCCCAGCACTTCTACCTCATCTATTTTGATCCTTTGTACATAGTTTTGCTTTAGTTCATCAATAATGATTTACCACTAATAATCAATACTAATGCGAAATAATCAAATCCTCCATTTCACTCTATGGGCCCACTGCTGGATTATTAGATCTCATGCTAGGTGATGACCCAAATCATTTCGACCAGGGTGCTACGAACCACTGGACTAAATCCTTCCATGGCATGAATCAGCCCAAATGGTCAATATCATGAATGCCACCCAAAATCCATGATAATCAGGCCTATCACTTAACTTGGGGAAAGGACAGGATAGAACTATTCGTAGGAGTGAATCATGCTCTTGCTTCATTATTCATACAATTGTTAATATCAATGAGATCCAAGAGAGGAATGGATTGAACCATTCCTGGGAGGGAATCACGCCATCATTGCATGATCCAATACAATATTTAATAACAGGTTGTTCCATCGTCATGGTATTATGTCAATGAAATAGAAAGAGCACTTTTTTGTATCAAATAAAGTAATAAACCCATCTTCCATCATCAGAGATACCAGACAGAGAGTACTTCCGGCAGGCATTAATGAAGCTCATCAAGAATTAATTCGCACACCTGATATCAGAAACGGAGAAATATGTATGATACGCAAATGTGAAATTGAATGGTTTTGAATCAGTATTTCGGATGCGAGATGTCAGCATCAGATCTCCACCAGGCCCTAGTGCAACCCTTAGACGAAACTCAAAGCTGCAGAACAACATACCACGTATTCAGCCAAACTATAAATTTTGTTTCCGAGAAAATCTCAGCACCATCAATCATGAAGTAATCTAAGAAAATAGAAATTTAACATGTGCTACACTTTGAAGTGTTACGGCTTCCAAAACAAAATGGTCTGCATTCACTACTCAGGATACCTGTGAGGCCATATCTTGCCATCCTCCTCAGATGGCTTGAGAAGCAAGTCCACAAAAGTCTTATTGGAGCTGCTTGTAGGAAAAGGTGGTGGGTTAGTGTCAATGGACCAAAACCTGTTCCTTGCAAACCCATGTTGTTCAAGAACTCCATGACTTGAAAACTGCAGTGTCAAAGTAATTTCGATTATGCCACATGAATATAGTCAAAATACAGTAATACTCCAAGAACAAAAGAACAAGCATTAAAAAACAAAGACGTACTTGAGGAAAGCATATTGGAATCCCACCACGTATAGCCTTTGGAGGCTTGAAAGTAGCCTACAAAAAGTAAGTGAACAGGCTCGTAACTACAACAGTTTTAAGTAGAAAAGGAGTAAAATCCCTGTGTTGTAATATTACCTTCTATAAAAAATGTATATTCCCCATAAAATTGTTAACTCTATGTAAGAGAGAAAATTTCCACGATAGCCAGGCCTCTATAGAGCAATTAGTGGCTTGAGCTGTGAGACCCACTTGGATGCATGCCATGGCCTAGGATTTTGCAAACAATAGATCATCTCAACCCTTGTAAGGGCATATATTCAGCCCCATCAGATTAAGTACATAAGTAATGTTTGCACGATCAATCCAATGGAGAATATACGTTGGGTCTAGGAAAGATTGTAGAATTAATGTGGGTGACACTTTGGTTGTGGTGGTACTGGTGGTGGGGACGTAGGGAGAGTGAAGGGGGCAGGAGTGATCATAGGCAGGCCCACCAGAATGTTAGTTATAAAATAGCATCATGGCTACTTTGAAATATATAATTTGCATAGATATGTAATATATGGTCATTTTCAGGAATGATCAGGCTATTCTAAAGAAAATTAATAGCCTGTGCTGAGGGCCCCACCTAGATGCATGCCAACAGGTGGTAGGGGTGTAAAGGCCTATTATGACCTAGGTATGCAAAAACTTGGGACCATCAAATCACTTTAACCTTTGATATGAGGGCATCTAAGTTTGATAATTTTTCAACACCAAATGAAGCACTTTGTCTTGTGGTTTTGGGCTTGTTGATTCTCGAGGAGCGGAGTAGGGCCCCAGAAGCCAGAAAAGCTGCAGATTGTGCTTACAAGCACAAAGGATAAGTTCCCCTTAAGCAACGTCCTCATATAAGTTAAGGTATAAAAAAGACACTATTAGGAGTCTAAACCCACCCACATAAATTGGCAATGAAGAAGTTCAAACTGCTGCCTTACATTTGACAGAAAACTTCCACTAATGAGCATGACCCTAGAGAATCAGAAGGTGAAGATATTACTATATACCTTACTGCTTACAAAAAGCAACTCTTCACCATGATCATTCTTCCAAGATGTCACTTGACCCCCATACAAATACACCTGTAAACAAACAAGTGATCAAGTCCAAAAGCAACATGTCGTAATAATTTATGTCAGGGTGCAGGAATTCAGAAAACAGAGCACATTGCACGCGAAAAGGAAAGGGAAATTCACATATACCCACCTGAGTTTTCTGACCATTACAAATAACGACCGGCCTTTCTTATTTTTAAAAATAATCATCTCTATGAATCTAAGAAGCTCAAATTAGCTACCTCAATGATTGGTGAATAGCTTGTTTTCAATCAATTGACAAAACAGTTTTATATTATCATAAAGGATACAACCTTTCATTAGATCTAGCTTCATTTGGATTAAAATCAGGTAACACAGTACTGCCACTAAATCTGAATCAATTTAATCAGGATTAACACCCCCCAATTTTTTGAGTGGTAACTTCACTTTATTAAAAAAATCAACATAGTATAAGAGAAATGTACAGAAAGCAGCACAAGCAAAATGCAAAAATAGCTCCTACAACCAGGAAACCATTACGAGGAAAATAACCGCACAGCATCTTCTACAATATAGGATAAGTTACTTCATCATTTTTAATCATATCTATTAAGGTTACATCTAAGAAAGTTTAAATCCTTCTACAGTAATTACATTGGATTTCACAAGCCAGTAAATGACAGCCCTTTGGCTGCGAGTCAAGGTGGTTGAGTGGGACTCTTAGACTATTGGTTGTGAAAAAGAAAAAAGGACAGGCAGTATCTGCAATTGTCAAGTAACAGGTGGACTACGTAAATTTCACACCCAAATGCAAAGATTTAAGTATCAACTACAACTGCCTCCAGCTCCAGAGACATTAGAAAGAATCCACTTGCCTAGAACAACCAAATCTATGAAGGCGGGATCTAGGGAAAAAAATGTCTTTTTTTTAATGATAACATGATACAAACCTGCAATGCAACCTTGCATCTGCGACACTGAGCACCTTCAAATGGCGATACTACAACAGACTCTTATCAAAATGCATATCTTCTTTGCAGAGAGATATGGCCTGAAGATCCCATTTCTCTCCATTTTCCCCTCCATTTGTCAAATTTGCAATTTCAAACCAGGCTTGTTCAGCAAATATTGGTTATGAATACTGTCAGCTCCAATTAAGAACTAAAATTCTTCAACCCAGATTTCTCTCTTACCAATAAGAACATTCATTATCTTAGCCTTGTCCCATATATTGAATAGCAATGTTGCTTGAAATAAAGGGAAAAATACAATGAGAGATAGAAGGTCGTATCTTTATGTCGGGATGGAATCATAAAAATCATCTGCATCAACAATTGAAATTCCACTTAACTATTTAAGCCAAAAACTAAAATTAGCACAATGTTAATTTATTTTCCTCTTAGGAATGGGAAGATTGCATTGCCTTTGAGGCTTGCAGCTCTTTACCGTAGTGCCTTCCCCAACTGCTCCTATTAGATATTAGAGAACATTCGAGCTTTATTTGTCAACTTATTCTTGGCACTCAAATGTACTGCTATAGCCCATGTGGCCATAAAGATGGCAACTGGCAGGGCTGCAGATGATATGTATCATATAGCATGCCTTCTCATCATGGACTTAAAACACAGTGTCAGACCATATCCGTCAAAGCCGAAACCTTTATATTGTCCAATATATTGGTCTTTAGCTGAAATATTAATATGGAAGGATCACATATTCAACTCAGAATAAACAAATGATCCAAATTTAACAAATTACTAGAAAATGAGCTGAGGAGTTCTCAACTTGTCCTTCAAAATAGGAGAAAATAAGCTAGAGTTGCTGGGAACCAGAGCCACACAAATTTCATGAGAAAATTCACAAAACAAAGAACAATCACTTTCTTATTCATGCAATGAGAAGATATGAATTTATAAAGTTTATAAATCATACACTCTTGCTTTCTTCCTTTTCCTCAAACTTCAAATCTAAACGAATTTTAAAATTTTCATACCTAAAATACCTATAGCCTATCATAAATGGCATCACTTTCTCAAGATTTACTATTAAAATTCTCAATAGTAGTGAAAAAAAAAAAAAATGGCTCAAAACTAGTCTAGAGAGAAAGGCAGTTAAATAACCCATATAAGCAACCAATTTCATGTTGCTCAAAAACCATTTGACTCATAAATGATAGAACTCAATGAGAAAATGATAATCCTTCCTTAAATCGTTACAGACAATGTGAGCTACATCAAGATCTTATATATCAATAACCAAAACAAAACAGTTATGTCCCATTATCTTTCTTTCACACGTTTCTCATCACTATGAAAGAAGTGATAATGAATGTGCCACATCAACTCTCCCCGTAAAAAAGAAATTGGAACCAACATGCCCCAATAACAGAAGCTGAATGCCCATAGATATCAAAATCTACACCAGATCAATTTCATTACTTATCTCTTCTCCTTTCTCAGGGTCTTCCCTTTTCTCCTTTCTTTCTTTCCCTCCTACTGAAAAAAAAAAAATTTGAAAATAATTTGTCTGAACATCCCCTCAAGAATCACGCCAGCAGAACAATTATAATCACCGACTGGAGGAGTATGGTATCAAGAACTCCAAGATCTATTTCATTACACATCTCTTCTCCCCTTTGTCTCTCTTCATGATGATAGAAACCGGGACATGCACCAGAGTCACATTGCTGGAACAATCCTAGCCACTGATTGAATGCTGATTACCAATTACAAATAGACAGAACCAGCAATCTACATTCGATAGGCAAAAATCCTCCAATTAACAGCAACGATGATCCTAACCAGTGCAATTGAATAATGACTCCGATCACATTGCACGCGATGAAAACGCAGTACAGGGCCTTTATAACCTAACACTGCATATTTCCATCAATTCAGGGTTTCATTACATCTAAACGCATTCTAATACAGAATCGAACAAAATTAGCACCGAGATTGATCAAGAAACCGAAAAAGAAGAATATAACGACATCAGTAGCAGCAGATCCGAAGAAATCGAGAAGAGAAAGAAATATTGCAATCAGCAGCCAGGATCATCTGAACCAGCCCATTTTTCGCACTCTGCCCTACCAATACCAGCAATTGAACGACTCGGATCTCATCGTGCACACGATGATCCGGTATCTTAACAACCTTACACAGATCTTTTTCCATCAATTCATGATTCATTACATCCAAACGCATTCTAACACTTAATCGATCAAATTCATCACCGAGGTTGATCAAGAAATCGGAAAAAAAGCAGAGAAAGACATCAAATGCAACAGATCCGAAGAAATCCGAAAGAAAGAGACAAATCGGAGAAAAATTGATGCCAAATTGCGCATGGATTTCAAGAATCCTAGTGTTTCACAATTCGAATTTGAATAATAGAAGAAATCGATTGTTACCTCAGCGGAGCTGCCGCGAGCCTCTCTCAAGACGACCTTTTCGAGGCCATTGATGCCTTTGCAGCACTCAACAAAAACCCTATCTCCCGACATCGCCCAAATCCCATAACCAGAGAAGAAAACCCCAAAAGCTTCTTCTTCGGCTGTTTCGCACCTCAAAAGAGAACACGAGACAGAGAGAGAGAGAGAGAGAGAGGTGAACGCAGTTTCGGAAAAGCAGCTCTCTGAAGGTATAAATAGGCGACGATGAGGGAGTATTTCTGGAATTTGTAAGAACACCCAATTTTTAATGGATAATTTCCAGATATGCCCTTTTTTTTTTTTAGTGGTGGATTGTTGGGATAATTACATTGTAGGCCGAGTGGCCAGGACCACGGTTCCTCCCTCTTCCGGAGCTAGATGTCTTGGTATCGACCCCCGGTTCTCCCATCTTCAGGAGCCGAAGGTTGAGTTTACTTGTGCTACCACCTAGGGGTCACAGGGGTTTTACCCGGCTTCTCTCTGGGCCCGGAGGGAATAGTCCAGCCCAAAGGGTTGGGAACCCTCCGTTAGCAAAAAAAAAATAAAAATAAATAAATAATAATAATAATAAAATAGTGCTTTGAAGATAAATAATTAATATGTTGAAATTTTTTTATCTGGCTTGTTTGTTTGTATGGAATATACGCAATACTTATTAAGATCGCTGGTTATATATAACACGTGAATTTTAATGATGGATCTCACTTTTAAGACCACTTGGACACACATATATAGTGTGTAAGTGCATAGGTGAACGTTTGTTTATAACTAAACTCTATCACATTTAAGATAGCCTGCCGAGAATTCATGCTGAGATTAAATGAGTTCTATCAAATGATTGAGATGTGAGAGGTGAGCGGTTAAGGATGTAAATGAAACCTTCACTTTAATACTTTAATATGGTTTGAATTACTAGGGTCGTTGTTGGGTACTCATTTCTCACACCTCTGTTAATTAAATGATCACTTTTTGAATTTCACATTTGTTTCCACATTTTTAAGTTCAATTACATGAAACAAATCAGCACATAATATGTTGGATGGTAGTGAACAAATGACACTTCCAATGTCAAATGGTAAAAATTACTTTTGATGCTTGTGATTAGCAAAAAAACCCAACCACATGTGAGCTCTAATTGAGCAAACTCAACCAAACTTACTAAAATTGTAGTTCACAACTTTTGCTTGAAGTTCAACTGTTCTTTTTAATTATAGCCGGGGTGAAATCAAATTAGTATGGTTGCTTTGGTCCAAATGAAGCCACCATCCATTGCAATTTTGCCACTCAAACAGATGGGATAGTTAAAATGGTTTAAGAATAGATTGAGTTAGTTAACAGGAACCATTTAATTCTCTCCAAACTTATTTTGATTAAAATTAAAGTATTATGTCTCTTGATTGGTTTTACATAATATTCACCAACCAAAGTTGTTAAAAAGCATATTAAGTGATAATTTAGAAGTTGTTTTAACTAATATGGGTGGGGCATAACCCCGAGGGGTAATTCAGTTGGCCTAGAACTATGGTTTGCACCCAAAAGTTGTGGGTTTCGAAACTGCACTACCACACTAGGGCCACGGGGAAATTTTATTCGGCTTTCTCTCCTGTGCCCGTAGGGATTATTCTGACCCAAAGGGTTAGGAACCCTACGTTATAATAATAAAAAATAATAATAATAATAATAATATGGGTGGGGCATTACTGCAAATAATAAAAAGTAAAGCATGGAATGTAACAAAGTGTATAAAAGGTAAAATGGCTATTTCATATGCTTTAATGATTTGTCTTGATCTTTGTAATGCCTTCTATTAATTAACATACCTTGCATTAATATCTCAAATTTAATTAACCATGGTAGAAATATCCATTCATCACTCATTTTTTTTTGTGGAATTAAAATAATAGCCAAGTTATTTAAAGGAAAATAAAAGTTTTAACGAAAAAGACCTTTTAAATTTAAGAAAATACAATGTATGATACAAATACTTCATAACGACTGCAGAGGACCTCAATCACACCGATAGATAATGATGAAATGGTTTGATGTTGAAATGGTGAGTACCAAATCTCAATCTAATCAAAATTTTGTTCTTTTATTAACTTCTTCCTGCCCGCTAGTTTCTGGCCATTCATCCAACCTGTAAAGTTTTGGCTTGATTAGTTCATTTTCACATTATGCAGAGGGGCCCACTAATTTATCAACGGTCCTGATTTATCTCATCATGACAAGAGTGTCATCTTCAATTTTTTTTGTTTTTTTTTCAAGTATGCAAATAAGGGCTAGAGTTGAACTTGTGTCCGGAATAGAAGGAATCTTGGAGATTTGAAACGGTGGGGCCCACTGCTGATGAGTCTAATCCTGACGCCCCCACCACTCATGACGCAAATCCTTTGCTGCTTCAGGATTTTGGGCGGTGGTGGTGGAACCTAGTTGAGGGATGTTCCAATATTATCAGTCAGATGGGGGGCCCCACACACCTCCTAATGCATTTCTTACTGTTAATTTGGAATCTGATGGGAGATAAGGTGGGCCCCATATCATAGCCATGTGTCAATAATTTCGAACATTCTGATTTTCAAGCTGGGAATTGGAACGTTTCTTACCTTTGAAATTAATTTTGTGTCTAGAACTATATAAAAGAAACTCCATTGAGGGATTGAAACGGAACAAATGTTGGGAAGAAGACCAACTGTATATGTAAGGAAGAGGACCCAAGAACTAAACTTTGGACTGTTGGATGAGAAACGGAATATTCAATCAGTTGGGCTATCCATTTGTTCTCAAAATTTACTCTAATTGGAGCTGGTCGGATTGATTTAACATATAACTAATAATACATTAAAAACATATTATTATGATTAACAATGACACTGACATCTACTGATATTCGCATCGGATTTTTTTCTCTCCACACGCACAATTTTTTTTAGTTTTTTTTTTCTTCCTAAGTTGCCCCTCCTTCTCTCCCTCTCCCTCTTAGGGCTGCACAGAACCGGACCGCAAAACCTGACCGGACCGGACCGGATTTGAAAAACCGGTTATATCCGGTCCGGTCCGGTCCAGACCTTTTAAAAACCGGTCTAGACCGGACCGGACCGGACCGGATTAATAATAAATATTTTTTTTAAAATTTTTTTAATACAAATTGTCTGGACCAACTCACCAGCTTTCAATGGAACAAAAAGGCCCTAAATTTCTTCGGGCAAAGGGTCATTTGTTTTTCCAACTTGGACATTTTAATGGTCTCCTTTGTAGTTTCTTTATCTTCCATACAATTCATTCACTAGAAAATCTTATATAAACGTAAGTGGACTTGGGCCAGTGGACCTGTATCACTTCTATACAAGGATACCAAATTGTTTTTGAATAATGCAAATGGACCTGCCAGCCAATTTGGTCCTGTTACAGCAGATCAATTTCTTTGACACACAAGTCCCAATCAATGACTAATTGGTCCCGTTTTATCTGAAGGTGATCAGGCCCAAGAGGATCAGTGATAGCACATGGGTCACACATATGATGATCATATAAATGAGAGAGAGGGGAGGTTATTTATAAATGGGCTGAAAGTTGTCTGGACCAATTAAGCTGGTGAGTTGGAAAAAGAGGCAGGAAATGGGCTGAAAATGAAAAATAAATAAATAAAAACTTAGAAAAAAAAAAAAACTAATGAAACCGGTCCGGACCACTTAAGTGGTCCAGACCGGACCGTTTTGGACCGGACCGGTCCTCTCATTTAAGCCGGACCGGATTTCCGGTCCAAAAACCGGACCGGAAATCCGGTTGTGTAGCCCTACTCCCTCTCCCTCCACCCTCATCCTCTTCCTCCCTCCACCCCGCCCTCCCTCCTAGTCTCCAACGGGGAGGGATCACCCTGCCGGAAGCCCACAAAGGCAACTCTGGCAGGCCAGCCGGCCTCCCTCTCCCTCTCCCTTTTATTTTTTATTTTATTTTATTTTTTTTTCTTAGTGCGGCGTGGAGAGATGAAAATCCGGTGCCAATAAAAGCCCCTTTCATTTTTGATAGCTTGGATTTTTAATAGGTGAGGTCTTGGAAAACTATATAATTTTTTCATGTATGATTCCCAAAAAACTAAAAAAAGCCCCTATATATTTTGAGAACTACATTTTTTTTTTATATGTGGCCCTCCCAATAAGTTTTTTTTCTACATGGTGGCCCCAAAGGAAGAATTCCTGATTCCGCCCGAGCTCAATGTCGGATTGATTACTCATAAAATATTTGATTAAAATAAAAAGATATTTAGATAATTTAATTTGTAGTGCCCCGGCTGATTACTAATCTAAGGCTTATTGTGGGCTAGTCAAACCTGCCAACTTCGGACAAGATGGCTGATCTTTTTTATGGGTGGCAATTAATTGTTTTCTAGCCTAATGTCCCATGGATTAGCCATGGGCTCATGTAACCCACGAGGCTCTGAGTAGATGGTTTGACTTAATTAAGAAAAAGACACATGTCTTAATATTAAACAAATAGATTGAACTTAACCCTAGTTTGTAGTCCAAAACAGTTGCACATGGTTGGAATCCAGTTGCCCTACTGGACAAATAGCAGGGTTGTAAATGTGAGGTGTATCAAAAATTAAGGCCACATCCCTCCTGATCTGCATAACTCATGTAGCAACCCACCAAGATGTAACATGTCACCACTAATCTGGATTTTTTTTATGGCAAGCCTCAAACAGTTCTCCGCGGCCAGCTTCATCAACATGTCAATGAAATCTAAGGATCAAAACCCAAACCATTCTAAACTTCTATTATCTTCTCAAAAGCAACTTTTTAATTCAAGTAAAGCTAGTGGCTAAATTAAGAAAGTGTGTGATGACAAACAGTTCACAACTCCCTGCCCTTCATCATCATCATCGAAGCTTTGTCCCTGCAATACTAGGGTTGGCTATATGAGTTTAACTTTATTCTCATTCTCAATTAGATTGCATTTTGTCATATCTAGGGAGGCAAAACTTGCATTTGACACGCATAAGTCTAGAGGCATAAACGGGCTGAGCCTAGACCTATCTGTTTTGAAAACCATGTCAAATATGGGTTGAACTTCCAACTCATATACACCCCCTTCCCTACTTGACCTCTTTTTATGCGACTCAAATCAATTTTGACCATTTGCTCCTTTGCCCTTGCCTATCCCAAACATGCCCTTTTCTAGAGGACTCATGTCTATCATTCTACATCCATCTATGTCACGGCCTCAAGGGTTAAGCTCAATTAGTCTAAAACTATGGTTTGTACTTAAAGATTGTAGGTACGAATCTGTACTATCATATTGGAGCTATTGAGGAATTTACTCGACTTTTCTCTGGTCCAAAGGGAATAGTCCAATGTAAAAGGTTGCGAACCCTTCCGAAAAATTAAAAAAAGGAAAAAAAAACTTTCATTTAGGTCCTCTCTGCTCTATCCCTTTTTAATTGGAAGCAATCCACCTACCAAGCCATGAAATTCAAAATTCCTTGCTGCCACGTACCTTCAATCAAATCAAATCAAAGAAGACATGCACGGGCACGTAACTATTGGCTTGGGGCCTTGGGCGTTGGGAATTATAGGTAGATACATTTGAGATTAACAAAATGCACCTCTCTATTTTGATTCTTAATAAGGGATAGTCTTGTATATACAACAGACTGACCCTAATTAGAAATCTAAACACTCATTATTACTAGACACTAATGGTAGGAAAGATTTATTCAAACGGTTTTGAATCCACCATTGGACTGATTGTGTGTGAAATACGTGATCCACTCCCCTCTTAGGGTTTCGTTTTTAACCACCAAGTTTTACTTTTGATCAATTTAAAGATGGTTCAAATTTGTTTGGATCAAAATCTAACCCACTTCTAGTATATAAACAAGGGAATCTCAGAGTAAGACCCTACTAATGGGTACAAAAGGCTGGCCTTTCTGTTTTCTAGACTTTGGTAAATACTCACACAGCGCACACATTCACTAGAGTCCCTCACCATCAAACATCATCACTACGCTAAAGGATGTATCCTCGATTGTTTTCGTAAAAACGAGGTGCCTCACCACTAAGTTACTAGTGGATTAGCGGTTGGCTTGTTAATAGCGATGCGATAAACGATTTTCATGTTCTAAAACATCTTTTAAAAGATAAATAATCTCATGTTGTCAACATACAATTCTTGCCAAGGTCATTGCAAATTAGGATTCAATAAAAATCAATCTTTTTGTACATTTGTAATCCTCTAATCTAAAACAATAATTTGAATGCTAAAAAAGATCTCACTTTGTTTTATTTTGGCCATAGATTTCAATATTGTTTAAGATTGGAGGATATGAATATCCTCTAAGACCACCTTTCCATACTTGGCAGTTCCCTAATTAGATTAGACTGTTTATACAATTCTAATAAAAGAAAAGGTGTGGTTGTTTTATATACAAATAATTAGATCCATCAACCAATCAAACATTGGAATTGGCCCTTTTGCTTCAACTCCACATCACAATCAACAGGGAGCACAACAACACAAGTCTCCGACTTAGACTAATGAGTGTAGAAGGGCCAACAACATAGTAACGTAGACTGGTTGGTCCAAGCAACGTGAGAATCATGTATGGTATTATCAATTTATGCAATGGATTCACTTATCAATTTTGCTAGTCTCAGATGGACTTGACATTGGCTTTACTTTGTGCGTTTTGATAATCACAGTTGCTATAAATGACTGAACCCTAGATAATCCAAACCAAGGGTGGGAGACAATCTCTTGGTATATCGAAATTTTCTCCAGGCAGCGGGCTTGTGTGGCAACTCTACTTAGTGTCAAGTGAAGTATAGCCCCCATTTCTCAAAAGAAAAAAAATCACATCAAAACCACTTTAACTCAAATTTTCCGCTATATTTTTCAATAAAAATAAAAAAACAACTTCCTTTCTCCACTAAAAGAAAAAAAAAAAAAAAAAAACCCTCCACTTTTCTATATAAAAAAGGCAAAAATATTCGATAACAAACAACTAAAAATAAAATATCTTCATAACCCGCTTATATATTATTTTTTTTCAAAATAATTTTTACTTCACTCAACTCTATTAATAAAACCCCCAAACAAGACATCTGCATGCGAACATCTTGATCAAGACGTTAAATAGGTGGCAGCCCTTGAATTTTACGTATCCATCACGGCAACATCATTTGTCCATATGAAGAAACGTCATCAGGAGAAAACTACCTTCTTGTGGTAATTAACCAACTACTTAATTGAACGTCGGCCTAATGGCAGACGGGCCACACTATTTCTAATACATTTATCCTACACTGGGGCCATTGGAGAATTTTATCCAACTTTCTCTCCTTGCTTTAGGGATTATTCTGGCCTAAAGAGATATGAACCTGAGTTAAAACAATAATAATAATCCCATACTTCACCTGTGTTATCCCACCAATTCATTTTTGTTACTCGGATGTGATGTCTAAACCATCATCTCTTTTGATTCCAAAACAGCCATCCACATCATGGAATTCATGTCAAATGAACTTTTTTGACATTGGCACTGTGCTTTATCTACAACCGGCATTTTTTTTTTTGTGATGAAAGAAAAGTATCATGGGCAAGAAAACATTTTTCCTTTACGAAAAGAGACCAATTTGTCCAAAAAGGATGCAAAAGGAAGTGGAAGAAGTCCTGCACATGTATATACAATGTCTGTCAATAAACATATGAATAACGAAAAACACATGGGTTGTTTGGGCGTGTTTGGCAATTATCTAGATAAGAAATGACAAATGGTCATAACAAAAGTACATAATTTCAAAATTTCCTCCGAATTTTTCAAAAAAAAAAAAACAAAACTTCCTTTCTCCACTAAAAAACAAAAAAACTCCACTTTTTTATACAAACAAGAAAAAAGTTTTCATACTAAACAACTAAAAACAAAATACCATCATAAGCGTTTATATTTTATTCTCTCTTTATTTGAGGCTTTACCTCACCATACATCCAAACACGTTCAAAGGTTAAAAATGGGGAGGGGAAAAAGGATGAAGTTGGCCTATCAAACAAGCATGTAAGATGTCCACCTAACTTTCCATTGGGGAAGATGAGGAATGAGGAGAGCCACCCTCTTTATTTTGGGAGTCCATGCCCAAGTTAGATGGTGGTGGTTCATTGATTCTTCTTATGAAAGTGAAAGGGATCAACTGATTAGTAGTCCAAGGCACCAACTACTTATTAAAGTGGAAACATGTGGGGTACAGAGTACAATCGTTTTTGTTAATGATGTCAAGGAGACCAACTAATTTGCTAACACCCCTCCTCCCCCACAAGACACTCTTCTCAAGAATTTATTGTGATTTCTCTCCAAAGGTGAAGGTTGTTGCTATAAATTTTTGGTTTAGGGGCCTTCTATTTTGCTTAGAATGCATATGAATTGAATATATATTCAAATGAATCGCAACTTAAGGGGGCTGGGGCACCTAGCCTTCTGGTAAGGGAGTCCTCGGGGGAACAAACAGGCACTTTGTAAATCAGTGCTTGCATGTTCTTTTACAGGGATTCTATGAATAAAAACACCACATGAAGAGTATTTACTCTTTCCATAAGAGCAGTTGACAAGGGACATCAAACTCTCCTAGAAGAAGACATGATAGCTAAATTCAAGTTTTGTTGAAATTGAAGAAGCATCGACCAATAGGGTCATGCAAAATTGGGGCAACTTAGGATTTAAACAAATGATGAACTGTCCTTTACATGCACACAAAGTTACACGCATAAGTCCACAAGAATCCAAATGGGTCCTTAACAACAATTTTCCACCAACAAGCCGTCCATTTTTATCAATTTATAGATTATACAATTAAAACAAAGGGGGCTTCTTTAGGGGAAAAAAGATATGGATACTTACAATTTTAGGCTTAAAGCTTCAATAAGCTCAGGTGCTATCAATTTATCTATAATTCTAACTACATTAATTTAACTCTATTTACATAAGAAAAAAAAATCTCAAAACAACTATTGATTTCTAATAACTCATGTTATCATCCAACCCACATGTAAGAGCGCGTCAGACATGTAAGAGCTAGTGGATTCAGATTCAAGCACTCCATCACCGTCAGCTCAGTTGGCCTAGGACTACGGTTTGCACCCGGAGGTTGTGGGTTCGAAACTGCTCTACCACACTGGGGCCACAGGGGAATTTTACCCGGCTTTCTCTCCTGGGCCCGTAGGGATTATTCTGGTCCAAAGGGCTGGGAACCCTACGTTATCAAAAAAAAAAAAAAAAAAAAAAATCACCGTCATCATCATTAAGGCTTTATCTCAACCATGTTAGGTCAACTATGAATTATAATTAACCCCGATAGGTAGCTTAGTTGGCCTAGGACCACGGTTTGCACCCGGAGGTTGTAGGTTTGAAACTGTACTACCACACTAGGACTACAGGAGAGTTTACCCGGCTTTCCTTTGGGCCCGGAAGGATTAGTCCATCCCAAAGGGTTGGAAACCCTCCGATAAGAAGAAAAAAAAACCAACAACCATGAATGATAATCCAAGCCCTCCATGTAAAAGAAAGAGAGAAAAAAAATGTCAATTACATTGCCCAACTTAGAAAGCAATGTGCTCTGCTGGCCCCCAAAAGAGTTCCAATCACAAGAAATGCAAAAGTGGGCCCCACTTGGAATAATCTTTGACTCTAGAATGAATCACCACCGTCAGCAATACATTGCCTGCAAGAGGAACCTGACATTGTACACCAACTGTTTTATTTTTTTTCGCATGAGACATGCATGCCATCAAATAAAGTAAAAGAACAATGAATGCACCGTTTTGATAAAAATAATCGAGGGTCTATTTCATTGTCTGTTGAGTTTATGTTGTAGAACAGCCTTCCCAAATCAGTATTTGATGACTTCTTCCGGTCAAATGGGTTTTTATTTCCTCTGAAGTTTATATGTATCGTTCGAGTTGATTAAATTGGTCCATTTGGTTAGCCAAGGATAGATTTTGGGTCAAAAGTGTTTTGAGTAATCCTACCTAGCTTTATTAGGACTTGAGAAGGAGAAATATATTATGTAACTTCTAAACCTAGACCTACCAAGAGTGTAAAGATATAAGAACGGCACATTTGATAATAGGTGAGGAATTTTAGAGGAATCCGCGGATTGAAGATTCCTCCCAATAGGGACTCCTCGGTCGTTGCCGAGGATTTGTATAGTTGAGGATTTTACGTTGATATCAGTGTGTATTGATATATAAAGCACAATAAAATTGATTTCAATGCGCAAATCTGCAAAAGCATGATGATTTACATATCCTATGGGGGAGGTTGGATCTAAAAATCCTAAGAGCGCGTGTGGTTGCAAGAGAGGAATCTGCAGGATTTAAAATACCTCCCTTTCACTCGACAAGGGAAATTCATGTCAAGGATTTGCATAGCTAATGATTCCTTGCATTTAAACAACTCACTTAATATGAGGCAGTTTGCCATGACCAAAACATATGAGTGTATTAAGTGGGTCCACTTCTTGATATAAGATAAACTAAGGCTCCCTATCACAAGTGCACGTATGATTGAATAAATGGGGCCCACTTTATTGAATAAACTAAGACCCCTTATCACAAGTGGACAAATGATTGAACTAATGAGGCCCACATTATATATTGAACAAATTAAGACCCATTATCACAAGTGCACGTATGATTAAAAATGATGGGGCATATTTATTATCTATTAATCAGACTATATTCCATGGATGAGATGTTATCTTTTTTTATTGAACAAGTGGGACCCACTTTATTCCTTTTTATTGAACAAAATAAACTGATGGGATCCAAACTAGCTAAATTAGAAATCTAATAGCAGAAATTCAAAAAGTCATGTTGTAAATCAATTTAAATAACTAAATCAGCCCTTAAAATTGTCAAATAGACGAAGAAAGGGTAGAGTCTCCCCTTAATGCGAAGACATTTAAAATTTTTTCAAGCTGCATAAGTACCTGCTATATTATAAATTACTTCATAAACAACCCTGATGCCCCTTCAAACAATGAATTTCAATTTATACACAACCACAACACTCCAATAATTTAAATGCAATTATAAAAACATAAAACACATCTCCATGCAATTCAATATTAAGCCACAAATATGAGTAGAAAATCATAAACAATCCCCTATCGCTTCTTACAAATGACATGAGTAAGAGAAAATCAAACAGTAGAATTTAAGTCAAAATAAATGAAATTTCCGTGAGATGGCATTGCCTTGCCAAAATAAACCAAATAGTCAAATAATAAGGCAAATTAGAAAACAAGATCTTCAAAAGCAAATAATTTTAAACATTTGATCTTGGTCAAAGGATTTAACTAAATTTGGTGGATATCTCTCTATACACAGAAACACGCAAATCAAACATCTATTGTATAGTTGTCAAACATACAGTTTGGAACTGTCCATCCTCATCTTCATACTGAAAAAGAGTTCACACATCCAACTAAAAATAAAATAAAAAAAATGTAGAGTTTAAGTAGCAACATAGATCTTTTGGAGATGTGAGTAAATGGGTCATAGCCTTGAGGGTAATAATCACCCAATCCCTCAGTGCAAAACATTGTGTAAGAAAAGGCCATGACTATGGGATTTATTGACTTAGATTAGTGCCATACTTCCATTAATGCTTCTAATGAATATTGACATAATAGATAGTAGAAAATATGCACACTATTATGGCCATCTCTCCTCTCTCTCTCTCTCTCTCTCTCTCTCTCTCTCTCTCTCTCTCTCTAATGATAATTTTAATTCTATTGTTAAAAGGGGAAATGTTGTTAAAAGGGGAAATGTTGGGACAAAATTAACAGGAACAGCCTGAATAATACAACAGATGTTTCTTTCTAACCTATTAGCTCAGACAAGCCTAAAAGAGTCAAGACTACTAAAGACTAAGTGACTACTAACAGTCTCTGTATGTCATAACTATCACCTTGACACTTATAACTGATTTTGTGATATATGATTCTTATTATCTTCTTTTCTGTTTCCATGCTTGTTAAATAGAAAACCAACTGTAACGACCTCAACATCGACTCTATAAATAGAAGTCTTGCAGAAGCTTATGTAATCTATTCAGTTCAATGAAATGAGTTGATCTTCTCCCCTCTGTTTTCATCTACTTTCTTCTGTTTTAACCCACCTTATAGAGGAGAGCCAGGACCAAGCCAACAACAAGCCCACAACCCAGGAATCAAACATAAAAAAAAAAACATTTGGTAAACCAACATTCCATACTAATTGCTCATGTCCATCGTCCAAAGAAGATCCAATCAGAAAATCTGATTTGGTAGATTGTATGATCTTTTGATCCATTTGCTAATGTTTATAATGTTCGAATAAGAGCATTTTAGAAAGAGATGATCCACTGTTTCAATATCATTTCTCCCACATACACATCCTTGGGAAATTTTAGAGAAAATATGCATTAGATGGCTTCTAGTCATTAGACTATCATGATTCATGAATGAGTTTCCAGATGAAAATTTTGATTTTAGATGGAATCTGCAGCGACTATAGGCTCTTCCAGAGGAGGTTTGGGCCCATCAGGAGATTGACTAGTGAACAATAAAGGGCTGTAACTGTACAAGTGCCTGCGTTTCTTATTGTTCAAGAAAAGCAAGGGATGTCTTGACCCCACAAGGGAATGGAACTACTGTGCCTGAATTATGTTGTTAGCCCAGAATAATCATAGTTTCTCTAGATCCTATGTTATCTGACCTTAGTTGTTATTTTCTGACTGAATCTTTCAGTAGCTTGGGTACTTGGTCTAATTGGATTCCCTGTTTCAATGGGTAGTTAGTTCATTAGGGGATTTAGACTTGGTAACCATTTGTCATGTAAATTATTAATTCTATGAGTATTTCCTACCAACCAGGCTATATTATCCAAGATTAATATTCTATGCTTTAAAATATTTTTCCACAATGGGGAGTCAGTAGTACCTTTGCTAGAGTAAGTAGACAAAGTGCAATGTATTAGATACTTCTGTGAGAGGATTCTTACCCACTATGCATTTGAAATACTAGCTTACACAATTCCTGTGATTTAAACACATTATTTGGAATTCCACTAAGATAGCGTTTGCTACCCTGTCAGAAACTCCAGCTTTAAAAGTGAATTTCTAGCAAGAAATACTTGTCAAAGAATAACTATGTAAATCTAAAACTAGTGGCATTTATGCAGTCAAAGAATACCCTGTCATTTTTGTGAAAAGCTCTCATCTTGAGAAGTTTTTCCAGTTAAATTGTCTTCCAAGTTTTGGAAGGAAATTGGGGTTTTAGTTTATTTTCTTTTCCATTATACTGTGCTTCCAAAACCATTCCTTTCTGGCATTACAATCCTTCTTTGTGTTCCAATCCAACTGGGTCTTCTTCACTTCCTCTTTCTTCTGGGAAAAAAAATCCTACATTTTTCATCACTGTGTGAAGACTGTTTTTCCCGTTCAAGTGTGGAGGATAGATTGATCATGGGCTGACTGATGTTTGCCTCAAGGCTAATTCAAATCTAATTAATTACATGAGATATGATCTATCATGATCATCATAATCATTGGATCCTTATTCCATAAATTCAAGGTCAGCGCATGAGAGAACTGATTGGCATGTGAAACTAGTGCTGTATCATGCATGCATATGAAAGACTCCACTGGTTTTAAAGCTTTCAAACAATTAGCAGACCCTTTTGATTCTCTGAAAAGAACCAAAGCCCACATCCATCACTGGTCACAGAAGTTAAAGAAATGGCCAATAATAAATGTTAAAGGATAAAGCACTCCATCATCATTCATTGAATTTGGCTAAATATTCCCAAGCATCTTTTGGGTAATCAAATTTGGCCAGTTGATTTCCAATAAAAGGTACGACAGAGTTAGCAATCCAAGAGTTGAATTTGCCAACAGCAGATTCCCATTCTTCATATGTAGGGTCTTTAGTAGCAGGCTGATCAATTTTGTCAGCAAGATATTTCCATAATTTTTGTCCTATTAGAAAATCTTCCATGAGATGAGACCAATAAGAATAATTTGTTCCATCTAATATGACATTGATCCCGTTAATACGTTCAGAAGACATGATTAAAACAGATAAGCAGTAACTGTAACCAGATCTGATCCCCAAACAGTTCAGAATGATGAAACTCAGCAAAGATATGAGACACAGCACAAGAAAAATAGCAGAAAGCTGGACAGAACTTAATACAGATCACCAAATTTCTTTAAATTTGTAATCAGATTGCTTAGGCAGCCAGGACAGGTGCTGAGATCATAGTCAATATGAAGTTGTCTTGTGACCAGACAGCAACAACATCATGCCGACCGCAGAAAATAAAAAATACAGTGCTGGGCGACCCCAAGACAAGTCACTGTAAGGCTTTTTTTTTTTCTTTGGTCAGAAATCAATTCAAGAATCTAACTTCCAGGTTAGATTTGTATTGTAGTGGGACTACTCCAGGCAAGACTTGAGCCAGATCAGACTGTTGATCACAGAGTTCAACGGCTGTGATAAAAACATTCCATGAAAACTGTCGATACCAAGATAGGGTGAAAACACACCTCTGCGCTGTCCAAAAAAAAAGTCCTTGAAAAACCCCAGAAATCCTAGGAAATATGGGCGACCAGAATATATGATTACCAGAGATGGGTTGCTGCGATGGTGAGGACCAATGATTGATCAGTCACTGATCCAGACACTGGTTGAGTGCAGCAGCAGCAGCAGTTTCTGATGTATCAAGGTGAGCCAAGGATCTTCTTACGCTCTGATACCATGTGATTAAAGATAGCAAAGGAAATGATTGAGAGGAAAAACATGAGGATCCTTGTGATCCCACTATGTCTTTAAATATACTACTTCTTGTCTAAATACAGAATGCTTGACCCATTGATTATGTGATTTACAATCTAAAAAGGGAAACAACAACTAAAATACAATGAAGATTTTGATTGTACAGATTTGTTTCTTGACTGGGTCAAGTGAGCTTGTTTGGAGTTTGGACTGGGCCAATAGGTTAGGTTGACCCAATGTGCTGAGTCGACCAATTCAGGTTACCACTATCTTTACAGATTTTCCAAGACTCGGTGTAAAGCAAGAATCTTTTCCTCAAGGATTTTGGTAGTAGATACACCTTTGAATCACATAATCGGTTGTGTGGTTTCTTCCTTGTGTGTTTTAGTAGTATTGTGTGGTTCATTAGTACTAGCTATGATCTATGGAGTAGAATGTTGGCTAATCAAGAAGCAACATATGCATAAAATGGATGTAGAAGATATGAGAATGTTAAGGTGGATGTGTGGTAAAGCTAGGAAGGATAAACTTAGAAATAAGCATTTTCCAGAGCATTTAGGGGTAGCAACACCAGGGGACAAAATTAGAGAAACTCGTTTGAGATGGTTTGGACATGTCCAATGTAGGCGGGCAATGGCACCGGTAAAGAAAAGTTAGGATATGAAGGTTGATGGCCCACAAAAGGGAAGGGATAGGGCAAAGAGGACGTGCATGGAGGTAGTAAAAATAGATATCAAGAAGTGTAACTTATCTGAGGATTTTGCTCAAGATAGATTGGAATGGAGAAACAAAATTCGTGTAGCCGACCCCAACATAGTTGGGACAAGGCTTTGATGATGATGCCGATGATTTAGATCCAAACCATGTAGCCCAAAGGTAAGATGATATGATAGTCCTCCATCCCACTTCAAGAACATGTTGAATTTAGATCATGAACCTTACGAGGGCCAAGGCCACCTTCAGATCTAGGGAGAGACTGTGGCCCATCTAACTGAACGCATTTTTGAACTCATCCTCATAATTCTTTCTATTTCATTGCATGAAGATTTGGGAACTAGGAGAGCCATTAGAATGTGGAGGGGAATGCTCGAAAGTACGTGCCTGAAGAGCATTAAAGGAAAGGAGATTGCATTTCCATCCAGCCAATTTCTTTCCAAGGCATCTACCATAGAATAGAAATAGCTCCTCCAGGGCACTCTTGGATGAATCCCCATTTCACCAGGTATAGTTGTCTCTTTTCCAAGTTACAGAATTGCCCACCTCATGTCAGTAACTATGGAGTAAGGAGTTGATGGCCACAATGGCATCATTTGATGCTCTAGAGAGGAGAATGACATCATCAGTGAAGAAAAGATGACAAATGATGGGGCTTTGGGAAGTTCTATATTGAGTTTGAATGATCCCATCATTTGCAACGAACTAAAAGTTATGACTGAGAATTTCTTGGGCTGGTTTTATACCAATTGCAATTTGCAGAAATTCACGGACACAAATTTCACAAAAAATGGACATGCAGAAGCAGAACTTAATTTTGCCCAACAACTTCCCTTTTAACTCTCCAAACTCTACATGTACTTCTGAGCAAAATTTGTCCAACATAATCATAATAAATTAATAATAACCGCAGCAGTAGTAATGTGCAAAACAACAAACAATAATTAACTTTAAGAGGAGCATTTGTTGAAGATATTAACTACTTTATTGTCAGGACATCCAAAAGCATAATCCCATACAAAGCATGAAGTCTCAAGTGGGGAAAATAAAAAGATGGATTAAAAACAGATGAATGAAAGTCATAAGAATAAAATTAACTCACAAAATCATCTTCTCCTACTTGAATGACTATTCAAATGGTCACAAATACTTAGAAACCCATTTAGATAAAGATAAAAAAAAAGGTATTTTGAACAGATGACGAAATCTATATTACCCTTTCACTTAGAGTGGTGGCGCAATCCATATTGGTGGCCAGAAGGTAGGATGAAATCCGTCTTCGAAGAGTGGTTGGGTAGTCTTATCCTCCATGTTGAAAACGCCCAAATCTCTGCATTTACTTGGTAATTTACTGAAAAAAAGTGCCGTATTATCTTGTGTGAAATATATGCAATTTCCTTTTAGTCTTGGATGGGTTGCTAGTTGGGCCCCACAAAAAAGTTCTCATATAATAGGTGAGAACTAGTTCTCACTTGAATATTTCCTATATATATATATATATATATATATATATATATATATATATATATATGGGGAAGTTTCAAGTGCATCCATCCCTCACCATAGGGTGAGGGATGCTTCCATGAATGGAAATTTTCAAGTACAAAAGGGGGATTTCAAGTACATGGGGTGAAGTACAAAAGGGGGATTCATGTGCAAAAAAGGAAGTATCCCTCGCCCTATGGTGAGGGATGGAAAATTATATATATATATATGGAAAATTCTAAAAACTTCCCCTATCTCAAAAGGGGAGTTTCTGCCCCTATCTAATAGCCAATGATTTGTTAGTATTTTAAGAGATCCACCTTTGTAGGAGAATATTTAGGATAGAGAATTAGATATGTGTATCACTGATGACACGTGTCACACTTTCATTGGCTAAAAGAAGGGGCCTTTTTTTTTTTAGAAAAACGCCTGAGGAGTTTTGTGTGTGTGTGTCTATATATATACATATATATATATATATTTATAGGAGACTCCTGTGAGAGTAACTCTTACGATATTGTGAGAGTAAGGGTGGGGTCCTCACTTCCATATCCAATGCCAACAACTTAAATGTGAGGCTCCCACCCCTTACTCTAACAGTAGCATGAGAGTTACACTCACAAGAGCATCTATATTTATATATATATGCGCTCGGTGCGCAAGTTGCGCACCGGGGGTGGGACCCACCTGGTGGTCCATCTGAGAAATCTTTACCTTAAACTCTGCGGCCAGTAAGCAGATTTGTACAAAGTAAAACGTGGTAAGCAGATTTGTTGATGGTGTTTGCCTGTTTCATTTCTTTGAGTGTCGATCTGCCTAAACTCCCGTTCATGTGTGCGCATAAATTTGTTGTTATGGGTTCAAGTCATGTTCCTAGGAAAATGGGTTTTTAGGAAATTAAGAAGAATGAGAGATAGAAGAAGGCAGTCCTGTTCCTTGCCATCAACTCGAAGAGGGTCGGGCTCAATCCATGTGTGGCCTCTAATTAAGCTGCTGAATTTAAATAATGCATCTGTTTGGAGAGAGAAAAAGAGAACGTTTTGTTTAATTTGTTTGTTTGGGCATTAATTCCAGTCTACACAAGCGGAAAGGGGGCAGTTGGGTATTCACTATAGCGGCCTAGTGATCTATTGCAATTTAGTTGAGACTTTCCATAGACAGAGAGCTGTAGAGGATGTTTAAGAGTAATGGCCAATGTGATTCATTGAACTGTTGAAGGTGTTTGTTTTTCTAACAGAAGCCATTCAAGCTAAGAACAGAGGCAAACCCCCTAATATGTAAAATTAGCAAAATGATATGAAACACCATATGATTACTAAGTTATTTTGGAGAAATCTTATAACAGGATCCTTAATCCATATGCAGAGTATGTTCAGGGCGTCAGGCCATAATGGAACACATATGGTTGATCTATTTGGACCATACTGGATGGACAATTGTCCCAAAATTTCCCTATTGGGGCATTTCCAACCCTAAACATATGGCTCCCATTCATCTCAGGAAGGCAATATTTTCTAAATGGGCTTTATAGTAATCCAATGGCTAGGATTTTCTATCAGGGACTCAGGGTTGCTTTTTTTTTTTTTTTTTAAAGAAAAGGTGAATTGAGCACTAGAAAGTAAAGGTGTTTGGGTTTCTCTTGAAAGACCCATCAGTCCAACAAACAGGAGTGCATGTTTTCCCCTTCCATTATTTGCAGGGAATTATAAACTATTGTTTTACTTTTCAGGACAGAATTTGGGTATATATCTTAGTGAAACTGGCACTGTTCCCCCTCAAATAGCAATCAATGTAACAACAATAACAGCAGTAATATAGCAGGAACACAGGATTAGATTTGTGGTTTTTGAACTTTTGTAGGCATCTTCATTTTCAAATCACAGTAAACCGCCTTATGGGTTGAAAAATTTTCTGTGTTTTCCATTTTAATGCCATATCAACTCCAACATTGCAATTAATATTACTTAACTAATTTCCAACCAGCAAAGAGGAAGTTATAAAAGAGAGGAGTTCCACAAGAAAGTGTAGGAGATGATCATGGAGGAGAAGAAACAGAGGATACCAATTGCGCAAGGACTCCCCTGGGCAACAGATGAACCAGAGGTAACAAGGCCTTAGCTTCTTTCTGTCACCTTTTTTTTTTTTGTTCAGAGAATCAATCAAATATTATTTCAATAGATAGATGCGGTCAGATGTGAATTTTGAATGTTACTCATTCCATTCGCATCACATTTTGATATTTAATGTGAAGGAATTGGTCATTGCTTCAACTAATAGTGTCAGATTAAGAGAAAAAAAAAAACACAGTTACAATTCCCTTCCTTATGCCAAATTTCCAGCTAAGAAGGGTATGTTACTGATATTTGATGATGAACTTTTTAGTATTTCCTGACTACTTAATGAGAAACAAAGAGCATTGTAGATTTATATCATTTTAAAAGCCTACATTTATGCTGGTTTCTAATAATTTATGGAAAATGTTTTCATTCTTCAAGGCTTCTCGTCCTTATTTGTATTGAATTCATAGGAATTCTAGGCAATGTCTTCCTGTTAAATGGAATAGAATGAAGTAAAGGTGAAGATCTAAAATGACCATCAAATAGTATCCCCCTTAAACACTAAATGAAAAAGAGGCAAGGAGAAAAGACTTAAGGTGTATATGTGGATTGGAACCTCTCTTCCCTGGAATACGATTTACTAGGTTGATATTCTAGTATTCAATTCCTTAATTTACCATGAAATTCTAGGAATTCAATACCAAGAACACAACCAGTCATTAGTGCTAGAGTGGTCATTTTGTCTTCCATAGCAGCATAACAACTGTGGATTTTTTTTTCTTGCCTTTCGTATTTGAATACCTTGTAGTTGTGATGGTATTTTAGTTTGAATTTAGAGACTAAAGAAGCACTACTTTATGAATACTAGGACAACACCAATTGATTTGGTAAATATGTATGCTTTGTATCCCCTTATCGATTGGGAGAAGATATGCAGATTTATGTAGTAATTTCTTGCAAGCATTGTCATTTTAGTCAGGGCCCGTTTGGTAACTCTGACTTAACTAATAAGAGCTAATTAAAATAAGGTCTAAAATAAAAACTCTATTTTTTAAGTTCTAATTTACAATTAGACTTGTTTGGTAAAATTATAAGAAAAAAGAAAAGCTCTTATTTTATAATAGAGTGTTTGGTAACTATCCAGAGCTTATTAGAGGGGTAATTTTTTCATAAAAAAAAAAGAAGATAGGAAAGAGGGTCTAAAGGAGTCATATGCACTGCCAGAGCATAGCACCCACAGATCCTTTAGCTGAGCCACGGTCCGACGACATGCGGTTAATTTGATGGCCTTTGATGATCGATGATACATTTTATCTTCAAGCCCATATAATTGATCAGTGGGCATTTTCTTTTCATTGGAGAGGTGAGTGTTAAAGAATCATCATGATCCACTAGGTTAATAGTCTACATCACCATACCGGATTACTTCATTAGTACAAGTTCTGGCTGCTACCATCTATGATGGCACAAAAACAAGCCCTGATAGAGTGAGTTGAAGTCCTACACCGCTACCATCTATGATGGGCAGAAGGAAAAAAAAAAAAAAAAGAACTGAAGATTTCACTTTCACAATGAAATTTGATGTATTCTTTCTGAAAAATCTTATTTCCATTTTCACCCAGATTGCAAAACATTCAAACAGTACCCAATAACTCCATTTTCACCAAAATCCCCAATCTCTTGAGACACTCAAACAGTATAAGAATTCTTAAAGAAACAATCCCAAAAGAAAGATTGAAAAAATGAAAACAAGTAAACACCATAACAAATGACTGCAATGAAATGCAAAGAAAACCAAGAAAGGGAGGATATAAACCATTGTATTTCAATCCAACTTGAAAGAATATTGGCCTCCAAATTCAAGAGAAAACGAACAACAGTGATATGAATCATTGCATCCCAACTCAAAAGAATCCTACAACAAACAAACCCATCTCTCCAAACCCCGCAAGATCAAAGCAAATCTCATGGGATATTACTGGAATTCAATGCAACAGAAATCATAAAAAAAGAACAACTGTACCCACAGCAAGAAACACAACCAAGAACGAATGAGAGAGAATGTACCGAGAATGTTGCGATCAAAAGGGAGAAAGATTATGGCCGGCCTCCTCGTCTTCGTCGAGTGCAAGATTTGCAGAGGAGAAGAGTCGAGCGCGGGAGAGGAAGGAGAAAATGGGTCTGGATTTCTTATTTTAGCTTGGAAAACCACATTATAACTAATAAGTCACTAGAAAAGCACGCCTGTGCAAATACAATTATAATATTAAAATTTATAAAAAAAATAAATTATGATCGATTTTTTTAAATTAAATACAAAAGATTTTAGTCTGAGAGAAAGGGGAAAGAAATAAAAAAGTCCATAAGAATTCAATACCGAATACCATATAATTAAGAAAAAAAAAAACAAGCCCATAAAATTTGAAGATTAATGATAAAGAAAACTAAAAAATAAAATTAAAACAGACAAACAATATAAACTATAAATCAAATCCGATGAAATTTGAAAGATACTTAGAAATAAAACATAGAAATGAAAATCCATAATCAACTCAATAATATAAGCAATTTAAAAGAATCAAACACTCATGAGAAAAAAAAAAACTAAAACATGGAGCACAGAAGGGCAAAGACAAAAGAACCCACAAATTCATGAAAAACCATCATAAAAAAAACTAAAAACCCATCACAAGTGTGAAATTATAATATAAGAAATAAAACGAAATAAATTTTATTAAAAAGGCTATAAAAATATATATAAACAAGGGCTTTTTACCAAATAAGTGTTTCTAAACCTATATTACATAGATTCAGTTACAAATACATTAAAACATCCATATGGGTGTTCGTACACATTTTTTGGACAATTATGCCCCCACATGATCCAGACGATACTCTTCCTCATGTATCCTCCTGGTTGGATCCTCCTGCTTCAAAACAAAAAAAAAAGATAAAATCTCTTGGTGTTTCCTCTGCTCTCTGTTCCTTTTCAGTTCTTCTTCTTTTCATGCACCGCCTTAAAATAGAAAAGTGAGAGCTTCTTCTCTTCCTCTTTCTCTTGCTCTCCCTCTTGGTGAAAACCGAACTGATCTCCGACCAAAATGGACACAGCAGCCAATACCGAATTGAGAACCTCATCTCTTCCTCTTGCTCTCCCTCCCGGTGAAACGTCCGGCCCTCAAAATAGAGGTATGATCCCCTTTCCATTATCTGTCTCTATTGATCTCTTCTATTTTTCCTTTAATTGTTCTATTCTCTCCTATCGTCCAGCAACATCTTTCACGATTTCTTAGGCTTGTTTTGCTTCATTTGTCAAATTTCTTCATATTCTTCATATTTCCTGTAAGATTATTTAAAACGTTATATATGATCAGTGATTTCTCTCTCCGGAATTGGGGATTTGTGGTGTAATGTGTGTTTTTGCCTTTCCTTGTGCTAAGATGCTTTAATTAGGGCTTTGTTGCACCTGATAAATTGGGTTGTTTATGTGCCTAGAAAGGTAGTTCCACTGGTAATTCAAGATCTAGTGATACCATGACCCTCAATTTTAGTGGAGAAATGATTATCTTTCAGAATCACAAATTTGATTTCTCATTCCATTTATTTTCACGCCAGTAAATCAAGTAGAAATATTTTCTTTTGTTAGTATAACAGTCTATTCCAAATCAAAAGAACATTTGGATCGTTTATTCGTGAATCACTTCGTCAAATACCCCATATCTTGATGCTGAAGACGTTGGTTTACTGACTGCCCATTTGGATCCTACAATTGTTTTTCAAGGTTTTTCATGTAGTGAATCCACATCGCAATTGCCCAAATTATAAATATAGATTTATGAACCTTGTTATTAAATAATAGTCATTGAAAATAAGGTTGGATTTTCCTAGAATCAGATTTCCTTTTACATCCTTAATTACAAGATCTCTCCATTGCTATTAGGACAGTTGAGATATTTGTGCAGCTATTTGATATGTTAAAGTTTCAACTTGTGAAGTCAATTGCATTTTTTTGACATGTTCAAGGTATCAATATCTTACTTGGATTCATATAAATGTCAATCACAGGTGTTGGGTTTTATTAAGATAGTATATAGGGAACCATAAGCTGAGACATGCCTAACCAGCGTGTGTGTGTGTGTGTGTGGGTGTGGTGGGGGGGGGGGGGGGGGGGGGGGTGCGGCGTGGCGAGTGGATTGATTTTCTCTCAAGTCAATGAAATTTCAAAGGCCCGATTTTTTTTTCATTTCCCCTTTTTGAGACCTATTCGACCTCTCTATCTCTCCTCTCTCTCTCCCCTTTCCCCTTTCTCAACGTAAAGCATTCAAGGCTCTCTCTCTCTCCCCTGAATAAGAGAACAAAAGCTTCAGCCAATTTCTCTCACTTGGACGTCTCTCCCTCTCTCGTCTCTCTCTCCAATGTGCTCTCCCGCTCTCGTCTCTCGGCTTGGGGCTCGTCTCTCAGTTGGGTGGAAATTTTAGACTAAGATTTGTTCGATCTCAGCCCTCTCTACGCTCTTCCTCTTTGTCCAAATCGCTCCCTGCCCTCGATCTTCATCCTCTCTTTGCCAATCAATCTATTGAGAAAATACAATAGGACCGTCTTCTCTTTTCCTTATCTCTTTCTATAGTGAGGCACTCGTGTATGAGGAGATCTTTTTTCTATTTAAATGCATTACACATTAAATTGAAATGTTAATGGGGTATTGGAGTTCTTTCTCTATTTTTATCTGAATCATTCCCCTTTCTTTTTAATACATACCTGCATACACCATGGATTTGGGATTTTCTCCATTTGCCGAGAAACCAGTTATCTCTCTCTCACTTGAAAACTTGCTATGTTTTGTCTGAATCTACATTTTCTTTTGCAATTTTGGCTTTAGGTTTTCTTTTTATTTTTTATGATATGGGCTTCCTTTGTTTTTCTATCTTGTTTTCATTCATTTTGGAGATCTGGATTTGAGTTTTAATGGGGTTTGCTCCGGTATTCTGCACGTCTCAATTTGTGTCTCTTAGTTTTATTATCTTAAATCTGTTGTGTTTCCTTCCAATTTTTGGGTTTGATTTGTTTATTTATTTTTTGAGATTTATTTTTTAATGGGTGGTTAGCTTCAAACAATAACTTTGGAACAATTGAATGTGGGCTGATGTTAATTTCTTTCGTCTTAGTTTCTTTTTCTGTGATGTGGTTTTCATGTAATAAGAATGGATTTTTGTTTTCTAATTGTTTGTGTTGAATTTTCTTTTCTTTTTCTATGCTATGCAGAGTGAAAGTCTTCCTCCACCTCTGAGAGCTCAAAGAGGACTTCAGCTCATGTAGGTTACTTGGAGAGTGCACCTTAGAGCATTTTGAGTGGATTCCAACTTAGAAGACACTGTGGATGATAAATGATTGATTGATGATTTTTTTAAAATCTTGGGCCAGTAACCATTATTGGCTGATTTAATGTATTCAACAAAGTCAAACTTGGAAGACACTATGGATGATGAATGATGAATTGATGAACTTTTTAAATCTTGGTCATTACCCATTATTGGCTAACTTACGGTTGTATTCAATGCTCTTTTGTTAATAAACTTGTTAATAAAAGTTTATTGTGGGCTTCATTTGATGTGTTGTGGATGACTATGGGTTGCTTCAATATATTTTGATGTATCCCCAATAACTAGACAAGAACTCATTTTTGATTCAGAGGTATCCGTTAAAGCAGAATAACCCATACCATATGCAAAATGAGTTCTTGTCTAGTTAAAAGCAAGAGGGATGTGTTTGTATAGGTTCAGTTCATAGAAGAAGTAAAAGAAAAAATTGGAAGTAATACTAGGGAACTCGTGACCCAAGTGTAGAATCTGCGAGCGACAAACTATACCTATTAGGAAAATGTATTTCTGAGCCAAATCTGTGAGCCTTTTTCATTGTTTATGCACCCCATTATGACGTCATTGTCATTTTGTTGTTGGAGACACAAAATGGGCGAAGAACCTATAAATAATTGTAATGATATCGTTATCAGAAAATTTTGAAAACTAGATTTTGAGTGAAATCGTGACTCTTTATTATGTTTATGCATCTCAATATAAAATCACCATTATTTTCTTATTGGACACAAAAAATTGATGAAGAAACTATAAATGATGGTAACGATATCGTTATCAAAAAATAATGTCCAGTACAAAATTCAAGTTCGTATGAGTAGGAATTCAAGTTCGTATAATGTTAGGCCTGTGATTTTAACTTACTACGGTGATTTAGGCAATTGAAATATGCTCCAAGCTAGCTTCACGTGGCCAGCAGCAAACGATGAAACTGCCTCTGGAAATATTACAAGTAGGAAGATTCATAATCTAAGTGCTAAAATTGAAGAGTGTGTTTGCATTTTTTATTTTATGATCATATCATTCTTGAAAGCCTTTTTTGGCTTGTTGTTAGTTGATTCACGTGCCGTATTTGCTGTATCTTCTATTCAGAATAAAAACTAGCTACTTGGATTGCAAATGCGAAATGATTATCGGACAAATGCTATAGGAAGATCATGCTGCGAAGACAATGGACTTGGACGGAATCTTTGCTGTATCTTCTATTCAGAATAAAAACTAGCTACTTGGATTGCAAATGCGAAATGATTATCGGACAAATGCTATAGGAAGATCATGCTGCGAAGACAATGGACTTGGACGGAATCTATAGCCCATGTAAGCTTTTCTTGAATCTTGATTAATGCAATTGCACCATATCTTTTGATTCAATTCTTTTTACCTACATCTCAATCTTGCCTTTTTCTGGTCATTTTACCTACATTTAAATCCATTCCGATATTCGCTTTGCATTGCATGCTCTCTGTAAAAGGTCAGCACTGAGCTGGGATATAGCTATATCAGCACAAAGATACAAGAAATATATGCCTAACCATCCACTCTTTCCTTCTATCCCATAGGAATGCCGCTGGAGAGGTCCTAACCCACCATCGAGAATCTAACACCAACATTTGTATCAACGAGGACGTGATTTTCAACAACACACTACCATCTCCAAAGTAATGGTGCTTTCTATTCAATTATCCTTGTTGTTCCATAATGAGTGTAGTTGCCATATTTTTCCCATACCTCTGTTCGTGGAAACGTTGATATTCTAAGTCTCGTAATAGATAAAAACGTCATCCCTCTAAAGCAACTCTTGAATGTTTATATTCCCATTATAATTGATTTTTATATTTTTTGTTATGGAAAAATAAAATCTGCCATTACTTTCTTTCGAATGCATTATTTGTAATTATCACGCTCGCCTATAATGTAGGGTTAACCCAATGAGGAAAGGATCCAACTTCGTACCAAAACCTACCGCGGTCGTCAGAGAATTGTTCAATCACCATTCGTATCCATCTGTAGACCTTGGAGCTGATTGTGATTTGCCCTTTCAGAAGGAGGCTATAGTTGCAGAGAAGAAGAAAATTCGAATTCAGAAAAGGATGATCGGTTGGGGATTGACAGTGAAAATCTTGTTTTTCCGCATGTGGATAACGAAGGATGCAAAGAAGGAGGCTACACTTGCACAGGAGAAGAACTTCCATTTGCTACATCGGAAGTTGGGTTGGGGATTGACAGTGACAACCTTGATTCTCTGCATCTGTATAAAGAAAGTTGTGAAGAAGGTCCAACAGGTTGTGAACTAGAATCCCCCAGGCAGACTGAATGTTATCTGGAAAAAATACAAATTCGAAACGCCGTTGCCACGTTCCTGGACATACCATCAAATGACTAAGAAGGTCACAATCTATTTACAACTGCCACTGAGGGTGTTCCCAATCAGGGAGGTACAGATTTGCCCAAGGAAGAAGAATTATTGACGCCATGCTTGCAGCGGATGATTTACTTTCTACGCCACCCCAGGAAGACTTGCCGCATGAGATGTGGAAGGGCAGGGTGTTTAATAGTCGTGATGCATTTAAAAGCACATTGGCCAAATTTGCAATGTCTAAGAACTTCTGCTTGAAACCAAAGGACCAATAGATTTGAAGCAACGGCAAGGTGTAGCAATTATACATGTCCATGGCACATCCATGCTTCTATTGTAGAGGATGGTCCCCAATTTCAAGTCAGGACATACAATCCAGAACATAACTGTACAGGACCACTTAATGGAACATACTATCCTCAGGCAACGTCAGGTTTGATTGCGGAGTTTATTAGAGAACGACTAAGAGTTCATCAAGATTGAAATGATGAACGTCAACAATTCCTTTTTTTCCTTTTTCTAATGCATACTATCATTACATGCACTTCCAAAACTCCATCTTTTTTATGACATTCAACTTTCCTATGGATTTGGTTTAATCTTGCAGAGTAAGCATCTAGTAGTGTTTGGAACTGTAAATCTACTTCCACCGGAGGCGACATATCGGGTGTATTTTGTATGAGGGATGAATTGCTCTATGTTTGAAGTCAATCTACTTGTAAAGGGTGTATGACCTTTGTGTGCTAGAATAATTATTGGGTTCCAAACATTCCATAATTTTGTAATCACATTATCTAACATTTTGAAATGAAATAAAGGCCATTTGAGTTTACCCTCTTCAACTCCATGTTTCCAACCCATTTGTCATGTAGAAAAGCCTGTTCTGGTTTTGTTCTTTATCCCGAATCATTTTTTCAATGCCTTGTACTGAAATTAATGTCTGTGGAGCAACTGTGTTGCAGAGATGTTCTAGATAAGTACAAGAATGGTTCCAAACTTTGTGCCACCAGACAAAAGGGTCCAAAAAAAAAAGAAAAAGTAAAGAGAGCATGGGAATTCAAGAACGTTACAATCCCTTTATATGACATTTCATAACCTCACCGTCAACATGACTAAGAATAATAGCCATGCCTTCATCCCTGAAGCTCTCAAACTCTGGCCTCCCATAAAAAAAAAAAAAAAAAGAGGTCAAATATGACAGGAATTGAAAATGAAATAATAGTAAATTGTGTTTAATGCGAAAAAGAAAGGCAAATGGTCAATGATACTTGTCATCTTCTTTTGTTAGCACCAATCAATCTAGTACGCCACACATAATTTTAGGCTTTCAAATTAGTAAAAAAGGTGGAGCATTACAGTACAAAATTAGAAAGACATGATGGGTGCAACAAACATAAAAACATTTTAGCAGTGCACCATTAACGATTAACCCAATCAATTCATAGATCCCATAAGGTTCAGAATAACAACAAACATAAGAAAAAACATTTGATAATTGCAGCTGGGATAATCTATAGATGTTTATTAGGGTGGAAAGTCTTTAAGAACTTAAATTCCTACTCATACGAACTTGAATTTTGTAGCCGACATTGTTTTTCAATAACGATATCGTTACCACCATTTATAGTATCTTCATCCATTTTTTGTATCCAACAAGAAAATAATGGTGAATTTATATTGAGATGCATAAACAATAAGAACGACTAATGATTACACTCAAAATCTAGTTTTCAAAATTCAGGATACAAGGGTTCGAACCCTCAGGAAGAGGGTTCGAACCTTCGACCCTTCTGGAAAATGGCCTGAGGAGTGCAGGATACAAGGGTTCGAACCCTCAGGTTGAGGGTTCGAACCTTCGACCCCCCTGGAAAATGGCTTGAGGAGTGCAGGATACAAGGGTTCGAACCCTCACCTGAGGGTTCGAACCCTTGTATCCCCAAATTCCCTGAGCCATTTTCAAGGGGGTTCGAAGATCATAGTGAGGGTTTGAACCTTCATATTCTGCCTTCCCTGGACCAAGATCCAGAGGTGCATTCATGAGTATTTCCCATTGTTTAAAGATCACATTTTAAAATCGAGGCCATTTATTTGCTAGATAACAAATTTGATACTGAAAACTGTAAATGACGGTAACGATTTCGTTGTTAGAATATTTGCAATTTGGTCTTCTTGGTAACCTCCGTGCATCTTTTTCATTGTTTATGCATCTCAATATATAGTCAGGGCTAATGTGGTTGCTGGGGAGGGGAAATCGAAATGAAAAAGTCTAAAGGATTGTAACGATATCGTTATAAAAAATGTTTAGAAATAACTAATCTGGATGAAATTAGTGAGCCTTTTTCATTGTTTATGTATCTCAATATATAGTCCGGGTTAATATCGTCGAAAACTATAAAAGATCGTAACGATATCGCTATAAAAAAATTTAGTAACCACTAATCTGGTTGAAATTTGTGAGCCTTTTTCATTGTTTATGTATCTCAATTTATAGTCCGGGCCAGTCTCATTGTTTGACAACAAAATGATCGAAAATGCTCCAAAATCGTAATTGTTAATTACTAATGTAAAGCAATAAAAATCCATGCGCTGTGGCCTTCCAAACTTATAACTTGATTGCTATGTAGACCACTTTATCTAGAACAATGCGAGTCCAACAACGATACAATGACGATACAATGAATGGTTAATGCAATAACAAATTTAGAGCACAACTGTCATGTCTATGTCTTTAGGACATTTATTTGGTAAAAATCCCTATAAACAATGATGGACTTTATAGTAGCAGCATCAGCAACTATGGTACAGCCGGTGGTGATAACCCTCCCACCAACCAAATATGCACAAACAAGGATGGACATTAGCTTCTTCTCTATGGTTGCAGCCCAATTCCACAACCTTATTCAGGACAAGCTAAACCATGCTTGCTAGACCGCCTCCCTCTTTCTGAAGAATACCATCTACGATTGTCTTCCACTTTGTATCTCTTCCACTTATCAAAATAAGAACTTCAAGCTAAAACATGCCTGCAGACCGCCTCCCTCTTCCACTTTGCATTCCTTGCAAATCAGCTTCAGGTACAAACTCAAGTGGGCGCTTCTTGTCATCCATTTTCCTGAAGCTCATCTCACCTATAAGAGCAAGGTATGAAGTAGTAGTACATATAGCTCATAACTCAATGCTCATATTCCTTATAAGAGTAACATGTAAAGGAAAACTCAGTGAATCAATGAGCAAGAAAATAATCTCCCTTAAAAGAGAAACATCCAAAGTAATATATCAAACCCAGGCAACATGAACTTACCAGATTAATGCAGAGATGCTGAAAGTTATTGGCTTGCCTCTAACCACTGGATCTGGAGATATCTTGACTCCCTTTTCTTCGACGTCATAGTCACCTCCCCTCTCTGCAATCATCATAGAATCAAAGAACACATTCACTGAACCCACTAACTGTTAACCAGTCATCGAAATGGATCAAAACTAGATCTTGCATTGAGGCATTTTGTTTCAATATTCATACCCATACATTTAGGAAATCTGAATCTCTTAAAAGAAACAAAACACTTTGAAGAAAAATACTTTCAAGAAAGCAACATCTATTTGGTAGAATTCCCTGCAATTTTTTTGAAACTGAGACAGTTTTGATTGAATATACCAAATCAAAATGGGCATTCCCTCATATCAACCCCATTTCAACACCAGCGAAACTAGTCTCATGAGTACAGAGAGCATGCAATGCAAAACGAATATAGGAATGGATTTAAATGTAGGTAAAATGACTAGAAAAAGGCAAGATTAAGATGTAGGTAAAAAGAATTAAATCAAAAGATATAGTGCAATTGCATTAATCAAGATTCAAGAAAAGCTTACATGGGCTATAGATTTCGTCCAAGTCCATTGTCTTCGCTGCATGATCTTCCTATAGCATTTGTCCGATAATCATTTCGCATTTGCAATCCAAGTAGCTAGTTTTTATTCTGAATAGAAGCTACAGCAAATACGGCACGTGAATCAACTAATAACAGGCCAAAAAAGGCTTTCAAGAATGATATGATCATAAAATAAAAAATGCAAACACACTCTTCAATTTTAGCACTTAGATTATGAATCTTCCTACTTGTAATATTTCCAGAGGCAGTTTCATCGTTTGCTGCTGGCCACGTGAAGCTAGCTTGGAGCATCTTTCAATTGCCTAATTTTTGGGTATCAAGAAAAAGGAATTCGATTTTTAATAACGATATCGTAACCATAAATTTTATCGTATTCATCCGAATTTGATGTACAACAAGATAGCTATGGTGACTACATATTGAGATGCTTAGAATATGAGAAGGACGAACGATTTGAGTCAATTTTGATTTCCGACAATTTTTTCATAAACGGTATCGTTTCAGAAATTTATACTTTATTCGCCAAATTTTTGCACCCTACAAGAAAACAATAAGGTCTATATAATGAGCTGCATATACAATGGGAAAGACTTACAGGGTTCACCAAGTGGTTTTTGTTCAACAACATTTTTAGGACAACAAGATCATTGATCATTATTTATAGGTAAATATTAAACATCGTATGACCCTGCACTCTTATCATCTTTCTGTAGCTCGTACGTTAGTCCAAAACATTGGAATCTCACATGATATTCAAACATGAGTAGTTCATTTTCTATACTGTTCAAACATTGGAAACTCACCACCATAAATCCATAGGTCACAGAAGTTTTCTTCATAATTTTTAAAAAATTTGGAAACTTGGAGGATTTTGAAAAAGCGTTAGCATTATCATATGCTTTTGTTCTCTCTTCTGTTGTTGATGGCTGCTTTTTCGAAGTGTGGCAATTTCCCGTAGAATAAGAACATGTTTTAGACTTGGTCAACTCGCCACCCTCTGTTTTAATCTTCTCAAACTGATTGATTTTAAATGTAGACATATGTTTCCCTGCATTATAGATACAAAGATTACCTAAACTGTTAAACATCGAGTTAGACTAAGACGTAAAAACCATTAAAAGAAGCATTTCAAAGGTGAATGAAACATAAACACAAATTTATATAAAATAAAAAAAATAAATTTATATATCCGCTTTTTGATCAATAACATCTTAATAGATCTCAACTTAATACAACAAAGTAGCATTAATATAGGTGAACAAATACATTAATATTGTTCTTTTAAAATCATAAAACTATATAGGACTTATCCCACAACTAAAGGTAGTTACAACAAAAGTCACTTTTAGTAATGAAAAAAAAAAAAAAACACTTTTAGCAGAGGTCTTTTTCCCATTGCTATTGGTCTTTTTAGTGACGGATTTTTTTTCCAAAGCTATAAAATTGTCGCTATTGATTCTTAAGAGGCATAATTAATGTATCAATTGACAATCTCTCTTAAGACCAATACTTCTTCTTTTCTATTTTTGGGTGGGTGGAGGGTGGGTGTGGGGTCTCCTCCGTAAATGTTTTTTCTTTTAATACTTGTTTAGGATAAATACAAGCAATCACTGCATATATAAAAGTGTACAAAATAATATAAGTACATTCGAATTAACTACCTAAAATAACTCCTTTTACTTACTTTGAGTTGAACCAGCTTCATTACACAATGAAGTTTGTCGTGAAAGAACATTAATGACATTCTGAGAGTTCTTCGTGTCAATCTCATCTAATTTATGCTGAGAGTACTTGCCAGAATCTGGTAATGCACCCTTCTTCTTACCACTGTGGAAGTTGAATTCTTGACTAGTGTAACAAGTAGTTATTATCTCTATTTCACATGCAGTTTTATAAAAAATTTGCACAGTAAATTGCCCATCACCATCATATGTGAAAAGTAAAAGGTAGTAAGCTTTCAAGGAGTGATCTTCTACAAATTTCTTCCAGCCATCCTATAGATATGTATCTTTACCCCTTATATTTAATTGAACATACCAAATGCGGCCATCAGGACCCTTTAGTTGGGCTCCTTGGGATGGCTCGATTACATTGTGCTTCACGAAGGCTGGAGGTAATCGCTGCAATACATAGAAATAACATAAGCTGAATCATAGAACCAAGTACAAGATAGAAAGGGCAGCGAGCTTAATCTCTGAAGAACAATGACAAATTTGAACTAGAAAACTAGAATCAGTGTGAACAGAGCATCACCAAGTGCTATTAATTTTCATCATATAACATATTATCCCTTCCTTTCGTTATCAGCAAAATAAAATGCTAAAAGTAAAATTACCCAAAGGGAGTTTGAAAATATAAATAGAAAATAAAGTTTCTTGAGGACATTGCCACATTCTCTTAAAAAGAAAGTTAGGAAAACTTTCAATTCTTTAACCAGACTTGTAAATTTTTTTAATGTTAGTGACTACGCACATCTAATGGAAGTTTTAAACTTGCATCAATAAAAAATAATAGGTGACAAACAAATCAACAAATAGCCTCTGGGGAAAATTTCCAAATTATAATTAAACGAGAACACACACTTCTATCTTTTTTCCAAAAACAAACCTCCTTGTGTCCTTAACACATTACTTCCAGAATATAAGAACCATAAGATGATGCTAATTTATGCAATTTTTGTTCTTGAGAAGTCCATCTCAGGATGCTGTAAAAACAAAATTGGTATATCAGATATTCTGCAGCATATAGGTTCACGAGACAATCAAAACATAAAAACATACACAAAAAATTGGATTTCTTAAAAAATGACTCCATATCCATTCCAAGCACCAAAACACCAATAATTAGGGAAGTTACCTCATCCATGAACTTCTTAAGCATCTCTTGCTTTTGCATCTCATCACTGGTTAGAAGACCCATGGACTTTTGCCGCTGGTCATACGACAAGCCCATCATGGGTGTTCAATTACACATAACACATGCAGCACATAAAGTTAAACCCGACTACATTCTCATGACACGGCACAAATACGACAGAATGCTGAGAATAAATCTAGGCAAGCCTATCCACAATCCATAATAAATCGAAGTTTCCCCAAAATCTATTGAAGTATTGGCCAAAATCATACACGAATCTTCATGGGTTTTTCCATTCAGTGATTATAGAAATCAATTCGAGCACGAATACATAAAAACCAATGTAATTGAGGAGGGGAATCCATCGAAAAGAAAGGGGCATTTGTAGAAGAAATTCTACCTTTCTCTGTAAAATGTGAGGTGGTTCGAAAATTTCTGTCATTCCAACTGTACCCACATCTTCTCGGTAAGAAAGATTTTCTGCATAACCCAGAGACATGGCTTTTTCTTCTGCAAAATCCTCCAACGACCTCTCTTCTCTTCTTCCAAGAGGGAGAGGGAGAGGGAGAGGATCGTATGCAGAGGGAGAGGGAGAGAGCAGGGAGCACATGCAGCGGGAGAGGACAGGGAGAGGGAGAAAGAGAGAAAAAAGGGAGGGAGATGAAAAATGGGGAAGAAAGAAGAATCATTCGGCCGTGATAGTGATTTGAGGGTGATTTTTGTGACGATTTCGTTCAGCAACTTTTAGGGGTAAAGTTGTCCAAAACTTGTGTACGAACACCAAAATGGCAAAATACCTGTATTTGTGTTTAAAATGGTCAAATACAGGATTAACCACACTTTTCTTGTAAAATTCCCTATAAACAAAGATTCATAGACAATACAATGATAAAAGAAATTTAGAAGAACCAAACCAACTTATGAATCTAATACTCAAAAATAAAAATCGGAAGCCAAAAAAGAAATAAGAAAATCCATAAAAAGATTTCACAAAGAGAACTTAAAGAACCCAATGGAAGTACAATAAAATGACATAACTAAAATTTCTTAAATAAAATATGATGAACTCAAAAGTAAATGGATTAAAAAAGGTTTACCTCTCAAATTGAAATGTTTAATAATTGCACCAATTGTCTTAAGGTGCTCACATTTTAAAATGAGTGGAACACTGATCTAAAATAAGCATGCAAATGAGACATGAAACAGTACTAAAAAGAGACAAAGAAAACAAAAAAATTATTAAAGTTGCTATAAACAAATACAATGAACTTAAAAGTAAATGAATGGAAAAAAAATGAAAGTTCTCTTGTTGACATAGAGAAATAGAATTATATTGGAGAAAGTAGAAAATGATGATAATAAGAATGAGCATTCTTTACTTAGATGGATCAATATTATTGAAGATTCCTTTTACCATTCGTGCCGCATTCTTAAAAAAAAGTGTACAATCAAAATCAATAGATAAAAAGGAAAGCAAACAATCCAGAACCGAGAGTGGATTAAATAAAAAAGATTAAGGATTAGATAAACCAGACAACCCAGAAATCGGCATTTCACATTCTAAAAAAAAAAGAAAAAAAATCATATAATCAGAAGAATAAAAAATACTTGAAATTCCTTAGATTAGTGACACTTATAGACACTGGGATCCATTAATACTCAAATGCTATTGCTTGATAGAAATAAGATGATATTGGGAGTTTCTTAATAGACAAATGGCATGATGGAGAATCCGAATCACAAAAAAAAAAAAAACTTTATTTTGAAAACTCCAGTATTTTGTATTTTTTATTAGAGAATGAATTTGATTATGGAAATAACCCAGAATGAGGTGAGAATTTGAGGTATACCATAAATAGCAAGGATGTTTGCCTTAATGATTGTGAGTTTTAATAGATGGGGTCTATCGTAGTGTTTCATTCCATTTACATCACAATTTATAAAATTTAAAGCCACAAAAAAAAAAAAAAAAAATAGAATCACCCTTTCTCCCTCGGCGAGCGTGCATTGTAGCACATCTGTTACATAGAAAGTTTTTCAATAATATTGTCATTTTCTTAGGAAGTGGAACTCAGGCATTTCTAAACAGCCTTTTTCTTTCTCAGAACCCGACATATACTTCCCGCATGTTCTAGAGAGAGAGAGATATTTACACACAACACACTCACATCGAGACAGAGAGATTCCATAAAAAGGTAAACTCATGATTACATGATTTTTGCATCAATAATCAAGTGGTAAATGTTCCTCTACAGTAATAGTGCATTGATATGAAAACAAAAGTGGATATGACTCATGACAACATTAATTCTTTTTACATAGGAATAGGATCCACGAGCATTGAACGGATGTTGTCTTTTGTGTCTTGCGAAGAGTGACTGTATCCATCTCCATACAAGTAGATGATTTCTCCCATGCGCGTGAGGTTGACCACTTGTGTAACTAGAGAGAATGGAATGGGAGTTGGTTTAAGGCAGAACTTGTTTAGGTCCTTCCATGCTGATGTAATCATTTCTCGAATCTTTTCGCACGCCTCCAACCTCGTTGAGCCATGTTCCTTCATATAGCACTCAAGAGAAGATGCAACATGTCCTCTTTTCTGCTCGTGCTTTGAATACAGTCAATGCAAACCACTAGATTAGTAAGTTATCCATTTGTGCGTTCGTGTCTTTGTATGTGCGTATAATACATGGAGACTTAGCAAGATTAGCCACTGATGATCGATACTAAGGGGCTCTTTGGAAACTATAGTCTAATTAATAAGTAGCAAAATACCTCCTACTTAGCACAGGCAATAAAAGTTTTAATATTAAACATTTACAAAAGTAAAACTTATAAAAATTTAAATTAATGCTACCTTTTATTGCGATGTTCAAGATTTCATAATCCATCCAGAAACATCATTTGTATTTACTCTTAGATCAATCCTCTATGGTCATTAAAACGAACTAAGAACATGGGTTTTACAATCTCAAAAAAACATTACTTCATTAACCTAGAAATCAACAACAAAATAGGCGGACAGGCAAGGGACATGCAATGGCACAAAACATGGTGATTGGATAATCCTAAACGTCTAGTTGCTACAAAGATCTCTCCTTCAAATGTGGACAACCGCTCTTTTTTCTCTCATTCTTCTGTCACCGTCAAGTTTCACACCATTGGTACCATAGCTAATATTGTTATGTGGCTTCTTGATGCCTCATAAGGTGGCCCATTGGAATCAATCCCGTTAGAATCAATAATTCCAATCAACCCTAACATTTTCCACCATTCCAAATATCTTCTCAAGAGATCTCATACTACGTAAAATTGTAAACATTAAGGGAAAAAAGTTAAATAAAATGGACTATTTGTGCAATAATCCTTCGTGATTGGCCATGCCTAGATGAACAAAGAACATAATAAATTCTCTAGGACAAACAAAACCTCAAATTTACTTAAGTTTCGAAAAGGGAGATATTTAATGTAAATGAGGTGAAATTAAAAAGAAATTTTTCTAGTACATTAGCACCTTGAAGCTTCAAATTTTAATAGAAATACTTAAAAATAGAAAATCCAAGGACATCTAGAAACCATAACTAAATTTGTAAATATTCACAAAACCACATGAATTTAATATAAAAAACTAAAGAAAACCTGAAAAAATCTACTAACATATGAAGATATAATATTGCATATATAAACTTTAATGAGTATGCAAATCAACAACATTAGCAGAACTAGTTCTTAGAGGCTGCCAATCCTCTGAACCGGCATCCCCTTCAAACCCAGGGCATCAATCATGCTGCACGTATAAAAAAATCATCCCATATATAAAAGAAATAAATAAAACACTGCCGGCTGAAAAAAAGGGTGGCAGATGTACTATCCAAAACTCTCTTATCCTCTACTATCCACATTTGATGCTCTTATATCAACATCCCGCTCGAATTCAAGACCCAACGGGCATACGAACCAGGCTAGAGAGATGGATATGCCTCACATCGGTTTCGAACTGTGACCTCTAGCTCTGATACCATCTTAATAACCAGTAACACCAAAAGGTTATAACCTGTTGGTGAAAAATCCCATAATTTGGCTATTCTTAACCAAGGTCCCCCCCCCACGCAGATTGTACAATACAAACTCAGTATTTCCGCCACTTATTTTTTTTTTTTTTTTTTGTGCTTTATTCTGAGGGACGATAGCATTGCTCCTCATGTCTTCTTCTTCATCTCCTTCCTATTTCTAGATAGCCCCTACTCCATTTCTCACCAAACCCTATAGGTTTTCCACTGTTCATATATATATATATATATATATTTATATAGGTTGAAAGGCGGCGAATACAAGTTTTTCACCACTCATATCGATGGAAAAACTGCTAATATAGGTTTAACTTATCGAGCAGCCTTTCTCTCTCTTTTTCTCATGGATGAGTTCATGGGTTGAGGTTAAGCTCTGAGCATAAGATTGTTATTGGAACCATTCTTCCATGTTATGTCTGCCATTTTTTTTTCTTTCCCTTCTCTTTCACTTTTCAAGATAAATCTTAAAAATATGAAAAGAAGAAACAAAGAAATTATAAGTCGTTCAGTAGTAATCTTTTTATAAAGCATGTGATACTGTTTTTCCAAGATCATTGGAAGAAAAATGGAGTGGGGGAGATAGAGAAATAGGTGAGAGAAGAGAAAAAAATAAGAGGAAGAAGAAACAAAGGGGGTTCTATGTTTTAAAAAAAATCACGTAGAGCGACGCTAGCGTTGCTCCTATCAGACACGAGCGACGCTAGCATCGCACCCTTCATCATTAAAAAAAAAAAAAGGAAGAGGTCCTGACGGACCTCGTTTGTGTTGTACAATCTGTGGGGATCCTTCTTGAGAAATGACCAAATTTCGGGATTTTTCCCGTAAAATCCTCAATTTTTTTAAGGCAAAAGTTCTAATTTATTAATAAGCTTTAAAAATAGAAAATACAATTGGAGGCTTACAAAAACCTCTAATATATAAAATAAGCTCTAAATCATAAAGTAAGAGCTTATGTTTAGAGTTTCCAAAAGCCCCTTTAGTAGCAGTGTTGAAGACTGTGGGACGCTTTGATTGATGATGCAAAATTTGGGACCCTTCTCACTTTATCTAACGTTTAGGATTTTTTCAAAGTAGAAGCCCAAAAATTGAACCTCTAACGTCTGGTTCCCAATTTTCGCACAAGTCACTCGAATTTTTAGAACTATGATAAAAAAAAATACATTAGATTTTACCTCATTTGATTGGATATCATCACTGAGCCGACCAATTAAGCTTGAATCCATCATAAACTTAGGACGGGTCTTTAGCCAATCAAATGCTTCTTAATTAGTTGCCTCTTCTCCCATACCAACAAAGGAAGTAGCTGACAGATAAATATAACCGGCCGTGACTAGTGAAACTTTAAGATACTCTCCTAGTGTAGGCACATAACCACTGTTAAGCCACACAACTTCCTTGAAGTATCCTTGAACTATAGCTTTCGTCTAATCAATACAGTCAAACCATCACACCTTTAGACATCTAAAATGAAAATAATACAGAGGCGGCTTGGTATAATGCCCATGACATCACAAGAATAAGAGGGATAAAAAAAAAAAAAAGGAAAGCAACAATACCATGATGACAAACACAAGATAATAGAAAGAAGCAGGAGCAACACTCCAAAAGGTCCATGACAAATCATAGGCACGACACGATTGCGCTAGGCACAAGTTTTTTTTTTTTTTTGTGTTCTAAAATTTGGAAGAACCCATATTACAGGTTTATTAAATATTAAAATGCATGGCCCTAACCCAACTATAACCTAATGTATGTCATAGATAATGCAATTTAAAAGGGTTGTGGATGTTAGTTACAATTAGGGTTTTTTACTTGAATTATTAGGATATTATCATTCATATTGTTATTAGTTAGGATGAGAGATGACCTCTTACTATTGTAACTAAGGTTAAATTAATCTTGTGACGTGATTAATTTTTCTAATTTATCTCATTGTACTCCACAAATATCTCCAGTTGTCTAGACTATAGTCATTAGAGAAAAAGTTGTTGGACTGGATGCCTTAGAAGACCGTGCTTAGGGACTCTTGGCTAATTTACCCAAAAAAATTCGCACCATGTATTTCTAAACAGTCCTAGAGATCCCTATTTCTTCAATTTTCCTGAAATCACGCTTTCAAGAAAAGATAGTTTGGTTTTTGCTACGACTTGATTCTGCATCGGTCTGCTACACAGATAGGATGCAAGCACAATATTTCTCTTGGTTTTCTCGATCCGATCTACGAAGAAGAGTGCTAGGAACATGGGTAAGAAGAGAGAGTAGTGACTTTTCTTGGTTTTGCCTTGCGGTGACTTAGAAGAGTGAGAGGGTCTTCGTCTTTGCTGATTGGTAGATCACAAATAGAAAAATAAAGGGATTGATGAATGACTAGTTTTAGAAAGGTACATTAAAGTTGATCTAAATTATTATGTCTTCTTGTCCCTCTATATTGTAAGTTTGGATATCTAAAATCAATGTTAGAATCATTTTTTATCCATCTAATATTTTTGATACCTCTTCGTAACCCTATCTCCAATATATTTGGTGCATCTAGTTGAGTTCCATATAACTTAGTCATTTTCTAAAGAAAAATGTGTTGATGCCATTACTACGTAGAACCAAATCATTTATCAAAAAACATAATCCATATAGCACAATCGCTGAAAACCCATTGGGTTCAGTCTAGCTATTTAAATTCTTTTCATTTAAAAATCAATCGTAGAAAAAAGGGCCACCCATGCTCTTTTCCATAAGCACTTATGGATTGTCTCCGTGAGTGAGCTATTTGGAGGATGGAGCTTTAGTATTTTTCTTGTAAAAAGGAAAGAAAATAACAAAAGAATTATATAAATTGGGCTTTAACAACTTATTTCTTCTTCTTCATCTTCTTGAGTTTTTTTCTTTGACCATAATATGATGTGCTCTCATTTGGATTCATACGATGGAGAAACAATTAGGAGCTTAAGGAAATGATTAAGCCTAAGGAGGTTCTGACTTTCACATGATAATGATAATTACTTCTTTGGTACCTCCCTAGAGTTTATTTATTATTGTTGCATGGTTGCGAGTCGATGTGCTAATTTAATTTCCTGAAGAATTAGGATCTGGTTCTATATCATTTAGTTAATTTTCTTTTAAAGTTAGGGCTAGTCCTACCAGTTGCCACTATTATTGTTGAGAGAATATTTTTTTCTATGAAAATCATGAAGAATCGATTGTGCGATTGAATGAAAGATGACTGGATGAATAATTGTTTGTTTGTATGCATCGAGAAGATATATTTAATAGCATTGATAATGACACAATCATGTGACACTTTCAAAACACGAAGAACCATTAAGGGCCATTATAAAAACTCCTTTTAGACTAGAGTGACTTTTTGTGTCTATTCAGATGTAATACATTTTCTTTTTTTCTATTGTTAATGTAAAAAAAGATTTTGGGAAAATCTAGTAAAAGTTCAGCCCCGCTCAAACGAGAATCTCGGGTCCACCATTGCCTCTACAAAAAAGAACCTTAAGTTGGAAGGCGAATTATGTCTTCCTTTAATTTATGCTTCATAAGTTTCAAAATTTAGGGGGGAAAGAACTTCGAGCATGGAATAGAGATTTTTAAAGAATTTGATGTGGTAAGTGTGCGACTTACTTCATATTTCAAGTGGTCTGTACGGTAGAAATTTTCTCCGGGCATCAATTCGTTCTCTATTTCATCGACAGTATTTAGAGTTGCAACATAACAAGGCCTCAGATATTCTGGCAGTTGATCCACGACACTGAGATCCCACCTGAAAAATCAAGTACTCAATTGCTATTTTTTCTCTTAAAACACACTTATAATGAGTATGAAAAAAAAAGTTCACCCATGAGGAATTAGAGATTCCTAATGTGGAATGGAAATTACATAGAATTGGGAGCATATGTTTGCAACCAAAATCATTGATTAGATGATAATCAGCGTAGATTATTTTAATGCTAGAAAATACTGGGTCTTCAATTTGTTTGGTCTACATATTAGAAGGTTCTTCAGTTCTATGGGCCTTCACAAGAAAATATAGGGGCCAACAACTACTTAAAATTAATGGAACGGTTTGAAAGGAGAGTGAAATGGTTTTGGCTACTTACTTTTCAGTTCAAAATGGATCATCTTGATGAATTTCTAGGGTTGTTTCCACTAATTGATATGGGTTTTACTTCAAGAGATTCTACAGTTTGAAACAAATCTCATGGTATTTCAATCTTTAAATAAGTTCTTTTTTCTTTCCATCTCAACAACTTGCTATTTTCTGACTGCGCTCAACTAACCTAGTTGTGGGCTAAGACAAGGAGATCCATCCTCTTTCTTCTTATCTCTTAAACTTTGGCTGAGGAAGTCTTGCGCATAAATATATCTAATCTTGTTCTCACAGGAGAATTAAATCCTATATACACTTGTAATTACTCTACACCTATATGTTATTTTTTCTATTTTCCATTTTATTTTCTTTTTTTTTTGCTGATGATGTTCTTCTCCTACTCGATGCTCACCCTAAAATAGGCCTGTCAATGGGACGGGCCGGGCCTGGGCTTGGGTTGTCCAATCCCGTCCCGAAAATAGGACGGGCCTACTAGGTGTTGTCCAATCCCGACCCTAAATTGAACGGGCCTACATTTAATCCCGTCCCGTACGGGCCCGGGCTGGGATAGGGCCGGGCCTGGGGTTAGCCCGATTCTGGAGATAAGCAAAACATTCTCTAATTATTTCTACTGTCACCAGACACCTGGTGTGAATCGGACTTTAAACCCTTCTCCTTTTTCCTGGCTTGGGACCGGCAATGCAATGCAACAAGCAACATGGCGGAGTTAAAAACTTTTTATTTTTTTTTGCTAGTGATAGTAGAAAATAAAAAAATCAATAGAAGTGAATGAGTATACTATAGGCTATATGAGTCAAGTAATATAGGAATGATTAAAACCTTTTTTTTTCCGGTAAAAGTAGAAAATCAGAAAATCAATAGAAATGAATGAGAATGAGTATCCTATATGAGTCAAGTTAAAGTAATGTAGCATCAGTTAAAAACTTTTTTTTTTAAAGTAGCATCAGTTTTTAGGGCTTGCATCGTCTTATAAAAGAGATGGACTGATGGAGGGCGCAGTTACAAGAATGCCCCTCCTAACTAGCCGTTTTTTCACTGTTAGTGAGGGACAGTTTAGGTAATATAAAACTTTTATTAAAATTAACTTGGAGCGGGCTGGGCCGGGCCTGAACGGGCTGGGCATCCTCTGCCCAGTCCCAGTCCCATTTTGGTCGGGCTTTAAAATTATTGACCAAGCCCAACCCATTGGGCTCAAATTTTTTTATAAAGCCCTGTATTTTCGGGCTTGGGACGGGCCTGGTCGGGCTTTCTACCCGTTTCAACCCGTCCCATTGACAGGCCTACCCTAAAAGCCTCAAAGCTCTTGAAGCAGTCTTGAACTCCTACCAAGACATCTCTGGTCAACATATTAATTTCTAAAAAAGGAAGTTATTCTATGGAAAATGTAACATTGGAACCAAGGCTAAAGCTATGGATATTCTAAACATCCATCCCAATGCTCTTCCCTCAAAGTATCTTGGAGCTCCTTTCTTTCATGGTAGGTCTAACGAGGACCTCTTATCTCCATTGATTGATTCAATCCGTAAGCGTTTGACGGGATGGCGACTCAAGTCCCTCTCTTTTGTAGGAAGACTTCTTTTGGTTAGACATGCCTTCAGAAGCATCCCAATTCATTCCCTCATGGTCTTCCCTCTACCATAAAGCATCATCAAAGCTATGGAGTCCCTTTGTCGTAATTCTCTATAGTTGGGAAGCGGCCAAAAGATCAAAAGCAACCTAATTGCTTCGAATACCATTATCCTTCCCAGATTTGAGTATTGTGGGCTCATTCTTTGGAGGACGGTTGAAGTTAATGAAGCATCCTCCCTCATGTTGGCTTAGAAAGCTATGGTTCACAGCTGGAGTGTTGAGATTCGAAACTCTCAAGTTAGCCCCTTCCTTAGGGTTTTTCTCATGCATAGGAAAAATAATGAATGCTCTATAGCTTCTATCCTCCATAAAAGTAATATATAGAAAATAGGGGGTGGTTGTTCGGCTGCTGTTTAGACAAATAACTCGCTATTCAATGGTCCTATTGTTGAGTTTTTTCCCAACATTTCTTTCAACCCAGATGATCGTGTGAATGCCTTTATTTCTGAGGGATTATAGATTTTTCCTCCTTACTTCAACTTGGAAGTCAAGACGTTTTTGTAGGGATGTTGCATGCAACCCCCCTGTTCTTGCTTTTTCCTCGGATTAGCTCTACTAGGCAGCTACCACCTCTAGCTTGATGCCACTCAAGACTTCTTGGGATGCGATCAGATGAAATGGTTTCTATCAACCATGGGCCTCTCTTATTTGGAATTCTCTAATGCAATCGAGAATCTCTTGTTTCAGTTGGAAACTCTTCTATAGAAGACTCCCCACTTCTGATTGGCTTCAGATGAGAGGAATCAATCTTGCATTTACCTGCCCACTGTGTTTGATAAATTCAAACTTCAGTCCCCATTGCTCTATTGTTGTTGACGTTTAGAAGCCGGTTCTTTCTATGGGTCATTTGAACCTCCCTCCCAACCCCTCGGTCTATAGACCAACCTATCTAATGGAGTAGATGCTAAAGTCATGAAAGGCATTGGAGCAATTTTCCTATCCACTAGTTTCTCCATCTGGAAGGTGAGATGCACTTAATTCTTCTCCAATAACAATATGGCTCCCTTGCAAATCCTTGATTATGCCATGGCAGACATATCCTTCTCTCTCAAGAGGCTGAAGGGAACCTCATCCAATAATATCTTAAGAAGCTTCTATAGTGCTCTCAACATCCAAGAATGACCATTTGATTTATGTTTTGCTTTTCTTTGCTACATTCCCCCTTCCTCTCCTCTGTTGCTTAGTAATGTTCTTCTTTTGGACCAGTCTTTTAACCCCTTTCCTTAATGGCATACTTTTGTAACTTGGAAAAAAAAACCAAGAACAAGTCGGAGTTTGTTCTAATACTAGTTCAGATTCAGTCAGGCTTACTGTTCGAGGAATTCTACTGTTAAAAATTTTACTAATCCATATGTGTTTTATTACTTCAAGAAATCTTACTGTTCGAAACAAATATCAAGGTATATCCATCTCAAAAATTTTTCTTATTCTGTCCATTTCAAAAACTTGCTATTTTCTGACCTTACTCAAGTAACCAAGACGAGTCTGAGTTTGATCTAATATTTGCTTAGATTCAATCAGTCTTGTGTGACTCATTTAACTTGCTGATCACAAACTTTTTCGACTAGCCCTAACTCGCACAACTCGAATTTAATTTTATAACCATGCTTGAAATACATAGCCCCCTTGGGCAACTGATTATGGACAATGTGCAACCTAGAAATATAGTCTATACATAGTTATTTCATCTACTTTTCAAGTTTGTACGTAAAGGAGGAGAAGGAAAAGTGCATAATATCAAACCTTTTGATTGCATCAGTAAATACTTTGAGATCCTCAAATCTTCCGTCAACGTCGAAGTTGTCATCAATGATAGAAACAAGCTTAAACATTCTTACAACTATGTTTCTACCTCGGGCATATTGTGGTTCAAAATAAAAACCCAACATCCAGTAGTAGCCTTCCACCAATCGATCTCTTGCAAAAAGGATACTTAGCTGCAAGGCCTATGTCCTTCCACCACCTACAGGAGATAAAATCATAAGCCACAATATATATTATAGGAATGAACAATTTGTGTTGTCCACGAGTAACAATTGGATGAATCAGACTCAAATATATCAAGCCCATGATAACAATATATAGGAGTTTTTATCCATGCCATCTCTGAAAGCATAACCGCCTGAATTAAGGGCATCGACCGAAATTTCCATAAGCAGATCCAACTTAGATTGACCATTTATGCATCTCTTATCATGCACACTCAAGTGTAACAATTGGGGCCCCACCACTCAAGAGGAATGTGGGGGATCCAAAGATCTTGATGGGCCCTACCTTTACATAAAACTTCAAGCTCATCAAATCATCATATCCCCTTGATCTGTGGCCCACAAATTTAATGTATTTATATAAAAATAAAAAATAAACCCTTGATCCAATGATCTTAGTCCATTTGGATCAATATAAGAAGAAAATGGAATCAGTGACATTTAGGGGTGTGTTTGAGTGTAGTCCATTTGGACTGGTGATCAAGTGGACCCCACTAGGCGGTGTGTGCGGAAGCTCCCAACACGAGGTGTGTAACTCAAGATTTGTTTGTATAATATTGTGCTTGTGTGTGAATATATATATATATATATATATATAGAAATGCTCTCACCTTACTATAAGAGATACAGTGGGGCCCTCACATCCATATCCAATGCCAACAACTTAAATGTGAGGGTCACCGCCCCTATCTCTTACCTTACTATGAGATATACTCTCACAGGAGCACCTCCCATATATATATATATATATATATATATATATATATATATATATATACACGCACATATACACACGCTAGTGCACATGGTTTTAAAGGCATATGCCACAACATGATCTTTTGCACACCCTAGTTTTCATCATGAACTGTCCTTTATGGTTTGCAAAAATCCAGGTGGGCCCTAACAAGTTAGATCATATACTGCACCATCTCGTTAGACCCTATTGAGAGAGAGACGGACGAACATGGATATATACAACTACACAAGTTTGTGGCCCCAAAATTCAAATCTATAAAGATTTTATAGGGCCAATTTTAGGGGTATCCTTTGTCCATGCATAAGCCTATCCAGTGGGCCCCAACAACAACAATTTGTTCAGTAATCACATGATCATTACATGCAGCCTTATCTGATCCATCAAGTAATTGCCTTTTAAGCTAGTTGTATATAATATGTAGAATAAACTGATGTGTCATTCATATTAGGTCTAGTGTGTTATACTTGCCTTGTTAGCTCCTTTAGCTCTTTTCGATGCATTGATTGTATCAAATTGAAATCCAACTTTGCAAGCTCTAGGATAACATCATTTTGTTGCTTATCATGTTGCTGGAAGAGTGAGATGTAAAATCTTGCATCCAGCCTAGCAAAGCGCTTATGCATAGGTAGCTGAAGAGCATGACCTACTTGTGCTGCCAGATGACCATCAAGATGGGTCATGAGAGACGTAAGTTGTCCTTTTGTGAAAGAGATGGCCTCATCCAATGTATCTTCTCCATGTGTGCCATAAAATGCCCCTTGGTAGAGACTTAACAGGCCCTCCACATCACTACATAAACCTTCCTTGAAGTTGCCTTCACTATCTTTGAACGTGTTGAATACATCTGTCTCATAATCAAATGATTCATGATTTTAGTAACCCAGAACATTAATTTGTCTCAGTACTTCTTAACCTCTTTTTCCTTTTTCTTTTCTAAGTTTAAAGAGATAAGGATTTTGACACCACAACCCCTCACTTCAACTCTTAGATATGTTCTTTATCCAGTGGAGTAAACATGCTTTGTGCATTAAAATACATTTGAAAATTAATCTCTAAAGTAGTTATAGGTAAGAGGCGGGACAAGGCAACTGAAACCCAGATCCCTCGAGTCATAATCTATAAATATATTCCCGTGTCAAACTCGGGAAGTAAAAAAAGAAAAAAACTTTGTGAAACCTTCCTCGAATAGGATCAGAATGGGATAGCAAGTGGCAATCCACCCTCATCTCTAACCTGTTTCATATTATTTAGAGGGATTAAAAAGACGGAAAGGGACTGTCATAGCATCATCGATAGAATAGAATGACAATGCTTATGGGGTTGATTTTGATCTCAACTCTATTTCATCATGAGAACTTTCCTTGTTGTTAGGTTTATGTCTTGTATTCCGGATTGACCGGATTGACCGGATTGCTTCATTGGTTTAATCAATGACCAGGTTCAGCGTTAGAGGTATTTTGGTCATTGTACTGGGGCTTCTTTTTTTTTTTTAGGCCAAGAAAGCGGAGATTATATATTGATGTAATCAATAACCCTTGACTATGAGTGAGAGAGGTGGGAGCTCTATCTCCCGTGCTATCGGAGTTTTCCGAATGGGAGGGGAAGATGTGAGAGCAAGATTGAGACCTATGGTGAGAAAGTAGGCTAACTGTTAAAGGGTTTGGAATCCTTGTAACGAGATGCTCAATTTCTTGCATAGTGAAATCCTCATAACCCAAAGAAAGTAGGCAAGTTTGCCGAACCACGTAAATCTCATGTATTCTCTTATATGCTCGTGGTTGATTGATCATACATGTTTTGCCCTAATTAATTCCCCAACACTGCTCTCTAGTCTTACTACTTTGCATAAGTGTGCCTCACAAGATTGTTCACAAATTTAAAAATTTTGAAGTGTTTAAAACTATTCCTTTATTCATAGTCTGTAATAAAGTTCCATGTCAATAATAACAGCCCCTCGCACCTATTGCACTTGAACATTGTAACATTTTTTTTTGGAACTCCATGGTAGCATCCCTCTACTAATATATCCTCAAGTTTCAATTTAAACGGAATGAGTCCCATTGTACAACTGAGCACAACGATAGAAACCTACTCGGCGCTGACATGGCAACGTTGCTAACTTGGTATTAATCACAGTTCCATCATGGTTAACAATCATAGGTTGGAACCCCCTCCTTAGCAGAAACTTGAAGATATGTGATTGAAGGGGATGTGATTTATCTTGAATGGTCCGGATGATCTCCACGTGTGCCCGATGATGGAGTTCCAAAAAACTGTTCCACGGATTTGTGTAATAGCTGCGACTGAGGATGGACTCAAATAATAGTTGTGAGTATAGAAACACGAGAAGCTAAAGAGGAAGGGAGCATCTCATCTCAAACAGATACTCATGGATTGATCGTGTTGGGTATGTAGTTTCACAAGTAATGCCACTATCTAGCTCAACTTATCAAATATATCAAAAGTAAAAATAAATAAATAAATAAATAACAATAGGTGCGAGTTGTGACAATAGAATGAGTACTTTAGTACCTTTTGACATATATCTTTTGAAAAAAAATTTAAAAATTAAAACTAACGATAAAATGAGATAAGTTCCTAAAACATCACAAGGAGAATTAGTCCTAGGGCTGGGGATTAAATGGTTTCCCTAAAAAGTTTTAGAAACCTTCAAGTTTTTTTAAAGATTGTGTCTTTGTTTACTTATGCCAACCCTCCCCAAAAAGTAAGTATAATGGCTCCTTCAAGGAAAATGTATTGGTTTCGCCATTGCTGTTACAAGATTCATTTGCTTGTCTCACCATGCAATAATTTACAGTAGGATCTTGTTATGGATGTGTGCTCCGGTGGCGGACGGCTTGGGGAACTCACAGCGAATCCTTAGATCTCTGGAAGTCCTGGTAATAAATCAATGTCCCCATATCTCCCATAAATAAGCAATGCCGAGGAGTCACGACTTCATTAAAAGCTATCTCCGCCTAAGAGTCTCTCACATATAATATAACTTGTCTAGTGAGGAATAATGTTACGTGAGTTTGGTGCTAGTCCTAACTCTACCCTAAGAGTTAAATTCCAAACAAAACTCTATAGATTAATACTTACACTAGAAGATTACCTCGGCCCTTGGCCAATACCTTAACCCGAGGTGGGCCACACAATTCTTACTTGTATTGAATTTGATAGTATTTTGCCTCCCTCTAATTATCTTAAAGGCTATGATTTGAGGAATAGAGAATTTCACTCTATAAATAATTATTTTTCGCATGGCTCATCTAACTCCATGGTAATTGGATGGGGATAAAACTCACTCAAAGCCCATGTCCGGGTGGTTCTCCTCAAATTTGACCCACCCTCCTCTACTGGAACTCATTACTCATCCATATCTCTAGTATTTGATTATAGTTTCATTGATAGTATTTTTTTTTATTTATCATGAGAAAATTTGCAAATGCTATTGGAGGAGATGAAATATGGTGAGATTAGTTATATCAAACGCATTCAAGAGTATGATGGAATACTGCATTCAAAGGAAAAAGTAATTTACATTACTTCCACTAGATTTGTGCATACTCGAGGAAGAATATAATAGTTTTTCCTCTTTGCACTTAGAATAGAAGGGCGCTAACCACAAAAAAGTAAAGTCCGGAAAAATCAATTATTGAGAACGGCCACTTACCTCATTGGTAAGTGACTGCAGTTATCACTTGGAAGCTAGGGTTTAAATCCTACTATGTCACCTCTTCTCACATGTGCAGGCTTGTTTTTTTTCGCTCGTGCAGGCTTCTTTCCCACTTGTGTAGGCCTTCTTTTTGATTTTGGTGCGGGCTCTCTCTTGGATCTCAGCCCCCTTGGTGGAGTTACCCCAAAAAAGAAAAGGGAAAATCAAATCTTTTTACAAGAGACAAACGTGCCCCAAAAATTCTTAAAACCTAAAAGCTCGAGCAAAGTAATTTGGACGAGTCAGACTTAATACCCACTCGGTGAATTAGAAACCATTGTTTAAAAGCCGGACATAAGGTCATAGAGCCAAGTCTAGTGGGTCTCGTTGAGTACATTGTCCCCTCCTTAATTGCCTAGGCCAATGTCACACTAAATTGAATCAACTCGATAGGCAGAGGATTCTTTTTTTTTGCCTAGCCAAGCGGGCTGGGACACATATTTGTACAAATATCCGCTCCCACGAGAAGAGACTCCATCCTCAATCGAGCTAGGGCAAGTGTTGTTGAATTTTAGGGCACGTCTTGCAAAGGACATTGGAGCAGATTCCTTACCGGTTTTCCTCATAATCATGGAGGAATCCAGATTTGATAATCGTTCCCACTATATAAGAAGATACCTCAAAATAGTCAAATGCCCTCACAGTCGAAGAGAAGCCAAGTCAGACCTCTCCCGATCGAATTCCAAAAATCTAAGCATACAGAGAAAAGGAGATGAACAGTGAATTATTGGCAACTTATTGGTTATTGACTGTTGCTTTGGATACCTTATGAGTCCAACAATCACAATCTAAATCGTTAATCATGTTAAAAGGTCCAAAACGGCTATGTTGTCAAATTCCAGCTATTATTACCCTATAGATTTTGAGATATTTGCAAATATATATATTCCAGATAATTAATAATGAGATCTAGAACTTTTGGTCCCCTTTTGAAAAATCCAAAATTTTTCAATCTCTTCAGAAGGCCTAAAATGGCTATGGAGTCAAATTTGGCATCTTGATTCATTATGAAGAGTGGAAAAATGGCAAAGTAGGCTTGACCGTTGACCATCCATAGTGAAAAGGGTCTCTGGTTTGCGCATGAACAATGTTTCAGGTGATCATACTGTGGTATTCAGTTTTTTATTTGGAAACCTATCTTATGGTCCCACATTCACGATCCGAACCTTCCATTATGTTTAGAAGGTCCATAACAGCTGATAGATCAATTTTCAGCCAATGATTCCTCTTGTATTTTGAGATATTTACAAAAAGTCTACTCCCTAAATAATAATGATATTATGGGGCCCGTAATATGTCGGGTATCGGGTACACTAGTCCGAACTAAGGTGGAACCGGACCCGGAACCATTTATTTATCGGGGCCTAAATAAGGACCCAAACTCGGATTTTAGCGGGTCCGAACCTCCGGGTAATCAGAGAATCGGGGACCAATTTACATCCCTACCAATATCCCACCTATCCCACCTAAAATCATGATAGAACGTGGCATTTAACGGGCCCCGCAATAAGCCCCGCAGCCACATGTTTTCACGTCATTATTTTTCTTATCTATCTAATCTAGAATTAGTTTTTTTGCTAACTGATTTCTTATAATCTACAATGGGATATATATGAACAGAAAATAGATGCATGGACTAGAAGGGTTGGAGAGTTAAAGGAGGAAGTGAAGAAGATGCTTATCCGGGCCAAGGGCTCAGTTGAAGAAATGATCAAGATTGATGAGATCCAACAACTTGGAGTGGCCTATCACTTTGATAAGGAGATCAATGATGCGTTGGAACATATAAATGATGCCAATGTTGATTATGAAGATCTAAAGACTATTGCTCTTCGATTCCGATTACTAAGAGATCAGAGGGCTATAATGTCTCCTCTGGTGAACTTTCTCCACTGAGTGACTTGCTTTTCACTATTTATTTATTTTTAATCGTAACGATAGAATTCATTAAAAGGGAAAAGAATACCAAAGCTCACAATACAGAAGAAAAAAGATACTGAGAAGGTGAAAAGAGATGCACCATTGATCTCCAACTCAAATTGCATGATCACACCTATCTGAGGGCACAACAAAGCTATCAACCCCTTACTTGGCTAATGCATTTACCTTGGAATTGGCAAATCTAACCTAATGATGGAAGGTGACATTGGTAGTAGCCAATAAGTCCCTAATTTCATTAAAGTGGAATTGAGATTTTCAAGGATTAGACTTCTGATTGGATACCTATGCAATCGCATTAGAAGAGTCGTTTTCCATAACTAGAGACCCAATGAATCTTCTTGAAAAAACCCTGAGACCTTCCAGAATAACCAGCACCTCTGCTTCATTAGAATTGCAGACACCAACATGATGGGAAAACATAAGAATCACTTCACCTCTACTACTGCGCAACACTCCTCTATTTTTTTTGGACCTGGCTTACCCCTTGAAACACCATCCATGTTAAACTTCGTAACCCCCATGAGAGGGCGGGCAGCAAGGAACAAAAGTCCTCTCCTTAACAGGGCCACATCCCATACAAGAACCACAACTAGAGATAATATCATCTAAGGAAAAGTTGGAGGATTCCTTTCTAATCAATGCTCATTTTGTAATTCTAAAGGTGACTTTATCACTTAAATATATAAGTTGCTAAGGAAGAAGAACTTTTAAAGATCATAACTTTTCACTAGTTTGATTCTTCTATGCGAACTGAATCAGCTCAAATATGAGTCATCCAGTCCGATTAGTAGGGAGAAGTCTAAATCATAATTTCAAAACTTGTATGGGGTGGCCTTGACTCGACTCCATTGAGTTGAGTTGATAGAGTATCTGAGTAGACTAAGCTCGAAGTTCTTGGCCCAATGACCTTCCAAGTTGAGCCAAGCTTCTACGTTGTTAAATTATAGTCTAACAAGTTCAATTGGGTATTTGGTTGTTGGTTCGAAACTGCACTACCCACACTGGAGCCATAGGGAATTTAACCAGCTCCTCCTAGGCCCGAAGGGATTATTCTGGCTTTTGTCCTTCATTTGATTTAAATCTCCACTACTCGAAGCCCGAAAATGGCCCTTTCCAATCTAATATAACTTTCTATTTGATTTTTTTTCTTTTTTTTTTTTTGAATTGCAAATTGAATTAAAGGAAAGGGGGGGAAAAAAAAACAGCCAAAGGGAATTTAACCAGCTCCTCCTAGGCCCGAAGGGATTATTCTGGCTTTTGTCCTTCATTTGATTTAGATATCCACTACTCAAAGCCCGAAAATGGCCCTTTCCAATCTAATATAACTTTCTATTTGATTTTTTTTCTTTTTCTTTTTTCTGAATTGCAAATTGAATTAAAGGAAAGGGAAAAAAAAAAAAAAAACAGCCAAAGGAGGCAAAACAAAGACAAGAAAAAACACCAAAGAAAGAGAAAAAACAGAGCTCTTTCTCATATTAGGATAGAGCTGATTACAGAGAATGAAGAATGAGTCTAAAGTGGCACTAGAAAAAAAAGAATTCATTCTACTTAGAGAGAAAGAAGCATCCTCCAAAAAGAAGAAGATAACTGAGTCCAGAGAGGGGATTTTATTGTTGAAGACAGCCTGATTCTTGACCTTCCAAATTCTGAAAATGGCAGTGATGAAGAGGGCACTCAGACCCTTCTTGGCTCTAGAACAGTAGTTGGCAGAGAAGGACACCCATTTGGAGGACACATAGTTGCAGGGGAGAAACCGGAACTTCCCTTTAACCTCAAGCCTGGCCCAGAAGGATGAGGCGAAGGAGTAGAGGAAGAACATATAGTATGCTGACTCTTGGTGAGTGCCACAAAGATAGCAAGAAGAAGCTAAATGAAACCGGAACAACTCTATTTGAGTTGTTGTCTTCATTTGAATAACCCAATGTGACATGGTTGGTTGAATGTCGAATTTTGGCTTGACGGTTTTAGGTAACTGAAATCATGAATTTTTTTTATCATGAACCGGATGTATTGAACAAGTTTAAAGACAAAGAAGGCAACTTCTAGAAAGGTTTAAGTGGTGATGTGAAGGGACTGTTAAGTCTGTATGAAGCGGCATTTTATGGCACTCATGGAGAAGATATATTGGATGAAGCCATCTCTTTAACAAATTAAAGCACATCTTTCGTCTCTAATAACTCATCTTGATGGTCCTCTTGGGGCACAAGTTGGCCATGCTCTTGAGCTACCTATGCGCAAGCGCATTGCAAGGCTAGATGCAAGATTTTATATCTCACTATTCGAACAACATAAGCAGCCGAATGAAATTTTCCTAGAGCTTGCAAAGCTGGATTTCAATTTGGCACAGTCAATGTATGGAATGGAGCTAAAAGAGTTAACAAGGCAAGTGTTAATGTTAACATCATTTAATTAATTTAGTTTATTGTTTACGAATAGCTTGTGGGCTACCCGAGTGATAATGATGCTGATCATAATGATGATTCCAACAACAATATAACATTCCAACTTGTTAGACCCACCTAGACAAGTGACTGTGAACTCAAAATAAAATTGAAAATTTATTTATATGAATTGTTTTTTGGACGCCGGCTCAAGTGTGACTAGCGAAAAGAATGTAATTGATAATATTAAATATTATAAAAAAAAATGAGTAGTCTAAAATATTCGTTGTATTTATAATTCAAAGGCCTAGAATATGAAACCAACATAAATAGTCTAGAGCGTATCCTTAGTTAGAAAATAAATGAGTTATTTATTAACTTCACATATTCTAAAAGAAAGTTCAAGTTACACATCTAGCCACTAGAGTCAATTGTCTACATTGATATTATCACATGTAACAGTAAAAATCAAATTTCCAATACAACATACCTAGAATAATTTTTATATGTGATTAATCATAAAAATACAAAGACACGTGAGTGAAGAAACCTTTGGTTAGAAACTACAACACCCATAGGGTTATATCCTTACCTACAATCCATCATATATTTGACTATTAATTAGTAAGAAAAGTGATTTTTTTTTTATGGTCCAAGTTAGATGGTCATATAGCATTCCACATGACCAGTGTATTCACCTAATCTTCCGGTTGTGTCAAGTCGATGGGCATGTCCACCTGTTGCAGACTTAAAGTTAGGAACAATGAAATGGCAATATCAATGATAAATACAAAAATAATATCTGAAAGGGAGCTAAGAGAAGACAAACTTGCATATCAGCTTTTCCAAAGTCGGGATATGTTTGCAAGAAGGGGATTACAACCCAATTAGGTATATGACATCAAATTTCATAATTTAGTTTTTTTCATGAATAAACCATGAACAAACTGCTTTTAGTTTGTTTGAAAATCTCTGTCTCATATTTGTGCAGATCGGAGGGAAGTATAATGGACTGAGGGTAAAAATAAAGATTTCAAGGTATTCAACATGTCAAAGCTTGACTTACAACACACTATCAAATGTTTTTGAACTTGGTAGCAATCACACATTGATAGAAAGTCCACAATTAGGCTATGCATAGCCTTCTTAAAATTTTAATATTCCCACTTTCACACTGGTGCACTAAGCTTGATAACTTGTTTATGAATCATTGAAACATTGTTATTCAATATAGTCAAAAACTAAAAAACAAGAAAGTAATCTAAATTCCAATAAACTAAATAAGTAATCTTGCATAGCACTGATGATAAAAGGGAAGCATGGAAAATGTTATGATTTCGGCCTTAATCCTTCTCATGTGGATTTGATTTGCATTTTTAAGCAGGTGTTTTCTAATGGTGAGTAGGCTCAAAATGAGTGGGTAGTGTTTTGGGGCATTGTTGTGGGACTTATCTTAGCCACACTCACACTCCACACGATATACCTAACTGACTGAGCCCCAGCCGGGTATTGATAGAAAAATGGATGCATTTGTTTTTTCTTTTTTCATTTTTTTCCTTCTTTGAATGGTATCATTTTTTCTTTTTACTTCCATCCAGATTTTTCTCTTTTTTAGTAGGGACTTTCAACCCATGCATTTTTTTTCAATTTACAAAGATTTTATAGGTGCGATATTACAAGATTCTCATTATTATTTTTCACAATAATTTCCTCCTTTTACCATAAAATCTTAAGATCTTTTTCCACTTTATTTTCTTCTAAAAATTCTTAAAAATAATAATAGTGGAGTCGTCTTTTATAGTTTTAATTATTATAATAATTTACGATATCTTTGTTTCAGCCCGGGCTCAGCACTAATGTTTGTCGCTAGTTATATATTTTAAAGCAAACGGGAAGAAGGGCTATGAGGGATGCCACATCAACACCCATAATTTCTCATTTCAAATAAATACTTATAAAATCACATAGAGCTTTGAGGTTAATGTGGGCCACTACACTCCTCCCAAATAAGTCCACCCCCCCCTAATAATAGGAATAGTTATAATCTTAAATCTAGATCACACTACTGTTTCTAGCAACAAAACTCCTTGGATTTGTTCTCCTTAAAATCTAGATCACTCCCATTTTAAGGTAAAACTTCATGATGTCTCTGTTCAAGGTTATGGGTTTCTTCTCCCTCTATGTCAGCATTAGTAAAAGCTGAAGGCATGTCCATTTTTGCTGTTATTTGCCCTATCTTTATGTATTTAGCTCTCTTTAGGTGAAAGCTTTCTTTTCTTTTCTTTTTTTCACTTTCTTTCTATATTAGCTAGGCTCCTCCTTATTGAGTCCTCAGATGTTTTGTCATTATGGTTGATTTTCTCAGCCCATATTTCCTTTTGCTTTTAATACAATTTACCTTAAAGCAAAGCAAAAAAAAAAAAGAATCCCATTCCCCATATCAGTACATGCCACGCACCAATGACTATGGTTTACCTCTCTTATTAATGACTTCTAGAAGCCGTATAAAGTACCTTTATAGCTAAGCCGATAGCAAGGACTTTTCTGTTTCTTAACCTGTTCATATTTTTTTATATAAGCTTCTTTTCTCATGCGTGTGATTTTTTTTATGCCTGTAGCTCAATATTATTTAAATTTTATATATGTAAACTCTTTTTCAATTCATCATCATTGCTAAGAAATCAATGTGTTATTCCTACATTCACATAAAAGTACGTTAATGGAATGATCTATCTTAAACTGTTTAGGACAAAACTTGTTAGGTAAAACAAAAGTATCCCACCATAGATACTTTTTGTTTTTGTGAAGATAACAGTACGTATTACTGGACCATCATTTTCTGAAATAAGTTAACATAAAAAATATATATTCATGTGCATGCATGTATGTATGTATGTTCAAGGGGAAGCAGTTGACACTCCGTTTTTCGAAAATGGATTTCATTCTATGTTTAATAAATCCATAATAAAAACCCATTTACTGCTGAGAAGACATACAGATATTTATTGATATAGAAATATGGTTACATAGGATTCCATTGTGGATAACTTGCCGTGCACTAACTAATAAGTATATCTTGGGTGATTATATAGAGGATGAGACATGAATGAAGTAGGAGTAACATGGGTAAGATTTGTATTGAAGACCTATTTTAAACTTTCATTTACTTGGCTCAAATAATCACATTCAAAGAATAAATCCAGGATGAAACTTATTGGTGTATGTTACTTGTAGATGTAGTGGTGATAAATTTGAAACAATAGATCGAGTTAATGGAAAAAACTTGAAAAGGCACTTTTTACTCGGAGTTTTTTTTTTTTTTTTTTTTTTATTGAATATACATAGAAATTAATGGTCAAATGAGATTTTCAAGCAAGGGTTATTAAAGAGCCGATTAACTATGAAACTTATTGTTTTTGTTAATTAATTTATATATTATATATTCATTTGAGTTTAGTTTTAATGTAAAATGGTTGTCATAGAAAATTAATGACTATATAGGAAATCATATAAAATAGTTATTTCAAAAGTTTGATCATCTATGCTTAAAGTACAATGCATAAGTATGAAAATAATAACAACAGTATTTATAGGGGTCAATATTCTAAAAATATAGTTATTTTTATAAATACCTCGTACATAAATTCCAACTCACGGTCAATATTCCAAAGTGGGGCGCCAGGTCCCTTTCTCGTTAACTAATTTTAAGTTTTTGTTGATAACTATTAACAAAAAGACGCTTTGTGGTGTAATGGTAGGGTTATTTATTTGAAATCCATATTGTCTTGAGTTCGAGTCTCGACACAAACCACATTAATTTTTATCATGTCATTAAAAATGCACGGGTCAGGTTGGGTCTAAAAAGTGTGAAGGTTTCCATTCAATAAAAACTAGATCTGATTATTTTCTTTTTGGCCCGGTTACCAGAACGGGTCTAAATGAAAATGGGTCTCCCACACCGGCGAAGAGAAGAGGGGTGAGTCCAAAAGGGGCGATTTCTTTATTTCTCTAGAATAATAAATTTAAAAGTTATTATCGATGGCCTCAATAATTTTTTTTTCTACCCATTGTTAATGAACTATATATTGCTTGTCCTTTTTGGAAGAAAATCCCGACTCGCCACTAGGTCCCCGATTCTTTGATTATCCGAATGTTTCGATCCATTAAAAGCCAAGTTTGGATTATTATTTTAGTCCCAATAAGTAAATGAGTCCGAGTCTATTTTTTGGACCCATGACCAAAATGGGTCCAGTCCGATTCTACCTTGGTTCTCACCCGTGGACCAGTGACCTAAAATATTATCTCAATTTTCGAGAATATCTCTTGAAATTTAGGTTTTTGTTTTCCATATTATTCTCTGCCTAGACCCACATTCGAACCTAGACCCGTCCATATACGGTTCCATTTCAATCTTTTTCATTAATGATTTCGGTTCCAGAACCAAAAAACCGGTTCTACATCCTTATTAATGGTTATGGATCCGTCCATATATGGTTCCGTTTCAATCTTTTTCATCAATGATTTCGGTCCAAAACCAAGAAACCAGTTCTACCTCCTTATTAATGGTTCTGGTTTCGGGTCCACCATGGACCCAGGTTGAAACTGACCCTCTTACATCCATATTTTTGGGGAAAATGTTAAAAAAATGGTTGACAAGAGTAAAGCGACTCTGGTAACATTATTTATATTTTAGTCATGAAATTGGGAAACCCATATTTGATGAGAACCAGTATGTCAAAACCTCTTAATAATCTTGCATAGGAAAGACAACCTTGTTGGCCATCTTATTTTATGTTCTGTCAAACTTGGTTAACAAAATTGAGGTATTGATGAAGCGCATGGAGAAAAAGAAGTTTGTGTATATAACCCCAATAACATAGTTGAAACAAGGCTTTGATGATGAGATGGTCGGATGAAGTGTGTGGGTCACTAACCTCATTGGGTGTGGAGCTGTAGTTTTTCTTTTATCTTACTTTTCCTTTGGCCTTCTAGCTTTATATTTTGGTAATGAGAAATTATAGGTTCTTAATCAGCGGAATATGCGGAAAAAAAAAAGTCTGGCCCTCCCTCCTCCTTAAATGTGGGTTCCATGGAAACTAGCCAGACCATGGGTGTGATGGGCCTCATTATGGATGATTGTCCAAAAAGCTTTGGGGTAAGGAAGTAAAGAGAGACTTTTCCATTAATGGTGAAGAGAGAGATGGAAAGCATGGACTACATAAAATTCCATAGAAGACCAATGAATGGATGCTGGACTTTTCAGTCTGGAAGATTTTTTGCGACATCATCCAAAGCTGAGCCGATCACTATGGTCTGGCATGGATCATCAGTCCATATGTCCTGCACTAACAGGATAGTGAAGCCAAAGTAGAATGTACATTTACAATGCTGCATGTTAATCTCTCTCAGCTGTTATTCTTGTAAAGCTGGTTCTATTTATCATCATTTGTTGTGTTTCAGCAGCTTGTCTGCAAAATCATTGTTGTGGTTCTTAGTTCTGTACCACCAACTTTAAATCTGAGAGTTGGTATTGCTGCATTTGATTCCTCTCAAAGGAATGGAAACATAACCTGTTATAAATTCTCCCACTGGAAGTATTTATTTAAACATACCTCATAGATTGTGGTGCACTTAAAAGAAAATTTCTACTTTTCATCCACACCACAATCTGATGGCTGTCCTATCTCCAATTGGAATGAAAGTCCTCAGCCCAGGGTCAGTAAACAAAGATGAGGAGATTTGAGTGGCTTGGCTTCTGGGAGGAGACCACAAGGAAATCTCTGCAGTTCGCCCCGCAGAGGATTCTGATTCCTAGGCCTGCCCTGTGGGACTAAGAAGAAAGCCTGGCTTTTGACAGGTTGGTCTGCATGGCCTGATGGGCCGGCCCGGCCTGGCCCATTGCCATCCACAAGTTCTTTTATTATTATAGGAGTTCTTTTTAACTTTTAAGTTATCAAGGTTAAACAAGAGAATGTCTTGATTGGAGGACTAGCACCATGGTCCATTTATCCAAACAGTTATTCACATGCTAATGATCATGTAATGATGAGAGCTACGGACAAGAACTATGAGACATGTTGGTGTTGGCAGATCACATCAGTCACTGGAAGACCTTAACTTTGATGAGAATTATTCCTTCCATCATATCCTTTTTCTCCTTCCATGAAACCAGCATTACCTCTTGCTGTATATTTTAAAATAATTCTCTCTCAAGTCCCTAACAGAATCCACATTTAGCATCCTCAATCAATCTTATCACCTGATTTTACATCATATAAGATACATCTGACTACCCATTAATACATATGAAAGATCCTATATATCTATCCATTTGTCTATTTATTCTAAAGAAGAAAAAGTTTGTGTTGAGGTTACCTTTCTTATGGACATGCCGTGTGATGTAGTGTTACTTTTTAATACTTTACAAAAACTTTAGGAGTAGTAGTTGAGAAATGATCACGGTGCCATTAGGATTTTAGGTATGTTAGAATTGCAAATGCATACTACTAGGCTTACCAAGCAAAAAGAAAGAAAAAAAAGTACTAAGCTTAAGGTGCATTTGGCATTTCTTCTGTGGTTTTCTTTAGAAAGTGTACTTGATTAAACCGGTAAGGATGAACAGTCAATGGCCTTTTGTCCAATCTAATCAACAATGACACCCCTTTATTTCTGGTAACATGACTCAAAACTCAAAACCTTGTGATTGGGACAATGGACACCTGCCAACTAAGCTATGAGCTTGTCTACCATAAATAAATAAATAAATAAAGAAAAAAAAAAAAAAAGAGGAGATGAGCTCTGTCATGATACCTTTTTATCAATATATTCCCCTATGATTGGTATGTATTCATGTGCATGTCTCATATGTGTGCCAATTATATATTTTAGCCGATGGCCTATTGAAGACCAGTGACCTTCAGTTTTCCCCCTATGATAGAAAGTAGTCCCTCATCCTCAGAGATAACAAATCTCCTCATGTTGCAGAATTTTGATGGTCTTCACCCCCCACTGTTCAATTTCTTTACATCCCCTCCACATTCCTGTTAAACCATGCCTAGTGCTAAATGTTTCACCTCTGACTGTGAATAAAGGGGAGACTATTAAAATTTGATTCAATTGAACATGTGTCAAATGGTGGTAACAGAATGGGTTTCTAAACTTATCTACTTCAATTTCTGCCAATCTAAAAAACAAATACTATGGTACCCCAAGTCATGGGTTGACTCAATTTCTTGAGCATAAATGGAATGCCATGAGCCAATATCGTATCATATCATGAAACTAATAAAAGAAAAGAAAGGAAATGAAGAAGATGGCGGCTGCATATACCTCCTTCAAACTCAAATATAGAGGGGCCCATTTATCAGTGATTATGGTCTTGTCTTGATTGGATGGTGAAAAGGTTCACCATTACTAATGATACTCAAGTAACCTGGGTTTTTCTTTTCCTCTGCCAAATTAAAGTTAAGCATTTCAGGTTAATAGCCGGTAGGGTGCTACAAGAGAGGGCAAGAAGAAAACAAGATCTGTCCCACCACAGCTTCCAATGGCTGCAGGTAAGAAATGTCCAAAAGTCCAAATGGGACATTCACCTTTTTCCCATTAATGGTTTCTATCATAGAATAATCAATATGCATGCACTTTAGTAATGATAAAGAAAAAGAGTGCTAACTTGTAACATCTATAGCTTAGTGGTTCAATTAGATGTGAATAAAATATCCAAAATGGTAGGTCTTATGGTAACTTGAAGATTATATTTTTTGTTCACACTTGTGCATGAGATAGAGATGTTTATCAACTATGTTAGAGAAAATCAGCAGAGTTGTGGATGATGATAGCTAAACTCCTGTTGATAACTTCAAATACAGCATAAAAAATTCAAGTGAGATTCTCAAACAAGTCATCCTCAGTGATCAGTTTCAGCTTCTGGGTTTACCTCTCATCTTCCCATTCTAAGAACCCAAATCAAGTGAAAAAGAAGCAACATGCTAGTAAAGTTGTTTTTTGCAAGAAGTGTATAAATGGTCTAAATTGGCACTTTGGCAGAGCACATGCATAATTCATCTTTATTCACTATAGGTGCACTAAGACACCTAGTCTGTACTTTTCAATGAAGGGCCACCTCACATATGGACAGCTAGAAATGAATTTTGGGTTACAACCCTTCAAAAGGAAGGTCCAGATTGCAGGGGCGGATCCAGGACTTCTAATCTAGGGGGGCTGCACTTAAGTTACACTAAAAAAATTCTCTGGGCTAAGATAAAACTTTTATTGAAATGTTGTCAAACTTTACAAGAAACATAAATGTTTCAGGCATCATCCAAAGAGAAAATCATGAGGAGTTAGAAAACCCACCAGAAAAAACCCAACAAAACCCATGTTGGGGGGGGAACCATGTTTCAGTCATCAAACACATGAAAAAGGGAAAAAAGAAAGAAAAGAAAAACCCAACAAAAAGCATGTTTCAGTCATCAACCACATGAAAAAGGGAAGAAGAATGGAAGATTTGGGAGGCAATGACCTGAATAAGAGACAAATTCCTCTAATAAAACACAGTCGCTTTATCTTGAGGCACCCAAATCTCTGCATTTACTTGGTAATTTATTGAAAAAAAGTGTCGTATTATCTTGTGTGAAATATATGCAATTTCCTTTTAGTCTTGGATGGGTTGCTAGTTGGGCCCCACAAAAAAGTTCTCATATAGTTCTCACTTGAATATTTCCCATATATATATATATGGGAAAGTTTCAAGTGCATCCATCCCACACCATAGGGTGAGGGATGCTTCCATAAATGGAAATTGTCGAGTACAAAAGGGGGATTCATGTGCAAAAAAGGGAAGCATCTCAGGCCATAATGGAACACATATGGTTGATCTATTTGGACCATACTGGATGGACAATTGTCCCAAAATTTCCCCATTGGGGCATTTCCAACCCTAAACATATGGCTCCCATTCATCTCAGGAAGGCAATATTTTCTAAATGGGCTTTATAGTAATCCAATGGCTAGGATTTTCTATCAGGGACTCAGGGTTGCTTCTTTTTTTTTTTTTTAAAGAAAAGGTGAATTGAGCACTAGAAAGTAAAGGTGTTTGGGTTTCTCTTGAAAGACCCATCAGTCCAACAAACAGGAGTGCATGTTTTCCCCTTCCATTATTTGCAGGGAATTATAAATTATTGTTTTACTTTTCAGGACAGAATTTGGGTATATTTCTTAGTGAAACTGGCACTGTTCCCCCTCAAATAGCAATCAATGTAACAACAATAACAACAGTAATATAGCAGGAATGCAGGATTAGATTTGTGGTTTTTGAACTTTTGTAGGAATCTTCATTTTCAAATCACAGTAAACCGCCTTATGGGTCGCAAAATTTTCAGTTTTTCCTTTTTAATGCCATATCAACTCCAACATTGCAATTAATATTACTTAACTAATTTCCAACCAGCAAAGAGGAAGTTATAAAAGAGAGGAGTTCCACAAGAAAGTGTAGGAGATGATCATGGAGGAGAAGAAACAGAGGATACCAATTGCGCAAGGACTCCCCTGGACAACAGATGAACCAGAGGTAACAAGGCCTTAGCTTCTTTCTGTCACCTTTTTTTTTTTTTTCGTTCAGAGAATCAATCAAATATTATTTCAATAGATAGATGCGGTCAGATGTGAATTTTGAATGTTACTCATTCCATTCGCATCACATTTTGATATTTAATGTGAAGGAATTGGTCATTGCTTCAACTAATAGTGTCAGATTAAGAAAAAAAAAACACTGTTACAATTCCCTTCCTTATGCCAAATTTCCAGCTAAGAAGGGTATGTTACTGATATTTGATGATGAACTTTTTAGTATTTCCTGACTACTTAATGAGAAACAAAGAGCATTGTAGATTTATATCATTTTAAAAGCCTACATTTATGCTGGTTTCTAATAATTTATGGAAAACGTTTTCATTCTTCAAGGCTTCTCGTCCTTATTTGTATTGAATTCATAGGAATTCTAGGCAATGTCTTCCTGTTAAATGGAATATAATGAAGTAAAGGTGAAGATCTAAAATGACCATCAAATAGTATCCCCCTTAAACACTAACGAAAAAGAGGCAAGGAGAAAAGACTTAAGGTGTATATGTGGATTGGAACCTCTCTTCCCTGGAATACGATTTACTAGGTTGATATTCTAGTATTCAATTCCTTAATTTACCATGAAATTCTAGGAATTCAATACCAAGAATACAACCAGTCATTAGTGCTAGAGTGGTCATTTTGTCTTCCATAGCAGCATAACAACTGTGGATTTTTTTTTTCTTGCCTTTCGTATTTGAATACCTTGTAGTTGTGATGGTATTTTAGTTTGAATTTAGAGACTAAAGAAGCACTACTTTATGAATACTAGGACAACACCAATTGATTTGGTAAATATGTATGCTTTGTATCACCTTATCGATTGGGAGAAGATATGCAGATTGAAATTTGACGTATTCTTTCTGAAAAATCTTATTTCCATTTTCACCCAGATTGCAAAACATTCAAACAGTACCCAATAACTCCATTTTCACCAAAATCCCCAATCTCTTGATACACTCAAACAGTATAAGAATTCTTAAAGAAACAATCCCAAAAGAAAGATTGAAAAAATGAAAACAAGAAAACACCATAACAAATGACTGCAATGAAATGCAAAGAAAACCAAGAAAGGGAGGATATAAATCATTGTTTTTCAATCCAACTTGAAAGAATATTGGCCTCCAAATTCAAGAGAAAACGAACAACAGTGATATGAATCATTGCAACCCAACTCAAAAGAATCCTACAACAAACAAACCCATCTCTCCAAACCCCGCAAGATCAAAGCAAATCTCATGGGATATTACTGGAATTCAATGCAACAGAAATCATAAAAAAAGAACAACTGTACCCACAGCAAGAAACACAACCAAGAACGAATGAGAGAGAATGTACCGAGAATGTTGCGATCAAAAGGGAGAAAGATTATGGCCGGCCTCCTCGTCTTCGTCGAGTGCAAGATTTGCAGAGGAGAAGAGTCGAGCGCGGGAGAGGAAGGAGAAAATGGGTCTGGATTTCTTATTTTAGCTTGGAAAACCACATTATAACTAATAAGTCTCTAGAAAAACACGCCATGCAAATACAATTATAATATTAAAATTTATAAAAAAAAAAATTATGATCCGGTTTTTTTAAAATTAAATGCAAAAGGTTTTAGTCTGAGAGAGAAGGAAAAGAAATAAAAAAAGTCCATAAGAACTCAATACCAAATACCATATAATTAAAAAAAAAAAAACAAGCCCATGAAAATTGAAGATTAATGATAAAGACAACTAAAAAAAAAAAATCAAATCCGATGAAATTTGAAAGATACTTAGAAATAAAACATAGAAATGAAAATCCATAATCAACTCAATAATATAAGCAATTTAAAAGAATCAAACACTCATGAGAAAAAAAAAAAAAACTAAAACATGGAGCACAGAAGGGCAAAGACAAAAGAACCCACAAATTCATGAAAAACCATCATAAAAAAAACTAAAAACCCATCACAAGTGTGAAATTATAATATAAGAAATAAAATGAAATAAATTTTATTAAAAAGGCTATAAAAATATATATAAACAAAGATTCATAGACAATACAATGATAAAAGAATTTTAGAAGAACCAAACCAACTTATGATAATCTAATACTCAAAAATAGAAATCGGAAGCCACAAAAGAAATAAGAAAAATCCATAAAAAGATTTCACAAAGAGAACTTAAAGAACCCAATGGAAGTACAATAAATAATTAACTCATAATGATAAGCATTAAAATTATTTAAAAAATAGAACAGAAAAAATGAGAATTCACAGAAAATCTCATGATAAAAAGTTATTCAAAAAAAAAAAAAAAACAGAAGAACCCAACACCCAAAAATTGAAACAAAAGAGGGGAAAAAAAGAAACTCACAATCTATGAAAACCATACAAATACAAACCATAAAAATATTGCAAATCTATAGAAATTTTAAAATGATGATTCTTTTGTATAAATCATATTAAAATGACATAACTAAAATTTCTTAAATAAGATATGATGAACTCAAAAGTAAATGGATTAAAAAAGGTTTACCTCTCAAATTGAAATGTTTAATAATTGCACCAAATTGTCTTAAGGTGCTCACATTTTAAAATGAGTGGAACACTGATCTAAAATAAGCATGCAAATGAGACATGAGACAGTACTAAAAAGAGACAAAGAAAACAAAAAAATTATTAAAGTTGCTATAAACAAATACAATGAACTTAAAAGTAAATGAATGGAAAAAAAATGAAAGTTCTCTTATTGACATTGAGAAATAGAATTATATTGGAGAAAGTAGAAAATGATGATAATAAGAATGAGCATTCTTTACTTAGATAGACCAATATTATTGAAGATTCCTTTTACCATTAGTGCCGCATTCTTAAAAAAAGTATACAATCAAAATCAATAGATAAAAAGGAAAGCAAACAATCCAGAACCGAGAGTGGATTAAATAAAAAAGATTAAGGATTAGATAAACCAGACAACCCAGAAATTGGCATTTCACATTCTAAAAAAAAATAAAAAAAAATCATATAATCAGAAGAATAGAAAATACTTGAAATTCGTTAGATTAGTGACACTTATGACACTGGGATCCATTAATACTCAAATGCTATTGCTTGATAGAAATAGGATGATATTGGGAGTTTCTTAATAGACAAATGGCATGATGGAGAATCCGAATCACAAAAAAAAAAAAAAAAAAAACTTTATTTTGAAAACTCCAGTATTTTGTATTTTTTATTAGAGAATGAATTTGACTATGGAAATAACCCAGAATGAGGTGAGAATTTGAGGTATACCATAAATAGCAAGGATGTTTGCCTTAATGATTGTGAGTTTTAATAGATGGGGTCTATCGTAGTGGTCCATTCCATTTACATCACAATTTATAAAATTTAAAGCCACAAAAAAAAAAAAAACATAATCACCCTTTCTCCCTCGGCGAGCGTGCATTGTAGCACATCTGTTACATAGAAAGTTTTTCAATAATATTTTCATTTTCTTAGGAAGTGGAACTCAGGCATTTCTAAACAGCCTTTTTCTTTCTCAGAACCCGACATATACTTCAAGCATGTTCTAGAGAGAGAGAGAGATTTACACACAACACACTCACATCGAGACAGAGAGATTCCATAAAAAGGTAAACTCATGATTACATGATTTTTGCATCAATAATCAAGTGGTAAATGTTCCTCTACAGTAATAGTGCATTGATATGAAAACAAAAGTGGATATGACTTATGACAACATTAATTCTTTTTACATAGGAATAGGATCCACGAGCATTGAACGGATGTTGTCTTTTGTGTCTTGCGAAGAGTGACTGTATCCATCTCCATACAAGTAGATGATTTCTCCCACGCGCGTGAGGTTGACCACTCGTGTAACTAGAGAGAATGGAATGGGAGTTGGTTTAAGGCAGAACTTGTTTAGGTCCTTCCATGCTGATGTAATCATTTCTCGAATCTTTTCGCATGCCTCCGACCTCGTTGAGCCATGTTCCTTCATATAGCACTCAAGAGAAGATGCAACATGTCCTCTTTTTTGCTCGTGCTTTGAATACAGTCAATGCAAACCACTAGATTAGTAAGTTATCCATTTGTGCGTTCGTGTCTTTGTATGTGTGTATATATAATACATGGAGACTTAGCAAGATTAGCCACTGATGATCGATACTAAGGGGCTCTTTGGAAACTATAGTCTAATTAATAAGTAGCAAAATACCTCCTACTTAGCACAGGCAATAAAAGTTTTAATATTAAACATTTACAAAAGTAAAACTTATAAAAATTAAAATTAATGCTACCTTTTATTGCGATGTTCAAGATTTCATGATCCATCCAGAAACATCATTTGTATTTACTCTTAGATCAATCCCCTATGGTCATTAAAACGAACTAAGAACATGGGTTTTACAATCTCAAAAAAACATTACTTCATTAACCTAGAAATCAACAACAAAATAGGCGGACAGGCAAGGGACATGCAATGGCACAAAACATGGTGATTGGATAATCCTAAACGTCTAGTTGCTAGAAAGATCTCTCCTTCGAATGTGGACAACCGCTCTTTTTTCTCTCATTCTTCTGTCACCGTCAAGTTTCACACCATTGGTACCATAGCTAATATTGTTATGTGGCTTCTTGATGCCTCATAATTAGGTGGCCCATTGGAATCAATCCCGTTAGAATCAATAATTCCAATCAACCCTAACATTTGCCACCATTCCAAATATCTTCTCAAGAGATCTCATACTACGTAAAATTGTAAACATGAAGGGAAAAAAGTTAAATAAAATGGACTATTTGTGCAATAATCCTTCGTGATTGGCCATGCCTAGATGAACAAAGAACATAATAAATTCTCTAGGACAAACAAAACCTCAAATTTACTTAAGTTTAGAAAAGGGAGATATTTAATGTAAATGAGGTGAAATTAAAAAGAAAATTTTCTAGTACATTAGCACCTTGAAGCTTCAAATTTTAATAGAAATACTTAAAAATAGAAAATCCAAGGACATCTAGAAACCATGACTAAATTTGTAAATATTCACAAAACCACATGAATTTAATATAAAAAAACTAAAGAAAACCTGAAAAAATCTACTAACATATGAAGATATAATATTGCATATATAAACTTTAATGAGTATGCAAATCAACAACATTAGCAGAACTAGTTCTTAGAGGCTGCCAATCCTCTGAACCGGCATCCCCTTCAAACCCAGGGCATCAATCATGCTGCACATATAAAAAAATCATCCCATATATAAAAGAAATAAATAAAACACTGCCGGCTGAAAAAAAGGGTGGCAGATGTACTATCCAAAACTCTCTTATCCTCTACGATCCACACTTGATGCTCTTATATCAACATCCCGCTCGAATTCAAGACCCAACGGGCATACGTAACCAGGCTAGAGAGATGGATATGCCTCACATCGGTTTCGAACTGTGACCTCTAGCTCTGATACCATCTTGATAACAAGTAACACCAAAAGGTTATAACTTGTTGGTGAAAAATCCCATAATTTGGCTATTCTTAACCAAGGTCCCCCCCCCCCCCCCCCCCCACGCAGATTGTACAATACAAACTCAGTCTTTCCGCCACTTTTTTTTTTTTTTTTTGTGCTTTATTCTGAGGGACGATAGCGTTGCTCCTCATGTCTTCTTCTTCATCTCCTTCCTATTTCTAGATAGCCCCTACTCCATTTCTCACCAAACCCTACAGGTTTTCCACTGTTCATATATATATATATATTTATATAGGTTGAAAGGCGGCGAATACAAGTTTTTCACCACTCATATCGATGGAAAAAGTGCTAATATAGGTTTAACCTGTCGAGCAGCCTTTCTCACTCTCTTTCTCATTGATGAGTTCATGGGTTGAGGTTAAGCTCTGAGCATAAGATTGTTATTGGAACCATTCTTCCATGTTATGTCTGCCATTTTTTTTTCCCTTCTCTTTCACTTTTCAAGATAAATCTTGAAAATATGAAAAGAAGAAACAAAGAAATTATAAGTCGTTCAGTAGTAATTTTTTTATAAAGCATGTGATACTGTTTTTCCAAGATGATTGGAAGAAAAATGGAGTGGGGGAGATAGAGAAATAGGTGGGAGAAGAGAAAAAAATAAGAGGAAGAAGAAACAAAGGGGGTTCTATGTTTTAAAAAAAATCGCGTAGAGCGACGCTAGCGTTGCTCCTATCAGACACGAGCGACGCTAGCATCGCACCCTTCATCATTAAAAAAAAAAAAAAAAAAAGGAAGAGGTCCTGACGGACCTCGTTTGTGTTGTACAATCTGTGGGGATCCTTCTTGAGAAATGACCAAATTCCGGGATTTTCCCGTAAAATCCTCTATTTTTTTAAGGCAAAAGTTCTAATTTATTAATAAGCTTTAAAAATAGAAAATACAATTGGAGGCTTACAAAAACCTCTAATATATAAAATAAGCTCTAAATCATAAAGTAAGAGCTTATGTTTAGAGTTTCCAAAAGCCCCTTTAGTAGCAGTGTTGAAGACTGTGGGACGCTTTGATTGATGATGCAAAATTTGGGACCCTTCTCACTTTATCTAACGTTTAGAATTTTTTCAAAGTAGAAGCCCAAAAATTGAACCTCTAACGTCTGGTTCCCAATTTTCGCACAAGTCACTCGAATTTTTAGAACTATGATAAAATAAAAAAATTAGATTTTACCTCATTTGATTGGATGTCATCACTGAGCCGACCAATTAAGCTTGAATCCATCATAAACTTAGGACGGGTCTTCAGCCAATCAAATGCTTCTTTAGTTGCCTCTTCTCCCATACCAAGAAAGGAAGCAGTTGACAGATAAATATAACCCGCCGTGACTAGTGAAACTTTAAGATACTCTCCTAGTGTAGGCACATAACCACTGTTAAGCCACACAGCTTCCTTGAAGTATCCTTGAACTATAGCTTTCGTCTAATCAATACAGTCAAACCATCACACCTTTAGACATCTAAAATAAAAATAATACAGAGGCGGCTAGATATAATGCCCATGACATCACAAGAATAAGAGGGATAAAAAAAAAAGGAAAGCAACAATACCATGATCACAAACACAAGATAATAGAAAGAAGCAGGAGCAACACTCCAAAAGGTCCATGACAAATCATAGGCACGACACGATTGCGCTAGGCACAAGTTTTTTTTTTTTTTTTGTGTTCTAAAACTTGGAAGAACCCATATTACAGGTTTATTAAATATTAAAATGCATGGCCCTAACCCAACTATAACCTAATGTATGTCATAGATAATGCAATTTAAAAGGGTTGTGGATGTTAGTTACAATTAGGGTTTTTTACTTGAATTATTAGGATATTATCATTCATATGTTATTAGTTAGGATAAGAGATGACCTCTTACTATTGTAACTAAGGTTAAATTAATCTTGTGATGTGATTAATTTTTCTAATTTATCTCATTGTACTCCACAAATATCTCCAGTTGTCTAGACTATAGTCATTAGAGAAAAAGTTGTTGGACTGGATGCCTTAGAAGACCGTGCTTAGGGACTATTGTCTAATTTACCCAAAAAAAATCGCACCATGTATTTCTAAACAGTCCTAGAGATCCCTATTTCTTCAATTTTCCTGAAATCACGCTTTCAAGAAAAGATAGTTTGGTTTTTGCTACGGCTTGATTCTACATTGGTCTGCTACACAGATAGGATGTAAGCACAATATTTCTCTTGGTTTTCTCGATCCGATCTACGAAGAAGAGTGCTAGGAACAGGGGTAAGAAGAGAGAGTAGTGACTTTTCTTGGTTTTGCCTTGTGGTGACTTAGAAGAGTGAGAGGGTCTTCGTCTTTGCTGATTGGCAGATCACAAATAGAAAAATAAAGGGATTGATGAATGACTAGTTTTAGAAAGGTACATTAAAGTTGATCTAAATTATTATGTCTTCTTGTCCCTCTATATTGTAAGTTTGGATATCTAAAATCAATGTTAGAATCATTTTTTATCCATCTAATATTTTTGATACCTGTTCGTTACCCTATCTCCAATATATTTGGTGCATCTAGTTGAGTTCCATATAAGTTAGTCATTTTCTAAAGAAAAATGTGTTGATGCCATTACTACATAGAACCAAATCATTTATCAAAAAACATAATCCATATAGCACAATCGCTGAAAACCCATTGGGTTCAGTCTAGCTTTTTAAATTCTTTTCATTTAAAAATCAATCGTAGAAAAAAGGGCCACCCATGCTCTTTTCCATAAGCACTTATGGATTGTCTGCGTGAGTGAGCTATTTGGAGGATGGAGCTTTAGTATTTTTCTTGTAAAAAGGAAAGAAAATAACAAAAGAATTATATAAATTGGGCTTTAACAACTTATTTCTTCTTCTTCATCTTCTTGAGTTTTTTTCTTTGACCATAATATGATGTGGTCTCATTTGGATTCATACGATGGAGAAACAATTAGGAGCTTAAGGAAATGATTAAGCCTGAGGAGGTTCTGACTTTCACATGATAATGATAATTACTTCTTTGGTACCTCCCTAGAGTTTATTTATTATTGTTGCATGGTTGCGAGTCGATGTGCTAATTTAATTTCCTGAAGAATTAGGATCTGGTTCTATATCATTTAGTTAATTTTCTTTTAAAGTTAGGGCTAGTCCTACCAGTTGCCACTATTATTGTTGAGAGAATATTTTTTGCAATGAAAATCATGAAGAATCGATTGTGCGATTGAATGAAAGATGACTGGATGAATAATTGTTTGTTCGTATGCATCGAGAAGATATATTTAATAGCATTGATAATGACACAATCATGTGACACTTTCAAAACACGAAGAACCATTAAGGGCCATTATAAAAACTCCTTTTAGAGTGGAGTGACTTTTTGTGTCTATTCAGATGTAATAAATTTTCTTTTTTTCTATTGTTAATGTAAAAAAAGATTTTGGGAAAATCTAGTAAAAGTTCAGCCCCGCTCAAACGAGAATCCCGGGTCCACCACTGCCTCTACAAAAAAGAACCTTAAGTTGGAGGGCGAATTATGTCTTCCTTTAATTTATGCTTCATAAGTTTCAAAATTTAGGGGGGAAAGAACTTCAAGCATGGAATAGAGATTTTTAAAGAATTTGATGTGGTAAGTGTGCGACTTACTTCATATTTCATGTGGTCTGTTCGGTAGAACTTTTCTCCGGGCATCAATTCGTTCTCTATTTCATCGACAGTGTTTAGAGTTGCAACATAACAAGGCCTCAGATATTCTGGCAGTTGATCCACGACACTGAGATCCCACCTGAAAAATCAAGTACTCAATTGCTATTTTTTCTCTTAAAACACACTTATAATGAGTATGAAAAAAAAAGTTCACCCATGAGGAATTAGAGATTCCTAATGTGGAATGGAAATTACATAGAATTGGGAGCATATGTTTGCAACCAAAATCATTGATTAGATGATAATCAGCGTAGATTATTTTAATGCTAGAAAATACTGGGTCTTCAATTTGTTTGGTCTACACATTAGAAGGTTCTTCAGTTCTATGGGCCTTCACAAGAAAATATAGGGGCCAACAACTACTTAAAATTAATGGAACGGTTTGAAAGGAGAGTGAAATGGTTTTGGCTACTTACTTTTCAGTTCAAAATGGATCATCTTGATGAATTTCTAGGGTTGTTTCCACTAATTGATATGGGTTTTACTTCAAGAGATTCTACAGTTTGAAACAAATCTCATGGTATTTCAATCTTTAAATAAGTTCTTTTTCTTTCCATCTCAACAACTTGCTATTTTCTGACTGAGCTCAACTAACCTAGTTGTGGGCTAAGACAAGGAGATCCATCCTCTTTCTTCTTATCTCTTAAACTTTGGCTGAGGAAGTCTTGCGCATAAATATATCTAATCTTGTTCTCACAGGAGAATTAAATCCTATATACACTTGTAATTACTCTACTCCTATATGTCATTTTTTTTTATTTTCCATTTTATTTTCTTTTTTTTTTGCTGATGATGTTCTTCTCCTACTCGATGCTCACCCTAAAAGCCTCAAAGCTCTTGAAGCAGTCTTGAACTCCTACCAAGACATCTCTGGTCAACATATTAATTGCTAAAAAAGGAAGTTATTCTATGGAAAATGTAACATTGGAACCAAGGCTAAAGCTATGGATATTCTAAACATCCATCCCAATGCTCTTCCCTCAAAGTATCTTGGAGCTCCTTTCTTTCATGGTAGGTCTAACGAGGACCTCTTCTCTCCATTGATTGATTCAATCCGTAAGCGTTTGACGGGATGGCGACTCAAGTCCCTCTCTTTTGTGGGAAGACTTCTTTTGGTTAGACATGCCTTCAGAAGCATCCCAATTCATTCCCTCATGGTCTTCCCCCTACCATAAAGCATCATCAAAGCTATGGAGTCCCTTTGTCGTAATTTTCTATAGTTGGGAAGCGGCCAAAAGATCAAAAGCAACCTAATTGCTTTGAATACCATTATCCTTCCCAGATTTGAGTATTGTGGGCTCATTCTTTGGAGGACGGTTGAAGTTAATGAAGCATCCTCCCTCATGTTGGCTTAGAAAGCTATGGTTCACAGCTGGAGTGTTGCGATTCGAAACTCTCAAGTTAGCCCCTTCCTTAGGGTTTTTCTCACGCATAGGAAAAATAATGAATGCTCTATAGCTTCTATCCTCCATAAAAGTAATATATAGAAAATAGGGGGTGGTTGTTCGACTGCTGTTTAGACAAATAACTCGCTATTCAATGGTCCTATTGTTGAGTTTTTTCCCAACATTTCTTTCAACCCAGATGATCGTGTGAATGCCTTTATTTTTGAGGGATTATAGATTTTTCCTCCTTACTTCAACTTGGAAGTCAAGACGTTTTTGTAGGGATGTTGCATGCAACCCCCCTATTCTTGCTTTTTCCTCGGATTAGCTCTACTAGGCAGCTACCACCTCTAGCTTGATGCCACTCAAGACTTCTTGGGATGCGATCAGATGAAATGGTTTCTATCAACCACGGGCCTCTCTTATTTGGAATTCTCTAATGCAATCGAGAATCTCTTGTTTCAGTTGGAAACTCTTCTATAGAAGACTCCCCACTTCTGATTGGGTTCAGATGAGAGGAATCAATCTTGCATCTACCTGCCCACTGTGTTTGATAAATTCAAACTTCAGTCCCCATTGCTCTATTGTCATTGACGTTTAGAAGCCGGTTCTTTCTATGGGTCATTTGAACCTCCCTCCCAACCCCTCGGTCTATAGACCAACCTATCTAATGGAGTAGATGCTAAAGTCATGAAAGGCATTGGAGCAATTTTCCTATCCACTAGTTTCTCCATCTGGAAGGTGAGATGCACTTAATTCTTCTCCAATAACAATATGGCTCCCTTGCAAATCCTTGATTATGCCATGGCAGACATATCCTTCTCTCTCAAGATGCCGAAGGGAACCTCATCCAATAATATCTTAAGAAGCTTCTATAGTGCTCTCAACATCCAAGAATGACCATTTGATTTATGTTTTGCTTTTCTTTGCTACATTCCCCCTTCCTCTCCTCTGTTGCTTAGTAATGTTCTTCTTTTGGACCTCTTTGGCTTGTTTCTTTTGGACCGGTCTTTTAACCCCTTTCCTTAATGGCATACTTTTGTAACTTGGAAAAAAAAACCAAGAACAAGTCGGAGTTTGTTCTAATACTAGTTCAGATTCAGTCAGGCTTACTGTTCGAGAAATTCTACTGTTCGAAATTTTACTAATCCATATGTGTTTTATTACTTCAAGAAATCTTACTGTTCAAAACAGATATCAAGGTATATCCATCTAAAAAAAAATTCTTTTTCTGTCCATTTCAACACCTTGCTATTTTCTGACCTTACTCAAGTAACCAAGACGAGTCTGAGTTTGATCTAATATTTGCTTAGATTCAATCAGTCTTGTGTGACTCATTTAACTTGCTGATCACAAACTTTTTCGACTAGCCCTAACTCGCACAACTCGAATTTAATTTTATAACCATGCTTGAAATACATAGCCCCCTTGGGCAACTGATTATGGACAATGTGCAACCTAGAAATATAGTCTATACATAGTTATTTCATCTACTTTTCAAGTTTGTAGGTAAAGGAGGAGAAGGAAAGGTGCATAATATCAAACCTTTTGATTGCATCAGTAAATACTTTGAGATCCTCAAATCTTCCGTCAACATCGAAGTTGTCGTCAATGATAGAAACAAGCTTAAACATTCTTACAATTATGTTTCTACCTCGGGCATATTGTGGTTCAAAATAAAAACCCATCATCCAGTAGTAGCCTTCCACCAATCGATCTCTTGCAAAAGGATACTTAGTTGCAAGGCCTATGTCCTTCCACCACCTACAGGAGATAAAATCATAAGCCACAATATATATTATAGGAATGAACAATTTGTGTTGTCCACGAGTAACAATTGGATGAATCAGACTCAAATAGATCAAGCCCATGAAAACAGTATATAGGAGTTTTTATCCATGCCATCTCTGAAAGCATAACCGCCTGAATTAAGGGCATAGACCGAAATTCCCATAAGCAGATCCAACTTAGATTGACCATTTATGCATCTCTTATCATGCACACTCAAGTGTAACAATTGCGGCCCCACCACTCAAGAGGAATGTATGGGATCCAAAGATCTTGATGGGCCCTACCTTTACATAAAACTTCAAGCTCATCAGATCATCATATCCCCTTGATCTGTGGCTCACAAATTTAATGTATTTATATAAAAATAAAAAATAAACCCTTGATCCAAAGATCTTAGTCCATTTGGATCAATATAAGAAGAAAATGGAATCAGTGACATTTAGGGGTGTGTTTGAGTGTAGTCCATTTGGACTGGTGATCGAGTGGACCCCACTAGGCGGAGTGCGCAGAAGCTCCCAACACGAGGTGTGTAACTCAAGATTTGTTTGTATAATATTGTGCTTGTGTGTGAATATATATATATAGAAATGCTCTCAGCTTACTATAAGAGATACAGTGGGGCCCTCACATCCATATATATAGAAATGCTCTCACCTTACTATAAGAGATACAGTGGGGCCCTCACATCCTTATCCAATGCCAACAACTTAAATGTGAGGGTCGCCGTCCCTATCTCTTACCTTACTATGAGATATACTCTCACAGGAGCACCTCCCATATATATATATATATATATATATACACACACATATACACACGCTAGTGCACATGGTTTTAAAGGCATATGCCACAACATGATCTTTTGCACACCCTAGTTTTCATCATGAACTGTCCTTTATGGTTTGCAAAAATCCAGGTGGGCCCTAACAAGTTAGATCATATACTGCACCATCTCGCTAGACCCTATTGAGAGAGAGACGGACGAACATGGATATATACAACTACACAAGTTTGTGGCCCTAAAATTCAAATCTATAAAGATTTTCTAGGGCCAATTTTAGGGGTATCCTTTGTCCATGCATAAACCTATCCAGTGGGCCCCAACAACAACAATTTGTTCAGTAATCACATGATCATTACATGCAGCCTTATCTGATCCATCAAGTAATTGCCTTTTAAGCTAGTTGTATATAATTTGTAGAATAAAGTGATGTGTCGTTCATATTAGGTCTAGTGTGTTATACTTGCCTTGTTAGCTCCTTTAGCTCTTTTCGATGCATTGACTGTATCAAATTGAAATCCAACTTTGCAAGCTCTAGGATAACATCATTTTGTTGCTTATCATGTTGTTGGAAGAGTGATATGTAAAATCTTGCATCCAGCCTAGCAAAGCGCTTACGCATAGGTAGCTGAAGAGCATGACCTACTTGTGCTGCCAGATGACCATCAAGATGGGTCATGAGAGACGTAAGTTGTCCTTTTGTGAAAGAGATGGCCTCATCCAATGTATCTTCTCCATGTGTGCCATAAAATGCCGCTTGGTAGAGACTTAACAGGCCCTCCACATCACTACATAAACCTTCCTTGAAGTTGCCTTCACTGTCTTTGAACGTGTTGAATACATCTGCCTCATAATAAAATAATTCATGATTTTAGTAACCCAGAACATTAATTTTTCTCAGTACTTCTTAACCTCTTTTTCCTTTTTCTTTTCTAAGTTTAAAGAGATAAGGATTTTGACGCCACAACCCCTCACTTCAACTCTTAGATATGTTCTTTATGCAATGGAGTAAACATGCTTCGTGCATTAAAATACATTTGAAAATTAATCTCTAAAGTAGTTATAAGTAAGAGGCGGGACAAGGCAACTGAAACCCAGATCCCTCGAGTCATAATCTATAAATATATTCCCGTGTCAAACTCAGGAAGTAAAAAAAGAAAAAAACTTTGTGAAACCTTCCTCGAATAGGATCAGAATGGGATAGCAAGTGGCAACCCACCCTCATCTCTAACCTGTTTCATATTATTTAGAGGGATTAAAAAGACGGAAAGGGATTGTCATAGCATCATCGATAGAATAGAATGACAATGCTTATGGGGTTGATTTTTATCTCAACTCTATTTCATCATGAGAACTTTCCTTGTTGTTAGGTTTATGTCTTGTATTTCGGATTGACTGGATTGCTTCATTGGTTTAATCAATGACCAGGTTCAGCGTTAGAGGTATTTTGGTCATTGTACTGGGGCTTCTTTTTTTTTTAGGCCAAGAAAGCGGAGATTATATTTTGATGTAATCAATAACCCTTGACTATGAGTGAGAGAGGTGGGAGCTCTATCTCCCGTGCTATCGGAGTTTTCCGAATGGGAGGGGAAAATGTGAGAGCAAGATTGAGACCTATGGTGAAAAAGTAGGCTAACTGTTAAAGGGTTTGGAATCCTTGTAACGAGTTGCTCAATTTCTTGCATAGTGAAATCCTCATAACCCAAAGAAAGTAGGAAAGTTTGCCGAACCACGTAAATCTCATGTATTCTCTTATATGCTCGTGGTTGATTGATCATACATGTTTTGCCCTAATTAATTCCCCAACACTGAGCTCTAGTCTTACTACTTTGCATAAGTGTGCCTCACAAGATTGTTCACAAATTTAAAAATTTTGAAGTGTTTAAAACTATTCCTTTATTCATAGTCTGTAATAAAGTTCCATGTCAATAATAACAGCCCCTCGCACCTATTGCACTTGAACATTGTAACATTTTTTTTTGGAACTCCATGGTAGCATCCCTCTACTAATATATCCTCAAGTTTCAATTTAAACGGAGTGAGTCCCATTGTACAACTGAGCACAACGATAGAAACCTACTCGGCGCTGACATGGCAACGTTGCTAACTTGGTATTAATCACATTTCCATCATGGTTAACAATCATAGGTTGGAACCCCCTCCTTAGCAGAAACTTGAAGATATGTGATTGAAGGGGATGTGATTTATCTTGAATGGTCCCGATGATCTCCACGTGTGCCCGATGATGGAGTTCCAAAAAACTGTTGCACAGATTTGTGTAATAGCTGCGACTGAGGATGGACTCAAATAATAGTTGTGAGTATAGAAACACGAGAAGCTAAAGAGGAAGGGAGCATCTCATCTCAAACAGATACTCATGGATTGATCGTGTTGGGTATGTAGTTTCACAAGTAATGCCACTATCTAGCTCAACTTATAAAATATATCAAAAGTAAAAATAACTAAATAAATAAATAACAATAGGTGCGAGTTGTGACAATAGAATGAGTACCTTAGTACATTTTGACATATATCTTTTGAAAAAAAATTTAAAAATTAAAACTAACGATAAAATGAGATAAGCTCCTAAAACATCACAAGGAGAATTAGTCCTAGGGCTGGGGATTAAATGGTTTCCCTAAAAAGTTTTAGAAACCTTCAAGTTTTTTTAAAGATTGTGTCTTTGTTTACTTATGCCAACCCTCCCCAAAAAGTAAGTATAATGGCTCCTTCAAGGAAAATGTATTGGTTTCGCCATTGCTGTTACAAGATTCATTTGCTGGTCTCACCATGCAATAATTTACAGTAGGATCTTGTTATGGATGTGTGCTCCGGTGGCGGAGGGCTTGGGGAACTCACAGCGAATCCTTAGATCTCTGGAAGTCCTGGTAATAAATCAATGTCCCAATATCTCCCATAAATAAGCAATGCCGAGGAGTCACGACTTCATTAAAAGCTATCTCCGCCTAAGAGTCTCTCACATATAATATAACTTGTCTAGTGAGGAATAATGGTACGTGAGTTTGGTGCTAGTCCTAACTCTACCCTAAGAGTTAAATTCCAAACAAAACTCTATAGATTAATACTTACACTAGGAGATTACCTCGGCCCTTGGCCAATACCTTAACCCGAGGTGGGCCCATGCCGCAGGTGGGCCACACAATTCTTACTTGTATTGAATTTGATAGTATTTTGCCTCCCTCTAATTATCTTAAAGGCTATGATTTGAGGAATAGAGAATTTCACTCTATAAATAATTATTTTTCGCATGGCTCATCTAACTCCATGGTAATTGGATGGGGATAAAACTCACTCAAAGCCCATGTCCGGGTGGTTCTCCACAAATTTGACCCACCCTCCTCTACTGGAACTCATTACTCATCCATATCTCTAGTATTTGATTATAGTTTCATTGATAGTATTTTTTTTATTTATCATGAGAAAATTTGCAAATGCTATTGGAGGAGATGAAATATGGTGAGATTAGTTATATCAAACGCATTCAAGAGTATGATGGAATACTGCATTCAAAGGAAAAAGTAATTTACATTACTTCCACTAGATTTGTGCATACTCGAGGAAGAATATAATAGTTTTTCCTCTTTGCACTTAGAATAGAAGGGCGTTAACCACAAAAAAGTAAAGTCCGGAAAAATCAATTATTGAGAACGGCCACTTACCTCATTGGTAAGTGACCGCAGTTATCACTTGGAAGCTAGGGTTTAAATCCTACTATGTCACCTCTTCTCACGTGTGCAGGATTTTTTTTTTTTGCTTCTGCAGGCTTCTTTCCCACTTGTGTAGGCCTTCTTTTTGTTTTTGGTGCGGGCTCTCTCTTGGATCTCAGCCCCCTTGGTGGAGTTACCCCAAAAAAGAAAAGGGAAAATCAAATCTTTTTACAAGAGACAAACGTGCCCCAAAAATTTTTAAAACCTAAAAGCTCGAGCAAAGTAATTTGGACGAGTCAGACTCAATACCCACTCGGTGAATTAGAAACCATTGTTTAAAAGCCGGACATAAGGTCATAGAGCCAAGTCTAGTGGGTCCCGTTGAGTACATTGTCCCCTCCTTAATTGCCTAGGCCAATGTCACACTAAATTGAATCAACTCGATAGGCAAAGGATTCTTTTTTTTTTCCTAGCCAAGCGGGCTGGGACACATATTTGTACAAATATCCGCTCCCATGAGAAGAGACTCCATCCTCAATCGAGCTAGGGCAAGTGTTGTTGAATTTTAGGGCACGTCTTGCAAAGGACATTGGAGCAGATTCCTTACCGGTTTTCCTCATAATCATGGAGGAATCCAGATTTGATAATCGTTCCCACTGTATAAGAAGATACCTCAAAATAGTCAAATGCCCTCACAGTCGAAGAGAAGCCAAGTCAGACCTCTCCCGATCGAATTCCAAAAATCTAAGCATACAGAGAAAAGGAGATGAACAGTGAATTATTGGTAACTTATTGGTTACTGACTGTTGCTTTGGATACCTTATGAGTCCAACAATCACAATCTAAATAGTTATAATCATGTTAAAAGGTCCAAAACGGCTATGTTGTCAAATTCCAGCTATTATTACCCTATAGATTTTGAGATATTTGCAAATATATATATATATATTCCAGATAATTAATACTGAGATCTAGAACTTTTGGTCCCTTTTTGAAAAACCCTAAAATTTTCAATCTCTTCAGAAGGCCTAAAATGGCTATGGAGTCAAATTTGGCATCTTGATTCATTATGAAGAGTGGAAAAATGGCAAAGTAGGCTTGACCGTTGACCATCCATAGTGAAAAGGGTCTCTGGTTTGCGCATGAACAATGTTTCAGGTGATCATACTGTGGTATTCAATTTTTTATTTGGAAACCTATCTTATGGTCCCACATTCACAATCCGAACCTTCCATCATGTTTAGAAGGTCCATAACAGCTGATAGATCAATTTTCAGCCAATGATTCCTCTTGTATTTTGAGATATTTACAAAAAGTCTACACCCTAAATTTGTTTTTTAGTTTTTATGGGGCCCATAATGAAATTACAAACTGTCCATCATCTCTACAAGGGTAAAAATAACCTGTGATCAAAATTTTAGGGCTTGATTCCTTATAGACTACAAAATAGTTATATAAAAAAATAAAAAATAAATAAAAGAAAAAAAACTTGTGACCAATGGATATAGCATATGTAAATCTACAGCTTCTTTGGTGTTTGCTAAACGTGGTGCGAGGTGAATCTTCTTTACTAGAAATCTTAGTGAGGACTCCAATTCCCAAACGTGCCCTTAAAGTTATGGTGTAGACTCAACTAAGTTAGTGACTAACTGAATCGAGTCAATTTGCCAAGGAGTCATCAGGGGCACAAGATCAGGTGTGTGTTGTGGCGAGGGGAGGCACTTTGATGACCCCTTTCATGTTATATGAAATGGAGAAGTTTACCGGAGGGGACATTATAGCCCTCTTGTCTTAGTAACCGGAATCGAAGAGCGACAGCCTTTAGATCATCATAATCAACATTGGCATCATATATATGTTCTAACGCATAGTTGATCTCCTTCTCAAAGTGATAGGCCACTCCAAGTCGTTGGATCTCATCAATCATGATCATTTCCTCAACTGATCCCTTGGCCCTGATAAGCATCTTCTTCACTTCCTCCTTCAACTCTCCAACCCTTCTAGTCCATGCATCTATTTTCTGTTCATATCCCATTGCAAATGATAAGAAATCGGTTAGTAAAAAACAATTTCTAGATTAGATAGATAAGAAAAATAATGACGTGAAAACATGTGGCTTTGGGGCTTATCACGGGGGCCCGCTAAATGCCACGTTCTATCATGGTTTTCGGTGGGATATTGGGAATATCTCATCCTAGATAGTGGTTAAGATTTTGAGTAAGAACTTGCTGGCATGATAATAGCAGGTGTAAAGTGTTTTTATTTTTATTTTAATAACAGTGTAAGGTTAAGATGGCTAAATCCAAGGGTGACTACTTTTTTTTGCTGAAAGGTAAATTTGTATTAGGAAAAAGAGGGAACACGGCAAAAGCCCCCCAAAAACAAGGAAAGTCCAGAAAGGGAAGGCTCACAAAAAAGGCCAACCCATAAGAACAAGACAACTAAAAATGAAAAAGGGAATATACAGAACAAAGGAGACAAAAACACAAAAAGGAAGACCGTACCACAGGAACAGTTGACGCTGCACACTACAGAAGGCTGCACTACAGCACAGGGAACCATCAAAAGACCACAGGAGAGCAGAATTTCTTGGCTCTGAGAACAAATCCTAGCACTACAGCGCAGCACAACAAACCAGCTCTGCTCAGCAATGCTGCTCTACACTACACAGCACTGCAGGGCTACAGAACGCCACACTGCTCAAAAAACAGAAAAGAACACTACTAAACTTCTGGGAAGCAGCAGAGCTCCACACTGCACAAAAGGGTGACTACTTAAAAAGAAGGATATGATTCAGTTACATCAAGATATGGATCATAGGATTTTAATCTCCTGCGTTCAATTCTTATCAGAACCATGGATCTGGACTGTTGTAGAGGTAGGACCACACTAGAAAATCACCTGCCGCAGATGCGGATATATGGTTCTCATTAATTAGAACCATGTGCGAGAGAATCATTTCTATGCATCATATCCAAATAATTTAGAAAATCATTTCTATGCATCATATCCAGATAATTCACTTTTATATGTAAAGTTCTAGGGTGGGTGTGTGCAACCCCAAATTCCATAGAAGCGGAAACACACTTTCCATTTTGTATGCCATAATAGAAAAAAATATTGGAAGTGAGGATTGTATTTCATTGTGAGATAGGAAAACAGAGTCGGACGAGCTCCCTAAAATTCATTTCTGCAGAAGAGAAAATGGTGGCATTATACAAACAAACCCTTTATTTACATATATATATATAGCTACAATTTAACTGGTAAGAGGCGTGAGTATGTAAGTTAAAAGTGCTTGAGCTCGAGATCCCAATGCAAAAACAAGATGATGGACCCTTAATATATGAGTTTAAATTGGCTTGACCCTGCATTCTATAACTTGCCATGTGAAAGTCAAATGCGGTGGGCTTGATCAGCTTTATTAAGCTCGTCAAGCTTGAGAGTGAGGGATCCTGCATTTCTATAACTTTCCATGCAAAAGTCAATTTATCTGGGACCTGTATCAGCTTTATTAATTATACAAACCTTCTTCCCATGGGGTCATAATCATATGCCAAATAATAATCTCATTTGTTATAGTACTTTGCCCTATTAATAATAGTAGCAACATTATGTACACCCATTTTGTATCCCACTCGTTATTGAATGGATCATTTTTTATCCCCTTGAAAATGAAATCTACTTTTAACTCAATTGAGAATGGTTAGCAAGTGAATGAAAGTGCCCTCTTTTGCTTTTACCTTCGCCGCATATGGATATGGCCGTAAAATCAAAGCTTTTGGATGTGGTATGATGCAAATGCTTTTCTTATTTAAAAACATTTGAATATTAAAAAATTTATTTTTTTAAGGTTCTATTGGAAAGATTCCCTTGAAATTTGTAAAAAAAAAAAACTCAAATTTTAATATTCATTCTTGATCCCATCTCAAATGATGATAGATGCTAGCACTAAGCGTACGTGCCTCCAAATGAGGTCCCCACTTCCATAGATTTGCATAAAAGCATTATCTTTCTTATCTATTTTATCTAATAAATATTTTTTGCTAACTAACCTTTTTTTTATTGGCAATGTGATGTGAATAGAAAATAGATGCATGGACAGAAAATTCCGTCCATCTTTTTCAAGAAAAAGTAAAAAAGCAATTCCCTTTCTCTACTAAAAGACAAAAAAACTTTATTTTTCTACACAAAAGTAAAAAAGATTTCATACCAAACAACTAAAAATAAAATATCATCATAACCCTATTATATTTTATTCTCTCTTGATTTACTGCTTCATTGCACTTTATTTTACATGTAAAATTACGAAACGGGCCCCATACCGTCAATTTTACATGGAAAATTGTTTTCATCACCATATCCATATGTGGCCAATGTAGGGTACTTCTTTAATTATGGATGATTTCATGTACCTCTCCTTGATTCATGCCACTAATTTCCCACACCTCAATGACTATGTACTTGTCCATACTTTTTTACTTAGAGTCATATAAATCATTTAATTGATGAACCCCGAGGGGTATAGCTCAGTTGGTCTAGGAGCATAGTTTGCTTTCGGAGGTTGAGGGTTTGAAGCTGTGCTACCGCATTAGTAGCAGGGGATTTATCCGGCTTCCCCTGAATTCGAAGGGATTAGTCCGGTCCAAAGGGCTGTAACACCCTCCGTTATAAAATAAATAGATAAATCATTGAATTGATCAAATAAAAAAAAAAGCTGATTCTCTCTTTAGTTTTCCTTTAATCATTTTAATCGCATAGAATAAAAGTGGAGTCTGTCTCTTTAGGAGAAGGTCTATGATATAAAGGCCTGGATGAAATAAAGACAAACCACATGAGACATGAGAAGGAGAAGATCATGATCGTGGGATCATTCTTCCGAACCAAGGACGTGTATAATTACCTTATGATCTTCGGTGTGAGAAATGAAGAAATCCCCCCAAAGAGACGGGTGAAATGGTGATGGACGGTCAGCACCATCTTTCTTTCTATTTAGAGTTAGGGGATGGACAACAGAAGAAAGAGGAGAGTTGCTTAAGGAAGCCATACTACAACAGAGTCTTGTGTAAGAAAAAACTGTTTTACAGTGTGTTCCAATCTAGGCATTGCATGGATGGCTATTTATAAGGAATTTCGAAGGGTTATTTTGCCGCCAACAATCATGTGGCTTCGACTATACGGTTGTTTTTTTTTCCTAGAAGTTAAAATTTTGATTCCTCGTACGTCGACTTCGAAGGAAAACATGTTTCCTAAGGAAAAGCGAACTGAAGATACCATGAATCACGACTTACAATATTTTTTTTTCTCTCGTTGCACCATCACCTTCACCTGCACCTACACCCACCTACTACACCCTATTACAATATTTTTTTTTCTCTCACTGCACCCTCACCTTCACCTACACCACCTACTACACCCTGCACTACACCCAACCAACCAAACACCAGCACCTCCCTCATCCTTCCCCTCTTCCCTTCTTTTCTTTCTCCCTCTCACTTCTCACTCTCTCCCTCTCTCCCCCTGGCCTGCGCACCCACACCAGCCTACTGCCCACGCTCCTCCTCCTCCCTCTATTTCCTTCCTCCTTTCCTTTTCTCCATCCTTTGCTCTCCATCCTTCCTTTCTCTCCCACGCCCTGCCCAGCCCACTGTGCAGGCTCCCATCACCTCCTCCTCACTTTCTATTATCCCTTCACACACTTTCCTTGCACAACCCACACGCTGGTCATATCACTTGCTAAGGCCCAATTTTACACAGTTGGAAATTCTAATTTCCCCACAAAAGTTGGATGAATACACATTCCTTGGGGAGAACTATCATAAAGCAACTTAAACTTATCGTATGACCTTTAAAACTTCTTTGAATTCCAAAATTTGGAATGATTGTGGGAGATCAACATTTTAAGAATTTCACAAGAAGAACCAGGTGATGGTAGTTTGGAGGTTTTGAAATTCTTCCACCATGAATTCTATGTGGGGACCATCCCAGGAACCAACCCTTATTTCGGCTTCGGAAAAGTGGTCTCGGCCTCGGACGTAGATTCCGTACCGCCTCGGCTTCGGTACATCCTGCTGATGCCGGAAAGGGGTAACCAGTTCGGCCGTGCCACCCCATTCGGTCTCGGCTATGCGGAGTTATGCAAGCGTATCCACTGGCCACATCCCCATCAAAACAAGGCCCAAGAAAGGGATTCGATGGGACCTCAGCCGCCAACAGATCAGGGCGAGATCAGGCCCAATGTGACTGGCATTAAATGCAGTATAGGCTGATCGGACCCTCATTAAATGCAATGAGGGCTGTGATGGACCCTCATTAATGACTCTATGGGCTGACGAGACCCTAGTCACATCATAAGGCCCACTGGCACAGGCACCAAAACTATTCCTTATATAAGGCATGAGACAGACCAAGAGAAAGGTAAGCATTCATCTACATGCAACCAGACTCTTCTTCCTTCTTCTCCGATCAACAGCTAACTTAAGCATCGGAGAGCCCTGTGCTGCCCACAGCCAGGGTCCTCTGACCGCTCTATTCTCCCCTTTCAGGTTCACTAGATCGCAGCTACTTCTTCGGTACTTTGAGTAAGTCCTTGAAGGCATCCTAATATTGTGAGTATATTTATTGCACTTACAAATTCTACCAATTCTAGCAACCAAAAAATCCCTAATAATGATCATATTGTGGGACCAGATTATTATTAGTTATTCAAATAGGAATTAAAGTGATAGAGTCATTCTCCAATATGCCAAAATCTAATGCCTATAACTATAACTATATTGTTTATAATTATCACTTAAGCCAAGTTTCTGTTTGGCAATAGGATGGAGTAACTCTTTGATTCTTGAAATCTCCTGCTTTAATGAAGAGATAAACCAGCGTAGAGGTAAAATGTTTCTCATGTCAAAAATAATTCCAACACAACTCATGTAGCTTTAGGGTCAGTTTGGTACTAGAATTAAGAGGAATTTTGAGACAAGAATTAAGGTTTTTAGCATATGAGACAGGTCTGGATCTGGGTCCGGGTTTAGATAGAGAATGATATTAAAAATATATGATTTTTAAGAGAAATTTTTTAAAATTGAAGTAATATGTCGGGTATCGGGTACACTAGTCCGAACTAAGGTGGAACCGAACCTGGAACCATTTATTTATCGGGGCCTAAATAAGGACCCAAACCCAGATTTTAGCGGGTCGGAACCTCCGGGTAATCGGAGAATCGGGAACCCATTTACATCCCTACCAATATCCCACTATATCCCACCTAAAATCATGATAGAACGTGGCATTTAGCGGGCCCCGCAATAAGCCCCACAACCACATGTTTTCACGTCATTATTTTTCTTATCTATCTAATCTAGAATTAGTTTTTTTGCTAACTGATTTCTTATAATCTACAATGGGATATATATGAACAGAAAATAGATGCATGGACTAGAAGGGTTGGAGAGTTAAAGGAGGAAGTGAAGAAGATGCTTATCCGGGCCAAGGGCTCAGTTGAAGAAATTATCAAGATTGATGAGATCCAACAACTTGGAGTGGCCTATCACTTTGATAAGGAGATCAATGATGCGTTGGAACATATAAATGATGCCAATGTTGATTATGAAGATCTAAAGACTGTTGCTCTTCGATTCCGATTACTAAGAGATCAGAGGGCTATAATGTCTCCTCTGGTGAACTTTCTCCACTGAGTGACTTGCTTTTCACTATTTATTTATTTTTAATTGTAACGATAGAATTCATTAAGAGGGAAAAGAATACCAAAGCTCACAATACAGAAGAAAAAAGATACTGAGAAGGTGAAAAGAGATGCACCATTGATCTCCAACTCAAATTGCATGATCACACCTATCCGAGGGCACAGCAAAGCTATCAACCCCTTACTTGGCTAATGCATTTACCTTGGAATTGGCAAATCTAACCTAATGATGGAAGGTGACATTGGTAGTAGCCAATAAGTCCCTAATTTCATTAAAGTGGAATTGAGATTTTCAAGGATTAGACTTCCGATTGGATACCTATGCAATCGCATTAGAAGAGTCGTTTTCCATAACTAGAGACCCAATGAATCTTCTTGAAAAAACCCTGAGACCTTCCAGAATAACCAGCACCTCTGCTTCTTTAGAATTGCAGACACCAACATGATGGGAAAACATAAGAATCACTTCACCTCCTCTATTTTTTTTGGACCCGGCTTACCCCTTGAAACACCATCCACGTTAAACTTCGTAACCCCCATGAGAGGGCGGGCAGCAAGGAACAAAAGTCCTCTCCTTAACAGGGCCACATCCCATACAAGAACCATAACTAGAGATAATATCATCTAAGGAAAAGTTGGAGGATTCCTTTCTAATCAATGCTCATTTTGTAATTCTAAAGGTGACTTTATCACTTAAATAAGTTGCTAAGGAAGAAGAACTTTTAAAGATCATAACTTTTCACTAGTTTGATTCTTCTGTGCGAACTGAATCGGCTCAAATATGAGTCATCCAATCCAATTAGTAGGGAGAAGTCTAAATCATAATTTCAAAACTTGTATGGGGTGGCCTTGACTCGACTCCATTGAGTTGAGTTGATAGAGTATCTGAGTAGACTAAGCTCGAAGTTCTTGGCCCAATGACCTTCCAAGTTGAGCCAAGCTTCTACGTTGTTAAATTATAGTCTAATAAGTTCAATTGGGTATTTGGTTGTGGGTTCGAAACTGCACTACCCACACCGGAGCCATAGGGAATTTAACCAGCTCCTCCTAGGCCCGAAGGGATTATTCTGGCTTTTGTCCTTCATTTGATTTAGATCTCCACTACTCGAAGCCCGAAAATGGCCCTTTCCAATCTAATATAACTTTCTATTTGATTTTTTTTTCTTTTTTTTATTTTCTGAATTGCAAATTGAATTAAAGGAAAGGGGGAAAAAACAGCCCAAGGAGGCAAAACAGAGACAAGAAAAAACACCAAAGAGAAAAAAATAGAGCTCTTTCTCATATTAGGATAGAGCTGATTACAGAGAATGAAGAATGAGTCTAAAGTGGCACTAGAAAAAAAAGAATTCATTCTACTTAGAGAGAAAGAAGCATCCTCCAAAAAGAAGTAGATAACTGAGTCTAGAGAAGGGATTTTATTGTTGAAGACAGCCTGATTCTTGACCTTCCAAATGCTGAAAATGGCAATGATGAAGAGGGCACTCAGACCCTTCTTGGCTCTAGAACAGGAGTTGGCAGAGAAGGACACCCATTTGGAGGACACAGAGTTGCAGGGGAGAAACCGGAACTTCCCTTTAACCTCAAGCCTGGCCCAGAAGGACGAGGCGAAGGGGTAGAGGAAGAACATATAGTATGCTGACTCTTGGTGAGTGCCACAGAGATAGCAAGAAGAAGCTAAATGAAACCGGAACAACTCTATTTGAGTTGTTGTCTTCATTTGAATAACCCAATGTGACATGGTTGGTTGAATGTCGAATTTTGGCTTGACCGTTTTAGGTAACTGAAATCATGAATTTTTTTATCATGAACCGGATGTATTGAACAAGTTTAAAGACAAAGAAGGCAACTTCTAGAAAGGTTTAAGTGGTGATGTGAAGGGACTGTTAAGCCTGTATGAAGTGGCATTTTATGGCACTCATGGAGAAGATATATTGGATGAAGCCATCTCTTTAACAAATTAAAGCACATCTTTCGTCTCTAATAACTCAACTTGATGGTCCTCTTGGGGCACAAGTTGGCCATGCTCTTGAGCTACCTATGCGCAAGCGCATTGCAAAATTCTTAAAAATAATAATAGTGGAGTCGTCTTTTATAGTTTTAATTATTATAATAATTTACGATATCTTTGTTTCAGCCCGGACTCAGCACTAACGTTTGTCGCTAGTTATATATTTTAAAGCAAACGGGAAGAAGGGCTATGAGGGATGCCACGTCAACACCCATAATTTCTCATTTCAAATAAATACTTATAAAATCACATAGAGCTTTGAGGTTAATGTGGGCCACTACACTCCCCCGCTCCCCCTCCCCCCCCCCCCCCCCCCCCCCCCCCCCAACTAAAATCTCAACCCAAATATATCTCCTCAAATCCCTTCCCTTAATCATATGAATAGTTATAATCTTAAATCTAGATCACTCCCATTTTAAAGTAAAACTTCATGATGTCTCTGTTGAAGGTTATGGGTTTCTTCTCCCTCTATGTCAGCACTAGTAAAAGCTGAAGGCATGTCCATTTTTGCTATTATTTGCCCTATCTTTATGTATTTAGCTCTCCTTAGGTGAAAGCTTTCTTTTCTTTTCTTTTCTTTTTTTTCACTTTCTTTCTATATTAGCTAGGCTCCTCCTTATTGAGTCCTCAGATGTTTTGTCATTATGGTTGATTTTCTCAGCCCATATTTCCTTTTGCTTTTAATACAATTTACCTTAAAGCAAAGCAAAAAAAAAGAATCCCATTCCCCGTATCAGTACATGCCACGCACTAATGACTATGGTTTACCTCTCTTATTAATGACTTCTAGAAGCCGTATAAAGTACCTTTATAGCTAAGCCGATACCAAGGACGTCTTTTCTGTTTCTTAACCTGTTCATATTTTTTTATATAAACTTCTTTTCTCATGCGTGTGATTTTTTTTATGCCTGTAGCTCAATCTTATTTAAATTTTATATATGTAAACTCTTTTTCAATTTATCATCATTGCTAAGAAATCAATGTGTTATTCCTACATTCACATATATATTGATCAAATAAAAGTACGTTAATGGAATGATCTATCTTAAACTGTTTAGGACAAAACTTGTTAGGTAAAACAAAAGTATCCCACCATAGATACTTTTCGTTTTTGTGAAGATAACAGTACGTATTACTGGACCATCATTTTCTGAAATAAGTTAAAATAAAAAATATATATTCATGTGCATGCATGTATGTATGTATGTTCAAGGGGAAGCAGTTGGCACTCCGTTTTTCGAAAATGGATTTCATTCTATGTTTAATAAATCCACAATAAAAACCCATTTACTGCTGAGAAGACATACAGATATTTATTGATATAGAAATATGGTTACATAGGATTCCATTGTGGATAACTTGCCGTGGACTAACTAATAAGTATATCTTGGGTGATTATATAGAGGATGAGACATGAATGAAGTAGGAGTAACATGGGTAAGATTTGTATTGAAGACCTATTTTAAACTTCCATTTACTTGGCTCAAATAATCACATTCAAAGAATAAATCCAGGATGAAGCTTATTGGTGTATGTTACTTGTAGATGTAGTGGTGATAAATTTAAAACAATAGATCGAGTTAATGGAAAAAACTTGAAAAGGCACTTTTTACTCGGAGATTTTTTTTTTCTTTTCATTGAATATACATAGAAATTAATGGTCAAATGAGATTTTCAAGCAAGGGTTATTAAAGAGCCGATTAACTATGAAACTTATTTTTTTTTGTTAATTAATTCATATATTATATATTCATTTGAGTTTAGTTTTATTGTAAAATGGTTGTCATAGAAAATTAATGACTATAGAGGAAATCATATAAAATAGTTATTTCAAAAGTTTGATCATCTATGCTTAAAGTACAATGCATAAGTATGAAAATAATAACAATAGTATTTATAGGGGTCAATATTCTAAAAATATAGTTATTTTTATAAATACCTCGTAGATAAATTCCAACTCACCGTCAATATTCCAAAGTGGGGCGCCGGGTCCCTTTCTCGTTAACTAATTTTAAGTTTTTGTTGATAACTATTAACAAAAAGACGCTTTGTGGTGTAATGGTTGGGTTATTTATTTGAAATCCATATTGTCTTGAGTTCGAGTCTCGACACAAACCAAATTAATTTTTATCATGTCATTAAAAATGCACGGGTCAGGTTGGGTCTAAAAAGTGTGCTTCATCTCTTGACCCGTCGTCCTAAATTACCCCGATCCGGCCCGTTTGCTAGGGTCAAACTAAATTAAATTGATCTTCATATATAATAATTAGACATGATTTCAATGGATTTGGGTAGGAAATTAGGATTGTAAATGGGTATCTGATTCTCCTATTATCCAGAAGGTTTCGATTCAATAAAAACTAGATCCGACTATTTTCTTTTTGGCCCGATTACCAGAACGGGTCTAAATGAAAATGGGTCCCCCGCACCGGCGAAGAGAAGAGGGGTGAGTCCAAAAGGGGCGATTTCTTTATTTCTCTAGAATAATAAATTTAAAAGTTATTATCGATGGCCTCAATAAATTTTTTTTATTCTACCCATTGTTAATGAACTATTGCTTGTCCTTTTTGGAAGAAAATCCCGACTCGCCACTAGGTCCCCGATTCTTTAATTATCCGAATGTTTCGATCCATTAAAAGCCAAGTTTGGATTATTATTTTAGTCCCAATAAGTAAATGAGTCCGAGTCTATTTTTTGGACCCATGACCAAAATGGGTCCAGTCCGATTCTACCTTAGTTCTCACCCGTGGACCAGTGACCTAAAATATTATCTCAATTTTCGAGAATATCTCTTAAAATTTAGGTTTTTTTTTTCCATATTATTCTCTGCCAAGACCCACATTCGAACCTAGACCCGTCCATATACGGTTCCATTTCAATCTTTTTCATTAATGATTTCGGTTCCAAAACCAAAAAACCGGTTCTACATCCTTATTAATGGTTATGGATCCATCCATATATGGTTCCGTTTCAATCTTTTTCATCAATGATTTCGGTCCAAAACCAAGAAACCAGTTCTACCTCCTTATTAATGGTTCTGGTTTCAGGTCCACCATGGACCCAGGCTGAAACTGACCCTCTTACATCCATATTTTTGGGGAAAATGTTAAAAAAATGGTTGACAAGAGTAAAGCGACTCTGGTAACATTATTTATATTTTAGTCATGAAATTGGGAAACCCATATTTAATGAGAACCAGTATGTCAAAACCTCTTAATAATCTTGCATAGGAAAGACAACCTTGTTGGCCATCTTATTTTATGTTCTGTCAAACTTGGTTAACAAAATTGAGGTATTGATGAAGCGCATGGAGAAAAAAAAGTTTGTGTATATAACCCCAACAACATAGTTGAAACAAGGCTTTGATGATGAGATGGTTGGATGAAGTTTGTGGGTCACTAACCTCATTGGGTGTGGAGCTATAGTTTTTCTTTTATCTTACTTTTCCTTTGACCTTCTAGCTTTATATTTTGGTAATGAGAAATTATAGGTTCTTAATCAGCGGAATATGCGAAAAAAAAAAAAAGTCTGGCCCTCCCTCCTCCTTAAATGTGGGTTCCATGGAAACTAGCCAGACCAAAATATATAATTGTCCAAAAATTATAGAAAGCTGAGCCTATAATTATAGGGTGTGATGGGCCTCATTATGGATGATTGTCCAAAAAGTTTTGGGGTAAGGAAGTAAAGAGAGACTTTTCCATTAGTGGTGAAGAGAGAGATGGAAAGCATGGACTACATAAAATTCCATAGAAGACCAATGAATGGATGCTTGACTTTTCAGTCTGGAAGATTTTTTGGGACATCATCCAAAGCTGAGCCGATCACTATGGTCTGGCATGGATCATCAGTCCATAATATGTCCTGCACTAACAGGATAGTGAAGCCAAAGTAGAATGTACATTTACAATGTTGCATGTTAATCTCTCTCAGCTGTTATTCTTGTATTGCTGGTTCTATTTATCATCATTTGTTGTGTTTCAGCAGCTTGTCTGCAAAATCATTGTAGTGGTTCTTACTTCTGTACCCCCAACTTTAAATCTAAGAGTTGGTATGGCTGCTGCATTTGATTCCTCTCAAAGGAATGGAAACATAACCTGTTATAAATTCTCCCACTGGAAGTATTTGTTTAAATATACCTCATAGACTGTGGTGCACTTAAAAGAAATTTCTACTTTTCATCCACACCACAATCTGATGGCTGTCCTATCTCCAATTGGAATGAAATTCCTCAGCCCAGGGTCAGTAAATAAAGATGAGGAGATTTGAGCGGCTTGGCTTCTGGGAGGAGACCACAAGGAAATCTCTGCAGTTCGCCCGCAGAGGATTCTGATTCCTAGGCCTGCCCTGTGGGACTAAGAAATCACCCAAAGGGGAAAGCCTGGATTTTGACAGGTTGGTCTGCATGGCCTGATGGGCAGGCCCGGCCTGGCCCATTGCCAGCCACATGTTCTTTTATTATTATAGGAGTTCTTTTTAAGTTCTCAAGGTTAAACAAGAGAATGTCTTGATTGGAGGACTAGCACCTTTGTCCATTTATCCAAACAGTTATTCACATGCTAATGATCATGTAATGATGAGAGCTAAGGACAAGAACTATGAGACATGTTGGTGTTGGCAGATCACATCAGTCACGGGAAGACCTTAACTTTGATTATTCCTTCCATCCTATCCTTTTTCTCCTTCCATGAATCCAGCATCACCTCTTGCTGTATATTTTAAAATAATTCTCTCTCAAGTCCCTAACAGAATCCACATTAAGCTTCCTCAATCAATCTTATTGTGTAGGGCAATTCTTAATGCGCAAGTTATGCGAAAGCCAGCAATAACGCCAGCTCTTGTGCTCTATTTCAGCTACGTGAGTCTCGGCTTGAACGCTGGTGCGCTTGCAAAGACTAGAACTAATCGCCACGGTTTCGGCCACATGCCTCGTCAAACAAGTTACGCATCTCAGCTACAGCCGAGGTGACGAGCCACGTCTCACCTAAGGACACGTGGCAGGATGCAGGCATGCGGTGATGGGATAGGTACACAATCCCAGTCGTCCACCCTCATCGAATTTCTGATAGAGCCACATCCAGTTGCTGCAGCCATATCAGGACAGGGCCCAAGAAGGGATCCGATGGGACCTTAGCGGCTAACAGGTCAAGGCGAGATCAGGCCCAATGTGACTAGCATTCAATGCAGTATGGGCTGATCAGACCATCATTAAATGCAACGTGGGCTATGATGGATCCTCATTAATTACTCTATGGGCTAATGAGACCCTAGCAGTCAAATCATTAGGCCCACTAATAGGCACCTAGGACTTCTCTCATATTAAGGGAAATACCACCAAAAAACCAGGTACGCACACATGCATGCAACTTCCTAGTCGTTACTCTGCCTCTTTTCTTCTCCGACCTTGGTCCCGGCACTAACTTAGGCATCGGATAGCCCTACGCTGCCCACAGCCAAGGTCCTTTGATCGTTCTTTCTTTCCTTTCAGGTCACTGAAGCGGATAGCTCTCCATAGTCGATTAGATAAGTCCTCAAAGGCTCCCCTTAATCTTGTGAGTTATATTTTCTGCACTTACACTTATCACCTGATTTTACATCATATAAGATACATCTGATTACCCATTAATACATATGAAAGATCCTATATATCTATCCATTTGTCTAACTATTCTAAAGAAGAAAAAGTTTGTGTTGAGGTTACCTTTCTTATGGACATGCCGTGTGATGTAGTGTTACTTTTTAATACTTTACAAAAACTTTAGGAGTAGTAGTTGAGAAATGATCACGGTGCCATTAGGATTTTAGGTATGTTAGAATTGCAAATGCATACTACTAGGCTTACCAAGCAAAAAGAAAGAAAAAAAGTACTAAGCTTAAGGTGCATTTGGCATTTCTTCTGTGGTTTTCTTTAGAAAGTGTACTTGATTAAACCGGTAAGGATGAACAGTCAATGGCCTTTTGTCCAATCTAATCAACAACGACACCCCTTTATTTCTGGTAACATGACTCAAAACTCAAAACCTTGTGATTGGGACAATGTACACCTGCCAACTATGCTATGAGCTTGTCTACAAAGAAGAAAAAAAAAAGGAGGAGATAAGCTCTGTCATGATACCTTTTTATCAATATATTCCCCTATGATTGGTATGTATTCAAGTGGGTCATGAGCATGTCTGATATGTGTGCCAATTATATATTTTAGCCGATGGCCTATTGAAGAACAGTGACCTTCAGTTTTCCCCCTATGATAGAAAGTAGTCCCTCATCCTCAGAGATAACAAATCTCCTCATGTTGCAGAATTTTGATGGTCTTCACCCCCCACTGATCAATTTCTTTACATCCCCTCCACATTCCTGTTAAACCATGCCTAGTGCTAAATGTTTCACCTGACTGTGAATAAAGGGGAGACTATTAAAATTTGATTCAATTGAACATGTGTTAAAAGGTGGTAACAGAATGGGTTTCTAAACTTATCTACTTCAATTTCTGCCCATCTAAAAAACAAATACTATGGTACCCCAAGTCATGGGTTGACTCAATTTCTTGAGCATAAATGGAATGCCATGAGCCAATATCGTATCATGCCATGAAACTAATAATAGAAAAGAAAAGAAAGGAAATGAAGAAGAGGGCGGCTGCATATACCTCCTTCAAACTCAAATATAGAGGGGCTCATTTATCAGTGATTATGGTCTTGTCTTGATTGGATGGTGAAAAGGTTCACCATTACTAAAGATACTCAAGTAACCTGGGTTTTTCTTTTCTTCTGCCAAATTAAAGTCAATCATTTCAGGTTAATAGCCAGTAGGGTTCTACAAGAGAGGGCAAGAAGAAAACAAGATCTGCCCCACCACAGCTTCCAATGGCTGCAGGTAAGAAATGTCCATAAGTCCAAATGGGACATTCACCATTTTCCCATTAATGGTTTCTATCATAGAATAATCAATATGCATGCACTTTAGTTATGATAAAGCAAAAGAGTGCTAACTTGTAACATCTATAGCTTAGTGGTTCAATTAGATGTGAATAAAATATCCAAAAGGGTAGGTCTTATGGTAACTTGAAGATTATATTTTTTGTTCACTCTTGTGCATGAGATAGAGATGTTTATCAACTATGTTAGAGAAAATCAGCAGGAGTTGTGGATGATGATAGCTAAACTCCTGTTGATAACTTCAAATACAGCATAAAAAATTCAAGTGAGATTCTCAAACAAGTCATCCTCAGTGATCAGTTTCAGCTTCTGGGTTTACCTCTCATCTTCCCATTCTAAAAACCCAAATCAAGTGAAAAAGAAGCAACATGCTAGTAAAGTTGTTTTTTGCAAGAAGTGTATAAATGGTCTAAATTGGCACTTTGGCAGAGCACATGCATAATTCATCTTTATTCACTATAGGTGCACTAAGACACCTAGTCTGTACTTTTCAGTCAAGGGCCACCTCACATATGGACAGCTAGAAATGAATTTTGGGTTACAACCCTTCAAAAGGCAGGTCCAGATTGGCAGGCCTGTGTCATTGATTGGACCATAGGAGGTTCATATAATTCACATTGATCAGACCATAGAAAGTCCATATGGTTCAGTGTACACATATGCATATCATCATTGTCAAAACCCATCAGGTAAAGGCCCAACTGCTACATCATTTAATCCAAGGAGGAAAAAAAAAAAAGAAGCCACGAAGTAAGCTTAAAGGCAATTTGTTTTATTATTAATTCAAGAAAAAGAGTCCTTCCTGTCAATTGTTATTGTACTTCAGACAGGTATCAGATTCTTCCATTTGTCAGCATCCCATGAAAGTACTTTTCCCACATTCCCTTCAAAATCCTACCAACAGGAAAAAGGTGTAGGTATTTGCACTTCACTTCAATAAGAAGGAAAGCTTCTTAAGTGATCATGTGAGTTGTTGCCGAATACTCTTTGCTTTTCCCATCAGAATAAACCAATGCCAAAACTTCAAAACTCAAGGACCATTAGCCCCAACATTAATTTTATAGAAATTTCAATTTCTCAGTGGCCACAGTGTAGTAATCAGCTTCTTCTGTAACACCAACATTCCTTGAGACTTTTTTCTTTGGCTCACTTAGTCCAGTATCAACACTTTGAAGATTCCGCACAGATAATCAGTCTCCCATTCTCTCTCCACCTTTGCTTATATATACCACCACAACTACCAGCAATGACACAACAATACCAACAACAGCCATGGAGAATTTCCATGTCTTTTTTATTTCAATCCTCCTCCTTTTCTTCATTCTGCCAACCACTTCTGCTCAACTAAGGAAAAATTACTATAGTAACATCTGCCCGGATGTCGAATCCATTGTCCGCAATGCAGTCACTCAGAAGTTCCAGCAGACATTCGTGACCGCTCCCGCAACTCTTAGACTCTTCTTCCATGACTGTTTTGTCCGGGTTCGTTCATTTTTCTTCAAGTAGATGATAATTTAGTCCTTATAGATGTTGTTAGCAATGCTAATTGATAAGCTTACTTTTTATGATAACATACTGCAGGGGTGTGATGCCTCAGTGCTGCTTGCTTCCCCAAATTCCAAGGCGGAGAAGGATAGCCCTGATGATATATCACTTGCAGGAGATGGGTTTGATACAGTGATCAAAGCCAAAGCTGCCATTGATAGGGATGTAAGGTGTCAAAATAAGGTTTCTTGTGCTGATATATTGGCCATGGCCACTAGAGATGTGGTAGACTTGGTAAATAAAACTTCCCCCTGTCATTTTTCTTCTTTACACGTTTTCGTTTAATATCGAAGGATAGAGAAAGAAACCCATTAGCTAACATTGATCCTTTGAGGTAGTATGACTTTTCTCTGATGATTATTGACAGATTTTTACTGTAGTACTTTATCTGTATTATTACTCACCGGTACAAACTTTAGCTGTGACCAGAAATTCCTAAACTGCTGATAGTACGCTCATTTTTCCCTGCTTGAATAACATAAATCATGACATCATCTTCGTTGTTTGCAGGCTGGTGGACCATTTTACCAGGTTGAGTTGGGGAGACTTGATGGAAGAATATCTACTAAACGTAGTGTCAGACATCATCTTCCCCAACCCACATTCAATTTAGACCAGCTCAATGCCATGTTTGCTTCGCATGGCCTCTCACAAACGGATATGATAGCGCTATCGGGTACTGACAAAATCAGATATCCACCTCCTTTTAGCTGATGATATTTGTTAGAACATTTCAACCCATTTGTCTAAAAGATGTATGTTTTCTACCTCAAATACATGTTCTAGGTGCACATACAATTGGATTCTCTCATTGTCGCCGATTTGCAAAGAGAATTTACTACTTCAGACGTGGCAGATCGATTGACCCGACGCTTGATCAGAACTATGCGAGGCAGCTGCGGCAGATGTGCCCAATAAATGTTGACCCAAGAATTGCCATAAACATGGATCCCACAACACCTCAGAGGTTTGACAATGCATACTTCAAAAACCTACAGAGAGGGATGGGACTGTTTACCTCTGATCAGTCCTTGTTCACGGATGTGAGGTCGCGAAATACAGTGAATCTTTTTGCTGAGAACAACACAGCCTTCCATCATGCATTTGTGGATGCAATTACAAAGCTTGGGAGGGTGGGAGTCAAGACTGGGAATCAAGGCGAGATCCGACGTGATTGCACCTTTGTGAATTAGAACAGAGCATAGAGGCCTATTGTTCATCTTGGTTTTTGTTTTTCCTACTGATCTTAATTCTATTTGGTTCATCATTTTTTCTTTCTAAAGTCCTTCAATTTCTTGTAGTGGTGTTTTCCCTGTATGATAGTGTGGTTAATAAGAGATGATATTTAGACTTGCTTCCATAAATTTTGATTAAAAATCCAAATAAAAACTCAGTGCTAATCTAAAATGAATGGTGACAAAAGGTTTAGGGAAGAAGAGTGAATCATACTATTGTAAAGTTTTTAAGGATGTGTAACATTTGGGACCTGTGATGGATGTATTTGATCAATTTTTTGTTTTTCTTTTTTATTGTAACATGACTCGAACCCACAACCTTTGTGATTGCGGCTCTGAGCACCTTCCAACTGTGCTACAGGTTCTTGTAATGGATATATGTATGTTTCTGTCTTGTGGGCTTGGGAGGCAAATGCTGAGGCTGATTCACTTGAAAAAGAGAGGAATCTAGATGCAAAGCCTAGTGATTGGTTCTTCTCTTTACTTACAATTTTTCCATACAGCATCAGCTCAACAGGCTGTTTTCAGCCAAGTAATTGGTTCTTTTCTGGACTAATAAATTTTCTGTACACCATCAATTTGACAGGGGCTGTTTTTCTGATTCTGTTCTATTTCTGAATTCTGTCACTTGTAAATGCCTTTTTTTTCCTTTTAATTGAATTTCAGTCACTTTAATTAAATAAAATGGGCTCATGGATATTAGAAAATAGAAAGCTAAGCCACACTTGTCTTGCAATTATTTCAAGTTCGTAGATCTAAATATTTCTTTACATTTTTCCACCAAAATTGACAGAGTCTCCAATCCATCCCTGGGTCATTGCCCTTCCTATGACAAGCTAATATTTTCTGAAAATGTGCTTCCAATATAGAAAAATTATTTTCATTGAAAGCTCAAACAGATAAAGCGCTTTAGGAGAGTTTTCCACTTTTCTAGACCGCTATGGTTTGATCCCAACTTATTGCATTAGGTTCTCTATATTCTATTTTGACAATGCTCATGGTATTTATCTACCAGCTGAGGTAACATGCCTGTATCTGTCAGTGTTTTAAGAAGACAAAAATCATATGATTTTTTCTGTTTATTTGTGCCTATATCTTGCATCATATTTGTGTATTGTAATTTTATACCTTATTTTGGAGTAGATATTTTCCTCCAATGTATTTTTTTGGTAAAATCATTGTAACTGCATCTTAGATATAGTTGGGAGCAAACCACATGGAAGTCTTTGTTAGAATACAAATTCTGACAATATGCTTACTTAAAAATGCTTGAGTTCTTTCTGCATTTCCTACTCATACCATACAAGAGTGAAGAAAGCAATCTGCAAAGAAATGTGGTTTCTCCAGCTGTTTCTTCTAGCACCTCAGATAAGCTTTGGTACCTGGAGATGCTAAAGTTTCTTTAATAAGTCAAGCCTTTTACAAAAGCACAAGCTCAAGCACTGGTGAGAGAAAAAGGAATCCACAACTGAGAATATTGTATGACTTAAAAACTTTAAAAAGTTGCTAGAAGCTGAATAGATGTCCATAAGATTAAAGGTGTGAATAAAACTATGTCGTAGTACATTCACAATTGTCCATAACTATATGATGTAACCTCAATGGGACTTAAAAGGTCCGTACTTTTGGGTGGAAGAATCCACAAGAGGCCACAAATCTTCCATGGGATATATAGTTTTAAGATATCAAGAATCTTTTCAGATTTCCTTATCATTTAAAGGAAGAGAAGGAATATTAATTAATATCTCAGTGTTAGGTTGGGTACTTGTTGATGGGTATTATTTTCTTTTTATTGTTTGTCATGGGCATCTTGTAGTTACTTTATGTTTCAAATGGTCTAAAAAATAGAATTGGAGAGTTGGATGCACATGACATGTGTCAGTGTAATGGGGTAATTAGGACATGGACTGATCCTTTATGATAAAATTGTGTTCCTAGAGAAATAAGGAATTCCTAGAGACTGGGTTTGAAATGGAAAGAGAAAAAAAAGTGTTTTATTATGGTGTAACTGAAGTGAGAACATTTTTGTGGTTTTAAATGCTTGGTGATCATACATTGAAATGACTTTCATAGCTAAGAATATATTACTTAACAAAAATTGATCTACTTATCTGAATATCAATGTGTTCTACTTAAAACAGGAGGTTTGATTGATCTTGGATAAAGCAGGCAGCGTTCAGAAGTAGAAACCTCTGATAAATCAAAAGAAGTATGTCTGAAAGCAACAATGCTTATACAGGAGTGCTTGACAGAAAACTTCCACTCACATTTTCAATTACTTTGAATATTTAGCATATTATGCATGCATATTTCAAAATAGATACTGTCTCTGACTCTGCAGTTCAGTGCTTCGGTTTAGAAGTGTAAACACATTACTCCCTACAATTAAAGACTGCAGAGAATGAACATGAAGGATGATCTCAGTATATACATAAAACTTGCCAACCTGAGGCTACAATTACAGCTAGTATATTGAATCAAGAAAATCTTCCTAAGGCTAAGCATAGAAATATGATACATTGCTTATCTACGGTGATTAAACAAAATTCTTGCTACCAAATAAAATTAAAAAAAATAAAGTCACCTTCATTAATTTTAAAACATGCAAATCTGCATACCCTGAGTATCTTTGCCTTTAATTCACACTTATAATTCCTGCAAGACTTAACTCGGGTTTAACATTAATTTTTGCAAATCTACTACCGCCATCAAATAAAAAGACCAAAAGAAACAAAAAGTCTTGCTTACCAAAGAAAATTAAATAAATGAACAAATAAACCCACCTTCATTTTAAAACATACAGATTTGCATACCTCAAATATCTTCGCCTTCAATTCACACTTGTAGAGACTCATCTCGTGTTTAACACTATTCTTTTGTGAATCTACTACCATTCACTATTTATTTTCGCACATACTTGTGATGCTCTGGTGACTTGAACATTTGATCTGAAAGGACACGAAACTAACAATTACCATCTCCACATGCCTTTACTTCATATAATCCATATACATTAAACCTTTGGAGCACTTTTGTATTACTGACCTGACTTTGTTCATCGTTCAAGGGACTGAGTTACATAGTAATCTGTTGTTGAGGAGTCTGGGAACAATTCCTTTTTCAGGTGTGTTATCTGAGGAGAAATCTGTATCAGAGCACTCTATACATAAACTGCAATCTATCTAAATATAAACCTGTATTGATCATGCTCACTAGGTTTTCAACAAAAAGCTTCCTAGAATTGTCTATTCATGTAATCCTATCATTGGGTGTGTATACAAAATCTGATTCAGGCCATTTGTTTGTGAATATGAATAAGAAGAACTCAATCTTGCATATTACCATGATTAGCACTTGTGCAAGAAGTGAGCTCCAAGGATAAGCCCTTGATTTGTATTACATAATGATCAGAGAGGAATTCAAGGGAACCCACTTGACTTTTGCCAATGTTATTAGTTCATGTTATGAGTTCATGTGACTTTTGCCAATGTTATGAGTTCATGTGGTGATTTACTAGATATAGAGCATAAGAGAAGATATCATGTTGTTGTTGTTGTTGTTGAGATTGGTTTTAATGGAAACATGTATGTGGAGAATGCTTTGGAGTACTGATCAGGATTTGTTTTTTTGATCTGGATTGCATCCAAATAAATGTGATTTTAGTTCAGAATATTACATATATAATATATAAAGTATTCAAATCAAAACTAGCTAACTGTCCTCATGGTGTTCGGTCATCGACACAAACAGACTGCAAACAATGTGTACTTTTCTCACCTATGTATATGTTTCAAACAATTTGTGCAATCATTTGATCTATACTGATGTATTGCTCATATTCTATTATTGCCAGTATGAAGATAATCTAAGCAAAATCTTTACTAGAATGTTCATCACGTAAATTTTGTCATTGATTTTTTCTACTTGAATTATTTGCTTGGATGGTTTGAGGGATCCAATCACTGGATTATAATTGAAATAGAAAATCAGAACCTTGGTGACCTATTCATTATCATTTTATGTATTTTAAATAACTAATACTTTATTTGAACCTTCTTCTCAATACAATGATGTTTTATAATTAGTCTTTTTTGGTTGTTGGTTCTTGTTTTGTTTTTTTCTGGTTTTCTAGGAGCAATAAAAAATTTATAGTAAAAAAAAAAAAAAAAAACTTGATCAAATGAATAATTATTGCAGTTTTTAGCTAATAATTAATTTGAATACTAATTTTAATTTGCATGAGATGCACAGGTTTTCATGCTAGTTTCATTGAAACATAATAATATGATCCTTGCCATATAGTCATGATCTTGAGTGTGATGAGTCCCCTTAGAAATTTGAATATACTATGCTCACCCCCAAGGCCCCAACCCTCCCCCTAACTAATGGAGTGTATCAGAACCATTCTTTATGTGTCAATTTCAAGTTAAATGTGAGTACTGAATAAACAAAATGAGAGGTTCAATGGGAGCGAGCAATTTGTGTTCTTTCTCTGTGACCAATCCCAGCAAAGAGTTAAAATCCCCAAATATGTTCTGTTGGGTGGTTTCTCTTAGACAATCTCTAGGTCAGTGACTCAGGGGGATCTGGACTCCTAGTATTTACATGTTGGGAATAGGGAAAAAAAATCTGAGCTGCTTCTAAAACGGGTTATGATCTGAAACATGAATTTGCTTTAGGACTTGCAAGGATCAATGAAGAGCAGGAGGCATGGGCACAGAAATGTCTCTCAGTTATTTTCTCATGACAAATGGGTGAGACATCTGCATCATGATCAATTGATCTTGTTTAGAAATGCCATTTAAAAGTAAAACCAGTGGCATTAATGGGTGTACCAAAACTTTAAATGATCAATTGATCATGTTAAAGGCTCAGCTACTTAACTAGCCAAGTTTGATGGTTATAAAAAAATATAGTTTTTTTTTTTTTTTTTAGTATTTCAATCGAGTGTTAATAGTTGGATGGGTGTCAAAATTGGGCTGATGCCAATTCATTTCTAGGAGAGGGCAGTGCACATAAGGGAGTTTGATTGATGATAAGGGGTCCATATGCTAAAAAAAAGGGGAGGCTGTGCCTGAGTATCAAACATGTATTATATATATGGGTTGTGGTTCACCTGTAGGCCTTACTTATGACCCTCATATAACAATAGAAGGCATTAATAATCCGTGCTAATAAATTGAAAACACATCGAGAGCTTTGATGGCGACTCTGAGTTATTAATATGTAGAGGGCTTCCTAAACAAGTAGGTGATGGTTGCCAAACAAAAATATGGGATGATCTTTGGCTACCTTCCTTCCCCTCTTGCAATATTCTTTCCCCTAAACCTCAAGAATCTTCACTGATATGGGTGGCAGATTTAAGGGTGGGTAAGCAATGAAATGACTCAAATTCCCAATGAGTTGTATAGCCAAGATGAAATCACGGCAATTATAAAGGGGGATTCGGCGACGGGTCCCTGAAACATTTCACTTTATTGCCTTAGGTCCACAATCTTTTCTTATAGTGTGATAGATCCTTTTTCCAAATTTGAAAACCTAAAATGTTTAAGGAATTTACCCTTTCTTTAAATCATATCCAATGATTAGTGGGATAAGCCATTAATAATGGTCAACTACCATTAAATTAGTCACAATTAATAAAATTCCACTAATGAGATTTTCAAATCAATTTTAAAAAAAACACAAATAAGTTTCAAAAAACAGGAAAAAAATTTCAAATAAATTTCTAAAAATGAAATAAATTTAAAAAACTCAAATAAAATTTTAAAAACTCAAATAAATTTCAAAAGAAAGAAAATAAATTTCAAAAAACAAAATAAATTTCAAAAAACACAATAAATTTTAAAAAAAGCAATAAATTTCAAAAGAACTCAAATAAATTTAAAAAGACACAAAGAAATTTCAAAAAATATAAATAAATCTCAAAAGATAAAAATAAATTTCAAAAGATCCAAATAAATTTCAAAAAAATATAAATAAATTTCAAAAGACTCAAATAAATTTCAAAAGAAGTAAATAAAACTAAAAAATGTAAATAAATTAAAAAAGACAAAAATACATTTGCCAAAACTAAGATAACCCTAGTTTCCAAATTAGAGAACAATGTGGCAAAAAGCTCAAGTTTTTTTTGTCAAAAACTCAGTTAAATTTATTTAAAAAAATACAAATAAATTTCAAAAGACACAAATAAAATTCAAAAATACAAATAAATCTGCCAAAAACTCATATCGATTTGTTTATAACTTAGATAGATTTTTTTCAGAACTTAGATAAATAGCCTAAAACTTGGATAGATTTGGCCAGAACTCAGATAAATTTGTTCCAGAAGTCAGATAAATAGCCAGAAACTCAGACAGATTTGTCCAGAACTCAGATAAATTTATCCAGAACTCAGATAAATTTATTCCAGAAGTCAGATAAATAGCTAAAACTCAGTCAGATTTGTCCAGAACTCAAATAAATTTATCCAGAACTCAGATAAATTTGACTGGAACGGGGATGGACTTCTGGAACGAGTCAGGTCAAACTTGACCTAGAACTAACCCGAAACTGCTGTAGATCCTAGGCCCACTTTCTTCTTCTTCTTCGTTTTGGAATCAGAAACACAAAAGCAAACTTCCATTCGCCTTCTTCCTCGATTCCGGCGATGGCATAGCACGGCGTCCGGTGGCGATCCCCCTTCTCCGGCAACACGTAGGAACGACGGTGGCGCAGGAAATCCGTCAATGGCGCAGAAGATCGTCTTCTTCTTCGTTTCGTGTTCTGCAAGTCTTCTTCTTCTTCTTCTTTGCAGAGGTTTTCTTCTTCTTCTTTTTCATCTTCTTTGCAGGGGTTCTTTGCAGGGGTCTTCTTCTTCGTTGCAGGGGTCTTCTTCTTCTTCTTCTTCTTCTTCTTCGTTATAGGGTTCTTCTTCTTCAGAGATTGATTTCAACTGTTGAAATCCAATCCGTCAATAACCATGTCCGGTTTGAAGTAATGAGGGGGAGAATGGAAGATTTGAAATTTTAAATTTCAAAATTAGATGCCTAAATAGTTGGAAGAGGGCAAATTAGTCATGTAAATTGTATCTAGAGACATCTGGCTGCAAACAGTCTAGCTGCTTAGACCAGAGCCCTTAAAAAGAATTTGCCTGGACTGGAGGCTGAATAGATTCAATTCTAGGGACTTTTCGTTAATTATCTCTTAAAAGTATCCAAGGTAGATAAGCACCATGTCAAGACAGATGGGTATGACAGTACACTAAAAATGGCACTTTCTCAATCAAGTTAGCTTATCATGTTCAAGCACATGACGACTTACCTTAGAATGCCAACTTCCCTTCATCTTTGAATTTTGTCTCACGCATGACATGGAAGCTTTTATGGAAGACGCCATTTATGCCTAGGAATTCTCTTTATAATAAATTGACAGTGAGAGAAAATCTATTTAAATGAAGGGTATGCACTGAGAATATATGTCCTCTATGTGGAGAACATAATGAAACTATAGAGCATTTGTACTTGAAATGTTATTTTTCTCTTGCTATATGGTTTGGCACCCCATTATCCTTTATGATGGACATTGATCAACATATATCTTTCACCTCTTGGTGGGAATATTGGATGAGGAAGAGAATTGATGGGTTAATAGGGTTGGAACATATACTCTTTATGGGCTTTGTACTTTGGCATATTTGGAAAACAAGAAATGAAAAAACTCTTCAGATATAATATCTCATATGTTGAGGATGTGGTAAAGAAAATTCAGCTTTCACATTTGGAGCGGATAAACTCTTTAGAGGAAAACCTTTGAAGTACAACATAGCCATCTAAACCAAGTAGATACTTCGTATAATGAGCATGTTAGTGACATTGATGTCCCCATTGTTTTTGTGGAGGAGCTGTGAGCAAGAAGCCAGGTAGGCTTGGGATTGGGTGCATTGCTTACAGAAATGATGGTATAGTTCACTCCTCTTATGGCTGGAGTTTTAGCAATTGAAGAAGCCTTGGACTTAGAGATTCAATGTGGATGGAGAAAGGTTGGCTTTTTCTGGTGATTCCAAAGTAGCCATTGACGCAATTACAAAACCTCAAAATGTGTCTCCTTGGGAAATCTATGCCCCGCTCCAGAAAGTTAAGGGGAAAAAAAGGATACTTTACAAAAGCTATGTTTGTGGCCATCAACAGGTGTATCAATTGCCAAGCTCACAATCTAGGAAATAACTGTTTAAGCACAGGTAATGAAGTATTTATTATCAATTCTGATGTATCTAGGCTGTGTTTGGGACCACTAGTTTATTTCTTAAAGACCATTCAATATAGACCCATACAAAAAAGAGCCAAAGAAAAAAGAGGCTAAAATAAAAAGAGGTGTTTGGTAAGGCAAGGGTCTTTGCTAAATAGACATTTTTTTTATCATTAGTTGACAGTTTTTCCACATATTTCTTGAGATTCACAAGGTATTAGGCTATGAAAATTGACCATATGGACGTGCTCAGCCTTCCAAAGAGATCTCACGGTTTGGATCTTGTGTTTGGGGCCCTCATAATCCACAATTATACTTAATGGCTCACTTTTTTGCACATATCTAGAGATTGGTGATGATCCAACGGGTGAAATTTGGTCTCATGGTCATGTTTGATATTGTAAACATTACTAATGGTTTAGATCTTATTTTACACGCCTCTAAATAATAATAAAAAATTAAAACAGTTTATTGTTCATGGACAAATGCAATATTGAGCATAATACATCAATGGTTATTTTTGTTTTACACATATCTCGAGATTCACAAGGTATTATGTGATCAAAATTGACCCCATATTCGTTTTTAGCCTCCCAAACATATCCAACGGTTTTGATCTTGTGTTTGGGGCCGATAGACAAATTATATCCAATGGCTCATGGTTTGTGGCACATATCTCGAGATTGGTGATGATTCAATGGCTGAAATTTAGTTATGTGGCCATGTTTGACCTTGTAAACATTTTCAACAGTTTGGATCTTGATTAAGCCTCTTAGATTTGGAGAAAATTTGAAAAAAGGGGACTGGGCGTGATTATGCATAAACACTGTAGCTCCACCTCTTCTTTTTTCCCTCTATTACTCAACTACCTCATAAGGGGGTAGAGTCATTGCCTCTACTTCTCTAAAATATGTAGAGGCTGAAAGGTGGTGCCAAACACTCTATTTTTTCAAACCTCTATCCATTTAAGAGAAATTGAGAAATTGAGGGAAAATTTAGACCTTCCAAACATGCACCTACTTTTACTTCTTTTTGAATAAATATCTATCTTCCAGTAAATATATATATATATATATATATATATCTCGGACTCTATAGATTTACATTGGGGTTGTGTTATCTCCACATATTTCTATTTCTGTGAGATCAGAGGAAAATTTTCTATCACTCACATAAGAAAATGAAATCCTTTCTTGAGAAAAACTAGTTCATTATTTCATTTTATTTCGTGAGAAAAATATATCGCACCAAACAACCAAAAAATGGGGGCAACAAAAAAATCAGAATAATTTTCCCCTTACAGCGGATTACCCTCATCACACAAGCACACCCATTGAATAAGTACATGCAACTCTAGATACACTCAAAAGGGGTTTTGTAATTGGGTTTGGATGTGGATGTGGATGTAGATGTGTTTTTCCCTTAGTTGAATTAATTAGAGAAAGGTCCCTCGAATGGAATGTTTCCAGCCTCCAGTCCAGGCGGAATCTGTTTAAAGGCTCTGGTCCAAGCAGTTAGGATGTTTGCAGCCTAAGGTCCCTGTATCCACACGGTTTCAATTTTTAAGACTAATTTACCCCTGTAACCGCCGCAGCATGCAGTGAAGTGGTCCCCAACGTGTCACGATTATTTAGCCACGATTTAAGTGCATAAGTGGGGAAGTTATTACTGATATGCCCCTGTCTTCCAGCGCATATCTCGTTTTTTGAATCATAACCTGCAATCGCTTATGATATTGAATCTGAATGTAGAAACCTAACGAGAGAGAGATTCATTGCTTGCGAAGCAAATTGCAGATCATACTTTTGGTAGGAGTTCTACTGTAATTGGATTATAGTCTCATATATTGATTGGCTGGGAAACAGTTAATTGGCTTAGAAGCAGAAACCAGATCCAAACGTTGGGAAGGGATTCATCTTTTTTGAGGTAAGTGATTTTTTCTGTTTACATCAGAGATTATGAAGTTTTTGTTATTTGAATGTGTAGATATATATATATATCTGATGCGCATGCTCAGTTGTATTCTTATTGGTTTTTAGCTGTGTAGTTTGATTTACTGTATAGAAGATTTCAGATCTAACTTTTGTGTAGCAGTTCTATCTTTTATATGGACGTGAAGTTGTTTTCAGAGCCAACTTTTGTGTTCTATCTTTTATATGGACGTGAAGTTGTTTTCAGATCTAACTTTTGTGTTGCAGTTCTATCTTTTATATGGACGTGAAGTTTTTCATTTTTCTTTTCGAGTTTTCATAGTTAGGTTTCTTTAGTTTTGTTGGTGATGAAGTATTCAATTTGTATCAGCTCAGTTGATGTAGAATTGATTTGATGGTTATGCATTTAGATTAGCTAGAGCCTGACTTATTTACCAGTCTTATTTCAGAGATGCATTGTGAAAGAAGTAATGTAATCTAAGATATTTGACTTTTAGCATGAAATTTATCTGACTGTTAATCAGACAAATCGTAGTTTTTGTAATTTTATCTGAGTTCTATACACAATATCTGATTTCTGTATTGAATTTATCTGATTTATGTACAATTTATCTGAGTTGTGTACAATTTATATGTGTTATGTACAATTTATCTGAGTTTAGAGCCAGAATTTATCTGAGTTATGTACAATTTATCTGAGTTCAGAGCCAGAATTTATCTGAGTTATGTACAATTTATCTGAGTTCAGAGCCAGAATTTATCTAAGTTATGTACAATTTATCTGAGTTCAGAGCCAAAATTTATCTGAGTTATGTACAATTTATCCGAGTTCAGAGCCAAAATTTATCTGAGTTATGTACAATTTATCTGAGTCATGTACAATTTATCTGAGTTATGTACAATTTATCTGAGTTTAGAGCCAACATTTATGTGAGTCATGTACAATTTGGACAATGATACTGGCCATTTATATCCATTGAATCTTGTTGTTTTACAGATGTCACAGCCGTTATTGCTTCTCTGTAAGTATGGCATGCTTACGGCTGTTATTCATTTGAGTCGGGGTATGAGCTATGATGGTTTGATGCGTCAAGTTTGTAGCAAGTGGAGAAATCTTACAATGAACATGGTTTGTTTTACTTATGCATTGCCTGGCCACCCAAAGTGCTTGCTGGACAGCGATTCGAATCTAATGAGCTTGTCCATGCTGGCTTCTTCAATGGGATTGGGGATAGTTGATGTATTTGTATGATCAAGAGGAAAATGGTGATCATTTAGCTGAAGATGCCCTACCATTAGTGGGGTACGAGGATACAGATATAGAGACAAATCTTCTTCCACAGTTTTGTACCCACAAGGAGAAGATGTTGCTGTCTTCTGGCTGGGCAAGTGGTATTAGAGATGTGGGGCAGAGGTTTGAGGGCAGTGTTGGGGAGTTTAGAAGTGTATTGTGCAGATATTCAATTGAGATTGAGTTTGAATTTGTATATGTGAAAAATGATAAGGTGAGGGTGACAGCTGAATGCTCTCGCAGTCATTCGATGGGATGCAGATGGCGTGTTCATGCATCTATTGAAAAGTCTAGTGGCCATTTTTGTATCAGGACATTAAACAATGAGCATACATGTGGTGGAGCAGTTCGAACGTCAAAGAACAGCCGTATGAATTCTGAGACAGTTGCAGATTTAATAGTGGATCATATCCATGAGAAGCCGCTCACCAGACCCATTGATATCGTGCACCACTTTAAGGCAAATTATGGGCTTACCATTACATATCATCATGCATGGTGGGGTGTGGAAAGGGCTAGAAATAAGTTGTATGGTGATTCGTCGCTATCTTTTGACCATCTTCGCTGGTATATTAAGGTGGCGGAGGAGGTAAATCCAGGAAGCCTCTTTGTGCTAGATTATAACGAATCAACTATGTGTTTCAAGCATCTCTTTGTGTCGTTCTATGCTTCAATTGCTGGTTTTAATCATATTCATCCTTTATTATTTCTGGACGGTACTTTCTTAAAGGACAGATACAAGGGAAACCTGTTGGCAGCGACGGGGAAGAATGGGAATCAAAAGTCATCATGCTGTTTTTTCTTATATTATTGACCCATTTATTTATATTTATACTAATGATCAGCATGTTTTGATTTTCTGAATAGTATCATAAATATAAAAAATTGTTAATTCATTTGACAGGTTTGTTCCCCCTTGCTTTTGCGGTAGTGGACTCAGAGACGGAGGACAATTGGACATGGTTTCTGCAGAATTTAAGGAAAATCATTATGTCAGATCGCACTATTACATTTGTTTCCGACAGAAATCCAGGTCTGGTAGAGGCTGTCTCAAAGGTATTTCATTTTGCCCATCATGCGTATTGCCTCCAACACCTTAAGGAAAATTTGAGGGACAAGTTGTCTGGTGGTTACACCAATGCATTTAGAGAGAGAATGGTTATGATGATGCGGGAATGTGCATATGCGCCAACCATCCCTGCCTTCCACGCAAAGCTGCAGTCGTTGAGGCATGAAGGTGGTTCTAATGTAGATAAATTTCTCTGTGGATTGTCTCATGAAAGATGGAGCAATGCATGTTTTAAGGGGCAGCGATATGGTGAGATGTGTTCGAATGCTGCTGAGTCTTTCAACTCATGGATTAGAGAAGCTCGCCATCTTCCAATTACAAATATGGTTGACACAATAAGGGTTCAAATAATGGAGCAGATGGCTAGTAGGAAGGAAGTTTCCAGCAGATGGAAGTCAGTCATCTGTCCGGACATGGATAAGAGGCTTGATGCTGCTATCCGACTTGGAAGGACGTGGACGGTCAGCCATTCGAGCGAAACCGTTTACGATGTGCATTCTTACCCGTCAGTGACCGTTGACATTTTTAATCACATATGTTCGTGTTATCAGTGGCAGATTAATGGGTTCCCCTGTGCCCATGCTTGTGCGGCGATTCAAAAGAGTGGAAAGGAATTGAGTGTCTTTGTTGATCATTATTTTCACACTCATACATATAGGGCTTCGTATGAAGAGCAGATTTTCCCAATTCCAACCGTGGGAATGCCAGAGATAAAAGGCGCCAAAGTCGTTATTCTCCCACCTGTTGTTAAACGACCAGCTGGCAGGCCGAAAAAAAAGATGATCTTGTCAAGAGGGGAGATCACACGGCAGATAAAATGTGGAGAATGTGGTCGGATTGGCAGCCACAATAAGAAATCGTGCAAGGAGCCTCTTCTTTGACATTTCATTGATTTAGATATTGAATTTAGGTTAGGTGTAATATTGTTGTTACATCTGATGTAATTCTAATTAGTGAATAAAATGGTGAAATTGAGATTCCCTTTAATGTTGATAAATGTGCACTTGCTTTTATAAGTAATTACTTTCAAAATGTGTCTAAATCATTTAGTCATTGTTCAAAAATGATATTGAAATTGCATTAGAGCTGAGATTATCTGGAATCATTAGCTTGACAGAGTAATCACATTACCCAGCTAAATATGTAGCAGAATTCAGATAATTTCAATCTAGACTCAGATAATTTCATCCATGAGTCAGATAATTTCAGCCAAAAGTCAGATAATTTGAGTCAGAACACAGATAATTTCACCCATTACTCAGATAACTTGATTCAGAAGTCAGATAAATTCATTCATAAGTCAGATAATTTCACCCAGGACTCGGATAATTTCATTCATAAGTCAGATAATTTCATCCAGGACTCAGATAATTTGATTCAGAAGTCAGATAATTTCATCCATGAATCAGATAATTTGATTCAAAAGTCAGATAATTTCATCCAAAGTCAGATAATTTCAGCCAGGACTCAGATAATTTGAGTCAGAACTCAGATAACTTCACTAATTACTCAGATAACTTGATTCAGAAGTCAGATAAATTCATTCATAAGTCAGATAATTTCACCCAGGACTCGGATAATTTCATTCATAAGTCAGATAATTTCATCCAGGACTCAGCTAATTTCATCCATGAATCAGATAATTTGATTCAGAAGTCAGATAATTTCATCCAAAGTCAGATAATTTCATACAAAACTCAGATAATTTGATTCAGAACGTAGATAATGAAAATTAGAACCTAGATAATTTCATCCAAAATGTAGATGATCTCAGCCAGAACTCAGATAATTTCTATCAGAAGTCAGCTAAAATTCCATTATCAGAAATAATTCTATTTACATTCATTCACAAATGTGAGAATTACATTGACAGAAATGTTTGTCCAATCTTCATGTGAACCAAAAAAATACATTCACAAGTCTGTTGAACTTTCACTTTTCATATAAAGAGATTTACATAAAATACATCAACTTGATTGAAAAGAACTTGTTTGTATCATTGCTGTAGTTTTTTCGTCAGTTTTCGAAGTCATCATCAGCAGCTAGTTGCCTGGCTTGGTAGTTTTCAACTGACCAGCTGCAATGCTTGTCGTGTAGGAACTTGCTTACTATCTCTGCCCTTAATCCGTCAATTACACGCTGTGGCAACTTCGAAGCAATTACTTGTTTGTGAGTAAGTTGCTTCATAAGATAACAAACAACCACTCCCCAATCAACACTGGAACAGGACATGATATTGCTAGTCGATTGTAAATAAGGCACCGTGAAGTCAATTGAATTACTGTAGTTGCACAATGATACTTACGAGCCCATTTTCTGTTGTGGGGCGTCTTCGACGCTTGTCATTGGAGCTCCATATGGCTGTGTCTCCTCAACATTGATATAATTGTAGTTCTCCACATACTATTTCTGCAGAATAAAAAAACATTCCGTATTTTGGGTCAGTTTCGATTATGCTAACGGTATCTTTGAATAAATAATGACCATGTAAGTGAGACATACCAGAAGTCGTGCATCCTCAAAGTAATGATCCACTGTTTTAGGTGATCTTGGTCGTAAGGAGTTGTAATGTAGTCAATCTCCTTCTTTCTTATCCAGCACCAACAGTGTCCAGTGGAAGGGTTCGGCATCCTTCCTTTTTCCATTTGAATTCATTGGAAAAAGCACGAATCTGTGTTCTGCAGTTCTGCTTGGGGAGATTTGAGGGTGCAGTATCTTTTCCCTCATTTCCGGCGACGAGGAAGTAACAATTTTCTACATTAAGACATGTTTAGTAACTGTTTATTATATATAAAAATAAAGTAAATGATGACACAGTCAAGACAGTTATTGTCTTTTACCCAGCATAAACTTGTTACGAAGTACGATTTGTCACGAGGCAGCGTTTCTGTGTGTTGGACAGTTGTGAGTTGCTGTTGGATTTCACCATGTTCTCTATATAGCAACTCAGCGTAGCAGTCAATAACATGTTCAATTAGAGACACATAATGTGAGGCATATTGTTTGAACACGACCATATTATGTTTGTGTAAAATGTAGGGATATTTTGTCAATGTGTCTGTGTTGTGATGCTTACAGTGCTTGACATTTCTGCTCTGCTGAGAACTGCTACTATGTCTTCATAAGATACAGCCTGTATGCCCTCACCTCCCCAAACGAGCGCCCTGCAAATCCAATTGCACAAAGGGCCCAATTAGTCTACATTTTCATTAAGGTTTCTTAAATTCAACAGTGGTGTTGCTTAGGTGCATAGGTATGTGACTTACAAATTGCCCTCAGTTTCATAAATCTCCTTCAGCTTCTCTACGTCAGATGCATTCAGGAGCTTAGTGACCGCATTTTTGGGGAGTGTGAAGGGGACAATTGCTGGGTTCATTTTTCTCGTCGCCGTTCTTTTCTTGATTCTTTTCACCATGGAGGACTGTTTCACCTCCTCAATCGGTTTTGATGGTGCATCAGACGGCATGATCTGATCAATATTTCAATTATAAAACTATAGATTAATCAAATTAGAATTTGATGAAGGGCAGATAACTTTCATATAACATCAGATAAATTTGCTGATAGTGTGATAAAATCATACAGAAGTCAGATAAATTTAATGAAAAGTTTTATAAAATGACACAGAAGTCAGATAAATTTAATATAAACTCAGATAAATTGTTAGAAAGTCAGATAAAATGACACAGAAGTCAGATAAATTTGATATAAACTCAGATAAAATGACACAGAAGTCAGATAAATTTGATATAAACTCAGATAAAATGACACAGAAGTCAGATAAATTTGATATAAACTCAGATAAAATGACACAGAAATCAGATAAATTTGATATAAACTCAGATAAAATGACACAGAAGTCAGATAAATTTGATATAAACTCAGATAAAATGAAATAGAATTCAGATAAATTTGATATAAACTCAGATAAAATGACACAGAAGTCAGATAAATTTGATATAAACTCAGATAAAATGACACAGAAGTCAGATAAATTTGATATAAACTCAGATCAAATTGTTAGAAAGTCAGATAAAATGACACAGAAGTCAGATAAATTTGATATAAATTAAGATAAATTCTTAGCATGTCAGATAAAATGACAGAAAAGTCAGATAAATTTGATAGATATGCAAAACATGAATTAAATGCAAACATAAATTTATCTAAACAAGCATGGTTGTGTACCTGAATTACCTCAGGTACATTTTCTGTAACATTACGATCAGTTGCAACCTCCTTTGCTGCTTTCTGTCGTGTAGTTTTTATTGTAGGCTCGAAGATATCATCTAGAGTCTTCCCAGCCCATTGCAATCCTTTTTCTGTATAATCTATTGTCATTTCCCTCAAGAGCTGCTGCAGTTTGAAGTTGTTTGATTCCAGTTTGATCAACTTTTTCTTCAAGCCCTTTACCTCATTTTCTGCATTTGTAGCTCTCGAGGACTGTAAATCTGACACACTGATGGTGTGTTTCAGCTACTCTTTGAGGGAGCTGACCATTCGAGTTGACTCCTCTAAAGTATGATCTTTGTCCATACTGTGTGTTTCAAGCGAAGTCTTCTCCTTTGTCAATTGCTCAACCAACAATAGAGCATCATCCCTTTCTCTTATCAAGCTGGTGATCATTTGTTCAGTTTCAAGCCGCTGCTTTTTTATGATGTTGTTTTCGGCTGATGTCCTTTCAAGTTCAATAGCCATCCGTTGGATCTGCTCTTGTAATTCTGTCTTCTCCTTAGTGAGTTGGATGACTAAAGAATTTGCCCTGTCACGCTCCTCAGTTAAATTTTTGATCTCGTTGTTTTCGGGAGTTTGTGATTGTTGTCTAGGGCTAGGGACTGTATCACCAGCTTGTGGCAAGGATCCAGACTGTGCTTCAGATGGCTCTTCATATTCTGTGTTGATGGTGCTGGCAATTATGTCAGCTAAGATGTTTGCAACCAGCAGATCTGTTTGTTCATAGCCCGCCATCTCTGCACCAAATGCTGTAGACTGTTTTGCCACAACAGGGAAATTTGTTTCTTCGATGTTACTGTTTTGCAGCTACTCTTCCAACTCAGATACAACCAATGTGTCTGTCAGTATGTCTGTATCTGGTTGGGTGGCTTCAATCATCTTGTTCTGTTCTCCCTGATCTCCTTCTTCCAAGTCATGCTCCCATTTTTCATTTCCATCATCTTGATCATCTCCTTGATCCAAATTTTCTCCTTCTACTTCTACTGCTATGTCTCCCTCATCTCCTTGCTTTTGGTGTGTTTGGCCATCATCATCTTCATATTCTTCCGATTTTTCTTCTCCATCACTGTTTTCTTTTTCTGTAAGTTGTTGTTCTCCTTCTATCTCCATCACGACCTCCTTGTCACGAGCGCCACTGTCCAACAAGGACTGTAATCGCTGCACTTCAAGCAGTGTGATATCTAATTCGTCCCCAGGGACCTGCATTTGATACCAATTTTACAAAGAACATGTTAGATTAATAACTTAGATAAAATTAGATAGTGAAAATTGTGAAAAATACCTCAGTAGCTAGTAGTGAATGAAGGCGCTTTTTCCTAAGTGCCATAGTCACTACCCTTAGATTCCATTTTAGTACTCGTGAGAAATGCACCGAATCATTTGGTGTGATCATCGTGGTATGCTCACACAACCAATACTGTTACAGAATTATAAAACATATATGTCAATAATTCTTTGTATATTGAAATTCAAATTTGAAAATTTGTAGTTGTATATCATACCGGTAATGCAATAAGGCAACCAATTACTCTGTCAGAACCACGGCTTCTGTTGTGTATCGACTCCATGAGAAATTTTGAAATCTCTTCTGCCCAGGCATAGTGCTTCATATCCATGTAGTTTTCAACATAGCCCACATATGTCCATCCTATCGTGTTTCCGTGGGTTGCAAAAAAGAGTACGACAAGGATATACAGGCACAGTAGCCTAGCAACATCAACAACGTCGGTTTCTGATTCTCCACTCAATGCTAGAATGAATTGTTGCTTTATTTGTAGAGCCGACACCCTTGAACAGCCATGGAATCTTCTAGATATGAATTCGGTTGTTTTCCTTTTTGAATACTTTAAATCAAGCACTCTTGTTCCGTTTGGTACGCCGAATATCAGCGATATATCATTTGCAGTGAATGGCACGTAGGACCTTCCTAATCTGAATTGCCTTCGTTGTGTGTTGTATGTATCAAGGATCAACATAATGTCCTTGTCATTCTTTTTGCACATCTGTTCAGATAATTTGTTGTCCAGCATGCATTCTAAAAGGCTCCAGAATGGAGTCTTTCTTAATTCAACTCTGTAGACTTCAGTGATCATTTGTTTGATGCTTTGGACGAGTGAAACAGTTGAGACCAAATTTGATCTAAACTGGTAATGAGCGCTAGGCTTCTCAGCATTTACGTCTTTACTAACTTCTTTCTTGTTTGATGGTTTATCATCCACCCTCTTTCTCTTGTTGTGTTTTATTCCTGCATATAGTAAAATAACTCAGATTCATATCACCAAAAGATTAAAACAACTGAATACATAACAGAGATAAATTGCACAAGACAAAGATTAATTTATTATAAACTTAGAAAAATTAAAGACATATACAGAAGGTTTGTTGAATTTTCATTCCAAATGTATATGTGTTTCCTTTCAACATCACACAGAACACAGATAAATCGCACAATACACAGATAAATTTATCTTAAACTCAGATAAATTTGATATAATCTCAGATAAATTCATTAAATAGACAAAAGGTTTGTTGAATTTTCAGTCCAACATGACACTCTCTTGCTTTTAATCTCAGATAAAGTCAATAGACATTGATTCAACATCACACAGAACACAGATAAATTGCAAAAATACACAGATAAATTTATCTTAAACTCAGATAAATTTGATATAAACTCAGATAAATTTGATATAATCTTAGATAAATTTATGAAATACACAAAAGGTTTGTTGAATTTTCAGTCCAGCATGACACTCTCTTGCTTTTAATCTCAGATAAAGTCAATAGACATTGATTCAACATCACACAGAACACAGATAAATTGCAAAAATACACATATAAAATTATCTTAAACTCATATGAAGTTGATTTAAACTCAGATAAATTTGATATAAACTCAGATAAATTCATGAAATACACAAAAGGCTTGTTGAATTTTCAGTCCAGCATCACACTCTCTTCCTTTTAATCTCAGATAAAGTCAATAGACATTGATTCAACATCACACAGAACACAGATAAATTACAAAAATACATAGATAAATTTATCTTAAACTCATATGAAGTTGATTTAAACTCAGATAAATTTGATATAAATTCAGATAAATTCATGAAATACACAAAAGGCTTGTTGAATTTTCAGTCCAGCATGACACTCTCTTGCTTTTAATCTCAGATAAAGTCAATAGACATTGATTCAACATCACACAGAACACAGATAAATTGCAAAAATACACATATAAAATTATCTTAAACTCATATGAAGTTGATTTAAACTCAGATAAATTTGATATAAACTCAGATAAATTCATGAAATACACAAAAGGCTTGTTGAATTTTCAGTCCAGCATCACACTCTCTTCCTTTTAATCTCAGATAAAGTCAATAGACATTGATTCAACATCACACAGAACACAGATAAATTACAAAAATACATAGATAAATTTATCTTAAAGTCATATGAAGTTGATTTAAACTCAGATAAATTTGATATAAATTCAGATAAATTCATGAAATACACAAAAGGCTTGTTGAATTTTCAGTCCAGCATCACACTCTCTTGCTTTTAATCTCAGATAAAGTCAATAGACATTGATTCACCATCACACAGAACACAGATAAATTGCAAGATACACAGATACATATCATCAAAGAGTAAGTTAAGTGAATACAGATCACAAATAAATTGCACAAGACACAGATAAATTTATCTTAGATTCAGATATATTTTTTTTAAATCTGAGATAAAATTACTTGAAAATGACAAAGTAGCAATGAATGTTATACATTTGGTTCAACATTTCTAATTTATACAAAAATGACAGACATTATAAGTCAAAATAAGAAAAAAAATCTGTCTAGATACCTTCAACTCTCTGTTCCTTTTACCCCTGGCTTTCTGAAAGTACTGAGGACTTCATTCTAGCCATTTCCTGATTGGGTTTTCATAATTAGAAGAGGAAGCAGAGAGAATGGTAGAAAATCATTCAAATCGGCGATTAACAGTAAGATAGGGTTTCCAAACAAAAAAGAGTGAGAAACTTTGAACTTACAATGGAAATGAGTATTTTGAATTGTCTTTGTATGCTTTCGGAAACAGTTATGCAGTTGTGGAATCGTCTTCTGCAACTAGGGTTTCTATGTCGTCTTTCTTATATCTCCTCTTGTCGAAATCGAAGATATCTTTGATGCAAACTCTAACTTGCAATGAAACAGTTAATCTAAAGAAAGTTTTTGAAATTTTTATCTAACCTGCTGTTACTCATTGCATGCAGTCACAGAGACGAGAATGTTGCCTTCTTCATCGTTTCTTTCCTCTTTCAGAATATTCGAAAGTCTTTTTGCGATATGAGTGTAACGCTTTCGTTGGACTTATCTTAATAAAGACAGAATGAATGCAAGGGCAAATCAGACCTTTTACGTACCAAATTGTGTATGAGGGACCTTTGGCTGGACCCTTTTTTTTTGTGGACTGTTCGCAATAAAGTGAGGAGTTTAGGGACCTCCGACCAAAGTCCCCTTTTTAGTTTATGCTTTTAGACAAGTAACCTTAGTTTAAATAATAATATCTTAGTTATTGTGTTGCTTGACTTTAATTGTCGGCCATGGATTCTTGAAAATTAATTCATTTTAAATTGGAAAAGGAATTCTCGTGTTATCTCAATCGTATGGTGCCAAAGAATACTATGCACGAGGAAGACTAACCAGACTGGGCGTGTAAAAGGCATGTGGTTCAATTGCGAAATTGAATTCAATTTCAATTTTGACCTTATCATAAACAGTTTAATGAGTCCTTCACACTTTATATATTATATATATTAAAGCAATAGGAGAGGTGGGCTGTGGGGGGTGCCACCTCAGCATCCAATTATTCTCCTTTCAAATAAATATGGAGAAAAAACATAGAGTGCTTTAAGGTGCCATGTCATCACATGCCACAATTTTTTCTCAAAAAAAATCTCTTTATCCATATCCTCTATCTCATAAAGTCTCTCTATCAATATCCCCTAAAATTAAAGTTAATCTTTCAAAAATAACACAAAAGACATTTCTAAGGTGATCCAAAAATAACAATATCTTTCATTTATGTGTTACCCCACAAAAGTTTTAGAGAATTTAATAAATCTAACCCATGCATCATCTTAGTGGGACCACCTCATAGAACTTATCAACCTGACTCAAATGTTAAATGGACTGGAGCCTTTGTTGAACTGAGGCCTTCAAAGAGTTGTCATGTATTTTCAATGCTTTTTTATCGTGTGGTTTGAGTTGGGATGATCCTATGTGCACCCGGACTCAAACCTTAGTCTAACCCCGGCCTTTAAGGGGCGGTCTCAACCCACCCATATTTTTTGAGTAAGCATGCTCAAACTTAGTATGTAGGACATGATATACACCTGAACTTATGTCGTTCAATCCCTATTGATAGTAGAAATGGGTCAGTCCGGAAACTCGCCCATTGAAATTCCTACAACGGGCCATTAATTTAATGGAATTCTCAATTATAAAACTTATTGCACATGCTTGCAATGAGGTTAGTTTTGATGCTTCAACATTCATGTAAAATCTAGAGCCTCAACATTGATGAAAGCAATTAAATTGCCCTCTATCGTTATCTTGCACCATGTATAGATCCCATGTGAGGGATCTTTTTTCCTTTGATCATTTATTTTATATATTAAATAAATATAAGACATTGATATAGAATAAAATGATTCTACACATCTCTCTCTCTCTCTCTCTCTCTTAAGTGTTTGGTTGGATGTGGATTTGATTTGCATTTTCAAACATGTGTGTTTTAATGGTAAGTAGGCTCAAAATGAGTAGGTAGTGTTTTGGGCCATTGGTGTTGGGCCCATCTTAGCCACACTCACACTCCACACGATATACCTAACAGACTGAGCCCCAGCCAGATATTGATAGGAAAATGGATGCATTTGTTTTTTCTTTTCTCATTTTTTTTCCTTCTTTGAATGGTATCATTTTTTCTTTTTGCTTCCATCCAAAGTTTTCTCTTTTTTAGCAGGGACTTTCATCCCATGCATTTTTTCAATTTACAAAGATTTTATAGGCGTGATATCACAAGATTCTCATTATCATTTTTCACGATAATTTCTTCCTTTTACCATAAAATCTCAAGATCTTTTTCCACTTTATTTTCTTCTAAAACTTCTTAAAAATAATAATAGTGAATTCTTCTTTAATAGTTTTAATTATTATAATAATTTATTATATCTTTGTTTCAGCCAGGGCTTAGCATAGGCGTTTGTCGCTAGTTATATAGTAAAGCAAAGGGGGAGATGGGCTGTGAGGGGTGCCACCTCATTCCTAAAAAGTTTCCTTGGGTTATGAGGGGTGCCACATCATCCGTAAAAAGTTTCTCTTGTTTATAAAGATGGCTACTCTTTCTCTCCTAAAACATCTTTCATAAGAGATTTTTTTATTAACGTTTGATTTTGAGTCTTATTTCTTGCCATTATCCAAATTATAAGTAAATCTTTATAGTCGGCTTGTTTTCTTTTCCTTAAATCTTCAATCATCAACGGTTTGTTTTATTTTTCTCAGATCTTCAATCATCAATGGGTCCCATGTTAAATATGTTTTGTGGGCCCTACTGATGATTGAAATCCAAAGTGTTACTCCTTTACTCTCCTTTCAGTTTTTTTCCCTAAATGGATGGATCCGGTAGTGGGCATTGGTTCGTATTAAATATATTTCAAGATTGGACTTCAGTATTGGATGAAATCCCAATGGCCTTCTCTTAACCCCTTTTTTCTAAGAGTGTGCCCCACTGATGGGGGGAAGCAAGCCTATTGGCCATTGTCTGATTTCTTAATGGATGCAAATCAAGTAGTGGGCCCCGCACATTTAACTTAATTCTGCAGTGGGACCCACTCATGGATTATGCATAGATATTAGTTTTCTAGGTCAATAAGGATTATAGATTATTTTCTCTCACAACACCATCTATCTTCCAATCCTCTCAAGATTGTCATCTTTTTATTTTAATAGTTGTGGCCCATCTTTCAACAATTCACACTGATAAATTTTTCATCAAAAATATCATTTTCTTTTAGTTTCCAAATAGAGCTCTACTCTATTTAGAGATTGTCACACGTGAACGAAAATCAGACCCGACCTTCTGGTAGACCACCTCATAGATGTGCTTGTGATAAAAATATTTTGAGGTTGGAGTTTCTTTTATTTTTCTAATCTAATTATATAGACAAATAACCCTAGGTTTGCCCCACCATAATTACACTTTCGTGGGCCCACATGGACCCATAATTAAGAGATATATACATTGATCCAAGGTGGGCCGATTATTACTGGATCAAATAACACCAGCATGTGGTTTTAAAGTCTCATAATTTATGGCTTTTAAAGGTAAGATGTTTATAAAAAAAAATTTAAATCTAGAGCTAAAAAACGGTTTGATCGATTCTAAAATGATATTGGTGCTACTTCAAAGGAGTAGAGAAGAAATTTGGCCTATGTGAAGATAACACTTGTATTTATAATTGAAGATGTGTTGATTGTTTTTATATAAATATGTATGAATATATTTTTATATGTTTATAATTAATTTTGATATCTCATCAATTAAAAATATAATATCTTACTTTTTGCCTCAGGCTAAGCACGGGGCGTTGGCTATGAGGGGTGTCACCTTATCCCTACAAAGTCTCTCCGGGCTGTGAGGGGTGCCACATCATCTCTAAAAAGTCTCTCTTTTCAAAGATGGCTACTCTTTCTCTCCTAAAACCTCTCTCATAAGAGATTTTTATGAAAGTTTGAATTTGAGTCATATTTCTTGCCATTATCCAAATTATAAGCAAATTTTTACAGTCGGTTTTTTTTTTCCTTAGATCTTCAATCATCAACGGTTTGTTTTCTTTTTCTTAGATCTTCAATCATCAATGGGTCCTATGTTAGATATGTTTTATTGGCCCTACCGATGATTGAAATCCAAACTATTGCTCATTTACTCTCCTTTCAATTTTTTTCCCTAAATGGATGGACCCAGTAGTGGGCACAAGTTCATATTAAATATATTTCAAGATTGGACTCCAATATTGGATGAAGTCCTAATGGCCTTCTTTTAAACCTTTTTTTTCTAAGAGTGGGCCCCACTGATGGAGGGAGACAAGCCTATTGGTCATTGTTTGGTTTCTTAATGGGTGCAAATCAAGTAGTGGGTCCCGCACATTTAACTTATTTCTGTAGTAGGACTCACTCATGGATTATGCATAGATATTAGTTTTCTAGGTCAATATGGATTATAGATTATTCTCTCACTCTCAACACCATCTATCTTCCATCATCTCAAGATTGTCATCTTTTTATTTTAATATTTAGGGCCCACTTTTCAACAATTCACACTGATAAATTTTTCATCAAAAATATCATTTTCTTTTAGTTTCCAAATAGAGCTCTACTCTATTCAGAGATTGTCACACGTGAACGAAAATCAGACCCGACCTTCTGGTAGACCACCTCATAAATGGACTCGTGATAAAAATGTTTTGAGGTTTGAGTTTTTTTATTGAATCTTATAGTCATCATTTTTTGATCTGATTATATAGACAAATGACCCTAGGTTTGCCCCACCATAATTCCTAGGGCCCACATGGACCCATAATTAAGAGATATATACATTGATCCAAGGTGGGCCAATTATTACTGAGATCAAATAACACTAGCATGTGGTTTTAAAGTCTCATAATTTATGGCTTTTAAAGGTAAGATGTTTATACATTTTTTAAAAAAAATTTAGAGCTAAAAAGCGGTTTGATTGATTCTGAAATGGTATTGGTGCTACTTCAAAGGGATAGAGAAGAAATTTATGCGGAGGAATTGATATGAGCATTGACCTATATGAAGATAATACTTATATTTATGATTGAAGATGTGTTGATTGTTTTTATATAAATACGTATGAATATATTCTTATATGTTTATAATTAATTTTGATATCTTATATAAATTAAAAGTGTAATATCGTACTTTTTGCCCCATGCTAAGCACGGGGCGTTGTTGCTAGTTATCAATTAAAGAGTTTATAAATGTTACATGACTTATAACTGAAGAGTTTAAATGTAAGAGACCTTATCGTTTAAAGAGTTTAAGTTTTTTTTTTTTTTTCAATTTCTAAAGAGTTTTGGTATTTTAGTCCCTCCTCATCTTCCTAATCTGTGAAAAAGGCCAAATTACAAATGATAGTCCCATTTAAACCTATAGTTATTTTTATCCCTCTCGAATAAGAATATATCACCCAATTTAAATTTTGAAAAGAAAAAATAGATTCAACTTCATTATTATTGGCTATGAGCTCCGAAACAGGATGATGAGGTGATCCGGCATTTGAGAGTTTTGTTTTAAGAACACTATCCAAACCTGTAGGCTTTATTTCCATTTGAATACACCCGATGAACACAATATATTGCTTGTTCTTCGATGTCTAGGTCCCAACATGGTTCCAGATAATATATCCTTAATGCGACAGCAGTCAGTCTTGTAAGATCCGAATAGGATTGAAGGCTATAAATGACGAATGGTCCATAGGCCATGGAAATCGGGAGTGGAAATCGAGAAGATAAGAGGCTTTGCCGGAAAAAAATTAAGTTAGGTTAAATTAGAATGCAATTTTTAAATAAAAAAATTTCAAACATACATTTTCCTATCCCACCCATTCCCGAGTAAAATACATTTAAATCTAATCCATTTAAAATAATTGTTTCCTCTTTTATAAATTTGTGCCAAATGTTTATTTTTAATGACATGGAACCGCTGATCCCCTTATGGTTGATTATTGGTAAATTCGGATACACAACACCACCCTCTAGCGCTACGTATCATGTAAGACTCCAAACAATTTGAGGTGGGACCTCCAACCTAACCACTTGAACAATTTAAGTGCCAATTGTTAATTCAATAAAAAAAAGATGGGCCTATGGCCGTATGTCGTACAAACAGGGGATCAATCTGACAGTACGTAGAAGTTTGTAGAAGGGCCCATGAAATAACACTCCCAAAATATCTGAACTTTCTGCTTTTCATTATACTATACTTGCTAACCCGGCCTACACATGAAAGAAATTTAATCATTCAAAACATATGACCCTTCTTAAATGATCCCTTATAAGAGTTGGGTATAGTGAGATTGATCACTTATAAATATGCAAATAAACTATTTAAAAAAATCTACTGTTCTATGGTTGTATTTTCTATAAAAAAAAATTCAAAAGTTTTCTACGGTTGTCACTTGTCAATCTAATGATAGACCTATGTCATAGAGGGTGATGGTTATTGTTATTGCTTTATATTTGTGCTACATTAATGAATTTATAAACTATAATGATGAGCTCAGAGATTAATTTTAATTAAAAGTTTACATGTAAATGGTAAAAAACTAAACACTTATAGATAGCTCATAATTGTGGTTGCATTTTACAAAATTTGTGATATTTCTACTTATTTTTTTCCGGTGAGGATCCACCGGCACCGATCCTCTTTTCTTTCTTGGTTCAAAACGAACAAAGGCATTAAGGGGGGATCTTTAAAAAAAAACCACAAAATGGCATGACGGTGGGTGATCTGATGTCCTATTTTGAAAGAACATTGGAAAACTTAAGGCCCATTTTGAAGTGAGTTTTTTCTTTTTTTCAGTTAGGCCTCATTTTGAAATGAATTTTTTTTTTTTTTTAATTTTACTTGTTAGGCCCCCTTCTTTCAATCCTTCCCCATTTCTTCATTCTGCCAACAGCTTCTGCTCAGCTATGTCAAAATTACAATCTGCACAGATGTCGAATCCATTGTCAGCAATGCAGTCACTCAGAAGTTCAAATTCCTGTCTCCACAATTTGTAAATGCTCCAACATTGTAGAATTCTCGAATCCCCCCTTATACTCGACATCCAGAAATTCCACAAAAAAACAAAGGGAATGAAATACTTCCAAAGGTCATTTGAGACCTTTTAGGTACCTAGAATTCTAGTACACAAACATGGCATAGGGTTCAATTCAGAGGACAAGCCATCACATCATATTATGAATTCCCTAACAAACTAAATTCTTGTCACAAATTCAATTAAAGAAACATGGCCTAGATTCTTCTTTCATGATTTTCTTCACATATGGCATAATTTAGTCCATGTAGAGGTGGTCTTCAATGCTAATTGATAAGCTTACTTTTTATGATACATATTTTGCAGGGGTGCGATGCCTCAGTGATGCTTACTTCCCCACATTCCAAGGGTGAGAAGGATAGCCCTGATGATATATCACTTGCAGGAGATGGTTTTGATACAGTGATCAAAGCCAAAACTCCCATTGATAGGGATCCAAGGTGTCAAAATAAGGTTTCTTGTGCTGATATATTGGCCATGACCACTAGAGATGTGGTAGCCTTGGTAAATGGCAATTCCTTCTGTCATTACTACTATATTATTTTCCTCTACACCTTTCTTTAACTATCTGAGGACAGAGACAGAAACCCATTAACTAACATTGATCCTTTGAGGTAGTATGACTTTTCTTTGATGATTATTGATAGATCTTTAACTGCAGTACTTTATCTATATTGTTACTTACCCTGTACAAACTTAAGCTGTGATCAGAATTTCCAAAACTGCTGATAGTATGCTCATCTTTCCTTGCTGAGTAACATGAATTGTGGCAACATCTTTGTGGTTTGCAGGCTGGTGGACCATTTGACCAGGTTGAGTTGGGGAGACTTGATGGAATAATATCTACTAAAGGTAGTGTCAGACATCATCTTCCCCAACCTACATTCAATTCAGACCACCTCAATGCCATGTTTACTTCACATGGCCTCTCACAAACAGATATGACCACGCTATCGGGTACTGATAAAATCAGATATCCACCTCCTTTTAGCTGATGATATTTGTTAGAACATTTCAACCATTTGTCTAAAAGATGAATGTTTTACCTCAAATACATGTTCTAGGTGTACATACAATTGGATTATCTCACTGTCTCCAATTTGCAAAGAGAGTTTACTGCTTCGGATGTGGCAGATCGATTGACCCAACGCTCAATCAGAACTATGCGAGGCAGCTGCGGCAGATGCTCCCAATAAATGTTGAACCAAGAATTGCCATAAACATGGATCCCACAACACCTCAGAGGTTTGACAAAGCTTACTTCAAAAATCTTCAGAGTGTGATGGGCCTGTTTACCTCTGATCAGTCCTTGTTCATGGATGTGAGGTCACGAAATACAGTGAATCATTTTGCTAAGAACAACGCTTTCCATCATGCATTTGTGGCTGCAATTAGGAAGCTTGGAAGGGTGGGAGTCGAGACTGGGAATCAAGGGGAGATCCGACATGATTACACCTTTGTGAATTAGAACAGAGGCTGTTTACATAGAAGCCTATTGTTCATCTTAGTTTCTGTTTGCTCACTCTTCTTAATTCTATTTAGTTCATCATTTTCTCTCTCTAAATTCCTCAATTTCTTGCAATGGAGTTTTCCTTGTATGTTTAGACTTGATTCCATGAATTTTGATTAAAAATCTAAAGTAAGAACTCAGTGCTAATCTAAAGTGAATGGTGACTAAAGGTTAATGGATTTTTTTTTTTTGGTAAATAGGGTAGAATGGAGTTAATCTTGATCTAAGCCAGAAGGCTGAGAAAGGTATGAGTGGAGTTTGTGGAATTTGGGACTTGTGATGGATGCAGAGGATTAGTTTTTTGTTATTATTATTATTATTATTATGGTAACATGACTCGAACCTGCATGCTCTATGATCGCGACTGTGAGCACCTTCCAACTTTGCTACTGGCTCTTGTAATGGATATAATAAGTATGTTTCTGTCATGTGGGATTGGAAAGCAAATGCTGAGGCTGATTCAATTGAAAAAGAGAGGAATCCACAAGCAAAGCCTAGTGATTGGTTCTTCTCTCAACTTCTGATTTTTCTATACAATGTCAGCTCGACAGGCTGTTTTCAGCCCAGTAATTGGTTCTTCTCTGAACTAATAATATTCTGTACACCATCAATTTGACAGGGGCTGTTTTTCTGATTTGTTCTACTTCTGATTTCTCTCACTTGTATGTACCCTTTTTTCCTCTTAACGGTATTTCAGTCACTTTAATGGAATAAAAATGTGCTTATGGATATTATAAAACAGAAAGCTAAGCCACACTTAACATACAATTATTTCTAGTTCATAGAATCTTTTTTCTTTACATATTTTCAGCCAAAAATGACTGAGGCTCCAATCCATCTGCTGGGTCATTGCCCATCCTATGACAAGCTCCTATTTTCTGGAAATGTGTTGTCAATATGGAAAAATATTTTCATTGAAAGTTCAAACAGATATAAGGCTTAAGGAGATTTTTCCACTTTTCCTGGCCACTATGCTTTGATCCCAAAATATTGTATAAGGTTCTTTATATTCTAATTTTGACAGTGTTCTCATGGTATCTATCTACGACATGCCTGTTCTGTCAATGTTTTCAGAAAAGAAAGATCTTGTAATTTTCTTTTTCTGTTTATATGTTCGTTTATTTGTATCATATTTGTGCATTGCATTTTATACTTAATTTTTGGAGTAGATATTTTTTCTCCAATCTCATGTTTGTCAAAATCTTTATAACTGCATCATTACATTTAGTTAGGAGCATTCCACATGAAAATCTTTGTTAAATTTCAAATGTCAACAAGAAACTTGCTCAAAAAATGCTTTAGTTCTTTCTGTATGTCCCACTCCTACCATATAAGAGTGAAGAACGAAATCCGCACAGACATGTCAACTTCTCCCTACTGTCAAGTTTCTCCATCTGTTTCTTCTATCACCTCAGACAAATTTTGGCACTTGGAGATGTTAAAGTTTCTTTGATGAGTCAAGCCTTTTACAAAAGCAGAAGTTCAAGCACTACTCATTAGAGAAAACGGAATCCACAAATGAGTATATTGTATGACTTAAATTTTTAAAAGCTACTAGAAGCTGAATAGATGTCCATAAGATTAAAGGTGTGAATAAAAATATGTTGCAGTACATTCACAATTGTCCAAAACTATATGATGTAACCTTATTGGAACTTAAAAGGTTGGTACTTTTGGGTGGAAGCATCTACAAGGGGCCACAGATCTTCCATGGGATATATTGTTTTAAGATATTAAGAACCTTTTGGGATTACCTTATTATTCTAAAGGAAGACGAGGAATATACATTAATATCTCAGTATTTGGTTGGGTACTATTTTCCTTTATTCCTTGTCATATGCATTTTGTAGTTACTTTATGTTTTAAATGGTCTATATAATAGAGTCGAAGAGTTGGATGCACATGACGTGTTAGTGTAATAGCATACTAGAACATGGACTGATCCTTTATGATAACATTGTGTTGCTAGAGAAATAAGGGCATTCCTGGAGATTAGGCTTGAAATGAAAAGAAAATTGTGTTTTCTTGTGGTGTAACTGCAAGTATATTTTTATAGTTTTTCAATTGAAACAAGTTTCGGAATTTGAAGTGCCAAATGATATGAAATAACAAAAAATGATCTACTTATCTGAATGACCAATGTATGTTACAACAAGAAGTTGAATGATCTTGGAAAAATCAGGTTGGAGTTCACAAGTAGAAACCTTTAATAAATCAACAGCAGTATGTTTGAGAGTAACAATGCTGATATTGAAAGTACAGGACTGAGAATTTCCACTCACATTGTCAATTACTTGAATGTTTAGCATATTATATATAGATATTTCAAAATAGATACCGTCTTCTGTTTAGTGCTTCAGTTCTAAACTCTAAACACCATATTCCATATCTGGGTATCATAGTTCTTTAATGACAGACATTTTAGATTTTCTTTCATTCAAATGAAAACAGAAGCTTGTCTCTTAAGATCCTTGACAATTGAGGAAATCAAGACAGAAACTTGTCTCTAAAGACCCTTAACAATTGAGGAAATCAACTATCTTTTCATTGGTTGTTGTTCCTGGCACTAGTGGGTTCTCTAGGTTCTAAAATTCATGTTTAGATGTTCCCAAGCATGTTAGCATGGTGGAAGATTTTGTTCCATGAAATAACTCCTACTTTTACCTTTTCAAATAAACTACACCAAGGTTTTGTTTGAAGTACCCCAATTGGAATGAATTTGAAATTTTGGTAGAACTATTTTTTTTTTAATCTGTCCTGCTGTCCTCTTGTGCGAGTTTAGAAGCAGAAAGTACCTTATGTGGGATACTTTTGCTTATTTTATAATTTAAGTTGAAGAAGTTGAATTTGTTGATGATATAATTTTTTTGTATTATTTCCTGCTTCAAATTGAAGTTGATGAAATTATTAATGATATCACATTTCCATCACAATGTGGTTTCCACTTTGCAGGCTGCTAAAATGCTCAGCTTAATTTGAGAAATATGCAAGGGTGGCCAAAACCATTTTGTAGAAGCCACTTGGACAAAAATAATGAGATGATCTTTCATGATTTTTTTTTTCTTTTCCTGCAATCCTGTAGCAAAGAAGCTACATTTATAATTTCATCCTAATTATTTCAGTCGTAACATGCATACCATATATTGCTAGTATATCATTTACTTTTGAAGAGATTCTTGATTCTATTGCTTTATTGACTGGCTCACTACACCAGTGATACCCTCCTGATATGGAACACTGATGTAAACAAATTGAGAAAGCAATTTAACCCCTTGCATTGTAACACTGCAAATTCTAAGCTCAGTCAGTTTCCATGAATCCAATACACAACCAACCATGGTACAAAAGTAGCTGCACAGAAAAAAAAAAAGTAAAAGAAAAAAAAAGAAGTTACACTCATTTATGGATTTCATCATTTGCAGTGGGACTTTTCTGCATGTTAGCAGTGCTATGTTACCAAATATTTAAAACAGGTGCCTCATAAATGAGATTTCAACAATTATCATTGGTAGATGAAATGCCCAACTTCAAGATGAACCCATGAAGAACACGTGTTGTAATTGTGTGACATAGCACTGTAGAGATGAAAAAAACTTACAATGTAATGAATTCAAGTTTTATTCAAGCTCATAGACTGAAAAAGCCATTGTGGACGCTGTATACTTTCTCGTTCGAAAGCAGCAGAAGCAATAGCGTCGCTGCATCCCTCATCTCGATCTGATCTGATAGTTGTGGATGGAATCAGTTGCCTGGTTTCATCAGGGTTCCACTCAGAACAGCCTACTTCAAGATTTGTATGTGACCAGTGTTTCTGTTTCTTCTTATCAGTGTTGTATCCAATGCTTAATGTCAGCTCAATTTCGTTCTCTGCATCATCACAGTAAGGTACGCAATGAGGATCGTTGATTGTCATCGTGCTTTTTGTGAATCTGTGGGAGGTTGGATGCTGATCATTGGCAACATTGATATTGGTGGAAGTATCTCCTTCAGCAGGCTGTTCGAGATCGAATTCTCTATGCAGTCTTAAAGTGTCTCTAGAGGAGCTAGTCTGTTCCTGTGAGCTTGTACTGGTCTTCGACTTCAAACACTGATGAAAATCATAATATGAATTTATTTGAGTGGAATTATGATGGCTGAGAGGGGAGTGGCTAGTTGGTGAGCCAGTTGAAGTACTCCGAAGTGAGGTTGGGGCATCCACATTTAAGTAGGCAGACTGAGTTCGAATCTCCCTGGGCCTGGGAACTGCATTAGCAAGTGAGGAGAGCTTTAGCTCATTTCTCACCTCAGCCATCAATTCCTTCTGGACTCTGTATAGCCTGTGAAGTTCTCTTACCTGTTTTTGTCCATTTGCTTGTACATGTCACAATTCTATTCTATGATCTAATATTTTAGGTGCAATCTCGGAGGAACCCAAATAGCAGTCAGTTTGAATATCTTGGCAGAATGGAGGATGGGACAAAATTATTGGAATTCCTGCTCGGAATATACGGCATCTATCAGTGCTGAAAGTTAAGTGAGGCAGAAAATATTGTCTACCTAATATGAATTTTGATTTCCAGGACTCTCCAGATGCTCAGTCAATGGAGTAATCACCCATTCTGCCTAAATATTTGATCTGCTTGTGATTTGGGTGCATCCAATTCCAAACACAGTTCTGGCTAATATAATTATAATCAACTTCAACTTGGCAAGTAGTCAAAATTTACAGTTGGAAAAAAAAATCTAAAGGGCACCTGCTCTTTGAAAATCTCTTCTTGCTTCAGCATCGTCTTCTTCATGGATTCGCGGTTGTGTTGTTCAAGCATTCTCTCCATGGATTCTTGAATCTGGTTGAAGCCAGTCTGAAATTTATCCTTCAGCAATCCCTTTCTAGAAATGGGTGAAAATTCTGCAGTCCTAATTTTTACTATATCACCATGGTTCGTCGACGAAGTGGAAAGTAGGTTTAGAACATACTGCAGTTCTGTACCCATGCCTGGAACAGGTGAATACTATATCACTGAATTGGCATGCATAATTGAATTCAAACAAATAGTTGTGAGGTGAAGGCTAAGTAGGAGCATATATCCTCAATTATGTGGTTTCGGTAGCTATCACTCTTAAGGACAAACAATTATTAAAGACCATTTCTGAGTTCTAGAAAGATATAAGCATCAAGTAAAATGATAAAAGCCTTACAATAATGAACAAATATGAAATAAGAGTCACAATAAGTTTGAATACTTTAAGCACTATAATGGTTATTGTTCCATTATGTCTGGACCACTGTGGAAAATTAAAACCATATCATGCAGGACACTACTTCTGCATCAAGTCAGTATCAGCGCCAAGAGCCAGTACTGGCTCGATTTCTGATTTCCCTTTAGCAAAATAAATTAAGAAAAAAAAATTCTAGATCTGCCCCTAATCCAATATATGGATTCTATCAGCCACAAATGCAATTGCGCAGAGAATCAAATGGAAAAGAAATAAACCATGTCTACTGCATATTACTAGCAACAAGCAATAACCTATCTTACCTATCTTCAAACAACAAAAACGCTAAACTGACTTTAATTCCCAGTCATGCAATGACTTTTTAGTCTCCTTATTCGCTCCGTATCCCTCCCGCCCAACCTTATAATAAGACTACAATAGAATGCTTCATGACCTTTGTCATAACCACAACACTGACAGAAAATTTCAGCTCACAGGCATCCTTCAGTCCGGTTTTGCATTTCTAATATAGAACTTGCTTGTTAAAGAAATACTAGAGAAAAGGTGAGTGCATCGAAGGTGATTTAAAGGGGGGCTCTGCACGTGGACAAAAACACTCCAAATGACCATACGTGGCCAGAAATATGTCCCTAGGAATTCAAACACACAACTCCCATACCATATTAGTAACCAAAAAGGCCAAAAGCTCAAGCTCTTAGTGAACGACTCAATAATGTATATCAAAGGGTCCTGGCAATAATTAGCAGATTACCGACTCTCTTTTTCCATCATATCACTCATTTGGGAGGGAAATTGAATCTAATAAAATTCAGGAGGGAAGAGGGAACAAGAAGTTTGAACACAGTTTTAGACATGCCTCACCTGATCACATGTATAATGATGTTGAATTACTAAATGTATTTGACCAAACCGTTTGATTCATGTAAATGTGACTTGAATGGACAAAATGTTTGGGAATTTGTGATTTTTTTTTTCTAGACCCTATCTGTATTGTTCTAATGTATTTCTAGTCTCATATGCATCTTTATTAACTTGTGCACATGTGAACTGAAACTTGTAAAATTATACTTTTTACCAGCATCGGTATATACCTCCACATAGGTGTCATCCAAGTTGCAAAGGGTAGGTGGAAAAAAGAAGAAGAAAGGTTAAGGAATGAAGGAATTCAAGAGATGAAGCAGTGGAAAAACTGCCTAAATTTCAGTAGATGTCACTCAAAGCTGCAGAAGTTTTTTCTCTTTTTGGTAAAGTAAAGCTGCAGAAGTTACAAGTTATGTAATGCTATATACTGCTCTACAGCTCACCACACTTTAGGCCTTCTTCTTTTCAAAGCATCCAGAAATCCTTAGAAGTCTAAGCAGACCCGGTGTTTATCAGGGGTGAAACCATTTTTCAGGCTATTTCATGATCCTTGGATGAATCTGAAGAATCCTGGATGTGGTCCAAATAGACAGCACCATTAATGCCCATTACTAGGCTTTTCCATAAGCATCATGACATGCCCTGTACATAGTCCAGGACATAGATCAGGCATGGGCCACCAACTTTGAGAAAATTGTGCTTTTTGAGGACCCCTTGTGTTTATCAGAAATTTATTTTTCCTAATAGAAAAAAAAAAAAAAAAAAAAAAAAAAAAAAAAAAAAGAGGATCTCCTAAAACTAGGACAATACCTTTTGTTGAGGAATCATCAGAAGACTCACACCTTTTCTTGATGTAACATACAAATTAGTGTATTCCACAAGCATGAAGGTACTAAGTTGCTTTTCTAGCTTCTCTAAGAATTCATGTTCCACTAGTACAGAAAAATGGACTATCAACATTTGTAGAAAATAGAAATCCAAGGAAGATAATTGAGTAAAAGGAGGCGCAGAATTTCATTTCCTTTTAACAAAGAAAAACCAAATTGGAGCACCCTAGAAAAATCAACTGCTGCAAATGTTCAATTGCCATGAAAATAAGTGAGTAGAAAAGAACTAGATATAACAGAAACTCTGTAGTGGAGTGCATGATTCTAGTAAGTGTGTTCTTCTCTAGTTCATAAGTTCAATTGTAACAATACATATATTTGTAAAAAAAACAGGCCTTTACAAAATCCACCAAACAAAATCAAAATAAAATGAAGAATTCAGTAGAAACAGACATAATCAAGGAAGAAAAACACTTGAACATGAAGTAAACATGATTCACTGGAATTGAAAACAGCAACACTAGAAGGCAAAATGGGCTAAAATATTGAAGAATGAAAACAGTGAGAAGATCTCGTCACCTGCAAGATATAAACGCAGTAAGCGCTATATTTCGGTTGGTCCCCAAGCATCTTCCTCCCTCTCACCCTCTTCACCCATATGCCATTGCCATGAGTGCAACAAGACAGCATAAAACAAGCCCCCATCAGCCCCCATGACTTGCTTCAGACAAACGACGTCGATGTAGTTGCAGAGGCCTCATCGGCGGAGGAATCCAAGCAGGAGGTGATAGATTCGGAGACTCAGATATCTCACAGGAAGAACAGTCACACTTCCCTTAGAAAAACAACAAAGCCTCCCCAAAAATAATGCAAGCATGACAGGCTGTGAAGGGGGAGACAAAGCAAGGTGGAGAAGCCTATGGTGAAATCAGCTGTGTATTGTATTGTAGTACTAAGGAAGAGGATCAAAAGGGAAGCAAAACAAAAACAAAACTGATATAAAAACAAATCTCACTCCTCTACGTAAGCCCATGTAAGCCTGTGAACAAGATATTCCAGACAGACCTTCAAGGACATAAAGATACAAATATGCTAAGGTGGGCTACTACTTCCCATCAAACAATGTCATTTTCTTTCTTTCTATGTTTTTCTCTTTCATTGGAGATTTTTTTAATATGGTTATGACTCATGATCTTATTCAAACTGTCCTTTTTACAGCCCAACTCCAGAAATGGGTGGAAAGTTAGGCACTTACTCAGCTAAGCTTCTTTCATATAGATAAAAGAAGAATCAACTCTCTTTAAATACCCATTATAGTATTCCTAGTGACTTTCACTACCAGCCACCTGATTTGAGATTTGGGTGGAGAAGCTTCAAACTTACCCATCTGAGTTTCTTTGACTTATAAAACCATATCCTTCTTTTAGTACTTGAAAGGGTATTCCAAGTTACCTTTTTAAAACCCTCCTCTAGATTTCAGTGAAAATGCTTCAACCTTAACATAAATCATAAGTTTAAGGATTACCCAGTTGATATATTTAAGTGTCCTTTGAAAATTGAAACCCACCTTCAGATTTTGCTGAGTTCACCAAAAAGTTAGCTCTGATTTCCTTTTCATAACATGTTTATTCTAAATAAAATAAGACTTGAGAAAACCTTAAAACCTTATTAAAATGACTCAGATCAATCTTACAACCTTCCATACCCACCTCTGAAAATGACTGGTAATTTAATTAAAACCAACATTAGAATCTTATTTGTTATTAAAAGATTTGATCTTTATAAATAAATCTTAAAATCTTAAAAGTTTCTGTTTGGGATTTTCCCTTTGGTAATTCTCATCATCAGATCTTACTGAAATTCCTACAAAAAATTAGCTCCTTTTTGTACTTAATTGATGCAATCTACAAACTACATATTCCAGTTTCCTACAATGGACCATATCTTTATAGAAAGATCTATAAATTAAGGCTATTAGCCTTGAGATTAGTTTAAGAATATTTGAAAACCATGTCCACATGGAAATGTTCTCAAGCTCTACATCAGCAACATCCAATCCACTTCAGACAGGCTAGCTGTGCATGTGCCCTGCCCTAGTTACCAATTGGTCCACTCATCAGGTGGCCCAAAATGTTTGCTGAATTCAGCTTGCTGTTTCCTTTAACCATTCATACTTTTCACAAGGCAACCCACCTGATGAATTTTAAATGGCCTGATCTTCTAAACTTTCCAACTCCTCTGATCTCACACATCCTCACCTAACCTGTTTATATACACATGTGCTTGAGTAATATTCCTTGGTCACACTTCCCTTTTTCTAAGTAAAACTTATATCCATTTTATGGTTAGGAATGAATGTCAAAATGGGTTGCTAATGTAGTTGTATGGAGTAAAACTGAAAGATAAAAGTATGATAAGGAAAAAAAATGGTATATATGTTGTCCCAATACTAGATGAAGATGAAGGAATGTCATTTGACTTGAACATGCATGAAAGTAACATTAGTCTCTTATATGTATTTTTTTTTATTTAAATGAAGAGGGTGTTCTGTCCTGTGAGCTAGAATAATCCCTACAAGTCTAGAGGGAGCCGGATAAATCTCCTATACCCCGGTGTCTAAGCTACCCCTTGAGATTCAAAAGGACATATTTTTTTGTTTTTGTTTTAATAAAATGCAAAAAGAAGTTGATTTTGATATTACCAATGATAGTGGCAAATATCCCACAAAACCCACCACCAGATTCCAGTGAAAATCTTCCCTTCTTTTAGAACTGCCACATTTCTTTTACAGGAATTCATTTCCCATCAAACCCACCTCGGGATTCTGATGCAATATCCTAATAAAATAAGATTTTGTGGCCTTCCTACACACTCAAATCCCATGGATTCCGGCTAAAGAGAAACAAGAAGGAAAAGAAAATGAGACATCCCACCAATGGCTTCCTTCCAAAAGCTAACTGACAGGCCATAACACACCTGTCTCTAATTAATAAAAGGGAATCTCAAAAGCCCTTTTAGTTCTCATCAGGGTGAAATCCACCCCCAACACTCTCATTCACATGCTTCACCCCCAATTTTTTTAGTCTGATTTTGTGTGGGCATGCCCTCTTTTGTCTTATGCTTGTTTATTCCTTGCAGAAAATCTCATTATGTTAGCTTTGGGTAACATGGCTTCTGTACATATCTATATCAAGTGTCAGTGCTCATCACTCAGTAATATAAAAGATGACCTTAGCATACATATAGGAGCCTTACAGGAGATGGGACCCCCCATTAATAGGTCCTGCCCCACTCATCTATTGTAGATACCTGCAGAGATGATTAATTCAGTACTATGGAGTGAATGCCATTGATATGATGGGGCCCCATGATGGATGGGGAATGGCACACAAATCTTACTGGCTGGATGATTCTAGCTCTTCCATAAGTGGTCTGTGAATAGACAAACCAGAAAGGACTGCAGCAAAATGTCAAAAGAGTGAGGCCAACACCTTCAGTTTTAGATTTTACCAGCAAATAATAACAACAACTTAAGCTTTAGCATCTTCCTATGTGAGATAATTATTGAGCATCCCTACCAACCGACTATTGGATCATAGACAAGGCAGTGGATGGGTAGCAAATTATCCTAGAAGTCTCTGGATCCGAATAAGGTGAGAGAAATTTGGATCCAAATGCAGATCCTATATATTAGGACCCAAACCTTCACATCTTATATGTTCTGAGTTTTGAAAGTATATATAGGTTTTGAGGGCCTATACAGTCAGAGTTTTATTCATATTTAAGAATTACTTTGCCTTAATAGAATATCATTTAATACTTCCACTTATATATTTAAAAAAATATCTTCTTAAGAACTTTTATCCAACTATACTAATGCACTCTACATCTTAATTTGGATCAGGATCTATAATCAAATCCCTTTTTCTTAAGTTGATGCTGGATTAGGATACAACGTGTGGTTCCTATGTCCGGATTCAGATCCCATTCCGGAATCGGATCCCTTTTCTTAAGTTGATGTTGGATGCGGATCTAACACATGGTTAATTCCTATGTTGGATTTTAAAGAAATGCATCTGAGATCCAGATCCACCGTGATTCCATCCTGAATCCAACTCATTTGCATCCCTACAAGGCACCCGTCTTTCACCGCAAAGACCAAGGTAGAACCCTAGTCAAAATAAAAATAAAAAATCTGCCTACTAATACAAGTGGCAGAGAAGAAAAGAAAAATATTAAGCATTGTTATTCCTCGTCTATGATTGAGCCTATTGGTCCATGGTCATATTAGAACAGGAAGAGAAACACATGTACATATGTGGGGAATCTTTCTTGAAAGGGTGTCTTATCTTTTAAATTACCTTTCTTTCATAGGGTTTTGGTTGTGTATTTACAGTGTGATTGTGAAGACTTTTGAGTGTTTATGCGTAGAAAACATGATTGTAATCTTTTGACATTCTTCTTCCTTGGTCATTACCTTTCAAATTCTCACATAAAAACCAAGTTCAACTTTTGCTTGATAGATGGATAATTATGATAAATATTGCCAACAAATGTACATTTCATAGGCCTAAATCCATTCAACACAAGTATCTGTCCTTTTCTGATTTGTCTGTTTTTTCATTAGTTTTTACTTTTTGGGTCATGACAGGGGAAGATTTAGACCTTCCGCTTCTCTTGGACTGTCTGTCAATTCCTATGTGTTTTACCAAGTCTTCTCCTGGATTGGGAGAATCTACTTCTCTTCATGTCTTCTTTTGTTTATCTGTTCCTGCATTTGAGTAAAGCTTAAGCACATGTATCATGTACTTAATTATTAGAGGAATTGGCATAAAACCAACCACCAATCATATTAGATTCTCTATTCATGCATATGCCTGCAATACCAAGGTTTTTTAAAAAAAAAAAAAAATATTCAAATCATGGTTCAAGAAGATTGGTTGTTCCTATCTATGTAATCTCTTCGTAATGCGATACACTTTTTGTAATGGCATATTAGATAAATCACCATGATTAGAAATGCTAATATACCTTTTGGTGAACCATGTTATCAAAATTCAGAGGGACCTAACCCCATTATTATTGAGATAAGGCTTTCATGATGATGATGATGACGACGATGAAAACCAGATCTAGGTTCAGGACCAATCATAAGGGTTTTAAGCCTTTTGTTTTTAATTCTAAAAACAATGTTTATAGTTCTAAAAGCATACTTATGATGAGAATTATTTGCAGGCAAAGATTGTGATAATCATTCTATTTTGTTAACTCATGATCTAAATTCTAAGGTTATCCATTCACAGTTGCTATCTCTGTTTGAATTCACTCTCCAATTTAAAAATAGAAAGAAAAAAAGATGAATTCAAAACCATAAAACTTAAGGGTGATTATAGTTCTTCCCGTTAGAATAATGTGATGAGATTGATATTTTGCACACAATCAAATCTTATAGGAACAGAGAAAAGAACAAAACAATTGAGTTCAAAATCACAAAACTTAAACGGATGATAGTTCAAAAGATCAAAATGGTTTTTTTACTTGATAGAGTCCCACGGGAGGATAACGTACGCTTTCAATCTCCAACGTCTACAAAAGCATGACCCTAACTTATTCAAGTTGGGAGCTGTACAAGACAATAACAGAAAACCTTCCAATTAGAACAATATAATGAGATTGATATTTTACACGTAATAAAAAAAAAATTTGAGTTCAAAACCAAGATTTAAAAGGTGACACTTCAAATGGTTAAAATCCCAAAATTTTTAACCATTTACATCATCAATCAGCCATACATTTACATCCCTACCAACACTGAAATTGGATTGACAGAGCAGAAATTTAGAAGCAAGGAAGGACATCACTGAAATACATGAAATGAATGAATGTATCCTTGTATTATAAAATCAGTACGGACGAAAGTGGACAAAACCACTGCCCCACTGGCGACATCTTTCTGTGCTCCCTCATTAGATTGAACCCCCAGTACGCACGCGCTGTTGCCCTCCCAAGGTGCAGCCGTACCTGGTGGACCCCACCACATCATCATCATCACCACCATCCCTCCCCTCCCCTCCCCTTAAATCATCAATCACCATCAATCAACCCAAAATCACACCTTCCTTATCACTGAAAATACTGGCTTTGATTTCTTTCAACTTTTTGAGAGAACTGTGCCCCTGCTGCAGCAAATAACAAGTGGGGTCCCACCAAGTTGGTGGTCCATAACCATGTCCCAGTGTGGTGGGGCAAAATTTCTTAAGGTCAGGATGGTTAAATAATTGGATGTGCCCAAGTAAGTATTTAGACTTTAGAGGCCTGGGGGCTTCTGACCAACTTAATAATTTCTAAGTCTATAACTATAACTATGATTTAGAAAACGAAGATTTTGGTTAGTGCACCCACCAAAAAGAAAAGAATATGTGTGATGAAAAGGATCCGACAGATCTGAAAGAAAGGCTGTTGCTTGGCAGGCACAGCTACAGATACATGTACAACAAAATCCCAACCACTTGTTTTCAGCTTCTGCTTGTAATAGAAAGATATTCCATTTTAATTCAATTATTGATATTATACCTACATGAAAGTTGAAACAGAGGGGGGTGTGGGGGGCTCCATTTCTTTAAGTTAGACCAGATGTGGCCAGGCCTTACTTCAAGTTCAGATAAATGTCCCTGAATCCTCTGATGCCTTGATTCAGGGGAATCCTATGCATGCTTTGAATAATCTGCGCATGCCATCTGGATTGGTAACTAGGTGACAGTTTGATACAATATGTCACACATTAAATTAGCATATACACAGAGGGAAGAAAAATCTTGACCTGACCCACAAATTTGACTTGCATTTGACCCAAATAACTCGATCTCAATTCTCCATTAATCAGTCACAGTTGGATAATTCTAGCTTGTAGTAAAATAAGTTGGATTATAGTAGACCCACTAACTTGCTTAACCCCATTTAGATGTGCCGAGTTAGGGTTGACCCGTATATATTTAAACCGATTTAAATGTGGCGGTTTTGTATTTTTTATACCGTGGGCTTTTTTCGTCTTATAAATAAAATCAAATATAACCTTAATACTTCAAATGACAGAGTGCGGCTCGATTACACAGCAGCAGCAGCAGCAATAATAATAATAATAGGGTTTACCTTGTAGGCCAACCCTATCCGGCCCCTTTGCCACCCCTTTATACTTCACACTGAGATCTTTTAATTTCAATGATTAACAATCAGCTGATTGGTGGCCCACTTTTCCGTTCAATTTAACCATCAGACAATTTAACTGACACTTAAAAACAGTGTAAAGCCTGTATCACCTACCATAATAATTAGATGTATATGAGGACAGATCTGTAGTGTAGTTATGGCCCACCGTGATGGATGTCTAAAACCAAGGGGCATGTTTACTAACAAATGAGGAATTTGTATATGAGAATGCCTTATTGCCGTATATTTGATATTTAAGGATTCCTCATTGAAGATTTGTGTGGCCAAGGATTAAAAATTGATATAAATGGCACCGGTTTACGTAGTTGAGAAAAAAATGGCATCAATGTGTAAATCCATAAAATGAAGATTCTCAAATCCTATGGGGAAGGGTTGGACTTGAAACTACGGAAAAATGAGGATTTTCACTTATCCAAATTCTTGAAGATTTACAATCTTTAGACTTGAATTTTTAAAATCCTTAGAAAAATAAATGAAGAATCTCAAAGGTTTGACTGCCAAACGTGACCTTATGTTTTTCAATTTTCTCCAATGAACCTTACTTTCCCTCATAAAAAATAAAAAAAAATAAAAACCTCTAAAATGACCAGATTAGAATATGGGCCCACCCTGACCAGAAAGTAGTGGACCTTACTAGCTTTCTTTGGTGTTGTGTTTTCTAGCCAAAAAAACCAAAAGAAAACATGTATTTGATCTCAGTGGGGGAAATTTGTGACGGACACATCTGAGAAGTAAATCAATAGTCTATATCAGCCCACTTATTGGCCTACAACATAACCCAAGTCATGACATCACATCATGTGGGGGTGGTCCACCCTGCAGAGTAAAATAGCCAAGAGAAAGTGGTTTTATTTTTGTTTTCCAATTCAATGGCATGTCTGACCATGCCATTCCTTTCTTCAAGGGAATCTAGCAATTGCCTTTTGGTTCTATTGGAAGAAAAAAAAAATAGTAGTAAGGAGGGTATGGAGCGTCTCCAATTGTCATGATCATTGATATGTGGGTAGGGTTGCAATCCGATTACCCAGTTATTCGGAAGCTCCAATCCGCAAAAAAACTGAATCTGAAACCTATTTTAAGTTTTAATTCATAAATGGGTCTGTGTCCAAGTCCATATAGGTTCCGACCCGTGGACTCGGAATCCAGCATAGGAGTCTTTGATATTGCAATTTGTACTTAAAACCAAATCTTTTTGGGCATTCATATTTATAATACTGGATATTGTAGACTTGATGCACTATTATAAGTTGATTGATATGCTTATTTTAAGAAAAAATGAAGAATAAAGATAAAATAGAATCGATTTTGGAACTAGATTTGAATCCTCTAAGTGGATCAGGTTTTGGAACCGGATTCGGATTTTCTTATCGAAACCAAGTCCGGAACCAACAAAACAGGCTCCGATTAATCAAAACCGGAATCGTTATTTTAAAACGGGTCTGGGTCCAAGTCCACTATAGTTTCGATCTAGAACCGTCACGTTTACAACCCTATTCATAGGGTGTTGGCTCTTTTTTCTTATTTGGAAAGATTTTATAAATATCACTAAAACCTAAAAATCTGAAATTTCCCATACTGATGACAAATTTCTTTAAATTTTTCTGTAGAAGATTTTTTAATCATTTGGTGAGAACACATTTCCAAAAAAAAAAAAAATTCATAAAAATAGTGCTAGTATAATTTCATGATTATGCGGAAAAGTGTTTCCAATGAGCAAAGGTAGAAAATTTTTCTATGAAAAAAAATGGATGACACGCATGTTATAAAAATTAAAATACAAATATAATATTATAGAGTCATCTTCTAGAATAGCAAGGCTCATCTTGAGCATGAAATGGCTTTACCTGCATTTTTTTTTTAATATTGTTCCCCTCAAAAAATTTTAAAATCTCATGTAATATGTATATATTAGCCTCCTTAGAATTTCTTTTTCATAGCCGTCCCCTCAAGAAAAACTCTTTTCCTGCAGCCTTGTGGGTGAGCAAGTTGGGCCTTAAATTTTGCCTTGCAAGGTGACTATCAAAATCTATAGGAAAATGAGTCTTTATTTATTTATTTTATTTTTAACTTTACAAGCGATGGAACTCATGCATCCACATATGCTACACATGCCCCTAACTAGTTGACCCACAGCCCGAGAAACTAACGAGCTTTTATCATTAACCATGGTTAAAACTTAAAATTCTTTTGTTAAATTAAGTTAATCCTTAACCATTGACTTGAAAGTTGCAAAGCTAAACATGAAATTGGGAAAGAACTTACCTTTTTTTTTATGCTTTAGTGTTACTATTCTAATGTTTGGCCTACAAGATGAACATGAAGGAGCACTTGGGGTCAGTGCCATGCTACCATGTGGGATCCAGGACAGACTCAAACAAAACACTCATCAACATTTATTGCCTCATCCACAATAACATCTTCATCACTTTCTTCGACCATGCCCCATGGTTGCTATCTTCCCCTCTGTCTCCATCTCAAAAGCTATGGATCACAACCTCCTCCTCTCCGAAGGCGACCCCTCCACATCTAGAGATCACACATATGGGGCCCACCCAACATTTGTCACTCATCAAACCATGCCTGCGCAATCTGATTGCAACACCTGGTCACTCCACCCCATCACTCATGCTCCAAGTGGAAGCAATCTAATGGTCACCCTCGATTTGACTAGACATGGACAAGTGGGCCCAACCCAAGAGAGAAGGGTGTAGGTTTAGCAAGTAATTGACTGTGGAGATTTTGGAGATAAACAAGGGAGTGGCATAGACATGATTGAATAATCAAATGGCTTAAAATCACTTTATGATGAGTTTGTTGTATTATTGCGGTTTTGGAGATATCACATTCAGATATCATTCATGAGATGAAATTGATTATGATGAAACATTTGTTGGTTGAGATTCCTGCTTCCTTTTTAAACTCAATCTGTCACTTTTTAAACTCAATCTGTCACTACCACTTTAGTGTTCACATTCAATGAACGCCATTTGATAAGACTTTTGATTGAAACTAATAAACAAAATGGAGGCAGAGAGAGAGACAGAGGGGAAGAGAGAGAATCTCATGTGAATGGATGGGTAGGCCCACTGCAAGCCTTATCTTCAAGTCTATCTGTTTCTATTTTACAATAATATCTCCGTCCCATGTTGTTTGGGTGCTTTTCTTTTGTTTAAAGGGATGACCAGAAGAAGAGAGTGGATTGAATGGGACTCATTTCTCTTTTGGCAAACAGAAGAAGAGAGTGGATTGAATGGGACTCATTTCTCTTTTGGCAAACATCATCACTTCTATTCTTGAAATAGATTTGAATTGATAGGTCACTCCATGAGATATACACTAAATGACAACTAATATTACGTAAATGCTAGATCTAATGACAAAGGGGGGTCACTAGGAATTTAGAAATACATGCAGCTTGCACAGATGGCTAGTGAGCTTGAATCTTTCAAGGATGCATTTGTGATTTCAAGATAGAGAGGAATCCTGTTTTGATTTTCCAAGTATTCCACTGAATCTATGTTTAGTGGAACACATTTTCTCCATTGATTTTCCCTATCAAAGAAGATTTCAATTTAATAGAATTTATGTAGCTAAACCCAATCCCAACATATTTGAGACAAAGCTTTGATAATGATAATGATGATGACGAGAGGATTTCTATTTCCTACATGTGGGAAAGAATGCAAGATTCCCCTCTCCAATGAAAATAGAAATCTAGGTTTCTTTGAACAAAAAAAGCAAGTAGTAGGTCAGTCCATGATCAGTGATTTTTGTATTCAGGCCCCAAACCTGCTAACTATGGGTTGGGGTAATGGATTTGACAATTTGTAATTTTACTTGATTTTTCTTTCCTTTTTCTCTCTTTCCTGCTGCATGTGCATCATTGTATTTTCTTATTTCATGGTCCAATTTAAGGGTACTTTTTGGGCAGGTAATATCAACAATAAATGATATCCAGTTCTAACCAGTCTTCTCCATTTCTTTCTATAATAAGGAAAGTTTTGGGGCACTTACTATCTCAAGATGAATGCCAATTAGATAAATGGTTAAGATCAACAAACCATCAGCTGATTATTTTGTCATCAGTCCATTAAAAAAAAAAAAAAGTTATGGGTTTATGTTATGCCTTCTCAAGGCAACACAGTTCCTTGTATGTTAAACTAATCGGTTGGTATTGACAAAAAATAATAATATGCACTTGTACAGACCTGGACATCTTAATAGATAACACAAAGCATGAAACCTAATAATTGATTTGTTCCCCCACAGAGGAAGCTTATAACACTAAAAGAGACAAAAACAAGGGAAAAAAATCATAGGATCATGATAAAAACCATTTCTAATAGAAATTGGAAATCTGGATCCAATATTTTACCAATTATGTCATAGATCTGGATATTAAGATTGCAGATTAGTTGCACAGTTATTGCTAGGAACTAAGCTGCAGGCAATTTATTTCATCAATCTAAATTGCTTATTTGTGTTGTACTTTTGCAAGAAAAAGCACAAAATCAAGGGGGAATCTCCAGGCCTGATAAAGATACTTTATTGTTATTGAGCTAACACTGTATTGAGTTTTGAAACTTATAATGTAGGAAAAGTTCTTGCTGAAGTCATAAGATGCTGAGAATCTGTGATACTAAGTTGAACATATCTGTAGATAATCTTCTTTGATCCTGCAAAAAATAGATAGATTGTATAAAGTCTAAGCCCCCACAAAGATCCAATTGATGTGAAGATTTAATTTTGAAGTAACCCAGAACATTTCCAAAGCAATTCATGAACATTTCTGAAGCAATTCAGGTGGATTCAATAGAGAATCTCAATGAGATAAAGTTGGAGACAAAACAGTGGACTTTTATGCTAGTTCCATTTTATATTCACTTGCTTCATCCAGCATGATTGTAACATTAAACACAACCCCAGTAGATTGCAATCTTAGCCCCTATTGTTAGGGTATTTTAGTGGACAACAGGGTTGATTGGGTAGTGAAAATCAAATACAAAGAATAACACATTTTCCGTTGTTTGGTGTGGCCAATTTCCAAGGTATATTAGATACTGATGCATCATTTTTGGGACTTGTGAAGTAAAATGGATCTTGCAGGTTTTCAGTCATGTTGTCCATGAAACGTGGTCCCCAGGTGAAGGATTTAGAATAAAACCTGAGAAAATTCAACTCATAAGGAAATTTATGTAATCAAAATACATATGAATTCTAAGACTTTTCTATTTCTGAAATTGATTTAAACTAAAAAAAAAAAATATGCATTTCCAAAAAATGAGCATCGAATTATCTCCCGTCTAATGGAAAATGAATCAAGGGGAATTCAAACTCAACCACCACCCTAGTAATTCAAATCCTAGGCCACCTTGTATCCTTCACCCTTACCTTTTTAATAATCATTTAGTGGAGCTCATTTGACGATGAATTGTTACGTATTCAATTCCTATATATTCTATGTAAACAATTAGGACCTTGCAGAAGTACTTAACATACTCGACCTCTAACATTTACAGTAAAGGAGTCTTTAAACTGTGTTGTGTAGATAAGTTTTTCATGATACAGCCATTTGTATGTGTTCATGTTCACTTTTTTTTTTCAGATAGTGCTGATAAATAACAGCATTTCCAAACTTCAAACAGTTAAATTACTAAACCATCCATTTGATATAGGAGTAGGGATGGCCCATGGGCCTGGCTGCCCAGGTCCAGGCCATCAGTTCTAGTCACGCACCTGCAAGTTTATTATGGGCTCAGTCCATTTTCAATACTTTAGGGCCCTTCTGCTATGAATATTAGGGCTGGCATATGGTTAAGCCCTTAGGTTTACGAAGGCAGGCCCCAGCCCATTTTTAGCAGAGCAGAAAATGCGTTTAGAAATGACCCAGTCCATCCCAACGTGGGCCAAGCTTCAGTTGGACCTAGGTTGATCGGTCCATGCCCAACCCTAAATTTTGATGCGATCATGCATGGGATATTTGGCATGACTTTATGGGTTATGATCCGTCTGCGCTAAGATCCATAGCCTGAGCCCATGGGCTTTTAGTAGATAGATACCTACTTCTCAATCATTGACCCACTTAAATGGATTTTGATGTGGTTTGTCTAAATTCTGTTGCCATTTGAGGTGCTCAGTAAGTTCCATTAGGCGGTTGGGGCTTAACAGCCTTCCTGTTGAGGTGATCATTTTAATGCCCCATTGTCCAATGGTTGCAACAACAATCATAAAGAAATTCTACCAAAAAACAATCATAAAGACATGAGTTAAGTCCCATTCAACAATTTTACTATGATTTACCCAAAAAAAAAAAGGTATTGGGTATGATAGGCTCCATTTACAAATAAAAAAATAAAATATAAAAAGTGCATAATTATCACAGTTATTTTAGTCAAAGTAAAAGTTATATAACTTTAGAGAGTATATTGGTCAAGATTTTATATTGTCGAGTGTAAAAGACGTGTTTTATTATTGTTAAAAAAAAAAAAAAAGGAAAGAGGAGTTTCTCTTTTAGATCATTTTTTTATCATACAGATTAGAAAACAAATGAGATAATAATATCTTTTTTTTAAAGGTAAATAAATAAGCTTCTATTTAATCAGCATATAGGGTTATCAAGGCATACCCCTTCATAGAGCCCACAGCCTGGTCAACAAGCAAACAAACTCTACATTTAACTTAAGAAGCAAATAAGACATGAAGATCATTAGATCAAAGTATCATAGAAGCCCCATACATAGATCTAATACATCTACTTAAACTGAAGAGAAGGTCAAGTTAGGAGTAGGAACTGAAAAGATTGAAATCTTTTAAGTGACCTTGATAAAGATCTAGCAATACTCACTATCTACCACTATGGATAAGCAATGCACTTCCCCCCGGAATCAGCTGTATTGCATCATTCACTGCATGATAATAATTCACATCATATTTGATAAACCCATCAATAGGAATATCCTCACTGGCTATGGCTCATGCATTTGGAAGAAAATCCGCAGATCAGCTCATATCATCCATCAAGGCAGCTCCTGGGTTCTTGGCAATGGCCAGAGTATTAACGTCTGGCATGACTCCTGGTCAAACAGTGTTCATATTTCAACCAGCTTCTCAGGTCATCCTTTTCCTAGAGACCAACGGCTCTCTTCCCTCTATCATTCAGGGACCTGGGTTCCTCCAGCGCACTTGCCGTCTCCCATTCAGCAGCACCTCCTTCTTCTCCTTAAGGATCTTTCTCCAATCCCAGCCACCAGAGATTCCCTCAGCTGGAGAGACAACCCAAATGGAAAGCTTTCCTTGACCTCAGCGTGGCAGAGAATCAGGCACAGAGCTCCTCTTCTCCCTTGGCCAAAGCTGATATGGAACTCCCTCTCCCCTCCCAGAGTCAATTGCTTTGGCTGGCGACTGATGCACAACAGACTTCCCTCAGACTCTTGGCTGAAGCGGCTGGGTTTTTCCCTTGCTTCCAGGTGCACTCTTTGTAGAGCTGCAGAAGACTCCTTGGGCCACCTCTTCTTCAATTGTGAAGTTGCTAAAGCAACTTGGTCCTGGTTGCTCCAAGCGGCAGAGGCTCCTCCTTCTCCCAACTTCTCTGCTTCCTCCCTGTGGATATCCTTCTCCAAAGATTCAGATGCCAATGACTTCAAATTCATGGCTGCCATATTCATCACTGTTACTTACCACCTATGGAAGGCCCGGAATGAAGCAATTTTCGATGCTTGCAAGCCCTCTCTCCACTCCATCCAGGCTCATCTAAAAGAAGCCATCTCCTTCTCCCTCAAGCAGATGACTTCTCATTTTGTCAGTCTCCACCTCAGTGCCCTGTTAGTTTCCTTGAGAATTTCTCCAGAGCCAATCTAGCTGAGAGACTGGAGAGCTTTGTTTTCTTTGGTTGAGGTTTATTTTGATTTCCTTGTTGCTAATTCATTTTGGGGGTCAATCTTTGACCTTTATATTCTTTTTTCCCCTCCTCCTTTCTTTATCAATACAACTTACCCTTACAGCAAAAAAAAAAAAATATCTCTCCGATAAAGCCCAATTAGATTATTTCACAATTGAGATTAAAATTAAGCCCCCTCCAGTGGATGAGATATTTGCCAGTGGCGACTCTACAAATTCAAGTAAGTGGGATCAACAAAAGACTTATCTTCCACAAATCGAATAAATTTGTTTCCCTCTTTATCAACATTTGTCATCTACTTTTGATAATATTAGGATTTTCTCCTTCTCATACGGGGAGAGTACCGTATTTAGAGGTTAAATTAGGGTAAATAAAGATTTACCAACAAAATGTCTAAAAAAACAAATTATCTTTAAAAAGTAAAAATTGGGCCCATTAGTTTTTTTTTGTAGACAAATAACCTATTAACTTAGGCATTGAGTGAGGTCAAAAGCTTCCAAAAGCTTCAATTTATTAAAGATTTTTTTTTTTTTTTTATATTTTTCCAGATCTCAGTGGGGTCAATTGGCATCCATGCAGTGGCTTCCTTGATATCTGCGGTTGGACTACATGGTGGTAATTCTCATTGACTTTGAAACTGCACAGGCAATGATAGACCCAAAAATAAAGTCTGACTTCAAATCTTCCTCTTTCCAAATATGCCATGCATAAGTAGGGAAGATCAATTGACCAAAACCTTGTAAATCTTAATTTTGTGGATCTAGCCCATGAATAATTGATAGGATCATATCAGAAGGAGAATGGCAATGCACTACAGGTAGAAAGAGCTTTTCAATGAGGATATCCCAAATGTTCTTTTGGAAAAGGACATTGAGAGAATAAGTGCAAATTAAGCTCATTCCCATGTACAATTACAAAGGGAACAAACTGAATCACAGTCAATATTACACTGAAGAAAGAAATCTATGGTTTTAATGCAGTCTTTAGAAATGATCCGAGCACATATAGAATATTTTTTGATGCACCCACCTCCCATCAGCCAACCATTTTTCGTACCACAACGATGTTGTTGCTCCATTCCCAATGATATGTCTGATGAATGGAAGCACCTTCTCTCTCATTTTAAATTATTCCTTTCCAACCCCAAGAATGATTTTGAAGCATAGGAATATCTAGCACGGACCCAGATGTTCCAACATCATGTATTTGATTTGGAAATAACATTCCCTACCTGTCTCATCACAGCATCTTCTGAAAGATGGTATATCGATTTGATACCTAGGCCACAAAGGAAAGTTGGCTTACAAATAACATCCCATGATCCCATGACATAAAGTGAAGATATCTTCTTGATTTTGAAAGAATAAACTGATAACAAACAATCATCCAAAACTGATTTTGGATGAATAAACTAATACAATCATCCAAGATATCTTCTTTTACCCAGAAAAGATGCAAAAGAAGATAAAGTAGATGGAATTAATTCCACTCTTCCTGCCTAAGATAGTAACTTTGATTTCCACCCAGATAATCGAGATCGAAGCTCTTCAAGGAGAATATCTTTTAAGGAATGCCAGCTTTTAAATGAGATAATTCCCTCAATCATACTTAAAAGGCAAAATTGACTAAAACTACACTTAAATGATTGAGTGACTAAGTTTTTTTAGGGTAGTTAATAATGTAAAATTTACAATTTAGAGTTCCAGATTGTAATTGAAAGTTTCAACAAAATCAAAATTAGTTCACTCAAAATCATCAACTTTAATATATAATAAGGAAAATTACCTCCTCCGCACTGTGCATTGGTACCGTTTATCACATGGTACTCAAGTGAAATTCAGGGGGGTTCTACTTTTGGCGACAATCTAGATGTGTGCTCCCAACAGGAGCACATATGCAAGATAAAATTATCCTAAATAATAGCTAGGTTGAGAATGAAATGATCACAATTATTAACAATTTGTAGATTATAAAAAACCGGTTGATCTAAAAGGTGGAATTATACACTTTAGGGTATTGTTTGTCTGCGGTCAATTCTATGATAGTAAATGCATTAAATAAAAATTTATGTTTAAATACAATTGGGTCAATCGCAATGAATTGGGTCTGGGCCGATTTCATGCAGATCCGATAAGCGACTATCACAAGATTACTGCAAACTTATAAATATAAAATAAAACTGAATCCCTGGATAGGTGTGGATCACTTTCAATGAAATTAAATTAAGACAATTTTACAAGCAATTTTAAGTTATGAAAATGAATAAAAACGTATGTTATCATAAGGCCATCAATAAAATAATTAAAATCACTTAATTGAGAAGGTTTTGGAACATATTGGTAGGAGTAGCAATTTTGACCCAACCCGCAACCTAATTTAAAACTCATTCGGTAATTTAAAGTTGGTTGATGTTTTTTTATTTTCTAAAGGGTTTGCATTAACATTTCTAGCCTAATTTATCAATAAACTGTATTAGAGATAAGTCAATACATAATATTTGACCTCCAACCAACTTACTTGCCTCATTCATTGACCCCTCCAACAACTCAACTTAAATGCCACCTAGAATCAAGTGCTGAGCTAACCCCTATAACTTCAAAGGTGGGTCTGTATTGATATTTTTATCTTAATCAATAAATGGATAAAGTTCGAGTTGAGCATATACAGTATTGTGCATTGTTGCATTGTTTAACCCATTTAATTCCATCTACTTATCTTCGAGCTATCATTTTTTTTATATCTTTTTGCTCACACTTATTATCATCTTTTTTTTGGAATGTAGTTAGATAAGTGACATTTGGAATCAAACTTTTTGTATGGCCATTGGATAGATGATACTTGGCTATCATCTATTACTCTCTTACACTATAAATACCGGATAGATGACACTTGTCCATCATCTATGACTCTCTTAGACTGTAAATACAGCATGCTATACTCCATCTCAATCAATGGAACCTACTGAAAGGACTATTTTAGAGATGTAAGAAATATTTGATTATATTTTTGTTCATTTAAAAAAAATCGATTTACACTCATAGTATTTTGAGTTTTTACATTATGCTTTTGAACATCCCCCATGATTATTATGGGTTGATTTTTAAAATAATTTATATAAGTTTATTTGTCTACATTGCAGTCTTAAAATATTTACCAGGGCAGGGATGGGTGGTATAGGAAAAAGGTATGTCTAAATTTCTTTATTTAAATAATTACATTCTAATTTTATTTAACATCATCATTTACATTTTTTTAATTACGTGTTTTGGAAATAGCAATTTTCCTCTTTTTCTTCGCCTCCTTATATTTATTTAGCAAAGCACTGTTAATGCGAAACAGCAAACGCACATCCCACTTGAACCCAACACCTCCAAATACCTTGTACCAACCTAAATCAGCCCAACTCAACCAGCCTCAAGCCTCACCAACTGAACAATCTCTCAATCCATTCATTCACATTCACATTCCAACCAAAATTAGGGGTTTTGTTTCAAAAATACAGGGACTAGTTCTCAGGATAATTGGATAGGATAGGATAAACTCAATTCCATTATTTAAGGCTTCACTCCAAAAGCAACTTATAGGGCCCACATGAATCCATTACAACTACTTAGATTTTCTCACACAAAAAAATATAAAAATCAAGCTTTAGATCTTTTCTTTGTTACAGCAAATCCTAATATAACAAATAAAAATATATACAATAGTTCCTAATGTAGCAAGGAAAAACATGTACAGCCATTAATGTGGCTGAGGGAAAAAAAAGAGTCCTAATTTCTAGTAGAGATTGTGTGAAAGAGAATCGTAAAGAAATTATAGTACAGGATGTGGTGAATGTATATATAAGAAATATGAGTTTGTGCCAAAGGTAAAGCCAGCTCAACAAATTGGTTAGAATCTTAAGTTTCTAATGTTCTTTATTTTATTTTTTCTCTAATTTGTATTTTATATGATTGCTCATCTTGTGGCTTCCTCTCTTTTTGTAATGTCCCAAAATTCTAAGGTTGTAAATTATCTTAGTTAATTTTTGTTGACCGAATGAATACCAATTTGTTGACTGAATGAATACCAATTTAATATATATATATATATATATTTGTGCAAGATCAACATGTTGTTGCCGGACCCCTCCTAGCTTGTTTTTCCGATACAAGATATACCCCAACAAGATTTGCTAGTGAATGAAAATGAGGCGTCAACGGCAAGTGCTCTGAATCAGATACCAGTCGCGATATAGAAGAGTTTAAAAGTAAAGTGCAGAGACCTAGAACAGGTGAAATTGGTGAGGAGCTACACGAGTTAATTCTAACGAATAAATTATGAAGCGGGTTCGCAAAAGCTACAGATTCTAGCAATGCATTTGAGGAGGTTGTGACATGGCAAAGCACTCAGGCCGGGGAAGAAAAGCTAAACTCGAAGTTGGGTTGATGTATCCAACAGAAGCAATATTCTCACTCATTTTTTTAATTTTACATATGACATGTCCGTGCTCAAAATCAATTCACAGCTTGTACTGTCCCTAATTTTTTCTGTTGGCATTGGAGCATGACTCCATTTTAATTGGTCCGCCAATGGCCTCCACCTTTCAATTTCTCCCCATCCAAATGTACCGTTAAAAAAACCCAAAAGAGCAATTATTATCACTAAAATTATATTAAAACCACAAAATAAGCCCCCTTCCAAGAGCTTGTTTTGGCCATGGTCCCCACTTGGGCACCACAAGTGCATAAGGTGAGATCCTGTCAAATGATAAATTGAACCTTAGTGTCATTTTCTGGTTGAATCTGGGCTTGTGTTGTACTCAGCCCATACCCTTCTACAGCCCAGATTTAGGCTGCCTTTTCCAGACCCATTTATATATGGAAAATTCTAACTGTCCCGAATGGGAGCCTGGCTGAGAGCCTGGGCTCTCCAACGCCCCACATGGGAGCCCGGGCTCTCAGCCGGGCTCCCATTCGGGACAAGTAGCAGCACTGTTTATATATAGGCACTCTCTACGTTGTATTTTTTAGCCCACTTCCATTTTACTATATTTCAGCCTCTTGCAGTCAACTAATTGGGGCTGGATTTTGACTAACTCATAGCCAGTCTTTTAGGGCATTGAAGTCAACCCAAACCCCTCTGAAGCCCCCATTTAGGCTCCACTTTCCAAACCCATTTATAGACTCTATCTGGGTCGTATTTTAGGCCACTTCATGTGCTGCTTGTTTGACTATATTTCAACCTCTCTCAGCCCAACTATTTTGAGCTGGATTCTGACCTACTCATATCCATTTTTGGGCCATTTGTTTAGGTGGATTCGGGCTATTTGTAGTCTGGTTGGTTTGGAGGAATTCAGGTATGGATCCAGGCTGTTTGGTTGTGTGGGTTCAGGTCCAAGTAAAAATTAAAAGAGAATGAGAACAATTTCGATAAAACAAGAACACCATTAGCATGAGAAATATAAAAAAAAAAAAAAAAAAATGGTCTGAATCACAACCCATTTACCTTTCTACTCATAGAAATCCACACATAATAGAGAAATTGATGTAGTCAATCAGTTGGCATATACTACCCATTGTAGGGCATGTTTGCAATTGGGTTCATATCAACCCAACCCAAGCCCAAAATGGGTTGATGTTGGGTTGAAAAGTCAGCCCAAAACACCTAAATGGGCTGAAATCCATCCCAAATTTGGCCGCGGTCCACTAGTATAAATATGATGAGTTATGGTCAGCCAAACATGATGATAAAGGGAAAACCTCCACTAAGCACTAGTGTGCTCACAATACTAGTGGGCCCACTTATGATCCAGCAGAGTGGATCATAAAACGGGACCCCTCTTATAGTTACTGATTCCAAGTTTGGCACTCATCCGAAAGGACAACACTTTCGATAGAAAACTTATGAGCCGTTGATCAAGTGGTCAAGATGATGATCTGATCAGCTTCCGTCACCATACACAGGGTCATGGGAGTGAGATCTTTCACTCCCTCCCGGTCGGGCCCCACAAGTGCTCAGAGTACCGGTCCAATGATAAATGGGCTCTTAGCAGCTGCTGGGTTTTAGATAGTCATGGGTAGAAATAATAATAATAAGAAAAACTTCTGTATGCCAGACATAGCTAAATATAAAAGGACAAATCAATTGTTTCTACAAAAGTGATTGTTTTTCCATATCTGAAGTGGGGTAATTACATAAATATGATAATACATTGTTCCCAAAACCACAATTGCAAATGGACTGAAAATCAGTCCAAATGTGCTTAAACCAGCCAAACCATATATAGTTACAAACGGGCTGAAAATTAGTCCAAAGTACAGCTGCAACTAGGGGTGTCAAAGAGCCGGCTGGGCAGGGCGTAGGGTTGTCCTTGCCCTACCCTCAATAGATGCCCACCAAAGCCCTCAAGGGCTTGACTACTTAGGCCAATACCCTAACCCTCAAGGGTCAGGGCCGAGCCAGGGCAAGGCTCAGGGCCTCAAAACAAGAAAATAATTATTTTTTCCACAGTGTTATCAAGTATTGAGCGTCAACAAAGCGTTGTCTTGGATAACCTCTATTACTAAGGGATCACTAAGAAAGCGATTGGAGAGTAGAAGTTGCCTTTAAAAAAAAATTCTTATCACAAAATCATACGTGCTTTGGTGACTTGGGTTTTAGATGTACTTTTTTTTTCTTTTTTTGTCAAAGAAGGAATATGGTTAAAAAGTTTATTCTATCTCACACCTTTCACAAAACTTTCCATTACCAAATCATTCCAGCATTGACATTACTTTCCATTTAACACTAATATGGACACAAAAATTAATGTACTTAAAAACCACTGTTATTTAAGACTTTAAAAAATTGTGAGTTATAGTTATCTAATTAAAATAATATTTGGATCAACCCATATCCTTGAAGTTCCATGCACGTATAAACTACTTTTGTAAATTGGTTGGCATCCAAGTCACTCTATAAAAGAAAAAGTGTATTGTTATTATTATAAGCACACCCTCTTTTAAACTACCAAGAATATATAAGAATTTGAGGGCCCGGCATGGACGGAACCAAATTGACAGGCCTAGCTGCAACAGTTCTAAATGGATTGAAAAGTTAGCCTGAACTATGGTTCTAAAAGGCTAGAAACTGGCCCAAACTATGCCTGTAAATGGGTCTGGAAAGCAGCCAAACAAACGCTGCAGAAGGCTCTAAATGGACCATTACATGAACCCATATCCAGTCAGAAAATGAGTTTGTAACTCAGCCCCTTTCTGGGGTTACTGATATGCTATTCAACTCAAATTCTCTCAAACAAACACCTTGACTCCACTCAACCTCAACATGGACAAACAACCAAATTCTACAAACAGTGCATAAATCTCCACAAACAAATGTTCTATAAACTCCATAAACAAATAATTAATATATCCAAATAGTAGTTAGAAGCCGACATTTGCTTTGAAATCGGCCTCAACCAATTTCTCTAAATAGGTTTAAACAGGATGGGCCCAAATCATAACTGCAAGTAAGCCAATAATCACCCCAAAACTGTGGATGTAAAGATTAAATTAAAGATTCAAATAACCACTTCTCCTCAATTACCTTTGTGACCATTTACCACGTCTCCTCATGTGGGTAGAAAGATTCAACTGTTTTCCTTGAAAAGTCCAATATTGAGAAATTCCATAAGCTCTTGAAACATGATTCCAGACACCCACTCACATGAGCTTGCACCAATGTCATGTCTGAATGAATGACATGGTGAAGGTGACTTAGAGTTATGTTACAAGGGTCGGTTTGAATAAAGATCCCTAGGCTAGACTTGAAAAGTGGATTTTTCTAGTGAATGATGGCATAACTTGAATATTATTGCATCCTTTCCAACAAAAAAATAAAAAAGGTTACTATTTGCAATAGGCTAGAAAGCCCCATTAGATGGAATACTAACACTAATGATCAAGTTTTGCTTTTGATGAAATGACTTGATGATCTCCACAACACAATCATTAGGCAGTGTTGCCCTTCCCTTCATGTTGCCCCTTTGCACCCATTGATGTTTCTTTCCCTTTCTTTAATGTTCCCTTGTTGGTCCGGATAGGGCCATGCCATTCAAGTGGAAGGTGGGGGATCAGAACTCAGAAGGTCTAAATGAGATCTAAGGGTATACAAAATATCAACCTCATTAGATCCTCCTGTCCCTTTGATCTGTGGCCTTTAACTTTCAATGGTTTTCTGCACACACCGCCCCACCCCCCCCCCCCCAACACACACACACACACAAGGAGAAAGAAAAAAAAGAAACTTTCAATTAGAAGGCAACATTTTATCTGAAAAGTAATTATGGTGCTTTCCCCTACACTCCAATTTTTCAACTGTACCCAATAGCATAAACCTGTATATCAAAGATTTAAAAAGAAAAAAAAAAGATACAATACCCCCAGTCTCATGTTGAAAACCTACTCAGATCAGAATCAGTTCAACATTAATGTTTTTCTATTTAATGAGACATTCAAAATGGGGTTGGATCTTTGAATCAAATAACAGAAATGCTACTATAGCTTGTTGTCTCAATAGTACAAGGAGGGTGCATGCAACATGGCACATAATGCATAAAATGATGGTTTTCAGCTACTCAAAATCACAAACTGAGCACCTTAGTGCTTTCTTTCTCCCACATTATCATTTGCAACCATGAGAAAAAACCCTCTAGGGTGACAGCAGTAATCACATCCTTTCTTTGCCCATATATACAAAGATAGTAATAAACAAACAACAGTAATACACTGGAATGCATCAATGTCTTCTTTCTACCTTATTATTATGTGAATCCTTGCCCAAAACACTTCAATGTGTATGGACCAGGGTTCTAAGGATACTCACCTGCAGCTCAAGACAGAGGACGTAGCTCTTGACTTCAGAAATCAATTCAGAAGTTTTCATCTCATCCCCACCAGGCAAAATCCTCCTTAGAATCATTAGTCGGCTCCCTATCTCCTCCCCGTCGCCTCTAATTCTAGTTCTCTTCTTAACTGGATGTCGATAATCCCTCTTTGACTTGTCTGAATCCTCAAATGTATGGTTCCTCTTAGACCCAACATGAGCCAAAGGCCTAGTGAGAGGTGGCAGAGACCAAAGCGGATAGTTACCATGTTTATACTCAAAAAGAAGACTTAATGAGGTAGATGGGAGTGTTGAGGTGTTGAGAAGAGACATTGCCTCCACATCTCGCTCTAGTTTGTGTTTCAAGGCATGGCTCCAGGCAAACCCACTGGCAGAAAGTACCAATGCCATGTCTACTTCAAGCCTCACTATCTTCTTGATCTCTTCAGTTTCATTTTTGTCGCCACCAGTTCTCTCCTTGCTAATTTTAATTAAAGTTGGCAATAGATAATGGATGTACTTATGAGAGAAGTTGGCGCGTAGTAATGCATTTGGCTCAAGTGAGTAAACCCGTTTTTGTTTAATTGTGTGAAGACCCTCCATCCCAGCAAAGGAATCAGTTGATCGAACACTGTAACATAAAACAAGAGAAGGATGACAATGCAGGAGAAATGATTAACAGTTGGACAATGTAATAGCTGAAGAATATGAAGAAGGGTGACAATGCAGAACAGAAAGATGTAAAATGTCTAAGAAACAAGCATGAGAATTGTAATGAAGAACAATACCAAGAAGAGGAAGAGTAGAAACAAAAACAAAAAAAGAAAAGAGAAGCAACAGCAAATTAAGAACAATGTTTTTAATAAGATATAAAGAAGATAACATTAATATATAAAAAAAACCTGCAAGAAGAAGTAAAAGAAGATTAGGGGTACTTGGAAACTATCCTCAAGAAACAAGGGAGAAATGCAGGAATAAAGAAAGAAGAAAAGAAAGAGGGAGAAGCTGCTGTGATGGTGTTTGTACCTTGTTAAGTTGAGAGCTTCATCTATGCAATGTGGAGAGGGAGTGGGATGTCCAATATAAACACTTTGAAATTGAAAGCAAGCAAGGGAAGGGAGAGTACAGTACAGTGCAGAAAAGCCAAAGCTTCACCTTAGCAGTCCCATTAAAGCTCAAAAGTCTCACTGTTTACATCCAGTACCAAGACATATGGAGGCCAGCCCACAAAATAATCGGAAGAGGGAAGTTTGGACGTACCCCACGCAAAACTCAAATTACCCAATCACCCTGCTGCAGTTGTCTCTAATGAATATATATATATATATATATGAGAGATTTAAAAAAAAAAAAAATTGTCAGCTTGTTCTTAGCTCAGGTTTGGTTTAAGCCTTTATATGATGTTCCGCAATCTAATTGGCATCAGCGCAAATTTGACATTTCATCCAAATTTTGTAGGTCCCAAAATTGATAAAATATGCAAAATTTGACACGCTCCAAACTTTATTTGACCGCTAAGGATTGGACACATTTGAGCCCCTCAATACACTCTCATTTTGATGGGATGGTTTGCCTTGTTTTTTTTCTTTAACAAGGGCAGGTTATAAAGAGACCTTTCAAACCCGTGTCCTATGATTTTCAGGATTTCATATGAGTTCTGTGGGATGGATCACTCCTAACCTAAGAAAGGTTTGGTTGTTCAATCGGTGAGCCATCAAATAGATGGGCCTAGGTTTGGATGTTCAATTGGTGAGCCATCAAACGAATCGAGGGTGACTATCAACCCTTCTTGAATCCACATGGCGGATATCTCATATAAAAACTCTAAAATCATCAATTTAATCTCTCAGGTAACCTCTTATATAAACTCCCACCATTAGTAATTTCCAATAAGATTAGAAACATCCATTCCAAATTGGAAAAGGAATAGCCACCATAAAAAAAGGGAGAACTTCTAATAAAATATATATATATATATATATATATTATGTCATGAAGGCTGTAAATAAAGCAAGGACAACATATGCATTAGATTGTTGTTTCTGGCCATTAGATCTATGGAACCGGATCCCCTCTTTGGACCAATAGGGGGTGACACGTACGTAACAATGTGTCACCCCCTATTAGTCCAAACAGAGATCCGGTTCCATAGATTTATATACTTCCGTATGACCTTTTCCATACAGGGTATATGAATTAAATGTATGTAAAATCCAAAGGGAGCAATTTTAGGTGTTCTATTAATTAGGATAGTATACCATCACATGAGGGGCCATTTCCCAAAGAATTCTACGATCATTCAATTTTAGCCCTATGAAGCCTGGAAAGGATACTAAACTTAAAAAGAGAATCAACGAACAAGAATGCACCCACTTTAGAAGTTGCCAAACAGTTGGACAGCAAGGGTTGACTAATGATTATTGAAGGATAATATTATTAAACCAAATATCAGTGTCAAACTCTAGAATTCAAGAACAGAATCATGTAACTAAATCCTCATTGGGAATGGGAGTGGGTTGTTACTTGTTCCTACAATGTTTCCTAAAATGTGGAGAAGGGAGATTGAAATCTTATATTTGTTACTCTCAAGTCCCATTTATCACATTTAGGGGGGCTTTAGGTCATTTTCCTTGCAGAAGCAGCCAAAAACCAAAAGCTCTAGAAGGGTGGGTGTGCTTTGGCAGAGGCCCTGCCAAATGATTTGTGAGCAAAATAGGAGGGTGAGCATTGGAGGAAGCACATGGTAGCACATGCACTCCCTTTTCTTTCCCACACCTACCAATGATCCCCATGTGCACTAGGGAACAAGACACCAAACCCACTATAAATGCAATCACATGACTCCAACCCATCTTTTCCTTTCTTTCCATTCCCTCCACAAAACCTGCTTTCTCATTTCAACCAAAATCACATACCCCCCCAACTTTTCCCATTTTCAAACACACACTTCTACTTAGCTAGTGACTCTCATCAATTCTTCATGGTCTGCTTTGACCACCATGACTTCTGTGGGAACCAAATGGGTTGAATTTCCACAAACCCATTTCACTTTTCAATTGAAGTGACCTCTTTTCAAGCCATAGGAATAACCTGTTCACATACTGCTCTAAAGAGGTTAGACCCACAAAATCCTTAGTTTATGGAGCTATTAGTGTTTTGGCTCTGACTTTTAGTGGGGCTAAAGAAATAAACTTTGAAAACCCATATCAGTTCTTATCAAGATGGTGTGGGGTAGACCCATAAAATCCCTAATTTGTGGGATTAATGAGAAGGTTGATGATAGAGGACATGCACAAGAGGCCAAAGAAGGGTGTTCTGGACATGACTAGGACTGGACGATGGAAGAATAATTGGGAGGCTCTGGGCCTTGGATGGATCCACGTGAAAAGTCTTAAAGTTGTAGTACTAGGGAGATTATTATCACGAACTTGCAGCAGTTGGGTGTCCAAATGGCTTAAATGTGAACTACCCTTCCATTGAAAATCACAAGGGGAACCATTGTGCCAGAACATAAGGACGCAGGGATTTTGTTTACATTTCTACTCAGGGCATTGTCACACTCATCCACACATTTAGAGAGAGAGAGAGAGAGAGAGAGAGAGTAGAAAAAGTAGACCCCGTATTTTGCCCTGTACAATGGGGCCATCTATGATCAATTTAAGCACACACAACGATTATGTATTTAGGAGAAGTGTAAACACAACTACACAACAAGAAGCTGCTAATGAAAACCAGTTTTGACTATGGTGTTTGGACTTCTTTGAGAGGTAAGTGTAATGAGATTTCTGAGTTTCTTAGGTTGAGATTTTTGGCATTTATTGGGTTTGGATTCTAGTGAGGATGGGTGCACATGGGGCTTCTTTGTGGTGGAGCCTCCCAGCTATGCTTGTTTTGGAGTCTTGTGGATAATACTATCACATGCAAAAGACATCATATATTGACAACCTTGAAACAGTGTAAATAAAATCAAACAATCCAGTCAATGATGTCCTGTCCATCACTGGGGTCCACATGCCCCTCTCTACACATGAGAATAGAGTTCTCACCATAGCTAGGTTGTTTGGCTTCATAAGAATAAGAATCAAATGGTTCCTAAAAAAAGAAAAGAAGGTAGCCCCCACAAGCCACTTGCTGAGAGTCAAATATAGACTCATGGGTTACTCATTAATTAATTTTTCTTTAAAACAAGTCAACAAGTTGAGATTTTCCTTTTCTTTTTTAAAGCATTCATCTGACAATAGAAGAATTATCTGATTCTTCTTATAAGAATTTTTCTTATGAGATGCATTAATTTTGGAACAAATCTAAGCTTTTATTCTTCAAACCCATGGGGCAGTTTTCCCCATTTCATGATGATTTCCTTGTCAATGAGCCAAGCTAGCTTGTGACTTGTGAGTTCTTGAGCTTACCCCATTTTTATAAGCTTGAGCTTGTGTTCAGTCTATTTTAGAAGGTTGATTTAAACAAATGAGTTCAGTTGCGGCAAGGCTCTATCCAGCTTGGTTTGGCTAATTAAGGATGGCTTCATCAAGGTCTTATTCAGAGTGGTTTGGCTCAAGATTGGCCCATGAAATGGATCAGCTCAAGCTTGAGTTCAATATTGGTAAAAAAAAAAAAAAAAATTGTTTAATATACCCAATGCTTCAAATTACTTTAGATTGTACAACTTTCAGGTCAAGCTCAACTTAGAACTTGATCTATGCGCACCAAACAAGGTCATTAATATTCGGAATGAGTTTAGCTTGAGCAAACCTATGTTCAGACATATCTTGTTTGAGTAACTTTTCAGGCGAGCTTGACCTCAAATTGCAAAGATTGAAATGTGCTTTAAGCCTAGGGTGAGATTGACAATCTGAGTTAATGCAAGCTGCAGCAAGGTGAAGGCTCAGTCAGGTGGTTGGCCAAAATGAGTTTCCCAACTTGCATGAGCAGTTTTGTGGCCTTACCCGATACACAGTGCTAATGGGTGGTGTTGTGTATTCAAAATTTTATCAAGATCAATCAAAAGGAGGTCGCGGGTTCCACGTCATTAAAGAAAATTTGCATGAGCAGTAGTAGGTCTTCTATAAGGTCTATACGCATGACTCAAGTTTTCCTTACCCAGCTACATGATAACAAACAGATATTTTGAAAGTCCATAAAAAGGATAACTCATTGGCAGCCCTATGGGGGACGATAATAATAATAAAAAAAAAAAAAAAACTGCCACTTTGATGAGAAATTATCCACCCTTATGTGGGAAAAAGTCTTAGAATTTGTCCACCACTAGTAAGTTGAAAAGGAATCAAAATATTCATCAATGGGGATTGCTACATGAGCTTTATCCTCTCCTCCACTTGTCATATAGCACAATAGAACTTTGAGGATGACACTTGAGCATGATCAGCCTTGCTACAACATGAATACAATTTATTTCTTTATTTATTTTTTATTTTTATTTTTATTTTTTTGCTCTCATACAACTCACACACTATCCAAGTCTCTCATCAGCGCTACAGTTGGAGATTAAACCCTAGTCATTCCTGTGGATAGGTAGTTGCATCACCATTGCGCTAATACTGTTTACAAATAAATAGATCTTTATGTCATATTACGATGAAACCTGTTTTTTTTTTTTTTTTTTTCTCATATGCATTTTGGGTTAACCGAATTGGTCCATTGGATCAGCCAGGAATTAGGTTTTGGGAACAGGGACATTTTGATAATAGTATGGACTTTTGTGGGGCTTAAGAAATAAATGGTTATAAATATGAAAAAAAAAAAGTCTTCTCATTGATCGTGGACGTAGGCACACCTTTGAACAACATGAATCCTTATATATGTTATTTCACTTTATGTTTTTGCTTGTGTATCATGATTGTGTATTATAGGTTTCCAACTACATATACATTTGGAATTGGATAGCTTTTCCAAGGGCTGGTTCCATCTCTAGATCCGGATCTAACACAAAGCGGATGTACTGGATCAGGGTCTGAAATCAATGGAAGTATAGATTTGGACCCAAATCTAGAACTAGACAGGACCCGGATCCGGGGTCGAATCCAGACCCCAAGAGAAGCCTTAATGATTGGATTTAACTTGAGTTGAATGCAACACCTTTTTGTTTGCATAGAATATATATATATATATATATATATATTGAATATATACTGATTCATGCCTTCTACCAAAAAAAAAAAAAAGGGATTTATGCCATAAATGATTAAAAATTAAGACATGCAAAAATGACCATCAAATGAATACCAGTCATCAACCCAAGTGATTCAAATCCAAGGAAAGTCAAGATCTCTCATACATTGTCACCTTATATCCTTCTTCACTCACCTCATTCATTCACTCTTCACCTCTTTAACAACCCTTTGGTTGAGCTCATTTGGCAATGAATTCCTATATATCCAATTTATATATAATCAAACGCAAACAAACAGGGCCTAAGGAATGAACAAATACTAGCATTGTTGGGTGAGTTTCAATAATCATCAAATATGCTGTCCCATGTGGTAAATAACAGGAACCTAATCATCCAAGAAACTGTCCCTCTTCTCCTTCCTCTACCCTCTGTCCCACATCGAGAACCCTGGAGCCAGGTGGTCAGATGCAACCCTCTGCAGAAAGTTAAGCATAGACATCTTAACCTACCTCATGTTCTGTTAAGTTCGTTCAATGACAGTTTAACATTCAAAAAAAAAAAAAAAAGACATCTTAACCTACCAATTTAGGCTATCATGCTATTCTCTTAATATACTATAATTGTGTTATTTTTGTTTCTCATTATATATACTATATATTTTTGAATGGAAGTTGTTGCCCATTTGAATCAAAAGTAATGATCTGATCAAATAAACGGAGACGAGCTCTGTTATTCAGAACCATTTCATACATAAGTTGGGTATGAAGGTGAAAAAAGGTTTTCTCTTCCAGAATCAAGTTCTCAGTTACATTTCTTGCATTACATGGTTAAAGTAGGGATGCATATCTGTGCATTAGTAGATGGTTTATTAGTAAAAGATCTTTCATTAAGGGACCATTTGTTTCATGTAATTGAACTCCTAATAATTCTAAGACTTATGATGAAGAAACAAGGTGAATATCCAAGAATGACCATCAAATGATCTTCTCTTAATAGAAGATGAATCGTTGACAGATGGAAAATGAAAACTCAACTATATCTCTGTTTAATCACCCTAGTAACTTAAATTCAAGGAAAGTCAAAAGGTCCCATCTACTTCTCCCCCTAAGCTAAAGACAATTGTCTAATAGTAAGAGCTGGGATCCTCTCTGTAAAACACCCTAGGCCCTTAATTACAGTAAAAAAAAAAAAAGTGAAAAATACCCTATATATTGAAGATCACGCATGTTTATGTGTTTGGCAGAAAAAAGCATCTTCTAGCAGCATGAGAACTTTATGTCCACACAAAAGGGGGTCAAGAATTTCGTGATCTTCTATTTCATTTTTTGTACAGTTTTTTTTTTTTTTTTTTAAGATAAAAGCATGGAATCTACACAAGTGCAATAACCCACAAAAACTTCATCACTTACCTTATGACAGAATACATGCTCTTTACCGTAATGTGTGCAGAGTTACGGTCAAGTGGTAATGTGTGTGCGACCACAGGTCTGCAATGCAATGTGTTTATATATGTAAGCTGAATTCACTTCGTGTTTATATATGTAAGCTGAATTCACATTAGTAGAAGACACATCGAGACCCATTCTATTCAAATATTTGAATGATCTGCCTGAGACTTTTAATCTCCTCACTTCCTCTCTACAAATAACTATGGATTGAGGTTATTTTGCACATTGAGGTTATTTTGCTCCTATCAGATGGACAAAAAAGGAAAGCAAACAGCCCATTGTAGCTGCAATTGTATAATGAAAAGACGACAACTACGTAATCACACGCCTACTTGATGCAGTATAACTAATTGGAGCACAATTCTCTTCTCTGATATTTCCTCTGCATCTGCCACTTCGCATCTGGCAAAACTAAATTGGCACGTTTACAGGTTTCACTAAACAGTATAATGCTGCTGGATATTATCAATGTCAAGCCCCTTCAGCTTCACCACTGACTCCACATGTCCCTTGAGTGTGGTCAATTCGCGAAGCCTGGAATGAATACAAAACCACAATATTCTCTAAGCTAAAGAGAGACTATGATTTCTCTTAAATGAACAAGAAATGAAATTGAGAAGTCGAAAGAGTGGCATTGTATTGCTTAAATTGAAGGGGACCTGCATACCTTGCAACCTCAGCACGCCTCTTGGCCTGCTCAGCAATCTCTGAAAGCTCCCTGTAGCTGCTTTTGTCGGAGAAGAGGGTGGTGGTTTCTGGAGGATGTAGTCCGTGCAATGTTCTTTGTGCGAGAGCCCATTGTGCTTCCCTTTCCTCTCTACCATAATCCTTCTTATTACTGAAAGCAGTCTGCATATGATGATCAAAAGCCACAACAGGGTGAGAAAAATAAAATGCATAATTCGAGAATCCAAATGACCAAATGACAGTACTTACCCTTCTTTCTATCAGGGTGTCCCAGGCCTTTCCACTCAATATGTAGCGTACAGCAAATTTGATGAAGTCGAGCGGGAAATAGAATACCACACTGTAAATCCAGATGACGCCGGCCCATCCCCAGCCCACTCCTTTGATCCTAGCAAAGCCCCAATTGGCATAGACGGCTATGAGAGTTGCCACCTAAGAAAACAAAACAAAGCAGTTAATTGTGGATGCCATGACTATCATTCAGTTGTTTAAAATGAAAAGTGACAGTAAGTAAGCCCCAATTGACCATCACCAACTAATATGAATAGGGAAAGGATAGTGTATAAATCGATTGGAGAAAACTTGCACATGTTTAAAATTACCACTTTTAATCAAATAAATCAAAGGGAAATGGCTGGCATGGTAATAAAGTAGTGACATACCAGCTGAGCAGCGACAAAGGCACTGAGCAATAGGAGTCCGGGGCGTTCAATGAAGGACAGGCTACGAGACCGGGTGACAAATATCAGAGCCTGGCTCACTATACTAACTTGTAGGTACAGGGCAGCCATCTTCTCACCTTCATTATTCCTAATAGATCTTACATGGAATTTGTCCTGTTTGAGAAGGAGGTAATTATTAACAGAAAAATGTGCCTTACATAGTGTGAATTCTTAAGAAGGCAAAGAAATGCTTACTGGAAAGAAGTCAGTATCTGTTATTATCCAAAAGAAGATAACTGTCATCAACGCCAAGTAACTTCCCAACACAACACCAGTTGCAAAAATCTCTTTAAGTTTCCAACTGTCGGGCATAGGTGATGGTTTGACACGATCCTTTGAAATTGTCATAATCGTTCCTAAAGTCAATGCCATTACAACACATAAATATCCTCAAGCCAATTTTTAAGGAGTATAAACATTGAAGATAACATATTAAATGTTGGCACTTCACTAACCGTCATTGAGAATCGCAATGATCAAAACCATGAAAGGAGAGAAGTCGAACTTCCAAATCAGAGCAATAAGCAAAAAACCAAGCTACAAAATTGGGAAGTACAAGTACATAGAATAATCAGTACAAAGAGAAGGTACAATAAGACAGGTGATTATGATCATGCCATGCTACTTACAACAATACGAATGGTGATGGAGACTGCATATATCTGAAAATCCAAAAGTCAAGAGGAGGTAAGGTCAGTTGGTTCTCAGAAGAAAAAACTTGATGATAGCTTTGGAGGAAAAAAAGATACATGGATTGTTAGAACCAGAACCAACCGTGTAGTTTTTCATCCTCTGGAAAATTGCCCTACTAGTTAGAACAGCACTGATGATGACACTGAGTCCAGGTTCTGTTAGGACTATGTCAGAAGCACTTCTCGCGGCATCAGTAGCATCAGCAACAGCAATCCCAATATCAGCCTTCTTCAAAGCAGGTGCATCATTAACTCCATCTCCTGTCATTCCACAGATATGCTTCCTCTCCTGTAACCTCCTCACAATTTCATATTTATGCTCTGTTTCAAAAGTAACCAAATATGTATAAGCCAAATGGTTTTCCCTACCATGAATAAGCCAAGGAAGAAAATAATTTGTTGTCTAGTGTGAAACATGCATATAGTTCATTCCAACCTGGAAATACTCCAGCAAATCCATCAGCCTTCTCAATCAGTTCATCAACAGGAAGGGCAGCAAGGGATGCATCCTTGTCTTGACCAAGCAGTGAAGACGAAGGATACATGTTTGTTCCCATTCCGAGCCTCCGACCCGTTTCTTTAGCAATGGCAAGCTGATCCCCTGTAGATACAAAACAGCATATGCAAGGAAATTAGAGTTCAAGAAAGGAACTGGCGGGTGAAAACAAAGAAATAAAAATCAAACTTACCGGTAATCATCTTCACATTCACACCAAGGTTAAGAGCCCTGCGAATGGTCTCTGCACTGTCGTGCCTAGGGGGATCAAATAGGGGCAACAGACCAACAAATTGCCATGGTGCCCCAGGACTTTCTCTTGTTTTCTCTGGTACTTCCTGACAAATTATATAACTGAAATTTAAAAAAAATGGCATTCCACTACTGAAACAAGAGAACATACAGGAGACATTCACAAACCTGTCTTGCAACAGCCAATGATCGAAGCCCACGCTCAGCAAACTTATCAATTACAGCATGAACCTTGTTCCTAATATCTTCCTTGCAGTTGCAAAGATTCAATATCTGTTTTGAGAGAGAAATGAAAATAAGTCAATGTCATCTTAGAATAAAAGATAATTTCCTCTCTACCAGCAACAAGAAAAAAGATAAAGAAGAAAGAAAGAAAAGAAAATCTCAAAAATACCTGTTCAGGAGCACCTTTGCTAGCACGATGCCAACTGCCATCATCCTCAATATAGGTAAGAGCAGTTCTCTTGTCCACAGGATTAAATGGGAGAAAGTGCAGCTCCCGTATACCAGCCCTAGCCTATAAAATTAGAGAACACATACACATGAACTTCTATATTGACTATTGTTTTGTTCTCTCTTCTGACATAGTATGCAAAGGTTCCCATTTAAAATCAAACCAGTGTAACCCCCTCCTGGCTCTATAACTTTTTGTGCTTAGTTCCATGTGCTAAATTGACCATTCAAAGAAGAAGAAGAGGGGGGGTGGAGAGAGAGAGAGAGAGAGAGAGAAGCAGTTTAGTAAGAGATAATATAAGGGCTGCAAACCCAAATTTTATAAGAGAATGCAGAAAAAGATATTACTTTGATACAACATTCCATGATGTGTACTTTCACTTATCAACTGCTGTGGTTCATTCCATGAGCTAAATATCTTTACTTAGGTGACCTAAATAACATTCAGGCACATCAGATAATGAAGAACAGATACATACCTCCTTGGGATCGGCAAGCATCCCAACAATGGCGGCATCAATAGCATCCTGATTTTCAGTCCTTGATGCTCTTGCTGCAAGTAAAATCACATGCTCCCTGTCCACATTTTTCGGAAATACCTCAATCAGGTTTCTGTCAACACTTAGCTTGTTAAGAGTCAGCGTCCCTGTTTTGTCACTGCAGAGAACATCCATGCCGGCCATCTCCTCAATTGCTGTCATTCTCTTGGTGATTGCCCCCTGCTCAGAGAGCCTATGGGAGCCAATAGCCATAGTAACTGACAAAACAGTGGGCATAGCAATAGGTATGCCTCCAATCAAGAGTACAAGCAGATTATCAATCCCATTCCTATACTTGCGCTTCTGAATTGGATACATGACGAGGAGCTCAACAATCATTCCAATAGCTATTGAGCAAATGCAGAAGTTTCCAATTGCTGTAAGTACTTTCTGGAAATGGCCCACTTGATTGGTACTATCAACGAGATGGGCTGCTTTGCCGAAGAAGGTATGGACACCAGTTGCTATGACAACGGCTTCTATTTCTCCCTGTTTGCAAGTCGAACCAGAAAACACCTCATCGCCAGGGTTCTTTGTGACTGGGAGGGATTCCCCTGTCAAAGCAGATTGGTCAATCTTCAGCGGATCGCCCTCAAGAAGACGGGCATCAGCAGGAACAATGTCTCCCAGTTTGATGCTAATGATGTCCCCTGGAACGAGAATTGAAGCATCCTGTTCACTCCATCGTCCATCCCTGAGAACCTGCATTGTATTTGAAACATATCAAGAGAAAATGAGACTGAATCCAAACACAATTGTAGAGGATATGAAGTTAAGTACACTTTAAAAAAAAAAAAAAGTAAGAGGACAAGCAATCTATCAATTGATAAAACATAATTTCGAAATCATTAACACAACCATCTCTTTTTTACCTTAGTTTTCGGAGCAAGGCCAGCCATCAAAGCAGCAGCAGCATTGCCAGCATTATTTTCTTCAATGAAACTGATAGTGGAGTTGATTACCAGCAACACAACAATTCCAACGAAATCCTGCCAATCTGGAGGCTTCCCACCTCCATTTGCCAAGGCAATAGCCATTATAGCAGCCAGTTCCATCACCCATGATAAGGGATTCCACATGAAACCCAGAAACTTGAGAATCTTGCTTTCCTGGATTTTTATGTTTATTTTAATATGAATCAATCTTCATTAAGAAAATAAAATAAAAAAATAAAAAAAGAAAGGAGAAACAGATGAGTGAATGGTTGCAACTGATAATAAACCTTCTTCTCTTCTAGCTTGTTGGGCCCAAAGATCTGAAGTCGATTGGCTCCTTCCTCTGAGGTCAGACCTTCCTTGGTACATTTTAACTGCTCGAAAACTTCATCGACTGGAATCCGCTCCTGTATAATATGACAAAATAAATAAAAATAACCAGCAAGAAATCAGAACCATACCTTTCTTACAAGAGCATAATTTCACCAGCAAGAAATTAAATTAAAAAAAAAACCATAATTTTTTTCTAGTTTTTTGCTCGAAAATAATGATTAATTTCTCCCTTCTTCTTTTCTAGTTTCTCTTCTCTCCTACTATTAATAAGAAAGAATGATTGATTAATTCCAATTTTCCGTTTCTTTTCTATGCAAAATGTGAATGGGATTTTCCTCTCTCCTCTCCTCTCTATATCAGGAATCAGATTCTCAGAGAGGATAACAGACAGCAGCTAAGCACCTTCCTTTCCAAAAAGTTAGAAATGCCAATATCTTTGGACAATAGTTAAAAGAATAACAAATAGTGATAGGATATGTTAGATGCGATAAAAATCATAATTATCTATTCCACAGAGCAGTTCTTCAATTCAAAGAGATGAAAAACAAGATCCGGAAGAACAAAACAAGAGAGGAAATATGCCAGATAAACAATACGGATTTTCAGCACTGTTGACGATTTTTTACTTAAAACCGAAGAGATCTAAACGAAGATAAAAGAAAATCACAGAGAGACTTTCCATCAAATCACAGCTCCGCTCCCTAAAATCTCAATTCCCAACAAGAAAGGAGAAAAATAAACATAAAAGCAGAGTTCGTTCTGCTATTGAAGATCTTCTCTATATCTGAGTTGAAATATAAAAGGTGAACATATTAAGGAATGTAAATCTGCGTTTCACATAATAGAAAACTTAAAGCCCACAGGAAAGGGCAAATTCTTCTCAGATTCGATTGAGGAAAACACTATCAAAACAACTGTCATGCATCTACATCTACTAAAATTAACTAAAAACATTGTATAGAACTGGAACTCGATTTCAAGCGGAGTACAGAACTGAAAAACCTATAGATTTATAGGAGAATCATCTGTTCAAGCGGAAACTGAGTTTCACATCATAGAAAACTGAAAATCCACAGTAAACAGCAAATTCTTCTCAGATTCGATTGATAAAGACAACATCTGAACAATCACATATCCAAATCTACTCAAACCAACTAAAAAACTGTATAGAACTGGAATTCGGTTTCATTCATGCGAACATCATAGAAAACTGAAAATCCACAGGAAACAGCAGTCTTCTCAGATTCAATTGAAGAAAGCACTATCAGATCATCAATCACGCAACCAAATCTACTAAAATCAACTAAAAACATTGTATAGAACTGGAATTCGTCGTAGAAAACTGGAAATCCACATGAAACAGCAAATTCTTCTCAGATTCAATTGAAGAAAGCACTATCAGATCATCAATCACTCATCCAAATCTACTAAAATCAACTAAAAACATTGTATAGAACTGGAATTCGTCATACAAAACTGGAAATTCACATGAAACAGCAAATTCTTCTCAGATTCGATTGAAGAAAGCACTATCAGAACAATCAAGCATCCAAATCTACTAAAATCAACCAAAAGCATTTTTTAGAACTGGAATCCGATTTCAAGCCGATTACAGAACTGCAAGAGAATAGAAATTTAGAGGAGATTCATCTGTTTTCCATACCAGATCGACTGTCTCGTTTTTTATCTCCTCGAGACTGATCGACTTGTCCGCCATCTCCGCTTGGAGAGAAGAATCGATTGCTAGAAGCTAACAATCACGAAAGAAACCCTAAGATCGCGTTAGAAGACGAAGATCATCAAATGCCTCTCGATTCTCTCTCTCTCTCTCTCTGCTTTCACTTCCGTATTTCGCTGCGTAGTTTCTCCTTTATATATATATATATATTACAGCGAGTGAAATGGGTGGCACTGGCATATATTCTAAGATGGCTTTTTGACCGGTGACGTGTCGGTCATAACTCTAATAAGAGTTAGATTAGATGAGATGGTTTCCTTCTTGTATTCTATTTCTATGGCAGTGCTCGGTCCAAAACGGCAGTAAAACAAAGATTTCTTACGCACGTGGTGAGTCGAGTCCGAGACGTCTCTGACACTGATTGAGTCCGAGAAATCCTGAGTTGAAATAGTTCCGCCGCCCCAATATTGAAAATTTTATCCTCTCAGAATAAATACCCTTCTTATTTATATATTGGTGTGTCTTAATTTGAATTTACTCCGAGAAAAATTGGTCCTACTATAAAATTGACAGATGCCTACAAGTTATATTCTTAATAGGTGGGGTCAATTTGGCATTAAAAAAAGTTTCCAGTTTTAATAAGTTTCTTTATTAGTTTGGACTCTTTATACAATTTGATATGGTTTTGTTATTAATTTCGATTCCTAATACAGTTTTCCTATTGATTTCAGTTTTGATACAATTTCTATCATTTTTCTTACATTCTGAAATCTTAATTATTTCTTATTAAAGCATGGCAGCCAGATTAATAAAAAAATAATTTTAGAATATAATCAATTCACTAATAACTAATTGGTGAGGCACCTCTCTCATAACAAAATCAATTAGGGGCTGATTCCTGCTTGTAATGCCAATGGTAGATGTTCAAAGGTATTGGTTAAGGTGTGCGCAAATCTTTTTTTTTTTTTAATTTTCAAAAAAGTCCTTAACTTTTGGGTGATTTTTAAAAAAGAGTCAAAAGAATTCAATATTTCAAGAATATATAAAAATCTTCATGATTTATTTCAATCAGGTCCAATCCGGCAATCTATACCCACCGTCGGCAACTTTATATAAACAAAAACTCAAAAGGACAAAAGTGCCCTTAGAGCAACTCCAACAGCTCCTCTATTTGTCCAACTCAACATGGATGTGATGTTCAACGGTAACAAATGGCATGTGGGAAGCCCTCCAACAGAACCTGTATAACCAACGTGGCAATTGATATATGCCTTGCTATGCCAAATTTGGCATACCAAAAAGTAGCCTTCAAATAATTTTTTTAAATATAATAATACAAATGTATTTTGCAAATCAGCATGTGAGATGGAACATATGGTTAGTGGTTCAACGGGATGGAAAGATATTGCTTGAATAATTTTTTAATAACTTATTACTTTAATAACATTTAAATCGTACCAAATTCCATTAAATATAAGTAAGATATATGTAATAAAGCAAATGATGATTAAATGAAAAAAGAATAAAATAATAATTTGACATCTCTCTTGGAGTTGCCCAAGTGAGATGCCAAATTTATATATGTTTTTTTTTGCCACATAAGCCTTTATTTTGAAAAATGCATATGAGGATTTGAAGTGTCTCTTGGAGATGCTCTTAGTAAGTAGTAAGTAGGTAAAAATGAAAGTTTCAAAACAGTCCTAAACTTTTTAGGTGGTTTTAAAAAAAGGATCAAAGAATTTAATATTTCAAAAAAGTATGAAAGTTTTCAAGACTTCTTTTAATTAGGTTTTGTTGGGAGATCTCCATCCACTATTGGCAACTTTTTTTTTTTAATTCAAAACGAAAAAAATCCATTTGATTTCATTCCTTCTCCAAAATGTTGGGACCAACTATAAGATCACTTTTGCTTGTTCCAAATCATTTATATAACACAATGCATTGATTGCACTTAAATTTACCTTAATAATTAGAGTGCCCAAATATTGGATTGATGATGACGTGAAAATTAAAATTAACTATTGACTAGGTTAATAATTAAAGTACCCACCTAATAAGTTTATGACTGTTTTGAAATTTTCCATTTTACATACTTACTACTTATTAAGGGCACTTTTATCCTTTTGAGTTTTTGTTTGTACAAAACTACCAACAGTGGATATAGATTACTATATTGGACTTGAGTGAAAGAAGTCTTACAAACTTTCATACGTTTTTAAAATATTGAATTCTTTTGACCATTTTTTGAAAATCATGCAAAAATTAAAGGCTTTTTTGAAAATTTCTCTTTTTTTTTTTAATAACGCAAGGTATCTCTCGCCCAGCCCAATCTAAGAGCCTTTGGCCTGATCCCAATGGACACTCAATTCTAAATAGCTTAAAATTAATCCATAAATGCACATACAAACCCTCTTATCCACATGCACCATTAAAACTATATGAGGTGACCAACCGAAGTAGGTATCAAACATAAAAACACCTCCGCTTAGCAGTGAATATTCATCCTAGCAATTAATTAATTAACTAATAAGTTAATGAATATTAAGAATTTTTCAAATGTCCATGTCATGTGATGGCACAAGGTGGGGGTCTGATTCCGCGCGGGAGTAACTTTCTAAAGTGCTACGGAGAAGTACGTCTCTCATCAAAAGCTGTATTTGTCCGCAACATCACAAGAAGGTTTTGAATAAAGAGTTTTTTGACTTAAACGCCGTGGATGAAAGTCGTCGGGTCCTGGACGGCATTCTCTTTCATAATTATAGATGAGATGACTGGCTACAGCCGGTTAAAGCTTTGAAAAAACAGCTCGACCGTTAACTTGAAGCCACCGCCAAGTCAAGGCAAATGTACTAACTTTTTAGATATTTTAACGTGCATTGTAGCGGCGGCCTTGTTATTCACATGGGTGGCGCCAGTTTTCGAGCATCCAAACAGGTTGTACACATTGGTTCCCATTGTATATTGATCAATTTTATAAATTATGACCCCCTGTTGGTAAGATGGCTACTATGAGTTGATAAGATCTTGAACATGTGATTAATGTTTTCTCTGCTTACTACATCCAAGGATTTTTTTTTTATTTTAATTGCAATCGTTTTTTTTTTTTTTTTACTCCGAAGAGTATCACAGTTGGCCGAAGACCACGGCTTGCTTTTGAAGGTTAAGGGTTTGGAATTATGCTACCACACTGGAGCCACAGGAGATTTATTCGGCTTTAGTTAGAAGTTAAGGGTTCGAACTTGAACTACCATACTGGGACGATAGGAAATTTATTCAATTTTGGTCGATGATCAGATAATGATCCACATTAAAGAAGTGTTTAGAATGGTGGGGGTCTTTACATTCAGACTTGATCATTTTAATCAAAGATTGAATAAAAGTTCACATAAAGCAAGTCAAAAATCTCCCATTTTTTGGTGGCCCAACAATCTATATACAAGTCATAGGTTGGGTAAGGCAACGACTAATTATTCCGTTTGAGAAAGAGTACAAGGGCTATTTTTCAACTGTCGCCATTAGGGCAGGTCTTTTCATTTGAACAGGCAAAGATGGCTCAAAAATTTCCCAAACTACTCCTCCGAATTACAGAGCATTTTCATTCTAAAGATAACAAAGTCGGGGTTTTTGAAGCCTTTTAACGTGCTTTGAGAATTTTGAGTCAACGAATGAAAGTACAAACGTACATATTTATATCCTACCTATTCAAAATTCAAGCCGTCCCAAACGATCACCTCACCGATCTAAAAAAAATTGGTCCCAATATAAGATTTGTCGTTAAATAAAAAACGGGATTAACATAATCTTTAGAACTCTTATTAATAATGTTTTCAATCAAATGATCCACACTATTGGAGTAAAATTTGTGAGCAGATTGGATTTTCAATTAGTGGGCGCCCACTGTGGGGATTTCACTCCTTAACTTAGGAGGATAATTTTCTCCTGCAAGCAATGCGGTGCGGAAGTTCCCATCCCGACCCTCCATAAGACACGACCCTTCCTTGAATTTGACAGATTTACCTATGATGAAGGCACCATCCATTTTCCTAGCATCTTGTGTTCCATGGGTTACAAGAGGTATAACTTAGGATTTTGCTAAGTCAAAGCTTTCAAGGAATTGGACTCTATTAATCATATTTTAATCAAATAATCAGTCTGGCGAAGAGACCAACTTTTATTGGGATAATATTTGGAAATAAGTTGTACACTCGGAGTTGCGTTTATTTTAAGTAGCTTAAATTTTTATTAGATGGGTTCCACTAGAAATCTTGACTCATGTCCCTTAAGATATACTAATTAAGCCTTATAGGATTCAAACTCACCTCCACAATTAGAGGACTAGTGAAATATTCACATGATGAATATTGTTCTCATCTTAAGGTCAAGGAGGCATAGAGCTCTTAGAAAAAGATGGACTCTACCAAACTTAAAATATATATATATATATATGGGTGTGTGTGAATATCTGCAGGAGAAAATGACCTCAAACGAGCGTTTTGTCAAGGAAATTGTTGATAGCTCCTTTTTGGTAACATAGACTAGCATGACAGCAGGATGATGCGTTTGTAGGGTTCGAGATAAAGAGTGGGATCCACCCTAAAACCTAAGACAGTAATAGGTTGGCCTAGCCCTATAGCTGCTAGGAAGAGGCCCTATATGTCCTACCGGGGCATGTGGCACCTTAGATGCCAATGTTGTCATGTGGATTGGGCACGTAGAGGGAAAAGACAAAAAGAAAAAAAAGGGGACCATTGGACGTTCCCATAAGTCTATCTCAATAGTTTAATAATGATAGTGATTTTGGACCATTCATTCATCTCAATTGGGGTCATTTTCAATGGCTAGTTTTTTTCTAGTCACGATAATGTATTTCCGCCGGTTCTATCCGGGCAAGGTCATGGAACATATTCCACTCTTTTGAATAGTCATGGCTTTCACTCTACCCTTTCATCGTTATCAATTATTATGAAGTGGGCCCTCTAACATAAATAGGCATGAAAAAAAGAAATTGTAATTAATAGCAAAGATTTGTGATTACTTCCATAAACAATGTTGTTTTCTTCGAGGGAAATTCTCATAAAGGCATTAAGTTTTGATTTATTTCAAAAAACGATATAAGTTTCAAATCTTTTTAAATATTTAGGACCTAAGTTTTCCAGTAAGTTCTCAATTAATAACATATCAACCTTTCAAGATATTTTTTCAGGGTACTTTTTTTCCTTAATTTTTTGAAATATCCAAATTACCTTTCATTTAAAGTCATGGGATGCTTCCGGTAGCCACTATATGCTCCGGATCGCTGTGGGGATATTGGTTGACATCGATCATTGTGAAGACGCTGGTGAAGTAGCGAAAGAGGAAATGACAGAGCTGAAGGAAGATTTTATTTCAATAAAAGGAAATTTGAGGGGAATAGCTGTCAAAAGTAACTTTAAATGGTCGGTTGTCCTCAATTGAGAACTTACTTAAAAAAAAACTTTAAGGCCTAATTTGAAAAGTTTTGAAGCTTGTGTTCTTTTTTGAAATAAGGTAAAAACCCAAGGCTTTATTTGAAAATTTTCGTTTCTCTATTACTTAACTCTTATGTGCTTTGTAAGAATGGTTTTAAAATATTATTCCAGGTGTGAAAATAATTACGATCCCTTAATGAGCCGACAAAGTGCATGGACATGACACCCATAATATTTGCATTATTCTATAAATATTTTGAAAGTAACTAAGATGGATTGTTATGAATTAATTTATTCTGATACAGACTATTGTTTTATTTTTAATATAAAATTGGAGCACTTAGCACTTTCATGTACCAATTTATACCAAAGATATATTATGTTAGAGTAATATAACATGAGATGTGCTGCCTCAAAAGTGTTGGAATGTAGGCCGAACATGTGGCCAAATATAAGAAATACTTTATTTATTCTTCTCCCAATGAGGATAAGAAGTGTTTTAGTGAGAGTGGCCTACCTGGAGTCATTAAGGACCCGTTTCTTTGTAAGAACCCAGAGAAATTTTATCTAAGAAAGATTTGAGGATATTAAAAGTGACTTTTTCAAGAGGCCGGGATTCAAACTTCTAACAATCCACCAGTACCCACAATTCTAATTAGAAGTACCTCTAAACAAACAAACCGTAATAGCTAGATTAGTTGACTAAAATCGAATTTACATCAATTCTGAGTAAAATGGATTCCAACAAAGAACTATTAAACATGTATATATAGGCAGAATTGTAGATGATGAGCAAGGCTCTCTTAAGTTGAAGCTTACCCTATCCTAAGCTGGAATATTGTTGGTCTCACAAATCAAAATTGATTATATCTGTTTTTTGCACGATGGAAGGGGAAAATCTAGTTCTGATTGGATTTATCTCGATTTTGAAGACGATCATCATGCAAAAAAAAAAAAAATGATAATTGACTTTGATTTGTGAGACCAGCACTATTTCAGGTTAGGATAAAATAAGCTTCGACTTAGGAGAGCTGGCCTCGTAGATGATACTCTAATTTTCCTAAAATTTGATTTACTTCATTGATAGTTCCATAGAATTGAATACAAAAGGAAATGGAGAAAACCCAGTGGTTACTTTCCATTTCTATCTTAATTTGTGCATTTAATGTTTTTTATCCATCTCCTCGTTTATGTTGTTTTCCAAATTGATGACTAGTGACATACATCAATAAAACAATTTGTAGAACACTTAGGGTCTGTTTGGGAAGGGGGGGAAAATGGGGGGGAAAGTGGAGGGAAAGTGCTTTTGGGGGGTGTTTGGGAAGGGAGGAGGGAAAATGGGGGGGAGGAAAATGGAAGGAAAAAAACACCTTTTTGCCTCAAAAATTTCCCCCCCCAAAACAAGGGGGAAAATGAGGGGAAAGTGAGGAGAGAGGGAAGAAATGACTAAAATGCCCTTTTACTTTATTTGAATTTTTTTTAAGAGCAAGGGTAAAATAGTCTTTTTTTCTGTACCTCACTAAAAACAAAATTATACTTTTTCACTTTCCTTCCCCTTACTTTTTTACTTCCCAAACAAGAGGAGGGAAAATTAATTTTTCCTCCCCTCCCCTTCATTTTACTTCCCCCTCAAATTTTCCCTCCCCTCCTCCCTTCCCAAACGGACCCTTAATTCAACTCTCATGAGTTTAATTATATCAGGCCCACTGAAATACAAATGAAGTTTGGGCTAGAGCCAAGACTAGGAACAATTGAATTCATCACCATCTGTATTTAATAAGTTGGGCTCCTCCTTGTGCATGGGAAGGGAGGGCACCTGCCGTGCACCAAAAGTTTAAGAAATTTTTAAGTTGCAAATTGATACATAAATAAATTAGCATCCATCAGGTCAAGCTAATAATACCAAGAAATTAATTTCACCATTCTCTAAGTCTATTACTTAGTGTTCTTTTCCTTTTCTTTTCTGTTTTTTGCAAGTTGGCCTAGTGGCCTTTAGATGTGAAGGTAACGTACCCACCCAGCCGCCTACGGATAGATCCCTTGGCGGAGCTGTCGGAGCAGGTGTGCTATCCACAGCGACGGCTCTTTGATTCAAAGTTCATTGCTAGTTTATTAGTGCTATAACGACTGTTATTATTACATAAATCATATTTCACCAACTGAGATTGGTTGAATGTTGCTGAATTGATTTAAAACCAACTTTTCCATCTTATACCGACACTGCTTTATCTATATCAGCATATATTAACATCAGGATCAGCTCAAAACAGGGGGAGGTTGGTGTGATGTTCCCATAGAATACATTTGTGCAAAGCATCTTTTGCAGAAAAAGAAATTATTTTTTTAGGAAAAAGTATATTATTCTTATTTTGTTATTCTTGTTTTTTAGGGCCCATTTGTTCATATGGAATTGAATTCTTAGGCAGGAGAGAATTGCAAGAAGCTGAAGTTGAAAGGAAAAAAAGGAAAGGGGGGCAGGTTTCATAAATAACTATCAAATAGCCTTCCGTTTAATAGATAAATAAAAACCAACTAGGTGATGGAAAATGATTACCCAGCCATCACCCAAATAAATTAAACCCTACGAGTTAACTCTACCTACATCTCCATTTTATATCCTGTCAACCCCTTTTTTTTGTCTCATGATCCTTTGTCGGATAAAAAAAGCCAAAACATTCCCTACCGGCAATGACTGACCCAAGATTTTCATTTGGGTGATGCAGGCAATGATTATATTAAAAAGTCGAAAAATAAAATAGAATCTCTTATGGTCCATTTGGGAAGGGGGTTAAATTGGGGGGGGGGGGGGGGAAATGAAGGGAAAATGAAAAATAAGGGTGTTGGGGGGGGGGGGGGGGGGGGGGGGGGGGGGGGGGGGGGAAATGAAGGGAAAATGAAAAATAAGGGTGTTGGGGAAGGGGGGAGGGAAAGTAGGGGAGGGGTAATGAGACTCTACATTGTAGAGTACCATGCACGTGTCTTTGTACCTTAACTACTAGCTCTGTTTAAGACTGTTAGAAGTTGTGACCTAGTCAATTATGATGCCTGGTCTTCTGCGCATTGAACGGTTGGATGTGAAAAAAAAAGACAAATTTTGAGAAATCTGTCCTCCAACAGTTTTGAAAGCAACAAGTCTCCATGGCCAATGCAAATGTAGCTCCAAGTGGGCGAGGCATCTCACTATCAAAGTCATGCCTTTTTACATAAAATAGAATACATAAGGATTGCAATGCATATGAATTATTGGTCTAATGAGCTCCATGAAGGGAATAAAGAGGTGGAGGTTGAAAGATAAGACGGAGTTATATAGATTGGACCTTCACTTTACTGAAATTTGAATTACTAGAGTGATGATTGGATATTCATTTCCTATCTTCTCTTTGATTCACATCTTATCAAAGTGGGTGTTATTTGAGTGTCATTTTTTTATATTCTTCTTTGTTTTTTTTCATTTGTAACCACTTCTAAGAATACGAAGTCTTAAAATTCTTAAGAATTCAATTATATGAAACAACCGCGCTCTTAGTCAATTGTTTGGTGCCTTTTTTAATTTAGAATCTTTCATGCTGAAAGATCATATGGAAAGGTGCATGTATGGATCAAGGGTGTTACAAATGATGGCCATCTAATCATCCTGTAATTTCTTGGGTGAGTGCGTACAACTTGTGAGACAACTGCTGTGTGAGATTAGACTCTCTTGCAACTATGTTTTCTCATTAGTTTGTTGGTTTGTGCCACAATCATCTGATGTGAAAAAAAAAGTCCTTAATGGCTTTCCTGTTGCTTCATCAATCTTTTTATATTCTCTCCTGTCATTATTTTAAATTTGACAAAAACCATTCAGTGTATGAACCTTGATCACCTAAACTCCCTCTTCACACTAATAACTTTGACATTTGAATATAGCCACACTATACATATTTACAAAACGACATGATACAATTCCACAAATAACTAGTTAAAAGACAGATGGCTGATACCCATGTCAGATGCAACGACTGTATTTTTAAAATAATGCGACTTTTACGTCGAATGATATCATCTAAGTAATATTAAAATATGCCAAAGATACTATCAAGGGACATTTACCAAAAAAATCCTACTAAAAATGGAAACCACAACTTAAGACCACAAGTTCTTATAATATCAGAGGAGGAGCTCCCGCCAAAGTTCTCTTTTTTTCTTCCATTTTTGCCCATCATTCGTTGATGTCAACAAATCTCATCTCAAAATCGATAGAAAAGAAGAGGAGAAGAAGAAAACTCGAGGAGATAGTCTCTATACTCCCATCCAAATGAGATCTACTACACCTATTGCAATCCAGAACTCACGAGAACAAACCATTTTTTTCTCCATTCTTTTTTTTTTTTGGTTGATTCCATCTATTAGATTTTTTTTACGAATTCGCCATCACTCATTTTTTTGTTGGAAGATTGATGTTAGAGCGTCTCTCACTCTTGTAGTTATTTTAATCTAAGTTTTTATTTTTCTTAAATAAGGAAAGGTGAAAGGGGGATTAGATTGATTGTTTGATTGTTCCAGAAAGAAGAGGGGAAAACGAGGTGATGTCCTTGAAATGATGGAAAGTGAAGGTGTGTTGCCTTCCATGTGTTTGTTAGAATGCTTAAGTAATATTTTCTTGGAACTTTTTTTATGTAGAGAGTGTCATTTTTTCATTGATGTCTAGAGTTGAAGTGTGTTGTCTTCCATGTGCTTGTTGGAATGCCTAAGTGATATTTTCTTGAATTTTTTTTTCTACAGAGAGTGCCCTTTTACCATTGATGTTTAGAGTTGAAGTGGGGGGTTGATGGATTGAGTTTTCTTCTGAAGTTAATCATCGGCCTTGTGATAGATAAAATGGGAGTGAAGACTTTATAGAGCATTGATAAAGAAATGGAGGATCTAAAGATGACATGAAGAATACTAATGGGAGCCACATGAGCATATCTAGTGTGACAAGTAAAGCATGTTTTTCACTGTGTTGTCGTGGATGATTGTTATGGATGGTTGTTCTCTGTACAATAGAAAATCAGTACATCGACAATCAGGTGAGGAGATCTGATGGAGGGCCTTATGGTCGGTTGGAGAGGGGTGGACATGACCATTATTCTGGTGAGAAGAAAACTCAAGAGCTATGGAGTGAGGAGCAATTGCACATGAAGCAAGGAGATCATGATCAATGACAAGAAGAAGAAGAAGGTTACCTGTTACAGTGCAGCCCACCTAAAATGGGCCTGTGTATTGGCCTATGTAATCTGAACCTTTCTTCTTGTAACTATGTTGGAAGATAATCTGAAGTGCCCGTTGACAGTTTATTGTCTCACTGTAGTGATACTAGTTAGTTTATCTTGAAACTTGACAAGAAGTTGCTGGATGTGTTGCCAAACAGGTTGTTCATGTGCTGGATGTGTTGAGTGTTTGATTGATACCAAACAGGTGGTTCATGTGGTGTATATCACATTTCCTAGAGAATTGAAGCATGGTTTTCATGAGTGTTGGAGTGTTTGATTGTTACCAAACAGATTATTCGTTGATGTAGATCACATTTCCAAGAGAATTAAAGTATGGGTAAAATGAGTGTTGGAGTGTTTCATTGTTACCAAACAGGTTGTTCATGTGCTGTAAATCACATTTCCAAGAGAATTAAAGCATGAGTTTCATGAGTGTTAGACAACTGTATGCCAATATAGGTGAATTTTTACCTTCTTGCACATCCAATGTGTTGTGATGCATATGTGGTTTAAATGTGATCAAATGTAATGTGATGAGAGTTGGAAAGGATTTGCACAACCAAAGGTACCTCCAAGTGGTGCCATAGAGAATGGGAAAAAAACTCTCCAGGCTAGCATGACGTTTCATACATATCTACCAAATTTCATTTTCCATATATACATGCAAGCTTGCTGTTAGCACATATTATGTGTAGGAATTGAACACAGTGTTCGTTGATGTCAACCAACAGTTTGTTGACATCAACGAATAAATCCGTTGATGTCAATGAAAGCTTACTGTTAGCACATATTATGTGTAGAAATTGAACACAGTGTTCGTTGATGTCAAGCAACAGTTTGTTGACATCAACGAATAAATTCGTTGATGTCAATGAAAGCTTACTGTTAGCACATATTATGTGTAGAAATTGAACACAGTGTTCGTTGATGTCAAGCAACAGTTTGTTGACATCAACGAATAAATTCGTTGATGTCAATGAAAGCTTACTGTTAGGTGTAGGAATTGAACACAGTGTTCGTTGATGTCAACTAATAGTTTGTTGACATCAACGAATAAATTCAATAATCCATTGTGGTTAAGCACCTAGCTGCGAAAAAAATAAGCTTCTTGCTATGGAAGAAACTTTAAAATGACAAGTTGATCAAGCTCTTGAAATGCTCTGTTTTAAAGGTACGCCCTCTTTCTTTTTTCTCCTTCAGGTTTTATGGTGGATTATGTGAAAAATGAGGTTACAAATTCCTTCATTACTAATGTGCTCCCACTGGCGCATATCGCGGGTTGGATGTATTACATGACCATAAGTCCTTCTATATGTATCACATGTGTACCAATCCTCACAAAAATCATATTGATCCAAGCCTCTGGTTTTCATGACTGACAAGGCATGCTCGCACGGAATTCCAATCGTTGCCCACATCCGACACGTACAACTATTTCTATCTAGGTGAACAACATCAATGAACTCCCAAGACTGTATCTGAAATTCATTGGGACCTACTTGTCGACAATTCAAACGTCGGGATCCTTCTATAGATTTGCTTAGAATGGTTTCTGCCCAAGGAGTTAGGCGTGTCTTCAGCTGCATTGACATAGTCCTTCGAAGATGGAAAAAATCCATTAACTTTGCACGAATCCCATCGACTTGTTTTGATATCGGAAGCTCTCTATTGTGCTTCATTAGACTGTTTAAGCATTCTGCAATGTTTTGAGTTAACATGTCGTACTGCCTACCCTCCACAAAAGCATTGGACCAATGTTGTCTTCCGATTGCATGAATGTAGTTATAAGCATCTAGGATTGCCTGGAGAGTTTTATCCCCTGAATCATACATATTGCTTGGAGATTTTCATACATATTAGATAACATCAATTAAATGGTTTTGACCAATTCCAATGAATGGCCAGAGATGGATGTGTGAGGGGAATAAGCAAGCCCTCAGTGCCTAGAGAATACAAGAAGTCCAATGAGACAAATTAAAAATATTACAAAGATAAAGCCAACCCAAATAAAAAATTCTGTATAAAATTTCTCATGCTCCTCATTACATATTAACATCACCTAGATGGACAACCTGTTTATTAACATTTCCAGCAGTCATTATGGATTTTCACATTGATTAAAAGCCTTCCAACATACAAGACCAAAATGAAACCATTAGTGGCTTTCAATTTTAACATGTCAACCACCCAAAATACATCAGGCCAATAGTTACAAAGAAAGGTTCAGATTACATAGGCCAATACACATGCCCATTTTAGGTGGGCTGCACTGTAACAGGTAACCTTCTTCTTCTTCTTGTCATTGATCATGATCTCCTTGCTTCATGCGCAATTGCTCCTCACTCCATAGCTCTTGAGTTTTCTTCTCACCAGAATAATGGTCATGTCCACCCCTCTCCAACCGACCATAAGGCCCTCCATCAGATCTCCTCACCTGATTGTTGATCCCTTTTCTTGTACAGTTCTAGTTGTCTGTTGTACTGGTTAATCACTAGTTTGCATCGGTAGAACATCATGTCACGCTGAGTGAATTCAAACTTTAGATTGAGGAGGACATGTTCTACGGATGCCATTACAAAAAATCCACAGTCATGTGAATTCTCTTGTAAAGGGACGTTCTCAACAATTCGCCTTCTCCATCCCATTGGCTCTTCCCACTTGTAAGCAGCAAAAGAATCATTCAACCAATGAATCTGCAGAAATAATGTGCATCAAAATAATTAATCTGTACGAACAATTAATCACTAATCTAAATAGAAACAATTAATCTATATACATGTCAGTACTCAATACTCACAAATTGTACAGCCATGTCACAATGTCGCGAGTCCCCTGGCATACTATGTATACATGTTTGTAACTCTTAATAGTTGATCAGTTCTCACTACTAAGCTTGCATCTGACTAGATTGTTCCTTTAATATATCACATATTAGAGAAAAAATCAATCAGCCTATAAAATGCAAGATACCTTAGATTGGATGCAATAAAGAACACATTTTCACGCATAGCAAGGCAATCTGAGGGCCCGTTAGAGAACATTATCCTATCTATTTACAACAAGATAGATAGGAGAGTAGTTCTCCCCATAGGCACAAAAGTATAATAATGTTGATCCCCACAAACATAACTCAACAGTAACTATTCAAAAGAAAACCATACCATAAAACATAAGAGAAATAAAAGAGCAGTCAAAGTGTGACTTTAAAATAATGATCCTCAAATTGCCATTTATAGAAGCCAAATAAACAAAGGCAATTGGAGTATAGCCGCACATCAATTCATTCCCATGATTGAGAAAAATGGGGGAATTTTTCAAACTTACCTGCCAAATATAACCAACCGATGGGGTGGGGGGGTAAGAATATCTCCACAAATGTTAATGCATGCTTACATTTATGCATTCATAAAACAATATCCTACAATTATACTCAATGCTTAGCAAAAAAATATATGCGGCCAACCAAGTGGGTGCAGGCCAAAATAATCAAGGCAGTACTGAGTTTGGGTATAGCTTCAATCATTCCTCAGGAACATTGCAATACTAAAATATTTAGCTCCAAGCTAATTATTTTAGTCTTCCCATATTTATGAAATATTCAAATAGTTTGCAATGCCTTCGCATGTGGGCGGCCAGCAGCATGATATCGTTCAGACAATGTGGCATTCAAATATTTTTGCATTTGTCCAATGCACACGGACTCTGCAATAGACTTTTTTCTTCACCGAATTTAAGTTCACAACAAAATAAACATAATCTTAAAAGCTCAGATTTAAAAGCACTTTGGATTTGCAGCCATATGACAGAACCATTTAAACTAGGTTGCTGAACCTGCAACATTATCCTATCACATTTTGACGCACCCAGTTGTGTACAGGGCTTAAAGGTCTCTTGGAACTGTTTTTATAGCACCCAGTTTTATTGACGCATTATATCGAACACTTGGCGCCCCTAACTATAAGGAGATTAATTCACCACCACGCATTGTTCCCTTCCTCCCCTAATTTAATGGTCAGAATCATAGAAGATAAGGAAAATGAATGAGAGAGAGAGAGAGAAAGAGAGTCACCTTGGCTGTTGCCGTTGCAAGTTTCAGAGCTTGGTCGATGAGAACCCAACCCTTCCCTTCCTTCTTTCTTTCTTCTATTTCTTTTGTGACTGGAGATGGAAGTGAGCTTGGTTCTCCTTCTTCTGTTTCTTCTTTCCTTTTTTCTGTTGTTGCTTTCTTCCCTGGACTGGGATTAGGGTCTCGTTGGCATCAGCTAAGAAAACGGTAAAATGGGAAAAAGCTTGGTCGATGAGAACCCAACACTTCCCTTCCTTGTTTACTTTCTTCTATTTCTTCTGTGACCAGTTCTGGAAGTGAGTTTGGTTCTCATTCTTCCTTCTCTTCATTCTTTTTCTTCTTGTTGTTTTCGTCCTTGGTATTGGCAATTGCAATTGTGTCTCGTTGGCTAAAGTTAAGAAAAGGGTAAAATGGTAAAAAAAAGTGTAGATTTTGGGGGGAGGTCCTTGCCTGATATTATAACAATTTAGGGGTCTTAACGGTGGTTACCCTATTTAAGGAAATTTTTTTAGTAAATGTCCCTACTATCAAAAATAAAAATATACAGTAAATAATTTTATAATATTAGAATATGTATATATGCCAACAAGATTGAAGAAAAGAATTTTACAAGACAGTAATTAGACAAATACTGACCTATAAAAATGAATAATGGTAAATTAGAAAATAACACTGAGAAAAAAGTAAGTATAGCGTAGATGGAATGTTGAGATGAGTGTATAATAAAATTAGGAAAGATAAAACATAAATGAGGATATTTAAGAGCATTTAGGGTTAGCATTAACAGTTGATAAATTAAGTGCATGTTTCTTTACTAGAATCCATGTAATTCATATCTAGAGAATCTTGAAATTCTCGAACAAGGTTGGATTCCTAAATGCTCCTTTGTACTTGAGCATTCAGAAATTCCACAAAAAATCTTGAAATTTTTGAATTTTCAAAGGTCATTTGAGACCTTTCAAGTGGATGATATTTAGAAATACTTGTGAAGAAACATGACATTTGTAAATACCACAAGATAAAATGTCATATCATGTCCAAAAAACCTCAACATAGCAAATTCATGTTGGAAACTCTAATAAAGAAACAAGGCCTAAGAGAGACTCGATTGAGACAGTTTGGACATGTCCAACATACATCCCCAATTACACTCGTGAGGAAAAGTTTTTTTTAGGCAAATTGATGGGCCGGCCTCTAAAAAAAAGGATAGTCCAGAAAAGGACATGGCTGAAATTAGTAAAATATAAATCGAAAGAAGTGCAACTTATCAAAAGATGTGACCTTAGAATGGTGAAAGTGAGTTCATGTAACCAACCTGGCATAGCTGCAACAAATGATAATGATAAATGTTATAATATTGAGATAAAATGAAGAATACTTTTTTTAAAATATTTTTACCCTACATGTATTTATTTTTTACAATACCCCAATTATTCTTAAACTTCTTTAGCTGGCCACTCGTACCAAAACCTCGAAGCGTTAGTAGAGGCAACGGAAATACTTTTCAATATTCCTCATCGAGGTGGATCCCACTCCTCAACATTCCCCCTTAGGTGGAACTTGGCTGCCGTACTTTTGGTGGCACGCATTTTTTTTTCACGCCGAGTCATTCCTCCTGAGATTCGAACTCGCTACCAGTTAGTTTTGATACCATCTTAAATTTCTTTAACTGGTCATTCATACCAAAACCTCGAGGATTTAGTAGAGACAACGAAAATACTCTTCAATATTCCCCCTCGAGTGGAGCCCACTCCCAAAATAAAATCCCAAGTTTAAAAATATTTCCACATTTTTCGGAGAGATAATATTCTCTCAGAAACAATATTGATACCAATGGTTGAAACCCAATCCCTTGCGTTAGTGTGAGGTAAGTCACATCTTTAAAATGAGCAAGTGATTGTCAATTTCATGATTCTATTGCTGCATGTATAATCATTTCCCCTTTTTATTTCAATGTTTCTTCTAGGGTGTCAACAAAGGTGATTTATCAAGTAAGTCCAGAATATTTGACTCAAATATTAGACTCATGCTTGAGCTTGGCCAGTGAACAAATTAAGACACACCTTAATGTTGACTGCCATAGTTTCCATGTCACAAGTTTGTAAAAAGAGCAAACACATTACATGGAACCCCACCCTTAGATTCTCTACGTTTTAATGGAATTAAAACTCATTTCTCACTTAGACTAAACCAAATCAATTTGGAATTGCATTGTTGCCAGCAACTCAAAAGTCTCAAATACATAGAGTTTTACAAAAAAAAAAAAACTAGGAGATAAATGGCACTGTAATGCCACAAGTGTAACAGATTTTTTTGGAAGGGGCTCACCTATGATCAATCTAATCCATTAATACACACCTACTCACAATAAACTAGCACCTATCTGATCATTTTGATTCTGATCTAACCGTTAACCATGGTTGGGTTTAATCACTAAGTGCTTGTTTGTTCAAATAGAGCGTATAGGAATTCACTGTCCAATAAGCTTCACTAAGGATTGTTAAAGAGATGAGGGGTGAAAGATATACGGCGAGGCGTTAAAAAATGAAATAGCAAAATAGATGGGACCTTGACTTTTTTAGGATTTAAATTAGGGTGGTGGCTAGATATTCATTTACTCCTTATTCATTTTCCATTGGAGAGGATATAGTGTGATGGTCTTTTTTGGAAAACCCGCCTTTGTTTCTCCACTTTCAATCATTATTAGAGGCAGAAGTCTTACAATTTCTATGTATTCAATTACATGAAACAAACAATGCCTAAAGAATTACATTGTACAAAAAAGGCATTTCAAACTTTTAAGGCCCTGATCATAGATTAGGATCATTTGGTCAGGCAGGCTAATATTAGATGCTGACCCTTTAACCACACCTAATTTACCAACAAAAACAAAAACATCTAAATCTATCCATCCTCGTACTCCGAGCCGGGGCGTTTTGCAGTTGGTTTCTATAAGACAGTAAATTTTATAAACCATTAAAAAAAAATAGTTCCATTATGCATGTTTGGTAACATGCGAGAAATTCATAGATCTGATGATTATTCACTACCACTGGAGCAAGGATTCCTCGTTGGGGATTTATATAGCTGAAGATTTCACATTAATATTGATATGCATCGATGCATATAGCTGAGAAAAATAGGATTGGGTGTGCAAATCCACTTAAGTGGGAATTCACAAATCTTATGGAGGTGGTTAGATCTGAAAATCCTAACAAATAAAGATTCGCATTCGTCCAAATCCTCGGGAATTTACAATTGTCATACATGGATTTACCACAACACGAGAGAAACCAAAAAAAAAATTCCTTAAATTTAATTGCCAAACATGACGTATAATATCTGGCCTCTTGAAATGCCAAATAGGTGGTTAATTCCTGCTCACCTTCTTCCACACACTGTAGTTTTGTCTGCTATAGAGCTCGATTGGAAAGACCCAAGAGCTTTCTTCTCTTTAGAAGCTTGTGGGGACATGCATTTATGGGTCAACTAGCTCCTGCTAAGAACTAGTGGCCATTGTTGAACATGACTTGTTGAAAAAAACTAGTGGGTATGAATGGGATCTTCTTAAAATATGACTATAAATGATCTTGTCTGGCAGCTATGTGTCTTTTTTCTTTCTTTCTCTCTTTCTTTCTTTTTTAATTATTTGCAACTTGATAAGATTTGATTAGGTACTTAATTAATGGGATTTGGGTTCCCTAATCTCTAGCCCAAAGAAATGGACATGTGATGTGATGCAAAGATTCATTGATACACATGATCCATTCTAGAATTAGTGTAAATTGCCATTCTGGCCAGGCCCACATGAAGATTTTGATGATGGAGAGATCTAACCGTTTGGCAGGTCAATTGCTGATGATGGACGCCAAGAACCCAAAATGGGCACAACCCCACAAATCTTGATTTATATACATAGAGACATCAGCCATTTGTGCTCTCTTGACCCACCCAGTCCCACTAGGGGCAAGCATGATGGACCCAACATCCATTATGGGCCAATAAAATAAAATAATGATGATAAAGAGAACAGGCTTTCATATGATTCATGCATGTGAAGGCTTGTTTCCTTCTCATCATAAAAGAATGCACTTAATTAAGCTATGTGCTTAAGGAGTCACATAGGCCCCATGGAGATTTCCACTAAAGTCTAGTAAATATTAGTAACTAAAGGGTACGCAGAAAAGACAACTTGATTTCACAAAGGAAATATTATCAAGTGGGATCCCTTGAATATTTGGTCAAACATGTAATCACCTGCCAAGTTTTACCTGGCTAATAAGTTAACTTGGAAATCTGAATTTAACTAATCATTTGCAGCCTTAGAGGCATTTATAATACAGCAGATGATTACCTACTTTTCGACACATTCCCACGTGGCATGTGTCTAATCAGAAAGGGCCTCCGCCCGTAATGATCCATCATCCCTATTCATCTACTGTTATCGTATAACACTCACCCCAATTTGATATTAATCTAAATATTATTTACTATTGAATTTAATCTATCGCTATTATATAACACTCACCCCAATTTGATACTAATCTAAATATTATCTACTAAATCTAGCCCGGTGGGGGGGGGGGGGGGTTGGATTTATGTCAATTAAAATCTAATATAGTTGTGATTGTAGGAGATTTATTAAAAAAGGCAATAAAACTTGGATGTCAGTCATCAATTTGATTGCCTTAAATCAGATGGTTAGAAATTATTAAAGAGAATACATTAATATATACCTTATTTAAATTGTCTTTTAGGTGGTGGATCTAACAAACCCCATATGCCACTTGGCCTCTTTTTGCCGCGGGAACATCCCTGTAGAGGGTGTAGAATTTATAACTTTATATACAGCACAAAAAAAAAAAAGCCTAATGTTGTACAATTTTTACTTATGCAGCATATCTAAGTCCACTGAGCAGTTGAGTGGTGGAGCCTGTGGCACCACAAAGAGTGCTTTGACCCATTAGAAAACAGGAAAAGGAAGATGGAAGGAAATGAGAGGTTGTTGAATTCTACTAGTGAAAAGAAAAGGGGTAAAAAAAGTGGCAATGGAATCATTGTTGTTGAAGAACCAAACAGCTCACTTTGATGCACATGAGTGCTCAAATGAAGATGATAGCCAGAGCTTTTTGTACCTGATTTCTGTGTTATGTTATTCCCCATTGAGAAGATTCTTAGGGTAAGGACATGGCATGTCATGTTTGAGACTTCCTGACAGGGGAAGATAGACCATGACAAAAGGATAGGTTGGATTCTTTCTTTTCAATTGCTATCCACCCAAAAATTGGGGTATATATTAACAAATGTACTTGATGGGCTTTAGGAACCAAAAAAAAAAAAATTGTTCACCGAGTAGGCTTGAATTGTCATTAAGTGTGCCCACCTGAGTGGCTGTAGCATTTGCTTGCTTTGTCATTTCCACAATCACTCTGCATGGACCATCTAGCTTGGAAGGCATAAAGCATAAAAAGCTCTCTCTCTCTCTCTCTCTCTCTCTCTCTCTCTCTCTCTCTCTCTCTCACACACACACACACAAACACGAAGGAAATTATAACTGAAACCTATAGACAGTGGGAATCATTTGGTAGCAATCCATAATCTTGTTGAACTACGAAGAGTAAACCAACCTTCCATGCATGAGCTGGCCAAATCTCTCATGATATGGTTTGGTGTAATTCTATTTTCATTTTTTAGGTGGCACTAACCCCTCCCCCCCTACCTTTTTTTTTTTTTTTTTTGTTAGGTGGGCCAGACACAATAGCTGGGGCACTCATTGCATATACTTATATAATCAAGGGAGTGAAAGTCCTATGCTTTAACCTGTACCTTTCTCAATAGAGGGGGAGGACCAGGAGTTGTCTAGCCAGTAGTCCTAAGTGGTATTTCTTGTTGGAAGGACCCTTGGTTTTACATATCAAACAATTCCCCCAAACAGAGGGAAAAAAATGTCCCCAACTATGAGACTATGCACTGGTTAGGCAACTCCAATTGAGGAAGTTTGGATCTAGAATTGAGTCCATGAGAACTATGTACTGGTTTCAGCCTTGACCAATAATATAATGTTTGCCCCACCAAAAGGAAGAGTAGAAAGTGTTTAGGCAGTTTGTTCTCTGTTATCTTGTATGCATAAGCTAAAGATCCTTTTTTTTTTTTTTTGTGGTGGTGGGGGGAAGAAGTAACAATGATATATATTAAAATGAGAAGATCTTGGGCTAGAATTGAGTCCATGAGAACTATGTACTGTTACTTTGTCTGTCTTTCAGTGCATATGCTAAAGATCTTGGGCTACATTCTAAAAAATCAGCCGAGTTAAAGTCATCCTCCAAGTTTCTTCTCGGGTTGAGTCATATAGAAGAAGGCATAAACACATCTTCACCCTATTCTCCTGTTGAAAGAAGCTTTGGGAGGCTTTGGAGATTTTATCCCTTGGATTTAGAAGATCATCATCACCATCAAAGCCTTGTCTAATCATCATGGGGTATGAATTCTTTTACTCTATCCCGGTCTATTATGAGTCAAATCCTTAGATGGGCTTGCATTGTTGTTTTCTACTCGAGTAGTGATAAATTTTAATGTAATGCAACCCTCCTTTATTTATCCGGGCATGGGACTGGCAATAAAACCTGAAGAAGTTTAAACTAACAGAGTTATCCACTAATTTCATAAGACCAAAACCACATTTTGTGGAAAACCTCATTCAAAGGTTGGGTGCACTAATCATCTGATAGAGTAAAAGCGAACAATTATCTGTACTTTATTTCAATTTTACTAACTAAAACATGATGAGCCTTGAAATTGACATTTATAGGGCATTATTTTTCTATTTTTTAGATTTTTTTCATGTTTTTCAAGATTTTTGAAGACTTCTGAGCCAACTCAATGCAACTCAACTGAGTCTAATTAGCTCAAGGGTAACAAAGTTGCGCATCAAGTCAGGTTTTTTAAACCTTGTTCTGGACAAACTTAAAATTCTTGAAATGGTAAAGATCTATTCTTGGGTTCATTTGGCATTTTACTTTTAAAATAAAGTGGAGTGAAGTGAAATATAAAGAGGGAATAAAATATAAGTGGGTTATGATAGTATTTTATTTTTAGTTATTTGGGATAAAAAAATTGACTTTTTGTATGAGGAAATGGAGTTTTTTTGTCTTTTAGTGAGTAAAGGTAGTTGCTTTTTGAATTTTTTTGAAAAAAGATGGAGGGAGTTCTGAATTAAAGTGCTTATGATGTGACATCTTGATTGAAAATTGGAAGCTTTACTAGACTTTTACTATATTAGTAAAGTGTCAAACTAGGTGGTCCTGAGTTTTTCTCAAAAGCAATCTTTTGGAGGCTGGGTGGTCCTAAAGTAGAACACATGTTGGAGAAGTCAGTGTCCACCATTCCTTAGAAACTTAAAAGGGTTCACATGGATGCCAGATAAGGATGAGGCTTACTCAATGTACAAAATAGTGAGTCAATTTGGACAAGTACCAACCCCCATAGTGGCAAGACCTCCAGCTCATGGCAACTCAGGTAAGGCTAAAATGATTGGATTAACCTCCCTTTGTCCTAGTAAAGCTTCACATGTCCCATGATCTCATTCAAGATCACAAGATCTGATCTGATCCATAGTGAAAAGAAAGCTTAGTAGAGGTGGAGGCTTACTTCTTATCTCATGTGAAAGGAAAGTCTCCCTGCACATATGATGAGTTCCATAGTCATCCAAGGCATGATTCCCAGCAGTCTCCACCATCACCCACCAGATAAAAAAGAACAGTTTCTCTTGGCTCATTCAATTCTAGTGGGAATCTGAGGATAATTGGATGTGCTTGGGTTTTTCAAATGACAGCAAAAAAAGGTGTAAGAAATAAGCACAGGATTCATTGCATGTGAGTGTTGATAGATTGAGTCGTAAAGCAAAGCAAACCAAGTAGGTAGCTGTTGAAGTGGGGATATATGGGTTCCTTACATCTTTATGGAGAAATTCATTACCCCCAACATATATTATTCCAAGTTGATGCTTTTTCTCCACTTTGTATTGTTGGTTTCCACATACCTACTCCTATCCTATAATTGAAATATGATGTTATATACAACCTTTATATAAGGAATAGGAGATTTATGGTGCATTTGAATGTACCCAAATCACATTTAGTATGAATGGCAGGGAAGAATGGATGTTTACTCACTAAGCCAATTAATCATTACATAATTGGTCGAGGGAAGGTAACGACACTTTTATCAATTCAGTAGTCAGTTGCTTGTCCTCTGATGAGACAATGCCACCTAACCAATACATTAAAAGCCCTAACACCGATGGAACGTGTTAAATCAAGTCTTATAATTATTTAGGACTGTAACACAATTATACTGTTCAGGTGGTTGGATATCAAAGGGAGTGTTTGTTTAGATAGAATACATACAAATTCATGGTTAAATGAGCTCCATCTTTAAGATTATTAAAGCGACGAATGGTGAAGGATATGAGGTGATAGATGAAAGAGATAAAAATAGCAATGTCGATAGAACCTTGACTTGAATTACTTTGAGAATGATTGGGTAGTCATTTCCTCTCTTTCCTTGATTCTATTTTTATAAAAGAAAAAAGTTCTTTGATCCTCATTTTTGGAATTTACCTTTGGATGAGTCACTCTTACCCACTTATATGGCATGCTTTTTTATTCCATTCGTATGTATTGGATGCAAACAAAATCGCAGAAAAAGGCTAAAATCTTAGGCTTCCTTGCCAACCCAAATGTGTTATATACAAAATGCAATCCACCTGCCTTTGACCCATATCCAAAAGGGAGTACAATGCAATCCCTTATCAAAAAAAAAAATGATATTTATGTTGAAGAGAATCTTCCTTATAATATCGCGATATCTTCAAGATATTACTAAAATTGAAAAAAAGTGCAAGAAAATCATGATAATTTGAAAACAAAATCAAAGAAATCACTAAAACATAAAACATTTTTTGATGGTGTGTATGTTAAAAATATTTTTTTATGATTTTTCTGTTTATTAGATATTTTCAATCCATTTCAAAAACTCAATAAAACATAAACTATGTTTTGATAATTTTTATGTTTATTAGGTATTTTAGAACCATTTCAAAAATTCAAAACCATGTTTTTATTATTTTAATTATTCAAGACTATTTTTTTATCTGCACATTTTTCTAATAATATCTTGTGAAAGTACCAAAATTAGGGATATGCTGACGTTTTCTAAGATGATAATTTTCTGAGAAAGAGACATTTTTGACATTTACGTACAAGAACTTAGCATCAACGTATCCCTAAGTTAGAACAATGTCACTTTCCATACCTAACTCAGAAATTTAAAGGGTCAAACCAATTCGTTCGAGTTTCCAATGGTCGGTGGATCATAGTGCAATTAGTCAGGCTGAATTGATTTTGTGTCAAGGTGGTAAGTCGAATACAGTAATAGCCACAATCTTAACCTAAACATTTTATTAACGTCAATAATGTCGACCTACACCCAAAAAAAAAAAAAAAAAGAGTCAACCAGAACCTTGATTTAATGGGTCAGATTCAGGTTGTTGGGTTGGGCCAGAAGGCAACTTACAAGTTACAAGGGAATAACGCATTCCCCTTTATTTATGAAAACAGTTTAACAGGATCACTGTTTTTATTAAGGTTCTTAACCCCAGCTTAAGCATAGTATAATCATTCCTCACAACTCACTCAGGATCAAGACCGTCGATCCCGCGGTCCACGTACTAGATAACCCATACCCAAAACTAACATCCTACCATCCAACACAAGTCTTCTTAACCATCTATTTGATTCTTAATCATCCATTTGAAGGTGGTGATTTAGAGTAAGAATTGTTCCATTGGGGTGATTTTTCAGGTCTGCTTGAAGCCCATCATATCAACAGTCTGGGTCCATAAAGCATGGGACCACTGCACATATAATAGGCTTGAAGATGCAATACATACAGAATATTTTGTACAAGTCATAATTAAAAGATGAGAATTTCAATGAGCTCATGGTCATCCTGTTGCCCTTGTTGTAGGCATGGGATTCCACCTGAGCTCACATGCTTCACATGAAAGTGTATTTCAACATTTGGTTGTCACCACATCTAAATTTACTTCAATTTTTGTTAGTCAAAAAGGGAAAATGGTCTCCTTTGAAACTTTTCACTCTCATGCCCAGAACTTTCTTTTGGAGATCCGAAAAGATAGGATACACCATTCATTCATAAACTGCTTGTGAGCTGACTAAAGAAAAGAGATGCACAAAATCAAGAAAACCTTTTTGACTTTACTGAATGCCATACTATGTATTTAGATTAAAATAAGCAGTCTTTCTAACAAAGTGTCTCATTCTAACTTCAATACCATGATCATAAGAGCCTGACCAAGATGAGACTCGATTAGAGTACCGATTTAGTTTTTCTTCCTTTTTTTTAACATATATGGACTGGCATAGTTGGCCAATATGTATATGCAAAAATCAAGGTTTAAACCAATAACATGAGATGCTCACATCAGCTTAAGAGCATCAAATACTTGGATGTGGTGCTTCACTCGCTTTCTCCCCTCGATGTAATGCTATTTCATCTCACTAGTGGAATGAGCAGGTATTCGGCATAAAAGAGCTGCAATGGAATAAAAGAGTTGATTATTAAAGAACTTATTTGAAAAGACAACACTATGAAGCAACTCAAGTCATATGTGATTCTTGTATATGTTCCTATTTAACTCCTTTGAGTTGTAGATCCAGCTGATTGAACCTGTCTCATATCCAGCTGAGTTGATTCAGGCGTCTCAACTCTTCACTTGCATTTAATCTTATAATAAAACTCATTGTGGTAAAAGTCGAAACATGGCCACACACTCATGGTTGAGTGGTGTTAGCACCTTAGTATCACACGCATGCCGAATGATCAATCCCTAGGTATTCAAGTTTAAAGTATCACTCCTGACGAGTAGCCCAGCGTCGGTGACAAGGCTAGAATGAAACAGGACATGTTAATGGGGCCCACCTCCTCACCGAAGGGGCTTGTGTATATCACTATACTGGTCACAAAGCTAGAATGAAACATGACATATAGATGGGTTCCACCTCCCCACCATATAAAAGGGGAATTGTGGATTAGACACCGATTAAAATCAGATGGATTGAAAGTTGTTGGAAATGCAATCAAGAGTAGTGGTTGTAATCTGGTCACTGATTTTTTTTTTTTTTTTTTTTTGACCACCCATTACATTGACGACAATCGGATGGCTAAAAAGACTGAGTTGATCTTTTAGTAGATGACTCATCTAGAACATCCCTCCTCTCCCTAACTCATGGAGTCTATCCGCCAATAGGCCAAGTGACCCCCTTTGCAGTGTTGTCTCAGCTCACACAAGCAGTCGCCACTCTAGCTCTGACTGCTGTTTAATTATGCATCTCCCCTTCCGCAAATTTAATATATGAGAGAATGTTATTTAAATACCAAATTGAGCCTTTCAGTCTTTGAAGTGAATCAAATTGGCTGGAGATGGAGGTTGCATGGGTTTTCAAACCATGCAATGCAGTATGCATTTAACTATAAAAATTACCTTCCAAATGAACATGTAGAAGGATGTTATAGCAGCTTTACTCTTCAGATCAAGAGATTTTGAACGGGTCCATAGAACTGAAGCTAGGACAACATGGCCAAAAACCTGTAGCAAAGCCAAGAAAAATATGTTGCAAATCGTGCCACCTATAATTCCAACTAGAATACAAACTCATAACGGCTCATACTACATATTAAACGAAACGATAGTGTATCTGCCTACACAACATTAATGGTTTTTTTCTTAACAGTAAATGACTCGGGGGCTCACATTTCATAGAGGCACAAATCATGCCTCCTAGTATTCAATTGAATGGTTGGCATCTCTCCACTGAGAGTCAATTCAGGTACATCAAGCAATGGACAGGGTGAGGTTTAGCAGGGGGAGAATCAGATAAAACAGGTTACTGCTATGGCGAAATGAAAAAGTAGGTACATGCTGCATTTTCAAAGCATTCGAAAGCGCGTACATCACATAGCCTGAGTTGGTCAAAACATAATACAATTTATTCCAACGGTGTGATAGAGTTCAATATCTAGAAGCAATAATAGAACATGAGTATGATTGGTGCAGTGTGAGAAAAGTGGAGACAAGCTAGTGGAGTGTAATGCAATTGTCAAGTGCCACTTCAATTAAAGCCTTTAAGGAGCATTTTGAAAGACAATTGATTTTATCTACTTCTATTGTATGAGCCAAATGTTGAGGACAAAGAAATAATAAACTTAAAAGTACATGCAGAAAGATGCATATGCTAAGAAGGATGCATGTCAAGAAAGGATATAATCATGAATGAAAATCAAGATGGCTCCAATATAAGAGGAACCTACATGCGGCTCCAATAGAATAGAAAATCAAGGAATTCCATTTGAGATGGTTGGAGCACATACACAAAAGATCACTATCTAAGTATTTGTGTACAAGTTCAAGAAATTAGGGGAAGCCAATAAAGACCTGAAATGAAGCAGTGAGAAATGGGCACGATAAATTGGGGTATTGTACAGAGCACGGCTTCAAATAAGGTTGAGAAGAAAAGTAAAATTCATAGAGACAACCCTAGCTAGATTGGGTAGACCTTTAATGATGATGACAGCAGGGATGGCAACACAATGTGCACTTGATGATTTCTCCAACAAAAAGAGAGTAGAAGAAAAATAATGCTTCCATTGCCTACTCTCAATTAGAAAATATGCACCATACTTCCATCTCGTTAGCATTAAATTCTCAGAACAAAGAATGTTGTTGAGAGTATCAACTTGTCTATCCATGATCTAAGCCAGCTAACTGTATGCAGTAGTTGATCCTTGCCGTCAGTGTGCAATTTAGGTAAAACAAATCGTATAAGGCCCATGGACCATGTGGACAAGCGAGGCCCACTGATCAGTGGTCCAAAAACTGATCGGGTTTTTCCTCAGCTTTCTGTTTTGCCAGTGATATATTTTCTTTCTTAACTATCTATTTGCATGCCATGATAGACATGGTTGATTTCCCTGCTTGGAGATATTTTGTCCATGCTCCACCTGAATCCATTGTTACCAATGGTTTCAAAAACTGAACTGTAGGCTACACTCATTCAATCAAGGCAGTACAAAACTAACAGAAACTGGGACAGATCAGAATTAAACTGGGACAGTAAGTTTCATGAAACAGCATAAGCATTCAACTTACTGTTATGAATTTGCTCCAAGGGGTGGAAGAAACTAATCCCATCACCACGGCCACACTGTAAGCCATCTCAAGAAGAAACACACAAATCCAAAATACCTGTTCATGGAAAACTCATGAGTCAGAAAACATGAGGGTTCTGGGTTCACAGCATTAAAGTCTCATCTTACGAATATGGAACTGAGTGCCATCGCTGACTGACCCGCTCTTGACCAAGGCGCACACTGAAGGATCGAATGCCAAATATCCGGTCCCCATCGATGTCAGGTATATCCTATTTACACAAATTCAGAATGAAAAATATAATGATGTGAAAATTATCTAAAATAGATGTTTCTGATCGCGTCACCCATTCCGAATACATGCAAGAAAGCAAGCGCAAAACAAATATTATTATGCACATGCACGTGGAGGCATTAACAAAAAACTTTAAAAGTTTAGATTCACCAAGTTCATCAAATTGATTAGATCTTGATTGACTCCAACAAAAACTCCACTAGTGAAGACTCAATCAGAACTCAGTCAACAGGTGATGGACTTCAGTCATCTATACTTAAATCATTTTTCATTTCCATATTTCATCATTGCAAGTTTATATCTCCAAAACTTGACTCGGTCAACTTCTCACTGCACTTTCATGTTGGGATTGAGCTTTCAAAATATGTGCACAGGACACCAAATCCCATTATGCAACTCATGCACAAACACAAGTGCAAGATCTCAACCATCCGCAAGGTAGGCCCCTGTGTTAAGGGCCAGCCCAAGATCAGATGGAATGCATAAAAAGTAAGACTTGCATACTTGCATTCATTGTACAAGGATGGCCACCTGCAGCTGAATGTGTTGGTGTTAATAGCAGGTAAGATGATCTACACACAGAAACCACCTAATACATTGGATGTGGAACACATGTGCCACATCTTAACGTATGGATGAATAAATATTAGTGGTGCTAAAAGAATTGTATGATAGTAGCAAACTTCTTAGAACAGTACCAAACGTAAGAAAATGAATCTCTACCTTGAATAGAGCTATAACAACTGAAAAGAAGCTCATGAAAGCAGTTGCGAATATCAATGGCCTCGTGAAAACAGCTGGCCTTCTGAAAACAAACATCTGGAAAAAATTTCAACACACTACATCATGCAGTGCCGAAGAACGGAAGATTCTAGAAGATGAACATAAGAACATTACATTATAAATGAGCAATGAAATCATGAAGACACACCTGCATGTGCAGAAAAAAGGCAAGTTGAACAATCACCGCCCGGACAGCCAGGATGCACATTGCCGCGACCACGGCAAATCTCTTCCATCTTAAAAAGGGCAGCTGAAATAGTTTACAAATCCATCATGCTTTTGATCAACAAAATAAATTACTGTACATATTCATCTGTAATATACCAATTAATCCAATGTTCATCCCAATTCCTAACTTCAACACACATGCTTAAAGCATTCCAGATGTCCAAAAATAAACATGCTTTCAAATATTTCAGATGGTGGGTTCTGCCATACCATACTACGAATATCAGTAGAAGAGCCCGTGACCCAGTGGAAACCATAAAGTTGTTGGTTCAAGTCACATTATAGACTTTTTTTTAATAATAACGGAAAAAAAAAAAAGAACGCAAGTATCATCTTTAAATTACTTCTAAGGAGTTGAGGTACAGGATAAGCAATACTACCTCAGGTAAATGAAAAAAAAAATGCACACATGCAGAAAGCACACAATAATCAATAGATAATTCCATTTGTAGTGTTGCATTTTCAAGTCGAGACCAAGCAACATTCCAGCTCATAATGATTGAACTTTCTTCTTGATGTGATAGTTTGTAAGTGCTTGGTTACAAGAGTATTAATATGTTGGTCCAGCCTGTACAGTCTTTGGTCCTAGCCATCATGGATTGGGCTCAGCTAGAAACTAGTGGACCTGGTGAGTTACCGTTAGGAGTGGCAAATGGGTCGGGTTGACCTTGGTTGCCTATAGGTTGAAGGTCACCCCACATCCTAGCCATTTTAAAACAAGTCAGGAAATCAACCCCAACCCACTCTACCCAACTTGGAGAAGTTGGCCCAATCCATTCAAGTATTTTGATAATATTTGAGTTTAGTTGTAAGCCCAAAAAGCCTATAGTACAAAAAATATTATGGCACCATACCCTTATAAACCAATTATGCGGGTTAGCTGGTCAAATGTAACCTAACACGTTTTCCCATGGATCAAATTTATCTAACCTGTGACCGACTAATATAGAATGTAGGTTGGGTTATTTGGGTCGGGTCAGATTTTGCCACTGCTAGTTACATTGGGTCTAAAGATTAAGCCCAATTGAGAACCATCAACCGTACTATGCTAATGTCGAGACCATTGGTTGAAAAGATACAAGCAAGATCTATGGATGATATGTAAGATACCATGTACCAACCTAAAAGCTTAAGCTCATAGGTGGAAGGCCCAAACAGGCATATGAAGCCATATCAAACTCAATACTTGGGCGATGTGGGATGTGGGACTTTCCCAACACTCCCTCTCACGTGGAGGCCCAACAGATTTCATGGATGGGCCTACCACGTGGGCTACACAAGAACAACAAAATTGGAACCCGCTCTAATACCATGTAAGATACCATGTACCAACCTAAAATCTTAAGCTCATAGGTGGAAGGCCCAAATAGTTATATGAAGTCATATCAAACTCATTACTTGGGCGATGTGGGATGTGGGACTTTCCCAACAATCCCCCTCGCGTGGAGGCCCAACAAATTTCATGGAGGGACCTGCAACGTGGACTACACAAGAACGACGAAATCAGAACCCGCTCTGATACCATGTAAGATACCAAGTACCAACTTAAAAGCTTGAGCTCATAGGTAAAAGGCTCAAACAGGTATATGAAGCCATATCAAACCCATTACTTGGGCGATGTGGGATGTGGGACTTTCCCAACATGATAGTGATAATGTCAATTGAGTATGATTAGAACCAAACCCAATAAATTTAGAAAGAGATCCGTGTCCTTTTCCATAAGAACAAAGGAGATTCAAACTCTACAAACTACAGAACCTTCAAACTTATCATATGTTTCACAAAGAGAGAGAAATCAACATGATGGAAACACCTATGACAGGAATCAAAATTTTTGAAGAACAACTATGGGGTTATGCCAGGAAGATCTACTCCATAAGCTATTTTCCTATTAGGATAACTCATGGAAAATTTTAGAGCCTAAAAGGAAAAAAAGAAAAAGAAAGAACCACGTAAGATCTCTATTGATTTAGAGAAGCTTTTGCAATACTGGCGGTGAACTGTAAACGGATATATAGAAAATAAAAAGGGATATATGAAGCAATAACAAGTGAATAAACAAGCCATTTATGAAGTAGTAACAAGCATGGGTATTGTGTGAAGGGTGATTTTCATATTCCAGCTAGAGTGGGGTTTAGTTTTGATCCATATTTGCTCACCTTGGTCACGAACAGCATAACGACAAATATCCAAGAAGAGGTTACAGGATCTATATTGTTTGCAGGCAATGTGGCACACTTTAGTCAAACAAGGAAACACGGCAATAAATGATAAGATAGAGCTATGAGCAGAGAATTAGGAAATCAAAGACAGAACACATGGAGTATAAGTTTAGTAAATCTGACGGTAGAGAAAATGACTATTAAAATTTAATGTAATAACATAATGTGATAAATTTCATTATCTAGGGTCAATTATAAAACAAAACAGATAGTTTTAGTTGGATAGCAAACAGGATCGGCATAGATTGGGTAAAGTAGAGACAAGTTAGTGGAGTCCAATGTGATCGTTGACTACAACTTAAATTGAATGGTCATTTCATATAAGACACCAGTTGTATGGAGTCAAATGTTGGCACTAAATAAGGGAGAAGAAGCTAAAAATTCATGCTGCCAAGATGTGCATGCTAAGATGGATGTATGGAGTTACAAGAAATGATAGAATTTGAAGTGCATAAGAAGAAACCTACAAGTAGTTTCAATAATAGAAAAAATCAAGAAAGGTCATTTTGAGATGGTTTAAGCATGTGGAGAGAAGACTTGAATCAGCTCCCCTAGTACGTGTTTGAGGGTTACTTGTTCAAGGTACAAGGAATCTAGCTTAAAGAGAAGAGGGGGGGCAGGGAAGGGGGCAAATTAAGAAGTGAGGACGACATGTTATACAGTAGAGTTACAGAGAACATGGACTCATAGGATCAAGTGGGACGCACGCACGCCAAACACAATTAACTGAATTTGCAAGTTGTATGTGGGAAGTGCTTATTATGCTTGGGTAAAAGCCTTCGTAATTTTTAACTGGGTCAGGATCAAGCCATGCAAACTTGGCCTTCCAAGTTCCCAGGCTTCAGGTTCTAGATGCGATCTTCGCATGAAAAGCCAGCCAATTCGGATGAGAATTCCTCCTACTTATCTGAAGCTATATTAATATGCTTCAGTGATACTGGTTCAAAAAAATTATACAAATAACAATGCTATCACGATCAAGCCATTAGTATCAAGGGAGGAATCAGATATACTGATCACATAAATCAAAAGTATGATGCCAATACTGGTTTTGACTATAAAAAAAAAAAGGAATTAGGACGGCTATGTGGTCTAAAGCTACTCAAAATCAAAATCAAGGCAGTCAAAAAGATAGCCTGGCCCATCAAAGAAGAAATCAGATGTTCCTTTCTATGATCTCCCCCACCCATCACCTAAGTCCAGAATTGACCAATTCTGGTTTAAAAAAAAAAAAAAACTAAATCAATCAAAAGAATAGGGCCAATTATCTGGTCTACTCAACACATCAAAATCAAAATCAAGGCAACCAAGATATTAGCAGATCCAGGTTATAAATATCTCCTAGAGAAAGCAGTCGACAAGGCCAAGTCATTATCAGGACAAGCCAAGTAAAGGCCTAATTTTTAGATTACGCAGATAAATGAGCTGGTTCTGATTCCAGATTCAACAAGTTCTCCATTGAGGCTGAGCCCAACAGAGGTCTAGGCCACTTTTATCTCCATATCAGACCAGGCTTAGCCCATTTTTGGCATCTCTATTTCCAACCTCTATTTGTCTAGGTGTTTAAAGCGGATAGAGGTTTGGAAAATAACAGTGTTTGGCACACAATTCTATCTCGTACCTGCTTTAGAGAAGTTGAGGCAAATCCTCTTAAAATGATAGGCCCCATTTGTGGGCTTGTGAAAATAAGAGCTTTAGCCACTCTTTTTTTATGGCTCTATTTTGGATGGCTCTGTCAAAATAATAATAGTGATACCAAATAAGGCATTGGGCCATTACTCTTAACAGAAGAAACACAGAAACTAACAGAATTTGTTTCCAATGTGCTTCACAGGACCCCCATAGAGTTGAAGCAAACATCTAATTAATGCAGGCGAATGCCTATTGCCTAAACCTTTTCACTTAAGTAGCCAAGTTTACCAAAACCTATTTACAATATTCATTATGCAAACTCACACATAAATACAAGTGGCTCTTACAATGGCAAAAACTCAAAAGTTATGCTTTCTATAAGCATCAATAAGTTAATCAATCCAGTGGAGCATATCGCACAATTGATAGCAATTCCATTGTATTACCAAATGCATATCGCACAAGTTGTGGAGCATAAATTTGAAGGTTATTGAAGCAAGTGTCACTACAATCTGCAGTGCTTACAGAGCAGTTTGATATAAGTAATACAACACAGAAGCCATACAATGGAAGGAGGAAAACTTACATTGATTGAATATGCAGTTCCAAGCACAAAGCTGACGAAAAGAGCCCAAAATAAAGGCCAAGAACGAACAACCCATCCAAGGAAAAAGCTCTGAAATAAACAACCCAGTAAACATAAGTTTCCTAGCAAGTATTTCTACCGATGGTATCTAACCTCATCTGATAAGAAAACTGGAAATATGACACTTAAGTGAAATGATAGTCAACTAATCGTACTGTCTTTTCATTTACATTTATCAGTTCCTGTTGTAGATGATCGTTGTACTGGCATGATGAATTACAAAATTACTTTTGCAAAACCCAAACCAAACATTTTGTGCTTAACATACCATAATGGCAAATGAGGAAACAATCAAGATGCCAGTTTTAACAGAGTATTCCCCAGATGCAAGTGGAAGATTTGGCTTATTAACCTGAAAGAAAGGGTACATAATACATTTCCGTTAGACAACAAAGAAAATAGCTTTAGAAATTTTGATAAGAATATTTAATTGTTATGGGGTTAGTTTTATGGGCTTTCTCGACATCATAGTTTTATGATGTCAAAGCTTAACATATGCATACAACAAAAGACAGTTGTTCTAATAGGCATCAACATGGAGACTCCATTCCCCATAGTGAACCAAGTTGGGAAGAACCCAACCATCAAATATTGGCTGTTATTAAGCATCTATTCTTGAACTTTCAACTTAAGGGTCAGGTTGTCCCATCAGGCATATTTTCAAGGTCCATGGTTAAGAGCAGCAGATAAGAGGGTTTTTTTTTTTTTTTCACTTTTACTCTTTCTGTGTCTTTCCATGTAATTAGCATAAATAACAAGGGCCTCTGTAATAAATATTAAAACTTAATGTTTTTTTAATAGGGTCGCACAAGTCCCCTCATCCTTCCAAGAGATACCAACCGTTTCGATTAATCATGGATTCCCTGGTACATATTCAAGGCTAGAGGACACAGCTAAGGACAGACTTAAGTCTTGAGATACTTCGAACAAAAAAATGAAACATTTTGGCTACTATCTTGGGGCAACTACAATGTAGAAAATATGACATGAAGAATGTTGAAAGAAACCGAAAAGGACATTACCTTGTCTATTTCAATGTCGTACAATTGATTCAATCCAACAATGTAAATATTCATGAAAAGAGCAGCTACCACAGCCTGCAAAATGGCATACAGAGTTTAGCTTCACATTCATTATATTCATAACAAAGCAATGGCATCAAATCCATTCAAAATGAGAAAAAATATGATGGGTGATTAAATCATTTGCATGCCCTACAAACAGCTAGATCGCTGGTGCTCCTGGTCCAACCCTGATGAGGTCCTATAATAGATGAAAGATACTCAAAAAACTACTTCACTAGTTCACTTAATGATCGTACCTCGCCATACACATTAAATCATTGTGCATTTGCAAGCCACTAGACAAATAAGCAAGGTCAAGTTACAGGAATGATACTAAGTTCTTGTCCAGTTATGATGTAGCCAAAAACAAAATGTCCTAGATAAGCATAAGCATCATCTGTGACATTGATGGTAAGGAGAAAAGGTCGTTTCCTCCATCAAGTGTTATGATAATATTCAATATACACACACAATACATCAACTAAACTATGTACAAGCTTTCAATTGAAAACTACTCACAGCATTACCTCCAATAGTCCGGAGAGAAATAAAGGAGAAAAATCTGAGATGCTTTCAACAGCAAGTAGAGAAACAGAGATTATGCTCAGTGTCTGCTTAAGCATAAGATGTGTAAGTACAGCTTTCATAATCTGAGATAAATAAATTAGCAGCAAATTTCGAACAAGTTGCACAACGATAGAATAAATAAGGATATTAGAAAATCATAGACAGAGGGGCAATCTTTTATCAGAGAACTTCTATCAAATTCAAACTTACCGTCCCTATGACTGTGTGGGGTCGTGAAAACCGGTAGAATGCATCTAAAAAAGTTTGCACAGTTTCCAAAGTACCCTTGGTACTAAAAGCTTCAGGGTCAGATCCCAAAGGTTGCCCTGATGTGGCATTCCCAATAAGCTGCTTGCGAGATCTCTGACAAAAACTTCTTCCGTTGATGCTTTCTAAGTGAAGATTTGGGAGACATGCTTGCAACATTCCATTGCGGCCTTTATCTCTAATGTTGAATATTTTTCCATATGAAACTTGAACTGGTACAGAACAACCTATCAATCCAAGAGATGAAGCTATCAGATGATGTCTGAGCAGGATGAAAATGGGATTGGAAATGATGCATATGATACACCCAATATGCTCAAGGAAAACAGTGTCTTACTAGTACTCCAAGGTTTACAATTTTTCAAATAAAACACCTCCTTTTCAACTCAATATTGATTGCTGCTTCAGCTTCAATCAGATAAGGGGGATAAATAACTGCCAATCTTTTATATCATATAAAACTATGGGCCCGTTTAGATGTTGACAGAATACAATATTTACAGATTTAAATATTGCAAGAATAAAATAGGATAGTGTAATATTAAGATATTGTAATATTTTTGCTGTTTGGTTTTGAAGAATATTATGGAGTTCAAATTGAGTTGTTTGGAAGGTACTGTGATTTTAATATATATTAAAAAATTCAAAATAACAAGAAGCTAATGTTATTGATTGTGGTAAAGTTTATTATTAGAATAGTTTTTTTATTAAATAATTAATTTATATGTAATTTACCATGTCTAGATGAAAAAGTCGCGTGGTAAAGTAACATCCAGCTGTCAATTTTTTTATACCAAAAATCACTTTTCTTTATCTCATAAACTATGTAAAGTATAGTAAAGTCAATCCAAAGGGCAACTGCTTTACAACTCTCTCTCTCTCTCTCTCTCTCTCTCTCTCTCTCTCTCTCTCTCTCTCTCTCTCTCTCTCTCTCTCTCTCTCTTTCCTACTTTACTTCACCACATACTTCATCTTACCTTATTTTACCTCATCTTTTGCCATAATGTAACATCAACATTTATTTTACTTTACCACACATATAAACAAACATGCCTTGACCTAGATATGACATATTATCCCTTGGCCCTGTTTAGATGAAAAAATAATGTTGTAAAGTAAAGTCTAGCCACCACTTTTTTACCATAAACTTTATCACGATTCACGAGTTGCTTTTTCTTTACCATAGAAATTACAGTAAAGTCAAACAAAAAGAAACTACTTTACCACTCTCTCCCACTTTACTTCAGCATATACTTTATCTCACCTTTACCGTGATGTGACATTTATATTTACTTTACTTTACTATACATGTAAACAAGTACATCATTATAGATTTGGTGAAGTTCTTTACTTTACACTGCCACTTTATAAATCTCATGTTGAAAGATTTTTATATTGTAGAAAGTTTTCTTCAAGGGAGAGCTATCGGAAGAAATATTGAGCTTTTTGAAGGAAAATTATCTTTTTTCATATTTTTATTGGGTTACCAAATGCACAAGATTTTTTACTTTAGAAAATGAAAGATTATATTCTAAAAAATATTACTTTCTTGTATTTTTTTTGTGCATCCAAAGAGGCCCTAAATTAATCATTTTTCATACATCACCTATACTGCGCGTCTGCGCCAACAGTATTGTTTGGCCAATGGTCACACTTATTTTTCTACTATGTTGACTGAATCTTAACTCATAGTTTTGAAAAGAGAAAAATACAGTTACGGGCTTACCTTATACTAGTTTGTACTTTTTAGTAAACTTAGCATTTGACCCTAGTTTGAATAACTCAAACCAAAATACCAAATTATCATCTTGTCCCAAAGCTAAGCAGAGGTAAGTTTAGAAATAGCATGGCATTTTTACCATAGCTTAAACTACCACATTTTATCCTACCTACTCACTTCATCAGGACTTGTTGTTTGGAGCTGAGGAAAGACAAAATTCGATAAACATTAAGACTTACTAATTAATAGCTGAACTTTAAAAAAAAAAAAAAAAGAACCCTCATATTTTTATGGAGAAACAACATTTGGGTTCTATAATCTGGGTAAGAAACTAACAAATATATTTCAATTAATGCAGGATCCTCTACAACTACACAAAAGATGTCAAAATCCCATTGTTATAGAGACTAAGCGAGAAAATGCTAACCTCAGGGGAAAAATGGCAATGATACTCAGTCCCTTCAAAGAAAGACATGTACCCTAATCTCCATATTCACAAGTGCTTTGAACTCTATACGGCAATACCCACATATTCTTTAAAAATTCATGTTTGTAGTAACATTTGGGGGTCAAAATCAATTTGCGGTTTGCAAATAATGTATGGAAAATACCTCAACCTGATTATAGGTATGAGTTGCAAATAATTACAGCTTTATACACATGGTGTGAATTTTGGGATTGAAGCACACTGCCCCTGTGCCACACCCATTACTTAATTCTTGCCATATTCCTTGTCAATGCCCATAGAGCCATACTATTCAAAAAATAGGCAAAAAGATGCCAATATCCCACTTGGCTTATATAGTAAGTAAGATCAAAAAAAAAAAAAAGAGAGAGGAAAAAAAGAATAAATTTCCAACAATTTTACTACTTGCCACACATTTTTCACTGTACCAATTTCCAACTACACTTTCTACAGCTTTTCCTCCTGTTCCAAAATAGACCCTATAGTTAACCATACATAATCCCACTTGGGTTAAGCAAAAAGATGCTAAAATAAAAGGAAAACAGATTCCATTCATTCAGAACCTCCAACAAGTAGCAGAAAATGTAAAACTTTTCAACAGGGTTATACAGTCCAGACCGATCAAGAAACTGCTAAACAAAAACAAGAGGAATAGATTGCATGATATACAAAAAAAAAGATCCATCACTCTACAGAAAAAAACAAAGGAAAAAATGCAATGTTCCACACTTGGGTTATAGAAGCTAAGCAAGAAAATGCTAAAATAAAAGGCAAAGAGCTCCCATTTCATTATGAAAATCCAATAACCATGCAATAAAGATGAAAGCACAAAAGACTCAAAATCTAAACCTTTAGAAATAGAGCAAAGAACACGAGCAGAGTGCCTTGGATGAGAAGGTGTGAGGAGTGAGACCCCAGAGATTACAGTCTCCATAGGTTGAAAACTGTTTGAATAACAACAGCTCATGAAGGAATCAAACCCCACCTTTCTTCACTGCCTTCTTTTTGTAACAAAGCTCGACAGAAAACCAAGGAATGCACTAAAGACCAGTATATACGGGCTTTCGTGCAGAACTAAAACACACCACGGACGACTTGCTGTGCAGCGAAGGAGCACGAATTTAGATGTTCCCGCTTGTGATTTTCATTTTTTTATTTATTTTTTTTTTAAATATGGTATAACAATTGAAAGAGTGAAACTCTACAGCATACCCTATTCATGGGAGGCGCCACATGGAACTCCGTATAGATATGGAAAAACATTAAGAAAAAAAAAAAACTTTTTTAGTGAATTAAAGTTATGGAAAGCTTTTGACCACATGCTATGCCTAAGTTAATGGGCTATTTATCTATATAAAAAAAAAAAAAAAAAACTAATGGACCCAATTTTTACTTTTTAAAGAAAATTTTCATTTTTAGACATTTTATCGATAAGTCTTTATTTACTCTAACTTTATCTCTAAATACAGTATTCTTCCTGTACTATAAAGAGAAAACCCAAATATTATCAAAAATAGATGATAGATGTTGATAGAGGGGAAAATAAATTTATTCGATTTATAGAAGATAAGTCTTTTATTGACTCCACTGACTCGAATTTCTAGAGCCGCCACTGACCTATTAATATATGTTGTTGTCACTATATGATTGATCTTTTTATATAAATCATGTTTTTAATCAAATTTGTGTATTACATTTTTTTTTCTATCAAATAGTTGATCATATAGTGAGATTAACTCCTATGATTTTACAAAATGAAAAACTCTTAATTGGACAAAATTTTAACGAAAAATGCATGAATTAGGAGGGAGTTTATTTGAAGGGGCTCACATTTTTTCACACATAGAGATGGTAGTTTATTTGAAGAATTTCAAAAGGTCATTTGAGACCTTTTAAATAGTTGGAATTTGAAGTTCTGTTGAGAGAAACATGACATTTCAGATGCCATGGGACAATATGTCACATCATGTCTCAAAGTTCCAAACATCCCAAATTATTGTAATATATTTTTGTACACGAATTCAAATAATTTTTACCTATAGAACCTTTAAATAAATTCTCAAATATAATGAAATTTCTAAATGAGTTTTCATATCTAATTATCAAAAATCTCGGCAAACAGTAAAAGGGCTTAAATTTTAAAATAATAAATTTGAATTTATTCTTTATAAATATAAATTAATTATAGCTATTCTTAGGGATTAAAAAAACTTTAACAGATTACTGGTTTAATTCGTACACGATCCGTTAACTTAACGTATTAACGAATTTGACCCGTTAATGATCTAAATCCATTAATATCTTGTGGGTTCGTATCGTGCTTAATGGGTAGTGTGGCATTTTGATAGATCTAATAAACATGCCTGGTAAGATTAATTCCTTTACCTTGTATGATTTTTATGAAAATATCACACATTTCGCCAATAATTACAACACATGTGTATCTAAAAGGAAAAAGAGTTAAAATTAAAAGAGAATAAAAGGGGTACCATGTACAGAGATCTTCGACAAACCACACAAACTTGAGTAGAGTACAGAGTACAGAGTACAGAGTACAGACAGATCCCATCCCACCGTTTCCTATGATGGACACGCATTGAACTCATGAATCATGTAGGACCCAGTCCATTAAGATCACCGACAGTGAGAGTGACATGACATTCAATTTTGATTGGTTTAGGAATCAACAGTGGGCCCCACTGCGGGTTACACCCATCCAGTGCTCAGACATTGACTCTCTGCTCCTGTACTACTCTATTTTCTTAATTTGGGTATAAGAGTTTAGATTGAAATGGAATGCTTCAGCTTGTAATGTGGCTCGGGTGAATATGGGAATATCTTTTTATCATAGGGGATCTTCCTCAATTTTTTTGGCTATTCCAAGAAAAAGGTTCTTTATATATTGTTTTCCTTTTTTGTGTGAAAATCTTCACATCAAATCAATGAAAGTGGTTGAGTGTTGGGACACTTCATAATCACACATTTATGTCGGAATCCCGATCATTAGGCATTTAGGTTGGTAGCAGGTTTATCTAAATATTTATTTCATGGTGTCATGATTGACTGTGATTGGTCCTTTCACGGCCACCATGGATTAAGTCCTCACAAGATTCAAACCCTATAGATTGACATACTATTCCAACTGAGATGCAGCCGGTATTGTAGCCGCCGCAACTGCCCCCGCCGCCTCTCCAAAATCATTAATTCTCAATTCTTCACCTGACAATAGAACATAGGGGTGTAAAAAAAAAAAAAAAACAGGAAAACCATCTAACCGAACCGAATCGAACCGCGGTTAATAACTGTATTTCATGGTTTGGTTACGGTTACGGTTAATGAAATCAAAAAACCGTAAGGTTCGGTTCGGTTACGGTTTTCCGTAATAATTCACGGTTATTAACCGTAACCGAACCGTTTAAAACGGTTAACCGCGGTTACGGTTTTTCACGGTTTTTGTAGATACGGTTACGGTTTTTAAAGACAGAAAACCGCGGTTACGGTTCGGTCAACGGTTTTCCCAAATTAACCGGTTAACCGAACCGTTACACCCCTAATAGAACATGCACTTGCCTTCTTGCCCTTAAATTAGGTGCACTTGCTTCCTCTCTTCATACTGCATGCATCAGCATACGAGGGAAGATTATGTGTAGATATGGTTAAATTAGGGAATGAAAAATGTGATTCCCTTGTGCTAACTTAGTTGGATTCCCTCATACATGAGTTAGCATGCCAAGCAGAGAGAGATTTCAAAAGAGAATTAATGGACCCGTTAGGTATACATTGCTCTCCATGAGAGTGTTCCACTAGTTTTCATTGTATCCATAATGACCAAGCAATCACCCAAAATAATAACATCTGAAATCCTCTCTTTTTTTAATGGGTAGCCTAGCCAGGGGCTGGGACCCGAGCGAGAGCCCGCAAAAATACGAACACAAATGAAAAAAAAGTCCATACAAGTGGAAAGATTTGGCATACCCGAGGTTCAAATCCTTGGCAGCCAGAACTGCCGCCACTACCAGTGAGTGAGGTAAGTAGCCATTCTCACTGAAATTATCATTTGAAGAGGTAATTGTACTTCCTGTTGCAAAGCTACCAACTCAGCCTCTATGATAATTTGTGCATTTGGATTTTCAATTACCATCGTCCATGTTGTGGAACCTCTTGCATAAGGGGTGGGAATTAAAAGAAATCCCTTGTGGCCACTGTTGGCCAAGGGTCCATACCAAAAAGGTCTAGGGATATTTTGGTAATTATATTAGTACTTTCTCAGGGGCTAAATAAGTGGATATATATAGTGGTTAAGCGCACATCTTACGTATCCATCCAAATAGACCACACACGTATTCCCCCTACCCACCCCCCCCCCCCCCCCGCCCCGCCCCGCCCGTTTCACATGGCCCCAAGGTTTTGTACTCATCCAAATGGACTAAACCGTTGGATCGACTGCACACCCATCCAAATGGATTGTACACCCTTAAACTCTTGAGGCCTGGATGGAGATGATAGGGTTTAAGGGTGGGGCACTGGATCAGTACTCGTATATATATATATATATATACATATGTGTGTGTGTGTGTGTGAAATATTCATGCGTATCCATCCATTACCATATTACGGTGAGAGACAACATGGAGGGGCCGACCCGACTTTATGATCCATCCGAACCATCTACACACATAAAGCCATTTTGTATTATCGAATTTTCACATATTCATATGGATTGGACCGTTGGATCAATGATCAAACTTTCTGTTTAATATAAATTCTTTAAATTTGTGGGTTTGAGGAATGGGATTGACCTCAAATTTGAAACTTGGGCTCATCCAAAATGCCTCTTTCCATCCCCACAAAGTTTCGTGATCAGTGGGGCCCTAAATGATGCACATAAATGTCCCCCCCCCCTATATATATAAAGAATCTTGAAAACTACTACTCATTTAGAAAGAGAACAATTAAAACCAAAATGGTTTCAAGACATGATCTCTCCATCGGGGCAAATATACTTCCTTGATTGGTTAATACCAAATTCACAAAAAGCCCAGAAATTTCCATAAGGTAATTGGGAAATTGTCTACTATATGGGAATTAAAGAAATCTACATCTATACAAAAGACAGTATATTCAATTCATCAACCTATGTATATATATGGGAGATGCTCCTATGAGAGCATCTCTCACCTTACTATGAGAGATAGGGTGGGGGCCCTCACATTTATATCCAATGCCAACAAGTTAAATGTTAGGGCCTCACCCTATCTCTCATAGTAAGGTGAGATATATATATTTATAGGGAGATGTTCCTATGAGAGATATCTCTCACCTTAAATAAGATATTGTTAGGGCCTCACCCTATCTCTCATAGTAAGGTGAGATATATATATTTATAGGGAGATGTTCCTATGAGAGATATCTCTCACCTTAAATAAGATATTGGGTGGAGGTCCTCACATTTAAGTTGATGTGAGGGCCCCCACCCCTATCTCTCATGATAAGGTGAAAGATATCTCTCATAGGAGTATCTTCCTATATATATATAGGGGTATTCAAGTGAGGGATTCTCTCACCATGTGTGGTGAGGGACTCCCTTTTTGGGGAGGTTTCATGTACAAAAGGGTGTACTCTATTAAAGTACAAAAGCCCTTTTGTACTTGAAACCTCCCAAAAAAGGGGAGTCCCTCACCACACATGGTGAGGGAATCCCTCACTTGAATATTTCTCATATATATATAAGAGCATGGAGAGTAATAGAAAAGTCGAGTTTCTTTCCCATGGACATAGATACTTTTGCCGAACCACGTAAATGTTTGATTGTCTCTTTTATGTGCTAGCTTGGTTGTCGATCACAAGTATTAACGCTTTCGCACATATGCACGCAACAGCTACATGAGACTCATTTGAAATGAAAATTTGATCTTTAGAACTTGCTAATTCAAAACGATCATGATTGGGGCCCAATTTCTTTAAAAAGTATTCCTAACTAGGAAAAATCATGGTTGTCCCTAAGCTCCGCAATCCTTGTATGAATGGTGAAAACAAATAAAACTAACTATGTGAAATGTCACCTTTGATCGGTAGAATTCTCATAATTTGGGGTTCATGGCCGGGTCAACCCGAGGCCCGGCCCTCTTTGGGTCGGGCTTAGATTAAGTGATTGAATCCCAAAGCCCAGCCCGCTTAACGAGTGATTGTAATTCAATATATATTTTCCAAATTATTGGTCCAAAGCCCTCTAATGAACACCCCTACTCATAATTTCAATTTTCAAAATGTTGCATCTTGTGAAACCAAGATGGGGACTGCATTTGGGGAATTCAAAAACATTAGTGTGTTTCTTTACAAGAATCCAAGGATTTTCTTTCTAGGGAATTTATAAATTTTCAGAGACAGTGGAATTCCTGGATGCTCTCTTACACCTGAGCATCCATAAATTCCACCAAAAAGTTTTGGGCCCGTTTGGTTAAAGGCATTTCTTACATGGAATTAGACTTGTTGTGAATTTCTAACTTGCCTTCACCTTCTAATCCCTCGGCATTCTTAATACTCTGCTTGATGCAAGAATTCAGAATTCAAAACCAAATGAAAAGGCATTAGGGCCTGTTTCTTTACTTAGAATTCCAAACAAGAACTTTGTATGTTGTATTTTTCTTTGGAAATGATGTGACATCTTGTCACCTAGCATTTGAAATGCTATATTTCTTTCACCATAATTTCAAATTTCAGCCATCTAAAAGGTCTTAAATGACTTTTTGAAATTCTTGGAATCCCACTATTTATGCATTTTGTTGGAATTTCAAATGCTCTATTGAGAGGAGGGATTTGAATTCCACTTGAGTGGACAACTTTTGAAGAATTTGAAATCCCCTAAACATGAATTTTTGAAAATTTGGTAAAGAAACAGGCCTTAGCCTCATGAATTCCCAGAATTCCGACATTTCAAATAGTAGAAACGGGGTTGAGCATTTGGAATTTTATTTTTTGGGGACATCATTTGGAATTCTCACAATTATTCCAAACAAACAGGCATTAGAATTTGGAATTGCAAAATTCTCAAAGGTCATTTGAGACCGTAAGTGGCTGGAATTGTGAAGAAACGTAACATTTAAAAAATTCCAAAGGGATTAGAACGTCATGTCAAGAAAACCTTAACATGATAGAAAGAGAGCAGCGAATGCCACACCCCAGACTTCTCCGAGCACACCCCTTCTCTCTACCTAGCCCAAATAAGTCAAGATTTTCAAAATTTCTCTCTATACACCCCCAATTCTTCCCAAAGTACCAAAACCCCACCAAACTCCACTTCTCAGTTCACTCTCCTTCCCCGCTCTTTTCCTCTCCCTGCCTGCTTCTGCCTGGCATCGCCGCCCACTCCCTCTCCCTCTCCCTCTCCCTCGGAAGGGCCGGTGATGGCGGGGTGGGGTGGGGATGAGGGAGTGTAGAGAGAAATTGAGTGAGGTATAAAATACAAGTGATGTCCATTTTGGTAATTTTACATATAAGTATATTGACTTAAACAAAAGAAAAAAATTTGGGTGTGGCGCTACCAACTCTCTTGTAGGAATTCTAGAAAAGAAGCAATCCCTAACCTCCCAAGTCCCAACACTCAAATCCCAAATCCCAAGGGATTAGCCGAGTGGTCAGGACCACGGTTCCTCTCTCTTCCAGAACTAGAGGTATTAGTATCGACCTTCGGTTCCCCATTCTTCACGAATCGAAGGTTAAGTCCACTAATACTACTACCTTGAAGCCATATGAGTGTTTATCAGACTTCCTTTGGGCCTGGAATTAGTCCGGCCTAAAGTACTGAAACCCTCCCCCCGGGGCTCACGAAAAAAAAAAAAAACAAAAAACCCAAGTCCCGAGTTCCAAGTCTCAAGTCCACCCTATTGAAGTTCTAAAAAAGAATACCTAATTCCGAGGGCATTTTGGTCATTAGACAAACATAAAAGAGAGTGGCTACCTACACACTACAAATGACTCTCTACACACTACATTTAAAAAAAAAAACAAAAAAAAAATCCTAAACTGCCATCGCCATCTCCTTCCCTCTCTCTCCTTTCTCCTTGTTGTCCACTGCCCACCCTCTCCCCTTCCTCTCCTCTCCCTTTTCCTCATCATCTTTCTCTCCTTCTCCCTCTCGATTTCCCTCTATTTCCCTCTCCCTGCTCGTCGCAGCCCGCTGCCCGCCCACTCTCCATCTCCTTCCCCCTCTTCCTCTCCTTTTCCTTCTCCCTCTCTATTTCCCTCTCCCCGCTCATCACCGACCGTAACGCTGAACAAACTCGATTCGTTCGGCCTTGTGTCGCCGAACGAATCGTATTCGCCGATTTCAATGGCAAATTTTATTTTTTTTACACCAAAAGCATTTGATTCTTCTCCATTTGCTTATCCACCGTGAGAGGGAGAGAGGATGGAGAGAGGGTGATGCTTCTTCTCCATTTGCTTATCCACCGTGAGAGGGAGAGAGGATGGAGAGAGGGTGACCGGGCAGCGGTCGGTGATGACCGGGGAGAGGGAAATAGAGACGGAGAAGGAGAGGAAGAGGGAGAAGGAGAAGGAGATGGAGAGTGGGCGGGCAGCGGGCCGCGACGAACAGGGAGAGGGAAATAGAGGGAAATCGAGAGGGAGAAGGAGAGCAAGATGACGAGGAAGAGGGAGAGAAGAGGAAAGGGAGAGGGTGGGCGGTGGACAACGAGGAGAAGAGAGAGAGAGGGAAGGAGATGGCGATGGTAGTTTAGAATTTTTTTTTCTTTTTTTTTAAATACAGTGTGTAGAGAGCAAAATGTAGTGTGCAAGTAGCAGCTCTCAACATAAAAAGGATACAGCACTCTGCAATTTAAAACTTCCCACGTTCTCTCTCTCGATCGATCGAGAGTCTTCGTATCGGTTTTGTACCGCTACTTCCCAACCTCCGGCCGCCTGCTGCCGGAAACCTACCGGGAACATCACCGTTTAAGACCGTTACGGTACTTTCTCTTCTTCTATATCGGGTTCCCCATCTCCGTTACTCTCTTATTATCTTCCATTTGATCCGAACTGCGCAATCTCACAAACCCTCAAAAACCCTAAATCCCCAAATCTTCTTCTGATTTGTTGGGGTTTTCTCCTCTTTCTTTTCTGCACAGTCTCTTGTTATGTTTATTGTCTGACATTGCAATTTTACTTTTGTTATCCTACATTCCCATATCTCCCACTGCTTTTGATTTTTAGTGCATGCGTTTTTTTTTGCTTTTTTGGGGAAGTGGGTTTTATGCAAATCCATTGGAATGTAATTTGTAAAGGTAGAGATGAGAAGGAGAGGGGAAAAAAGGAATGCCCATATGCCTAGTCTGTGTGTTTCTGTGTTTCTTGGTTATTTTGATGTTCACTCTTAAGCTATGTATTTAATTCCTAATATGTATTGAATTTTATTTGGATCAATTTGCATCAACAAGATTTGATGGAAACGTGGGGTTCAATTTAAACAGTTCCAGATACTCATTAAAATACAAACTCAGGGACTGTTTTGATAATTTGGAAGACTACAGCGATTGTTTTGTAGAAATCAAGAAAATTCAGGGGGTTCTGAGTAAATATGGTAATTTCTGAGCAACAGTTCCAGCAAGCAAACAAGCTTTGGCCCATTCGATTAAGGTACAAATCTTGCCAAACTTCAACAGGATCCCACACCACAGGGTCTCCCATGAGTGTATTACAAGCTGGTGGTGATATTCAAATTTCAATACTTTAAATGGCCCACCATCTGGTCCCCAAAGCACAACAGTCCATAAGGGTCTGTAGAGAGTACAGACCCAATCAATTATTTGACTAATTGTTTGGGTTTTTTCAGTTTCGAGTAGATTTGGGTCTGTGGTTCTCCAATTGAATCAATCAAGATTCTTTTTACAGGGAGATAATAAGTGAGTAGAATTGTTGATTTTGATGGTTTTCTCTCAAGTTAGTGTCTTGTCGGCATTAGCAGGAAACTGTAATTGTATTGAGATCTTCTAGAGGATCTCTTGGTGTTTTCTTTAAGTATTATATATGTCATTGTGAGGTGGACAGTGGAGTGAGTACACAGTTGACAGTTAATTGATTTGAATAACAATTAGTGAGGTGTTATAAAAAAAATATAGTGAGATTATTCCATTATTATATATCTGTGGTTTTTACTCCTTTACATCTATTCCATTTTCTTCTTGGTGTTTATGTTGGAGTTCTAGCCAAACAAGGAGAACCGATCCTCTTGGGGACAGATCTTGACCGTCCCTAACTAGCGAAGGAGCAGTCACTGCATACGGCTAGGCATCAGTATTTTGAGTCTTTGACGGATCCGATAATATTTTGGGTCGTGTTTGATACACGTGTCTGCATCAGAATTGATAGGGATTCATGGTAAAAGGGTGTTTATCTAAGGAGTGTAAAAGGAGGAGTGAGGTGTGAAGGGTGTAACCTGGAGATGTACTTGGGGCATCACCATTTTTAGGATTTGATTTACCTGTTTGATGGGCGGGTAATCATTTAAGATCAATTTTCCAATTTGGTATTGATTTCCTAGGAATTCATATAAAGGGGTGTCATCTAATGAGTATAAAAAAATGTGAGGTGTCTACTATCGGGATGTTGATGGGAGCATCACTTCCCTAGATCTCGCTTATGGGGCGATGGATGCTTAATTATTTCTTCTCAAAAGGGGAGATTAGCAATTGTCCCATTGAAGATCTTCAACTTTAATCCTTTACTATTTGGCTTTAGGATAGAATGGCACTGTTTAGAAATCCTAGGAATCAGATATTGATTACCAAATGGGCTCTTACAATCATAGGGGGTACTTTGTGATGCCTCCTTGTGGATGTTCACATTTGATATGTCACTTTTAGCCTCTTTGAAAGAAAGGCATTGCTTAGAGATTCTAAGAATTTAATTCTGATTAAGCAAATGGGTCTACTGGGGAAACTTATTGAAGGATTGTTCTACTTTAGCATTTCAGTTGACTATTTCAATTTCCTGTCAATATTTAGCTGTGTCTTTGAGACTTCAAGTTGATGCAATTCATTGAAATTAGATACTATTTCAGTTTTGTTCCTTCTATTATAATGACAGACGGACGAAAGGAAAGGAAAGGAGAGAAGAGGAAGCGTGAAGAGAGGATGGATTCATCTTCATCAGCAGTTCTTGCTCAGAAGACATGGGAACTTGAGAACAACATCGTCAGCATGGAATCTCAAGTAACAAACGGGGACTTGGACTCCATATATGTTTATGACGAGGCCGCTCAGTCCAAGGTCCAACAGGATAAACCCTGGTCACAAGACCCAAACTACTTCAAGCGTGTCAAGGTATCCGCACTGGCACTTCTTAAAATGGTGGTCCACGCGCGCTCTGGGGGCACCATTGAGGTGATGGGCCTCATGCAAGGCAAGATTGATGGCGATGCCTTCATTGTGATGGATGCTTTTGCTCTCCCTGTCGAGGGCACTGAGACGCGAGTGAATGCCCAGGCTGATGCCTATGAGTACATGGTCGAATACTCCCAAACCAACAAGCAGGTTTGTAACCAATTCTAGATTCTCAGTTTGACGTCCGGGGCTGGTTATTGCATCATCCATTTGCAGGTGGGTTCTGATATGCATCTTGAAACTTGAAAGGATTCAAGGACCCTAATCATCTGATTCATGGATGCTGTTAAATTTCTTTCTCCATTCTGCTGATCCAACTGCCTGGAACTGCATAACGGTCTGGATCAATCTTAGTCTTTCCATGGTGTCCCTGCCTGATGGATGGTCTAGGTCGTCAAACTCTGCATTTTTTTTATCCTCTTTTTTGTTGTTTTTGACATTGTTGGGTGTTTTGTTTTGACTTGGTGATCAGGCTGGTAGGTTGGAGAATGTGGTAGGATGGTATCACTCACACCCTGGCTATGGATGCTGGCTCTCGGGAATTGATGTTTCGACCCAGATGCTGAATCAACAGTTCCAGGAGCCATTCTTGGCAATTGTTATTGATCCTACAAGAACAGTATCAGCGGGGAAGGTTGAGATTGGAGCGTTTAGGACATATCCAGAAGGCTATATGCCTCCTGATGAGCCTGTGTCAGAATATCAGACCATTCCCCTTAATAAGATAGAAGATTTTGGCGTTCACTGCAAACAGGTTTGAATCTAATCCCAATATCCCATGCTGCTGCTTTATCTTAAAAAGTTTAGGGGTGAAATCTCATTCCTGTTGTCAGTTGCTGTCAGTTATCCGTATGGGGCATGTCTAGTGGTATGTATTGTGTTTGTAACCATACAATTTGCAGTCCAGAACTTTATATTCAATTATTGGAAAAGATTATTATTTTTATTGGTAATAATGAAAAAAATTATTGAAAAAAGGACTTACATTCTATCCTATTTTATACAAAATGTACGAGAATTGTACTGCTTATCATTATCAGCTGCATTGCTTAGAGGTTGTGTAGCATGTGTATTATCAATTGATTAGATATTATCATAAAAATGGCTTAAGGTTTATCTCGAACCTTATCAAAAGCTGCACTCCCCCCACCCACCCCCAAACCCAAAGAATAATACAAGGCACTATTTAGATGCTTGTTAATGATAAAAGTGGTATTATTACAGGATGACTGCCCTTTTCATTAGGCCAATCATTATGTATTATTGGGCCTTCTTTCAACGATCTTGAGTCTTCATCTTTTCTGCAATTTATTGGAAATACATGGAGCTTTAGAAAATACATGAACAGGACAGGGTTTCTATGACCTGTGTATGACAAGGTGATCCTTGTAAGCTCTCTTAAGAATAGAGTCAAAAAAGAGAGGAAAAAAAAACTACATCCATCTACAGCTTCGCTTGGAAAGAAAAGATATGTGATAATTTTATTGTAAGTTCCCAATCTCTCCCATGATATGACTTGTCAGAGCATCTTTCCTGATGATGAGGAGATCAAAGAAATCATATGTGAGCCAGAGAAAAAGGTTTGGAGAATGATAGGAGCATATCTCCAATCTTTCTATGATATAGCCTCATATTCAACAACTTCATTAATGAGCCTAAAGATGGCACGAGTACATTTTCCTCTTCATTCCTGGAGACACCTTCCATCTGGTGGGGTTTAGGTTTCCAACCAAGCTTCTATAGAGTTAAGGATGTGGGAGGTGCTCTCCCTTGAAGGCTAGAACTTTTGTCTTGCCTCTTCTCATTCATCATCCATTATTTTTTGACAAATACTAGAGAAGTATATACCATGATCAGATTCAAGAATCTGATTTAGCATTCTCTGAAATGGGGTGAAAAATGAGATGTTTAAGAGACAGCAAATCTTTTATGTTTATTTGCTGACACCAATTGTGGGAGCAATGTGGTTTCATCATATTTAGTTAGAATTATTTACAATAGAATTCTTTAATTTGGGAAGGAGAACATCACCTCCAAACCATAGATGACAACCATATACAAAGAGAAGGGGCAGAATGGATCAAAACTCACATGGAACTGGTCAATACTAAGATTAAGTGGTACATGCAAATGGCAGCAGTATAGAGCTCAGGTCGCAACTTACCTCTACCCAATAGAGAAGAAGCCCTTAATAACTGAAAAAAGCAATGCCCAAAGCAGTGGCCTGAGATTTTGTTGATTTTATGTCTGATTTGAAAGCATAAAATCCTACAAATCAATAGAGGCCATTCATCAGAGTCTAGTGGTTTGATTGAATGATTGTATGATCTTGGCTTTTCAACAATTAATGTTAAAAGATTACTTAAATGTCCTTATGGCTTCTATTATAGTAAAGAGGAGGGATAGATAAAATGAACACTAAAATTAGTGGCAAGCATGTGTTGGCTATAGTCCACATCCATGGCGCTGTGAGACATATCCAACCCTATGGGAAGGTGATGGCTACATCAAACTCTTATATTTTTAAGCACAGTCCATGACCATTGACAAGTGAGGCCACATAAAAAAATAGGTGAATCTCAGAGAATTATGACTGAAGCCTGAAAACTCTGCAGGTGCAAGGAAAATATATTCTTGCAAGATTTTATTTATATCCAAAATGAATGAGAAGCCTACTCATTTAATTAATATCACAAGGATTCATTGCACTCTCAATCTGAGGGATTCAAGTCAAAATACTGAGATTTGTGGCAAGACCAAGATTTCTTTAAAATAAAATCCATATGGCATGTTATATGCTCTGTAAAATACCCTTATATTAGAAGGTGGCGTGTAAAGTTTTTAGCGGACTTGAATTATCTTCTCTGGAATTGAAAGAAACTGAACAAAAGATCAAAACTGTTGTCTTGAAATTCGTTGAGTTGGTCAAACACAAAATTTAATACAATAACTTGATTGATGTTTGATGGGGAGTGATAGAATAATATTTGATTTGGTCATATGCTATTTTTAGTTTCTTAAAAATGAAGTCATTATTTACAATTTATTGTTAACTTCTCAATCTAGCCCCCTCATTTCATTTCTGATTGTTTAAGGCGTGTATTTTTGTTTTCGCAGTATTATGCATTGGATGTTACATATTTCAAGTCCTCTCTTGATTGTCACCTCTTGGACCTGCTATGGAACAAGTATTGGGTAAATACACTTTCTTCTTCGCCCTTGCTGGCAAATAGAGACTATGTTGCAGGCCAAATTTCAGATTTAGGTGAGTCAATGTCTTGTTTCTGCCAGTGAGGCGCTGATTTTTTGCTTTGCATTGTATTTAGGCTTATTTTGGACAATCATCATAAAAAGTTTGGTTCGATTTCATTGGAGTCTTTTATTTTTGGTGTCTAGTGAACTTTATTCCTCCTCATAGTATCGGTGTTTGGTTTGAAAAACATGAAGAAGAATCAGTAAGTAGTTCTTCTGACTTGGTTCATTTGATGATGTTCAAGTGAGTCGAGGTAGTGCAATATGAATCAGTTAAACTGAAGTTTTGTGAGGATCGTAGATTTAAAGACTCTTCCAATAGTTGTTAATGTGGCTGCTGTAGCAGCTAGTCCTCTACTTACAGTTTATTGTTATATTGTTCATAACAGTGAACAATATCTTTAATGCTTATAGCAGAGTCAAAGGATTCGAATCTAACAAACTTCAGTTTCAGAGATTTCTGCTGCTTTAGGAGTCAGAGACATGGATATAGCCTTAGCAAATGATTTAGTGGTAGTGAAGTGGCTGGAATGGAGTTTCAGGACAATTTAAGGTTTTGGCCAATTATGCGTGGAATTGTTTTGTCCTAGCTAAAACCACTATGTTAATGATGATGGCTGTTACATTTTAGAACCATGAGGAGGTTGTTGGCTACCATGTATCTCGCCATTAGTTATTTTCTTGGGTACCAGGGTAGACATGTAGCCCCATTTTGATTACGCTGTTGCTTCCTTTGGTGTTGATTCTTTTGTTATAGTACTCAAAGTACTGACCTGTTGCTATTTGCTTATTTCATCATGCAGCTGAAAAACTTGAGCAAGCTGAGAATCAACTATCTCATTCACGAATGGGATCTTTTCTTGTTGCTCCACAAAGGAAAAAAGAGGTCAGTGCAGATTTGTTTATTTGAATTATTGGTATCTGTAGTTCGGACATATTTTGAACTGTAGTTAGGGATAGCAAGAACCGATGAACTTATTTTTATTTATTTATTTTTGGCTGTTTTGTTGTGGTTAAACATATAATGTCATATCAGGCAGGCTATGCAAATATTTCAGTCATTCAGTGCAGTATATACCTGAAGGGAAATAAATATCTCTATGCAGAATATAACTGACAGGAGCACATTGGTTTCCCATCTGAATTGAACTACATTTGTGAATTTGATCTGTTCTAAATGCTTCTCATTCTCATGCGTAGCTAATATTTTAATTCATTTGCACTGAAGTTAAACATAATAGTTAGGGCTTGTTTACAAGTCTTATCTATTTAAAATGGAGCTGATTGAAATAGATCTATTTGAAATATGATGTTCCGATTAGACCTTCTTACAAATAGACTGTTTGGTATCTCTAATTCTTTTTTTTTTTTTTAAGCGAACTTGTCATACGTTGATCTTCATTCAAAGAGCTGGATTCAGTATAAAATCCTAGTTGATAGAATCTTTTTCTGGCTCTGCGACATTGTTCTAGGACATACTTTTGTATTTTCTGAAGCTTCTAAAGTACATTAGATGGGCCCAATAAATAGGTGGTTTGGCGATCTTTCATAGCCAACTGGCTGTCCAATGCAGCTCTTGATATATATAAGCTTGAGACTGGCACATGACAGAGTGCCAACTAGTGGCAAACCAGCTACATGAGATTTTTGTTTTTGTGAAATGAAGATACCTAATGAGTGTCGGAAAGAAATATTGAATGGCATTGGTACTATGCAAGAATCCTGAAACCCAAGTTTGATGTAAATTAACTAGATAGTAAACTTCTAGTTCCAGTCTTACATACCAGATATCATTTCTTTTCAAATTGGTAGAACTTTAACACATAATGGAAAGATAACATAGAAGTGCCACACATGTGAAATTATCCTTGAAAATAATCCCCAACTAAGGATCAAAATAGCAATTGCGGCGGGCGTAGAGGAAAGTGGCCAAAACACTACATAGCGGGCGATACGTGGTGGTTACGGTGATATATAGTGGCATAACGGTGTAAATTTTTTAAATAGTAAAAAAAAATTGAATCTTGTATAGCAGTCAATCTTGTTTTTTTTTAGTGATTTGGAATCATAAAAGGGCAGAGACAACTCTAGGAAAGGTTGTTGAGGTGAAGAAATAGGAAAAATAGTGTTTTGAATTAAAGTTGCTTAGCTCTACTAGGTCTTAGACCATAACTCCGCTATTTTCAAAATAGTGTCGCAGCCACTACGGCCGATAATGCAGCCGCTATGTAGCTATTTTGAACCATGTCCTCAACCATCAGCTGTACCTTGGCTAGCTAAGTTGCACGAACATATCAGAATTAGACCCCATTTTCATATATGGCAAATCCTAAAACACAGAATTTGTGGTTCAGCACAAAACAAGCAAGTAATAAACATTAAGATCTATCCCTCACCATGTTATGGTGAGGGACAACTTGATGGGGCACACTTTGGATGGGCCTAGATATCAAGTTTGGGGTCAGTCACATGCCTCTTAACCCCTTTCATTTGTGGCCCACGATTTTAACAACTTTCTATTAAAGAAAAAGTCTAACCCTCAATCCAACAGGCCATTTCATTCGGATTGGTGAAAACTTGATGGATCCAGTGTAAATTAGGAGGTCCCGTGTGTGTGGATGGTTCAGATGGATCATAAAATACCCCATTATATTGCCCCACTATGTGTCCCTCACCCTATGGTGAGGGATGGACGCATATGAATATTTCCCTTCAAATAATATGTAAACATTTCGTCAACCACAACAATGTTTAATATAGTGCTAGAAAGATTAGAATCCATGCCATTATGTGTCAAGACGTATCTCATTCAAAAGCAGGCTACTAGATCATAAGTTCAGGGATCAAAGGTTCTTGGGTCATGGATTGTAAGGGATCACAATGATCATGGGCTATTTATTTACCTTAACTGTCAAAGACACATTGCCAAGTGAAAAGACAACCATGATCATAAGACTGTAGGCATCCGTTTCTTTGTCCTTCACCTGTGTTGAATATGGACATTTCCTATGCTGCTTAACTCTATTTTGTTTTTCTATTTTTTTTAACAGAAAAGGCAAGGGGTTTATCCCTTTTTCTCTATTTTATGTGTATCCTCAATGGAATCCACAATGTCAATAGTTTAGATAACAGAATGATGGATTCCACCAGCACAAATAGGAAGGTCCAGTATAGGCCTGTAAATTGTTAGGTTCATTACTAATGAATTATGAAAGGTTGAATCATGATCCATATTCCAACCCATTTGCAATCTGGAATGCGAACCCATCTTTTGACAATGAACCAAAGGGCAAAGGTTGTGAACCAAATGGAACCAATGCACTATCTGGATTGCAGATAGCGACGGGTCTGACTATTGTGGGGTTGGATCAAATGGGCTTGGGCATGGATTATTAGATTTGACCTGGCCCAGCTCCTGTGCAACCTTACATGGAATATTCATTCACATTTAGGTTTCACAGATTAGTATGTTTTGGATCTTGATCTAAATGATTACTCGTGTTGGATCTTGATCTAAATAATCACATTATAGTTGCAGTAGTTTTATCTCTCTTCTTTTCCTCGGTAAAGTAGTTAGTCTTTCAATACTGGTAGCAACTTCAACATGTGCTCACATGAAATTATCTAGAGTGTGCATTCTGAAACTGTCAGGACATTTCTATGGTAGGCTATTAAACTTCCTTCTTTTACCTTTTTAACTGTTGCTGCGCTGACCTGTACATCCACTTTGTGGACTGTAGGAGGAATCCCAGCTTGCAAAGATAACTCGTGATAGCTTAAAAATTACAGTTGAGCAGGTTCATGGCCTCATGTCACAGGTGACGATTAACTATCTGTTTTTTAATTGCATCCATGTTTCCCATTGAAGCTCAACACCATCTTATTTCATTGTTATTTCCTTTGTAGGTTATCAAGGACATTCTTTTCAATTCTGTACACCAGTCGACCCGAGCTCTCTCAATCACACCTGAGTCATCAGGTCCTGAACCAATGGTGGAAACCTGATCTCGCTGGCAGTACCAAAAGATGCAAACATCAATTTATTCACCTGCTGTAGCACCTGAGGAATTTACTGAATTCGGCAACTAGAGTCATATTAGGTTTAGGATGTTCTCTTTGTAAATCCTTATGCTTATTGCCAGCTAATCGTGTAGTTGGTAAAGACATTTTTCCTGAATGGTGGGTGCTAAGGGCACTTGTCAGGGACTGCTACTCTTTTCTCTATCCTCCTCAGGATTTGATTGTGTAAAAAGATTGGCATACCATTATTATTATAACAAAGATATGCTTCAATGATATTGGAGTGCATTTACCGGTCATTCATTTTATGATCTGAGTTTTCATAATCAGCACCTATAAAGTGGCTAATTAGTTAGAATGGGGTTGCTGCAGCTTGGTTGGAGAACACAATGTGGCAAACTTAGTCATGTTGCTGCCTCTGTTTGGAAGTTCTCCTGATATGCAACAATGAGTAATTGTAGTATTTTTAGCTTGTGTTTGTTGGGTTGGATCTAAATTATATACATTTTTGGATTGATTAGGGTGGCTCATGTTGGAAATTGTTTTCTGCCATTTCCAATGATTAAAAATTTGGTAACTGATGATTACATTGGATTCCTTAGCTGTAGACTTTTGTGTAAACTGATGATTAAATTGGGCACATTTGGATCTTCGAAAGCTGAGTGCGACTTTACTTGGTTTACACGCAAACAAAGGTTCCTGTGTTTTATCTTGAAAGGATGCAGTTCTTTTGTTCTTTGCAATAACCAATTACAAGCAACTACATTGGGCGTGACCTGCTGCGGAGCAATTGAGGGGGCATTTGGAAACTCTAAAAGTAAGCTCTTATTTCATGTTCTAAAACTTGTTTAGTTTTTAGAGTATTTGATAAACCTCTAATTGCATCATTTGATTAGAAGTAGAGCTTCAGCCTCTGAAAAATAAGTAAGGTGGATCGTACTCTTTTAATTAGACCTTTTTTTGTCTAAAGCAATAAGATGCAGAAGTAGAATTCTGATTTGTGGCACACCTATGATGAGCCCAATCACTTTACGGGCAAGAAAATAGTTGCATTTCAACTTATTTAGATCCAAACTCCAATCAAATTTGTGAAACCATAGAAATGTGCCTCTCGATTAAGCTCTAATTCATATGTTTACCATGTCAGGGCTAGTTAAGCCATGTAGGTAGAAATAGACTGATGACACAATTGGATCAGGGCCATCCTGTTTTATTATTGGGCCAGACATTATATAAAGTTGCCACCCACCAATCTCAAACTCAGCCCACATGAAGCTCAAATCATTTTGAGCCAGATTTCTGAATCATGGGTTCAAAAGTTCAGTAAAAAATTTTGCAGGCCCAAAGCAGATTGGACTGGGATTTGCAGGCCCAATCACCACAGCAGAGGTGATAAGATTTCTGTCTGAGTCATGTGACTCAGAGTTGAAGCAGAATCCTACACAGTCAAGTAACTCAGTCGAGCTTGAGCAAGTACATAGTTGTATTTGGTCATAGAGTCAAAACAACTCACTCGACTTGTTTGCATACCACCAAGTGGAGTCTACTTAAGTGAGTCAAAATCCTTCACCAGCTACGTTGATCTCAAGAAATCCACACTCAAAGATGTCAAAAGCCTGCCCAAATCGACAATGAAAGACTCAAACCATTTCTTGGAGGAAACCGCCAATGTCAAAGGGTAATTTGGGTATTTTAAAAAATTGGGAAAAAAGAAAAACCTGTCCCCGATAACCGGCTGGTCTGGCCAGGGTGACCCGAAACTGGGCAGGATGTCCTTCATTGGAAACTTACGGGAAAACTTAGGCCCTAATTTAAAAGGTTTTAAAACTTCATTTTCTTTTTTTTCAAAATAAGGCAAAAACTAAAGTCCTTATTTGGAATTTTCCCTTCTTAAAACACTGAGCCAAAGTTAATTATACGTGATAACAATATATTGAAATGAAGCACAACTCTATTATGGTTTGTAGGTAGAAATTGGACTCTCAAGGAATCATAATTCATAAGTTTTCCATTTCTGTGAGTGAATCAGAAAGATCTTACAAAACTTACAAAACTGTTGTAAACAAGATTATTCCACCAATCCTCTTTTACATTTGCTAAAAAAAAAAGTGCATGACTGCAACAGAGTATATGGAACATAGAGAGAGCTATCTACACAACACAGAACAGCACTTGGCTAATGATCAAAGATCACATTGCAAGTAGAACGGTTATCCCTTAAATGACAGTGCTTCAGAATCAAGCTCATCACTACTCAATAATGAACTAGTGATCAAATTTGATTCCAAGACATTCTCATAATATTGGATAGAGAGGAGATACATCCAATTGATACACTTAAAACTTCTCCCGGACCCGCTTAGCTAGTCTGTATAGTGAGTGATCACTGAAAGAATGATCCATTTCCTTGATCTTGGAAATATATTCCAGTGCTTCTTCATATTCATTCAACTTGCAGTAACCATCTACCACTGTCTTGTAGGTTAGCTCATTTGGGCTGCAATCATGGTGCATCATATGACCAATAACATCGTTCGCTTCACTATACAGCCCGAGGCTCACATACCCCGCCACGAAAGTATTGTAGGTGACAATGCATGGACGAATTCCTGTTGCAGTCATCTCTGAGAGGATCCTCAAGGCCTCTTGCATAAGGCCTTGCTTGCAGAATGCATTGATGATTGTGTTGTAAGACACGAGGTCCGGTTTTCCCCCAGAGCTTTGGAGTCCTTTGAGGACCTCTTCGGCTTTCCAACACTCTCCAGCTCTTGCATACATGTCCATCAAGGTGTTGTAGGTGAAAAGATCTGGCTTCAGCCCAGATTGCCAGATTGAGGATAACGTTTCATGTGCTAAATCATACATCTTGTTCTTGGCATAGATTGAAAGCATTGAATTTAAGATGACCAAATCAGGCTTGTAGCCATTCTTTAACAACTCTTCAAATGCTGTTTCCATACCTGTCAGCACTCTACACTTGAAATTCACAAGAACCAGGGTTCTCAAAAGCATCCAGCTAGGAAAGATCCGGCCGCTATAGATCTCTGCCTCAATGGTCTGTATCCCATCAACATGACCTCCCTTGGCATAAGAATACAGCATCAATGAATACGATGTTTCGCTGGGCTTGAAGCCCTTGCCCTTCATATCTAGCAAGATGGATTCTGCTGCTTCCCAGTCACCTTTTCTAGCCAACGCATTCAGAAGCGCATTGTAAGTAGAAACACTAGGACCGAAACCTGCTTTGATCATATCATCATACATTTTTAAAGCATCGACACTAGACCCACATCGACCATATGCATTGATCAATGTATTGAATGTATCACGATCCGGCTCAAACCCACACTTCTTCATCTCCAAAAGCACATGATTCACATACTTGTGCATACCCTTTTTACCACATGTGGCCAGCATCGTGTTCCAAGTTACCCGATTAGGTCGGCACCCATTTGACTTCATTTGGCAGAGTAGGCCAACCATCTCCTCTGATCGTGATTTCTTCCCAAGCATCCCAAGTATAGCATTGTATGTACAAACATTAGGAACACAACCTGATTTCTTCATCTGATCAAACAATTCCAAGGCATTATCTACCTTCCCGGCTTTGCCATAAGCATCGATCACAGTTGTGTATGTCACCGCATCCGGCATGATGTTTCTACTCATCATCGTATTGATAACACCCACCCCTTCCTCACAGAGCCCAGCCCTTGCATATGCAGCTACAATCTCATTATAAGTCACAGAATCAGGGGGGCAGTTGTTCTCTTCCATTTCCTTCAAAACCCGCAACGCTTCTGTGTAATTTCCTTCCTTCCCAAACACTTGTAGCAGAGAATTGTAAGTCACTAATCCAGGGATGTAACCTTGCAACTTCAATTCATCAAAGAACTTTGATGCTTCCTCAGATAAACCTTCTCTTCCACAAGAAGCTATAACTGTACTACATGTGAATTCATCAAACTCATGTCCATTGCTTTTCATCTCATCCAACAAGCTTAGAATTCGATTCCAAGATCGACCCATCTTTCCAAACACATCGAGCATGACATTGTAAGTAACTAGATTTGGGGTGAGCCCCTTTTCCTTCATCTTCTCAAACAAAGTGATCGCCTTCTCATACTTGCCCGCCCGAGCATAAGCGTGGAGAACAGTCGTGTATGCTCGGATATCAAGCGAGTAGTCCTCAACGGAAATTTCATCGAACAGCTTTGACGCAATCGAATGCTGCGACTTTCTGCCCAGAATTCTAACAATGACTTCAATCACTTGGGTATCTAATTTTGCATTTCTCTCATTGGAATTAGAAACAATCCATTCAAACAGCAAAAGGGATTTCTCCCAATCCCCTGAAAGTTCCAACCCCTTCAAGAGGCCTACCATATCAACCCCAAGAAACTCATTTCTAGCAGAATCTAGAAAAGCATTCAAATTTGATAAAGGGAGTTTGATGATATGATTCAATACAGCCTTACCTGTTTTGGAGAGAAATTCAACATTGGAATGAGCCGAAGCAGCTGAATCTTCTTCTTGGGTGTCTTTGACTTGAAGAAATGGGATTGAAGTGGGATTCTTGAGCTGGGTAGCTTGGTGTTGGGGGTTGGACCTGGAGGAGAGGCGTAAGGAAGGGAATTGAGTGGTGGGGTTTTGGGTATTGGTTGGAGCAGGAGGGGATGAGATGCGGACTAGGTGTTGGAGAAGAGAATCAACGGGGAAAGAGTGAGAGGGAGGAGGTGAAGGGGGGAGAGGAAGTGGAGGATTGAATTTCGGTGGAGGGATTGGCGGGGTCGTTGCTTTTGTTGGTAGGTTGGGAAAGGAAGGACGATTTGGGAATACAATTCCATCCATTGAGAGAGAGAGAGAGAGAGAGAGAGAGAGAGAGGGTTTATGGGTTTTTATGAAGCAGTGAAGCTCAAGCAGAGAGGAAGGGTTTATGGGGTTTGGAGAGAGAGGTAGAGGAGAGTTGAATCTAATCCAACATGGACGGTCTTTATCTACTGCAGGTGATTGGGTGACTGAAGAAGCACTTGCACACAGCTGTTTGGATGATGAGGAGGGTGTTTTTGTCATGGACTGATGTGTTGTTCTCCTATCTCTCTATATTTGCACATCCATACCATTCATCCTCTTTTTTTAAACTTCTATATATATTTTGTCATGGGCATGGCCTTGAAAAAAGATATTTTCCTGAAGAGGTCAGTGGACTTCTGTTTGGTTGCTATTGAGAGTTTTATGATTAGGGCTAGCAGCCAAGGTAGGAGCTGTCAAGGATGATCATGGGGTCCCTAGTGTACATCTAACACTTGAGGGCCTTAAACCAAGAGATTAATGGAGCCAATCACATTTTGGCCATGAAAGAGCCAACTTTGTTTGGGGAAGGTTGATTGTTCATCCATTGTACCTTTTCAAACCACAAGGACATACACATGTAATTGGGTTTCTCCTTCTCCAATTATGCATAGGTTTCAATCTAAAAAGACCAAGTTTAAAATTATTTTAGGTTTCAATTTATAAATGGGTCCAGATCCATAAGCCAATTTAGGTTCCAATTGCTAAAGGTTCCAAACCCATACAGGTACCATCCCGTGGACTCAGCCCTGTGGATGTGTATTTTTAAGACATGATTTCTGAGTTTGCATAGGCTAATGTCAAAAACTTCACGTAACAACATATATATTAGTTCCAAAGACTTTGAGATTTATCAGATGTGAAATGTAGACGTGAGGCACTATTATTGGGTTGAATAATATCATTTTTTAGATGTTTGGGTTGCATGACATCCATATTTTAAGGGAAAAAAAAAAACCACACAACCATTTCTAAAACTAGAACAGGTCCTCTTATCGAAATCAGGTCCAAAAACATGAAACAGGTTATGAGGCTTTACAAAACGGTTCGGTTCCGAATTCGGTTAAACTTTGAACCATCCCATTTGCATCCCTAGAAATACAATCCTCGACCAAGTTCATTTGTGCAAACAATAATTAGTTGGACGGCTAGGATCCTTGAACATTTCAATTTCTGGTTCGTACCAATCAAATGAGGCCCACATGCATACAAGAAGTAGCCAGATGCAGCCTCCTTGTTCATTTTATAGCAACAAGTTACCCGTGATTTGCAGTACTCCAAAGGCTTGAGTATAATGAGCACAATCACAAATGGACAGAGATTGCAAAATCAGACATCCTGGGCCTCGTTGCCAGCCCATTGAATTGGCATTCAATGTAAAGAGGGTTTGCTGAAAGTTGAAACTGAATGATGAAAAGATAAGCCACTGGAAATGCAATTGAGACCTTTAACTATCACAGAAGTAAATTTAGTAGTGCGATATGGTTGGGAATTATTTGATGGGCATTTCTGGTGGACTGTTATCCTCACACTCATAGCCCCTCTGACAGAACTAATACTATGAATTCAATGCCAATCAAGCAAACAGGCTCTTGAATTTTCTGTCCTCTAGGCCTAGCTGTGTTTTCTTTCTAAATCCAAACCAGATTTGGCGTCTTTCTAAATCAATTACCAAAAGACTTCATGAATTGCATTTCCACTGTATGATAGAAATGATAATGACATGATCACAACAAAGTATACAAATAAGATTTTCTTTTTTCTTTTACCACAGCAATAATGCAAATGCACATGGCCTTGTTTGAAGGAACTTATGCAATTTTTTCCTCTCGCCCAACCAGTTGGAAACATAAGTCAAACAATTTACAAGACCCATCTATTTCACAAGTAAAAGATAAACACTTCTTTCTTTCTTGCCTTCCTTCTGCTTCTTTTTAGAGAGGGATCTAAACAGCATACAAAATAAGCAAGCCAATTTACAAGAGTCAACTATTTCATGGAAGAATATAAAGATCACTTCTTTCCTTCCTTCTTCTGCTTCATTTTAGAGAGACAGATCTAAACAGCATACAAATAAGCACAGGTTCTTGAATCACATAGCTAACTGTACACTACCCCTGGATAAAAATTAAAAGCCTTCCAAACCAAACATTAGTGAACAACCTGTACAAGTCACATCAATAAAATCACATCAGTGCAGTGGAATGCCACCAAAAGGCAACTGGTTTCAGTATTTTGGAAAATTGGACGCATGCCCATTCCATTGGGGTCCAGGGCAACACCAGGATCAGGAGTCACAAAAGATTCAGCAAAGTTTTTCCAACCAATGCTGGAAATAATTAGGAAGGAAGAAGGCAGAAATGTTGTACCATCATATAACCTTCCGTTTTTGGAGGCCAAAATATCGCAAACAGCTGGCACCATCATTTTCTATAACCAATTCCTAGTGTAGAATTAATCAATGATAGTCCCTTATTCAATTGGTCACATCATCACTCCTAATCCATCTCCCTCACTACTTAGAAATAGCCTCTTGTTCCATGGTCCCTTCATGGATGTTTTAGTGTTCTAAGCAAACACTGTTTGAGAATTACATGGCCGTCTAATATGCCTTGACCTGTTGTCCATTCGACAACTGTCCCATTTATGAAATCTCCCTTCACCAAATGAAAGGTAGAAGGATGACAGAGTAGGCAGCAGGCCACAAAAACTCCTGAGCCAAACTAAGTCTATTTTTATAAGTACCTACCTACCCTGCATTAATGGAATAGGTTATAAGAAATGATGATGATCATGATGACGGTGTTGGTAATTTAAAACAGCTTCTTGGATACATAGAAATGTCCAAATTCATCAAAAGCAACACAATGACCATCATTGTCAGGTTAAAACTATATATATATATATATATATATATATCAGTATGCAGAGTCTCTTACAGAAACAATGTCAGTTTTTATTGAGGATGGCATCAATGCAATTAGGTTAGGATCATCCCTGTGCTTATTCCAAGCTGCCTCTAACTGCTGGGCCTTGCATCTTGTCAGAACAAAGAAAGAATCAGACTAGATCAAACTGAAAGATGAATAAGGAAGTGCCTACAGAAGGTAACAATCTGATGAAGGAAAAATTACAAACACACTTTTGCATACCAATCACATATCACTTACTGTTGGAGTAGCACAAATATCTGACGGATGTGTGAGCGGATGTCTTCGCGGCCTTTTCTGACAGCAGATTCCTTATACAGAATAGTAAGCTCATCTACCAATCTGGAGATAACCACACGATATTAACTAAAGCACAAGATGGAGAACAAAAATGCAAGCATTAGGGGCTTGGAGAGAGAGAGAGAGAGAGAGAGAGAGAGATTTGCATTATTTGCAACAGTGGTGTATGGATCAACACAACAGGGACCCCACATATATAAATGACTACCTAACCTAACAGTAATGGCTGGGGAATTCATTCCATCCATGAGAGAGAGAGAGAGAGAGAGAGATTTGCATTATTTGCAACAGTAGTGTATGGATCAACACAACATGGACCGCACATATGAAAATGACTACCTAACCTAACAGTAATGGCTGGGGAATTCATTCCATCCATCTACCATCACACTTTTTGTCTTGTACAAAACCAAGCATGACTGGATCTAGGAAGACTCAATGTTAATGGAGTCAAAATCACCAAAACAGTCCGTCCACTATCTTGAGTCAACTGAGAAATTCATCCTCAAAAAGTGAAGAAAGAAAAACTAGATTTCCAAATTTGGACTACACAAGGTAATACAGACAAGGTTGATTGTTTCAGCTCACCTTTCAACGTATGGTGTGTTCCTGACCCATGTTAATTTCATGATTGTATAGACCCGTTGAAGAACCTGTGAGAACAGAAGGTGGCATTTCACATTTTTAACAGAAGAGAACACCTTGGAAAAAATATGATAGCTTTCAAGGTCCAACGCTTATGGGATAAAATTGGTACATAGATAAACATGTACGACATATTATATCTTATTTTGATAGATGTGTCATCAATCATCATCATCATAGACTTATCCCATCATCCAATAGATATAATACGTAGGAAAATTTTCTCCTGCACAAGTGCTCCTGCAGGACAACACATCCAGACTTTCACCAAAGGCAGGACCCGCTGAATTCACCAGGTCGCATGACGAACTGCATCAATGTGCAGTGCACAGGAGAAAATCATCCACAATAAGTATTCATGTATTATCATTATGGTACTCTGGTTTATGAATGGCACTGTCATTAATGGCATACTAAAATTTTAAAATGATCCGATAGTAAATCTAATATTGCCCTTTTCCATATTTTCTTTCAAATTAGTGAGCATAAGATAGGAAAAGCATTGGAAATACTCACCCTTTGGAACAATTTAAGCTTTAAACATGAATACCATAATTGTTGCATCAATCATTAAGCACAATTACATATTAAATATCCATAATCAAATTGATGATGGAAAACTAATGCACCTTACCAGTACAACAGTTTTATCGTCATCCACATGCATCCACCCAAAGAAAAGGGGAAAAATACGCCTAAAATGGGCCAATAGAACAAGCCCCATTGCATTGAAAACTGGTTCAATCAGTTGAAGCCATGAAATACGGCGTTTCATATTCTTTGGCTGGCGCTCCAAGTGACTTAGCATCTCACCCAGCATCCTTTCAAACCTTTTGGAAAAGGAGAGAAAAAATGAAGAGAATTACAAATGACACTGTTAATAAATCAAGATAGCACTCATTAGGACTGTGATAGGCTAATAGCATTAGCATATCAAGAAGAGTTTTTGGATATGTGTGTATGAGTGTGTGGAATTCTACAAAACGCCACTTTAAAAACACCCCTTTTCCGCCCCCATTTTCTGAAAGCATGGGACCCACCTTCATCCAAGCCCAAAATTTACACTTTCCTGAACATTATTCACCTTTGGATTTCATCACAAGAAAATTGCATAGTGTATAGCCATTAAACTTTAAATACTTAAAACTAAGGGTTAGAATCATCTAATCGGGCTAATAGCTTGTAATCCCCTCATCTGCGTCCAAACCTTTCCATCACCCTGACCTCCCTTAACTTTCATGCATCCAGGCCCATTGAGAGGAGGGGGGGGGGGGTACATTTTCTAGCTGGCCTATATATATATTGGGTCATATTCTGCTAAGAGGCACCTCTCACAGATTGTGTGAGAGGTAAAGCTAACCCCTTGTGGGACCCACTTGGATGCATGCCAATCATGGGTTGATAGTGTGATGGAAAGGTCTCATTGTGGATATGATTTCGTGCAAAAATCGTCCCAACCATGTCATCAAAACCTTTGATTTAGGACCTTAAAGTTCAACAGTTTCTTAGGTTAAACTTTTTATGAAATTTAATCCAACAATGAATATAGTTTGGATTAAAGCCAAATTCGGGTGACTACCAATTCATTAAGGGTTAGTGAGTGTGAGGGGGGTGGATTTACCATAGGGTGTCCCATGTGGTAGTTAAAAAGCTACCTCTCACACAATCCGTGAGAGGTTCACAGAATATATATATATTAATAAAGATGATTGCTATACAAGCTTTTTTTTTTTTGGATGGTCTATACAGAGCACCAATATAATTCTGAAATACAAAAATAATCTGCATATATGCAAAATGAGCTAGATATCTTCTTTGTCTCATAAGTCATAACTAGCAACTGTAAATCAGAACATATCACAAATAATGAATGGTGATTGAAAAAATGCCAAACATGGCAACTCAAACATAGCAACTGATATCTGGCTTCTTACTTTGGTATCTAGCAACTTGGTTCATAACCAGAATTTATCATGTCCAAGAACAAAAGTAGTGGGATATCTGGAGGGTAAAGAAGCCCCCAAACACTGCTTATGCTGATATTCAGTGTCTGCCAGACTAGGGCCAGGTATACAGATCCTAGGGTCTGACCAATAATCAAGTTGGATCCAGGTCAACATTGATTGAACCCAGACACAACCTAATCCAAGTGTTACATTCAATAAATCATGCAATTTCAAAATTGAAACCTTCAAATTAGACATACCAAACCCTCTAATCAGGCACACTTTCAAAATGAGAATTGAGATCGCCAAAAGAAAGTGACAGAAAGAGAATGAAAAGGTTATCCCACAAGGATGCCACAAACTTATTCTCAAGAAAAAGAAAAAAAAAAGTAGTTAAAGGGCCATACAGAAATGCAATATGGTGATGCAACATGGTCTCAAAACATACCAAGAGCTACGAGGATTACTTCTTTGCATACAAGTGATCATAAGCACAGACATTTCAACTAAATGGTGCCAAAGCTCATCACTGGAAGCAATATTCTGACAGCATGCATCAAGAATTGCATCTTCATACCAACCTAGTTCAGCTGCATTCACATTTCTAGCTAGATGTATAAATACAATCATAGCCTGCCCCTGAAGTCAACAAGACAAAAAACAGCAACCATTTTATCTACAACTCAATAACAGGACACACAATGTAAAATAATGACCAAACAGTGATGAATCAGATTAAGCCCTATAGAGAGAGAAGAAGAAGAAGAAAACCATGGTCATAAGATTTAAATGAGGCTTGTTTTTTTAGTAAAGACCATATTTCGCATATCAAACAATGTCCAATGAAGTGGTGTATTTGATAGATTGTTCAATCAACTTTAGACATTTCAAAGATTGACAAAATGGCAATGATTATAATCCCAGAATTCTCTTCAATTCAGATAAAGAAAATATAAAGTTTGGAAAGGGCATCTACCTTCACTTCCGGTGACCAGTGATCCAAAGCTGTCAATCCACAAGGAATCACCAAACCACATAATTTCCCCAAATAAGGGTAACACACCTGTAATCCATCCAAGTCCATTCATTTCGCAATCCACACACAATCAAAACATGAAAAAAAGAACCCATCAAAATCAATACATATAACTAAACTCTAACCTGTGTAACTAACCACCTAAACTGAAACGCAGCCAATACCGCAGAAACAACAGGAACCCTAGCAGAAGCCGCATAGAACTCATCCTCCGCCGGATCAACTGCACTCTCTTTTATAACCCCTTTCAACAAAGGCAACACATCTGGCATCAACCCCACAGCCAATTTACACTCATTCGGCGCAAATCGAAGATCCGCATCAAGATCCCCAATTCTCCTCGAGAAATCCCCATCTAAATCGCAGAAAACAGCTTGGGATAGCTCAGAGAACGCTGATTTCGCAGAAACAGATAGATTTCTTGGAACCCAAGAGATTACGAGGCTGGATCCGTCTTCGGCGGATGCTAATGCCGCGCAGCAGAGGGAAAAGTCTCTGACTTTGATTCGAAGTGCGTCGGTGTCGATTTTGGGGGAATTGGGTTTGGGGAGAAGATCTAGAAGAGTGGATTTGATGGAGACTGTGGATGATTCTGGAGGGGTGTATGGGGTGTTTGCTAGGGTTTGGTGGATTGGATTTGACAAGCTGATCAGAAAACCAAACAATAAAAAAAGGGAATGATAAGAGAGAAGAGATTAGGGTTTAGGGTTTAAGAGATAGAGAGAGATTTGAGAGGGTTTAAGAGGGGAAATTGAGATTACCCGATTATGAGCTTGTGAAGGAGAGAGGAAGAAGAAGAGGAGATTCCAAGAAGCTCTGAGGGTTTTTCTTCCATGGATGATTCTGCGCGGGAAACTCAAATGGCCAATGGAGACTGCAGTTGCGGAATGAAATAGGGATTTTGAACTGCTGCTTTCACTTTGCAGCGGTCCAATTTTGAATATTTCTGGCAGAGTTGTTCGTATCATTCAACTATTTTGAATATTTCTCCCATAACTGTTTATATCATTCTACTTACATGATGTTGTAGAAATTGTACTCATGGTGGGAAATACTTAAAACTTTGATCGATCAAAGGTGAATGTCGGATCTAATGGTAGTTGTAGGGCGATATACCAATGAAATATATGGTTGGTTTATTTAAGTATGATTCATATGTGTAGACTCTTTTTCTTATGTGTTTTTTTATGTTAGGGCATGTTTGTGTAATACTTTTTCGCGGAAAAGTTTATGATTTTCCGCGGAAAACCCATTTTTCCGGTGTTTGATGCGGAACAATTCCGCGGAAATGTTTTCCTGCCTCGTCAGCATTTTCCTTGATAATTGTGGAAATGGGTTTCCCATGGGGGGTATGGAAAATGGCTTTCCTCGGAAAACTACTTCATCTTTTCCTCACTTTTGTCCATTTCAACCAAAAAACCCTATAACTCTTTCATTTTTTATTTCTTTATATAAATTATTATTTAATGTTAAATAAATAATATACATGTTATGTTATTTTCTTCAAAAAATTATATCACCAAATAAGAAATTTTGATTTTCTTTAAGGAATCCACAGCCGCACCAAACAACATCTACACCAATTCAATGAGGAAACTCTTTTTGCACCAAACATGAATTTCTAAATTCTACGGAAATCCTTTTCCGAGGTTTTCATTTCTATGGAATTTGCTGACGTAGCAATTTCCTCTTTCCGCGGAAAGGGTGTGTACACAAACGTGCCCTAATCTCTTTTGAAATATTTATCACGCGATTCTTACATGGGTCTTATAAGAAGATAATTTTACAGGAAAATTTTCAGAATTTAACCATTTATCGCGAAGAGTCCCTACAAAATGTGTTTTACAAATGAATCCGTCAGAACCTCTTCCTTGCTTTTTTTTAATGTTGAGGGGAGCAATGCTGGCCTTTTTATGACCCAAGTGATGTCCTTTTAGATGCTCATATGGGCGTGATCCATATTGGCTCACCCCCCTAATTTAGTTGACCAAATGGCCCTTTGTGACCCAAGATTTGACAATTTTTAAGATCTTTGTGGATGTGATCCTTCATGGTCCATTTACTTTGACTCAGTTGATCAAAATGCCATTGATGGCTTCAAAATGTTCCCTATAACCAAATTGCCCCTTGTGTCACTCTAATGTTCTCCTACGGCCTCAGCCATGACAATTTGATGATCTTATGGGCTTGTGTCCTATATGATGCACTCATTTGACTCTTTTAGCAACCAGTCCAAACAACCTTTCATTGCTTGACCTTAGTCTCTTGCAATTGCAAATTAGCCTTTTTATGTCTCAAATCTCAATGCCTTTTCATAGTACAAATGGGTATTTTAAAATATAAATAGCCTCTCATGGTTTTACAATATCAAACCAGTCTTTCATGACCAAAATTGCCTTCCTTCCATGGTAATAGCTGCTCTTTCATGACCAAACATCTTTTCATGACAAAATTTAGCTCAATCTTTAAAAGCATGTGTACATATATATGTGGTGTTTTGACTGTTGGGCCCACTTACAAAAAAATACGAACTGCTCAAAATAAATGGCCCCATCTTTTATCGACACTAGATTGATCACATTATAAGAAAATTGAACATTTTATGATCTCGTGGTGGGCCAATTTAAATTTAGTAAGGGCAAATACCATAAAATTAATATTCATTAAATTTGATCGGCTATGACTTTTTCATAAGATTTCATGGATGGCCCACTAATGAATTTGGATCCATTTCTCAGAAGGAAAAATGCCAGGGAGAAGAAAGCGAGTAACCCCAAGGGATAGCTCAGTTAGGTTAGAACCACGGTATGCACTCAAAAGTTGTAGATTTATAATTATCCAACTTCTATCTGAGCCCGAAGAGATTAGTCCTGCCTATAAAATTGGAAATCCTTAAATAGCAAAAAAAGAAAAGAAAAGAAGGCGGGCTACAAAGGGACCTTGTCAGTGAAAGATGGCACCAAAATGTCAGCACGTGCTGTGTTCGAGTCTTCGAGACTGTTGTTGATTGTCTCTTCCTAAATTTGCCTAATTACTCAAGCTGCCCCTGATCTATTCATACAGAAGTGGTTCAATTATCCCTGGAGATCAGGCATGTGGGGCCCTCTTTAGATCAATCCAATACCACTTTTATTTATCATTAAACTTCACATACAAAACTGAAAAAAAAAAAAAAAGAAAGAAGAAGGAAATAAAAAATAAGCACAAATTGAGCAAATTCAAAGCCATCAAATCAAAGGATAGGATAGTGAGAGGGCTCTTTTTTTCTCTCTCAAAGATGCCTCACTTTTATTGTAAAAATATTCTCTTGTGCACAATGATCTATAGTCTAAAGGATTAAAGCCACCCGAAGGTAGATCTCCCGGAATTTCACATGACCTACAAGGATAGGATGGTAGAGCGCAAAAGTGGAGGAGAACATTTCTCCCTGTCTTTTCTTTTTTAACCTTCAGGACTCTCATATGAAGTGATGCTTTAAATTGGAAGACTTAGGAATCGATGTTGTTTTTATCCAACTTGACCCGTTTTATTACCGGTAAGGATTTCTAACATATGACAATCCATAGAGGCTGATGTTATGGACTTAACCAATACGCCAAAAGCCTTAGAACTGATAGAATGAGTTAAATTAAATCTTATAATTATTTAGGACTGTAATAGATGATGTCAGATTAAGTACGTCAAATGTGGGCCGGTTGTGGGTTGAGTCAAATTTTGCTGCTTAAGTGCCAATACCACTCAACCATAGGTTTTTGCTAACAATCTCCTTTTTATCCCCATCTTATGCAGAAATAAAAAAAACCTGCAAGTAGGTATCACAGCTCAGACTGTTTTGTGAATTACATACATATAACTCACAAGGGAAGTCTATTGAGATGATACATCCATCAGGACCATCACCCCATCCGAGGTGAGGTGAGGCTCAACTTATGGACAGTCGGGACATGTGGGCTGTTAGTTTTTTGTAGGAACCAAAAGTTTCATATATTTGCAGGCAGTGTTTCTAGATTTGGAACTTGTTTTGAAACAGAAATAGGAGGATATGTCAAGGCTGCTGCCATTAAAGGGGGAGACAAAAATGTTGGTTGAGGATGGAAACATTTTGAGATAGGTGAAAATTTATTATACATACACTGCCTGTACAATATTCTGATCATTAATGTTTCAGTTCTCCTTTTCAATGTTGTAGGTGGAAGCATTATGCATACAGAGAGCCAGCTTGTAAATTTTGGGGTAGAGTTGGACTTTTATAGTTTTGCATAAATTTTGTTTCTCTGCCTCCCATGGGATCCACTTTTCTGAGTGTTCACCAACAAATTGTACTAAATTTGAATTTTTTTTCGTGAAGAAGCATTTGCATAAAACAATGAATTTTTTATTTTTTATTATTTTCTATGGAACAACGTCTTGTGTTTTTTTGCATTTCTGTCACAAAGCAGTTATTAAAGTGTGTTTAAATCTTGAGTTTACATTTTTCTAACTGAAGTGATAAATGAGTTGAGTTTTAATTAAGCCTTTAGTTATTATTCTTCATAACAACTCAACTGGACTTGACTCATTATTCTTCAGGGCATTCTGATCTGGCGTAAGACCAGATTCAACCATTCAGTGGACAATTTACAACCCGCTTTTAGATTCAAATTGAGTATGTTCAGCCTTCAGGTTTCATTTAGGATAAAATCAAGTTCAATTTTGTGCACGTGTAGTCTGCGTTGAGTATGCATTGAGCTAATGCCTCACCTCACCCCCATAATTCCACCATTGTACAAAGCCTTACTGCCCAAAGGATAAGGTTCAACACTGCACTACCACATTGGGGCTACAAGGGAGTTTACCCGGCTTTCTTCTGGGCCCGGAGGGATTAGTCTAGCCCAAAGGATTGAGAATCCTCGATAAAAAAAAAAAAAAAAAAAAAAAGCCTTACAGCCCTGGTCTTATTTACATGAACTATGTAACTCCATGGTCATTGATGAAGGATAAGGAGAAATGCAACATTTGTGCCAGCAATCCAGACCATTCACCTGTTATGGTCCACATGTAAACGAAAAAGCTCAAAAGCCTGTTTGTTTGAATAATACACATAAGAATCCATGGTAAGATGAGCTTCGCATGACTACTAAAGAGGTGAGGATTAAAAATATAGAGTAGAGATGTAGATGAAACTTTACTTTCCAACATATTGAATTACTAGTGATGACTGAGTATTTAGCTTCACATGACTATATAGTGATGATTGGGTATTTAGCTTCCATCACTCCTTAATTCAATTTCAATTAGAGGGGATGTTGTTTAATGGTTATTTTTTTCAAAATCACCTTTAATTTTTCAATTTTAACCACTTAAAGCGTAGTCGTTTGCATTAAATACACATGAATTCATGCTAGTGGTTAAAATTTAAAATCTAACGTGAATACACAAACATAACCATCAATAACCTCGCCTTTATTAGAAATTAAATCAAGAAAAATTAGGAAATAAATACCTACCTATCACCCTAATATTTCAATACCTAAGAAAATCAAAGAATCATCTACACTGCTACCTTTATATCTTTCACCTGTCACCTCTCACCTCTCATCCTATATCATTCACAAGGATCTAATTTGACAATAAAATCCTGTACATTCAACTATTGTGCATTCTAATACAAACGTACATACCCTAATAGAAATACAATTCTAGACATCTAATTGCTAGAAATAGACAAGCCCTAATGTCTTTTTTTTTTTTGAAACTTAAGAGTTTGTATTTTCAAAGAGAGATTAGAAAGGCCAAAAAAATGAGAGGTAGCTCCAAGATTGTTTACCTATTTTTGACAAAGAAATGGAAGAGAGAAAATCCAAACCGGCTAAATAATGGAAGAGAGAGAATTTAAATCGGCTTTGAGACGACCCACAAGCCCGCCTACTAAAGATAGGAAGAAAAACTCAACCCCATGCGCAGCCATACTAGGGAGGCATGGGACAGTCCCAAATGTTGTTGTTCGTTTGCACTTGCCCCATTCAGGATTGGATCAAGCAGAATGAAAGGCCCCGATTGAGAGCATCGTTCATGTCGATGATAAGAACCAAAGCCGAAAAAAGGGAAAGGAAAGAGCCAAAAACACTAGGCACTTTCCCAATTTTGATATTTCCTTGAAACTCTGAGGGCCAAATGGAGATCTTAGAAAGCAAAGCCCGACACTCCCTCTAGCTCTCACTCCTCCTTTAGTCTTCTTCTTTTTCTTCTTCTTTTTCTTCCACTCTGCTACATCTACATCTGTCTCCCTCTCTCTCCCTCTCTCCCTCTCTGTGTCTTTCCTACATTTCTTTTACAATGGCAGCTTCCACCACAGGCAAAAAATCGACCATACCACCTCCCATCATAGGCAAAGCCGGCAGATACACCGTCTTCCTCACTCCTCCATCAACCCCAAAACCCCCCAAAAACCCCACCTCAGATTCCCCCAAGATTCCTCCCCGGACGGCATCTCCCAGTATTCCACCTCCCGTCCAGCCTCCCCCGCAGCAGTTCGACAAGAAGCCTTCTCCCAACTCTTCTACCCTCTTCGGATTCTTCTGGAATGCCGTTGCCAGGGTCCAAGATGGTAACTTTCTTCCACTCCAGTTCATTTTCCCCAATTTCCTGGTCTGGGTTCATTTTCTTTTGTCTTGGTTTTACGGATTTTGTGGGGCTCCTGATTTTTGTGGTGTCCAAGATGATAACTTTATTCCACCCCAGTTCATTTTCTCCAATTTCCTGGTCTGGGTTCTTTTTCTTTTGTCTTGGTTTTACGGGTTTTGTGGTGTTCATGATTTTGTGGTGTCCAAGATGGTAACTTTCTCCCACCCCAGTTCTTCTTTTCCCATTTCCCGTTTTCTTTTCTCAGGGCTTTATGGATTTTTGTTTAATTGTCTTGCAGTGCATTCGAGCGTGGATGAGTATTTGGCGGACTGGTTTGGATTGAATCAGTCTAGGTATCAATGGGCGTTGAACGATTACTATGAGAGCAAGGGAATTGTGAGTTTTTTCTGATTTTCTTTTGATATTTTTTTACCCGCCTGGGCTAGTTTTGATGTGCCCCAAATCGCAGTTGGTTTGGGAGTCTAAGAAAAATTGGATCTTTACATTTTTTCTGTGCTTTCCAATAGTGGGTTTTGGGAATTGTTAATTAAATCAAATTGGTGATTGATTCTAATTGTAACCCGGTTAATACGGTATCAAATTTCTAGTCCATCTGCAGAATGATTATGCATCAATTCAGCCAATATATTAGAAAGCTAGTGATTTGATGTACATCCCACACCTTTTTTTTTATTTTTTATGATTGGTTCTAGATTTGTGTCCCAAATGTGGTAGTTGGGCAGGGCCATTCTTTCATTTTGCTCTCTTATTATTATTATTGTTATTTCTTTTTCTTCAATCTGCATTTTGTAATTAGCTCTGCCTTTTGTTGTTGGTTACAAAAGGGTGGTTGTTGAATCAGATAGGAAAGTATAATGGTGCAGCTGTTCTTTGAAGCCAAGGAACGAGTTATATTGCTGCTTTTGGACAATTGCTTTGCAATTGGATATATTTTCAGTTTTAGGCATGATGGTATTTGCCAGTGGAAGCCTAAAAGACAACACTTGCATTGTAATGAATGTCTTGTAATCTGTGGTGACTGATACGAGTCCTCGACTGGGGTGGTTGGAGTATCTTCAGCAGGGTTTTTTGACCTGAACTCGACCCTGATTCAGCAGGGGTCGGGTTGAGTCGGGTTGACTCGGCAGATCAGGTTGGGTTCCCATTTTTTTTATTTTCTTTTTGTGGCAAGAGGTGGAGGAGAAAGGAAGCTTGAAGCAAGAGGATAAGAAGGATGTGAAACGAGTTCTTGTTATTGAGATATGGATTGTAGGATTTGGATGTGGAGCTGAGTTTTAAAACACTGATTTTTATCAGTATTTTGATAATTTGAAAAAGTTTAAATGTTCTCTAAGAGGGTTGTTTTGGGTTGTGAAAATCAGTTTAATCTTAGAGGCATGAGGAGAGTCAAACCCACAAAAATCGTATCTCTGATTTCTCAGAGATAGTGGAAAATTGCTCTCTCTGCACCGTGAACATAGGCACACTGCTGAGCCATGTAGATCTTACTGTGTTTTATTGTTTAGCTTGTTTATTTGTTGCACGATGATCTGTTGCGTTCACCACAGCTCGCCACCTAAATCACAAGTGGCTTGAAAACAGGTGATTTGGAGGGATTGGTCACATAGTGCAACCTTAATAATTTTCCCATGAGGTTACAGAACTTAATTTCATATCATATATTACTGATATATCGTAAAAAATCGATGATGTTCAATTCATGCTCTAAGTTGGTACCGAGACTGTACTTTGTTTACCACTATCATATGGGGTTAGTTTTCCAAAATCCTTTTAATTTTGGGTTATATTGGTGATGCAATCCTCTGTGGGTAGAGTTGGTGTAATGCAGCTCTTTGAGTAATATAATTCCTGGTTCAAACTCATGACTTTAATTTGTAAACAACTTGTATAATACATTAAACAATTTGTATGATACATTTTTCTTGATTCATTTATGGCATAAGACCTTTATGAGAGCAGCTCAAAGGATCTTCAGACCTTTATTGGTTGATTTGTGGCCCCACCTTTGTAATGTAGCTCGTCATTTTGCAATTAATCATCATCATTGTTGTTGTAGTTGTCGTCATCATCATCTTCATAGAATTATCTCCTCTTAGCCTGTTTTCGAAATTGAAATTTGCGAAGCTTAAGGATTAAAAAATCCAAAGGTTTGCTGTAGCCATATCCATAAATGAAAAAATCTTTGTTCATTCTTTCAAAGTTGGATTTATGCTAATCTTCATATGATTAATACACATTGAGGCCACTTTAATACTCTTGGGTATGTAGATCTATGATATGAATGAGGCATGGCATTGATTTTCTTCGGAGTTGAAATGGCGATAGGCATCTGCTTGATCTAGACTTATAATGGTTATGATTAGTCAAACTTGTTGCACTTTCAAATTGCAATCCCATTTCATCTCAATCACATATATTCTCTGCACCATTTGTTCAATTGGCTACAACATTTTTGGATCATACTATGACTTGTGGCATCTTCTGAAGATGCAGTTTTATTTTTTGTGTCACATGTCACTTGCCTTTAGGATCTCGTCATTCATGATATTGTGAACTAATATTTCAAATTCGGTTGGCTTCAGCATTGAGGATGGGTTTTGCTCATCATACGATTTGATTTGTATATGATGAATCAGATTTAATGTCCTGAAGATCAAATGATGCTGTGAAATCATTAGATGACTGAATTTGTGAAAGTAAATCGTTAAGGGCAAAGGTCATGCCCATACACATACACTATCGTTTTCTCCTGAGGCATACCTCTCTTATTTCCTTCTAGAGGTAAAATCTCAGCTCCTCATGGGCCTCACTTGGTTGCATGCCAATCATGGTGGACAGTGTATGGAAAGGTCTCATTTTGGCTTAGATTTTTGGGGTTAAACCAGCCCCAGTCTAAGGATCTCAACCCTTGATTTTTAAGGTTTTCTTAAGTTGCATTTTTCCCACAATGAATATTGGTCTGATGAGTATTAATTTGGAGAGAGCCAAAGATATGGAATGATGTTAATATGCTTGTTTGTAGCTTCCCTGTCTTCTGGTTATTTGTTTTTCCTTTGCTTGAATTGGTTTGCTCCCCATCCTGGGAAGCACCCCTTGTTTTTTCCTTTCTTCCTTTGGTTTAATAAAGGACAACAAAGAAAAAAAGAGAAAAAAAAATCATAAATGATTACCCTTGAACTTAGAATTTCTCTCTGTGGATAGTGTTTCTTCTACTTTAGTCATCTCACAGGACCACTATCAGGTTTTCATTCATTCTCCTCCCAAGTGAAAAATATTTTTAGATTGATTCCTTGTGCTATCATTTGTTTGTTTGAGTCATCATTGCCGACATCATAATTTTTTGTCCCAGTGGGTCAATTAGGAACCTGGATGCGTTGATTTGACTTGGCTAAATACTTGGTGATTGGGTCAAGTCAAACTCAGTTTCGAGGAGATTTGATCAATTCACTTAACCAACTTGCAAGTTGACTTGTCTCATCCTATTTGGCCGAGTCTGCCGAGTCAATTGTAAGTTATTTTGGTCCATTCATATTAGAACAACAAACAATAACAATTAAGTGTTATGTTAGTAGAATGGTAGAAGTTCTAAATCAACTAGCCCAGAAAGGTAGAAGTTAAAATGCACTTAAAAATGGGTGAAGACCAAAATTACAATTCCTATCAAAATTATGTCATTTCATCGAAATGGGGGAACAGAATTCATGTAGCCGCCAACAAAGGCTTTGATGATGATGTTGATCAAATTTATGTCATTTTCTAGAGAATTCTATATTATTTGATTTCTTATTTTATATTTTTACAGTAATACAAATGCAGATTTTCCTAATAGAATTATGATTGACTGACCTGCCTGGTCAAGCTGCTGAACTTCTTGGTCTACTCAATCTGTTAACTAGCTCAGGCTCGAGAAAACTATGATCTTTGTCATGGTTTCATGAACTGTTTTTTACCTTTTTTCTTTTTTCTGAACTACTGAAATTGATCCAATGCAGGAAAAAGAAGGTGCAAAACCAAAAGAAATGGTGAACAAAGTGTAAGGGTGTGTAACATATTGTGGGCAGGTAATTTCATCATCCTGTCCAACCCAACCAAAAAAAAAAAAAAACTCTGTTGCTTATTCTCACAACAGAACAGTTCTTTTTGTTTAATTGTTTCTGAACACGTGCCTGTGCAGAATGTCAATACAGAGAGGGGGAGAGAACAAGCAAATTTTCCTTTCATTTGATCATCTTACTGTCTTATAACGGATCGATTTGATGGAATACCATATGTAAGGTTTCTTTAGAAGGCATGGGAAAAGATCTACTGTTCTTTTTTTCTTTTCTTTTTTGTCTTTTGGGGGGAGTGGAGGGTGTTATTATTTTTGTGATTCTACCATCATGCCTAACATAAGTAGGCGTTGTGTGATTGCCCCATTTTGTATTATTCTTGAATGTTGAATGTTTGTAGAAGCTATTATTTATATATAAGAGGCACATGTGGAGTTGCATATGCTTCTTGTGCCCTCTTGGACTGTCTTTTCCTATAATTTTAGCGGTGTCTGTGTTTGTCTATCTCACTCTCTTTTAGCCCTGTTTAAATCCTTGTAACTCAGGTTGCTCTGCAGTCTGGTAGCTCTAATTACCTGAGATGGATGGCAATGATTTTTGTGCCACACTGTTGGTCCAAATGCATGAACCTTCATTTACTTGAAAATCGAGTTATGTGCTCTCAACCTACAATGATCGAAATGGGTTCTTTGGGCTTGTTTGTTTGCATAGATTAATAAAAGTTGAATCCACAAAAAATCATGGTCAAGTGAGCTCCACCAAGGCGGAGAGGGTACAAGGCAGCAATATAGGTGGACCTGGTCTGTTCTAGGATTTGAATTGCAAGGATGATGCTTGGGTATTCATTTCCGACCTCCCTTTAATCCAATTTCTATTGAAGGGATGTTATGTGATGGCCATCTTTTTAATATTCACCTTTGATTCTTCATTTTCATTCAGTCAGATAAATACAAAATGTTTGGGCCTTTGCCTTTGAGGATTTTTTATCCGACTGGTGGCCTTGTAAAATCTATCTAGGGTGGTAAGATGTGATGAACTCATATTCTAGATGATGAATAGATGCGAGGCATGCTAAATGCTCAAAGGATATCCATCATTCTGAGAATTCTATGAAAAATGCAAGTAACTCTATCAGTGGGGTCCACCCATGAAACTCAAACGGCTCAAGATCAATTCCCCACCCAACAGCAAGTGATGTTAATTGCATGATTGCTTGCAATATTCAATGGAACAATTGTGAATCTTCAACATGTTGCACAGATCATCTCGAAGTTGATGATAATAATAAATCTTAATCCTAAGATGAGAAGTTTTCATATTGGAGTTAACTGGGGTCCTATACTCAACCTAAGAGGAAAGGCAGTCAATCCACTCTGGTGCAAACTAGCATCTGCATACTGCATTACCCAGAGGATTCGAGAGAAGGAAAAGAAGAAAAGCTAAGTCTCGTATATTTGAGGCAGACGTGGTTCAAACAAATTTGTTTGAAATAGAGTTGTTTCAATTGGATCTTTAAATAAATATGCCGGTTAGTTTGGGGTCAATTAGAAAAATCAAATTTATGCTATGTGGTCAAAGTTGTCGGCCAAATTTGTTAGGTAGCTTTATCGTATTTTGATGGGCAAACTAAAAAAAAGAAAACAAAGAAAGTTGCCTACTTAATTTTAACAAGAGGCAAAAGATATTAAAGTTGATTCACTTGGACATTAACAAAAACTCTGCAAAATAAACCAAAGCACTCAAATATTTATTTAATCAAGTTTAAGTCATATAGATGAAAAGGAAAACCAAATAGATGAAAAAACAGACCTACTAAACCAACACATAAATATTTGAATATCAAATTCTTGTATCTCCCATAACTTGGACCTGAATAAGCAAATTCGGAATGAAAGAAAGAATCCTAAGTGGCTCTGACATGAATGAAAGAAAGAATCCTAAGTGGCTTTGACATAAAAATTCCCGAGTTAAAGGAGTGGAACTCCACCTGAAGCACATCTTTTAAAAAACTTAAGCTACTCAAAATAAACACCCCCAAATTTTACTAAATGGGAATTGGTTCCACCATAAGATTGACTATTTAATTAAAAATATGATAACACAATTTTACACCTATTTATTATCATTTTTTTTTATAAAACCATCAATCTTATAGCGGGGTCAATTCTTATTGGAATAAAATTTGAGATATCTTATTTAAATTGGGTAGACGTTTATTTTGTATTAGTTGAGACTTTCTATATGTTGCCCAAAGCAGAGTTTTTTCTTTTTTGTGTTTAGGGTTGTAAATGGGTATCCAACTATTTTATTAGTCGGAAGTCCCGACCCATAAAAGTTTCAGACTTATACCAATTTCAGGTTTCAATTCATCATAAATGGGCCTGGATCTAAAACAAACACAATTTAGGTTCAATTGACAAACAGGTGGGACTCTGGTCCATATAGTTGTCCTAAGTGGAAGAGTGAGATCTTCGGTTTACTGTTCATAACCAAACTTAGCTGGCCAAGACGTGCACGTGTTGCCCTAGAATAAATAGGGTTTCTAATCTCTCTGTTTCTTTCCTGCTGCAACAAAAACGAAAGAAGAAGAAGCAAAAAAAGGCAAAATTAGATCGAGAAGAAGAAGATGCCGGTTCTGACGTGTAACGCCTGCAACTCGGGATTCGCAGACGAATCTCTGCAGAAACTCCACTACAAATCCGAATGGCATCGCTACAATCTCAAGAGAAAGGTCATATTGCCTGCTTTTTTGTAGTACCGTTTCGTTCTTAGCTTAGCTTCTGATATTGCTGTTTGGGTTGTTTTTTTTTTTAGTTATTCAGAGTCTTGGGTTGTTTGTAATTTCCTTTTGGATGATACCCAGAAGTGATTTGTGGTTTGTTTCATTCAATATGTAAGTGGGGTGCTTGATTAGGTTTTGGGGATCTGAATTTTATTGATTTGATGGGGTCTAACCGTGGATTGAATCTGTCCTTGTTGGAAGAGGTCAGAAAAATCCAATCTTTGATGCTGGATTCACTACCCAGTGCCCTGTTTGGATGCATGGAAATTGGGTTCCTTGCAATAGGGTTGCCCTTTAACTTAATTTGGTTAGAGCTAAGACCCCAATGGAGGAGCCAGTTTTTGGTTTTAGCCAGATTTGAGCATGCCTAGCAGCAGCTCAACTGTAAAATCCTTATAACTCCCCTTTGAAAATCGGAATTTATTGCTCTTTATTGATACCTCTGATGGAAAGAATTTGGGAGGTCTTATCACTTGCTGAACATTTATGGTTGTATTCTGGGTGTTATGTTTATATCTGTAGTTGGAATTGGGGATGGCTGGTTGGTGGGTTGTGCAAAATGTCCTCTTTTGAGTACTATTTGTTAAGTATTTTATGATGTTGCCTTGTGGATTCTACTTAACAGAAAAAAAATTAAAGTTCATGAGTTTGGAAAATCTCCTCTCTTTCTTATCTCTCATGGTTGTAAGTTAATAATTTCTCAATAAGTTTATTTACTTCACTACTTGCATTCTACTGTTAAAGTCATCGTTGTAGTTATTCAAAGCAACTGCATCTAGTAATGGTGGTTTTTTCTTTTTTCTTTGATTAGTTTAAGATTTTTCTTAGCTATTAGATGAATGACCCTTGTATTGTTAGAAATCAAGAAGCTTATCCCATCACTACTAAGCTAATTTGGAGAAGGGACAGCAAACACTGTCATCAAGTTTTATGAACACCCACTTTATGCAATTAAAACCTTTTCATGTCATTGCCTTAATACAAGTGTTCTGTAATTTAAATACTGTGTTTTCAGTAATTTCATAATGTTTAATAATCATCATAATCTTAATGTATAATAACATTAAGATCATCATCATCATCTTAATGTTATCCCATGATTATGGGTCAGCATTATGTTTATTCTTCATATATTCTCTTTGATGTATGTTACATGAATATATGTGTCTGCTCATCTCTTCTTACTTCTCTAGGTTGCTGGAGTTCCAGGAGTTACAGAAGCATTATTTGAAGCTAGGCAATCTGCACTTGCCGAAGAGAGAAACAAGTTGAGCGAGACTCGCATGGTATATGAATGTGCTCTTTGTGGCAAGGCGTATAGAAGCTCCAAGGCCCATGCTCAACATCTCAAATCACGAACTCATATTATGCGTGCTCAAGGACCAGAGCCTCAGAATGTGGCAATTACTGTCATTAAGCCACTTTCAAGCCGTGCGGTTAATAACAAGACTTCTACAAGTAAGGACCCTAGAGAAGTGGATGATGACGAGAGTGAAGATAGCGGAGATGAATGGGAGGAGGTCAACTCAGATGATGATGACTTGGTTGGTGATACTATGGAATCGATGAAGGATCTAAATGTGACTGAACCAACCTCTGAGTCTAGTTTGGGTCCAAATGATGATATTGATGATGAAGAGTTGGATACGTCGTGCTGCTTTATATGTGACAAGAAACATCTAACCATAGAGAACTGCATGGTTCACATGCACAAGAGGCATGGATTTTTCATCCCTGATATTGAGTATCTGAAAGATCCCAAGGGCCTTCTTACATATGTTGGTCTTAAGGTACTTGTGTGTTTTGCGCTTAAATTTAGTAGGCATTAAGAAAAAAAAGGCTCAATGAAGCCAAATGTTTTGTTTTTCTAACCATCAATGGGGTGGGCAAGTCCCATTTTCAGTAATTCGAATAATTATTCTATTGGCCTTCATGAAGCAATGGATCTTACTCTCATCTCTTCCTTATTAGATGGTTCTAGCTATTCTATGCAATATGTAACAGTTATTGGCACACATTTAACAAAATGCCAGATCGAGGAAGTCTGAAATCTCCAATGGGGAAAGATGTCATTATTAGGTCTAATAGCTACTAGTACCAAACCAAGCCTTTTCCCACTAGGTGGGGTTGACTATATGGATTTGACGACGCCAATTAAATCTGTTTAGGGCCATGTCCTCCGTTAGATCTATGTAGGCAATGTCATGTTTAATAGTTTCTTTCCAACTTCTCTTGGGTCTCCCTCTCCCTCTCCTATTCCGGGCAATCTCTATGCTTTCACACCTTTTAACAGGTGCCTCCGTTGGGCGCCTTCTAACATGGCCGAATCATCTCAGTTGATTTTCTCTCATTTTATCTTTAATCGGTGTTATTCCTACTTTGCCCCTAATCTCCTCATTCTTAATCCTATCTCTCATTGTGATCCCGCACATCCATCTTAGCATTCTCATCTCCGCAACTTCCATCTTCTTAACATGATTATGCTTTACTACCCAACACTCTGATCCATATAATAACGTTGGACGTACCGCCACCTTATAATACTTTCCTTTAACCTTGAGGGGGACTTTTCGATCACACAGGACCCTCGAAGCACTCCTCCATTTGGTCCACCCGGCCTGAATCCTATGACTTACATCAGTATCAATCTCTTCATCCTGTTGCACCATAGATCCAAGGTACTTAAAGTTTTCTTTTCTCCACAATCTTTTGTGTGTCCTAACTTACTTCTAAGTTACCAGGTCTAATAGCTACTAGCGATCTATATAAACAGTTCAGATCACCTAGAACCAGTTCTAACATTATCTCTTAAAACCCAAGCGAAAAATGGGTCAATCAGACAATATGTTATCTCCTTGTAAACATTTTTGGATTATGAATTAACTCATAGCTATGATTTTCTTTTTCCTTGCCCAGGTCAAAAGAGATTTCCTGTGTTTATACTGTAATGACAGGTGCCAGCCATTCCTCGGCTTAGAAGCAGTAAGGAAGCACATGATAGCAAAAAGTCATTGCAAATTGCATTATGGGGATGGAGGTGATGATGAGGAAGGAGAGTTGGAAGACTTTTATGATTACAGCAGCAGGTTTATATTCTTCTTGATTGGAATGTGATTTCCATATGGATCTTGTTTTAGCCTTCGATCATCCAACAGGATGACATCCTCTCTCCTTGTCCTGTGACAGCAAATCATAAATTTTTTGCGAACTAGACACATCACTCAATGAGAATTGCAGCAATTATCCAATGAGAAGTGCTAGTGATATTGATGCCTCCAATGTGATAATCCCACATGTTTATCTAGTATGCTGCATGGTAAAGTCTGAATGATTGTAGACTTTCATGCTTTAATCCGTTCCTTCCATAGCTCACTACATGGTGGGAGTTTTTTTTCATGTTACCCACTGGATGAAGAGTCTGGATCATAGTTGTGGGTTTCATATGAAATTTCCAAAAAATTTTGATTCATCCGCAAAAACGAAACAAAACTACTCAAAAAAGAATTTGCCCCAAATATCTGTGGATTTCATCCAAAATTGGGCATTCAGGCCAATTTCATTTGGACAAAATCATTTTAGAATGATGGTGCTGACTGAAATGCCATAACACCTAAACCATCTTAAAAAGAAAAGAAAGGGAAAAAAAAAAAAAGAAGAGAAAAAACAGCAGTGACCTCCCAGAAAATGTCTCCCTAGTCCCTAGTTCATCATTTCATTCATTGTATATTTTTTTTTATTGCAGATGTCTGTTTGTGTCTGATGGCTAAGATCCTCTGTTTATAGATGTCAGCCATGGTTCATTTTATGTGGCAGACCCATTTGATTAACACTTAAATCTTAATAAGGTGAAACCTCTTCTGATGGTATCGTGAAAAAAAAAAGGATGTGTGTCAAGGATCAATCATATAAAACAAACATAATAACACCGTATAAGATGATTGGAAAAGCTATTTGTTTCGATGATCTTTGTTTTATTGGTACGAGATGGCTGCAAAAGCAGTGGGATTCCTCTGAACTTGACTTCCATTGATTGTGTTGCATCCATTTTTGTCATTTCTTTCATCATATTCTGTTTTAGAATCTCATCTTTTTTCTAATTATTCTCATTAAATACAGTTCTAATATCAATTTTTTCTATAACATGGGGTTTTTCCTTTTTTTTTTTCTGATTCTACATTTTTTCTCCCGAGTTTCCCTTCTTGTTGCAGAAACTAGTTTCTTTGTTCTTAATTTCTTCCTTTGAACTAAAAACTAGTCTCATGATATGAATAGCTGCTCTCCTCAACTTTTGTTGTTCTTAATAGTCTTTTCATCACTGTATATATGAGCTAAATTGTTCTCTTGTAGTTATATGGATTCGGACGGGAAGCAGTTGGTGGCATTAGATGACACTAATCACACCGTTGAGCTTGGCAGCGGGTCTGAACTTGTAATAACCAGAAAAGTGGACCGCAGGACTTCTCATAGGATTCTTGGTTCTCGTGAATATTTGCGTTATTACCGCCAGAAGCCACGCCCATCTCGTGACAGAGATATTGCTCTTGTCATCTCGTTGGCCTCAAGGTATTTGCTACCTTCATCTAGGTTGCTTCTCCTTTACCTCTTAAAGAGATAACTGGTGTTTGTCAAATTTCAGCTGAAAATAAGTTCATTTAAAAAAAATCAGTTATTCTGAAAATGATGTGGTGATAATATTGAATATCATAATGCTCAGTCTTTTGGAACTGAGTTTGTCAAAGTTACTGTTTTTCAGGCTTTCATATAGCAATCCAATATAGCACTCCTATCCAGATTCCAGCTTTAGTTGGTTAATAGCTATTTTCTGTCATTCCGTAATGACTCGTCATAAAAATAACTGTCGTATTTCTTTTTCCTACTATTTCAGAAAAGCTATAACAAGAGAGCTAAACCTCAGCCTGTTTTATGTATTAAACCCATTATCACAAACACCACTTTTCAGTTGTTCTAAACATTTTCTCCAGTCTTTTGCTCATGCAATTTTTAATATATTTTCATCAATATAGAGATGCTGGATACCCTTTTTTTGTTGTTTCATGAAACCCATCAAATCCAGAGTAATTTTACACCACTTTCTTAGTAACTTTAATGTTTAGAGAAGAACCATTTCCCTGTCTGCAAATTATTATCGATAACCATACTGGACAGTGATACTGAACTTTGAGGTTGGCAGGTACCGGAGCATGGGTTTGGTAACAGTCCAATCCAAAGAACACATCGTGAGGATGAAAATTTTGAAGGAGATGAACCGATCTGGGGTCGAAGCAATGCGTTCGAAGATCGGAATGAGGAGTAACGTCATCAGAAACCTCCCCAAGAATGTCCCATATTGATCCTTTTGGCTACCATTTGGTGATACTGTGAGATGATAAATATTTTATTTTGGTTTTTATTGGATGAGACTGATGGGTGCGTAAATATCTTGTTAGTGTGCAAAATGGTGGATGGCATCCATCATCAAATCTGAGAATTTTGTTGTACTCGGGGTATTATGGATAATTTTTATCCAGTTTAGAGAACTTGTGCTTGATTTTATTTTTATGGTGTCTCTTGTTATAAACTGGGTTTATGCCAATGTTTGTTGTGGTTTCTAAGATAGGGCCTACTTGGTCTCTGTGGATGGATGTTCTGGACCCCACTCAAGTTGAGGGGACGACGGGAATGGTAGGACTCTTTATGGTTGTTTGACAGGGATGTTAAACTCCATGGTTGTTTTGATGATAAACGAGGCATATGCATTACTTCTCATGAGAACTGATTCATTCATTCATGATTCAACACATGTAACTCAAAATTTATCTTCAGAGAGGCACATATGCACATGGAAGAGTAGGCTTTGGTCCTTTCAGTGGTTGGGTGCAATACATATTTTAAGACTGTTACCTCTTGGTTTTTAAGGTGAGAAGCAACCAGGATACTTAAAGGGGAGTGAGCAGAGGCCTTATTTTGATTGCCTGTCCCCAGAGTTTGTCCAAGTAGCATGTCCCCAACATCATTTAACACAAGAACCTATTTTCGCTAAGCCCTTCAACTTAACAGAGATTTATGAGTTTGCACCGGCTTTCAGCTTGAGGCAATCAAAATAAGGCCTCTGCTCACTCCCCTTTAAATATCCTGGTTGTTTCTCACCTTAAAAACCAAGAGGTAACAGTCTTAAAATATGTATTGCACCCAACCACTGAAAGGACCAAAGCCTACTCTTCCATGTGCATAGGGACATGCTACTTGGACAAACTCTGGGGACCGGACCACCCCATGAGGACCGTCCCCAGAGTTTGTCCAAGTGGACTTAATCATTGAGTGGATCGACCAATTTCTAGATTGGTTGATGGGGATGTCCAAGTTCCAATCCTCTGTATTGTCTCTCTTTTTGTTTGGTTTAAAAAGATTTCCTCCGTTTAGCCAAAAAATAATAATAATCAAATGGCCTTTGGCAGTTTTGCTGGTATTGTTCGAGTTCATTGATGATTGATTTATGCCAAGGAACAAAAAAAAAAAATCCCAAATTCCAAAAGTATGGATGTTTGGACAACAAAGAGAGGTAACACTAGGCTCCATCTTGTGAAAGGAGAGGAAGCTTGCGCGATAGTCTTCTCCCCCTCTTGGAGGGGTGAAGTTTAACGTTGACGGTGTTGCTAGAGGCAAGCCAGGGCTGGCGGGATTGGTGTTGTTCTCTGTAGTAGTAAGGGTGACGCGTTATTTATGCTTTTCAAGAATGTGGGTTTTCGTGATTTCAATGAAGCTCTTTGTTGTTATGCGAGGAACTTTTACGTGGGGATCTTATTGTAGAGAGTGATTCTGCTAACGCGGTCACTTGGGATCTTATTATGGTACTATAGAGTAAAAGGGTGGGGCCCTCACATTTAGGCTATCGGCATTGATATGGATGTGAGGCCCCACCCTTACCGTGAGAATTAGATAGGAGCATTTCCCATATTTTTAAATATCAAATTCTTGCGTATCTTATAACTTGGACCCAAATTGGTGGTAGAGTAAGAAAGAGTCCCATGTAGATTTGACATAGAAAATCCCAAGCTGAAGGGGTGATGCTCCATATTTGGGCCATCTTTCGGAAAAATCAAGCCCCTCAACAAACGCCCCCTAATATATGGGATGTACCCAAATTTTACTAAGATGTGAATTGGTTCCACCATAAGATTCACTATTTAATTAAGAATATGATTAACACAATTTTACACCCATCAGTTTTTTTTTTTATCAAACTGTTAATTTATAATGAGACCAACTTTTATTATACTAAAACTATATATTGGTAAGGCTTTATTTTGAATGGGTTGGATTTTCTATAAATTGTCCTAAAAGTGGAGTTGTCCTAACTGGAGTTGTCCTAGAACTCAAGATTTCTATATTTTTGTTGTAGCGTTTCTTTCTTAGCTTAGCTTCTGATACTTTTCTGTTTTTTTGGGTTGTGTTTACTAAATGTGATTTGTGGTTGGTTTCAAACAAGATGTTAAGTAGGGTTCTTGATTGGGTTTTGGGGTTTTGGGTTTTATTGATTTGATGAGCTGTAACAATGGATGGAATCTGTCCTTGTTGGAAGACCTCAGAAAAATTCAATCTTTGGTGCTGAATTCACTACCCCAGTGCCCTGTTTGGATGCTTGGAAATTGGGTTCCTTGCAATTGTATGATCTTGCCTTGCGGATTCTACTTACCAGAAAAAAATTTGAAGTTCTTGACTTTGAAAATTCTCCTCTCTCTCTTTCTTATCTCTCATGGTTTTGAGTTTATTTAATTCACTACTTGCATTCTACTAATAAAGTCATCCTTATAGTTAGTTAAAACAACTGAATCTAGTAATGGTGGATTTTTTTTTTCTTCTTTAGGAGTAGTTTCAGATTTTTCTCCTTGCATTCTACTAACAAAGTCATCCTTATAACTTGGACCCGATTTGGTAGGGTTAAAAAGAGTCCATTTAGATTTGAAAAAGAAAATCCCAAGCCGAAGTAGTGAAACTCCATATTGGGCCCATCTTTCTAAGAAACCAAGCCACTCATTAAACGCCCCATAATATATGGGATGTACCCAAATTTTGCTTAAATGTGAATGGGTCCCACCATAAAATTCACTATTTAATTAAGAATATGATTAACGCAATTTTACACCCATCAATTATCTTTTTTTTTTAATCCAACTGTTAATCTTATAGTGAGACCAACTTTTATTAGAATAAAGCATGATATTACGGCGGTCAATCCGGCCCTTAGACGAGGGGCCCGGCCTAGCTAGGCGGCCCGCAAACGTCCTCAAATCAAAGCGAGGGCTATTCTTTTTGTTCTAAAGCCCGATGGGTAGGGTAGGGCCCAAATTTGAAAAGCCTGCAACCTTGAGGGTCGAGCTAGGGCTAGACTTAACTGGCTCGAGGGAAGCTGGCCCAGCTATTTGTGTATTAATATATAAAATAAATAATATGTATAATATATAATAAATATTGTGATTTTAACAAAAAAAATTATAAAGAATTCTTCTAATTAGTAATGAATGATGGAGACTTGATATTTTGTCAAACAATAATAACCAAATCTTAGGTAAGTTTTTTTTTTTTTTTGTTATAGATATCCACATAGATCACAATATTGCCACCTATGTTTTTATAGATATTCCCATAGATCATAATATTGCCACCTTTGTTTGATTATACGCTCTTTTTTTTTTAACAGTATGTCGGATTTTACGTTTGCCTAAGAAGAACATATTCTTCAGTGAAAAGGAAATTAAACTTGTTACTCGTTAGACTGGTCTTTACCAATGTAAACTACTGAAGGTTGAGAGTTTACTCAGATGGATGACCATCAACATCATCAGTGAATGGGATTGAGTTTCATCTACTATCCATTGATTGATGCCAATTCTTTTCCATCCCCTTACTTTCACTACGGTTGTTGCAATCAAGTGGACTCCGCATATGGAGTTAAAACTTGTTACTCATGCCTCAAATCATTTTGTCATTCGTCTTTAGCAATCAAAGTTTAATTGCTTTGTTATAAAAATCAAATGATAATGTTTCAAAGAATTACAAATTAGGATTAATGCTAATTCAAGAGTGGTCTAATGTTTATTTGAACTACATATACTAAATAGTTTATTTGAACTACATATATACCAAATAATTTGTTTGGAAAATGTCTAATTCCAATATGAAATAAATCTAATTGAATCAAATGGGACTTATCAAACATGTTCTGATTGTTTATATTATTGCTTTATAAAAAATAAAATGCAGTCTATGAACTACTAAAACAGAATACAACTAGCATAACTTCAACTGCGGCAATTTTACTAAAAGTCAAACGACAAACAAATTCGAGAACATTACTTAAACCACGTAACTAGTGTTAGTGTGGCCACGGTATTTAATAGTGTCTTTCGTGTTCTAATTTCATGTCACAATACCCCGTCAGCCCTCCTTTGGGCGGCTGGATGGTGGACCAAAAAATGTGGCCGAGTACACATGAGTCTACAACCCTAATGTCGCCCTGCCATGTCCAGCCCGATGAACGGGACAGATCTGGGATCAGATCGTTCGGTGGGTCCCACCATCGCGTATATCCGAAACTGAATTTTGTGTGCAGTATCTAGAATTTTCTAAATTCTGCACTTCATCTCCAAGTGATTTAATCATCTTAGGAACACAACATGTAATCTGTTGTTGTGGAGATTCAATTTAGGATTCATTCTAACTTAGGATTCAATTTTAGTAAGTCCAAGTTATATAAGTACTCTTGTTAGCTACTATGAGAGAATTAAAGAAACCCATCCCACGCACAACTCTAACTCTCCTCTCTCACGCAGATCCCTCTTTCCATCGACCACCATCTTCTCCCTCATTGCATATCACAGCCATCATCTTCTTCTTCACTTTCAGCCCACCTCCATCCCTCCCAAACGACCATCTCATCTCGCCCATCTCCATCTCCATCTCCGTTCATCTTCCTCTGCCACTAGCGCCTGCTGCAACAGCCCCTCTCCATCTTCCCTCTCCATCCTGCACAGCAGCACCTCCAGACGCAGCCCTCGCAGCACCGTCGTTCTCCCCCTGCACACAGAACCAGAGCCTCCATCTTCCTCTTCGCGCCGCCGGACGCCTCCCCTGCACCAGGTACACCCCTCCCTCTTCCTGCACTCCGCACACACCACTCCCTTTCTCCCTCTGTTCTCTCTCTATCTCTCTCTCTCTCTTCTCTTCTTCCTCCCCTGTTCCTCTCCTCCCCTCTGCCCTGCGCAGCCGCCTCTTTCTGCTCCTCTTCTGTCTTTCTTTCCTTTTCCCTTCTCTTCTTCCTTCCTTTCCTTCATCTTTCTCTACCTGCACCCGCCTCCTTCTTCTTCCTTCCTCTGTCCCGCGCTGCATTCCATCTCCCCTCCCTTTCTCCATCTCCCTGCTCTCCCTCTCTGCGCTGCCTCTCCATCACCCTGCTGTCCCTCTCCACTGCCGCTCTCTCCCTCCTCCGCTCCATCTCCGTGCTACTCCCTCTCCCCCCTCTTTCTCCTCCTTCTCATCTCTTTCCTCCTCCATCTCCCCTGCTCCCTTTCCTCTCCGCCCAGCAACTCGCTCCCTGCACGTTCTCTCTCTCTCTCTCTCTCTCTCTCTCTCTCTCTCTCTCTCTCTCTCTCTTCACTCTCCCTCACGCCCCCTCCTCTCTTCCTCTGCTCTCCCCTTCACTCTCTCTCTCTCACAGCCACTCTCTCTCAGCCCCCACTCTCTCTCTCTCTCTCAGCCCACACACACTCTCTCTCTCTCTCTGCCACTCCTCTCTCTCAGCCCACACACACACTCTCTCTCTCCCTGCTACTCTCTCCCAACCCACCCACGCTCTCTCTCTGCCCTCTCTCTCTCTCTCTCTCTGCCTCTCTTTCTCTCTCAACCCGCACTCACTCTCCTTCTCTGCCACTCTCTCTCTTCCCTCTCCTCGCTCCGCCCCACTCTCTCTATTTTTCCCTGCGCGCCCAGCCACCTCTCTCTCTCTCTCTCGCTACGCACCCATCTCATCTAACCGAGCCCAGCCCACCGGCACTCCTTCACTGCACACCATTGCACCCACCTACCCATCTAAGCCTGATCTACTTATCCAAGCCCAATCCAGCCCATGCAGTCACTGGAACCTATTCAATCCAACACCCCTGCTGCCCAACCTCTTTTAATCCAGGCCCAATTATAACCGCAGTCAAACCAAGCCCACACTTACACTCATCGCCCACCTATCCAAACCCAATCCAGCCCATGCTTGCCCATTTTATTTTCTTTCAATGAACTTAGCACTACATTTATTGTTTCTTTTTATGATATTTTATGCATCCCAATATGCCATGCATTTAAATTAGCATTTCAGGCCATTACTTCTTTGAATTGTCTTTAATTGTGCATCACAACGTGCCCATGCATCTAATATGCCCATGCATTTAGCTTAAATTTCCCTTTTTTTATTTTATTTTATTTGTTCTAAATTATCTCTAATTTATGTGTCAATTACATACATGCATCAAAACATGCCCATGCATTAATGAGCATATCCGCCATATAATTTAGTCGCATTTATTTATTTCTGTTACATGAAATTTGACATTTCATAAACAAAAAAAAAAGAGTTAGTTTAATTCCCAGAAAAATAAAATTTTAAGTAATAGATAAATTAAATCAATTAGGTTTAATAACTAAATTCTTCTCCTCCTCCCCTCTCCTTAGAATTAGGGAATTTATTTAGAAAAGTCTAATTTACTTGGATATATTGAAAATAAAATTTAGTAATTTATCCCCTTCTCTCCTCCTTTTTCATTAGGATTCGACAGATTAGTTTAGGAGACTTTGGACTTTATAAATAAAACCAAAAAAAAAAACTAAAAGACCAAAAATAAAGTAAAAGATATTAAAAACCCATAAATATTAATAAACTAGAGTTAGAAATTAAATAGTGGTTTAGGCTGACTAGTTCAGACCTTAGACCCAGATCTGGGTCTCTCCCTAACCGGATTAGACTTCTTGTAGTTTCTTTCATTTTAATAAGTTAGGTCTCACTCTCTCTCCGGAGCCCACTAAGGGATCGAAAAAGCGGATGAGGGCGGTCAGGATCCTAGGTTAAGGTAGAGATCCATTTAGGGAAATGGATTAGTTAGATTATATCCAAGTAAGAAATCCACTAGTTAGGCCCTTCTAGCTCCAATTATTAAAACAAAAAAAAAAAAAAAAACTATAAAATCAACAAAATTAATCCCAAAAAGATTTTCTTCTCTTTTCCTCCACCTCCGGTGCCAAATATTCATTTGAACTCAAAATTAAAGGGAATAGAGGCTAATTCCAAGAATCCAAATTAATGAGAATAACGAGACGAGACGAGACGAGTGATTTCACACACCCCAATATCATTTTATTTTCTTTTGGCCCATCATTTGCCACCCCCAATATTAGTTTATTTACTTTCGGCCCATCATCGGCCACCCTCAATCAACCCCGGCCCATCATCGGCCATTTTTACTTATTTACGGCCCATCATCGGCCATGCACTTCTATCACTTGCGTATCGCACGCAAACCCACTGAAATCACAACTCAAAGTCTCGTTTTCATCGTTCTTTCGATTTGAAGAATCAGCCTTCAAACCCTAGGTCATCAAAGGACATTAAAAGGGGTACCGGGGAACGGGACTGATCCTCTTCTAAATATTTGGCACCTTCCCCCGGTTTTCTTAGTTTGTCTCCATTTTATTTCATTTACCCCCCCTAGAATACTTGGATTTAATTTTAATTAGTCTGCATGACCTTAAATGTTGATTTCCCCTACCTAGTTCACTGTGACCCTATTTTTGAGACTTGTAATTCGACCCAAATTTGACCCAAATTGAAAGACCCAAATTAAATGACAAGACAACTGCTGTGTGTCGTCGGCGACACATTAGACGAGAGAAGAACCCATCCCATTTTCTCCCGCCTGCGCCTTGCTGTGCTGCAGCGGTGCAGTGCCCAACTCCGCGATGCACGGCCGTCGCCGCCGGACTAGGTTTTTTTTTTTTAATCAGTGAACCCATTTCACAACCTTTCGTTTTTTTTATCCAAATCTAACCCTATCAATGAAAATTGATAGCTCTGATACCAACTGATAGCATAAATGGCCTTTCTACTGAAATTTTAACGGATTAGATTTACAATCTAATGGTATGATTTACACTAGGAAAGAAACTCAATTTAAAGGCATACCTGGATCCATCGCGAAAAGGAATACGGAATACCTCAGAACTTTAACTCTCTCAATCTTCTCTAAATGCCTACTAATCGATGGGAATGCCAAGCAATTGTATGTAGAGATGAGAGAGTTTCCAAACCCTTTTATAGGCTACGTTTACACTTTCCTCCCCATCAACGGAAAGCAGCCTCACTACTGCACGAACAGGGATTTTGTGGTCATGTGGACCACCACCAATGATCTCCAACAATTCATTCATTCATGATTCAACACATGGAATTCCTGAAAATTGATCTTTTCATTATGTTTTCTTGCACACACACACAGTGGCACATATGCACATGGAAGCAAACTTGTAGGGGATTGACCAGTCTACAAGTTGAAGGGCCTCAACTGAGTTTCATTGTTGATTGATTTATGCCAAGGAACAAAATCAAAATATCCCAAATTCCATTAGTATGGATGTTTGGACAACAAGGAGAGGTAACACTAGGCACCATCTTGTGACACTCTAGGGTGGGGACCTGGTCCATGATCGAAGACAACCTTATTCTGATGCTACTATTATTGTAGTAACCATTACCATATATATCTGCATAATCAGGATACAAGATGATAGATAATCAGGGGTGTAAGGCTGAATAGATTTGGTAGTTAATTTGGGCTGTTCTAGTTTTATTCTGATCCGATGGCCTTGTTTAATTTTAGTTCGTCCAAGTGGATGGAATCTATCCTTGTTGGAATACCTCAGAAAAAAATTCAATCTTTGGTGCTGAATTCACTACCCCAATGCCCTGTTTAGATGCTTGGAAATTGGGTTCCTTGCAATTGTATGATCTTGCCTTGCGGAATCTACTTACCAGAGAAAAATTGAAGTTATTGACTTTGAAAATTCTCCTCTCTCTCTCTCTCTCTTTCTTATCTCTCATGGTTGTAAGTTTATTTACTTCACTACTTGCATTCTACTAATAAAGTCATCCTTATAGTTAGTTAAAACAACTGAATCTAGTAATGGTGGATTTTTTTTTTCTTCATTAGGAGTAGTTTCAGATTTTTTTTAGCTATTAGATGAATGACCCTTGTATTGTCAGAAATCAAGAAACTTAACCTATCGCCACTTAGCTAATTTTAAGAAGGGGACAGCAAACACTGTCATCAAATTTTATGAACACCCCTCTTTATGGAATTAAAACCTTATTGTTTCATTGCCTTTGTACGTGTTCTGTGATGCAGTAGCATCATACAACGTGAGACACAATCGTGGGCCACATGTGGGACCCGTTGAAGATTAAGAGATTTTCTTATGTTTTTTTTTCTTTTTAATATTTATTAGTTCTAATTTTAGTAAAGAGCCCGATTAGTTTCTAATTGGGATATGATTCTTATTTTATTTTATTTCCTAATTTGATTAGGATTGTTTCTCAGTATCTTTTATTATGTATATGGCATTGTAGAGATCCATGATCTCAGATTTGGAGTAAATAAAATTTTCCATTTTGTGGGTTTATTGTTGGAGAGTTCTCTTCTACGTGTGATTGTTCATGTGGGAATCCTGATTGTCTTGCAATCCTAACCCTAGGATTGCATTAATTGGTATGCAATTTAAACCTTTTTGTTTCATTGCCTTAATACGTGTTCTGTCATTTAAATACCGTGTTTTCAGTAATTTCATAATGTTTAATAATCATCATCATCTTAATGTTATCCCATGAATGTGGATCAGCATCATGTTTATTCTTCATATATACTCTTTGATGTATTTTACATGAATATATGTGTCTACTCATCTCTTCTTTCTTCTGTAGGTTGCTGGAGTTTCAAGAGTTACAGAAGCATTATTTGAAGCTAGGCAATTTGTGTTTGCCAAAGAGAGAAACAAGATGAGCGAGACTCGCATGCTATATAAATGTGTTCTTTGTGGCAAGAAGTATAGATGCTACAAGGCCCATGCTCAACATCTCAAGTCACGAACTCATATGAAGCGTGCTCTAGCACCAGATGCTCAGAATGTGGCAGTTACTATCGTTAAGCCACTTGCAAGCCTTGCGGTTAATGGCAAGACTTCTACAAGTAAGGTCACTAGAGAAGTGGATGATGAATGGGTACTGGAGGACAACTCAGATGATGATGACTTGGTTGGTGATGCTATGGAATCAATGAAGGATCTGAATGTGACTGAACCAGCCTCTGATTCCGGTTTGGGTACAAATGACGATTTTGATGAGAAAGAGTTGGATACATCGTGCTGCTTTATATGTGACAAGAAACATCAAACCATAGAGAACTGCATGGTTCACATGCATAAGAGGCATGGATTTTTCATCCCTGATATTGAGTATCTGAATGATCCCAAGGGCCTCCTTACATACCTTGCTCTTAAGGTACTGGGGTGTTTTGCGTTTGAATTTAGTAGGCACTAAAAAAAGGCTCAATGAAGCCAAATATTTTGTTTTTCTGAACATCAATGGCGTGGGCAAGTCCCATTTTCAGTAATTCAAATAATTCTAATGGCCTTCATGAAGCAATGGATCTTACTCCCATCTCTCCCCTGTTAGATGGTTCTGGCTATTCTATGCATTACCTGCAAATGGATGATAACAGGTATTGGTACTGATTTAACAAAATGCCAGATTGCGGAAGTCAAATATCTCCAATGGGGAAAGATGTCATGATTGGGTCTTATAGCTACTTGTGTTCTATATGAACAGTTGGGATCATCTAGAAGTAGTTCTAACATTATCTCATGGAGCCAAGCGAAAAATGGGTCAATCAAACAATATGTTTTCTCCTTGTAAACATGTCTGGATTATGAATTAACTCATAGCTATGCTTTTCTTTTTCCTTGCCCAGGTCAAAAGAGATTTCCTGTGTTTGTACTGCGATGATAGGTGCCAGCCTTTCCTCAGCTTAGAAGCAGTGAGGAAGCACATAATAGCAAAAGGTCATTGCAAATTGCGCTATGGGGATTTGTACTATGGGGATCGAGTTGATGATGAGGAAGGAGAGTTGGAAGACTTTTATGATTACAGCAGCAGGTTTATATTCTTCTTGATTGGAATGTGGTTTGATCTTATTTTAGCTTTCGCTCATCCAACAGGATGGCGTCCTCTTGTGATGGCTAAGATCCTTTGTTGTAGCAGTAGCTAGTTTCTTTCCTTAATTTCTTCCTTTGAACTAAAAACTACTCTCATGATATGAATAGATCTTGTCCTCATTTTTTGTTGTTCTTAATAGTCTTTTCATCACTGGATATATGAGATAAGTTGTTCTCTTGTAGTTATATGGATTCGGATGGGAAGCAGTTGGTGGCATTGGATGACACTAATCGCACCATTGAGCTTGGGATCGGGTCTGAACTGGTAATAACCACAAAAACCGACCGCGGGATTTCAATTAAGACTCTTGGTTCTCGTGAATTTTTGCGTTATTACCGCCAGAAGCCACGCCCATCTCGTGACAGAAATATTGCTCTTATCATCTCCTTGGTCTCAAGGTATTTGCTACCTTCATCTAGTTTGATTCTCCGCTGAAAATAAGTTCATTTAAAAGATCGTTTATTCTAAAAATGATGCTGAGACAATGTTCAATATCATAATGTTCAGTCTTTTGGTACTGAATTTGTTAAACTTCCTGTTTTTCAGGCTTTCATATAGCAATCTAATAAAGTAAGAGATAATTAGCGAAAGGTCCCTAGAATTGAATCTATCCAGCCTCTAGTCCAAGCAAATTCTTTTTAAGGGCTCTGGTCCAAGCAATTAGACTGTTTGCAGCCAGAAGTCCCTGGATATAATTTACATGACTAATTTGCCCTCTTTCAACTGTTTAGGCATCTAATTTTGAATTTTAAATTTTCAAATCTTTCAACTGTTTAGGCATCTAATTTTGAATTTTAAAATTTCAAATCTTCCATTCTCCCCCTAATTACAAGGGGTCTCCGACCTTCCTCTCGTTTGGAAACCCCTGTGGACTTTTTCTTCCACGTGGTACCGAACACCTCGCCGCTGCGATTTCACCGACGAAACCGATTCCAGCCGACAAGCATACTACCAACGACAACAAGAATTGAAACAGAAACGTTCCCAAGAAGTAACCCCAATAATTTATCTCTACTTTTCCATCACTTCCTCCCAATCAGTTCATGACTTATACTGTTCTGATTTCCCCTCCTCTCCACACATACACGGAGACCATACACGGCATGGCCGGGTGCACTGACGACCTCACCAGAGCCCAATCGTGCCGAGATGGTCAAGCCGCGACCCATCTAAAGTGGATCGCCATCTTGGTCATCCTCCTCACGAGCGTCGTCGGAATCTCCTCCCCAGTCGCCCTCGCCCGCCTCTTCCAAGGCAAGCCCACCTACAACAACGCCCTCCTCCTCATCAAATGCTTCGCCGCCGGCGTCATCCTCTCCACCTCCCTCGTCCAGGTCCTCCCTGACGCCTTCGACGCCCTCGCCGACTGCAAGATCGCCTCCAAACACCCATGGAAAGACTTCCCCTTTTCTGGTTTCATCGCCATGGTGGGCGCCATCATCGCCCTCCTGGTCGACGTTGCAGCGAGCTCTCACGTAGAGGACAGGCCCCAGTACGCTCCAGTCGGGTCGGATGATGGTGGCGCTGGTGGTGTCGTGGCGGTGAAGAAGGTGGAAGCAGCGGTGGAGATGGTGGTGGTGACTAGGTGCCATAACACGCATGAGGAGGAATTGACGAAGTTGAAGCAGAGACTGGTTTCTCAGGTTTTGGAGATTGGGATTGTTTTTCATTCGGTGATTATTGGGGTTACTTTGGGGATGTCCCAGAATCGATGCACGATCAAACAGAATCCAACTTCAACCTCTGTACCAGAGAGCGAGTCGTGCGTCTCTTCACGTCGCCGGCAGGAACGTTTGCAGGTTTTGTTCTGGAACAGGAGAACGAGAGGAAGAAGATGACCCAGAGGGTCGGTTCCAGTCCGGGTGAGGTCGGGTGAAGTTTGACCTGGTTTCAAAGCCCAAAAGCAAATCTATCTGAGTTTTTTAGAAATTTATCTGTGTTTTTGGCAAATATATATGAGTTCCCGACAAATTTAACTGTTGGTACTGAATTTGTTAAACTTCCTGTTTTTCAGGCTTTCATATAGCAATCTAATAAAGTAAGAGATAATTAGCGAAAGGTCCCTAGAATTGAATCTATCCAGCCTCTAGTCCAAGTAACTGTTGTTTTTATTTTTCTTGCAATTTCAAAAAAGCTATAACAAGAGAGCTGAACCTCAGCCTGTTTTCTGTATGAAACCCATTATCACAAATGCTACCTTTAAGCTGTTCTAAACATTTTCTCCAATCATTTGCTCATGCAATTTTTAATTAAATTTCTGTATTTTCATCAATATAGAGATGTTGGATACCAATTTTTTGTTGTTTCATGAAACCCATCAAATCCAGAGTTATTCTGCATCACTTCCTTAGTAATTTTAATGTTTAGGGAAGAACCATTTCCTGTCTGCAAATTATTTTCTATAACCATACTGGACAGTGATACTGAAGTTTGAGGTTGGCAGGTACCGGAGGATGGGTTTGATAACAATTCAATCCAAAGAACACAATGTGAGGTTGAAAGTTCTGAAGGAGATGAACCGACGTGGAGTTGAAGCAATGCGTTCGAAGATTGGAATGAAGAGTAACGTCATCAGAAACCTCCCCAAGAATGTCCCACATTGATCCTCATTGAGATGAGAAATATGCTATTTTGATTTTTATTGGATGAGACTGATGGGTGCTTCAATATCATGTGAGAGTGCAAAATGGTGGATAGCATGCATCATCAAATTTTGATATACTGATTTTTATTCACTCTAGATAACTTGTGCTTGATTTTATTTTTATGGGGTCTCTTGCTATAAACTGGGGTTATGCTGATGTTTGCTGTGGTTTCTAAGTGCCTGATTGGTCTTCGTGAATGGATGTTTTGGACTCCTCAAGTTAAGGGGACGACGGGGGTGGTAAGAGTCTATGGTTGTTTGATAGGGGTTGGTAAAATTCGATGATTGTTTTGATGATGAACGAGGCATATGCATGACTTCTTATCAGAACTGATTCATTCATTCATGATTCAACACAGAGAATTCCTGAAAATTGATCTTTTGATTTTGTTTTCTTGGACACACACACACACAGAGTGGCACATATGCACATGGAAGCAAACTTGTAGGGGATTGACCAGTCTACAAGTTGAAGGGCCTCAGCTGAGTTTCATTGTTGATTGATTTATGCCAAGGAACAGAAACAAAATATCCCAAATTCCATTAGTATGGATGTTTGGACAACAAAGAGAGGTAACACTAGGCTCCATCTTGTGACACTCTAGGGTGGGGACCTGGTCCATGATCGAAGACAACCTTATTCTGATGCTAGTATTATTGTAGTAACCATTACCATATATATCTTCATAATCAGGATACAATATGATAGATAATCAGGGGTGTAAGGCTGAATAGATTTGGGAGTTAATTTGGGCAGTCCTAGTTTTATTCTGATCCGATGGCCTTGTTTAATTTTAGTGCATCCAAGTGTACTGAATAGTAATACCCATATCAGCTTAGAATGTAGACCAGTGCCAATTCAAGGGTATAATGTGACTCCAACCAAAAAGAAGAAGAGGGTATTCTGTTATTCTGTGATTATGTGCCTGTTTGATTGAATACTATTTCATGTTTGGTAACTTCACTATTAAAGTAAAGTGAGGTGAAGCCTTCCTTTAAGGGATATGAAAAGATGAGCGGGTCATATCCAATGTACAAAAAACCAAAAAAAAAATTTTAAAGGAATTTTCTCAAATCACTAAATGAAATTTTTTTTTTCTACTTTTAACACAAAAAAGTCAAAAAGATTTGCTCCACTTAGAAAAGTCTCGAGTCAAAGGAGTTGAACTCTATAGTTAGGTCCACCTATTGAAAATCAAGTTGATCATCCCAACTAGTAGATTAGATTGTCTCCAACTGGAGTTGGCCTCACCATATACCATAAGATTGACCATTTGATTAAAAAACATAATAACAAGTACTTTTTTTTTTTTTGTAAAAACGAACAATGTAAAAGATTGTTTTGATCACATTTTTTTTCATCCAATAGTCAATCTTATGGCGAGACTATCTATGTAAACGAGTTGGTTCCTGCCCGAAACTATATGAGACCTACAACCAAAGCCATTTCTAAATGATGATTCCGATTCCAAATTTGGTTCTGACTAGGAACTAGCTTTGTTGGTTCGAGACCTAGTTCTTGTAAGATGTCGTAGACCTACTTCTAGAACGGGTTCTAACTAAATCTTGTCTAAAATTGGTTTTAAATTTTTTTTCTTGTTTTTCAAATAAGGATATAATTAACTTATATAAGTAGTTTATCAAGTCTGCCACCTTCAAGATTAAACATAAAAATGACCAACTAAATTTGATTCTCGATTACAATCTATAACACAAAAGATTCATATGTCAGTTACATTGGTCCATGGGTTACGGGTCAAAACCCGTATTGTATTGATTTATAATTAAACTCGTTTATTAATCAGAACCTAAATTGGATTTCAAATCTAAACCAACATATAAATCAAAACGTAAAATAAATTTCAAACCAAAGGTTTTACGGATTGAAATCTTTGGATAATCAGGAAATCGGATATTCATTCACATTCGTATGTTGTACGAACTTCGATTGGAGTAAAATTTGAAAATACCCTTATTCCCATCCCAGCAACCTAGATCTTGGGCCTGAGTCTCACTCCTCCAAATTCAACCCTAGGGTCTGTCTGTTGAGCCTCAGAGGGTCCAAGCCCAACTCCAGACAGACACCTTCTTAACATGCCACGCATTCAGGTGACGTGGCAAGCAAAGACTTAATCTTTTTCATCTTGGAAAGTTGCGCCATGCTTTTCGGAATGAGTTGACAATTCCGAAACAGCTACTACTTCTCTCTTCTCTTTCCAAAATCGTTTCTTTTTTCTTTAGGGTTCCGAACGATTCCTTTCTCTTTCTCTTTCTCTTCATACCTTCTTTCAACTTGATCTTTCGATCCTACTCGCGATTTCTCCACAAAAGGCCGCATGAAAACGGTAATTCCATAACTAGTTTGATTAGTTTTGATCGAAACTTTCTTTCCCTTTGAATCTTATATTTCAAATTCTGGGGTTTCTTTTTATGTCAATTCTTATACATGTCATCCCTTTTAGTTTTTGTTTGGTTAGAAGAATCATAGTTGTTTGGATGGATGGATTGATTGATTGATTGATCGATCGAACAGTGTTGATATATGTATGTATGTGTGTGATTTGCGAATTGGTGGTTTGGGTTTTACTTAAAAATGGGGTAGTTTTTCTGGGGTGCATTTGTTTTGTAGGGATTTTTTGTGTATGTGTTAGTTGGAAGATTGGTCTGTGAAGTGTTAGTGTTTTCAGAGCATTTTAAGTAAGTATTGTGATTGGATTTAGATATTGTTTGGTTGTGCCCAAGTTTGTATTTGATTGGTTATCCATAGTGATTTTGATGAATACCTGCATGTTATGAGGGTATGATCTTGGTATGGGCAGTGTTTCTGGATTCAAATGAGAGTACAATAAGACCTGAAGTAGATTTAAATTGAAGGTTGAGAGAAGTGCAATTCATTTGGCCCAAAAGGTGCCTTTGGTGGGGGAGAAAGTGAGGGAAAAAGGAAAATAGGGCAATATTTTCTAAGTAAAATCTTGGTGTCGTCCCTTGGTTTATTTGGAAGAAAAACTAGAGATTGGGCTTTCTGAATAAGTTTGACTTGGTTGTTTGTTCATTACAAGGGCTATAAATAAATAAGTTTGTCTTGGTTGTTTGTTCATTACAAGGGCTATAAATAATGTCATTTCTTGGCTCAGATGCTAAGAAATAAGGCGAGCTGTACATTTGATTTACGATGCTGCTGGGTGGAATGTTTCAGAGAGGGAGGGAGGGTATGTAAAGTTGTGAACCATTGCCAATGAAGCTCTCTCTCTCTCTCTCCCCCCTTCCTTCACAGCTTATATACATTGCCTCAACATCTGCTTCATTGGCACTGGTTTACAAGAATAAGAGAATGTGGAGTATATTGAAAAAAATTGACACAAGGAGAGTATCAGTAGTTTCTGTTTCAGTCACATTGGCAAGGAATCAAATATCTCCTAGATAGCTTGACAAACAAAGGAGTTGAAGGAATATAACTGGCTTATGATGTAAGTGTGAAGTACAAAATCTCCATATCTCATTTAATTATGATCTTCCTTTAGAGATTAAGGAGAGGGGTCCTTTATTCATTTTTTTAACGTGAGTTCCTTTTTTTTTTTTTTTGGGGTGGCGGGCGGGCGGGGGCGGGGGGGGTCTTTGTTTGGGTGGGGGGTGGGTTGGTGGGGTGATGGCTTTGGTGCAGCCCAGCCATGATCTACCAAAGATCACCTCTAGCAGTATGATCGAGCCCTCAGACTCAAGCCCTAAGGCTTCTCAATGGAACACCCAAGAAAATAACTCACGAGAACACTGAATATCTTATTATCAATAGCATAATTTCCAACCAAGAGTTCCTCTTTATATATAATGGAGGAATGGCCTAATAAGGAAATATAATTACTACATGATTGCTAAAATCACTCCACAGAATTACTAAAATCCCTCTGATTAAATCAAATCACTAAAATCTCTATGACTAAATCATATCACTAAGATTACGAATTTAATTAAGGAAAGCAAATCAATGCAAGGTTCCTTGGTGCGGCCCATCAGTTGGCCCTATTCCTTTTGGACTGTACTGCATTAGGCTTTGGTTGTCTGATTGTGCTCTGTTTTGGTTTCGTTGTGCAGTAAATATTCATTCACCACTTCAAAGGTTAACTTTTCCTTGGATCCAGTAACTATATTTGGCTCCTTTTTTTTTTTAAACTAAATCCCAGTTACAAATTCAAAGCAAAAAATTGCTTATCTTAATTTATTTGTTTGCTTTTAATGTGAGTTCTTTTGTATTTTTTTTGCTGCTCACCTGGTGATTTGCTCTTGGGGCTATTTTTGGGAGCTCTTTTGGGTTTTTATGCCAGTAGCCTGATTGAGCTGTGTTTTGATTTCGTCATGCAATAAATATTCACTTACCGTTTAATTAATTTAATTTTCTTTGGGTTCACTTTTCCCCTTTTCCTTAATAAAATCCCAATAGAAAAGTATTGGGTTCATTTAAAGACAAACCGCTTTTCCGCTTTTCTTTGGGTTCACTTATCCGCTTTTGTCTTGTACTGTTTTTTTCTCTCTTTTAATGAAAGAAACCATTCAAAAAAAGATCCCAATAGAAAAGAAAAGATTTCACTTGCTGTTTAGGTCCAGCTCAAAGGTTTTCATGTGTCTGAGTTTTGGAGTTTCCTCTAACTGTTGTTGGTATTATCTGGAGAAAGTTTGATAGTGGTTTGTTTTCATACCATGTGCTACAACATCATGTACTAGGAGCTAGGAGAAGGGGAAGACCACTAAGGACTTTGAATGAAGTATCGAGAGGTGAACATGTTAGATTGTGGAGATTGAGAAATTACCGCTAAAAATATAGATTGAGTAGTGGATTGTTTATATGCCATTTGGTACATCATGTACTATGGAGCTAGGCGAAGGAAAAGACCTATAAGGACTAATATGTAAGATGGTAGAGAGAGAGAGTATCCAAGACTGAATCATCATCATCATCATCATCATCAAAGCCTTGTTCAAACTATGTTGGGCTACATGAATTTTGTCTCTCCATTCCAGCCTATCACGGGCCAAATTCATGTATAGGTAGCACTTCTTTAGATCTATCCAAACTTTTATCCATGTACTCTTCGGCCTAAAGGTATGGATGACTAAGTAAACTAAGGAAAACAGCCCTAAATAACTGGGATCCTCCCTACTGAGCTGATGATGATAAATGTTCTCCACATTGTTCTGAAAATCAGATCCGTATTGGAAATCGTTTGAGGGGATGAATCGAATTGTCTAGCGAATCTTAGGATTTTTTTCTAATAAAAATTAAAAAATTAATTAAAAATAAAAAGAATAAAAAAATAGTCATCCATAATCCATGCATGTCTCATCCATAGTCGCATAAATACAATGAAAAATAAGGCTATGATATCATATGAAGAACATCATTAACATATATTAATATATCATAAATGATGTGTAAAATGTAAATAGTTAAATATGTTTAAGATATCGATATTTCTAGGTAAAAAAACAAGTTGAATTAGGCGTTTTATTATATACAAATAAAAGAATCAAAATAAAATCTAAATCATCAATCTTACTTGTTAGGATATCTTTTGAAGTTAAAAAGTGTTCATTAAGAAAAATAGAAAATAAATGGAAAAAAAGGATACAGGACAAGCATACATACAGTCTTAAGCTTTATTCGAACCCTTGTTCCTTATTCATCTCTAAAACCTCCCCAAAACCAAAAAATTCTTAACAGGTTTCCATGACTACTAAATAACATTTTAAAACTAGAGAGAGAGAGAGAGAGAGAGAGAGAGAGAGGAACAAGTAAAAGATTATTAATATTAACCTCTAGGTTGTGGCTTGTGGCTTTTCTCGCTCATTGATTCGTTTGATCATAAGATTTGATGAAATGAGTATAGAATTGCAAGATTCACAATTGATTCGTAAGATTCACTTGTAAATGAGATCGCTGGATAGATATGATCGTTTTCCTTACGATTCGATATGAATTGTGAGGTTCGGGATATGAATCGTAGAATTTTGGCAATATTGTCACCAAAGTATTAAAGGAGCCGCATTGATCAAAGGTGGGCCCAAGTGTGCCCCATAGAGTTGGTCTGCACATGCAGTCCGCTCTTATGATTTTCTCACAATAATTAGGTTATCGATGTGTCATCACAATCTTATTTTAGAGTCTCTGTACATTGTTTGCTTGTTGAGTTTCTCTCTATCTAAAGTTCCCACTATTTTACGTTATGGACAGTTTGTTTGTTTGTTTGTTTTTTTTTTCTTTTTTCTCTCTCTCTCTTTTGTGATTTCATAATGCCATAAAGATATGTGGTTCCTGGTTGATATTTAAATGTCATCATTCTTTATTGTTATGCAGATCTTTGTTATCCCTGGATCAATGAAACAAGGCTAAGTCAACGATGATGCAGATTTTTGTTCTCAAACACAAGCCAGGCGAGCACAGATCCTTTTTATGAATACAATTATTTAGGTTGTCTTTCCTCATTATGACATCTGGCACGCTTCACAAAAGAAGGATCCATTCAAAATCTTTTGATTTTGAGCATGTTCAGCTGCCCACAAACTGGGAAGATGTAATGTGCCCCATCTGTTTGGATTTCCCTCACAACAGTGTTCTCCTCCAATGCACATCATATGACAAAGGGTGCAGGCCGTTCATGTGTGACACAGACCATACCCACTCAAACTGTCTGGATCGATTCAAAATAGCATACGGGGTGCCATTAGCAGCAAAGGTTCCTTCAAGTTCAGATTTACCTTCTGGGGAAAGCATCGAGTCCATGACGATAAACACTAGTGTTCGGCCATCATGCCCCTTGTGTAGAGGAGAAGTGACTGGATGGGTTGTTGTTGATGAAGCCCGTGGACAGTTAGATATCAAGAACCGGTGTTGTGAAGAGGAAAAATGCACATATGTTGGAAACTATTCAGAGCTTCAAAAGCATGCTAAACTCAAGCACCCACATTCTAGGCCATCAAAGATAGATCCTGCCCGGCAGCTTGATTGGGAAAATTTCCAGCAGTCCACTGAGATTATAGATGTTTTGAGCACTATACACTCAGAAGTACCAAATGGAGTGGTACTTGGGGATTATGTAATTGAGTATGGGGAAGATGACACCAGAGATGAGCTGGAGGATTTCCGTGGGGATAATGGAAACCGGCGAACATCCTGTATTTTTTTCCAGGTCCTTGATAACTTTAGAGCATTTCGAAACCGGCGAAGGTCTAGAGCTAGAGAAAGGAGGAGAGGAGATCGACGTATGAGCTATGATGCTTCAAATTCAGATGATAGTTCAGTGACTTCCGCTGATATCGTGGAGTATTCAATTGATGAAGTGGATTTTGTTTCCAGAGGTGTTGCCACTAGGGGGATCTCTAGTCTTCACAGGTTAGTGGAAAGATTATCTGGAAAGATTTTCTATGTTCATTTCATTTAAGTAGTTCAAACTTTAAACATAGCTGACATTAAAAAAAAAAAAGCCTTTAAACATAGCTAGCTGAAACTTCATTTATGAATGTGTTCCCACTTTCTCCCTTAATGGAAAAGGCGGAATGAACGCCTTCCCCCCTTTCTTTTGTTTAAATCTTAAAATTTCTCTTTATATCCTATTTCCACTTTAAGAAGGAAAAATGATGTTCCCGAGGAAGTGTAGTTGGTCTGTCATGTATTCTCAACTTTTGTATACAGATTTTAAGTGGCCTTACTGTATGTCCTTCATAAAAGTGCACACTTTTATGAAGCAGTTTCAGGCTCTGAAGTTAAAAATTGGAGTGAGGTGGCTGGCTCGCACCTGGGAGTCTGGATATTTTTGGCCTTTAGGGGGTGGGATGGTTCTGTGTTCCCTTTGTCTGGATGACTTTTTCCATGTAGTCATTTTTTAGCTTTGGCTTTATATGGCCGTTGTGGCAGTGTATTGGTGTTTGTGTTTGGGGCTTCAGCTAGTCATACTGCTTATCTTTTGGATGAGTAAACGTTACCATTCAAATAAATAAATAAATAAAGTGCACACATAGCGGAATGTGCCCATTGTTATGACCTATGATACCCAGATGTTTGTACAAGCCCAATGTATATCGAACCGATACGATACTTGTATTGCTACTTGATACTGCACCGATACTTCCAGGGAACAAGTTTAACATATTCTCTACTTACAATAATTTTTTTTTTTTTTTTGGAATGGTCACCGATTAATAAAAGCAAACAGTACAAGAGATGAGTACTGACAAGGAAAAACAGGAGAGCATGAATATTCTACTTATAAAGTCTATTATTTCATATAGATCTTTTTAAATATTTTTACTTTTTACCCAAAAAAAATGCTAGAAAGGGACGAAAATAATGATAATTTCATTGATTCAAAGATGATCTAAAGAAAAAATTATGACACCCGTATCCGTATCCGTGTCCTAGATTTTCAAAAGTGTGGAGTCGTATCCCCGATCCCCGTATCAGTGTCCGTATTCGTATCCGGGCATCATAGGTTATGACAAGTCATGCCCTGCTTACAGATCTTATAACAAGTCATGCCCCTGCACTGGATTTTGTTGGAAACGGATTGATCATGTATGATAGCATATGATGTTTTAACTGGCCATCTGGTGTGTGAAGGGCATGACTTGTTAAAATATCAGGACAGCTTTTCATTTGTTGTCACATTTCTTCACCCATATGCTCTTTTTGACTAAACATGAGCAGACGCAATAATATTATTTCACAATGTTCTTCTATAATTGAAAAACTCGGTTTGATGATTTTGCAAATAGTGTATTAAGTTCTGACTTTTGACACCGCATATTTATAAATTATGAGGACTTATCCACTGTCCAAGCAATGGTTTCTTTTGTATCAGATGCTTACAATTTAGCTGATAATTTGTTAACTATCTACCTTTTTCTCTATTTGACTTTGATCACTGTTTCTTGGTTTTCTTGTGCAGCTCCTGGAGACGCCGATCTCGCTTCCATGACCACTAGGCAGCATTTATGACTCATTCATGTTTCAGGGAGATGCAGGGTTTTACTAAGCATGATGGCACCTTGTTAGTTGTTACTCACATGTACATGTAGGTACATGCTCGTCATGTGATTCTCCCAGCCTTGGTGCCCTGGCCTAAAATCTGGTTGGCCTAACCAGTTGAGCGCTTTGTGTATATTGTATGGTCCTATGTCATTTTTCTTCCAACTGTTCACATGTTTCTGTACATTTGGTGGAATTCACATGGTGACCTCTGATGATGTGCAATGCTCACATTTCTCTGTGCGACTGTGCAAGGAATTTTGCTTTCATGGGCAATCATGAATTCATTAGATCTTAAATAGGCACACCAATGAAATGATACTCCCGTTTAAATGACATGGATTACTTGTACTAAGGAAATCAAATGATGGATGAAATTGTACCATTTGCCCCCCCCACCCCACTCCCTTTAATGACATGCTGCTAATGTCTGGTTAGTATCATTTGATCAAGTACCAAAAAAAGGGTTAGTTATAAAAGCCCTTGCAGCAGTTGCAGGCGATACATATGGTGTTTAATAGGCCTGGGCATGTATAATTCATGGTTGGGTAAATCTAGAGCCCCCATCTGTTGCTTCCTTGTAATGAATCCTACCAATCCAATCTTTGGCCCCTTTCAAGTTGAATTAGAGGATGCCCATCTTACTAATTAATGAACATAAATGTTATCAGACAGATTTGAGGCATTTTTTGTATCCTGTGGGTAGGACAGTCTCTGTGCATTTTATCAGTATAAAACTTTACACCTTGTAACTGTTTTTGTCTCTGGTGGATAACTTTCACTTGTATTTGGACAAAGGACCAGAGATATGTAACTGGTCTTGGGAGCTCAGCTAGTCATGGATGGCTAAAAAAGGGTGTCACCCTTAAAGCTGACCTGAGAGTGTGCACAATATGAGTTGCCTTGGCTGAGTACCCAATCATAGGATGTATAGCTAAGCTCCATACTATTTCAGATTCTCTCAGTGATTTATTTGCTGTTTGTTCATATCTATAGTTGTCTTTTTAAAATGAAATCATCCTGCTGTGCATTGTGATTGATTTCTTGGTGAGACAACATCAATAGGCTCAGCAAGAGTTTGTGGCAAACTGCTGATTTATGAATCTTAGAATTGGCCTGTGTGCAGGCTAGCCCCCATGGCCTGAATAGTTAGGGACCCAATCATATGTTTGTAAGGAAAATAATGGTTAGGGGTCCATAGGGGCTACTGGCAATGGTTAAATTACTTCAATTAGCATGATCTTTGTTTTGATCTTTCAAGGGGGGAGGGGGTTTATTTTGAATGGTTTGGATATTCAATAGGTGGGCCCTACTGCGGTGTTCCACGCCTCTGAAAGCAATTTGAGTGAGACATCCAGAAGATCCAGTCTCCTAATTTTGCAATTATGATACTATTGACACCTTTGGAGTTATATTTTCATCACTTGGTGAATCTAGGTTCCCATGTTTTCATAGGAAATTGAAATTCTATTCATCAATAAAAACTAGTTCATTTTCATTTTTTTTTTCATAAGGAAAGCGTGTTGCACCAAATAATGAACACTGAAACTTACTTGTCACAGAAATTTCTCATCCAACAAAACTGAGGAAGGAGAATTAAATACTAAAATCAGAAGAGACTTTAGTATTGGGACGAGCAGGTTGGTCTTTCGAGTTTCGATCACTTCATTCAATCCAAACCCAAATTTTAAATGAGCCCATTATCAGATTGAGGTGGAGCACACCTGGTCCAAATACAAAAACAATCTGGTCCAAAGTGGGTGGGCCTGGGCTTGGGCTGGGAACGGCTCAGGGGTACCCAACTAGGGTTGCAAACGTAACGGTTTCGGGTCGGAACTATACTGGACCGTTCCTGTTTCTAAATAACGTGTCGGTTTTGATTCGGAACCTATTTTGTTGGTTTCAAACCCGATTTCCATAGAAAAATCCGGATTCAATTCCGGAACCAGATCTACTTAGAGGACTAGATCTAATTCCAAATTGGTTATAACTTCTCTTCATTTTTTTTTTTAAATTTCTTTTAAATAATAAGTATATCATTCAACTTATAACAACGTATCAAGTCTACTACCTCCAGTAATATATATAAAAATGTAAAAAAATAAAATATTTTGGGGTATAGTTTGCAATTATTGCAATATCAAAGACTAATACGTCGGATTCCGGATTCACAGGTTGGAACCTATATTGACCTAGAACTGACCTATTTATCAAATGAAAATTAAATTAAATCAATTTCAAAATTATTTATGAATCGAAATCTAAAATAGATTAATGTCCCATTTTTTCAGGTTAAAATCCTAAAGAACCCTAGCCATGCTGCATTTTGCAGTGCCAATTGCATCCAGTTTGCGTCTCTTTCTCCAAAATTTCCCTCCATTCAGTAATAGAATTCGAACCCGTGTGAAAAAATGGCGGGAAAGCATCTTTAAAGGTTTATAAATACCGACTCCCTTGTCCATTCCGAGCCTTCAAATTTCGCGCCAAAAATCTTTCGTTTCCCACCTACCTCTACTGTTCTTCTTCTCCCTCTCTCTAGGGTTTCTATCTTTCTCCTTCTGTTGCAGAAAGAGAAAGAGATGTATTCAAGTCAGTTTGATGGCGCCTCTATGTTCTCCGGTGGCGGTTTCATGTCTTCTCAGTCAACTCAATCTACCGACTCCGGTTCCTTCACAACCAAAGTAAATGTCTCTCTCTCTCTCTCTCTGATTTTCTCTCATAAGCTTACCTGGGTTTTGTTTTTTTTTTTGGGTTACAGAGTCGTGGTGGGCTGGGTCTGCTTCCACTGACGGTGAAGCAGATAAGCGACGCTTATCTATCGAGTGATGACAAATCCAATTTCATGATCGATGGTGTCGATGCGAACATCGTATGATTTCTCAATAGCCCAAATCTCTTCTTCTTTGTTTTTTTTTTTTGATATTCCTGCAATGTGCCCCAGCACAAAATCCTACATGGGTGACTTGGTTTCAGCCCCAAAATGCAAGTTGGATGGAATTGAGTCTGACCCATTTCAAGTTCATTTGAGATTTGGGAGGAAATGAATGGTTTTTCTTCCACTGCTGTGAAATGTACCCTTGCTGGTTTTTCTCAAATATGTGTTTTATTTATTAGGTAAGTTTGGTTGGGATGGTGATGAATAAATTGGAGAAAGTTACGGACGTCAATTTTACTCTTGATGATGGGACCGGACGAATTGGCATACGTAGATGGTGGGTTTCTTAGTTTTTTCCCCATTTCTTTTGGCAGCATGATCTATATATTGGTTTTGTCTCCAATGTAAGACTAAATTGTGCTGTGGATGGATATGTAGGACGAATGAAGATGCAGCAACAAATGAAATGGCTTATTTTAAGTGAGTTTGGGTTTCTTGTCTTACTTGTTTATTGATATTATACCCTCCTTATGTAAAAGGTATATTTTGGATAGGAGTGATTTGGTGAGAAATCCCTTTCCTGGAATTTTTGTTAGGAGCTGTCTGGATCTTGTAAACTGAGCATGTGTAACTCGGTTTACATGCAAAAGAAGTATCATACATTTTGGACAATCTGAGTAACTTGTTACCCCATCAGTATTGTTCTTTGCCATAACCAATTACCTGTAAACAGAGTTACAGGTGATTAGGTTCATAGGTAGGTAGTTGGGTTTTGCTTTATATATTCTAGTATTGATGTGTTAATGATTTTAGAAATTTTTTCCCTCTGTTAGCAATGGGATGTATGTTCGTGTTAATGGCCAATTGAAAGAATTCCAAGGCAAAAAGCAAGCTGATGCGTTTTCTGTTAGGTATGTGTTCAATTTTTCAACTGTTTCCTGTTCTTCCACTTGTGTTTAAAGTTTTAACTATTCTATTACCATGTTAATTATAAATGGTTTGAATTCTGCTCACCATTGAAAATTCCTGTGTTGTTTCTGTTAGAAGTGATGTTTTGCTGCATTTGTTTCTATTTTCATTTCTTACTAGTAATTCCCTATAGTTCTTTCCTGCTCATTTTTTTATAGGTAGAATCTGCAGAGTTTATACTGTAGACAAAATTTGATAGTTTTCTCCATTTCTTTAACTCGGTTATTTGCTAGACTATCTGGAGACAGATTGTGAAATCCTACTAAGGGCTTGCATTTGTAAGCTATAGTGTTTAACGGAACTTTGTAAGACATGCCAACTGCAGTTAGTCATGCATGGTTCAATGGTTGCATCAAATGTGGCCTTTTCTATCTTTATGTTTGTCCTTGTTAGTGGTTTGTTTCAATCGAAATAGATGACTGCATAAATAATATGCACACGTATCATCACTAAGTTGGCGTCGTGCGATATTTGTCTATATTGATTCCCTTGTTGAATTTTAACACGTGTGATATTTGTCTATATTGATGTTAGCATCATGCGTTATTCGTCTATATTGATTCCCTTGTTGAATTTTAACATGCAGTCATCATGACATGTTCTTGGGGAGTGAATCGAAGGGAGTTGGGGTGTCATAAACTGTGTAAATGCTTAAAAACAAGAACATCTCTGTAGCCCTTTGATGTGTCCAAAGTGTAAATGCTATAATCATGCACTATCCATGTGTAAATGTTTCCAATTCACAAACAGAAATATCCAATTCTTTCACAGTAAAGGGGAAAATTAAGAAAATGTTGCATTAATTCATGTCAGTGCTGCACTGTAACTGGCTGCTATATATGTATTAATTGCATGCCTCAAAGATTGTGGTGTTGCAGTATGGAGTTGTGATCACATGTATAGGCTCTGTACTACTGGACTCCAATTTCCACAACAGTTTCTGCATGTAAATAACAGTATCTTAACATTGCTTTTGTTTTTTCAGGCCAGTGACTGACTTCAATGAAATTGCTAACCATTTCCTTGAATGCATTTATATACATTGTCACAATATAAGCTCACAGGTATTTCCTTCAGATAGGATTCTCTCGCTGTGTGGATATATCTTTCTCTACATGCACATTCCTTTGTGATTCTTACATTTGAATGAGTACAATTTACAGAATTCCGGCTCTGATGAGCCTCAAACAAGTCCAGGTCCAGGATTGATGACCCCTTCCCAGAATGGGTCAATGAAACATCAACCTTCTATTCCGACTCAAGTAAGGGCCAGTTTTAAAGCTTCTCTCTAAAAGTTGTAGTGTGAATGCTCATACAAGCAGTTGATTAATGCATTCTTTTTTTTTGTCTAGGTTTCTGGACATATGGTTGATGCTGGAAGTGACTTTGACCAAATGGTCCTGGCAGTCTTTCATGAACCTGAGAATCTGTAAGTTGTACTTAAAATCGTTGTGTTATTCATATAAAATCATACAACGATATGCAATCTCTATGACATTGAAGGGTCCAATACGTCTCTTTTAGTTTCTAACATTTTCCATTATTTTAAATGTTTTGGATATATTTGATTTGGGTTGCTCTGATACTGAACTCAAATATCTTTTTGAGGACTATCTGTATGCTCTTCCCAGCTTATGGTTAATACATATTGATATAATGATGTAATAGAGCTTGTACTAGTGCATATATGTACTTATTTTTCTATTGGGAACAAGCAATTTTATGGAAGTGTACAAACAAGTAATCATGGTTTGTTAATTGCTGAATAATAGATACTGGTGAATCCTTCTCCGTATTATTTTAAGTCTTGTCATTTGTTCCTACTTTTGACAGGGCAAAGGAAAGTGGGGTACATGTGGATAAAATTGTTGAGCGGCTAGGTGTGCCAAAGAACAAGGTCATGTAAGTCTCTCTCTCTCTCTCTCTCTCTCTCTCTCTCTCTCTCCAACCCTAATCCAATTTTATCTAATTGTTTATTACATGGTTTCCAGGGCATCAATCAATTATCATACCGACAATGGAAATATTTATTCAACAATTGATGACTATCACTATAAGTCAACCATCGGTGGCTGATACGTGCTGAAATGGTGCAATGTGCCACTGAGGAAAACTTAAAAAAAACGCCAATGGAGCTAATATCGGTTTGGTTTTTCTTTTTCCTCTTGCCTAGTGAAACATTTGTAATTATATATTTTGAAGGGTAGAAAAACTTCATATGATGTCAGGGATATGGTGAGGATCTTCATAGGTTTATGCTGTTATCTTAAATCGTTCATAAGTATATAGTAGAAAATTTCTGTCTTGTCACCTCCTTTGTAGTTGGTAAATTTAATCTACAAGCTTAAACCAGCTGCAAGGCGCTTGCATGCAAATCCAAGTACTGGAAGATGAGAAGTGTAGCACTTGAAATTGGACAGATTAACTACAAAAGTAAACACCATGCATTTGATCTTTTCCCTGTTTCATTCTGACCTCTTTCTTTACTCTGTCATGCCTCTTTTAGTCATCTGGGTATGGCCCAAAAGACCCTTGACTGGATGATCCTAGCCCTGCAGTCAGTCTAAGCACCTTTTCTCCACCATTTAGTACTAGCATCATAGAAGTTCTACCCTTTGGCTTGGTATAACAATTCAAGTCATTAAGTAGAAAATTCTTAGTTGATTTCTTTTCTAATGGTATCTCTTGTCTTTGTTGGGAGTGAAGATACGGTGCCATTTGAAGTCTATGATTTGGTGACTAGATTAATATATTTGAGAGCATTAGCAAAAGGCTAAAGGCTAAAGGCCATGTAAGTAGTTGTGCATTGCAGCTAATGTTGTGATAAAAATATAAAACTCTTGTTAATTTAATGCACAGTGCAAATAGAACACTTAAGATTTTTGGACAAAGAAAGGGAGCTTGGGGGAGGTTGAATATGTAAACAAGGAACAAGGGGGAATAAAAATCCCTTGTCATATTCTCAGAGCTCCTCATCATCTCTCTCCCTGTATGTGTGTCTATATATATAAAACCCATCTGAATGTATGACAGCTTTCAACTGAGTACAGTCAAATGGATAAATAAATTACGAGTTTGATTAGTGCTTGCTTGCTGTTGAAATCTTGGTTTTCCGATATATCATATGATGAGGAAAAAATATGTTCCTACAAGAAAATTGACCTCAACATTGTTTATCATTAATTTTTTTTTTCTGGATATTCAGCATGAGATCCTTGTGCACAAGGCCACATTATGTTATGTCCCTCAAAAGTCACATTGGTTGAACAATTCAAAGTTGTAACATCTTGATTGGAGGGCCTTTTTTATGAGGGACTTAATATGCATGGTCAAGTAGGCTTTATGATGGTTTATTTGTACTCAAAATTTCTTTCTTTTGCATGGATATAAATGGGCGTGTATTATTTTGGGGGCCCCTTGCTAAATTCATAATGTGCAACTTTAAGAGAAAGCAAGCACATGGTTGGTGTCATAATTAATGGAAAACTTGCTTAGATGAACAAGACTTATCTTTTTCATTTTTTTCTTGAGCTATCTGACTGAATAAAATATTCCAAAGAAAATGATCTAGTTTCTTAATCCTTTTGGACTACTAAGAATATCAATATCTTCCTCATGAAGAAAAATCCTAAACCACAAACCAAGTATTAAAATGGATATTCCAAAGCAACCTCTCTGTCTGTTCAACTAACATTTTAGTATTTGATGAAAATTGTTTGACTTTAGTCAGTAGCCAAGTGCAAATTCCTGGTGCCACAAGTTGCAATCCCCACTGCTTGCATCTGGCGATCAGTATCAAAGCAATTCACATAATTTATTGTGTCAACAAATGACTTCGTGGTGTTGTTGGTTGAGTTGCAGGTGAGGGAGAGACCCACACACCCAAATGAACAGTTTAGTGTTCGGGGATTGACAGTGTGGGGTCCAAGGTCGGATTTGGGTGCGTTTAGGATCACAATGGAGCCCTAGAGTCTTGGTGGAGAAGGCTTTGATGGATTAATGGGCTCGATCATGTTGCAATTGAGGAGTTTTCTGACCAACTTTATATGAAATCTTGAGCAAATAACGCCCTATGAAATCATACAATTCATATTTGGCTTGTGACAAAATTTTTCAGTGGTTGTCAACCTACCTAATCCAATCCTCCTTTTATCCAAGGATCTCACTCAAGATAGATTGAAATGGAGAAATAGAAGTCACGTGACGGATCTTTGATGATGAATGCATGCTAAACCCATTGATTCTGATGTAGGGGATCAATCTTTAGATGATAGCCTATAGAGTGGTCCAATTATGTTGTATCTGTGGGAAAGTGGGGTGTCTACCAGTTCACATTCAAATGCATAGCTTTTGAGTCACAAAACTTGGCCAATAGTACACACCTTTGACAGGCAAAACTATTAAGACTATAGACAAATATATGGTAATGATTGTCCTGTCACGGCGCCTCTTAGGCTGGGCCTTCTCTAGGGGGGGGGGGGGGGGGGGGGGGCTCACCAGTGATATCATATTTTACAGTTTCCATATACATGATAGAGATTCATAATTCTGGCAACTCTTTGGTTATATAGAGGCCTATATCTCTCTTCTTTCTGTTCATCTTCCATCTATGAGCATTCTGAGGAATTAAGAGGAGAGATCGATGAGGAGCTATCGCATTCGAGGTCATCGAAGCCCCAGAACTCTTCTTCCTCTTCCTGATCTGGCACCTTCCATCGCCCTATTATCATCTCATCCTTCTCTAGAAGTTCCAACACCTGCCAGTTGAGAATCCACAATACAAAACAAATATAAAGTAATTAATTACTATAACTACCATATGATTGTATGATTATTGATTAATGATAATGCCATTAAGCTGTTTTTTATTCATTAACAAATCATGTAGTACCACGCCTTTTTCAACTGTCATTATTGGCTGAAACCTTTTCCTGTCAATAAGAGGTGGATGGAGTGCGATTACAGGTCAGAGTATAGTCAAAATTTTGGGTTAGTGTGGGTTTTTCTAGAGCAGGGTGCTTATCTAACGTCAACCCTCCTTCTGTTGTTTGGTCCACATATAACATTGACCATTCATTATAGGTGCCTTACCATATGTGCAAGCGGGACCCAGCTCGAAAGGGAATAGATGGTTAAGAACAACTAATTATCAGATCCCAGTAAGATTACCTCACTGGTTTTTTACTAATATTGCAACTGTGGGAAGGTGGGGCACTTTTAATTAAGGGTCTAAGTTCCAACACACACAGGCACACAGGCACATGTAAGTGGGCCAGAAAGGTTGGACACCAAATTTATAGTTCCTCCGCTTGGAAATGACAACCTCATTGTCTTCTGTGTCCCTGAGCAAGCATTCAAGCTGTACAATTGGTCCTGTGAGTGGGCTAGCCAGACTAGGGATTTGGTCTTAGTTTTCGAGGCCCGTGGGCCTAGTGAGTAACTAAATAGTCTGGACCTTCACTAAATGTGATGTAACTTGACCTGGCCTGACAAAGGGGTGTCATGGGTAGAAAACTAAAAGGCTGGTTCTGGGTTAGACTCAGGTTTTTGGGCTGGACCCAAGCCCAAACATCAGGTCAAAATCCAAACAGGTTTTACATTCCCAAGCTACGGCCCAACCCATTGTAACATGTATGTCATAGCAACAGAACTCAATTATTAAATATCTGCACATGTGAACACTTTCTGAGGCTCCACCTTGGTTAGAATGTCTGTTGGGTGGGGTGTTTAGGGGGCCAAGGGGATAAAGAGTGGATGAAACATCAAGTCCATTCATTTTACCTTATTGTAATTGTGCCCCCCTCAAAACACCAAGCCTCTATCAACTTCTAATTCTCAAATGCTCAGACCATAAGGTAGGGTGATCAGGAACCCACCTAGTCAGTCGCTTAGATTACAAAGGGTTGGGTTGAGACCATCCTGCTAAGGTTAAAAAAAAATAAGTTCAATGTAGGAGCCCACATAATAATGGCTTTCTTTTTAAGAACTCCCACCTGCCCCAACCCTTGGCTCCACCATCTACACAATGCAACTTTCCCCCTCATCCACACATTGCAACTTTCCCCCTTGGATTTGGCACTCCCTCAGGTGGGCCCCACTGGATGATGCCCTGGTGATGGGACAGAACACTACCCATCATTTATTTACTAATACTGATCAAGTGCAATGCAACCCCCTGCTTGTACCCCAAAAAAGTACCAACCCCCTGCACTTCATAACTGTCTCATTAACCTTGTTGGGTCTACTGTAACTACCTATAGTTGTGGTGGATATTTGATAAGAGAAATCTAAAATTGACTGCATATGTCCCAAATTTCAAATTGATTTAAAGATTATAACCTTTAGATTTAAGAGGATGCACAATAAAACACAGTAAATTTAAGGAAGTTCATGATCATCAAAATAAGGTTAATCTTGAGCCATTCTTATCCAACCGTCCACTGTGTTTTATGAAAGGCTGAAGTGTGTCCTACAAAGACTTATATTCTAGTCTAAGTGGGCAGATTTTCAGGATCTGGTACTTGTTTTCTGGGACTCCCAAACTCCAAAGTCAATAATCCAGGTGAACGACCACTTCTCTACTGGTCTCTAGACAGTTAAACAAACTTCAATTTTTGAAAACAACCCTTGCATACACCACTCATCACATATTGACGTATTGTTAGGTAAGCTGCCACACAATTTGGAATTGTAAGCATCTTCCATGCCTGGAGAATTCTGTTCCATCACTGGGACATTTGAATCAGTGGATCTGATAAGCCCATCATCCGACATCAAAGGGTGGTGATTGTGATGGAGTTGTAAATTTTGGTACTAATTGAAAACCTTAAGTTGAGCTAGAATGTTGGATTATAAAATCGAGACTCTTGAAGTTGACTCTAAACTGATGGAATAAGATAGGTGATGATGGTGATGAAATTTTTGTGGTAGTGGGGCCCACAGTTTGTGAATCAACCTATTGGAAGGGGTATACTGGACGGTCGAGATTGCACCGGAAGGAATTACCTCACTCATGGATGGGCGCCATGTGGCGGAAGATCGGATACAGAGGGATGCTGTGAGGGCCAGCCTCTCTAGTTGCTGGGCATCATATTCGGATCCAAGCCTGTCATCTATCAACATTTTCATATTCCCCTCATTCAAATGAGGTTTGGCCTAAACAAGGAAAAAAAATCTAATTAGTAGTTTAGTGGGTAAACCACAAATTACATTTATATAAATAAGATTGCTTGGACTACAATTACAAAGGTAAAATGAAGGAACAAAAGGTAAAATAGATGTATCATGCATGTTTGATTATAGCATGGTTAATATTTTATGGACTATTTCTTGATTAAAAAAGGATCAAGTAATCTTGACCCACAGAAGATGAGACCCATTTGAGCACTTTTTATATGGGTCAATGAATTCTACTCATGCTTTCGTGGAGTAAATGTCTACTTAGCGCATAAAATTCTCCAAATTCCTTTTTGAAATGCTCATGGACAGATTGACATTTGAGGAATGTGATGAGAAAAGCATAGGTGGAGAATACACGAGTTGATGCATACATTTAAAGCAAAATGATGGCAATGATGGCAATGATGTTTGGTTATGTCTTGTATTTCAAGTCAATCGAATTGGTCTTATGGGTTAGTCAAGATCCAAGTTTAGGTTTAGAGCCTTTGAGGCTATTTAGATCATTTTGACCAAGCTTTGTTAGGGCTTAATAATAGGGAGATTATAAATACAATGTAACTTGTAAACATAATCTTAAGAGGGGGGAATTGGGGAATTGAGAGATTTTTGGCCATGAATGTAGACACATTGCCAAACAACGAAAATTTGCAGTGTCTTACCTTGAGTGCTTAATTAGATTTGTGAGTGTATTAGGATTGTAGTTGTGTGTCCATCACAGATTTCCTAATGATGCATTCATCTGAAAAAATCAATGTAACCCACCCAAGTAATTAAGCTCAGATGAGAACCGTCAACCGGTTGCCTGCCAGAGATAATCTCAAGGAGAAGGACTCCAAATGCAAAGACATCAGTCTTCTCATCCACAATCCCATGCATGAAGTACTCTGGTGCCAAGTACCTGATCACATATGTATCATCAACCAAATTATTAACCATAAGAAGTGATTATGTAGTCTACATTGTAATGATGGAGCGCGATAGATAAATATTCTCTTTCTTACTCAAAAGTTGTGACAATTTTAAGATAGATCTTTGCTGATGAACGCCAGATTCTAAGAATTCGAAGAATTCATGTTGGGAGAAATTCCCAATTTCCCTTTTTTGTTTTGTTTTGAGTTTCTCAAATGCTGTTCTTCAAAGAGCAAAGCAGACTCTGAAATTCAAAGAATTTCAAAGACCCAAGTGGAAAACATCCACACTTTCGAATTCGACCCATCAAGTAAGGGTCTTGAACAACAATTTCTAACAGGAATTTGGAATTCCCAACAGAAAAACGCCCATCAGAATATTTCAGAAACAAATTCATCCCAACTCTCAAAAATACATGCATTCATTAAATAAAAGAAGTGAGATAAGTACCCAACAGAGAGAGAGAGAGAGAGATAAAACAAGTGGGGTAAGTAGAATCACAAACCCAAGTGTTCCTTCAATTGGCTTGACTGAGTGATGGGTCCATTGAGATGGGAGCCACTTAGCCAATCCAAAATCTGAAATCTGACACACAAATCATTCAATTGCACACCATCAGAGTCCAAAATTCTGCTACTTTCTTCAAAGGAAGAATCCAAAACCAATGATCCATTCACCTGTGGTTCAAAATTAGCTGTTAACAGGACATTAGATGCCTTGATGTCTCTATGAATTATCCTTCTCTGACAGCCTTTGTGCAAGTAATGCAGACCTCTAGCTGTTCCAATGGCTATCTTGTATCTTACTTTCCAACCCAATGGTGGGGTACTCTCATCTAAAAATTCATCAAAAATTTAAAACAAGAAAGAAGAGATTGAGAAATTCTCCACATGCAAGAAACCTTGAAACACATTACCATGGAGAAGTGAAGAAACAGAGCCTCTGATTGAGAATTCAAAAATCAGGTGCAGGTCTTTGTCAATACAGCAGCCCAACAGTGCTGAGACATTGGGATGGTGAACATGGCCAATGGTCCCAAGCTCTGTTAGGAAGTCTTTCACCTTCTGCTCATCACTAGAAGCTCTCATCAGCCTCTTTACAGCAATCACCTCACCAGTTTTAAGCACTCCTCTGTAAACCTCTGCATACCCACCCCTCCCAACCAAGTTCTCTGCATAATTCCACCAAAGCAATGATAATTCAGAGCTTTTGACAACAAAATTGAGATGGTTTCTCATTTTCTCAACCTTATTGATAGAAAATTCAAAGGTTTTAATCAAAGTGGTAAATGGGTCTTCAAAGCAATGTTAATTCAGAAATTTTGACAGCAAAATTGACATGGGTTCTCATTTCTTCAACACAATTAGAGAGAAAAAAAATGAAAACTTTAGTCAAACTGGGAAGTGGGTCTTTTTCACCTTTATGGAACCCGTTGGTGGCTTCAAAGATCTCTTCATAGGAGAAGCATTTCCAAGTGGGTTTTTGACATTGATCTGTAACTGGAAAAATGTCCAAGGTCTTGATGTTTTCATGCAGTAGAGAACCATCTTGCTTTGGAGTTTCTTCTTCGGCGCTTCGACGGCTAATGGAAACAGAGAAGAGGCGCTTCAAGCTGTTCTTGCGGAGCAGAGAAAGGTGGGGCATTTTGGCAAGCTCCTCTGATTTGCAGGTGTTCACATAGAAGAAACAGAGGAGAAGAGTTGGAAACAGAGATGTTGGAGTTGTTTGCAGGGTACATTTATCACCAACGGTCTTCTGAAAGCTAGATGCAGAACATGGGGGAATTTAAGGAGCCAATGCAGAGTACCTTTCGCATTATCCCATCTGGGTATTTCAATACTATCCTTTTAAGAGCATGGCCATGAATATTTCTGGTGGGCATGCTTTGTATACAGGAGTAGGTGTTTAGAACAGCTTGGAGAAAGGAGAGAGAAGGTTGTCTTTGATGCTATTCCTGGGGCATTATGGGGAATGGTTTTATGACCTTAGCACCTTCCATTCTATTTTTGCCACAAGACTCTTATCTTTTGTCTTTAATGCATTTTGTAAAATCAAGGTCTCTAATTTTCTAAATACAAGTTGATGACCCCTAAAAGAATATATATATATATATATATATATATAGGTTAAAGATGACATTTTTTCCCTTGATAACATAGGGTGTTCCAGCCTTTTGGGTCGGGCTAATCTCAACGAGCCTACGAGAAGCCGGATAAATCCCATATCGCCCCAGTGTGGTAGTGCAGTTTCGAGCCATTAACCCCAAAGAGCAAACCGTGGTCTTAGGCCAGCTGAGCCACCCCTCAAGGTTAAAATGGACATGGATGAAAGGATTGAAAATAGATAGTAGGAAGTGCAACCTATCCAAACATTTATCATTAGTCCTAAGTAAGAAGAAAATTGCGAAACATAATTCATGTAGCTGATTTCAACACAATTGAGATAAGACTTTAATGATGATGATTACTGCTCTATTTCAATTTCTCAATTTTCAACTAAAGACACAATTAGCTTGCGGACGTCTTTATTTCATCAGTGGGTGCATCCCATTACAAAAGAAAAGTATAAAAGCATTTTATTTTGTTTAAAATGCCATAATGAAACTAGTTCTCTTAAAAACTTTAGTTAGGATCAATGCATTGCTTTTAATGTGACACGATTAGTGCAATTCTACACATAAACTTATTAGAGATGAAAATATAAGGATACATGGGATGCGAAAGACAGAAGGAGACTGTAATTGAAAGCAATTAACAAATTGTTTATATGGTTATTTCCCTAAGTTTACGCTTTAACGCAAAGCTTAATTTTGTTTAGTTAATAGAATAGGTATTAAGGGAATATAAAAATGTCATTAGGATGTGTAGAAAATTGGAGAATGATTGATTTATTAGATACTTATAAAGGTGGCATTAATGAGCTGTTGGGCATATCTCTCACGGGCATAATAGAACCCTCAATCTACTCTGTAATCCAGTCTATAACTCCAATTACACTTTTTCAGCTTTCTTAATCACAAGTGTTGCTTGCAATCTTTAGAAATCTCCAGATTATTAACTTGTGTTATTAATAGTTGGCATGTGTCGTTTGTGGTGACTTTGTGGTTTTGTAAGACTTCCTTTTGACTCACTCAAAAAAAAATCTCTACCTAGATGGATCAGGTTAACCTGGATTGTCTGCAGGTTGGACCCCAGCATATATTCGACCCATTTTCAAAACAAGTTGGGTAACTCCAGACCGCGCTTGATGCGGGCCAACCTGAGTCGGCCCACATAACCTGCATCCAATGTGGCTCAACCCGTTTAACTCGATTCAATACATTTTTATCAACCCTTCAACCCAATGACCTGACTAATTGAGCTTTGACCTGATAATCCCACCAAGTAATTCAGGGTTCTGGTTGACCCCTTTAGTTTCAGGGTTCAGTTTAAAATTCTCAATAAACATTCTGGTTTGTGGTGGGTGCCACACAATTTACCCACAATGGTCAACCCAACCTAACCCAGAGTCTACTTGACTATTGGTGCATGGGCTGTTCCTGGGTCTGCAATTGAAGACCAATTGTTAAAACTATATGCCTAGGTTTATGTCCCATCGAGATAAAGACCTCAGTGCTCGGCATGGTTTTTAATTGTTGTAATCCAGTAGGGCCTTGTAGTGGGCTTTGTTACAATCTTTCATTTTCAGGCCCATAAGATTGTTATACACTCATTCTACTTTCTTTTCCAGCTTTTTTTTTTTTTGCAAGTTAAGATTTGTATATAATAAGGAGATAAAAATACACAACAGAGAAACAGATTTTAGATACCGTAAGCACAACCACCCACAACACCAAAAAACAAAAAAAACAAAAAAAATAATTGAAAGACTACAACTGACTAAAACAACAAACCTACATGGCCGGAGCCAACAAACTCATAAAGCATTAGGTGAGGCTATTGATGATGCAATTGTGGTTTCTAAGCTGAGCTGCAAACCAGGACTAAGCAGAAGCTTCTTTGTCAAAATGAGAGCAAATGGTTGAGCTAAGAGTAGTGAAAAGCAGAGCCATCCTGCGAGCTTGGAACCTATGTTTCCAAGGAGAAAGAGCTGATTAATTTCTTGTCTGCCAGCACCACTAGAGAGTTGGAATACGTGGAAGCTTCTTTAAGAAGAGAAGAACCTGCATTGAAAGGATCACTATCAGCGACAGTCTTTATTCAAAGAATAGAGTTTGTTTTTTCTCCTGAAGAAGCCCACTGTAAAATTATCTCTAGAAGAAAGAAGAAGATTTCAATTTGAAGAGTTAAATGGGATAGGTTTAGTAAGAGTGGTTTCAGTGTGTAGATAGGTCCCAATTTGCTGCAATGTGGGAAGAAACCGCAAGATTGAGGTAATTTGCTCTTGAATGAATCTGGGCTTTAGTATCATGGAGGACAGCTTCTCATGGTCGAGTTTTATTCCTGAAAATCCAACAGTTACGCTCAAGCCATATATGCCAAGTAAAAGCAGAGAAACTTAACTTCGCCACAGTAATATCATTTTCATCCCTATGGTTACAAGTAGAAATGAAATCTCTCATTTGCTCAACAATGGGCTTATCTCTTTGGGCAGTAGCACCAAAAGAAACAATTATAGAATCCCAAATGTTCATGCCGTAGATGCAAGCAGTCTGAAATCTTCTTTTCCAGCTTTTACTTACAGCCCAAACAAAAGAAAGACAATTGAAGGAGCCATTGAGATATTTTTTCAAATGTGATACAATATTTTGGCTATATCCCACTCAAGACATGACCCATTGCTTAAATGAATGGATGAGATCAATCTGCGAGGCCCCAAAAAGATGTGACACAGTGTCATCCCATCTAATACAAGATACTAGTTTGGCTAACTTCATCTTAAAAAAAAAAAAGTAGTCTTAGAATCAGACCCCAAGGCCCAAATGGTGGTATGTATTGGCCTACATGGATCAGTTACTTTTCTCCTCCTTGACATTTTCCCTTACTTTATTGCCATCATCTCAACGGTTCTGATCCCGTCATCTGATGGATTTCCTGTCCAGATGACGTGTCCCCCGATATGGAAAAAAATTGAGCAAAACTAAGGTAGAGGCACACTTTCAAGCTGTGGGGCCCACTTCTGGATTCATGTGACCAGAGTATCCCATGAATTGTCTGATTATAGGTCTCAGCACAACCTCATCTGATACAACACCAATGATAGGGGTTGAAAATCTCATCTTACTTGGATTACTTGGATGGTAAACTTCTCAGGTCATAATATAGCCTGGAATGGATCCCAGTTGACCAACTCTCCTCACTAGTCTCTCTCTCTCATTGATTCTATCCAACTGAGAGGATGTCTGCCGGAATTCTCGGCAAATCTCTGGCAACATCTGCCTACATCGACAGAAAACCCACCTACCCAAAGCTGTTTTCAGGCAAGGACTCAATTGGGTGGGCCCACAAAACTGTTTCCAACGGCTCAAAAACACACTGCATGAAGGTACATGTCCCCTGAAAACCACCCACCTAATCGGTATACCACTCTCCATCTCCCTCTCTCTATCTCTCCCTCTCCCTCTCTCTCTCTCTCTCTCTCTCTCTCTCTCTCTCTCTCACTAGGTGTTTTATTATCATCATTTTTTCTTTTTGTGATGTTTATTATAGACATGGAATCCCATCAACAACAAGAAGTTTGAGTCTCTTTCCTATCTGCCACCTCTCTCCGAGGATTCAATCACCAAGGAGATAGACTACATGCTCTCCAAGGGCTGGGTCCCTTGCTTGGAATTCGATGAGGTACCCCACTTTCTCTCATCTTCTCCATATAAAAAAGAATCATCATTTCCATCACAAAATCACACAACCCATTTGATAGATCCTTACAAAAAAAATTCCAACTATGATCACTTGATCAAGGACATGAAAACTACCTCTTAAATCAGAACTTTTTGATGGACCAGTAAGTAACTGGGGGTGGTTGATCCAATTACATCTGGGGTAAAACTGCATAAATCTCAACTGTTTTGAGCCCCAAATTAGCAATAGATGGATGGTCTAGATATATTATACTAGCCTGACTCATTATCAGTAAATACTTCATGTCTGTCCATTAAATGTATCTTGATCTTGTTGATGATGGTGAAGGTGGGCCACGTGCATAGGAGCAACAGCCAGATTCCTGGTTACTATGATGGGAGGTATTGGACGATGTGGAAGCTACCCATGTTTGGATGCTCGGATTCAACCCAAGTGCTCAGTGAGATCAAAGAGTGCAAGGAGGCCTACCCAAAAGCCTATATTCGGTGTTTGGCCTTCGACGGCGAACACCAGTGCCAGTGCATGGCTTTTGTCATTCAAAAGCCCTCCTGAGTCCTAAACCAAGCTCTCAGTCGACTTCTCTCTTTGTTGCAGAATAAGAAGAACAAGAAGAGGAGGAAAAATAAGATGGTCCTTTGTGACATGTTTGGGTGTTGAAATCAGTATATTTGATAAATTTCTGGGTGGTATTAGAGATGGTCCTCCTTTTCTTTCTAGCTTTCTTTCTTGTTAGTAGGCTTTGTCTTATCAACTCACTTTCTACTGTTGACTGATGTGGAGTGTTTTAGCTTTTAAAATATGATATTGGGTGATTATAATAATGTGATAAGCACATGGTTTTGTGAGGTTGGGTTTGGGGTACTTTGGTGGGAAAATATGGGTAAGCTGTTTTGCTGGGTGATTGGTTTACAGATGTCAAACGGGCAGATCCGGGCCGTGCCATCTAAGCAGGGGAAAAACCCTGGCACGGCACCGCCCGCGGCCCGCTCCTTTTTTTTTGTCCTTTTTTTTTTTTTCAGTATTAAAAAAAAAATAAAACACAAATACACAATTACGGAGAATGATAGATATTTAAGTGGTTCGGTCAAACTCGACCTACTCCACTGAGAAGAGAGAACCATTTAGATCTTAACTTTTTGAAGGTTTCTAAATAAGATTACCTTCAAAATCTTACAATCTTTTAGAAAATAAAAAGAAAAAAATAATGAAAAACTTATAAATTTAAAAATTACAATGAAGGAAAAAGTAAAAAAAATCAGATGTGTAGTCCACTAATGTATTCTGTTGGATCGTAATCTTCCATTGATGTCAACTCTTGCTTCCTCTTATCTGCCAAATACCAGTATCGTAGGCAAATACAATACTCCACCGTTTTTTCAGTCAGATTGGTTCTTTTGTCATCCACCACACATCCACATGCACTAAAAGTCTGTTCTGATGCTATAAAAGACATTTGAATAGTCAATAGATCACGAGCCATGGTGACCAACACCGGATAAACGGTTTCTTGTTGCTTCCACCAAGTTAAAAGGTCAAAATTAGATGCATCCTGCACTCGTATTACACCGACGTCAAGATACGATGATAACTCCGTCACAGTGTTACTTGAACTTGAGCTGGATGCCATGCCCGTAGACATGGAAGAATACCACACATCCCACCCAACACTTGTTTCTGGACTTCTAAATGGCCCATACTAAGCCCAGTTGTACCCATTTGCTCACAATAAAATTGAAAAAGTGCTTGTAAATTTGCCTTAATATTTGAAAAAATATTTAAATCTATATAATCCATATTTTTATTTATTCTATCAATAAAAAACTGTACACCACTTAATTTTAACTTAGGATAAAATACGGCAGCTAAAGAAAATGTCATTGGAGCCTCTTTCTAATATTTATTAAAATTTTCTTCCATGTTTTTAATAGGGCTACTCAGGAAAAAATGATTTCTAAATCTATTGAATTGTAAAGTAATTTTAAAAAGCTTCATTAAATGTGGGATAATATATCCCGAAAAAAAAGAATGTTGAAGTATAAAAAGCTTCTAATAAATCTCTTATATGTACACATAACTCCCAATGTTCATCACTGATTATCAAATGTTGTGCATGAAAAACACAAAATTCATTTAAAACAGTTCTCCGATCAAGTTCCTTATTTTAAAAATCATACATAGAATTTCATCTATATTCTACCTCCTTGGGTATTTTAATAGCTGATACGCCTTGTCTCGCACATATTTGAGCATATAATTGTCTTCTCTGTGCGGATGTGAAAATAAATCTAGTAATGTCTTTAATAGCATTTGTGTAACTTACAATATGCTTTAAACCAACGTTTGCAATGAAATTTAAGATGTGACATACACATTTATTTTAAGAGTTAGAGCTATCTATCAAAGTTGCAAGTGACATCTGCATTCTCATTAATTCAATAGCCACTGTATTATTACTGTCATTATCTAAAGTTACAGATAAAACTTTTTCTTTAATATTATATTCATTTAGTTTTTCCAAAATAAATGTACTTATTCTAGTGCCATTGTGTGGCCATTTAAGACTGCTAAAACGAATTATACATTTATTAATAATCCATTTTGAATCTATGTTATGTGCAGTAATATAAAGATAACTGTCACCCCCTTGAGATATCCACATATATGTGGTTATGGCTATTCTGCTAGGAATTTTTGCAAGGTAATTTTTTATATTTGTTTTCTCTTCCTGCCAGAGTCTAATAGCATCATTTCTAGCTGTATTTCTTGAAATACTGTGAAATTGTGGTTGACAGTATTTATGGACCTATTCTTCAAAAAACTCATTTTCAACAAAACAAAATGGTAATTCGGATAACACAATCATTTTAACAAGATTTTGTCTACAACTTTGTACCACCACCAGTACTAGAAATTTGGGTCTGTGATCCAGGCCTCCCTGTCCCTGCATCCGCCGGCTTATGTAAGACTACACATTTTTGCTTATGTCTTGTCAAATGGCCGGTATCCATTTTTAACTGGGCACCATAAATCTTACTACAAAATTTGCATTTTGCCTTTTCAACTGTTTTTCCATTTTCAATAACCTCATACCTTGTAAATATATCCCAAACTGCTGAAGTTCTATTCCTCTTGGTTGGTTTACGGGAACTCTGAGGAAAGGGGGGTGGTAAATCACCTACTTCATCTTGTAATTCAATAAAATTTTCTTCTTCCCCCCCTAAATTAACGAAAGAAGATTCTGTGCGAAGTCTTCTAGCCATATTTCAAAAAATAAAATTTATAAATAATAACAGTAATATGCTCTAATAGCCTTCCTTTGCGATAATTAATATAAGAAAGGGGAGAAAATTAGAGTTAATATAATATAATATAAACTTATATATATGGAATCTCAAATTTAAATAATATAAATACCTCTAAATCTTTGAAGGCCTATTTATCTTGTCTCTTGATGACTTGATTTTTGGCCCTCCAAAAACTTCTTAGAGAGTGAAATAGTTGAATGCTTTGAGAAATAGCTAGAGAATGTATAAAGAGAATGAAAGAGTTGTGTAAATTAATGAGGAATGAGAATGGCAGGGTTAGGGTATTTATAGACTTTGTAAAATGGTAAATGACACAAAATACCCTTTATATGACCGTTTTATGATTTTTTTTTGGGGGGGCGTAAAATGGAATTTTTTTTTTAAAAACGAGGATATGGACGTTGAGCGGGCCTGGCGGGTCAATCCCAGCGGGCTGGCGCCTCCAGCCCATGTGCCAGGCGGGCCTGGCGGCCCGGGCCAAAAGGCCCAGCCTCCTCAGCCCAGCATGGCCCGGCCCGGCCCATTTGACATCTCCAGATTGGTTAAAGGCTGCTTTGGGCAGAAACCATATTACATGGATCATGTCTTTAGTTTTTTTGTCAAAGGATCCATTCCAGGTTATTAATGTGATGTGGGTTGTGGTGCTACCAAGGTGCATTAGTCTTCAATGTTCATACTATCAGAGCACCTTCTGCTGAGTCTCTTGTCAGGCTCTCACTCATGAGGTGAAAAACTTGTCCTGGTTTTTAGCAGAGTCTACTCACTATAAATCTAAATTGCTTAGAATAAATTTTCCACTATAGTGTGACTTGTTTCACTATAATGTGTGCTCTGCCAGATTTCCCTTTCAATTGGAGCCACCGTGAGAATATATATTTTATAGTGATGAATCTGATGTTGGGCACAATTACTTTTCGAGTGAAATTCATGCTGGGATGACTGAAAAGAGAACACTGAAATTTTGTACTGTGGTAAAAATAATAATATTAAGAAGAAAAACAAAAACAAAAAAAAATGGTAACACTTTTTTTTGTTGGTATGGCATTTCGACTTTCGAGAACCCCAGTAACTCAAATTTTTGGGATTTTTAGAAAAAAACTTCAGAAGTATTTTTCAAAATTTCATCAAATTGGAGGATTGATTTTCTGACACCTCAAATCTCAACAATCATTTCTAGTGTTCGTAATGTGGGCGCCATTCCATAAGCAACATTCCTCGGGCCAAAGGAATTCTACAAATCCAGCATTTAAAAAAAAAAAAAAAAACAGTTTTAGAAGCTTTACCAGAAAAAAAGAAAGAAAAACCAAACAGGAGAGAGAGAGAGAGAGAGAGAGAGAGAGAGAGAGAGAGAGAGAACATTTTGTAGTGAGATTGACATCCAGATGCTGTAGAATATTGGCAGTCAGATTGTGGGAGATTTCTCCATTCTACCAATACTGCAATATTAAAATTTAGATAGTATTGCAATATTTACTGTTAAATGATAGAACTCATTAGCCAACATCAGATTGATGCGATAAGACTAAGATGATGAATATTGTGATATCTAATTTTGAAACTTTGTAAGAATACATTTGCCTTAACGTATGGAACAAAAAAAAAAAAAAAAGGTTTGACAAGTTCAAATGTTGTGAAATCAAAATATTGCAAAAACACATCATGTGTCTTTCCCCTTGGGTGAGCCGATAAAGTCACTCAACAAGTCAATTGTAAACAATAGATTAACAAAAATAAACATAAGATAAGAGAGAAGCAAAATTATGCCATCACTAACAGCAGGTCTAGTTTGACGTGGCATTTATCACAACAAAATCAATGAACACCAATTTAGAATAAAACTTGTGGGCTCTTCTTCTATTAGAGAATAAATAGATACAAAAAGGCACATTGACCGGTTGATCCTAAGATGATCAAAATGTATAGAAAGAGGAGTTCAGTTAGCCTGAAGTTTGTGTTCTAGATTGGCATAAATATATGTGCAATTGTAGAAACACACAGGAGCCTGGATCACTTCAGAAATATGTTAAGGTGCATTATAAAATGGAAGCTACTGCTCCATATAAATTGGCCGTTTCAATGGCAATTAGTCAAATATTCTATCCAAATCAAATTGATTTGGGATGTTCAATGAAGAATGTTCAATCCCTACACAAAGAATTCCCGATAAGAATCAAGTTACCAAATGGAGTGCCATGCCGGTTGAAGTATTCAATGCCAGAGCTTCATGCAGAACCCAGTTGGCACAGGCGGCGGCCTTTTTCTGCATATACCTTCTGAGAAGGTGTCCACGAGTTGGCCTGCAAGGCTCGCCGGGTCATCAATCAAGGTATCAACATAAACGCTCACAATTCTTCGCTCCTGTGGGGTTGCATAAAGGCTAAACCAAGTCAGGAACTTGACTCGAAAGCTCTTCTGGATGTGCCCTTCACACTCCAACCATCTTATCACCTTCACACAGTATTCATAGTTCATCTCCAAAGACCCATCTCCATTACATGCATCTTCACATCTCCCTATGCTCCTTTTCTTTGATGAGCTGCCAGCTTGTGGCTCCTCTGGCTTTCTGGGCCATTTCTCTGGTGGCTCCCCGCTGCCTGATTTTGTTCTAGCGCCCCATCCCGACCCATCTTTTGCCACTTCCAGCTTGCATGGAGTTGGAGGAACAGATTCTGCGCATGGATATGGTACAATGACCATTTCACTCCCATTTCCAACAGGTGTATTTGTTTCATTGTCGGTACTAATCTCCTCCAGCGGAACTCCTGACTGGTTATTTTTGTCAGGTTTTGGAATGTCAGATGCATGGTTTTCATTGGTAGAATTCGTGGAATCTCTTTGAGACTCTGATGGAATTGTTGAATTTGGTTCTGAAGCCACCTCGCCTGCAACATGTTCTTCGTCCAAGGCAGAAACTGAGTCTCCCAGCATTTCTTCCTGCTCTATAGCATCCGTTTCACAACATATGCCGGCACCAGTATTCTCGGAACGGGAAATTTCTTTATGAGCATACTCAGATACCTTCCCTAAGCTAGGCATTGAAGTTTTCTCACAATAACTAGAACAATTGCCAGGAGAATTAGATTCATCTCCTTCTGAAGAAGGATTGGACAGGCCACTGCAGTTTGTTTTTGGACTTGTGCATTGCGGTCCCTTCGGACTTCCTTCTGCCACTGTCCAGCTCTTTGTAACTTCTTCCCTGACATTACTGGTCCTAAAGCTGACTTCACACTTCCCCAATTCTCGTGCGTCTCTGAAGAAAATAATTTTGAACATGTACTCAGTAGCTGGAGCAAGATTAGAAACGGAAAACTTTCTGTGTGGCCTTAACAAAGTACATGTGGGTTCGGCAGGGTAATCAGTGTCGGCCTTTCGATGCCACAAGGAGTAGCGAACAAGCTCTTCTGAAAATACATTCTCAGAAGACAAGAACACAGTAAGAGATGTTGCAGAAACATCTATCGAGCTGACCATGCTGGAAGACACCGAGCTGGCTTCTGCAGATGTAGCACATTGACATAAAAGGAGATAATTGAATGAATTGTATCCAGGTTCCATATTTAAAGAAGAGATGTAAAAGGGTGAAAACAGGGGAAAAAGGTATAATTTTGTTACAAACTAACAGTCCATGGTATATTATTACATTTATGCTTAGATATAGTGAAAGTAGCAAGGATATTGAGGAAACATAGTTTTGTTAAAGGCCACATTCTAGAAAAGTTGCACAGCACCATGCTTGATTTGGTCTGAATTCAGAGCAGCACCAGATCCACTCAGCCAATGTATCCAAGCCTTCCATTTTGGCTTCAGAGGGAAGTAACACTAAAGTAAACTGGCCTCACATTTTCTAACCACTGGAGCTCTTTCATAATGGGACTGTACCTTACCATTTCCCTGGGCATTTATTTGGAGGGTGGGGGAAAAAGAGAAAAAAAGGGACCAAACCATTTGTTCTTTGAGGTGCATATATATTTCACAGATTAAAGAGGACACTATGTTGGAGGTAGCCCAACTATTTTAGTAGAATGGACACTAATCATCTTACTGTGCATGAAGGAGCATTTGTTTTCATGTAGAATTGAACAAAAAATCACTCGACACATCTCAAACGGTCAAACCACATTTGGATACTTTTTTCATTGAGAATAACTCTACAAGCAAAATGATTTCCAATGGAAAAGGAGAAAAGAAAAAACACCCAAATTCTTCTTCACCTATTCAAATAATTTTCCACTCGTCTCATTTGACAAGCGGGCCACTACATTTTTTAAACAAAATAAATGAATAAACAAATAAAAACACCCAAATTCTTCACCTATTCAAATAATTTTCCACTCGTCTCATTTGACAAGCGGGCCACTACATTTTTTAAACAAAATAAATGAATAAACAAATAAAAACTAGAACTTTTTTTTTTGGGGGTAAAATAAAACCTAGAACTGTTGCGGTTATAGGTTGCCCTTAATCATCCTCCAACCACCTTATCTCCTCTCTTCATCTTCTTTCCTTTCCATCTTTTCCATTTAATCATTTTATTCCAAATGTCATCTTAGTATGAAAATTGAAATGCAGTAAATTATTTAACTGAATTATGCTTTCAAAGTTTTCTGGTATTTACTCAGTAAATGACATGGGATGGAAACTGTAACAAGATTACTCAAAAATTCATTCTTTCGACTTCCAGACACAAATTTTCATCAGCTGTATTTCAGGGAACTTGTTCAGTTGTTAAGGGCAGTAAGCATGCCAAGCCATCCATGATTTTCAAGGAAAACTTCTTGTTGTTTGCACAGACCCTAATGCACCGTTTCCTAGGGCCTGCCAGGGTAACTGCAGCGTTGAATTATCACATTATTTAGTAACAATGCCCTAATGAACAATTCAGGAGGCAAGCATACCTTGAATGTTACCACCAGATGATGGTTGTGAGGTAGCAGAAAGGATAGTGTCTAACATCTCCACTGCAGAAGTACACAGCTTTTGAATCTCTGCACCAGATGAGAGCCTGTTGACAATGCCACCACGTGCCATCTTTATGGGCAAACCATCTAAAATCCCAACTTCTGCCTCAAGCTTCTTCACCGTTGTGTCCACAATCTCAAGCAGCTCTTGGTATTTCTCAGTTCTTTGGAGAAGCTTATGGCTTAAAAAAACCCGATGACAAAGTATGTCCACACGTCTAGCTCCCTTTGCAATCATTAGCTGTTTCCGTAGGCATCTGCATCGAAAAAGAAAAAGAACTCAACTTGAAACCAAAGTATCTATTTGCCATTCTTGATTCAACACAGTAGGGCTAACTTTATGATCCATCCGAAACATCTACACACACGGGACTCCCATAATTATACTGGTTCCATCGAGTTTTCACCTATTGAAATGGATTGGATTGTTGGATTGAAAGGTCAGATTTTTTCTTTAAAGTCGTTAAATTTGTGGGCCATAGATGAAAGGGTTAGAGGCATGGGATTGACCCGAAACTTGATGTATGAGCCTATCCAAGATGTCTCTTTCCATTTCCCCCCAAGTCCCCTGATCAGTGGGCCCTAGGTGGGCCACATTAAGTTTGTCCCTCACCATATGGTGAGGGATGGATGCACATGAATATATATATATATATAGGGGAGATGCTCCTATGAGAGTATCTCTCACCTTACTATGAGAGATAAGGTGGGGGCCCTCACATCCATATCCAATGCAAACAACTTAAATGTGAGGGCCCCCACCCCTATCTCTAATATAAGGTGAGAGATATCTCTCATAGGAGCATCTCCCTATATATATATATGTCATACTTAGGAGAGCCTTGCTCATATATATACTAAGTATGACAAATATATATATATATATGGGAAATGCTCCTATAAGAGTAACTCTCCCTATATATATATATAGACCCCCTATCCATTCGGATGGGTGTCACTTGATCCAACGGTCCAATTTAATCGGATGGGGTCAGATTTTGGTGGATATGTGCAATTCAGGGGGGCCCCTGTGTGTGGTCCATTTGGATGGACCAAACAGTGGGCCCCACCCAAGGTAGCGGACAGCGCTCTCCCGTCTGAGCTGAGGAGAGGGTTGGCCATATATATATATATATATATATATATTCACGGAACAGATTGCACAAATAAAAGCCCAAGGTGATCTTCTAGCAAATGAGTTATAAACATAAAATGTCTTATCATATTGGCATGAGAGAGTAATATGTTAACCGACATAGTACTTGACAGACACAATGCACCTTCTGTTAGAAAGTGAACATACATATATTTATTGCTAATTCAAACAAACTACCATGTATCGAGCAATACAATATGCATTTGACAATGTTGGGAAACATGAGATGTGGACTAGAGATGAGCATCTAATACTTAAAGAGATTTCCAACCAAAGACTTACAAATACAATAGGGTTGGGTTTGCATTAGCTGATGTTGAAAGTCCAACAACACCTGAGGACAGGCAGTTTTGAGCCTTATTAATCAGAGAACTGTCGTAATTTCTGCTCGACACCGGTGAGGAAAAATTGAGGGTAGCCCTATAATTAATCAGAGAAAAACTTTTCCTCACCGGTGTTGTTGCTGGCCTGCATTGGGCATGTCCAACCATTTCAAACAAGTCTCTTAATTTATCACCTATTGTTGCTACCTCTAAATATTCCCAAAAGCGCTCATGTCTGATTCTATCTTTCCTAGTGTTACCACACATCCATCTCGACATTCTCATCTCTACTGCATTCATTTTGTGAAAACTAATTATAAATAAATATAATTTTAATAAAATAATAATAATTATCAGGTAAGAGGTTAATACAATTAGATGCACCTGTAACAAAAACTGCCATTAGAATTTTTTTTTTATTTTATTGATTCCAAGAAGTAGCTAAGTACTTTAGTCTCTCCAATTGAATCGTTCATCAGTCAATTTTTTGTGTCATAGACTAACATTATGCTTCCCATTCCATTTAAAGTGTGTGCGCGCATGCGCGTGTTGCTGACTTGCTGCATGTACATGTATGTGTGCATGTGTGTATCTCTATAAATGTGGTTGAAGGTAGGAAAGGCTTGTGTGTTGGCAACAGCCCTACAAAATTCCAGCTTTATAGAATTAAAGGTCTTCATAATCCTCAATCAGAATGAGGCCTGAACTCCAAAGCATTGTTCAGAAGTTTCAATAATTCAACTTTAACCACAAAATTAGTCCTGAAAAGCTCAAGGCTGAGTTAAGCGAGTCCTCATCAAATTGACTCAATTTGATTTAGTGAAAACTTGTTCAGGTACTGAGTTTTTTACTGAGCACTCAGATTTGTTGCAGTTCCTAAGCCAACTAGGTAGACTCTGCCTGAGTTTTCAAACTTTGGTCTATAGGACACCTATGGAATAAAAAAGTCGGAAGGGCTGACGCAACTAAAATCCAAAAGGGATAAACCTAATCTCCATCAACACATTAGAAACAAAAAAAATGTTGATAAGGAAATAAGTAGGCTCTGGTAGGTCACCCGTCACTCACCAAATGTGTTGCAACACCAAGTTATAACATACTATGGTAGGCCCATTTATGAGATGGTCAGTTGATACAATGAGCAACATGACATGGCTTAAGGCTCACAAGTAGCAAAAGCAAGAGCCAGTTTGAGTGAGGGAGTGAGGAAGCAGCAGTTGTGTCTATGTGGGAATGGCCAAATGGGAATGAGATTGTGAAATGGAATCAATACCAGTGATTGGAGGCTCTGACTTAAAATGAAGATCAATGTAGCCATAACTTGGAAATCCAACTCAGCTCAAAAGTCCACCAGGTCAAGTTGAGTTCATTACTTGGTCAAATTTTGCCAGAAAAGAAGGCTGTGTACTAAATAATAATTTAATCAATCGGAAAAAAAAGGGGCAGGGTACTACATAATAATTTAATCTAACAATAAATTAAGGATAAAAGGAATTAGTCACAAGAGATGTGATCAGCCTGTTATGTTACCCCTATATGCTCCCTAATGCACTCATTTTTTTCCCCTCTTTCCTTGTTTTACCACACATTCATCTCAAACATTCTCATCTTTGCCACATGCGTTTTTTACACGTGTTGTTTCTTGATTGGCCAACACTTTGTTCTATAAGTCAGCTGATCCAACTGATGTCTTGTAAAAAAATTTCGTTCAATCTGCTAGGTAGGCGCCGATCACAAAGCAATCTAGAACCAAGTCTCTTCTCCAACCATCCAACTCTTATCCTATGTTCAACATCCTCCTCAATCACTCCATCCTTGCTGGTTATAGAGCCAAGATACTAGAACAAAGCTCTTTGTGGTATCTCTTGAGCTCCAATTCTCACAAAACTCACATCTCTTTGCACATCTTTACTAAAGTTGCAATTATTAAATTCAGTCTTTATATAACCTATTTTTAAGCCCTTGAATTTTAAAGCCTCTCACCATCTATCAAGTTTCATTCACGTAATCTTTCAATTCATCCACCAATATTATCTTCCGCAAATAACATAGGAAGGTACACCTCTTTTTACATATGAGCAGTTAATTCATTCATAATCAGCTTAAAAGGATAAAGGCTTAAGTTGACCCTTTATATAAACCTATGGTCACTAGAAACTCATTTATCTCTCTAAAGATAGTTCTCAGACTCGTTATTGCTCCCTCATGTCTTTAATTATGTCAATATAACTTCTTGGAAAACACATTTTATCTACAACCCACCAAATCAAATCTCTAGGTACCCTGTCATAGCTTGTTATAGATCAATGAAGACCTTATGAAGATTATTCTCCACCTCTCGGTATTTTTAATTAATGATCTAACTGAGAAGATAATTTCCATAGTTGACCTCCCTGAAACCAAATTGATTTTCAAATATCTTGGTCTTTTATATAAATCTTTGCTCAATTATTCTCATAGTTTCACTATGGGACTCATAAAAATAGATATGAAGAAGTGCAACTTATTTGAGGATTTGGCTCAGAATAGATCAGAATGGAGAAATATAATTCATGTAGCCGACCCCAACAAAACTGGAACGAGGCTTTGATGATGATAATGTTGAATAATTTCATAATGGGACTCATTAGTCTTATATCTTCTTTGTTTGTGTATATAGGTAATACAACACTTCCATTCATGTGGAGTTTTCTTTGCCTTCAATATCTTATTAAAGAGCTTGGCCAACCAAATCCATCCAATTTCTCTTAAGCATTTCCAAACCTCTATTTGAATGCCATTGCCATCTGCCTCTATAGCATTTCGTGTCTTTATTCTTGCCAATGCTTTTTTCACTTCTACTACCCTAAATCTAGAGTAGAAGGTATGTCAGCTAAAGAAGTATCATCCCTCATTCCTAAGCTTCCTATAGAATCTTCATTTAAAAGTTTGTTAAAATAACTCAAGTTTTCTATTTGACTTAAATATATTTTCATTTCCAATCACAAGATCAGTATAATCAACTTTTTTTTTTTTATCGAGTTGACCTAAAATGCAATAGAGAGAATGGTTAGGTTTCAAATCCGCACGAGTTCCCTTGTAAATTAAAATAGATTGAGTCATTCCTAGGACCATGATTTGAGAACATGCACACAATTGCGTCAAACCAAATATCAATTAATAGAACTACTGGGTTCCACATAAAATCTGTCCACCGAAGTTTAAGAACATCAGAGAACAAAAAAAGTCCTATTTTTACCTTTCAACATTTTTTACAATAGAATATATCGAAATCAAATTGCAAAGTAATATGGGTCAATCTGATCCCCAAAAATGACTGCGCTACTAGCCATGTAACTTCATACTCCCATTTCAAATAACATACAATTTCTTCTTCCTGATTAGTTATTGTGAACATGAAAGGAAAGGATATGGCGACTATGTCTACCAATTAGGTCCTGTTCATGACTACACTGACATTCATTTCAATGTATTTCTTATGGGTTACACAATTTTCATTGATGAAAAGGAAACAAATGTGTAAAACTATACATTATACATGCTACACAGAATCTAAAAAATTAAATCAACTCACACACAAGATTCTCGCTTTGCTTCCCACATCCACTTCTCATTTGGAAACCATGGTTTGAACTACAAAACTACTTAATTCCTTACATAGATGAAAGCTCTTTATGAACCTCACAATGATCCAAGATAAAAAAAAATTGTAAGGCATAAATATAATAAACATTGTCATCTTATAGCCTATCCCATTGATCTAGAGGCATGCATCCTTATCATCATCATCAAAGCATAGTCCCAGCTATGTTAGGGTTAGCTACATGAATTCTATTACACCATTCCAGACTATCCTTGGCCAAATCCTCCCGTACATTTAAGCAACAATAACACAAAAAAAAAAGGATTAAAATTATAGATATTTATACAGAATCTAAATCTAGGGTTGAAAACTTAAACCTTCTGTATAATTTATAACTCAGGAAATCACTAAAAGAAAATTTCCACAAAACCACATTTAGAAAGTGCTCAATGTTGCAACCATAAGGTTGCAGTTTCAAGTCATGCTTTTATTTTTTATTTTTTATTCTTTTATGTTGAATGGTTCAAGTCATGCTACCTATGAAAAAATATATTTAAGGAGAAAAAAAGTACAAGTAGGTTTACCCAAGCAAGTCATTCACTTTTCCACAAGATATGCAATAAAAGCTCCCGTCCAATTGAAGGCCGTCTCCACCCTCTGAAATTCCAGCTTTTTCATGCTTGAGAGCACACTCAAGATGACATGACATGCCACACGATACACCTTGGTAAGGTGGCTCTGAGTTGCAAACCAGCCAAAGGCTAGGATCCTTATTATCATCGTATCGGAAACAAATGCAACATGAGCACCTCTTGCAAAATGCATCTTCTGGGCGTACTGTTGCCCGACAAGCTGAATTTTGGCAATATATCAAATCATCAAGGCATTCACTGTCATTGGTGGGCTGGAAATGGTTTTTCTCAATGGCCAATCTAGATGGGTGGTCCATCTTCCTCTGTCTTTTAGAAGTGCTTTGGGTGTTTGCTGATGAAGGCTGTGAATCAGATTCCATGCCATACATATGATTCTCTGACTTCTTGGAAACAATTTTAAGAAGGTGTTCTATCAATTTGATCTTTGCTAAGCCAGTATATTTCCTCTCCTTTCCCAACTCTGCACAAAGGATCTGTAAAAGCTCCCGACGAGTCCATGATTGTAGCATTTCAGGGGCACCATGTGACCATTTCGAAATTTCATACACAAGTTCTCTCTTTTCATCCATACTCAGCTTACTGCATTTGGACGGATCAAGCACAAAACCTGAAACAGCAGAAAATATCCTTAGTTGAAGAACACAGACTGCATGATACAATTAAGACCTTAACTTGAAATATTCTACCTAACTGGCAAATCAGGAACGACAAAAACAAAGTAACTTGTTAAATCATTTCTTTTTTCTTTCACATGACATGGTCACCAGGAAAATAAACTGTCAGATTATGACAAAGTCATATGCATATGTTTATATAGATAAAATTTACATGCTAAATGAAGTCAAATGTAGGTTAATATTGAGATGAATTGAAATTAACCATATATACTCAAAAACCAGTGTGAAGGGATGACCTCCACGTGGCGCGAGTGAGCCCTTTACAGGATTGGGTGGGACATGTAGGGATGAAGTTTAACCCCCCCATCCCATCATCCCTAAGCAGTAGTTTAGGCAATTGAAATTTTTACAAATACAAACAAATGATTTATTTATATTCCATTGTGCATCTCGAAGCTATAGAGCAGTTTGGTGGGGATGAAAGTAACTCCATCCATGACCCATCCCATATCAATGTGATCCTTTAAGTATCCCACGCACTCACTTGAATCAACATTGGCTAAGTGAGCCCCCCCCAAAGGATCATCACACCATCATAGAAGATCAGAAATATATATTATTCATTTATTCTTACATGGATTAAAAGTTTTCTGCTTCTAAATATATTTTGTTTATTTGTCAATATGCCATCACCATATACCAGGAAAAAGATTGAAAATGAGAGTATCCATGTAACTGGTAGTAATTTCAGTGTCCCGAAATTAAGTTAGACTAAAAACTGAGGGGTGGATTGGTCTGGATCGAGTTGTAAATAGATGATCAAATGGGAAAAAAGTTTAATAAAAAGGAGATCCAAGATAAACCTCATAAGTCAACTCTAGAGGTTAAAATGATGCAGCCCAAGAGGAAGCAGCCATGAAAACCCAAGCCCAAGCACTGGGCCCAATCCACCAGGTCCATGCCAGGACCCAATCAGGCTTGCTATTGGTATTTAAAAAAAGGGCCAAAATTGATGTACCAAACAGTGTCCAAATGACATGAAATTCAATCAGCTAGATGGATCACTGAGTTAAATTTTCAACAAAACCAAGTTTGTGTGATTCTGACTATGTTTGAAAAAGTCATGGCTTCAGTCACCATTTTAAAAAAAGAAGTCATGGCTCATTTTTTTCAAGAGATCAAACAGTGATAAACTTGGTGTATTTTAGTATATTTTTGTTCTATTATGTTTCAAGGTCAAGATTAAAACATCATTAGGTTAATCTGATGGTTGATATTGTATCTATGGTTTTTCTCTGATGAAAGAACATATGTATTACCATTCAAAAAAAAAAAAAAAACACTATATGATCAATGAGAGGGCTAAAATACATGGGACACGTTTGTGCAGCTCAACTGCCATAAAAAATGAGCAGAAAAAAGTGTCAGTTCTCCTCACACATTCATTGTCTCAATGTTTGGTGCCAAGAGGTTTCATCGATGATAAGTGGAAAAGGGCCTTTTTTTACCCTCGCGTAAAAGGACTTGGGTTTCCAGCCTGAGAGGTTGAACTCCCCTTTCCGCAGAAGTTTGTGCTAGCTGCACAACACGTCCACAGCTTTTGGTGTCATGAAAATAATGTTACCGTAAGAGGTTCACACCATCCTTTGCGAGGTGCGCTTGAACTTCCCATAGCATTTGGTTTCATGAAAAAATTGTCATCTTGCAGAGTTTACACCGTAACTTTCCGATGTGCTTCTGAACTCTGCGATTAAAAAAGGAATATCTCAGCCATAATTGAGGTATCAACTTCTCGGTTTGTCTAAGTTCTTTGTTTGTCAGGTCATTTTTCTAAATTATGTTTGGTAGATATATAGAATAAGCCTTAAGGGAATTCATCCAACTTATAAGTTCCTTGAGGTTGTTGTAGTCCGGATCAGCCCACATCACTAAAAACCCCATGTCCGATTAATTAAGATGGGTTATGAAAACTTGTGCAGGGGACTTTTCGTTGTGGTCGAATACTAGGTTGACTTTCCTTTCTCCAAACACTCATAGCTTGGGGCTATAGGGTATTCTTTAAAAAGAGTAATGCTGAAGTTGCAGAAAAGAACAAGCTTTAATACATGTCATGAGACAAACTAAGTTTAATGAAATTCAATCAAATCCTTTTATCGCTTCCTGATTTGGTGAGGATTCCAAGCTTCCAAAGGTGATGACTCCAAGGTTGTCTATGTGCTCATGAGCCCTATCGTACATCAAAGGCAGCCATATGAACTGTATACTATATTTAACATGGAATTTTTGTCCATTTATAACATTCCATGTCAATTCTGTCCGGTAGTAAAAAATAAGGACAATGAAAACCATCTCTAATACTAAGAAGCAGGTTGAGAATGTGTTGAGTGTGCATGTAACTGGAAGTCCCATTCAATATTCCAATAGAAAAATTAGTTTGCAAAAAATATATGAAGGACAGATCTGATTAGTCGAAATACAATTTAATAGAAAATCTTATTCTATGTTTCACTATATTAAAAAAACTATAAATAACAATAATAATAATAATAATAATAATAATAATAACCGGATAAAGGAAAAAAAATAAGATACAGCCAAATGAACTGTATGCGGTATACTTATATTACATGTCAAACTTGAGTCAATTTAGTAGGGAAGAATAGAAGGGCACATTGAAATCAATCAAACATGCTAAAGAAGCATGCCACATGTAACTGGATTTGAAGACCCATAATTCAAATATTACTTTATAAGATGAATGACCATACAAGCAATACTAACAATAACAATGAGTCACCAATGGAAGTGATGGAACTTGAACTTGGTGTTCCATTTCTCACCAAATCGGAATGTTGGATAGAAACTACCTGCTTGGATATCACTTAAATTGAGTGGAATTCACCATAAAAATTGAAGTGATCTTTTTCACCCAAAGATAAAATGTCAGATCAACACTAAGACAAATGGTCAATATATCACTCCAGCAAATCTTACTTTATAAGATGAATGACCATACAAGCAATACTAACAATAACACTGAGTCACCGATGGAAGCAAGCGAACTTGAACTTGGGGGACCATTTCTCGCCAAATCAGAATGTTGGATAGAAACTACCTGCTTGGATATCACTTAAATTGGGTGGAATTCACCATTGAATTGAAGTGATCTTTTTCACTTAAAGATAAAATGTCGGATCAACACTAAGTCAAATGGTGAATATATCACTCCAGTTTGAATGATGTTAAGGCCAGTTACAGTTCACCAGGGAGAAGGTTTGAGAAACCCCACAACGCAGATTTTTTGCCCACTTGCATCACAAATTATGCTACATTTTCTTGTACTCAATCATCTTGCATTAACAAACAATCAATTTCCATTTGAAAAGCCTGGCATCATTTTCCTTTTTCAAAATCATACAATCAAATGCACAACATTTATAGAAAAAGATTTCAACAAATGCATGGATCAGTGACCAGGATCCAAACATAGTGAAACATAGAACTTTAAAAACACTTTTTTTTTATCAATGCAAGCATGAATCAGTCTGGCTTCTCTCTATAAAGACAATTGAACACCCAATAGGTTTGATGCATCAAACAAATAAAATAACAAAAGAAGGGGTAATTCTGAAACAAAAATACAAATGCTTGCATAGAAATTGAAATTTAACTAAATTATTAAACAGCGAATGCAAATTGGTATTCTCTATTCAATCCCCCAAAAAAAGAGAAATTGAAAATTCAACAATTACATAAAAATACAACTCTAAAAAATTTACAAACAGACAGTTGACTTTCATTAAAAGCCAACACCATCCACATCAATATGGCTTCTTTTCCTTGTTTAATCAGTGGAATACATCAATAATTCATGCATACTTTATAAAAAAAAAAGCTAAACAAGCAAAAACTCATGATCAATAAAGAAGCAGATGCATGTCAATGACAATATTGAAGAAATATCCACACTACCTACTGCTATACTCAATTGGATGAGATTGGACAAGAAAATCATATTCACATCTCCCACTAAATAACCCAATCTCACATCTCCAAACCCAATTACAAAGACTGCATAGTAATAAGAAATAAGTAATATCTAAAAAAATCTTCAAAAAATAGAAAAAAAAAATAGCCAAAAGAACCAGAAAAGCAAAATACAAAGCAACAAACCAAAAATGATATTATTATTCATAAACAAGGATAAAGGAAGAAAATACCAAAAAAAAAACCCATCAATCATACATGGTATATTTTCCAAAACAACCCAGAAATCACACACAAAGCAATGATTTGAGAGATACCCAGATGAGTAAAACCTCCCATAAATGGATCAAAACCACAAAACTCAACATACATCAAGCAGAGAAGAAGACATCGAAATATTACCACAAAACACAGACGAGAAAAAACTAAAAAAAAAAAAAGGGGAAAGGAACTCACCCTCAAAAGAAGATTCCATAGTTGAAAATCTCTCCCTTTGATCACCACATTACCACGCACAACGCCCCCTTTCTTCCTCTGCAGCAGCGTTGTTCAAAAGCAAGCAAAAACAAGGAAACCATGAGATGTGTTATACAGACATTGAAATACACGTGAAGATGAAGAAAGTGAGAGAAAGAGAAAGAGAGAGAGGGAGAGGGAGCGGGAGAGAGAGGAATCTACAAAACCCAAGAAGCGAGGCTGGAATTTCTGGCCAAAGGAAGGATTCCATCGCTGACTGGGTCCTCCTTTTGGGCTTTCCTTGACCCGATGCAGAGAAACCAGAGATTTCCTTCCTCTCAGGGTCTTCAATGTCTTCAACGAGATAGAGAGAGAGAGAGAGACAGTGAGAGAGAGAGAAGCACAGCTATATGGTCCTTGACCTGAGTACATCTGACAGTGCTCTGCCCTTCTGTGATTACATGTGGGGCCCACCATCTTTGATCCAAACTGTTCATTTTGTGGGACCCATAAATTTTAAAGAGAGTAAAAGATGACATCCATTGGCTGGCTGATCTCCAGCTCTATCTCTCTCTCTCTCACAAATTTAGGATTTATCAGATCAATGGTCCTGATCACTGTTCAGTGGTCCCTAATGATACTGTCACCAGTAATATCATTATCATCATCATCATCAACACTCAACCTCAAATATATTGTGGTCAACTATATAAATTTTGTTCGGTCATTTTGCCACATTTGAGTGCATTATAGGCCAAGTTCTCAAATGGATTGCCCTTCTTTTATATCATATTCAACAATTTTATCACGTGTCGGAGAAGATTCTACTCTAGGTGAATTTTCATTTTCACAAGAGAGAATAAATCTACAACTTACCTCTCAGGCAGAAAATCAAAATCTTTTTTATTAAGAAAAATCTATTAATTTTTTTCCTTCTTTCACAGAAAATAGGTCTCACCGAGGGTCGCAAGAAAAGGCCAAACAAAAGAACACAACCCAATTTTCCTCGTTAGCATGGATTCTTCTGGTCGCACAAATGCACCTTGTATATTCCAGTAATCCAATTGTTCATCTTGGGTAATCAGATCCAAGGTCCCACCTATCCACAATCAACCAGGGTGTACGAAGCAATCCATTACAGCTGGGATATTAAGAGAGAGAGAGGTTGGTGATAGGTGAGATAGATACCATTCAGATATGTAGAACAAAAGATGCACATGCAATGGGAGAAAAAGGTCAAGGATTAGATGACCAACTTCTTATTTTGTAGAGATTCTAGAACTGTGATCCCTCATTTGGGGGCCCCACAAAATCAACGTTCAGGATTACAAATTTGGGAACACAGGAGGTTCTAATCATGCAGGAGAGAAAATCAGTGTACAGGGTTAAATGAGGGAAAGAAGAGTGGCAAAAGTTACTGCATGTCATCTTCTTTTTCCCCCCTCTTGTCTACGTCGTTTTCTGGCAAACAGGGGAAAAAGGGAGAAAGAGAAATTTGCATGATTCCTATGTGGTTGGTGTCTATGTACATATAATAATACTGTTCCCCATGCGTTACTTAGCATGCGTTTTGCATCTAAATGCAATTTGATGGCACCATTTAAGTCGTTTGGTAAGGTGGCATGCATGTGGATCATGGTCTCCATGTTACATGTTTATGAGAATTTGATGAATGTCATTGTTTTACAATTTTTATTAAATGGGTCATGAGCATTAGGGAAGTAAACAACTTTGAGACCTAAGATTTTGAAGCATTAAAGAATTAGACTTTAGGTATATTAAAGATTTTTAAGTTTTATTTGCGCTTCAGTGGTGGTTTGTTTGCACTCACCTATAATGGCAGACCCAGGATTTTCATCTGAGCGGTGCGGACAATGGTGAAGTGAAGAAGTTAAATAAGAAAATATAAAATTTTAAGGTATTATTAAGAAGTTTATCGAATCTCGTGGTGCGAGTTCACCCACGTATCAACACATAAGTCCGTAAATGATGCACATGGTAACACTTGTGCCTGTTCTCTTGCATAAAGTACATGTAATTGAATTGATAAAAATTTATGGTAAGATGAGCTCCACTAAAGGATTATTAAAGGGGTGAGGGAGGGAAGGATATAATGTGGAGATGTAGATGAGACCTTATATTTTCTAGATATTGAATTGCTGCTATAAAGTGATGTTTTTGTATTCATTTTTCATCTTTCTTTCATTCAGTTTCTATTAAAGGGGAAGTTGTTTGACCTATTCTCGGATATTTACATTTGCTTCTTCTAAACCGGTCATAAAAATTCAATCATAGGCATTCAATTACATCAAATGAGTAGGCCCTTGATGCATGATTAATTTGTTTGTGCTTGTTTATGCATCCCAAGTATAAAATAGTGTACAAATGAGATCATTTTCAATGAATCACTTACGTCCCCGAGGAGGAGGTAAATAACTACATATGTAAATGAGGAATATGCACCAATGCATATGTAATAGGTCGTCCAACCCCGTACATGTGGGATTGAATCTCTTCAACCAAAGTCCTTTTTTTGCACTTTTTGTGGGCTACAAATTGGTAATTTGAACCACTCATCTTTCTTATTAGTTTAATAAACCCTTAGATGTTTAGTTTTAATATCTTAAGTCTTTGTAGTAAAAATGACCCAAAATATTTCAGCTTATAGATCTCGTTTATACACTTTGGTGAGCCTCTGACTCATGATCCGAACCGTTCAATATTTTCATATTAATTATAGGTATAAGACACTTAGTTTCACATCTTATATCTTCTTAGATTTTCTTTGAGAAATTTGTGAAAATCTAAAAATTCAAACCCATCTAAAACCTTTTATGTACTCATTTACTCTTTTCAAATTGGTACTTTCAAACAAAAATGGTAATGTGTTTTACACATATAACATTTACGTGTGAAAAAAGTTAAATATAAACTCTTGACATACGCAAAACCCATTTTCATATTGCTGGCATAAAAGGCAAACAACCCCGCATTACATATGTAAATGATAATTTTTTCTGTTTATATACATGGAAGTGAGTTTGTCCCAACAGCATAATGAAAAGGGTGTTACCCAACATCATCATGCATCACATTTATTGTATGTCTAATTGGACAATGGATCTACTTGGATGCTTCTCTGTATCAAAACAATATACATAGAAAAGACAGAGGTTGCGTTTGGTCACAGTAACTACTGATAGCAACAGAGGTTATGCAGAAGTTGTTGCTGTTGCTGATGCTTAGAAGCTGTTGCTGTTGCTGAAGCTGGGGTGACCGAGATTATGGAAAATCAGCGATTTGAGGCTCTAGAAGCTGTCGCTGTCGCTGTAGCTTGTTGTTGTCTTGTATTTGCGTTTGGCCAATCGATGTACCAATCGCTAATCGCTGTACCAATCGCTAAGAAGTTGCTGTGACCAAACGCACCAAGAGAAAAGAAAGGGACTCCAAGAGCTCTCTGAAAATTGAGAGTTTTGATCCAAATCAGGTTCATTTTCTGGTTTCACATGATTCTAAATACTAGGATTTTGCACCACTACTTTTAAATATACATGAATCCTTTTCATAAATACATGTTTCTTCTGGATGTCACTGTTTTCTAATGTTTATAGGCTTCAAACTTCTAGATATCCAAACAGGATCTAAATAGATTATATAGTCCACAATGTACAGGCTTTCATTTAATAGTGTTTCACCCTGGTTCAAAATGGTGCTTAATTACTCAATGTTACAGCTTAATGATTCTATTAGCCATACCATTAGTACGAAGGATAGCGACCGGATACATAAAGTCATTGAACCTCCAGTATTAACAAATATAATCCTCTAACCAGCATCTTAAAAAATTTGTCAAAGAATAATATAATGCATGTATCCATTTCAGTCAGTCATCTCTAGTCCCATTGTCTGGAGTGGTTCATATTTAAGCATGAATGACTTAAACTTTGGGATAAGCATGTTGTTACTAGCATAAGTGACTTAAGATATGAATTCTCCATAACTTTTACCATAGTTACCTCTTTGGTGTTTTTTTGAAGGAAGAAGCACAAAATTCATAGAGTTTCTTGGCCTAATCAAATATAAGAGCGCTTTGAGATTTAATTTTTTTTGTAAATTAAGTTTGTTGAACTTTGCACTTGTCAACCTTAAATAGACTCGCAGTAAATTAAATCTTAAAATGATTAGAAGCTAGAGCCCTCCGTATTGAATAAGACTAATTGCACAATAAACTCAAAATCCTATAATATATATATATATATATATATATATATAAATCAATGAGATGCTGTAGGGATGACCTATAAATATAATACAACTTTAGTGAGTAGTACCAAAATGTCCTTGCTTTCAATGCAATCTGGAAATTGGAGTACTGCAAACATTCATAGCTCGAACACCAATGCCACTTTTCCAACAGAAAAAATACTGAAGCAACCCATTTCCCAACTCCATGTCTGATGGGTTATCCTGAAAAAAGGAGTGATGATTCCTAGTAGGGCCCTTTTTGCCTTGTGTTGGAGATGTTCTTACACCCTTTTGGATTTCTATTTAGTGTGGTTCTGTTTAGGTTCCGTAGTAAACAGAACTACAAGTCTACAACTTATATGGGATATTCGACTCAGGAGTTTTCTCCTTGAGCTGGACTGCCGTGCAGGGCTTGTTTGGGTGATTAGTGCAGCTACTTTCACACCCATATTATGGTTAGATCATACGCAGGTCGTATTTATTATCTCTACTCTTATTCTAATAGAGTCATCCAAAATAGAGTTATAAAAATAAGAGGCTAAAGCTCTTATTTTCACAAGCCCAGAAATGAGGCCTTTGATTCTCGAAGGATTTTCCTCTGTATCTCTAAAGCGATTTTAGGGTAGAATCGCATGCCAAACACTCTAATTTTCCAAATCTTTATTTGATTTAGACATTTGGACAAGCCAAACACTCTAATTTTCCAAATCTCTATTCGCTTTAGACATTTGAACAAATAAAGGTCGGAAATACAGATGCCAAACATATCTCAATTTTATTCCAACTGTACGTTACTCGTTGTTGAATTTAATTGGTAAGAAAAGGTTAAAAGCAACCCCCCAATGTAATTCAATTCCTAGAATTGTATTTCTATAAATAGTTAAAAAAGAAGAATAGAAAGATAAATACGTGAAGAATGACCAACAAATAACCTCTTTGTTAATGGAAATGAATCAAGAGAGGTGAAAAATGAATACCCAATCATAACCGTAATCATTTAATACCCAAAAAAAGTGAATGTCTTATCTACATCTCCACCTCAAACGTGTCTATCCATCACCATCCTTCACCCCTCAGCCCTCACATCTTTCATAATACTTACATAGAGTTCATTTGACAATGAATTCCCATGTATTCTATGAAAACAAATAGGCCCTAATGATCCATCCATCCTTCCTTCTAATAATAGAAAGGCATTCAAATGAGCTCCACCAAATGAACCACATTCAAACTCAACTTCCATGTAAACTTGTTTTCATTGCCTATGGTGGAGGAAAGGTATACTAGGGTGGATAAGGATTAGATTTGTTTTTTTTTATCCCCCCACCCCCCTCTGCTCTCTATCTATTACATTGAAGAAAGAGTCTTGGAAAAGAGCATGGCATTCCATATTTTACAAACAAAGAAAAACAAGTGAAAGTGACAAATGCCCACCACTCAAATAGGAGCTAAGGATAAGAAAACCTCATTGGCTGCCGACACCATAAATTTTCCATAAAGTCATTCATGAGCCGTGACCTTCATAACTTGGTAGTTTCTCTTCCTCACTAGAAAGCCAAATGACAGGTGGCTGCGGGAGCATCTTCACATTGTAGCTCGCGGAACATCCATTGGATTGAGATTAAAAGTGATGAAGGCCCACAAGGAGAAAAAGCCCACATAATTTTTCCCTTTTAAGATAATTGTATGGTCTTGTCCACTTTTTATCTTGTTTATTGTTATCTCATTGTTGTTGCCACTTTGTTACTCTTAATTCTGCTGGGACATGGGCGTTGAAAAATATATGGTTTTAAGAGATACCTTTTAAGTTTAAGGGTTACTCACTCCATGGACTTGAATTCCTAGAAATCATAGAGCTTAGAATTGAAGAATCAAAAGTGAATATCTAAAAAATATTATTAAATAACTTCATTTTTAAGCGAAAATAAATATAAGGGGAGATGAAAAATAAATATCCGTTATCACCGTTTTTGGATGGCGTGGGTGTCTCTGAGTTCTTTGACCTAACATGACTGATCCCCCTCAGCAACACTAGTTAAACCCACACAAATGCATGGTGATTTCAAACAATGCTCCCCACGCCTTGTGCCAATCCACCAACTCTTAGGTGGGGACCTAGCTATCATCTTAATAATTCGGATCCTACAAAATTCAGGAACTCATGTATGCTGCCTTATATTCTTCACCACTCACCTCATACCCTTCAGCCCGAACCTAATTTTTTTACAATCTTTCATGAAGCCCAGTTGACCACAAATTCGTATGTGTACAATTCATATATGTTTTACACAAATAAACAGGCCTTAACAATCATATCCGTTAAAATGAGGGCTGTCATGGATCCGATAACAATTTAGGTTTGGATTACATTTTTCATTTTCATTGACATGGATTCAGTGTTTTAGAATTTAGATTCAAACTCAAATCTTTATTGAAAGTTTAGGCCCAAGTGTAAATGGACCAGTTTCCTTTCCACATCTGATTCTGTGTGTGTGTGGTGCTGCTTTTTATTACCATTAAGAATGGCGGCATCACTGGAAATTGAGTATGGACCCATGACCAAAATTAGACTTGGAACACTGGAAAATTATGAGATGCCCTGCTACTGTTAGTTGAATTAAATTTGTAAAAACTATCATGTGGAGATTTGAGAAAGTATGGGTTGGTCTAAAATTCATTGTAACTTTATTGAGAGGAATATATTTAAATCCCGAGGGGTAGCTCAATTGGTATAAGACTATGATTTATCCTCGAAAGTTGAGGGTTCAAAACTGCGCTACTATATTTGGGCCACATGGGATTTGCCCAGCTTCTCCTGGACCCGTAAGGATTAGTCCGGCCCAAAGGACTGAAACACCCTCTGTTGTGTGTGTGTGTCTATATATATATATATATATATATATATATATATATATATATATATATATAAAGACTATATCCTAATTCATACAAAGCACAAAATCTTATCCTCATGACCTTATTTCTCTCATCACATACTGGTATCTCATAACCACTCTACTTGTATCTTTCCTAAAACATCTTGTGTCTCTGACCCCCTCATGCAATCATCAATTTCTTTTATATGTCATCTTTCACTAGGGATTATCCATCTTCTAGAATTCATCATTATCATTGTTGTGTCGGTGGCCCATTAGATCAAAAATATAATAATTATGTCAGAAGTATCCATCATGCAGCTTGATTAAGATAACAAAATCATGAGGCTTAAATTAATGCATTGACTAGTTAAGAAGGATATTTGATTTATTTTATTTGAAGAAAAAGAAAAAAAATATAAAAGTGAAAGTTAAGACTATGATTGGCTTGATTGCAAGATCACAACCTTTGTACTATATGAAAATTTAAAAAATAATTATGTTGCGTAAAATTCATCATAACTTATTTACGATAACTATATACCGATTTATTAGAAAGAATAAAATCAACTCAGTTGGCCTAGGACTACGGTTTGCACCCGGAGGTTGTAGGTTCGAAACTGCACTACCAGACTGGGGCTGCAAGGGAGTTTACCCGGCTTCCCTCTGGGCCCGGAGGGATTAGTCCAACCCAAAGGGGTGGGAACCCTTTGATATAAAAAATAAATAAAAATAAATTCTAATCTACTCATTTTTCCCAACAAGTCTATCCTCGTATCTATCAACCACTCCCCTCGTATGATCATTAGGAGTTGCTCAGTTGGTTGGTGGTGGTAACCCCGTTTCTCATATGGTACTCAGGGATGATTCTTCGGTATGCCACTCTTCCCGCTTTCCCACTTTGTGGGCTCTTTTATCTATTTATGTGGGCTCTCTTGGGTTAAAAAAAAAAAAAAAAACACCTGCCGTCATATCTTTCTTATCCCTCTATCTCTTATATATCATTCTCCTACTCTAAAAATGTTGGAGTAATTTCAAATTTAAGACTTTTCTTGGAAATTATTGATAACAAGTCATAGAAAATAAACCTAATCTTTAAACATTAAAGATAGAAAATATACGTAAAATAATGTTAAAAACTACTTTAGTATAGACTTTTCCCTTTTAATCCATTTTATCTTATTTTCCTGTAATATTTATTGTTTCGACAATATCTTTAAATATATCAAAATATAAGTAAAACTAATAATGTTATCATCGATATTTATGACACTAGTTGGAAGAACAGTATTCTTAAAGCATCTTCCTTTCCACACAGACAACTATGGATCGGTCGAGCTGTTAATTTGATAGTTATAACCATCAAATTAGGAACTTGGGTAGTGTTGTGGGTGCATGAGGTGAGTATTCACCAAAGAGGAAAGAGTCCTATTTTGGTTTCTTCAATGCCACAAATAATCAAATATCATTGTGTCCAGCAACTCATCCTATATGGCCTTAATAATTCTTGACCAGTGGGGGTTTTATGGACTTCATTTCCTGAGAAGATCTTCAGATGAGGACCATATCACTTCACAAATTTTTTTTAATCAATGAAATTAGCATCACTGGATGGAGCCTGGAGAGCACCATCAGCTCAATAAGAGACAAAAGTTGGGTTTTGTTTTCTTCAAAGAAGCCAAAGATTTTCTATTTCAGTTTGTGTTATAATGGCATGTTTGCTCGGCATTCCATCTTTGGCCGCCACCAGAGAGTTTGGTCATCTTCCATTCTCTTGTCTGTTGTCTTCAGGGTAGCATCCTGTTTGTTAATGGTTTTTTCTTAAAAATAATAGCTGAAGCACAAAACTAGGAGTTTCTATTATTTTCAAGATTCTCATTCATAAGTGGTTTGTTTGATGTTGTGTGCCAGATAGTTTAGTTTGGAGAAAGAGAGTTGAAGTGGGAGGTTTCAATCGCCTGTATTTGGTGCTTAGTTCAGAATTTGATAAAATAGACTGGAATGGAGAAATAAAATTAATATTGATGATCCGAGATAATTGTGACTAAAGCTTTGACAATGATAATGAAGTACATCAATAGTGTAGATATGATGACTTTCAAAGTATAAACATGAAAGATTAAGGGCCCACTTGGTAATAAGTAATAAGGAACTCATGAGGAATTCACATAGTTCTGGGTTTCTTCCTGTCTTTGGAACAGAGATTCTTCATTGAGGATTTTTACATTAACATCAGTGCGTATCTATGTGTATAGCTCCGGAATTTTTAAAAAAACCCTAGGGCGTTACATGGAATTTTATATTACTTTTTTCTAGTGCCTCCCTCGACCCCCCCACCGGTATAGGTCTGTAAATCCACAAAACTGTGGGTTTTCAAATCCTATGAGGGGATGGACCCGACTGGCCCAAATCCTCATATATCACAATTGCCGAGCATCAGTTTTTTCACAACTTCATGAAAAATCAGAGAGAGATTTCTAAGAATTTAATTGCCAAACGTGACCTAAAGATAACCACGGGTTCACACGCTTCAACGGTTGAGTCTCCCACATCATTGAACTTTCACTATAAGTAGTTCCAAAGCATGAAAATCTTCCATTACTTATAACAGGCTTGTTGAGAAAACGTAACGGCAATGCATTTGCAAATTTAAACTAAACAGTTGCTTTCACTGTTCATAAGAAATGAAGTGACTGTTGCGTAGTGGAATAGAAACCTATTTAAGGGGTTCATCTACCTCTCTATTCAAAGAAACAGAGACTTGATGATTTGGATGAGAACAGAAGCTGTCATTCCAATCAGAAGTGATTTTAGTGAGGCATTCAATTGATTTTGATTTGTGCCAATACATTTAATTTGTATCCACCAAATGACTGACAATGACACATGTCGCATAGTACCATAATTTTGATGATTGTTTCAATAATCCTCAGGATTAGACTTGCATTTGTTCTATAGTGGGGAAACCCCATGCATGGAATCATCAATCCTAAAATGAATTTTGCGAGTGTTTATCATGGAAGTTGGATCAGTCTCCCAAGTGAAACTTCAAATGCTCAAGCCTGCTCGACATTCAGAATGTTGGGATTTTAAAATTTCAAAAGGTTAAAAAAGGCCTTTAGGTGGCCTCATATTCAGAGTTTTAATTCGAAATGAAGCATGCTTTTTTTGGGTAAGGCTTTCAAAAAGTGCATTTGAAATGCCCAAAGGACAATTTCTGAAATCAATGCAAAATTGCCCAATGCCTTCAATCAAATAGGCCATAACAATTTTAAGAGGGACGTTGCTCGGTTGATTGGTAACCCCATATGTCACCTGGTTGGTTAGGGATCAAGCCTTAGGTACGCCACTCTACCCATGTGTGTGGGATTCTCTTCCCATTTGTGTGGGCTTCCTTTTCTCACATGTTCCTTTCTACTTGTGTAGGATTCCTCTTTAAAAAGAGAGTTTCAATTCTAATATATATTTTTTTTATTAGCTTTGAAGATCATCATCATCCTTCTTAATCTAATTTAGCAATAAGAGTTTTACTGCATTCCACACAATCAAAACTTCCACCAAAGCTAGTTACCCAACAAAATTCACTTAAAATGAGAACTTTCTCAAACGACTCAAACCCACTTACACTTGCCTTTGATCATGCAGGTTTTTTGACACTCTTATTCTCTACGTTCTGGCGCCATATCAAATTTTATGATCATCGAATCTGTACTAACATTTGGATTTAAAAAAAAATTACGGTTTAAAGATAATTAAACTTTAATGCTGGTAAAGGGCTGCTATATTTTGATGGGGCTCACTTTTTTGGAGAGAGAGAGAGAGAGAGAGAGAGAGAGAGAGAGAGAGAGAGAGAGAGAGAATCACCAAATAACATATCCTCAAAGAGAGAGAGAATCACCAAATAACATATCCTCAAAGGTAATGATTCTAGAATAAACCAATGGAATAGCATTTGGTCATTTGGGACCATTTCAACTAACCTTACCCAACATACAACAACAAAGAACATGAATTAATAAATGTGCTTCATGGAATCTCTTTTCCATGCCTGCTCTTACAGATTTAATTAATTCAAAAGTGTGGATTAATATAATTAATAGGGACACTAAGCCCCAACTAACAGGCAAACATGAAATGCATGTACCAGTCAATTTTATTTTTCCTTTCAAGCAGAGCTAGTTGAATTTTCACTCATGGTAGAACATGGAATTCAGTTCCCTGCTAGCATAAGAGAATCTCTATGTCCACCAAGGAAAACAGAACACATCACTTTGAGATTTTCAGGTAATGACTGCTTGAGGCAAAAACCTTATTGGAGGAGAGGAAGTTGCTAATGTGTCTCATTTTTATTGGCAAACACAGGAATTTCCTGATGACTGCTGGCAGGGGATTTTCATACTCGTGGTTGTGATGATGGAGACCAAAAGTACATAATAGTTTGAGGCATATGGTCCCTTATGTTGACTGTTGACAGCTTGGACCTTAACAATTACCATCCAATTATCTTTGACTAATCACCCATTGACCATGACTATTTGGTGCAGGCATGCCATTGCTTGTTATGGGATTGCATTTCTTCCCTTCAATGTGGGGTCATTCACAGCACAAGAAAGGTTGGCAATTCCACTACCTTGTAGTGGATCCAATGGGTGAACCACCTGTTTATATGTTCATTTTCTAGGCCATGGAGATTAATGGTAGGGCGGTTGGATATGAAAATGATGAGTTCACCTTAGATTCAATTAGTTTTGAATTATATTAGGCTAGTGTTATTATGTGATTATGTATTTTATTTGAGGCTGAATTTATGATGTGATTAGGTTTTCTTTTAGAGATTTGATTAGGTTTCATAGTTTGAGTCATATTACGTTTTCGGTTTTGGGTCATTGTATTCTTATAAGTAGCTATTAATAAGACTATCGCAAACTTTGGCAAGATGTAGACACAAAATTACATCACTGGTCAACAGTCCAGATCCTACACACTTCTAACTAAGGTGGCAATTCCTGTTCAATGCCAAATCCAACCCAACTATCCTTAGTTAGATTTGGGATTGGTTTTGTATGAAACAAAAACCTATGTTGAGATAAACAGATGGATGCTGGGTTGAATTGTCTTCAATCCTACAGGTGATGATGTCTATAACACATGGCTTGATGCAAACCCAGATTGGTTTGTATGTCACCTTGATCCAACCCATATGCCATCCAATCTGACCATGTACATGACTTTCTTAATATAGTACTGTCTTTAAGATAAATAAAATAGCATTGGCTTAACAAAAGAAAAAAGAAAAAAGAACAAAACTTGGAAGAATTTGATTTAGTATGTTCTTACTAATTCCCCAATTGCATTTATTGAAGTTCTTTTAGTGGGTGAGTTTTAAGATTTCTTGGTTAAACCCCCATCAATTGTTGACAATGGGGCTTGTTGATTGGCAGGCCTGGCATAGAATGGTCTAGACAAGAGATTGAACTAGTTGAGCCTGGCCCATTATAGAGTTCTAACTTCTAACTAGCAATCCAGATCAGCCACATGGGTTAACACAGAAACCAAAAAAAAAAAATGGCCACCAATCAGGTTGGTTAGACTTTGCCTCTGATGTAAGAGAATGTTAGTTACTTTCTCTATAATATTTAATCAAGAAATCTGATACAGATCCACCTATTGTGCTTGTGAGTTCTTCATTAATATTTTTCTAAGCCTATTGACATACTTTTAGACATGGAGATTCTCCTAGTGTAGTGGCCTATGCATCTCTAGTTTCTAAGCATATTGACATACTTTTAGTCATGGAGATACTCTAGTGTAGTGGCCTATGCATCTCCAAGTTGGGTGTCCTTTGTATCCTTTGTAATAAGGGGTTGAAAAGGAAAGTAGAATGAGACAGATCTTTTATTTTTGGGTACCTTTGCTTGCACACACCTTTTCTTGCAATTCATTGAACCAAGCAATCAAGATGATTGATCTTAAAAGGTACCAAGTCAGGCTCTAACTAATTTGCACTTAACATGAGGCCCTAACTTTTTGAATCATCCAAGTGGGGCATCATATTTTTTTTATTTATTTTTTGGTAAAATAGAAAATACAATATAAAGACCAATAACAAACAACAGGGAAACAAAAAAAAAACCTCCAACCCAAAAAAACAAAACTAGAGAGGAGAAACAATATCACAAACCAAGGAATGTCCCATCCCAAAATAAATCCTTCTTCGAGATATGGATGAAGTCAATCTATATAAGCAAAACAACTAGCGACAGTTCTCATTGGGAGGTCCAAACTTCGAACTCGGCCTCCACCATCCTTGCATATGTGTCTCCTCGGCGGGCTATCTGCACCCGCAGTGTCGGAACCATTATGAAATGATATCTCAAAACTCTTCAAGTTTAGATGAAGTGTTAAGCCCACTGTCTATCTAACAGAACTCTCCTTTTTATCCCAGCTTTGAGACTCTGGCAATAAACTAAAAGTATGCTGAAATCCCATAGCAACATATAATGTTTCTTATAATGTGGCCCATCTCATGAACAATTAATCTAACCTATTTTTGGTGTAGGGAATCTGCACCTGGTAGAAATATCAAAGCAATATCTTTGTAAACAACAAGTATTATTTAATAAATCTGGTTAACACTACTAATTGATGACTTTATAATTGTATTTAAACCAAGAGAATCCTTATATAATGATTCCCAAATCATCACATTATATCTTTTGTTTTTTTTTTTTTTGCTAACAGAGGGTTCCCAACCCTTTGGGCTGGCTGGACTAATCCCTCCGGGCCCAGAGGGAAGCCGGATAAATCCCCTGTAGCCCTAGTGTGGTAGCGGGGTTTCGAACCCACAACCTCCGGGAGCAAACCGTGGTCCTAGGCCAACTAAGCTACCCCTTGGGGTTAATTATATCTTTTGTTAAACAGGGAAGAGAACTAATTTGGAATTACACCAAAACACAGCTGTTTCATGCATGGCAGCCTGACAGGTCACAGACACTCAACACATAAAAAGATGGTACCAGAAGTGGGATGCAAACAAGGTCTAGGCTCTAAGCTCCTCAAGCCTAAAATTCTTCACACCTTTTATTTATTTATTTATTATTATGTGGTAAGTAGGTTAACTACAAAAAACAGAGGAAGATCACATGGGTCACATTAGGACTTAGACAGCATGCACTCATCATGAGAGAGAGAGAGAGAATGAGAGAGAGAGAGAGAGAGAGAGAGAGAGAGAGAGAGAGAGAGAGAGAGAGAGAGAGAGAGAGAGGACTCAAAGGGGTGTTCATGGGCCGGGTAGGGCATTGGGCTGTAAATTCTGGCCCACCTCATTATGTTGGCCCAAGCCCGCCCATTTAGTCGGTTAGTTTGTATGGCTCAATAGAAGTAATAAATCTGATAAACAGGGGCCCTGTTTTGTCGATGTTCTACTATGATTAGAAGTAGGTCTATTATTGTACGTCTACTGTGATTAGAAGTAGTATTTGAGTGTAACAGGGTTTTGGGGCTGATATTATAAATAGAGACTAAGAGTCTCTATGATGTACACCTCTTTTGATTGCACGGTGAATTCTCTTGTCTTTTCCGTGGACATAAGCCAAAAGCCACAATCAGATGGCACAGATCAGAAATTAGTATTTTCCATTTACCAAATTTTCTCATATTAGATCCAAATTATCCATTCAGACCTTCCAACTATCAATCGGTAAGTACTCAAAATTGTTTTAAATCTGGAGCAATATTGACAGTTGGATTCCTAGTATTTTCTCAACCAATTATAGTATGACAGCTTCCCTTGAAATTAAACTGACAAACAGTAATATGAACGTGTGGTACTTACTATACATGGAAAAGAAGTCATGCTAAAATATTTTGATGATCAGCGTGACTTACGACCACAGAACTTCATTCTTTGGGTCAACCAAGATGAATAATCTACTTCAAAGTGAAAGCAAGATGATTTTGCTTTCATGAATTCAGACTTCTAAATACCTTGGATATCGATCGGTCATACGTCCATGACCTAAGAGCTCCATTGAAGTCCAAGGCTGTATAACAAAAGAAAGACCTATAATTTCAAAATATACTCTCATTCAACTTTCAAAATATATTCTCATTTGTAGAACTGACAAACTGAGAATATTAAAGCACAAAATATATGATAGAAACCTAGATGGGATAGGTAATTACAATGATGATTGGTAGATAGCTACAAATGAATATTTCTAAGTGTTAAATTAAAAGAAACAAACTAGAACAGTGAAAAAGACAGAAAATTATTATGATGAGAGCCTCTATTGCTTTGGTTGTGCTGATTTGATTTTCTCACTGGTGTCCTTGTTTCCGTGCTCCATCATCATAGTTTACATAAGAAGAAAAGGATGAGCATACAAAACAGAAATACAAGTAATAAAGACAGCTGTATGTCTATACTATAGTATTGTTGTCCCATTGACAACAGACTAGAATTCATTCAGGTAATGCAAATCAAGTGATAATCACATGAAGTTCCACACACATAGCAAAGTGTCCATTGAATATGCGCCTTTTTCCATTCCCCCCACCCCCAGCCACCCATAAGTTGTCCACTTCCCCACTTTGACCATCATCCACTTATGCCAGCAGGGCCACTAAATGCCAGCAAGTTTTCACCTCTATCATTATTTTTGTAGTCCCACCATACCATGAATTTCTGGGATCACCCAGTGAGCAACAGTCAAAGCTTTGTCTTCCTTGCTCTTATGGAGTTGAAGACTGGAATCCCTGCTAGCCAAGCAACCTCTTTCAAGGTCCAATATAGATGTTCCTGGGAGTTCTTTTTCCCAGTTGTCCCACAAGAACATGTTGTTTGATGTAGAGGCCACCAAGCTCAAAGGTTCCCCTTTGAGATTCTTTTATTTCTCTCCTTCCTTTCAAATCAGGTAATGGTAAAAGGAAGTGTTTTTCATAGTATTTGACATGTGAATATATTGTGTCTGAAAACTATTAAATCCAACAATGAGAAAGGAAAAACCCACAAGAGAAACCAACTTTTAAAAAAAGAAAGAAAGAAAGAAAGAACATAAAAGCTTTGATGATTAACTGATGCTTCATCAGGCCAGCACATAAAACATATATTTGGAAGAGACTGGCTCTGTTTGAGGAGATCAATGGTGAACCTCAGCAAAAATTCTCAGATGAGGAGAAAAAAATGCAACAAGAAATATGAAAAAGGTTTTCTACAAACTTACTGTAAATAGATATGATGAATGTTCTTTAATCAAGGGAAAAGACTAACTTGAATATTTCACATAAAAACATTTCTCAGGAGAAAATCTCACAAGGACGGGGGCATACTAGAAATTTTTGGGAGCAGAAAAAAAATGCAATACTCTTGTACTTCCCAACAGACAACAAAAAATGCAAAATAGAAGAAGGGTGATAAAAGCAGTCACACATATGATATGAGATGCAAAAAAATGTGGGAATCCCAAAAACCAATAGACAAGGAATTTGGAGTCAATTTGTGGAAGTCAAATACATTTGGGCAATAATGGCCGTTTAGATAAGCAAAATGGTACTATTTAGGGAAATTTACATGAAACCACCTGTGCTTATCAACAATTTTATTTTAACAAATAACCATCCCCGTTAACCTAACAATGTCGGTCAACCACCTTGACAAGCAAAGGCCAGTTTCTGACCACTTTCATGAACTCAAGGTATTTATTTTAGAAGGATAAAAAATTCTTAGATCTAACTCATTTAAGATCGAGTTCAGGGTGTAACTTGTGATTAAATATACTTGAAATAAATGACCAATTTCGCATTACCCCCCAAATTCATTTCAAATGAGGCTAGATTGAAGGTTTATCCTTTAGTGCCAAAATACAGTGGTTTTAGACAATCAATAGAAAACCAGCCACTCAATGATGGTCAAGGTGGTTGTTGACCAAGATTTTCTTAACAAAATAGGTGGTTGTTTATATATATACATAATAAGACGACTGGTTTTCTAGTTGTCAATAATACAGGTAGTTATATGTAAATTTCCCTACTAGTCATCATAAATTTTAAAAAATGATGGTAATTGCATACAAAGAAAAAGAACGATAATAACAGCATATAATGGGTGTTGCCCATACAGCCAATGTGCTCCCATGAGGGATGCTTCCACCTTTAATAAACAACTCAATTCTGCAGCAAATGTCATGGCCACTTTGTTGGCATGGATGCAAGATTCTATCCTTGTCAGTTCAGAAACAAGCTAGACATTGTATTGTACCTGCTTTCTCCGATTCAAGTTCCCCAGCAGACATGAGGACTGGTTCAATCCCCATAGCCTGAAAAATAAGTTCAGTCTGAAATGATTTTCCTTGGCCTTTCCCTCCCCAAATTCCTATAAGATCAAAACTCTACCAAGTGAACAGTTCAACACTAAACAATTACAACATTTCTGACATTAATAAACTAAAACTGAAGTGTAAAAACTACTGTGATTATATCAATACAAAGAGTGGAACCCTCAAAATCTTATTTTTCTGGATGGTGAAGCCTCATGATCTCATAGGACAAATCTATTGTGGTGCAAAATAGAGAATCAAGCAGCCAAGCAAGCAAAAGAAGCTCCCAGCATGGCAATAGAAAACAACTGAGAACCAAGATAATATGATAAAGAGCTAGAATAACATCTTGACGCAAACGTAGTGAGTCAAATACAAAGAAACAATGCACTTCTCCACAACACCTGGCTGTTTGACAACAACTGGATTTCTTTTTTGGAAAAGGAAAAGAACACAAATTAAAAACACACAGAACACAAATTAAACACTAAACTTCGTCACTGTAGAACACTAGTTAAAAACATAAATTAAACTTCATCACGGTAGAACACAAATTAAAAACATACAAAACACAAATTAAACACGAAACTTCATCACTTAAGTTACTGCAGAACATAAGTTAACATCATCACTGAAAGTACACTTCTTCATCACTGGTATCCTCACTTTCATCCCCCTCAGCTTTGTCCTCCTCCGCTTCTTCTTCATTCTCCTCCTCCTCTTCTTCTTCATTCTCCGCCTCTGTCCCTCCCTCCCCCTCCCCCTCCTTCCCTTCCTCCACTTCCTTCTCTTCCTCCTCTGATACCTGTCCCTCCCCCTCTCCCTCCCTCACCTCTTCTGTTACCTGTCCCACCCTCACTTCCTCTTCTTCTTCCTCCTCCTCCACCTCCTCCTCCTCCTCTTGTTTCTCTCGTCCCTTCAATTCCTTGAGACGGTGGTAGAGTGTATACAGTGGGCGACTGCGCAATTTCAATTGAAAGTTTGAATTCAAATCCATCAATGAACCCTCTGATTCCAGAATTTTCCGATCTTCTTCATTAGTAAACGGTAGGCTGATAGTCGCCACGAAGTTGGTGTATCTCCACCTGCATGAAGCAGGGGTTCGATCTATTCCCTCCTCGAATAGACGTTTTGTTAGGCTCCGTCCCGAGTTAATCAAGATTAACTCTGATTAAGTGAGATTAAGGCTAACTAAGCGTGTTTAATTGAACTAATGGGATTTGTGGCCAAATGGACTTGAATTAGCCTAAAATGAATAAGTTAGGCTTAATGGAATGGTAATCACGATTATTAAGTGAATTGAGTAGGATTTAGACTCAAACAAAGAAACTAGGACTTTTCTATTGGCTTAGCAACACCTCAAAATTCATTTTGTCATACCAATCAATGAAAATTACAATAACGAGCATAAACACATATATATACTTGCCTTAAGTGAAGCTTATTCTTTGTTTAGCTTGGCTTTGAGATGGAAATCCTCAATTCAAGCCTTGTAGTTCTAAGGAGACCTCAAGGAGAAGATGAGGGAGGTGAAGAAGATGGAGTTTCTTCACTTGGATCACTCCTAACTTGTAACTTGAAGTTTGGTGAAGATGAAATGGAAGAAAGAAAAGAAAAGAGAAAGGAGAAGAAGTGCCTAGGGTTTTGAAAACCATGGTAATTAGGTTGTTAACCTAATGAAATGGATTGTGATAGTTGTGGTTGATTAAGTGAATTCCTAGAATTATTAGGGACTTGTATTTCCAGGAATTGGCTGCGTATTAGGTTCAAGAAGGAAAGGAATGGATTTGGATCCATTCACTGCAGAAACAGAACCTGTAGTTCTATTCCCGCAGTTCACGCGGTCGACCGACCCATCGTGCGGTCGACCGAGCACACAGGGTCAGATTCTCTGGAACCTGACCAAATTACAGTTCACCTATTATTGCTTACAACTGCCGGTCGACCGAGCCTTGGCTGGGTCGATCGGGTACATAGGGAAGGGGTCGACCTGAGTTTCTCAGGTTGACAGGAACTACTGTGTAGGGGGTCGACCGAGCCTTGGCTAGGTTGACCGGGGGAACGGAGAATGAATGGAAAAGTTCAGATTGAACCCTGAATTTCCTGGATTAAAAGCCTAGTCATAGAGGCTAATGTTAATGCTATCTAAACCTCCATAAGTGTTAGCTAGGGTTATCCCAATGCACAAATTTAACTAAGTAATGTCACCTGCAGTAATACGTGCATTGATAACCAACGTTTCACTTAATTGGTTTAGATGATTGGTTTAGCAGTGGAATAGGAATGATATGAATGGCTGATGAGTCTGGCACTACATAGTGGGTTTCCAAACTCGTAAAGAATGTCATACTGAATTAATGAATGAATAATCCTACTGCAGTAGATGGATTTGGGGGCGTTCTGGAGCTCTGTGGTGATACCAGTGATCTCTGATCCAGACACTGGGAGATCCCACCTTATTGGACCAAAAGGTGATAGACTGAAAAGTCATGTATGGGACTGACGAGTCCTATTGATAAGTCATTAATAATGCGTAATGTCATGAATGAAGGGTATGAATTACAAAATGAATTGCTTCCTTTGGAAGAAACAAGTTTAGTTGAAACCAATACTATTGTAGTTGCCAATGTCATTGTCATTATTACTTATGGTTACCATTACACGAAGACTGTATGCCATTGATTGTTTAGAACGGTTAAAGTAGTGGAATTGTCATGAACCTTAAACATGCCATAGATATGTACATATCATGGTGAACCGTCGTGTTCATAGTATTACTGATGATATTACAGGCCCAGTTGCCCGTGCCGGTCCCGCAGAGACCGTACCGCTAGCGGAGGAGGCCCATCCGATACCTCCAGGAGGTTTAATCGAATGGACATGAGCTGAGAGCGGATACAGGGAATTATGTTGGATCATGTTGGATACTTTTGAGAAATGTTTTGTATATTCTCATTTTGGATATGATAAATGATGTCCCCTGCATTGTATTTTGAATATGCAGTGGTTGACGTTATTAGGAGTAAAATCTTGTATATTGAACCGTACGTTTCAAAGTAGAAGATTTGGATAGTTAGTTGTATGGTTGTCAATGTATATATAGCTGTTTGTATATTTCCGCACAACTGTACATTGATAGGTACGTATGCAAGATGCCTTGTGAACTTCGTCTTAACTTCGGTTAATTCGGGTTCACGGGAGTAAGTATGATTATCATGACGACCCGGGTTTAACTCTAATGACTCTGATCTCGGGCTTGGGCCGTGACATACTTATTGTATGGTATTAGAGCCTAGTGAAAAGACTAAGTTAAGAAACGTTAAAGACTAGGAACGAAGTGAGGAACTCGTAAATCCAACTAGGAGTTTGCATTTACTGCTTTCACTATATGTGTTATAACTGCGATGGGAGTGTATCGATGTAATCTTACATTCCATATTGTTTACAGTATGGCATCAGGATCGGGATCTGGATAGGATGACTTTGTGGAGATTATCCCACCTTCCCTGCCTAAGTCTGATACTGATACCCGCTTTACTGTAATTCTGGAACAGTTAGCCAGAAGTAATGAGGAGATTGCGAAGAGCCATGAAGCTCAGTTGGGTATACAAGCCCAAATGGCTGCCATGTTGCAAGTACAGAGCCAATTGCAGGCTCAGATACAGACTCCACCAGTAGTACCAGTCCAACAACAACACCATGTTGAGACGCAAGTGGTATTACAGCATAAAGATAAAGACCCTCATGTCATCTTTGAGCGGTTTCGTAAGAGAGGAGCCACTGAGTTCCATGGAGATGAAGATGTGATGAAGGCAGATGAGTGGCTCGAACACATTGAGGATGTGTTTGAAACAGTTGTTTGCACTCATAAGCAGAGAGTGTTGCTTATTTCCACCATGTTTAGAGGAGCAACATAAGTATGGTGGAAGAGTGTTAGGGATGCCTTCAAGGCCATGCCAGCAGAGGGTATTTGGGAAATTTTTAGGCACAAGTTCTAGAGAAAGTTCGTCCCAGAGCATGTACAGCAGCAGAAGGAATCAGAGTTCTTGAACTTGAAGCAAGGTCAACTGACCGTGGCTGTTTATGTTCATACCTTTTTGCAGCTATCCAAGTATGCTATTGAATTGATAGATACGGAAGCAAAAAAGGTTAAGAGATTCCTCCTTGGTCTGAATCCGGAGTATAAGACGGTCGTATTGGCTGGGCAGAAGCCTACGACGTTTGATTATGCCGTTGATAGGGCCTATACAGCGGAGGAAATTCAGAGAGAGAAAGAGGCAGAAAAGGAAGCGGAGGCCTTGAACACCAAGAGAAGTGGTGATTCATGGTTTAAGAAGGGAGGACAGTCTAGGCACAAGAGGCAGAAACAGAGATTCATTCCTAGGACTGATAGGAATGAGAGGAGAGATAATAGACAGGTCTGTGACACTTGTGGTAAATCTCACAGGACTGAGTTGTGCTGGAGGACTACCGGAGCTTGCTTAGTCTGTGGTTCTTTGGAACACAGAATGGCACATTGTCCGAGAGCTAGGAGAGATGATAGAGCTCCATATCAGTATCATGCTCAAGGTCAAGCAACACTTCCTGCTCCTCAGCAGCGATTAGCCTTGCCAGCTCCTCCTCCTAGGCAACAACAGTCGCAGCCTCAACGTCAGGGTCCGCAGCGTCCATGGCAGAGACAACAGCCAAGACAGCAGCAGTAGCCCAACAGACCACAGATGGCTGAGATGACTTGTGCCATCAACAGAGAACAAGCTGATGTTGCAGTCAATGTAGTTGAAGGTACAATCTTTGTAGACAATAGACCTGCTATTGCATTATTTGATCCCAGTTCTACGCATTCATTTGTAGCACCAGCATTTGCTTGTGATATGTAAAACCGGATAATGCAGTTAGCGTATGATTTTACTGTGTCTACTCCTTTAAGGAGAAAAGTAGTGTGTGAATTGTATATACCTCGGTGTACTGTTCGAATTGGAGAGGTGTCCATGCCAGTTGATCTGGTTGTACTAGCAATGAGTGACTTTGATGTGATCTTTGGCATGGATTGACTTGCAAAGTACAGGGCTTGTTTAGACTGTTTCCGTAAAATCATCACCTTTAGGGTTGATGAAGCCAATGCCAGTGTACTCTTTGAGGGAGTCCGGAAGAAGTATGACACCAGACTTGTTTCAGCACTCAAGGCTGAACGAATGATGCATAGTGGTTGTGAAGGCTACATTGCATTTATTTCAGAGAAGAAGCCTGTACAGGAGATACGAACTATTCCTGTAGTCTGTGAATTTCCAGACGTGTTCCCAGATAAAGTGTCAGGTCTACCTCCAGCTAGGGAAGTGGACTTTACTATCGAACTTATGCCTCGTACAACACCGATATCCAAGGCACCGTATCGAATGGCACCATCAGAATTGTATGAATTGAAGAGACAGATACAGGATTTGCTCGATAAAGGTTTCATCAAACCTAGTGTTTCACCATGGGGAGCACCTGTATTGTTTGTAAAGAAGAAAGATGGCACCCTTCGAATGTGTATTGATTATAGGCAGATAAATCAAGTGACAGTCAAGAACAAGTATCCACTGCCTAGGATTGATGAGTTGTTTGATCAACTCCAGGGTGCAGCGTACTTCTCTAAGATTGATCTTCGATTTGGATATCACCAGATTCGATTGAAAGATCAAGATGTACAGAAGACTGCATTCAGGACTCGTTACGGTCACTATGAATTTCTAGTGATGCCTTTTGGTCTAACCAATGCACCTGCAGTGTTTATGGCTTTAATGAACAAGGTGTTTGCTTCATATTTGGACCAGTTCGTCGTAATTTTCATTGATGACATCCTGGTCTATTCAAAGTCAGAGATGGAACATTCACATCATTTGAGAACAACCATGCAGATACTGAGAGAGAATCAGTTATATGCAAAACTCGAGAAGTGTGACTTTTGGTTACAACATGTTGCCTTTCTGGGTCATATCATTACCAGAGAGGGATTAGCGGTTGATTCCACTAAAATTGAAGCAATTACCAATTGGCAAAGTCCGAAAAGTGTACCTGAAGTTCGAAACTTCTTAGGGTTGGCAGGCTATTTCACAAGCAAATGTTTATACTTGCCTCCTATGAAGCTTAGTAGCAAAAACCCTCTTTCCTTAGCTTGGCTTTGAGATGAAAACCCCCAAATGAAACCCTAACTCATGAAAACACAAAATACACAAATCTATAAGCTATTTGTGCTAGAAATCATGCCTAATCACTCCTTATGACTTGTAAATTCATTACAAACTCCAAGCACTTACTTGTAGTTCAACTAGAGGAGCCCCCTAACTTTAATGAAGAGAGATTTGCACTTCTTCTCCAATGAACCAAAAGGAAAGGTGAAGAAGATGAAATTGGTGAGGCCAGCACCCTTTAATCACACACACACAAGCTCCCTTCTTGATGCATGATAAGGAAAATGGAAGAAGATGAGAGGAATGAGTCTACGGTTTGGTTGAAATGAGGAAATGACTCATTCCATTCTAATATAAGACCCTCTTACATAAAAACCCCCTTTAATAAGTCAAACTATATTTTGAGTCAAATGAAACCTCATTTGATCCATTTGAGGCCAAATGGAATCGCCTCTATTATGAAAGTTAATATACTATTCGAGATACACACGTTGGTATCAAGGATTTTCGTATTTGACGAAATACGTGAAAACTCGTATTTACGGAAAAGTCCATAGCCTAACATGTTTGATTCTAAACTCATTTAATCAACACAATTCCATTGAAATCCATTCCATTATGCTAAATGCATCATTTGAGACTAATTTCTTTCTCTTTGGTCATTAACTTTCATTAATACGATTATTCATGTTTAATTAGCATTAATCTCAATTAATTAGTCTTAATCGTGATTAGTTTGGGTTGGGGTGTAACAACTTTCCTCTGGTTAAAAAGATTTTCTAACAAATAGGTTGGGCGTCTACGCCCTGCTTCTCCAAATTCAGCATTCAAGTATTTGAATGCTCTGCCCGCATCCCCATGGGCCATAATTCTGTCTTCCTCTTCTTGGGTGAAATCCAAGTGAAGATTGATGACGTAGTCTCTATACCTACATCTGCATGCGTCTGCACTCCTGTAAATCCCTTCCGAAGCCAAGCTCTCTCATATTAAATTCCAACTAAAAACACACAAGTAATTAGATTGATTTAAAAACAAAACAGAAAAAGAAAAACATAAGATATTAGAAAAAGAAAACTATGTGTTCCACCTGTTTTGATGAATAAGATGGTAACAGCTAAGCCTCCTATCTTCCCCGCATTCCAATTTTCCTCCATTTGTGAAACAGAGACTTGTATGCTGCATGCAAATCGGCGGTGGTGGTGGTTGTATAGATGGGTGTATGCTGCATGCGAATGGGGGTGGTTTTATAGATGGGTGTATGCTGAGTCGTACCACAGTCCAGAAGCATAAACTTCTCATGAGTAGTACTACAGTCTAGAAGCTTATCCGGAAGCATAAACTTCTCATGAGGAGTACCACAGTCCAGAAGCATAAACTTCTCATGAGGCGTACCACAGTCCACGATTCTTTACTCATGAACTTTTCGTGAGGGGAAAATTATTTGAGTTTATCCACAGTGGGGAGAGTTCAAGCACATGGGTGGAAGGAGGAAGAACGTATTGCGGACTCAGAGACTCTGTTTGGGACAGAAGTACAGGGGTGGGAGGTGTGGGAGTGTTAGGAATTTTGTAGATTGCAATTTGATGGATGCATAATCATTCAAGCATCATTTGATTTACACACATTTGCATTGATTTATAAAATCTTGAAATCTTGATTTATTCATGCATTGCTTTTAAGAGTTGTAAAAGTTTTGATTTATGCATGATTTTCTTTTAAAACTTGGATGCATTTGATTTTGAAAAGAGTTTTAGAAATCAAGCTAGCCTTTGGTTTTAAAGTTTTGAATCATTTTAGGCTTTGTGTTGCTACATGTTTTTAAACCCCTTAGAATGATTTAAAACATGTTTTTAAGCTTGATTTAGTGGCCCAAAAAGTTCCACAAAGAAAACTTTGAAATTGCATAAGTGGAATTTTTGGTGCCCCCGCAGTGTCGCCGGTCGACCGGCGCAGAGGTCCCGGTCGACCGGGAACACTGCAAGGCAGAAATGGCCTGGCGCACCAACGGTCAGAAATCCGACCGTTGTGTGATCCCGGTCGACCGAGACCTCTTTACAGGTCGACCGAGGACTAGCCGTTGGGCACTTTTTGCTATAAATATGTGTTCTTTCCTTTGCCAAAAGTTGGGAATTTTAAGCCCCTCCTTGAGAGGTTTTGAGGCATATTCAAGGGAAAAGAACCAAGGGATGAAGGGGAGCATTAGGAAAGCTAAAGCTTGGATTAATGAAGTTAAATCACCAAGTAGGCTTTACTTTCCTTAATCATATGTTTTCATGCTTTGTTTTATTTTTGGTAAATCATTTCTAGCATGTTAAACTATGTTTGTGTTGTGTCCTTAACATGTTTTATGTTTTGAGTTGATTTATTGTTTTGGATACAACACCATATGATTCAATCCAAGTAGTACTTAATCTTTGGTAAATCTAAGTAGATCATGTTAATGAAAGAACCTTTGAAATTATATGTAACATGATTCCTATACTTGGTTGAATCTTTGGCTGTTGTTTTCCATCATAAGAAAATCACTTTCAAAACTAACTTATGTTTTGGACTCAACTTCTTTACAAATCATATGTTTTCATGTTTTGTTTTATCTTTGATAAATCTTAGTAGCATGTTAACCTATGATGTGTTGTATCCTTAGCATGTCTTATACTTTGAATAGATCTATTGTTTTGGATGCATCACCATTTGATTCAATCCAAGTAGTACTTTATCTTTGGTAAATCTAAGTAGATCATGTTAATGAAATATGTAACATGATTCATATACTTGGTTGAATCTTTGGTTGTTGTTTTTTCATCATAAGAAAATCTCTTTCAAATGTATCTTATGTTTTGGATTCAACATCTTTACAAATCATATGTGTATTATTGTTTTAAAGTTTCACAACTTGCCTTACTTTGATAGGTATATCACTTTCAAGTTGTATTTATAATTACATATGATTTGTCCCCTCTTTTCAATCAAATTTATTTTTTATGTTTTGAGCTACATGTTGATTTGATTGACATCCCTATGCTTCACATGTTTAGAGCTAATTAATTTCATACAACTTGTAAATCTTTGATCTCATTAACAAGTTGTTACTTTTAACATGTGATTAGCATTTCCTCAATCATAAATGTTTTTGAGCTAAAACTTTCAAAAGCCTTAGGCATACATTTATGAGCTTTCATTTTCAAAATGATTGAGGACCACACACACACACTTCATGTACTTTCATCTTTGCATTCATAGTGTGAGTGTGTATTAGATTTTCACTTCCATATCCGCCTAATTAAGAGGCATTGTAATGAGCTTAATTGAATCTCCATCAAGTGTTTATAGACACTATCTTAGTGAGATAACCAACCTTGTGGTTGAAGAGGTTATTGCTTAGCCTATAAAAGCATAATGTATAGGTTGATGTTAAGCCTTGAAAAACATCATTGTAAAGGTTATTGCTAAGCCTTGAAAAGCATATTGTAAAGGTTATTGCTTAGCCTATTGAAAAGCATAAATAGTGGAAATCCGGTGGGGTGTTGGATCACAAGCCGGTAGTGGATGTAGGCATTGAGGCCGAACCACTATAAATACTTGTGTGATGGTGATTGCTTTGTGGTGATTTTTTTGTTAGCTTCCGCATCTTGTATGGTCAATCATCACATGTGACTAGTTTGTTTTAAAGAAGTTAAAATTGTTTAAAATTGGTCATAAATGAAGCTCACCCTATTCACCCCCCTCTAGGGTTCGGATCCCGAGGACTTACAGGGAGAAGTGGGAGGTGGGAGAAAGGGCGTGGAAGAGACTACAACATAAACGGCCGTGGGCCTAACTGGTCCAATTTGGCAGTCATTCGAATTTTGTAAGCCCAAAATGATCGTACAGCTGGCTTTATCCACCATCTAAGTCAGGAGAACTTAAGAAATTAAAAAAAGAAAAAAGAAAAAAGAAAGAAGAAAGAAAGAAAGTATAGGATAACTTTGATTCCCTTAAAATTCTAACTCTCTTGATGGGATAATTCCAATTTTGGCAAATATGTAGGGTCATAGATGAGACCTTCGAAGTTTCAACCCTTCTAATCCATGCAAATCGTCCTAACTCCTAGCTAAGAATGGTTGAACCTTCCTTTTTGGCAATAGAAAACAACTGAGAACCAAGACAATATGATAAAGAGCTAGAATAACATCTTGACGCAAACGTAGTAAGTCAAATACAAAGAAACAATGCACTTCTCCACAACACCTGGCTGTTTGACAACAACTGGATTTCCTTTTTGGAAAAGGAAAAGAACAAAAAAAGGGCACTGAGAAATATCATTTTGTGCTTGCCAGGATGACATTTTGAAAGATTTGACCAGGGGGTTGGATAAAACCTAATGATAAGAAAAGTGACAAACTGCTACTTATGATTAAACAACTGAGAAATAGTTTTTTCTTGAAAAGGAAAAGAAAATAGCACTGAGAAAACATCATTTTGTGCATGCTAGGATTATGTTTCAAAAGAGATAGCCAGGGAGTTGGAAAGAATCTAATGATAAGAAAGTGACAAACTGCGACTGATGATTAAACAACTGAGAAATTGTTAGAATATAGGATTTCGTGATTCTAGTGTATGTCCTTGTCAACTCTATATAATCAACTTCTCTGAGGCCATGCCAAGAGACAACAAAAGGCGACAAATGTAAAAAACTTTTGCAGTACCTGTTCACTCAGAACGACCTCAACAACCGGCAGAGGAGATGGATGGAGTACATCAAGGATTACGACTTCCCTATCAAATACCATCATGGTAAGGTGAATGTCGTAGCAGACGCTTTGAGCAGGAAGACCGCCCTCGTCAGTTTTCTAGCAGCAGAGGGTGTGTGGACCAACGTCTTCAGCAGCTTAGACGTTCAGTTTCAGCCGCTCAGCGAAAGAGTCTTGCTTGCTACCATGTCTGCATGGGAACCAGAGTTGCTAGGAAAGGTCAAGGACAATCAACGCAACGATCCCAAGCTTGTCAGAGTGATTGAGTAGATTGACCAGAGGCCAGAGTTCAGGTTGATTGCCAGAGTGCTCTACTATCAGGATAGATTGTGCGTGCCGGATATTCAGGAGCTGAAGGATGAGATCCTAGCAGATGCGCACCATAGCAGATACTCGATTCACCCCAGCAGCACCAAGATGTACCAGAACCTGAGGAGCTATTACTGGTGGAACAACATGAAGAAGGAGATAGCACGTTATGTCTCTAGGTGTTTGACGTGTCAGCAAATCAAGGTCGAACACCAGAAGCCGCCAGGACTACTTCATCAGCTCGACATCCCCCAGTGGAAGTGGGAACACATCACCATGGACTTCATCGCAGGACTCCTAGCTACCAGGAGACGCCACGACGGCATTTGGGTGATCGTGGACCGATTGACCAAGTCAGCTCACTTCTTGCCAGTGTCGATGAGAGCAGGACTTGACGTCCTTGCTAAGCTGTATGTGGATCGGATCGTCTCATTGCACGGAGTTCCAGCTTCGATTGTTTCGGATAGAGACCCGCGATTCACTTCTCATTTCTGGGAGAGTCTACAGCAGGCCTTGGGCACCAAGTTGAGTTTTAACACCGCTTATCATCCTCAGACAGACGGGCAGACCGAGCGTACCAACCAGACACTAGAGGACATGTTGAGAGCCTGTGTCTTGGACTTCAAGGAGAACTAGGAGGATTCCTTGCCGCTTTGCGAGTTTGCCTACAACAACAGCTACCATGCGAGCATCAAGATGGCACCGTTCGAGGCTCTGTACGGGAGGAGATGCAAGACCCCAGTCTGTTGGGAAGAAGTTGGTGTCAGGAGTTTCCATGGTCCATCCATAGTCAGCGACACCAGCGAGAAGGTTCGGCAGATAGTCGAGAACCTGAAGGTTAGCCGCAGCTGACAGAAGAGCTATGCAGACAATCGGCGCCAACCTCTCGAGTTTCAGAAGGGAGACAGAGTTTTCCTGAAGGTTTCCCCGGCCAGAGGTACCCTGAGGTTTGGTGAGAAGGGTAAGTTAGCAAGGAGGTATGTCGGATCGTTCGAGATCAGGTCGAGAGTTGGAGACGTTGCTTACAAGCTTCAGCTACCCCTAGAGCTTTCAGGAGTACACGATGTGTTCCACATCTCTAAGCTGAAGAAGTACGTGGAGGACACTACACACATTCTTTATCATCAGCCACTCAACATCCAGCCAGACGCTTTGTACGTCGCCAGGCCAGTTGCGATCATCGACACCAAGGAGCAGGTGCTCCGGACCCGAACCATTCATTGGGTGAAGGTTCAATGGGAGCATCACACTCCGGAAGAGGCTACATGGGAGCTACGCGACCAAGTGGAGAAGGACTATCCACATCTTCTACCTCAGGTATAATCTAACTTTGTTTTTACATTTGGGGACCAAATGTTTTAAAAGGAGGGAATGATGTGAGGCCCCACCCTTGTGGGCCCTCTAATTTATCTTTTATATACTAATTATTGCTAATTATTGCTTAATTATGCTAATTAGGGGTTAATCAGGGTAATTAGATAGATTTTCCTAAGTTGTAGTTAGACTAGCTTAGTTGAGTTAGTAATTTGGTTAGTAGGGTGTTTTGGGTAATTCTAGGGTTTATTAATAAGGGAGGCCCTTACTAGGGTTTTTAGTGAACTATAGGGGGGTTTATGCAAAAGCACCTTTTTCTAGAACCTTCAAGCCCAAAGACCCTAATGCCCCTAACCCTAACCCTAATCCTATGCAACCCCAAAGGTTATTCCTGTCATTAGCCACTTCCCCCAAATCTATAAATTAGCACAAATCACAAGGCAAACCCTACTACTATTCCTCCCTCATTTTCTCTCTTCTTCCTCTCTCATTTCCTTTCTTAAGCTACTGTTATGCTGGAGAAATTGCTCTAGGAGCTGCAGCCACTTCACCTTCTTCTTCCTTATTGCTTTGGATAGGATCTCTCTCCTTTTCTCTCTTTCTACTATCTTCTACTCCATCAAAGGCAAGTGCATATTATACTCTTAACTTAGGTTTATATTCTGTGCATTGATTCATTTGATTTCTAGTTAAGTTATTTCATTATGTTAGAAATTAACCTGGAGCTTAGCTGTTTTGATTGGATGGTTGGACATTGATGGATGGGGGTTTCACCCCCCATTTGGAAGATCAATGGGTCTAAATGGGTGTTGGATTAATGGGCATTGTAGTGTTTTTACAATTTTATTTGATAAATGGATTTGTATAGAAACAATTTGATTAGAAATTGGATGAAGGGGGCGACTGTTGCAGGTCTCTGTAAATGGAACACAGTGACTGTAAATGGAACACAGTGAGATTGTGGTTTTTTTTTTTTTGGTATTGAGATCAGTGGGGCCCAGGTGTGCCACCTTTGGAGATCCGGACCCCACATCGTGTAGGGCCACCTTGGGCGACTCGGATGATGAGGGCTGATCGTGGGCCCTTGATCAGTGGGGCCCACGATCGTTGCTCTCTCCATGCGCCAGCGTGACTCGTTTCTGCTGGCAACGTCTGCAACGTTCTGTTGCAGAATATGTTGGTGCTTAGTGAAGAAGAGATGGGTGGGTAGGTGTGGTCCATGGGTGCTTATGGGGATGAGTGAGAGAGGGGATGTTGCCATGTGGCATGGAGAGAGAGAGGGGTGACTTTTGCATGACATGTGTCATCATTTAAAAAGTTGGAAATGGGTGGGTCTTTGAGTAGTCTGTAGGAGCATGGGAAAATGGGTGATGCGAAGGAGTATGAGAAAGTGTGATCCACTGAAATTGTGGGGCTCGGGTGGGTCCCTGATTTCAGATCAGGTCCGGACATTGGATCTGGGGTTGCTTAGTGACCATGATGATGAGGACTGATCTAGGACTGGGCCCAGTGGGGCCCACTGATTCAATAACCCACTAGTTATATTAATTAAAATTAATCTTTTAGTTTTTAATGTATACAATTAGCACCATTAATTTTCATAAATTGGAAATATAAACCCCTTAGTTTTTATTGAACCAAGGAGCCGGGACCAGTGGGGCCCACTAATCCATAACCCATTAGTTTTATTAATTAAAATAAAGCATTTAGTTTCTAATGTGTACAATGGGACCCATTAGTTTTAGAAAAATTAGGAAAGTAGGACCCTTAGCCTTTATGGAACCCTATTAGAATAAATTAACTTGTTACCTTTAAAATAATATTTCTTGACCTCTTTAATTTTAGAAATTAGAAATTATAGATCCATTAGTCTTTATTTAACCTAAATTGAGTTTGGACCCTTTAGATTTATACTTTTAGAAATTTCATTAGATTAAGGCCTTTTAGTTTTTAATGAACCCAATTAGGATGGTTTGTGTATGACCTGGTTCTTTTTCCATCAGACCCAGACTTTAGTGCAGAAGTTGAGATTCGGCCTGGAATCTGTTGACTCAGGTACACCTGTGTACCAGATCGACTGGCTGACCACCTGGTCGATCGGGTACACTAGAAATTTCAGAATCCAAACCAAGTCCCAACCTTGATTCCAGTGGAGCAGATCGACCCGACCCTTGGTAGGTCGACCTGCCACACTGTGAACACTAAGATGTGAGTTTAGCCTTTGTTTTATGATTGATCGATTGTGGGGCCCATTGACCATCCAAATGAACCTCCATCAATGTGCCAAGCACGAGTCAATGGCGTGGCTCGACCTTGACTCGTGGGGACCACCGATTAGGGTTTTGGTCGTTTAATCTAAGATAATTTGACCCCTAAGAGTTGTCAATGATGCCCGTAACCTCATGAGCACCAAACACAGTATCATATGGCATCGGTAACTTCACATAGAGATCAAATTACTGGAGATGGACCTGAACCTGAACGTGGTCCATTACCTAGGATTGGACTGTTGTTATTCCCGTTGATTCTCTTATTGAAGTTCATGCTTCACTTCTATTATTTACTATCACTCTTATATCCTTAGTATAACTGTTAACTGTTAATTAAATATAAATGGAGGACCTGAACCTAGGATATCTTAGAGGTGACCCGTTAGTATGATTTGGAGAACATTGACCCGTGTCTGTGTCTAGGCGGGCCCTTATTGGGCCTAAGAGTGGAGATGTGTACCTTTAGTTGGAAGATGTAGTGTATATTGGGATTTTAAGTCATGTTGGATTAGAAGGAACTGTTTATCAGTATAAATGAATGTGTTGCCTCATTTGGACTGTTTTAGACCAGGCCATGTGCTGATGGGCCTTGGTATGGATCCAACGAGTGGGCTTCGGCTTGAATTACAATCCATTGATTAATTGATATATAAACCTCTTAGAGACTTGGTTAGGACCTTGTTCACGCAAGGCAAAGCCTAGACAAACACAGACCCTTAGAGTATTCTTGAGTCGGCATAGACATTCACTTGGTTGATTTAAGCTCAGCCTGTGGACTGATCATCCCCGATAGGAGCTATTATGAGTGTTAAGGAGCTATCATGATGAGCTGTATGGTTAAGACGGACGGTGTGATACCGTGTCCGGTCTTGAGTGATGAGTGAGATGAGATGATGAGTGATTTGCGGGATTAGAAATTCCCAGCACTGGTGAGATTTCCTCGCCGCAACTGTGTTCAGTATGGGAGGGCCGCGGCATAATATCCTGCGGTATTCCAGCTCGTGTGAATGTGCCATTTTGTAGTATGGGGGTGGTTTTATAGATGGGTGTATGCTGAGTCGTACCACAGTCCAGAAGCATAAACTTCTCATGAGTAGTACTACAGTCTAGAAGCTTATCCGGAAGCATAAACTTCTCATGAGGAGTACCACAGTCCAGAAGCATAAACTTCTCATGAGGCGTACCACAGTCCACGATTCTTTACTCATGAACTTTTCATGAGGGGAAAATTATTTGAGTTTATCCACAGTGGGGAGAGGAGAAGCACATGGGTGGAAGGAGGAAGAACGTACTGCGGACTTAGAGACTCTGTTCTGGGACAGAAGTACAGGGGTGGGAGGTGTGGGAGAAGTGGGAGGTGGGAGAAAGGGCAGGGAAGAGACTACAACATAAACGGCCGTGGGCCCAACTGGTTCAATTTGGCAGTCATTCGAATTTTGTAAGCCCAAAATAATCGTGCAGCTGGCTTTATCCACCATCTAAGTTAGGAGAACTTAAGAAATTAAAAAAGAAAAAAGAAAAAGAAAGAAAGAAAGTATAGGATAACTTTGATTCCCTTAAAATTCTAACTCTCTTGATGGGATACTTCCAATTTTGGCAAATATATAGGGTCATAGATGAGACCTTTGAAGTTTCAACCCTTCTAATCCATGCAAATCATCCTAACTCCTAGCTAAAAATGGTTGAACCTTCCTTTTTGGCAATAGAAAACAACTGAGAACCAAGGCAATATCATAAAGATCTAGAATAATATCTTGACGCAAACGTAGTGAGTCAAATACAAAGAAACAATGCACTTCTCCAAAACATCTGGTTGTTTGGCAACAACTGGATTTCCTTTTTGGAAAAGGAAAAGAACAAAAAAAAAGCACTGAGAAACATCGTTTTGTGCTTGCCAGGATGACGTTTTGAAAGATTTGACAAGGGGGTTGGATAAAACTTATGTTAGTTTTATGGTCTCAATACCAGTATATGATGAATAGATTGATTAATTTCTTTATTTATCAATATAATCATGCTTTCCTTTCATGAGATGAATGGTGATTTATTACTTAATGCATATGACTAATACATATGACATAATGGTTCATGAGATGAACCGGGTCCCATTAGTATATTAGATGTGATATATGTTTATGGATGAGATCCACATACGGGAGATATGTGTCACAAATCTTATACTTAAAATATCTTCACAACCAGTGATGAGATTGGGCATCTCATCTGACAAGGTCGCAGCACTTTGATCACTATGAGATAATGTGATTTGTCTCGATCATCAGAATGTAAGATACTGGATCATAGTGCTGGTACATTGGATGTATTGAAGGACCATGAGAAGCACCTTATGAAATAGTGCTAATTAATGGATTTATCATTGGTAAGTGCGCACCCATTCCGATTAAGAGTTAATTGGATCGGTACCAAATGATCACTATAATTAATTGGGGCTCAAGGATAATAAGATGTGAATCTAAGATTGGATGGGACAGATTTATTCCAATTGATCCATGGATAATGATAGAGGGGCCTACTTATGATAATTGGGAAGTTTAGGGTCTTCATTGTAATTTATTCCTAAGACTGGAGTGCAATTGCATTTATATAGTAGAGTTATTTGCAATTAACTATGGGCCCGGATTACACATGAGAGTGGGGTCGCGTGTCCCAGTTGGAGCCAGCTTTCTAAGGAATCCCTAGTGGTCCCCACGCTAGCCCAAGATATTAGAAAGATCCTAATTATAGTATAACTCTAAAAGGAAATAGAAAGTTACTATTTCTATTTGAAGCGAGACTTCTAATAGTGGTAATAGTAAGTTACTAATTATTATTGGAAGTAAGACTTCTATTTTAATTAGTAAAAGAGGAGGTTACTAATTATATTTGAAGTAAGACTTCTAATTGTGATTTAGTAAGCAACTAATTGTAGTGGAAGTAAGACTTCTATTTCAATTAGTAAGAGGAGGTGACTTCAATGCTATAAAAGGAGAAGAAGAGAGCCTTGGACGTCCCTAATGTTAATCCACATAGGGATTCACGCCCAGCCCATTAATTGTGCAAGAGTTGCACTCCTTTCTTCCTCTCCCTCTTCTAATTTCTCTTCTAGTTTCCTTTAGGGTTTTTCTCTTGGAGATTCCACCATCTTCTTGAGAAAAGATAATCTGATACGGGTCATAGCGTGGAAGATCAAAGGGTGTTGGAGATCTTAATTTGATTAGTGAAGGTGTTAATCATCAAAGAAAGAGATCAACTTCTCCATTAGAGCACTACAAAGCTCCAAAGGTATAATCTACATCCTTTTATGTTATTGATTTCGTGGTTGCTTGTTTATGTGCTATTTTCTATCTTCTAGATAGGTTATATTGCTGTACATGGTTTATAAGTTTGAGGGATTCCATTATAGATTGGGTTTGTTGCCTTCTAGATAGTTGATCCCTACATCAAGTGCGTCAAAAGTTTTTGAAACCTATCTGAATGGCTCACCTAGTTTCCAACAACCTAATGATAAGAAAAGTGACAAACTGCTACTTATGATTAAACAACTGAGAAATAGTTTTTTCTTGAAAAGGAAAAGAAAATAGCACTGAGAAAACATCATTTTGTGCATGCCAGGATTATGTTTCAAAAGAGATGGCCAGGGAGTTGGACAGAATCTAATGATAAGAAAGTGACAAACTGCGACTAATGATTAAACAACTGAGAAATTGTTAGAATATATGATTTCGTGATTCTAGTGTATGTCCTTGTCAACTCTACATAATAAACTTCTCTGAGGCCATGCCAAGAGACAACAAAAGGCGACAAAAGTGAAAAACTTTTATTGTGTAGATTACCCAGGATTAAGGGTCTGTTTGGGAAAGGGGGGAAAATGGGGGGGAGGAAAAAAAGGGGGGAAAGTGGAGGGAAAGTGCTTTTGAGGGTTGTTTGGGAAGGGGGGAGGGAAAATGGGGGGGAGGAAATTGGAGGGAAAAATGTACCTTTTTGCCTCAAAAATTTTCCCCCCAAAATAGGGGGGAAAATGAGGGGAAAGTGAGGAGAAAGGGAAGAAATGACCATATTGCCCTTTTACTTTATTTGAACTTTTTTCAAAAGCAAGGGTAAAATAGTCTTTAAAATTATACTTTTTCACTTTCCTTCCCCCTACTTTTTTACTTTCCAAACAAGAGGAGGGAAAATTAATTTTTCCTCCCCTCCCCTTCATTTTCCTTTCCCCTCAAATTTTCCCTCACCTCCTCCCTTCCCAAACGGAGCGTAAAGGAACTTTTCTCTTGAGGAGATGAGCAATGTAGTTCTTCACAACGTGGCAAATTGCACGTCAATGATGGCAAAAGAAAGTGTACTGAAAAGTAATATAAATCAATCAGACTTCTTTTGCTTGCATTTGTTTGAAGACTTTTAAAATTCAAGTATATTGGGCAGAATAACAGAGCTCAGATTTATTTAAGATGAATATATCTAAAAAAATATGCGCCGAACACCAAATTTTCATGTCAATAAATGCGCTGGACGCCTAATTTTTTTATGTCAAGAGAACTATAACTTTAACCAATTAAATTAACATACATTAAACTTCAGTAAATAACTGTAGAACATATATTAAACTACTTTTTATTGATGTTACTGTAGATTACAAATTAAAAACACACTAACCTTCTTCATCACTGTAGAACACAAATTAAAAACACACAGAACACAAATTAAACACTAAACTTCATCACTTGAAGTTAGTGTAGAACACAAGTTAAAAACACAAACTAAACTTCATCACTGTAGAACACAAATTAAAAACACACAAAACACAAATTAAACACGAAACATCTTCACTTAAAGTTACTGCAGAACACAAGTTAACATCATCGCCGAAAGTACACTTCTTCTACACTGTTATCCTCACTTTCATCCCCCTCAGCTTTGTCCTCCTCCGCTTCTTCTTCATTCTCCTCCTCCTATTCTTCTTCATTCTCCTCCTCTATGCCTCCCTCCCCCTCCCCCTCATTCCTTTCCTCCACTTCCTTCTCTTCCTCCTCTGATACCTGTCCCTCCCCCTCTCCCTCCCCCACCTCTTCTGTTACCTGTCCCTCCCTCACTTCCTCTTCCTCCTCCTCCTCGTGTTTCTCTCGTCGCTTCAATTCCTTAAGACGGTGGTAGAGTGTATACAGTGGGCGACTGCGCAATTTCAATTGAAAGTCTGAATTCAAATCCATCAATGAACCCTCTGATTCCAGAATTTTTCGATCTTCTTCATTAGTAAACGGTAGGTTGATAGTCGCCACGAAGTTGGTGTATCTCCACCTGCATGCAGCAGGGGTTCGATCTATTCCCCCCTCGAATAGACGTTTTGATAACAAATGCCATCTGCAAAAAAATCAAAAAAGAAAATTAGGAAGAGAAAAAACTAAAATTCAACAACTGGGTTTCCTTTTTCGAAAAGGAAAAGAACAAAAAAAGGGCACTGAGAAACATCGTTTTGTGCTTGCCAGGACGACGTTTTGAAAGATTGACCAGGGGGTTGGATAAAACCTAATGATAAGAAATGTGACAAACTGCTAATTATGATTAAACAACTGAGAAATAGTTTTTCTTGATAAGGAAAAATAGCACTGAGAAAACATCATTTTGTGCATGCCAGGATTATGTTTCAAAAGAGATAGCCAGGGAGTTGGACAGAATCTAATGATAAGAAAGTGACAAACTGCGACTGATGATTAAACAACTGAGAAATTGTTAGAATATAGGATTTCGTGATTCTAGTGTATGTCCCTGTCAACTCTACATAATAAACTTCTCTGAGGCCATGCCAAGAGACAACAAAAGGCGACAAAAGTGAAAAACTATTATTGTGTAGATTACCCAGGATTAAGGGTCTGTTTGGGAAGGGGGGAAAATGGGGGGGAGGAAAAAAAGGGGGGAAAGTGGAGGGAAAGTGCTTTTGGGGGTTGTTTGGGAAGGGGGGAGGGAAAATGGGGGGGGGGGGGGGGAGGCAAATTAATCAGACTTGTATGCTGCATGCAAATCGGCGGTGGTGGTGGTTGTATAGATTGGTGTATGCTGCATGCGAATGAGGGTGGTTTTATAAATGGGTGTATACTGAGTCGTACCACAGTCTAGAAGCATAAACTTCTCATCAGTAGTACTACAGTCTACAAGCTTATCCGGAAGCATAAACTTCTCATGAGGAGTACCACAGTCCAGAAGCATAAACTTCTCATGAGGCGTACCACAGTCCACGATTCTTTACTCATGAACTTTTCATGAGGGGAAAATTATTTGAGTTTATCCACAGTGGGGAGAGGAGAAGCACATGGGTGGAATGAGGAAGAACGTACTGCGGACTCAGAGACTCTGTTCTGGGACAGAAGCACAGGGGTGGGAGGTGTGGGAGAAGTGGGAGGTGGGAGAAAGGGCGGGGAAGAGACTACAACCTAAACGGCCGTGGGCCCAACCGGTCCAATTTGGCAGTCATTCGAATTTTGTAAGCCCAAAATGATCGTGCAGCTGGCTTTATCCACCATCTAAGTCAGGAGAACTTAAGAAATTAAAAAAGAAAAAAGAAAGAAAGAAAGTATAGGATTACTTTGATTCCCTTAAAATCCTAACTCTCTTGATGGGATAATTCCAATTTTGGGAAATATGTAGGGTCATAGATGAGACCTTTGAAGTTTCAACCCTTCTAATCCATGCAAATCGTCCTAACTCATAGCTAAGAATGGTTGAACCTTCCTTTTTGGCAATAGAAAACAACTGAGAACCAAGACAATATCATAAAGAGCTAGAATAACATCTTAACGCAAACGTAGTGAGTCAAATACAAAGAAACAATGCACTTCTCCACTACACCTGGCTGTTTGACAACAACTGGGTTTCCTTTTTCAAAAAGGAAAAGAACAAAAATAGAGCACTAAGAAACATCGTTTTGTGCTTGCCAGGACGACGTTTTGAAAGATTTGACCAGGGGGTTGGATAAAACCTAATGATAAGAAAAGTGACAAACTGCTAATTATGATTAAACAACTGAGAAATAGTTTTTTCTTGATAAGGAAAAATAGCACTGAGAAAACATCATTTTGTGCATGCCAGGATTATGTTTTAAAAGAGATAGCCAGGGAGTTGGACAGAATCTAATGATAAGAAAGTGACAAACTGCGACTGATGATTAAACAACTGAGAAATTGTTAGAATATAGGATTTCGTGATTCTAGTATATGTCCCTGTCAACTCTACAAAATAAACTTCTCTGAGGCCATGCCAAGAGACAACAAAAGGCGACAAAAGTGAAAAACTTTTATTGTGTAAATTACCCAGGATTAAGGGTCTGTTTGGGAAGGGGGAAAAATGGGGGGGAGGAAAAAAAGGGGGGAAAGTGGAGGGAAAGTGCTTTTGAGGGTTGTTTGGGAAGGGGGGAGGGAAAATGGGGGGGAGGAAAATGGAAGGAAAAATGTACCTTTTTGCGTCAAAAATTTTCCCTCCAAAATAGGGGGGAAAATGAGGTGAAAGTGAGGAGAAAAGGAAGAAATGACCATATTGCCCTTTTACTTTATTTGAACTTTTTTCAAAAGCAAGGGTAAAATAGTCTTTAAAATTATACTTTTTCACTTTCCTTCCCCCTACTTTTTTACTTTCCAAACAAGAGGAGGAAAAATTAATTTTTCCTCCCCTCCCCTTCATTTTCCTTCCCCCTCAAATTTTCCCTCACCTCCTCCTTTCCCAAACGGAGCGTAAAGGAACTTTTCTCTTGGGGAGATGAGCAATGTAGTTCTTCACAACGTGGCAAATTGCACGTCAATGATGGCAAAAGAAAGTGTACTGAAAAGTAATATAAATCAATCAGACTTCTTTTGCTTATATTTGTTTGAAGTCTTTTAAAATTCAAGTATATTGGGCAGAATAACAGAGCTCAGATTTATTTAAGATGAATATATCTAAAAAAATATGCGCCGAACACCAAATTTTCATGTCAATAAATGCGCTGGACGCCTAATTTTTTTATGTCAAGAGAACTATAACTTTAACCAATTAAATTAACATACATTAAACTTCAGTAAATAACTGTAGAACATATATTAAACTACTTTTTATTGATGTTACTGTAGATTACAAATTAAAAACACACTAACCTTCTTCATCACTGTAGAACACAAATTAAAAACACACAGAACACAAATTAAACACTAAACTTCATCACTTGAAGTTAGTGTAGAACACAAGTTAAAAACACAAACTAAACTTCATCACTGTAGAACACAAAACACAAATTAAACACGAAACATCTTCACTTAAAGTTACTGCAGAACACAAGTTAACATCATCGCCGAAAGTACACTTCTTCTACACTGTTATCCTCACTTTCATCCCCCTCAGCTTTGTCCTCCTCCGCTTCTTCTTCATTCTCCTCCTCCTATTCTTCTTCATTCTCCTCCTCTATGCCTCCCTCCCCCTCCCCCTCATTCCTTTCCTCCACTTCCTTCTCTTCCTCCTCTGATACCTGTCCCTCCCCCTCTCCCTCCCTCACCTCTTCTGTTACCTGTCCCTCCCTCACTTCCTCTTCCTCCTCCTCCTCGTGTTTCTCTCGTCGCTTCAATTTCTTGAGACGGTGGTAGAGTGTATACAGTGGGCGACTGCGCAATTTCAATTGAAAGTCTGAATTCAAATCCATCAATGAACCCTCTGATTCCAGAATTTTTCGATCTTCTTCATTAGTAAACGGTAGGTTGATAGTCGCCACGAAGTTGGTGTATCTCCACCTGCATGCAGCAGGGGTTCGATCTATTCCCCCCTCGAATAGACGTTTTGATAACAAATGCCATCTGCAAAAAAATCAAAAAAGAAAATTAGGAAGAGAAAAAACTAAAATTCAACAACTGGGTTTCCTTTTTCGAAAAGGAAAAGAACAAAAAAAGGGCACTGAGAAACATCGTTTTGTGCTTGCCAGGACGACGTTTTGAAAGATTTGACCAGGGGGTTGGATAAAACCTAATGATAAGAAAAGTGACAAACTGCTAATTATGATTAAACAACTGAGAAATAGTTTTTTCTTGATAAGGAAAAATAGCACTGAGAAAACATCATTTTGTGCATGCCAGGATTATGTTTCAAAAGAGATAGCCAGGGAGTTGGACAGAATCTAATGATAAGAAAGTGACAAACTGCGACTGATGATTAAACAACTGAGAAATTGTTAGAATATAGGATTTCGTGATTCTAGTGTATATCCCTGTCAACTCTACATGATAAACTTCTCTGAGGCCATGCCAAGAGACAACAAAAGGCGACAAAAGTGAAAAACTTTTATTGTGTAGATTACTCAGGATTAAGGGTCTGTTTGGGAAGGGGGAAAATGGGGGGAGGAAAAAAAGGGGGGAAAGTGGAGGGAAAGTGCTTTTGGGGGTTGTTTGGGAAGGGGGGAGGGAAAATGGGGGGGGGGGGAGGCAAATTAATCAGGCAAATTTTCTCTTAGGGAGATGAGCAATGTAGTTCTTCACAACGAGGCAAATTGCACGTCAATGATGGCAAAAGAAAGTGTACTGAAAAGTAATATAAATCAATCAGACTTCTTTTGCTTGCATTTGTTTGAAGTCTTTTAAAATTCAAGTATATTGGGCAGAATAACAGAGCTCAGATTTATTTAAGATGAATATATCTAAAAAAATATGCGCCGAACACCAAATTTTCATGTCAATAAATGCGCTGGACGCCTAATTTTTTTATGTCCAGAGAACTATAACTTTAACCAATTAAATTAACATACATTAAACTTCAGTAAATAACTGTAGAACATATATTAAACTACTTTTTATTGATGTTACTGTAGATTACAAATTAAAAACACACTAACCTTCTTCATCACTGTAGAACACAAATTAAAAACACACAGAACACAAATTAAACACTAAACTTCATCACTTGAATTTAGTGTAGAACACAAGTTAAAAACACAAACTAAACTTCATCACTGTAGAACACAAATTAAAAACACACAAAACACAAATTAAACACGAAACATCTTCACTTAAAGTTACTGCAGAACACAAGTTAACATCATCGCCGAAAGTACACTTCTTCAACACTGTTATCCTCACTTTCATCCCCCTCAGCTTTGTCCTCCTCCGCTTCTTCTTCATTCTCCTCCTCCTCTTCTTTTTCATTCTCCTCCTCTGTCCCTCCCTCCCCCTCCCCCTCCCCCTCCTTCCTTTCCTCCACTTCCTTCTCTTCCTCCTCTGATACCTGTCCCTCCCCCTCTCCCCCCCTCACCTCTTCTGTTTCCTGTCCCTCCCTCACTTCCTCTTCCTCCTCCTCCTCGTGTGTCTCTCGTCGCTTCAATTCCTTGAGACGGTGGTAGAGTGTATACAGTGGGCGACTGCGCAATTTCAATTGAAAGTCTGAATTCAAATCCATCAAAGAACCCTCTGATTCCAGAATTTTCCGATCTTCTTCATTAGTAAACGGTAGGTTGATAGTCGCCACGAAGTTGGTGTATCTCCACCTGCATGCAGCAGGGGTTCGATCTATTCCCTCCTCGAATAGACGTTTTGATATCAAATGCCATCTGCAAAAAAATCAAAAAAGAAAATTAGGAAGAGAAAAAACTAAAATTCAAATTTGATTCATTATACCTGATATTCCCTACATTCCAATCCTCCTCTCTCTCCCCCTCGTTTTCTCCTTCCCCTTCTCCCTCTCCCTCTTCCTCCTCACCTCCTCCTCCCTGCTTCTGCTGCTCAGCTTTCCTCTGGTTATAAAGATTTTCTAACAAATAAGTTGGGCGTCTACGCCCTGCTTCTCCAAATTCAGCATTCAAGTATTTGAATGCTCAGCCCGCAAACCCATGGGCCATAATTCTGTCTTCCTCTTCTTGGGTGAAATCCAAGTGAAGATTGATGACGTAGTCTCTATACCTACATCTGCATGCGTCTGCACTCCTGTAAATTCCTTCCGAAACCAAGCTCTCTCATATTAAATTCCAACTAAAAACACACAAGTAATTGAATGATTTAAAAACAAAACTGAAAAAGAAAAACATAAGATATTAGAAAAAGAAAACTATGTGTTCCACCTGTTTTGATGAATAAGTTGGTAACGGCTAAGCCTCCTATCTTCCCCGCATTCCAATTTTCCTCCATTTGTGAAACAGAGACTTGTATGCTGCATGCAAATCGGCGGTGGTGGTGGTTGTATAGATGGGTGTATGCTGCATGCGAATGCGGGTGGTTTTATAAATAGGTGTATGCTGAGTCGTACCACAGTCTAGAAGCATAAACTTCTCATGAGTAGTACTACAGTCTAGAAGCTTATCCGGAAGCATAAACTTCTCATGAGGAGTATTACAGTTCAGAAGCATAAACTTCTCATGAGGCGTACCACAGTCCACGATTCTTTACTCATGAACTTTTCATGAGGGGAAAATTATTTGAGTTTATGCACAGTGGGGAGAGGAGAAGCACATGGGTGGAAGGAGGAAGAACGTACTGCGGACTCAGAGACTCTGTTCTGGGACAGAAGCACAGGGGTGGGAGGTGTGGGAGAAGTGGGAGGTGGGAGAAAGGGCGGGGAAGAGACTACAACCTAAACGGCCGTGGGCCCAACCGGTCCAATTTGGCAGTCATTCGAATTTTGTAAGCCCAAAATGATTGTGCAGCCGGCTTTATCCACAATCTAAGTCAGGAGAACTTAAGAAATTAAAAAAGAAAAAAGAAAGAAAGAAAGTATAGGATAACTTTGATTCCCTTAAAATCCTAACTTTCTTGATGGGATAATTCCAATTTTGGGAAATATGTAGGGTCATAGATGAGACCTTTGAAGTTTCAACCCTTCTAATCCATGCAAATCGTCCTAACTCATAGCTAAGAATGGTTGAACCTTCCTTTTTGGCAATAGAAAACAACTGAGAACCAAGACAATATCATAAAGAGCTAGAATAACATCTTGACGCAAACGTAGTGAGTCAAATACAAAGAAACAATGCACTTCTCCACTACACCTGGCTGTTTGACAACAACTGGGTTTCCTTTTTCGAAAAGGAAAAGAACAAAAATAGAGCACTGAGAAACATCGTTTTGTGCTTGCCAGGATAACGTTTTGAAAGATTTGACTAGGGGGTTGGATAAAACCTAATGATAAGAAAAGTGACAAACTGCTAATTATGATTAAACAACTGAGAAATAGTTTTTTCTTAAAAAGGAAAAATAGCACTGAGAAAACATCATTTTGTGCATGCCAGGATTATGTTTTAAAAGAGATAGCCAGGGAGTTGGACAGAATCTAATGATAAGAAAGTGACAAACTGCGACTGATGATTAAACAACTGAGAAATTGTTAGAATATAAGATTTCATGATTCTAGTGTATGTCCTTGTCAACCCTACATAATAAACTTCTCTGAGGCCATGCCAAGAGACAACAAAAGGCGACAAAAGTGAAAAACTTTTATTGTGTAGATTACCTAGGATTAAGGGTCTGTTTGGGAAGGAGGTGAAAATGGGGGGGAGGAAAAAAAGGGGGGAAAGTGGAGGGAAAGTGCTTTTGGGGGTTGTTTGGAAAGGGGGGAGGGAAAATGGGGGGGAGGAAAATGGAGGGAAAAATATACTTTTTTGCGTCAAAAATTTTCCCCCCAAAATAGGGGGGAAAATGAGGGGAAAGTGAGGAGAAAGGGAAGAAATGACCATATTGCCCTTTTACTTTATTTGAACTTTTTTCAAAAGCAAGGGTAAAATAGTCTTTAAAATTATACTTTTTCACTTTCCTTCCCCCTACTTTTTTACTTTCCAAACAAGAGGAGGGAAAATTAATTTTTCCTCCCCTCCCCTTCATTTTTCTTCCCCCTCAAATTTTCCCTCCCCTCCTCCCTTCCCAAACGGAGCGTAAAGGAACTTTTCTCTTGGGGAGATGAGCAATGTAGTTCTTCACAACGTGGCAAATTGCACGTCAATGATGGCAAAATAAAGTGTACTGAAAAGTAATATAAATCAATCAGACTTCTTTTGCTTGCATTTGTTTGAAGTCTTTTAAAATTCAAGTATATTTGACAGAATAACAGAGCTCAGATCTACTTAAGATGAATATATCTAAAAAAATATGCGCCGAATACCAAATTTTCATGTCAATAAATGCGCTGGACGCCAAATTTTTTTATGTCATGAGACCTATAACTTTAACCAATTAAATTAACATACATTAAACTTCAGTAAATAACTATATAACATATATTAAACTACTTTTTATTGATGTTACTGTAGATCACAAATTAAAAACACACACTAACCTTCTTCATCACTGTAGAACACAAATTAAAAACACACAGAACACAAATAAAATACTAAACTTCATCACTTGAAGTTAGTGTAGAACACAAGTTAAAATCACAAACTAAACTTCATCACTGTAGAACACAAATTAAAAACACACAAAACACAAATTAAACACGAAACATCATCACTTGAAGTTACTGCAGAACACAAGTTAACATAATCGCTGAAAGTACACTTCTTCTACACTGGTATCCTCACTTTCATCCCCCTCAGCTTTGTCCTCCTCCGCTTCTTCTTCATTCTCCTCCTCCTCTTCTTTTTCATTCTCCTCCTCTGTCCCTCCCTCCCCCTCCCCCTCCCCCTCCTTCCTTTCCTCCACTTCCTTCTCTTCCTCCTCTGATACCTGTCCCTCCCCCTCTCCCCCCCTCACCCCTTCTGTTTCCTGTCCCTCCCTCACTTCCTCTTCCTCCTCCTCCTCGTGTGTCTCTCGTCGTTTCAATTCCTTGAGACGGTGGTAGAGTGTATACAGTGGGCGACTGCGCAATTTCCATTGAAAGTCTGAATTCAAATCCATCAAAGAACCCTCTGATTCCAGAATTTTCCGATCTTCTTCATTAGTAAACGATAGGTTGATAGACGCCACGAAGTTGGTGTATCTCCACCTGCATGCAGCAGGGGTTCGATCTATTCCCTCCTCGAATAGACGTTTTGAAATCAAATGCCATCTGCAAAAAAATCAAAAAAGAAAATTAGGAAGAGAAAAAACTAAAATTCAAATTTGATTCATTATACCTGATATTCCCTACATTCTCACTGTAATAATTGGAGAGGCGGGCGTCCATCACTTTATTCCAATCCTCCTCTCTCTCCCCCTCGTTTTCTCCTTCCCCTTCTCCCTCTCCCTCTTCCTCCTCACCTCCTCCCTGCTTCTGCTACTCAGCTTTCCTCTGGTTATAAAGATTTTCTAACAAATAGGTTGGGCGTCTACGCCCTGCTTCTCCAAATTCAGCATTCAAGTATTTGAATGCTCTGCCCGCATCCACATGGGCCATAATTCTGTCTTCCTCTTCTTGGGTGAAATCCAAGTGAAGATTGATGACGTAGTCTCTATACCTACATCTGCATGCGTCTGTACTCCTGTAAATCCCTTTCGAAGCCAAGCTCTCTCATATTAAATTCCAACTAAAAACACACAAGTAATTAGATTGATTTAAAAACAAAACAGAAAAAGAAAAACATAAGATATTAGAAAAAGAAAACTATGTGTTCCACCTGTTTTGATGAATAAGATGGTAATGGCTAAGCCTCCTATCTTCCCCGCATTCCAATTTTCCTCCATTTGTGAAACAGAGACTTGTATGCTGCATGCAAATCGGCGGTGGTGGTGGTTGTATAGATGGGTGTATGCTGCATGCGAATGGGGGTGGTTTTATAAATGGGTGTATGCTGAGTCGTACCACAGTCTAGAAGCATAAACTTCTCATCAGTAGTACTACAGTTTAGAAGCTTATCCGGAAGCATAAACTTCTCATGAGGAGTACCACAGTCCAGAAGCATAAACTTCTCATGAGGCGTACCACAGTCCACGATTCTTTACTCATGAACTTTTCATGAGGGGAAAATTATTTGAGTTTATCCACAGTGGGGAGAGGAGAAGCACATGGGTGGAAGGAGGAATAACGTACTGCGGACTCAGAGACTCTGTTCTGGGACAGAAGCACAGGGGTGGGAGGTGTGGGAGAAGTGGGAGGTGGGAGAAAGGGCGGGGAAGAGACTACAACCTAAACGGCCGTGGGCCCAACCTGTCCAATTTGGCAGTCATTCAAATTTTGTAAGCCCAAAATGATCGTGCAGCTGGTTTTATCCACCATCTAAATCAGGAGAACTTAAGAAATTAAAAAAGAAAAAAGAAAGAAAGAAAGTATAGGATAACTTTGATTCCCTTGAAATCCTAACTCTCTTGATGGGATAATTCCAATTTTGGGAAATATGTAGGGTCATAGATGAGACCTTTGAAGTTTCAACCCTTCTAATCCATGCAAATCGTCCTAACTCCTAGCTAAGAATGGTTGAACCTTCCTTTTTGGCAATAGAAAACGACTGAGAACCAAGACAATATCATAAAGAGCTAGAATAACATCTTGACGCAAACGTAGTGAGTCAAATACAAAGAAACAATGCACTTCTCCACAACACCTGGCTGTTTGACAACAACAGGGTTTCCTTTTTCAAAAAGGAAAAGAACAAAAAAAGGGCACTAAGAAACATCGTTTTGTGCTTGCCAGGATGACGTTTTGAAAGATTTGACCAGGGGGTTGGATAAAACCTAATGATAAGAAAAGTGACAAACTGCTAATTATGATTAAACAACTGAGAAATAGTTTTTTCTTGATAAGGAAAAATAGCACTGAGAAAACATCATTTTGTGCATGCCAGGATTATGTTTCAAAAGAGATAGCCAGGGAGTTGGGCAGAATCTAATGATAAGAAAGTGACAAACTGCGACTGATGATTAAACAACTGAGAAATTGTTAGAATATAGGATTTCGTGATTCTAGTGTATGTCCTTGTCAACTCTACATAATAAACTTCTCTGAGGCCATGCCAAGAGACAACAAAAGACGACAAAAGTGAAAAACTTTTATTGTGTAGATTACCCAGGATTAACGGTCTGTTTGGGAAGGGGGGAAAATGGGGGGGAGGAAAAAAAGAGGGGAAAGTGGAGGGAAAGTGCTTTTGGGGGTTGTTAAGGAATGGGGGAGGGAAAATGGGGGGGGAGGAAAATGGAGGGAAAAATGTACCTTTTTGCCTCAAAAATTTCCCCCCCAAAATAGGGGGGAAAATGAGGGGAAAGTGAGGAGAAAGGGAAGAAATGACCATATTGCCCTTTTACTTTATTTGAACTTTTTTCAAAAGCAAGGGTAAAATAGTCTTTAAAATTATACTTTTTCACTTTCTTTCCCCCTAATTTTTTACTTTCCAAACAAGAGGAGGGAAAATTAATTTTTCCTCCCCTCCCCTTCATTTTCCTTCCCCCTCAAATTTTCCCTCACCTCCTCTCTTCCCAAACGGAGCGTAAAGGAACTTTTCTCTTGCGGAGATGAGCAATGTAGTTCTTCACAACGTGGCAAATTGCACGTCAATGATGGCAAAAGAAAGTGTACTGAAAAGTTAAATAAATCAATTAGACTTCTTTTGCTTGCATTTGTTTGAAGTCTTTTAAAATTCAAGTATATTGGGCAGAATAATAGAGCTCAGATCTATTTAAGATGAATATATCTAAAAAAATATGCACCGATCATCAAATTTTCATGTCAATAAATGCGCTGGACGCCAAATTTTTTTATGTCAAGAGACCTATAACTTTAACCAATTAAATTAACATACATTAAACTTTAGTAAATAACTGTTGAACATATATTAAACTACTTTTTATTGATGTTACTGTAGATTACAAATTAAAAACACACACTAACCTTCTTCATCACTGTAGAACACAAATTAAAAACACACAGAACACAAATTAAACACTAAACTTCATCACTTGAAGTTAGTGTAGAATACAAGTTAAAAACACAAACTAAACTTCATCACTGTAGAACACAAATTAAAAACACACAAAACACAAATTAAACACGAAACATCATCACTTGAAGTTACTGCAGAACACAAGTTAACATAATCGCTGAAAGTACACTTCTTCTACACTGGTATCCTCACTTTCATCCCCCTCAGCTTTGTCCTCCTCCGCTTCTTCTTCATTCTCCTCCTCCTCTTCTTCTTGATTCTCCTGCTCTGTCCCTCCTTCCCCCTCCCCCTCCCCCTCCCCCTCCTTCCTTTCCTCCACTTCCTTCTCTTCCTCCTCTGATACCTGTCCCTCCCCCTCTCCCTCCTTCACCTCTTCTGTTACCTGTCCCTCCCGCACTTCCTCTTCCTCCTCCTCCTCGTGTTTCTCTCGTCGCTTCAATTCCTTGAGACGGTGGTAGAGTGTATACAGTGGGCGACTGCGCAATTTCAATTGAAAGTCTGAATTCAAATCCATCAATGAACCCTCTGATTCCAGAATTTTCCGATCTTCTTCATTAGTAAACGGTAGGTTGATAGTCGCCACGAAGTTGGTGTATCTCCACCTGCATGCAGCAGGGGTTCGATCTATTCCCTCCTCGAATAGACGTTTTGATATCAAATGCCATCTGCAAAAAAATCAAAAAAGAAAATTAGGAAGAGAAAAAACTAAAATTCAAATTTGATTCATTATACCTGATATTCCCTACATTCTCAGTGTAATAATGGGAGAGGCGGGCGTCCATCACTATATTCCAATCCTCCTCTCTCTCCCCCTCGTTTTCTCCTTCCCCTTCTCCCTCTCCCTCTTCCTCCTCACCTCCTCCTCCCTGCTTCTGCTGCTCAGCTTTCCTCTGGTTATAAAGATTTTCTAACAAATAGGTTGGGCGTCTACGCCCTGCTTCTCCAAATTCAGCATTCATGTATTTGAATGCTCTGCCCGCATCCCCATGGGCCATAATTCTGTCTTCCTCTTCTTGGGTGAAATCCAAGTGAAGATTGATGACGTAGTCTCTATACCTACATCTGCATGCGTCTGCACTCCTGTAAATCCCTTCCGAAGCCAAGCTCTCTCATATTAAATTCCAACTAAAAACACACAAGTAATTAGAATGATTTAAAAACAAAACAGAAAAAGAAAAACATAAGATATTAGAAAAAGAAAACTATTAGAAAAAGAAAACTATGTGTTCCACCTGTTTTGATGAATAAGATGGTAACGGCTAAGCCTCCTATCTTCCCCGCATTCCAATTTTCCTCCATTTGTGAAACAGAGACTTGTATGCTGCATGCAAATCGGCGGTGGTGGTGGTTGTATAGATGGGTGTATGCTGCATGCGAATGGGGGTGGTTTTATAGATGGGTGTATGCTGAGTCGTACCACAGTCTAGAAGCATAAACTTCTCATCAGTAGTACTACAGTTTAGAAGCTTATCCGGAAGCATAAACTTCTCATGAGGAGTACCACAGTCCAGAAGCATAAACTTCTCATGAGGCGTACCACAGTCCACGATTCTTTACTCATGAACTTTTCATGAGGGGAAAATTATTTGAGTTTATCCACAGTGGGGAGAGGAGAAGCACATGGGTGGAAGGAGGAAGAACGTATTGCGGACTCTGTTCTGGGACAGAAGTACAGGGGTGGGAGGTGTGGGAGAAGTGGGAGGTGGGAAAAAGGGTGGGGAAGAGACTACAACATAAACGGCAGTGGGCCCAACTGGTCCATTTTGGCAGTCATTCGAATTTTGTAAGCCCAAAATGATGAACAAGCCGCCAACAAAGTTTCGGCTAACCGCCTGTACAGTTTTGGCTAACCACTAGGTAACCGCCGAGGTAACCGAACATGACCAAAATTATTCATAGTGAGTGAAAATTTGGCCAATCGATCGGACCAGTGAGTTTTGATTTGTTGCGTGAACTAAGATCGCTTATGTGATCATATATACTCCTCATGTAGTGAAGACGACTCGTGAGGTAAATTGTGACTGATCTAAATGGGAAGCCTAGTCGTTGAGGCTAACATTAGTGATATCTAAACCTTCATAAGTGTTAGCTAGTTATCTAATGCACAATCTAATTAAAGTTATGTCATTCACAATAACACGTGCATTGATAACGAGCGTTTCACGCATTGTTTGGTCTAGATGATTGCTTTAAAAAGGGCATCACATAGTGGTTTCTTAAGCTCATTATTGAGCCACACTGAATTGACATTGAACTCACACTGAATTGATGAATGATCACTAAATATGATACTGAATAATGAATAGTTACTAAAGGTAACATTGAGTAATGATTAATCCTGCTGCAGCAGATGGATTTGGGGGCGTTCCGGAGCTCCGTGGTGATGCTAGTTGTCCATGGCCTGGACACTAGTAAGTCCCACATATCCCGATCATATCTTTGGGTATTGATCGATGCCTTCCGTTTGGAAGATGAATCCTTCATTTGAGGGAAGATGGTAAATGAAATGAAATGAAATGAAACGAATGAATGAAAGTTATGGTAGAGACTGTCTCGTACATTGTTATTGTAGAAATTATCTGGATTTGTTTAGAATTGAAGTTGTTATTAATAGATTGAATGAGTTAAGTATATGTATTAACATGTGCTATTACTAGATTTGTTTATACATTGTTGAACCGTCGTGTTCACTCGTGTTACTGATGACATTATAGGCCCGATTGCCCCTGCCGGTCCTACAGCGCTCCCGGCGCCAGCGGAGGAGACCACTCCGGTTCCTCCAGGAGGTCTAATCGAATGGAACGGTCGGGATGCCATTTGATACGGACATCTGAGTGGGAGAAATAACTTTAATATTTTGAGAAATGTTTTGAAACATTATTTTGTACATTCATTTATGGAATGTAATTAAATGTTATTGTATGGTGTTGGATATGCACCAACTGACAAACTATGATGGAAGTGATACATGTATAAGGACTTTATTTTGTATACATGTAAATCGTAAATTGATTTTTATCAAGTATAGATATTTCCGCAAAATTGTGTAATTGACAGGTTAGTTGAGAATGATATCCCTTGTGGATCCCGTTTTAACTTCGGCTAATTCGGGATTTACGGGAGTAAGTATGGACTCACAGCTTGGGGCTATCGTAATTCGGGCCCGGGTCGTGACAAGTTCCAAGGACCTATCCGAGTAAGGCTTCTTTTATGTTTTCACTTTTTACCAATGGCGGACCTAGATGCAAACCGCCCCAAGTCAATTTTGAAATTACATGCTATTTGAATGGACATTGGACGTTTCTCAATATATCTAATAAACGGTCGCCCCACGTCTAAACCTTGTGATCGCCCCACATTACAAACCTGAAAAGATTGAAAACAAATCATCTTCGCGCCGATCTCTTTTGACATCTTCTTTCTGGTGAGAGTCTGAGATCCTCTTCGCGCCGATCGAGCTTTTCATCGCCGGTCCTCTTGTGGCCAGTTAGTCTCTCTCTCACCAAATAACTCTAAATAAAATAATCTTCCTCCTCAGTTGTAATATAATCCAAATCACTCTATACATGATTGTGAACCATTTATTTTCAAATCCTAATTTTAGATCCTAAATCCCCAAATCTTAATCCAAATACTAAGCCCTAAATCACATAGTATCTACAAGTTCGAAGATGACCAAATGACCATTGGATACATTTTAAATTTCAATTCATACATAAATCAGGTTTTAGGGTTTATATGTTTGGATAACTTGAGTTACATTTAAGTGATATTTTTTTCTTCTTTGCCATGAGCCCATGACCAACTATAGGGAATTATTTTTATAGCTAAGGTAAGTGCAAGCAACCAAATTCATTATATTCAAATAAAACCCCTTTTAAAATTCAAATTTGGTAAATGGGTGCTCACCCAAATTATCGTTTCAGGGCATCCAAACACCTAGGATTAAAGAAAATGTTAACTTAGGTTGTTTTGATGATAATTAATTGATGATTACTTGAATTTGGGAGAGGTAGTGGGAAGACCCTTCAATTGGTTAGGAGTACCGAGCATGTAAAAAAAGTTGTGTCAATTTAAATGGATTTTTTCTGATCTTTTGATCTTGTTAATGTGAAAAAAAAAAGTTAGCAAAGTCACGTAAGAGTTTAGCCCCACCTAAACAAAAATCTTGGGTCCGCCATTGCTTTTCACCCCCTTTTCTTTGAAACTTTTTGTTTAGAAATCAAAGAGAAGATTTCACCAGCATAAGTTTCATGACAATCAACAGTAATGGAAATGAAACCTATCAAAAAGAATGAATGGTGAATGTCACGTGTCTTATGGTTGAAACACTTGATGAATCTGGATTAACCTCTTTATATTGTTTTTTCCTGAAGTCATCCCTGCAATAAAGCATTCATTTAAGTAAAGGCATATAAATTGCTCATAAACCCATCATTCATCAATTCAAATGAAAGATTTTAATTGCATGTAATCCATAATTAAAGACAAGACTTATTTACTATATGAAAAGCATACAATGGGCAAATGTTACTATGAAGAAAGGTGAAACTTCAAAGGAAATAGAGAAGAAAATTAAATGACAGCATCACGTAATGCGTAAATCTTTTGTGTTAACATGTCTAGGATTGTTGCAGTTTCAAGTCATGTAAACGATTAAATAAAATGTTGTTTTTTTTTAGTACACAGAAGGTTTTATTGAGTCACATTTTCTTCATTAGTTTGTTAAATGATAGTTTGCAAATTTTCTTGCAATGGATAGGTACCTAAAACCTGCTATTATACCTACTTTCTGACAACTGGAAAATTGATCCATCATTCTACTTCATCCTCATCAGCAACTAATACTATTATTCCTAGAGATAATAAGGTAATAAAATAGCAACCTGAGTACCGGTCTTCCAATCCAAGTAATATCAAAGCGGTCAAATCACTCTTCCATCTTCAAATATTTCATAGGTCTGAAGTCTTCTTTAAAGATCCTCAAGTGCATCTCTCCACATGAAAAACCCCAAGGGGTTGGCCGAGTAGTCAGGACCACGGTTCCTCCCTCTTCCGGAGCTAGAGGTCCTGGTATCGACTCCCGGTTCCCCCCTCTTCAGGAACCGAAGGTTGAGTCCACTTGTGTTACCACCTTAGGGCCACACCTAGGGGCCACAGGGGTTTTTACCCGGCTTCTCTCTGGGCCCGGAGGGATTAGTCCAGTCCAAAGGATTGGGAACCCTCCGTTAGCAAAAAAAAAAAATCTCTCCACATGAATTTTATTCATCTTCATCCAAGGAACTCTGAAGATTCCATTAGTACATTAAACAATATATTTGCGGATAATTTTTTGTCCTCTTTCACATGTAATAGCATAAGATAACCATGAGTTCACCCTTATGATGAATAACATACAACAGCTAAAGGGCAAAAGCTGATAACAAGGTTGATTAAATTACATTGAAGGCAGGAAAAGGAAAAATAAAATAAAAAATTACAATGGAGCATGGATCATTCTTTACATCATGAAGTACAAAATCATTTTGGTAGCCATTTAATAATAGCAAATAGACTTACATGTTTCACGAACTTCGCCTTTCAGCCTTCATTAAAGCTCCTTACATGTGCATTTCTAAGTACTCTAAGAAATGTTATAATTCCACTCATAGGCCAACCAACAAATCTGTGCACTATTATGGCTTTTATGACATTTACTTATTTAATGAGCCCTACTTAAAACCATGTTTTCAATGACTCAATAATTTCTTACTTCCTCACTTCTTCATTTACAGTCTTTACAACTCTCTCATTTTTCGTAGTTCCTAACCGTTCAATGTGTTTCCTTTAGGAGTTAGGACTTATGTGTACACGCACAAACCATTTCAAACAAATATATGACAATTAATATAAACACTATATGATATTCAATGACCCCGAATAAAATTTATCTGCAATTTTCCTTCTGATGGGTGATTTTAAAAACACTATAGCATATCGTTATGTTAGAGTCCAAGAAATCCAACTCCACTCAGGATGAATACCTATCAATGTTATAGCCACATAATTTAAGCAATATGGTATGTGGAATACAGATAAATTCAAGCAATCAGAACAAAACTCTCCAATACCCATATACAACATAATGAAAATAATAGGTAATACGAAATTAACATGATATTAAGAAGAAAAATTGGTTCATCTATTTCACGAGAAGTTATGAGGCCTAATTACTTGTACAAAGAAAAATAAAAATTCAAATATGGTTCGTGAAAAGACTATTCACCATTTCGTTTGATTGGATGTAGATACATGTATGACATTTTTTTCTCCATGGCAGGTAGACCTCTCCATCATGATGAAAAAGCATTCCAACGAAACCATTGGGGAGGAATTGTAATTTGTATTAAAAAGGAACAGGGGAGGTATGATTATTTAAGAGGCAGTATAGAATCCTTGACCCAAGGATATGCATGGTATCCGTGGACTTTGAGCTTACACATGTTGGGCCGATGTCCCAAATTGTCCCAACAGCTGGTTCTGATACATACATTGGATCATAGCTTTACAATGAATTGGATAAGCTGAAATCACAAGCTTTGCCTCCTGACGAGAAGAAGGGCCTATGAAGTTGCTTTTCACTCCCTACGGTGAACAGGAGTGTGGTGAGGTGTATAATTAAGACGTTAAGGTATGACCCTCCTAAATTTTTACAGAAGTTGAAGTTTCATTCACACCTTTTGTTCTTTTTTAAAAAAAGTAGTAAATTTTTATTTTTCAAGAGAAGAAAACCATTCGCACAATTTTGTCCTTTTGTTTTAGGAGGATAAAAAAAAAAACCCCATTTACAAGGCAAAGATTTATCAAAGTTTTCTCTTTCATCTTTGTTGGTCTTGCATTTGCTATATTTTTAAAGTTCACTTTAAAAATGGTTTTATTATCTTTCAAAAATAAATTAAAAAGGAATGGAAAAGGAAACAAATTGCCATAATTTGAAAAAATTAATGTTTTGACAATAGTGTTCAGCAAATTTCATAAAAAAAAGTCCAGTGAGCATTAACTAAAAACATTGACCGCATATCGCAGTACAATTGCTTGGATTAGTAGGGAACACATACTGAGATATGAATACATGTCTATGTTTTAACTTTCGAAGACCAGGAAGTGTGTAAGTGAAATTACTCTCATGGGAAGGAAAGTAAAATAACCGACTCCAATATAGTCGGGACTGGGCTTTGTTGATGATGATGATGATCAAGGAAAGTAAAATAACTACTCCACTAAAGAGAACCCCATTTTGCTTGAAAGAGAATTAAGAGAAATGAATCACTAATACACGGACAAAAAATAATTATTAGCAGCTCCACTATATGAGGCATTTGAATAAAGAATAAAGCAGCAGCAGTGAAAACACTCACATTGAAAAGTTCAAAGAATAAATCAGCAGCGAGAAGAATGTAGCTGGTTTATCAAATCTAACAAAATCAGAACCTATGATTGGAAAGAGCAAAATAATTAAAGTGAGCCCAAGAACATTGTGTGGGCCAGTTCCTAGACGATATAGGCACTCACTTCGGGTGCATGCATCTCGGCACAAGCCTTGAATGCTGGCCGAGACCAGCTCTCCCGGCACCCCTTCTGCCGAATTCGATGGCACCTCGGCTGCTGCCGAAGTGAAAACGGTCGCCCGAAATGGGTCTGTTTCTCCACGGGCGGCATACGGTCACGTGGAAAGATGAGGGCGCGGCGATGGGACGGACACCATCCGGGCCGTCTATTCTCAACATGCTTCTGACAATCATGTTCAATGGCTGCGGCCGTATCAGGGCAAGGCCCAAGGAAGGGTCAGATGGGACCCCAGCCGCCAATAAGCCAAGACAAGGTCAGACCCAACATGACCAGCATTTAATGCTATGTGGGCTGATTGGACCAGCATTTAATGAAGCATGGGCTAGGACGGACCCCCATCAATTGCTCTATGGGCTAGTGGGTCCCTAGCAGTCACGTCAGAGGCCCATTAGTTGACGTCCCACCAGCCTCTCATATAAAGAGCCCTATGACCCAAAAAGAGGTATGCATATTCTGATACATGCAAATATACTCTGTTCTTTCTTCTCCGATCAGCGACCTGCACTAACTTAAGCATCGGAGAGCCCTGCGCTGCCCACGGCCAGGGTCCTTTGACGCCTCCTTCTTTTTCTTCTTCACTTTCAGGTCCCCAGGTCCAGCAACTCTTTTTCTGGTCTTTTGGATAAGTCCCTTGAGGCACCCTTTAAACTTGTGAGTATATTTTTTGCACTTACAATTGGCGCCGTCTGTGGGGAACGATTTGCATAATCTTCCCTATCACCATGACGAGGAGAGCTGCGAAAGGCGGAGAAACATCCAAGACAAGGCGTGCATGACCGTCCTCTAACCTCCTTCCTGCCAAGAAGAGGTATGGGAAGCAACCAGTTGCAGAGGACGACGCCGAGCGTGATTTCGTCCGAATCAACATTCAGGAGCATGACCTTCGCTTGGAGTCTGCCCTCCGGAGGGGAGATGCCCAACAACAACCTACAGGTCTCCTGACGGGTCGAGATCAGCGGAGCAAGTCTCCAGTGGTCGATGGACCACGTCCTTCTGATCAGATGGAGGATGCTGAGGATGAGGAATATAATCCTGATGATGACTTTGACTCCACCGTTGAGGAGATTAGAGCGCAGAATGAAGCTATCAAAGAAAGGGACGCTCTGATCCGCCGGCTCCAGCAACAGCTGGAAAGAGCTACGAGTTCAGCAAGACATCAGCAGCACTCTCAGCAGCAGCAGCACTCGCAGCGACAGCACGAGAGGAGGATGTCTCGTGGCAGGCGCCCTGACTCCCCCGAGAAAGACTTGAGGGACCATCTGAATGCAAAAAGGCACGACCGAACTCGAGACGAAGGTTCGAGCACCAGCCGCAGCTACTCGAGGAAAGCGTCGGAGACCATTCCAGAGAGCAAGTTTAACAGCCAGGAGTGGCTGGACGAGCGCATCAAGCAGACAGTCCAGCGCAACCTCGAGGTGGCCGGTCTCGCCCGAGACCAACGGGAGGCTTGCGAGACTGTTGATCTCGGCACGTCCCCCTTCTCTCGCGATGTCAGGAGATACCCCTTGCCGAAGAAGTTCACCGTCCCGAGGTTCGTCACTTATGACAGGGTCTCGGATCCAGCTGCGCATCTCAGGCACTTCTCCCAGAGAATGTCTATGTGGGGAGATGAGGGTCATCTGAACTGTCGAGTCTTCTCCTCCAGTTTGGGTGACCTCGCCCTGAAGTGGTTTCGTGCGCTCCCGTAGGAGTCCATTTCGAGTTGGCAGCAGCTCCAGCAATCCTTCATGAAGAAGCTCCAGGCCTACAGAATCCTGCCGAAAACAGATGCGGATATTATGGCTCTGAAGATGAAGCGAGAAGAGAACGTCACCCAGTTCGCAAAGCGGTTCTGGACGGTCTACAGCCAGATCGAGAATTCCAAGGACGAGGTTGCCATCTTCTCATTTCAGAATGCCTTGCTGCCAGACAGCGACCTTCGTAAAGATCTGGCCAGGAACCCGGTGTCGTCCATAGTGGCGCTCATGTCCATAGTCAACCGCTACATCGCCCAAGAGGATGACCATGTTCGAGCTCGGGAGAACCATGGGGCCACACAGAAGGACCGAAGTGAAAAGCCCTCAAGGAAAGATAAGGGGTCGTCCCGAAGAGATGAGCCAGACAGACGCAGGCCTCTCACAGTAAGCAGGTCATGGCCGCCGAACTCGGCTCAGCTCCGAAGAGGGCTTGGAGGGAGCGGCCTGAAATCAGGTTCACCGATGCAGACTTGGAAGGGGTAAAGCTTCCCCACAACGACCCGTTGATCGTCACTCTGAAGTTTGATTGCTCTAAGCAAGGCGTGAAGGATTGCACCGTGAAGAAGGTCCTCGTCGACCCCGGCAGTTCATCCGAGATCCTCTATTTCGATAGTTTCCGAAGGATGGGACTGACGGAGAAGGATCTGCAGGAGACCCGAGTTCCCCTCATCGGCTTCAGCGCCAAGCCAGTGTACCCCAAGGGAAAGGTGACGTTCAAGGTCGAGGCCGGTGGCGCGTCTGTTGTGACAACCTTCATGGTGGTTGACGCACCCTCACCCTACAATGCTATAGTGGGCAGGTCCTGGCTCCATAGTCTTGAAGCTGTCCCTTCAACTCTCCACCAGAGGCTGAAATTTCCATGGGAAGGAAAGAGTGGCCGAGTTGAAATCGTCACTGTCAGAGGAGATCAGCAGGCAGCCAAGCAGTGCCTGACAGCTGTGATGTCCGGAGAGCGCGAGCCCAAGGAGGTTAACATGGCCGAGGTGGAGAATAAGCTGGAGAAGCGGCTAGATGAGGTCGGCCAGGATCCGGAGAAGAAGAGCGTGGAGGACCTAACCGAGGTCAGGATCGACTCGAAAGATCCGGAACGGTTCTTCCTGCTCGGCAGTCAGCTCCGGTGCAGAATAAAGATGCTTTCGCATGGACGCCTCAAGAGATGCCCAGCGTTGACCCAGAGGTAATTTGCCATAAACTCAATGTGGATCCTGATCATAAACCTGTGATGCAGAGGGCACGCAGGACTGGGGTGCCACAGACTGAGGCCGTGGTCGAAGAGGTGGACAAACTACTTAAGGCCGGCGCCATCAGAGAGGTCCAATACCCGACCTGGCTAGCCAATATCGTGGTCGTCAAGAAGAAGACTGGCAAATGGAGGGTGTGCGTCGACTTTACCGACCTTAACAAGGCCTGTCCCAAGGATAGCTTTCTCCTTCCAAAGATCGACCAGATGATCAATACCACAGCCGGACACGACAGAATGAGCTTCCTCGATGCATACCGCGGCTATCACCAGATACCACTGCTTGGGCCGGACGAAGAAAAGACAGCTTTCATCACACCCAGAGGAATGTACTGTTATAAGGTGATGCCGTTTGGGCTGAAGAATGCAGGAGCCACCTACCAGAGACTTGTAACCAAGATGTTCCATGATCAGCTCGGCAAGACCGTAGAGGTCTACATTGACGACATGGTGGTCAAGTCTAAGCAAGCGCAGAACCATTTGGCAGACCTGACTGAAGTCTTCGCCACTCTGAAGAGGTTCAAGCTCAAGCTGAATGCCTCCAAGTGCGCCTTTGGTGTCGGTTCAGGCAAATTCTTGGGAAGCTTGGTCACACGCAGAGGGATTGACGAAGATCCCGATCAGATCACGGCTATCCTCAGAGTGCAGAGTCCCACCTCGGCGAAGGGGGTCCAGAAGCTCACCGGAATGGCTGCTGCGCTAAATCGTTTCATCAGCAGATCCTCAGATAAGTGCCGGCCTTTCTTTCAGCTCCTTAGGAAAAATTCTAAATTTCAATGGACGCCAGAATGTGACCAGGCATTGCAGGAGCTTAAGGCCTATCTTTCTTCACCCCCTCTACTGTCAACTCCGATTCACGGAGAATTCTTGTATTTATATCTAGCGGTCTCGGATCATGCGGTGAGCTCGGTCCTCATCCGAGAAGAGGACAAGGTCCAAAAACCAATTTACTATACGAGCAAGACCCTCATTGATGCCGAGACCCGATATTTGCCACTAGAGAAGCTCGCGCTGGCACTCGTTAGTGCCTCGCGGAAGCTCTCTCATTACTTTCAAACTCACACCATAGTGGTTGTTACGGAACATCCACTCAAATCTGTCTTTAGAAAAGTTGACTTTTTAGGAAGGATCTCCCGATGGGCTGTCGAACTGGCGCAATACGACATTCAGTATCAGCCCAGGACAGCGATCAAAGCCCAGGTTCTGGCGGATTTCCTTGCAGAGTTCGATTTGAGTTCGGCACCAACCCAGCTCGGCACCGAACTGGGGGGCAGGGAGCATGTGGCGCCCACGGGCTCTGAACAATCACAAGGCCAAGCCCTCACCCCAGTTTGGAAAGTCTTCGTCGACGGATCTTCCACCTCGAGAAGAGCCGGAGCAGGAGTTGTTCTCCAATCGCCAGAAGGACTGGTCATCGAGCAGGCTCTGACCCTGGATTTCAAGGCGTCGAACAATGAAGCTGAGTACGAAGCCCTATTAGCCGGACTGAACAGCGCCAAAATCCTTGGAGCTCAACAACTGGTGGTTTTCAGTGATTCACAGTTGGTGGCCAACCAGCTGACTGGGGACTACCAAGCTCGCGATGACCGGATGGCCGCGTATTTAGCCCTGGCAAAGAAGCTGCTCTCTCAGTTCCAGACAGCCGAAATCAAACAGATAGGCAGAGAATCAAACTCCCATGCAGATGCTCTTGCAAATTTGGCCAACGCTGTCGAAGCAGGAAGAAAAAGAAGCATCGAAGTAAGATCGTTAGCCACGCCCAGCATTGAGCTCCATCCATCTCGGGAAGTGTTGTGTCTCGACCTCGGCCCGAGTTGGATGGACCCCATCATAGCCTACCTCAAGGACGACAAGCTTCCCGAAGACAGTGGCGAGGCCCATCGAATCAGACTGAAAGCAACCCGATTCTAGTTGTCTCCCGAAGTCAAGCTCTATAGGAAGTCGTACTCAGGCCCGTATCTCCAGTGCGTTCATCCGAGCAAAGTATGGACCTTCTCTTCGAAATCAATGAAGGGATCTGCGGAAGCCACATCGGGGGAAGATCCCTAGCTTACCGGGCTATCAGCCAGGGTTACTGGTGGCCGTATATGCAGAAGGATGCGCATGTATACGCGAAAAAATACGAAAAGTATCAGAAATTCTCCCACTCTCTGCGTCAGCCAGCGCAGGACCTCAGTCCGCTTTCTAGCCCCTGGCCATTCGCCCAGTGGGGGCTCGACATAGTGGGACCACTCCACCGAACTCCAGGAAATAAAAGATGGCTGATAGTAGCCACAGATTACTTCACCAAATGGATCAAAGCGGAGCCGTTGTCCTCCATCACGGAGCAGGATTCCAAAAATTTCGTCTGGAAAAACATCGTCACGAGGTTCGGCATCCCCAGAGCATTGATCTCGGACAACGGGACCCAGTTCGACTCCAACCTCTTCAAAAGCTTCTGCCAGGAGCACAGCATCCGCAATCACTACTCTACCCCGGCCTACCCACAGAGCAATGGTCAGGCAGAAATTTTCAATAAAGTAATACTCGACGGGCTGAAGAAACGGCTTGACAGAGCCAAAGGAAGATGGGTAGAAGAGCTCCCGAGTGTCCTATGGGCCTACCGAACGACCCCACGGCGGTCCACTTCGGCGACACCTTTTTCCCTTGCCTACGGAATGGAGGCCGTCATTCCCTTAGAAATCGGCCTCCCTACTCTAAGGTCCAAACTCTTCGACCAGGGCCGAAATGAGTCGCATCTAGCTGTGGAACTGGACCTAGCCGATGAGCGAAGAGAAGCATCAGCAATTCAGCTTGCAGCCTATCAGCGGCAACTGGCTAGAGGCTATAACCAGAGAGTCAGGGAGAGGAAATTCTCAGTGGGAGAGCTGGTTCTTAAGAAGACACTCCCGGGGGACAGAGATCCAAATCAAGGTAAGTTGGCACCGAACTGGCACGGACCATTCAAAGTGACTTCCGTTGCTGGACAGTCAGCTTACAGGCTTGAGGATATGGAGGGCCGGCAGTTACCGAGACCATGGAACGCGTCTCACCTCAAGAAGTTCTATTTCTGAAAAACTTGTACTTTTTGTACTTAGAAGAATTCAATGAAAGGAGTTCACATTCAAAAGAACGGGGCATCCTGTGTCAGTACTTCGGCCACGGCCAATGATGAGATCTCCTCGGGTCGGCTGCGTGCCACCCAGGCATGAAGCCTTCGGGCCAACGATGAGATCGTCTCGGGTCGGCTACGTGCCACCCAGGCGTGAAGCCTTCGGGCCAACGATGAGATCGTCTCGGGTCGGCTACGTGCCACCCAGGCGTGAAGCCTTCGGGCCAACGATGAGATCGCCTCGGGTCGGCTATGGGCCACCCGGACGTGAACCCTTACGGCCAACACACAAGGTCGTCTCGGGTCTGTCTGTCCCCCAGGCGCAAAGCCTTTATGACCACTCCCTAGACCGCCTTTATTCATCGATCCAGGCGCGATTCCACTTCGGCCAAATTTCACCTCATTTTACCGAAGTGAATAACATCCTTAGGGCTGACGGAGGCCCCTCAGGTTTATACGTCACTCCTGACTAAGTCCTAAACTGGTTGGTCTACCTCTACCGAACTCGCATGCTCGCGAGCAAAAAGTACAGAAAAATAACATCAAGTCACAGGCAGACGGATTCAAAAATGAAAAGCTGACATGAAACAAATTGAGAAATTTCAGTCACAACTGCAAAAATTGCACATCCGACCATCACAAGGGACCCACAATGAAACAAAAGTTCGATTTCATTAATAGAGCCTTTTTTGTATAATAGAATCTTTGCCAAGAGGCAATCCTCACAAAACGCCTAAATCTTTACAAAAATAACTAAGCAGGAGGATCCGGGACAGGGGCGGTGACAGAGACCCCGACCTCGGGCTGAACCGATGGTTCAATGATGATGTTCGCCCTGGGGATGGTAGGGCCAGGAAAAGGGGGAGGCTCCGCGAAGGATGGATGGCCTTCATTGATCTCGGCCTTCCTCAAGGCAGCGCGCCACCCCTTCTCCCACGCCTTGTCTCTGACTCGCAGCACTCGGGTCTCGTAATGTGAGGTGGCTTGCTTCACCGCATCGGCAAAGGCGACGTCGGCCTCGGCTTGGGCTGCTTGAGCCTTGGCCTCAGCTTCGGCCACCTTCTTCGACTCAGCTTGAAAGTCGCCTTTCAATTTCTCCACAGCGGCCTCTAGCTCGGCGTTCTTATTCTTCTCGGCCTCGGTTTCTGCCCTGGCACCCCCTAGCTCGGCAATGAGCTCAACCCCCTGGCTTCGAGTTGATCTGCCCTCTTCGTGGCGGCCCCCAGTGCTTCCTCCAGCTCCAGCCTTTTCGCCTCCAGCATGGCGACCACCGGGCTCTGCTTAGTGTACCATTCGATGAGCACCATTGATTTCTGCAAGGCCTGCGGTATAAGAACGACAGAACAAGTCAGCCAGGGTGGAATGTGGATATAAAATGATGAAATGAACTCGGGGATAGGCTCACTTGGATGTTCGTCTGCAGCAGTGACGCGAGGAGGTTCGGATCACTGTACCCCGCGAATAGCGCCATGTCCTTTGGCAGAGCGCATCCCTTGGCCAGCGCCTCCAGGACGAGGGAGTTGGTCGCGTGGACGCAATGCTCGACTGTCAACCGCTCGCCTGAGGTCGTGGTAAAGCTCGGCTCCCAAGGAGCCGGAGGTGGTGCGACACCCGAGCTTGTGTCCTCCTCCCTTGGTCTCTTTCTCGGAACGCTCCCTCCTGGAGCAACCTCAGAGGAGGGGGGACGGTCCTGATCAAGATCCGTGCTGGCACCCCCCTCGGTCCGGGCCATAGTAGCGAGGGCCACCTCGGGGGCCCCGACACCACTCGGGGGCACTGGTGTAGGAGGCACTGGAGCAGGTGACTCGGGGGCAGGTGCCACGGGGGATTCGTCCCCAAAGGCTAGCGCCTCAAGGTCAAGGTAAGTAATGTTGCGAGCCATCTCTTCTGTCCTCGGCGGCGAACGTCGTGAGCGTCTCGCGAGAGGAGTACCTTCCGACTCGAGCTCAGAAGAGGAAACCGGGATTCTGGCGGCAGCCTCAACCTCGGTTAGTGAGGGTCCAGCTTCGGCCTCGGTTCGAAAGGGCCCGGCTTCAGTCGGAACTTCCCTTCTCTCCGGGCTCCTCCTTTGCAGCTCGGTTTCGGCTACGGCAACCTCTGGTTCGGCTCCCGACCTCCTGATATAGCCCCTGTATCTGGGATGGTACTTGAGCAACGCCCACGCGGCCCGGTTGTTGAAGTCGGTACACTTGGCGGCCCGGTTGTGCCAAGAGTCGTTCCTTACCCAACGGTAAAGCTCGGCTTTTCTCTACCGAGCACCTGCGAGACAGAGAAAACATTAGTTCGAGAATATGAGGGCAGAAGCAAGTAAACTTTTAGAACAAAGGCATGGAGAATCCCGTACTTGGAGCCACCCCGGGGTAGCGAGGGATGCTGTAAACTCTTGCTTCCTCCTCGGGGCCGAACTCCCAGTTCCCCGAGACGGAAATGAGCTCGTCCCCTGCGTACTTGTTGGAATCCTCCAGTGCATTGACGAAGGCCCTCCGCTTCGGCTTGATGCGGAGGTAATAGGTGTCCTCCTTTGTCTTGCACAGGTCGTACACATCCTCTATGTCGCGGATGTCTAAACCTATGCAGAGGTGCCGGTTCAACGCCACGGTGCCCATGATGACCTTGAAGGCGTTCGGCATCAACTGGCAGGGGGTAAGGTTCCAAGAGGAGAGGCAGGCCCGAAGCAGTGGGTGCAACGGGAACCTGACTCCACCCTCGACCACCGCTATGAGCGGGAGGGGCATCCAGCCCCCGACGCAGCATCGGCGGGCATGGTCTGCTGGGTCACCCTTCCGGACGAAGACATCGTCCGGAATCTCAAAGGCAGTCCTGAAGGCCTCTATGGACTGGAAAGAGTCAACCCAATGGCTGAAGACCCCCATGGTCAATAAGAAGGGGAAATGGAGAAAGGGACCGAATGAAAATGAGAGAAGATAGAAGATGCGAAACTTACTAGCTCAAGAACCTAAGACAGAGACGAGCAAGGACACTCTGCGGGAAGACGAAGGCTTCACTCCAGGCGCTTGGCTCTGGTTCTTGGTTCTCAGAGTTCTCAGAGGCGTTCGTTCGAAGACGGAAAGTAGAAAAATGAAATAAGAGAGGGGAACCCGTCTTTATTGAGGGGCGCCAAATCATGGCGCCGTTTCCAAATTCGAAAAAGTCCCTTCAACGGCCGCATGCGTACTGGCAAGTACCGAAACGTTGAATCCGGCAGTGACGTGTGGCGCAAGCGATTCGCCTCCCACCATTATTAGGATGTGGCAGTTAATGCGAGTAATTATCCCCTGCACGCGAAGGGGAGTCGAACGGGCTCCACGTGTCAGATGTGACGTCAGAGCATCCCCCGGCAATCTCAAGTCGCTTTCGAAGTGAGTTTCCACTCCCAAGGATTCTGAGATCCTAACGAGTTGAAAACTCGGGGGCAATTGTGTGGGCCAGTTCCTAGACGATATAGGGACTCACTTCGGGTGCATGCATCTTGGCACAAGCCTTGAATGCTGGCCGAGACCAGCTCTCCCGGCACCCCTTCTGCCGAATTCGATGGCACCTTGGCTGCTGCCGAAGTGAAAACGGTCGCCCGAAATGAGTCTGTTTCTCCACGGGCGGCATACGGTCACGTGGAAAGATGAGGGCGCGGCGATGGGACGGACACCATCCGGGCCGTCTATTCTCAACATGCTTCTGACAATCATGTTCAATGGCTGCGACCGTATCAGGGCAAGGCCCAAGGAAGGGTCCGATGGGACCCCAGCTGCCAATAAGCCAAGACAAGGTCAGGCCCAACATGACCAGCATTTAATGCTATGTGGGCTGATTGGACCAGCATTTAATGAAGTATGGGCTAGGACGGACCCCCATCAATTGCTCTATGGGCTAGTGGGTCCCTAGTAGTCACGTCAGAGGCCCATTAGTTGACGTCCCACCAGCCTCTCATATAAAGAGCCCTATGACCCAAAAAGAGGTATGCATATTCTGATACATGTAAATATACTCTGTTCTTTCTTCTCCAATCAGCGACCTGCACTAACTTAAGCATCGGAGAGCCCTGCGCTGCCCATGGCCAGGGTCCTTTGACGCCTCCTTCTTCTTCTTCTTCCCTTTCAGGTCCCCAGGTCCAGCAGCTATTTTTCTGGTCTTTTGGATAAGTCCCTTGAGACACCCTTTAAACTTGTGAGTATATTTTTTGCACTTACAAACATAATATCGCTTTAGCCATTTGAATAGAGATCTAAGCTAAGATTTGCGGAAAATAACATAAAAGTGGGTTATATAATCGAGTTGAGCGTCAAACTAATGTTAGATGAAATATGGAATAACATGTGACATTAGTCTTTCCGCAAACATCACATCCATGGAATCGCCATCACTCATATAATTATAACACAGAATAATGTCATCTTTGAAATTCACATTTACGACTGTCAGGAACAGAAACAAATTTCCATGTCCACCACATTTTCAGATCGTAGAGAAGAACATGGTAAAACTTGTAGGTTTCTCCAATTTTAGCCATAGAGGATGTTCTTTTTACTCCTTTCAAGCCCCAGGGGCTATTCAAAAGCTTATTTGGGAACAGAGGCCCGCATTTCATGGATTGGATACCAAGAAAGGCAGTGTGACAGAGACTCTGGACATACAGCTAAATCAGCATGGATGGTTTATCCAACATTAATTTCTAATACATCAGAAGCCTTAACAGTCCATGAGGTCTAGAAGCAACCAGCTAATCCAATCCACTGGAGCAGCTAACCTTATGAAATTAACTCCAGACAATCTAGTAGATATTTGAATCACTCCCACATCCATGGCAAACTCTAGTTGTAGTGTTTATCATAATGGTTGCAAGCTACATCTTCTTCAGCAGAAAGGTCACCCATAAACTGGATTACAGAGATTGGTACAAAGCTTTGGGGGTATTACATGGCCGGCTGCAGAAATTGGAGAACAGTCCAATATAGCATTGCCTTGTGGCATAAGCATAAATGCCAGTGATGTCCTGCAATCAAAACGCAAATGCAGTCAGATCCCAGTTAGTTGAATAGAACTCTTCAACAACATAAATTCTTAAAAAAAAGGGAAAATATATCCAGTATGAATTAACACCAAAGACCCAATGAATTTAAATGGATAGAGTGTATCAAAGAACTCTGCAAATACTGAACCTTCCAGCAGTAATTGACACTGGAAGAAAAGTCAGAAGCAGCTCTATATGAAGTAGCAGGACAAAGGCCAGCAGTAGCATGGCTGAGTGCCCTGCCAGTTAGCAGCAAAACATCCCCAGGACCTGACTGTCACGACCCGGGCCCGAATTACGATAATCCCGAGTCATGGGTCCATACTTACTCCCGTAAACTCTGAATTAACTGAAGTTAAAACAAAATCTACAAGAGATAACTCTCTCAATAAACCTGTCAAAATACACATTTTTTGCGGAAACATATATATATATATTTGACAATATCAAATTACGATTTACATGTATACAAAAGAATAAGTCCTTATACATGTATCATTCCATCATTTGCTTACCAATCAGTGTATATCCAAAACACCATGCACTATCAATTAGTTACATTCCAAAATGAATATACAAAATAACTTTTCAACGTTTCTAAAAAAAAAAATACTATTGTTCCTTTTCGCACTCGGATACTCAAATCAATTGGTATCCCGGCTGTTCCATTCAATTAAACCTCCTCAAGGAGCCGGAGCGGTCCCCTCCGCTACCGCCAGGGGCGTTGCTGCAACGGCAATGGCAATCGGGCCTGTAATGCCATCAATAATACTACTGAACACGATGGTTCAATAATGTATAAACAGATCTTGTAATATCACATGTTAATACATATATTGAATTCATTAGATCTATTTAGTAACAATTCCAATTCTAGACAAGTCTAGATAATTCTTACAATGACAATGATGGACACACATAAGTCATTTAATGGACATGTGCAAGATGGTCACTACCATAGTATTCATTTCATTATATTTCACTTTACCGTATTATATCTCATTTCATTTCGTTTCATTTCAATTACCATCTTCCCTCAAAGGAAGGATTCATCTTCCAAATGGAAGGCATCAATCAATACCCATAGATATGATCGGAATATGTGAGACTTACTAGTGTCCGGGCCATGGACAACTAGCATCACCACGGAGCTCCAGAACGCCCCCAAATCCATCTACTGCAGTAGGATTGTTCACAATTCATTGTTACCTTTAGTAACTATTCATTCGCTAATTCATTCATTCATTGCATTATTCAGTTCAGCTCAATTGTTGACCATTGACAATGGGGCTTGTTGATTGGCAGGCCTGGCATAGAATGGTCTAGACAAGAGCTTGAACTAGTTGAGCCTGGCGCATTATAGAGTTCTAACTAGCAATCCAGATCAGCCACATGGGTTAACACAGAAACCAAAAAAAAAAAAAAATGGCCACCAATCAGGTTGGTTAGACTTTGCCTCTGATGTAAGAGAATGTTAGTTACTTTCTCTATAATATTTAATCAAGAAATCTGATACGGATCCACCTATTGTGCTTGTGAGTTCTTCATTAATATTTTTCTAAGCCTATTGACATACTTTTAGACATGGAGATTCTCCTAGTGTAGTGGCCTATGCATCTCTAGTTTCTAAGCATATTGACATACTTTTAGTCATGGAGATACTCTAGTGTAGTGGCCTATGCATCTCCAAGTTGGGTGTCCTTTGTATCCTTTGTAATAAGGGGTTGAATAGGAAAGTAGAATGAGACAGATCCTTTATTTTTGGGTACCTTTGCTTGCACACACCTTTTCTTGCAATTCATTGAACCAAGCAATCAAGATGATTGATCTTAGAAGGTACCAAGTCAGGCTCTAACTAATTTGCACTTAACATGAGGCACTAACGTTTTTGAATCATCCAAGTGGGGCATCATATTTTTTTTTTTTTTTTTTTTGGTAAAGTAGAAAATACAATATAAAGACCAATAACAAACAACAGGGAAACAAAAAAAAAAACCTCCAACCCAAAAAAACAAAACTAGAGAGGAGAAACAATATCACAAACCAAGGAATGTCCCATCCCAAAATAAATCCTTCTTCGAGATATGGATGAAGTCGATTTATATAAGCAAAACAACTAGCGACAGTTCTCATTGGGAGATCCAAACTTCGAACTTGGCCTCCACCATCCTTGCATATGTGTCTCCTCGGCGGGCTATCTGCACCTGCAATGTCGGAACCATTTATTATGAAATGATATCTCAAAACTCTTCAAGTTTAGATGAAGTGTTAAGCCCACTGTCTATCTAACAGAACTCTCCTTTTTATCCCAGCTTTGAGACTCTGGCAATAAACTGAAAGTAGGCTGGAATCCCATAGCAACATATAATGTTTCTTATAATGTGGCCCATCTCATGAACAATTAATCTAACCTATTTTTGGTGTAGGGAATCTGCACCCGGTAGAAATATCAAAGCAATATCTTTGTAAACAACAAGTATTATTTAATAAATCTGGTTAACACTACTAATTGATGACTTTAAAATTGTATTTAAGCCAAGAGAATCCTTATATAATGATTCCCAAATCATCACATTATATCTTTTGTTAAACAGGGAAGAGAACTAATTTGGAATTACACCAAAACACAGCTGTTTCATGCATGGCAGTCACAGACACTCAATACATAAAAAGATGGTACCAGAAGTGGGATGCAAACAAGGTCTAGGCTCTAAGCTCCTCAAGCCTAAAATTCTTCACACCTTTTATTTATTTATTTATTTATTATTATGTGGTAAGTTTATGAAGTGACCTTTATGTTACTTTAACCACAGGTTAACTACAAAAAACAGAGGAAGATCACATGGGTCACATTAGGACTTAGACAACATGCACTCATCATGAGAGAGAGAGAGAGAGAGAGAGAGAGAGAGAGAGAGAGAGAGAGAGAGAGGACTCAAAGGGGTGTTCATGGGCCGGGTAGGGCATTGGGCTGTAAATTCTGGCCCACCTCATTATGTTGGCCCAAGCCTGCCCATTTAGTCTGTTGGTTTGTATGGCTCAATAGAAGTAATAAATTTGATAAACCGGCCCCTGTTTTGTCGATGTTCTACTATGATTAGAAGTAGGTCTATTATTGTACGTCTACTGTGATTAGAAGTAGTATTTGAGTGTAACAGGGTTTTGGGGCTGATATTATAAATAGAGACTAAGAGTCTCTATGATGTACACCTCTTTTGATTGCATGGTGAATTCTCCTGTCTTTCCCGTGGACATAAGCCAAAAGCCAAACCACGTAAATCTTTGTGTCGATCTCTGCGTGATTGATCTTTTCTCGTAGGCCCTAGATCACAACCTAGTCAATTGGGCCTGGCTTTCTATCACTCTTTTTGGTAAATAAGACATTAAACTATAAGCAAACTTATTCGGGCTGGGCTGAGCTAGGCAAATAGAGCACTACACCATAAGCAATACTTATTTGAGCTGGGCCTGGGTTCAGGCTTTCTATCACTTCGTTTTGGCCAATAAATCACTAAACTACATCCAATACTTAATCAGGGCAGGCCAGGCTAGGTTCAGGCTTTCCATCACTTAATTTAAGCCCATCCCAAACATTAAACCAGCCCAAATTTTAAATCCAGGGGAGACATACTGATAAACCCAAGGCCCGAATCCATCCCAAACCAGATTGGGCCTGGGCTATGAGCAACCCTGGAGATTACTGAATTGCATGTGGAAAGTAGATTGAATTCTATTGATTAATGTAGCAACAGACTCTGAATGAGGGCTAGTTGAGTGGGTTTCCCATGCAGAAGATGGGCACACTGTTTTGGGTTAATTTGGTTAAAGATTGGTTGTTCTCTGCATTCATATTTTATGAAAAGATGGAAGCCTTTTAGCACAAGGTGACCTTCGTGTCTCTACTCTGGAAAGTATTATCATGTATAGGTCATAGGCTGGGACAGTCCATACTCCATACCCTTCTTGCATTTTAAGAATTGACCTATGGAGACCCGGTTACCTTTAGGACCTAACCTAAAACTTTTGGGTATGGACCCTTCTGTTTTTAACCAATTGATAATGTGACCAAAGTCCACATCCAATTTGGTTCATACCCCAATACCTGATTATCATACATAAGTAATATGTATTACAGAAATGATCATATGATGTAATGTTGATGTTAATATAAGTGTTTTCTAGCGGACAATATTCATTCAACTTACGTGGGACTCACTTTTTAATTGATCCAAGCCATTAATATCATATGCTTTCAAATTTCATTCAAGTTGAACACACATAGTTAGATTTACAATACTTAAAAAGAAAAAAAATTAAGTCGAGTTCTTTTTTTTTTTAAAAGATGAATCCAATTTTGTATATCACTTCAACTATTTAGCCATTGCCTATTCAGTGGGGGAGAAATGTTGTGACTGGACTGTCACTTGCAAAAGAAAGGCTAGACCTTTCTTGAAAGTTTTTAATATGTGTAGAAATATTATATGTCAAGATTATATAATGCAGCACAGTACATTAAGATTTTGAGTCAAGTCCATTGGAGTCGGGTCTGGGTCCATTTGTAACCTGGACCTGATCAGTCTGTATCCCTGTCACATTGGTTAGGATTTGAGCTGTTCTCGGGGTACATGGGCTCGAAATGGGTTCAAGTGAGGAAAATAGTTTCCCGCATGAATAGATGAATAGATTTGAGAATATACATTTCTCCATTATGCATCCTCATACAATTCAATTCAGCAAAAAGGTTTCAAAAACATAATGAGTCCCAGTCTAATTAATAAGAGTGAAATGAAGATCCTCTACCATTCACACTGATTTGTAGCTTGTTGCACGGGCTGTGGGTATAAATTATTGTTATATCTATCTCTTTGATCCTAGAGGAGTATATGTACCTTGGAAATCCTATATATCTGATTTGGATGATAGGGTTTCAATCATGTAATCTATTACTATTTGAAAATGAACAACTACACTTATTCTTAAAAATAAAAATAAAAAATGGTTGGGCCTGGGCCTAGCTCTGTTGCCTGTGGGTTAGACACAGGATTAAATATTTGGGCCTTGAACACCTCTAATCAAACAACCATAAAAAATTTTAGGATCATCGTTCAATGTTTTTGTGTCTATTACAAGCCAAGCGAGCCGAGCCGAGTAAGCTTGAGCTCAGCTTTTTTTTGTTTTTTTTTTCCATACTGTTTATTATAGTTATTACATATGATATTATATAAGTACATTTTTCATATGAAGGCCCCACTTGAATATATCTACATAGGACCTGCACTTGTTTTGGATGGTGAAAGCTTGAATCAAGTGGGGCCGGTGATGATTGAATTTGAACCCTCCTTCCATGTTTTGGGAGACTTTTTGATCTCCATGGTCCAATGCTCAAGTAGGGTTGTGACGCCCCGGTGTCCCACATCGACTATAGAGAGGAAAGTGAATGGGGTTATATGTAAAGTTTACACACTTACCTTGCATGAGGCCTTTTAAAACCGTGCGGCCCCGGAAAACGTAAGAACTCCGAAGTTAAGCGTGCACGTCTCTGTGCAGTAGCCTGCCAGCCCTCTTGGCCCGCCCACATGGAGACCCGCCCACTTGCACCAGGCCACGATAGGGGACCCACACTTGAACTAGTCGTATTTGTAACGCCCCACCCTTCACACATGCATGATATTGACGCGCGCCAAAGTGGACAATATCATGCATGTGTGAAGGGTAAGGAGCAGGACTGCACTCAGCCGCGCTCGTTGATATTTGACATCCCTTGCAATGAGCCAAAATGAGCACAACATCAAAAGCACAATTTGTGTTTGCTAAATTTGATCATCCATTAATAATCTATTTAACCACAACTTATAAGAGAAATGCTTTAAGCTTGCCCCAATTCTGCGTCTGAGTGAGTACGCTTGGCCTATCCCAATTCCCAGCCCTTTTGAGGAGTAGGCTCCATCTGAGTGAGACTTTCTCTACTAATGCCTCGAGCAATTGGTAGGAAAAGGATTAGGTAAAGAAATTTTATATGATGTTAAAACCAACCGGTCTCGAGTTTGAATCCCAAGAGAAACGACCGCATAGATTCCAGAATAGAGGGAGTGTTGAGGAGTGGGCCTACTATTAGTAGGAATCCGTAGCTCAGGAAACTTAATAAGCCTATTATTAACACCTCTTCGCGAGTGCGATGACTAAGGCCTACCTCAGTTGGCCTTTGGATTGTGGCCCACTTAATCCATGGTAAGATGATCCACACTTTCTATAATTTGGAGTGCATGACTTTAGAATGAGAGATTGGTTAGGGCATGAAACTAGCTAACCTCTTCTTGATTTCAGGTGTTAACAGACCAATAGTTGTTTAAACACTTTTCTACCAAGTAAACTTCCTGAGGCTGGGCCTGGTTTCTGTATCAGTCAGTCCCCAACCAGTCAGTCCCAGTAAATAACCATTTTGATCTTAGAGAACTCTAAGCCCAGAAAATCTGCACCCAGTTTCAAGCCAGGTAGTAAGACCTCGAGCATCTCCAATCGTCAAGGCCCACCCAGATGGTTCCTTTTCGACTGGAGTCATATTGATCACACATTCAGCAGTATTAGTTACAATAAATCCCAAGGGGTAGATCAGTTGGCCTAGGACCACATTTTGAACCCAGAAGTTGTAAGTTCGAAACTGCACTATTACACTAGGGCTACATGGGAGTTTACTTGGCTTCCCTCTGGGCTCGGAGAGATTAGTCCAGTCCAAAGGGTTGCGAACCCTCTGAAAGCATTAAAAAAAAAGTTACAATAACTTTCTTTTTTTACAATGCCATGGTCTCACCAGATATCATTATTCTCTATCAGAAAGATTTATCCAACCCATGGATCCACACTTTACTGTGTGATTTGATAGTATTTCATTTAAACGTTAATTAAACATGCCCATCCCTCATTGTGAGGACCAAAGCGCGAACCCGTGACCCAACCAAGATGTTAAAAAGGGCAAAACATAATAAGAATCCATTTGCAGGTTTTCCTCCTCTTAGAGAGGAGGAAATCTGGAAAATTAGACCTTTCCGTGGTGTAGCTGCAGTTTCCAGTTTTCCTCCTCTCGGAGAGGAGGAAATCTGGCAAAGCCGTAAAAACGCATTAATGCTCAAATCCAAATCCATTCCAAGCCATCCTTTTCATTTCCATTAACATTAAACAAGAAACAAACTTAAACTTAATATATTCTAAAATTGGCTTTATTAGACAAAAATTAATAAAAGAATTTATTATTTTCAAAAATGGCTTGGGTCGTCCCAAAGGTTCATGCTTATGCGAAAAAAAACAGTTGAGAAATTAATAAAGAAAATCTTTTGTCAATAGGGAAAAGTAATGTGTAACAACAAGAACAAAAAATAAAAAAATAAGAGAATATTTGTAAATTTTATAACGGAGGGTGTCCACATTACTTTGGACCCAACCATAATTGGCCAAAGGACTCGAATCCAAAAAAATCCAACTATAGACCATTTTGGATTCCATAAACACTGACTTTTGGGGGAGAGATTAAATAACAGGTTGTCCCATTGGACCTTTTTTTCCATCCACATGGCTTATAAGTCATACAATCGCGCACTGAGAATATCTATGGGGCCCACTCATAATACTTTAGATCTTATATCATATTAGGGAGTGGACCTAATATCACTGCTGTAGGATATATACTCTATATATTATGAAATAGAAATCCTCTCTTCCAAGAAAAATATTTTATTTTGTTATTTTTCTAATTTGGAAGGTAAGTAAGTAAATCCAAATCTCTCCTGATTCTCAAAGTAGATGTCTTGCATTGAAGTACCTCAACAATCCAACCCATATTATAAATGTAGTCATTTTTTGAAATTCTTTCGTTGTAATCAAGATTTTATTGGTTTCAAGTATGTTCTCAAACCCAGATGTATGGTTCTCTGGTTTCTAATGGTGATAATTCTTCCCCTGTATAAACCCGTTTAAGAATCAAGTATTTCATAGAAGCAAAGATATGTTTAGTTTGGAAATTTCGTGAATATCTCCATGCAAATTAAGTTTAGGATGTGCACAGCCATGAGACACTTAAACACTTACTTCTGACATGAGTCATATTCAATCTTCATGGGCCGCATTCTTGCATTTAGACCGGTAAAAATTCGGAGCAATGCTTGCGCTAAATAAACAAATACAATATTAAAGAAAAGGTTAAACAATCAAACCTAAATGAATAATCATATATATATATATAAGTAGGAGAGGGCCTCTCCTAAGCTGCAGCTTATGTCATCCTAAGCTGAAATCGTCTACGAAATCATCTCCATCGTAAACTGCCTCAAGTCATCGTCTCCAAAATCAAGATAAATCCAATCAGAACTAGATTTTCCAGTTCCATCGTGCCTAAAATAGAGATTGTATGTCGACTTTGATTTGTGAGACCATTACTGTTAATTCAGCTTAGGATAACATAAACTGCGGCTTAGGAAAGCTCCGCTCTATATATAGATATACATATGTTAACTGCAAAGTTAATCGATAAATACAGTCCAATTTCTTTTAATAACAACATCAATCCAAAGTCTTCAAAATTTTTGCCTTTTTTTCCAGTTGATTTTAATGGAAGAATCCTGTTAGACTTTGTAAAGGGCTGCTGCTTAAACGGCCCTCAAACTCCAATATAGATGATAAAGGCCCCCTCTCCACAGGTAAGACCATGAGCCTAAGTTGGAGCCCAATGTAGTCCAATGCAGGCTAGACACAGGTTAGGCTCGGGCTGGATCAGACCATGAGAAGCCTTTTCGCTGAATGAGATATGCCTATCCTACAGATGAAAAGTGGTCAAGTTCGGACTGGATCAATTAGGTTAGCCCATACTCAACCTAAATTGAGGTATGCAGACACGTACCACATCAATTGTTCATATTGAGTTCATCTTCTGCTTGGTTTTAGAGAGCCCATTCCCCCCTACCTATTCAATGATGAAAATCACTTTTCATGTGTAATGATCCGAACCCAAAAGTCGAGATGATATTGATCTTTTACGGTAGGATTTAATCAAGTGTGGACCCCACCCTATGTGTTCAACTTTTCACTCACTTACTATTTCCTATTTGGTAAGCTTACTTTACCGGTGATGTCAAGTAAAGGATTAATTCAAGAGACGATAAAAAGAAGCGGATCACATCAAACGATGCTAAATTTAAAAAACCACATCTTCCTTCTGACAAAAAAAAAAGTTAGAAAGAGACTCACTCATGCAACTAAATGACAAAAAAAAAAAAAAAAAAAAAAAAAAGAAGAAGAAGGATTGTACATGGGACGGGCTGGGCTGGGTCGAGGAACATCCATGCTCGGCCCGTCTTCTAAATTAGAAGCTTGACCCCGGCTGAAATCCAAGTCGAGCCAAAAGTCTCTTACCTAAGACCGGCCCACTTGTAAATCATGAAGCCTAGCATATCCTCAGTTTAACTTACATAATAACGAAAAAAGAAAAAGAAATTCTTATAACGTCCTAGGTTGTAGCTCAACTAGCCTTGTCATATCACCCTATCTAAGAGGTCATGGATTTGAGTCCCCCCATTACTACTCAATCTCTTACTATTATATATGTATATTTGGGCCGAGCAATGATTTATTCTTAAAATAAAAATTCAAAGAGCTACTATCCTGCCCTTTGATTTTTCCAAACCTTTAGTTTTGTTTTCTCTTTGCATTTAACCATTCACTTTACTTCACCGGTAAAGTAAATTGACCAAAAGAGTGATTTACTGTGTGATTTGAGAGTATTGTATTTAAACCTTAATTATACATGCCCATCCCTCATTGTGTGGTCCAAACGCCAGACCCATGACCCAACCAAGATATAAAAAAAGGCAAAACATAATAAGAATCCATTTGCAGGTTATCCTCTGCTTCGAGGGGAGGAAATCCTGAAAATACACCTTACTGCTCTATTCATCGGCGGTATAGTTGCAAATTCCAGTTTTCCTCCTCTCATAGAGGAGGAAATCTGGCAAGTGCTAGTCTACTACCTATACAAGCAGCGGTAAAGTTGCGCGAGTGCCCCAATCCAAATCCATTCCAATCGGCCATTTCCATTTCCTTTAACATTGAACTAGAGACGCACTTAAATTTAATATTTTCTTAAATCTTCATTATTATATAAAGAGAATTAATAAAAGAATTTAATATTTTGGAAAATGGCTTGGGTCGTCCCAAAAGTTCGTGCTTATAAAATAAAAGCAATAGAGATATAAATAAAAAAAATCTTTTCTTAATAGGGAAAAAGTAAAGTATAAAACAACATGAACAAAAAAAATAAAAGAATATATATATATATATATATATATTTAATAACGGAAGGTGTCCACATTACTTTAATTGGACCCAACCTTAATTACCAAAAGGACTCGAATCCAAAAAAATCCAAGTATAGACCATCTTGGACTCAATAAACACTGACTTTTGGGTGAGAGATTAAATAACAGTTTGCCCCATTGGACCTCTTTTTCCATCCACATGGCTTATAAGTCATACAATCGCCCACAGAGAATATCTATAGGGCTCACTCAGAATACTTTAGATCTTATATCATTTTAGGGATTGGACCTAATATCACCGCTGTAGAATATATACTATATATATAATATATTATTATGAAATAGAAATCCTCTCTACCAAGAAAAATATCTTATTTTATTATTTTTCTATTTTGGAAGGTACGTAAGTAAATCCAAATCTCTCATGATTCTTAATGGCATTGAAGTACCTCACCAATGTAACCCACAAGAAATTGAGAAGAATTGCAAATTGTATGATTTTAGCATATTTACTTGTGAGCACATCATACGGTTAAAAATATTAATTAAACTCCTGAAAACCATAATATGAGGTTGATGATGTTCACAAAAAAAATTAATCTTCGGCCCCCATTAGTCATTCGAAACTCAAATCTTCTATTATAGTCGCACAAAATTTCTTGCTTACTAATTAGATTAGATCTAATTTAATTTAAATTTGAGTAAATTTTAAAAACTTAATAAGTTCACAACTTAAATAGTCAAGTGGTCAAAATATGTTGATTATTAGTGCAAAACTTGAGAGTACATGGATTGTATACTTAATAAATGGTGAATAAACAATAAAAAAAAATGAAGAAGGAGAAGCAAACACACTATTTAACAAGCGGAGAATAAAATGAGGAAGCCATTGATGAGTTGCCTTTTGGGCAAAAACAAACGACCAAATTGCTCTCCAAAACACCTAATTGCCGTGATGTGTTTGAAGTTTATCAAGAGGAAAAATAAAAGTTCATGAGGGGCAAACAAGAATTATGGCATGTCCAGTCTGAAACCTTCCCTTCCCCAACACCCCCACACAACCACCCAATTTGATTCAAGAATCCTTTGTATTACGGATTTACACAACTATACAAAATCTTCTTAGTTGTATGCACTAATATGCACCAATATGGATGTGAAATCTCAATGAGAAATCCTCAAGTTTATGACATTGAGGAATCCTCAAATCTGCGGATTCATCATGGATTCTTCAACTACCCCTAGGCCCGTCAATTTGGCCCTCAGGCAAGGAGGTGTGGCCCAGTTCTGCCCTCAAAAGCCCTTAAAATGTGGGCTTTTATTTTTTAAGAAAAAGCTTTAGGGTTGAGCTTAATTGGATTGCTTTTTTGCGGGACTTGAAACTTGAGGGCCTGGCTTGGATGGTACAAGGATTGGCCCAGCCCAGCCCTAGCCCTAGGGATGAGCCTCCCATTTTTCTTTATATTTATACATATAAATGTGAGGGGCCCACTCCTTACTCTTATAGCACTTGGAGAGTAACTCTAATATAAGCATCTCCCTATAAATATATATTAAAATACTGTTGTAACAGTCACTTAATAGTCTAAAAATGGGGATATAAAGGAGATCTCATACCCCGATACCCATTACAAAATAACGTAAAACCCCCACACACAATTGGTTCATTTCATCTCTATTTAATTATCTATGTTATGTATTGCTCTTAATGCATAAGCAATAAGTGTTGCATGATTGTTTCTAACCTTTTAGTTTTGTTGCCTCATATTCAAACTCTTTATATTATTTTTATATATTCTTACTAGTACAAAAGGGGGCATACTCCTGTTAATAAGGATACACTTTCCTCTATGGAGTGACTCTCGATGTCAACCAATCCATAAAGGTAGTTTCTATGTATAAAGAAATATTAAGGATATGGGGTGGTCCAAATATTATTTTAATTAGATAATTATAATACCCAATGTTTTTAAAAGTCTAAACTATAGTAAATATTTTTAAAATTTTCAAGAATAAGACCCTATTGTATAGAGCAAAAAAAAAAAAAAACCTAAAATTGGGAAATTTTGGTATGAGGGAATTATTGTGAAATGTGTGCGATATAACAAACTTTTTGAGCCCTATTCCTTCTTTGACAAAATAAATAAAACTGTAAACCTAGGACCCCAAGTCACCAAAGCGCATATGACTTTATTTTATAAAAGCAAAAGACTTTAGATATGGCCTCTAATCTCCAAATGTCAATGGAGGTTAGACAAGTTAATGCTTGGTAGCAATTAGAAAAAAAAAATTAAAAATTAGTTTTCTTGTTTTTAGGCCATGAGTTTTGCCTTTGTTCGGCCTTTGTCCTTATGGCTTGGCCTTGATCCTTAAGGTTAGGGTAAGGGCTTAATTAGATAGTGCAGGTTTTTCGAGGGCTTTGGCAGCCTGCATGGCCTCGCCTGCTTTTATTGAAGGCAGGGCAAGGAAAACCTTGGACCGGCCTACCCTTTGAAAGCTCTACTTGCCACCAAACGTGCCCGAAATTGTGAGCACATATACTCTAGGCCACTAGATGAAGGACTCTAATGACTGGTCATCAACCAAATAATTTTTCATAGTGAAGAAATTTCTCGTGATGTTGAGGTCTTCTCATGAGATTATTCAAAAAACCCTAAAAAGCAAATTAAATATTGAAGAAATTTAAAAGTTGGCACACATTTTGCTATAAAAACAAGTGGGGTTTAAACTTTTGGAAAATGGTGTCCTTGGCTATAGTTCACCCGGTTAGATACCTTGTGCATGAAAGCCGAGTTGAAGTCCTCATATGAGGAAAAAAAATTTAATAAAAATGAGTAGTACACTATGTAGATTATCCAGTTCAATCCTCTCCCTATAAAAAAGATGTCGCGGCCCATCTTTCTCGAATTCAAACTATTTGTAATACCTAGCCCTTTTGAACTGTGATTGATGTAAATTTTCTTCAATTAGAACTGCATCCAACTGTTAGATTGATCGTATGTAAAATACATCATGTTAAACCTATTTTTCTCTTAAATAATCAAGCTCGGGCAAAGCCAACTTAAATTTTAGGGAAGATTTGGGCCAATGACCGATATTAGTTACGTGGTCAATTGTACAGTGGTATCAACTCCTATTAAAGTAAAATTCGAAGACATTCTATTAGGCGGGATGAGGTTCAATTCTAATGATTCATATTATCACTAAAAGGGCCCTATGGTGGAGTTCCACACAAACCATTCATAGGCAGTGTGTGGGAGACCCACTCAGGCGAACTGTACTCCTAAAAGGGGATGTCATCGAGTATCTACCATTTTCAAAATATCAGTGCCAATAAGCGACAATGATTCAAACCTTTGGGTAGCTTAGCTCCCATTGCACGTGCCATACTTGTAATTGAATAATTCTCACTGACCATGTTTCATCTTTGAATGATATATTTCCGTTTTAGCAGTGTAAACTCTGATTGGTTTCACATGGGGGCACTTCCAATTTAAACAATGTCATTCCAGTGCCAAAACTAGTTTTATGATGTGCACGTGACACAGATTAATCAAATCCTCCCTTATCATCTCTCTCTTGTCTGATCTCATGAATGAAATGAGGGGCAAGCACGTGCTGCTTGATTATTATATGATTGTGTGGTTTCAAGAAGAGAGAGAGAGAGAGGGGTGAAAGATCAAAGATGGTCAAAGGACAAAACCAAGTCCTTGATTCACGTTCTCTTGTTCACATGATAGAGAGCAAACCCTTTGCTTTAAAGACAAATTAACAGCAGCTTTGGCTGTCAAAATGCTGTTATGAAATGACCCTTTTCAAGATGATCAACTTGGTCAATGACTCATTACTTAACAGCAATTATATTACTCTTATCAAACAGGGATATGTGAGTGGAATCATTACTATAGACCAATCTTTGGTGTAGGTGGAACCAAATCTGTGAAAAGATAATTGAAGAAAAAGATGCTTCAATGCACGTCAGAATGTAGATTTTCTTAAGATATATTGTTTTTCCACATACATAATTAAATAAGTCAGCAATAAGTTAAAAGGCAGGCCATCGGTGAAATACGAAAAACTCAAGCTAAAACTGATGTTGATCCGCGATTAATTGTTGGCTTGAAAATCAACTCTGAGCCTAGCGGCCTCAATAGGGAACCAAAAAGAGAATTTGTATAAAATGACAGAAAATAGAATGCAAAATGAGAAGAAATCTTGTATTTCTATGTAGCGTCAAAATAAAATTTGCGTGAAATTTATAGATTTCATCAGTAATTTGCAACTATTAGGGGTATGACCATAGGGAGAGATGCTATGTATATATGGATGGAGATTAAAAGTGCATACATGGTCAACTGATCAAATGATCTTAGCCTTTACTTTTAGCTTATCAGAACTTAATTGTTATATATTGTGTAAACTTATTGTGATAAGTTTTAGCAATGACTAATGTATGGGTGATAAGTTTGAACTGATCATGGTGTGAGACCCTTATGGGAAAAAAGCTGGGCACATAAAACTGACTTAATTAGGAGAGGCTGGTTCTGGGAGAGAAAACAAATAACAACATGAGAGTCCAAACATGGGTGATATTTTTAATAATCACAGGATGGTTCATTTTAATTTAGATCTGTGAAGTCTTTGGGAAGGTATCTCAAAAGTTGTTATAATATCGCTCAGGTTGCCAGAGTTAGAAACTATTAATTTAATCTCCCTACTACTAGAATACTAATTAGATCGGAAGACAAAAGGAATTTCATGAAGAACCTATTTGATCCAGACTCACCTAAATTACACATCTCGATGCCATTCTAAGCCACTCAACCAAGTTTTTTAAAGCTATGAGTTCCATCATTTATTTCTATACAATCCATTTCTAAGAAGTGAACATCAAACCAACAATTAGGGTTGTACCCTGTTACAAATGTTGACCATATTTTGTAAATATGATGATTTTATGTGGAACTGTTATCTGTTATGAAGCAGAGATCTTTTCCAAAATATCACCAAAACTAAAATATTGCAAGCAGAAATTTGTGTTCTTACAGTAATAAAACTAGGAAAAACAAAAAAAAATCATAAAAACACTTTTTAATTAAAGATATTATGTATTTACCATTATTTTTAAAATTTTAAATTAACTTATTATCTTATAGAAATTTTCAAATAATGTCTCAAAGATATAGATGGAAGTAGTAAGGATGTATTTGAAGAAGTACAATGCAATCTATCTTAGGATTTGACTCATGATAGATTGGAATGAGAAAATAAAATTCATGTACATGAATCTAAAATAATTGAGATAAGACTTTGATGATAATGATAATACTCTATTTATCTATGGGTCATCATATATGATTGGTATATATCACCAAATCATGGGCCACATTTGCACATGATGCTAGTACTAGCTCATGGTCTAATAACCTGGATGGAGTATTTTAAGTAGCTTGTCAAAATAATGGTAAAAGATTAACTCATGCTAGTGGGAGGCAGATGGTGTGGCCGACATGGTTTGTACACACCAACAAAAGGGAAACATCCATAGACCCTTAAATCAACAAACCAGGAAGTGGGTCCCACAAATAATAGAAAAAACCAAAAATAAGAGAGGGGAGGGAGGGAGGGAGGGAGAGGGAGACCCGTTCAACAGTATCCCATTTGAATAATATTTCTGGCATTAAAGAACATCTTGCCTTTGAAGGAAATAGCATGTGATTTACAGTCCTTTGTGAGTTGGGTATTGTTAATAAAAGAAGCAAAGTTAGATAGATAGATAGGTAGAAAGAGACAGAAAAATATTATAGCAAATTTCAGTCAAAGTTTGGTCAAACAAGAGGGTGGTGGTGGGGTTGTTTTTGTTATAAGCGCCGAAAGGAACAAGACAGCCATCATCCAAAAGCCAAATGGGAGATTGAGACAAGAAAAGACCGGATTTGAATTGAATCTCAGAAAAAGATACCCTAAAAGTTCAGAAATACAGCAACATGGTGTCTAGTTGTGATTGAATTTTTTTTTTCTTTTTTATATGCTTTTTTCTTGTACTTCTTGTGCTTGCTTTTCAAACTTCTTTTATTATAAAAGAATCCCTAGCTTGCTCATGGCTTATTCATTTGCCAAACAATCTTGCTTTTGGCTAATAATCTTGACTGGGAGTCTTGTTGTTCTTCTAATGTGGAACATGGTAGCGACCAACTTGCATTAAATGGTGGTTTTGGCCTGCTTTAACCATGGTTTACTATTCCTTCAAAAAGTAAGGCACCTCATTTACTGTAGACTTTCCCATGTACGATGAAGGGAGAGCATTGTCACAAGGCTGGCGATCTATGAGGAGAATGATTTTTCTAACCCATTTAACACTTCAAGAGTAATTTGCATCCTTCTCATTAGGATTTATATACATAAAGCATCATTAGCTAAATAGTTATTTTTTGTTGGTGAAAAGGCTCTCCATTTATATACGTACATATATATGGAAATGGGAGAAATTCCAGAGTCTCAGCTATAGATATATCTATTACCAAATCAACTTAGCATAGGCTCTTCTATGACTACGTGTGGCCCACATGGGTCAAATATATACTAACATGCATGTATGGGTTTATTTCTCTATGTTCTCCGTCTTCTCGTTCAAATGATGAAATTATAGTGGGAATCTTCCACAACCCCAAATGATAAACATAGTTAGGGAAGCACTTGCTTTGAGCTCCATCAACCTAATAATGGAATTAAATAACATGAAAATAAGCACAAGTGAAAAAAGGAACATTATACTTAGGGTACAAGTAGCCAGAAATAGCTTCAAAATCAGTTTCCATAAGTACCGAAATCTTCAAAAGGGCCACATCATTACAGCAGGGGCTTGCTTGTAATTATTTATAATGCAGGGACTAGTAGAGGAAGACCCTTATAAAGGTTTTCCTCTGCAATGTCACAACAAAAAGCACATATGAAAAGGGTTTGTATTTAATATTACCCTCCTCTTCTATTTCCGGGTTTCTCAGTTTTTCTCCCATAGCTTTCACAGTTTCTTCTTGTCTTTTGTTTTATTGTCTTTAGTTTCTTTTGTGAAGAAATTTTTTTGAGTAGTCAGGCACATAGGACACAGTAAGATTTTTTATGTGATGCCTAGCTACTTTGAGACTTCAACTAATCATTGCATAAAATTGAAGCAGAAGATTGCATTGTAGATGAGATTTTACCAAGAAATATCTAATTGTATAACAAAGCTAGCCTATCTTTGTAAACCTTCTAAGTTTTAGGGCACATTTATGTATGTACGCAGAAATCTAGTTTAGCGGAGATTTTTCTCTTCCATGAAAAAAAAATTGAGAGTGGCGTAGGAAAACCTTTTCTTTGGAATCATGAATTTTTATTTATTTTTTTCAAAACCATTTTTGGAATCCTCACTAAAACGGCCACACAAACTTGTTTTAAGGTTTGAGTTTAGGTATTTATTCAGCCGAGAGCCAAAAAAAAAAGTTTAGGGTGTTTTAAATCACCCTACCGGTGAATAGGTAAAGTACTGTTCTGTATAAATTAGTTTGAAATGTCTTTGGCTGCTAGCTCAATTGGTTAGGGACAACAAAATCCCCTAAGCAGCCTAGTGTGCAAATTTGAATATGGATTGTGCAGGACTTAGGGTCCCATGCACGGTTTATTAGGGACACCTAAGTGCCACATAAACTCTCTTTATCATGAAAGAAACATTACACGTGCAGAAACTTTATAGATCCGGATGACTTCTAAAATTTAAATTAGTGGGGGTGATGGATATACGTTCGTTTTTTCAAAAGACATTATTTGATACTCATCTTAGGATCTTCAGCTCCACAGTGCCTAAAAATCTAAATGACCATTTGTTTCATGTAATTGAATACTTGCCTATTTGTTACATGCAATTGAATGCTAAAATAGTCTTTCTATAAGTGGTTAAAAATAAACAACAAGTTAAGAACAAAAAAAATGATCATCAAATAACATCCCATTTAAGCATCAAGAGTAGTAATTCAATAACTATGAAATTAAAGGTCCCATATGCATCTCAACCTTATATAATATCACTCACCTCATTCTTCATCCGTCACTACTCTTCCATAATCTAATCTATAGAGTTCATTTGACCATGAATTCCTATCCACCCATTTTCTAACTATCAGGCAATAATAACAAAATACAAATCAAACAAAATCACCTTTTAGCCTAATATAGATTGCAATGATACCATGGACTGATTGCCATGCATTAATTCAATCCCACCACCCATACCTCATACGGATTTTCACTCTAATCAATTCACATTATTCTCTTGTACCTCTACACTAAAATTGTCAAAAAGTAACATAGAAAAGGCCAATACATACATGTGCTATAGACCAGGGAAGCAATGATTCACATAGGAAACATGCATATAGAATCTGATATAGGGTGTTTTTTTCTTTCATTCACATTGATAGCATGCAAGATACAGAAAGGATGCCTTTTACCATTATACTCACATAAAATCATATGTCAGTAAAAGCAAAAAAACAACTTGACGATAACTTAGTTCCACTGTTAGTCAGTCAGTCCTGTAGAAACTGCAATAAGTCAGTAGCTCAGTCCCTATCATCTGTTGGTGTGAGTTGCCCAACTGCACAAGCTTATGTCAAACGTGTGCTCCTCCATAACCCTCTCATCTCAGATTCTCTCTCTTAAGTCTTTCGCTAGATCATTCCATGCCAAAAATGGGCGTCTGCAAAACTGCTAGATTGGGCTTGGCAGTTTGGTAGGCATGAATTGAAGTAGCACCCCAGCTTCCATAACTAGTAGCAGTATCATAACTGCTAGTCACAGGAATGGGATTGGCAAAAGGAATAGATGATGGGTTCTGGTGGTGTTGCTGAATCATCCCACCATTCAAATAGCCCTGATTGATGGCAGAAGCTGCAGAGAAATCCATGTTGTAGCTTGAGGGGGTGTGGAAAGCAGAAGTGTTTGGAGAAGGCTGGAACATGGGGTTGTTGCACTTTGCGTTGTTTTGAGATGATTGGTTTTGTTGCAATGCAAGGAGAGACCAGTAGTCCTGTGGGTCTGGTTTGATGGGTAGAGAGAAGGTGAGGGATGAGGATTGAGATGTGAATGAATCCTCCATGTATTTGGATTCAATGCTCTTGCTAGTATCTGATGAGGATTCTGAGGGTTTGTTTTTGGCTGTTATCCCTCCTATGGGGAGATTGCTGTTCATGATGCTTTTCACGTCGTAACGGCTCATGTCAAAGTTGGTAACGGCGTTTAGGCCTCGGAATTTGATTGCAGCAATGTCGTATGCCTCGGCTGCTTCTTCTTGGGTGCCTTTTCAAAACAAAACCCATCATTTATCAATAAAACATGCAAGAGAGACAAACATATTAATATACAACTATAAACAAGATTAGAAGTTGATGAACTAATTAATTACTTTTGCTCATAAACAATGTATGATAAGATCTTTCTGTTGTGACGCTGCAAATCGAGGTGTAGATAAAATTATTGTATGCACCATATTTTTGCAGAACTACAAAGCGTATGAGATATGAGCATAACCCCCAACATTAATTTCCTGTAGAAGTACTATCACCGAGTTAGTGATTGATGATTCTCATTATTTAAGCTCCCTCCTTGTTTTTGTTAAAAAATACTGCTGACCTCTATTGTTGACATCATTAACAGGTCAGTGTCTCCACACAGGAAGGGGGGGAAAATTAGAAATATACCAGAAATGGGTTATGTTTAAGCAACCCACAAGTTGCTTTTAGAAAACAGTGACTTGAGATGACAATACATGGAACGTGGGGTTGTAAGTAATCTCTACTCCAAATAATTTCTTTCATATAAACACTTGCTTTGACATGATGGTCTAAACTCTAACATGTCTAAAGATCTTAACAGTGACCAGGATATGATGGGTTATTGCTCTAAAATCTTTCTATCATAAGAATATCAGGGTGTACTTACTGAAAGTTCCCAAGTAAAGGTCTTTATTTCCTGCTACTCTCCCTATCCTTGCTTGCCATCTGCCATGTTGATGATGCCTGCAAGCAAACCCATTCAAAAACTTATCAAGAAATGCATTTTTCTAAAGATAAAAGCAAAGCTTCCATCTACAATCATACACACAGACCTTGTAACTCCTCTGTATATAGAAGCTCCCCTAGAGAACCCACTACTCTTCCTGTGTAACAAATTACAAGAAAAGCAAAAGGTAAGCCCATTTGAAAATATTAAATATGAAATGCATTCAAGAACCCACACTTTAAAAAAGATTTTGAAAAATACCTTCGGAGAGATGCAACAAACTCCTGTCTAGTCATGTTCTTCATGTCCTCCAGCTCTTTCTCATAGTTGGAGACCTGATCAAAGAGAATCAAAGTGTAGCTTTTGCATTCAGTTACTATTACATTAAGAAGATGCTAGATGAAAGAAAAAAGAACAGCTGAATGAAGAATCTAACCCACTTACTGGAAAGTTGGTGGTTGTGGTTGGACCCCAGTACTTCAGAGCTGCAAGATCATAAGCTCTTGCTGCTTTCTCTTCCTTATCATACCCACCTGAAAAAAAAAATCAAAAATTACAAATTATTAACTAAAAATGTATAAAAATTAGTATAAAAATCCAATCAATCACAAGTACAATAAAAATAGAAAAACAGTAGAAGATGGAGCTTGAAAACTCACCCAAATATACTGTAAAAAGATGGGTAATTTAGACCATAGGAGGAATCATTCACCAAGTACATGTGCCAAAGAAAAAAACCACTAGGGTGTCAGAAGAAAGCAGTGAGCGCATTTTAGCAGGAATATGCCAAAAGGACTAGATTGCGCAGGAAGCATGGGTGATCAAGGCCGTTCAAAATGAGATCATAGTGGGACATGTTCCCATCCTTCTTGGGATCTAAGACACATTTAATCACCCAAGAGCTGGTCCACTTTACTATACCACTCCCCCGGCGCACATTAGCAAATAAATATTAAAAAAAAATCCTAAAAATTACAAAAAAATACCTTGTCTTCCTTTCCTGCTTTGCCCTTCTCTCCTGCAGCTGTTATCCCACAGGTGAGCTTCATATCTTCCTGTCCACCTATGCCTGCAAGAAATTACAGAAATGACATCATTTTTTTTTTCTGTTTCCAGTTTTGCCCTCGGAAATCCACTAAAATACCTTGTAACTCCTCTGTATATGGAAGTCCTCTGCCCGAAGGTATCCACAGTCTTCTTCGCCTCCAAGGGCAAAACCGACTTTTCCACCTCCGCCACCGCCTGCTCAGCTCCATACCCTCTCAAGAACCCGGCTGCGATCGACTTCAGGTCGGAGTCGTACATCCCCACATCATGCTCCGGAGGTAGCTCGCCGGAGAACCGCCCCATGGGGGCAGAGGTGCTCCCGCAGCCGAGAAAGTCCTCCAGCTTTGGCCCCACGTCCATCATGGAGAGATCAGAGTGAGCTACGACTTCATCCTCGACTTGACCTGCAACAACAGAAGAAAAGGAGAAGTGGGTTTTGATCAGTGATGGTTAGATTAGATATTGGTCGGTTGGGATAAGGGATTTACTGACTGTGAGAGGTGTTGAAGGCTTCGAAGAGGCAGAGGTTGGAGGAAGGTTGGTGGGAGAGGGAGAAGGCGAGCCAGTTCTGAGAAGAAGAGTCCATGTTCTGAGAGTGAAAAGGGTATTCTGGGAATTATGGGAAGGATTGAAAGAGGAGGAAGATAGGTTGGATTGAGAAGGGATTTATAAAGAGAGAGTGCACGAGGATCGAGAGAGAGAGAGAGAGAGGGAGGAAAGGAGGAATTTTTAAAATAAATGAGGAGGGGGGGCATGTGGAAGCTTTTTATGGGGCGGGAAGGCGGTTTTGACCGTGAGATCTATACGTGGACTCACTAATCTTATCTCAAGTGATTGTGGTATGTGGGGCCCGCATGTATAAGTGGGCCACAACTGATGGACGATGTGGGTTAGAGCTAATAAGAATGGGTCCTTATTAGGGTTGTACAGAAATCCGGTATCACCGCTAATCTAGATTCAATCGGAAGATTTAGATCAATTTTATAGTAAATCTATTAGGTTTACAATTTGGAAACAGTAGAAACCACTTAAATTGATTGGCTTATTGATTTGAACTCTCGGTTTCATGAACCAAAGGGTACATTGTGCAATTTGAGTGCTTGACTATTGGGATTTTAGAATATATTATGAATTTTTATCTTTGTCCTAAACATTAGAAAAAAGTGCAAAAGATGAGGATGTCTTCATTTTAAAAATTTTAATTTTTAATTTTAATAATAATAAAATAAATGGTTTAACCGACCAACTTCGGTTCAGGTCGGCCTAAGCCCTTTCATTGGGTTGATTAATAAAAAATAAAACAATAGATTCAGTTTGGTGGTTGATTTTAGTGCTAAAACGATTCGAACCGCCCATATGCAAACTTAAGTCCTACTATACGATTGAATGCATGATTGGGCATTGGTGCCCATGTGGCATTAATCTCCTCAACTCAAACTTCAAATCCTTTATTTTAAAGACAACACCGTCTTTTAAGTACAAAAATAAAAACAAAACAAATGTGTCACGATTAGTCCAAACAAGATTTTCCTGATTGGTCTAAATAGGGAATTTAGATCCTAATGTTAGCTATTACATATAAGGTTTAAATAGAGTTAGACCAATTAAGATGAATATCATCCACTCTATCTGCTGACATGGCATCGCTGCTAACCGGGTGTTAACCTTCAATGTGCTCAATTGTATGAAAAGATCCACTGTTTTTCAAAACTCGAATTTGAGGATATATTCGTTGAGGGATGAAATTAATCTTTAAATAGTTTGGACTTTGAGGCTATGCGTTTCATGGTTTCTTTGTAAAAGCTGCCGCTACAGCGCCTGAGGATCCGGACTCTCATTTTCTTCTCTTCAAATTGATTGTGGTCCGTGGGCCCCACTCATCGAAGTGGGCCACAGCAGATGGACGGTGTGGATTCATCAAGGTGTGGAAGGTGGGCCAGGAGAGGAAGGGGGTTGTGTGTGTATAGGGGGTGGGAAGCAGGGGGGACACGTGGGGCATGTGGGGCCACGGATTTGAATCATTTCGGAGCCTATACGGCGTACGGGTTGAGAGCGACACGTGGACAGCTGTTGTCTATTAGACGTAGGCGAGAAGGTGGGGACCACGCCGGAAGGGAAAAGCCAAGGACGTTCTCTCTCTCTCTCTTTCTCGCGCGGCTCCCTGTTTTCAGCTCAAGAGTCGCGGCTGACCGTAGGAGCATCGAGTGTTCGTAGCCGTCGATTCGGTAGTGGGCCCCCACCCATCCACGTAAGTGAAGATTTTGATGGGCACACATGCTTGAGTACGAATTAAAGGGAAATAAATAAATAAGCCACATGTTTAAGATAGGGTTAAATCAAGGGCCATGACATTTTGATTTTTGCTGGAGCTTAGTTTTTTGCATGGCACTTATTAATAATGATATCTTTTCATTCATCCTACTCTTGACGACCGGAAAGCATTCAAATGAGCCGAACACGTAGTTAGTAGAAAGTTTTCTTTTTTCTAGATCTTGACTCATGAATGACATTTGTATCAATTTTAGATTAGTTGCTTAGATTAAAGTGAATACCATGGTCCACTTGTTTCGATGCAAATTCTCTTGGATGTCTCATGCTCAATAATATAAAATTGATGAAAAGTATTTTTAATACATTTGATAGAAATTGTTAGATAAAGAAATTTAATACGATATCAAATTTAAATTTCAGAATGGAACAATTCGGTGCCAAATAGAGCAAATGTGTAAGTTATCAATGCACTGACTCAATTTCACCCCTAAAAAGGATTATTGAAAAGTATACCTACCGCGTCTACTAACACCGCTTGAAGTTTAATGCCCAAGGGCATTCATAGGATAGAGCCCATTGCATGACATTTGATCACTATGACCATTTATCCAAGACAAGATATATCCCATCAAAATATAGCAATCATGATCAAAAGAGCAGACCAGTGCACTGATTGAATTTGGATCGACGTGCATCAATGGTGGAACATCTTCCCCGTGCATTTCCCGTGCTGGCTTCGTTGCTCATGCAACTGATAACCATTTAATCCTTTTAACGAGCGACTCACTCGAGCCACGTGACTCAGTAGACGTTGTAGATTGGGTTAGGGAGTTTAGAGTAGAGTAGAAAGCTCTACTTTTATTCTACCAAAGGCCCCAAAACCTGGAAGCTGAAAAGCACATGGCTTGCAGAAAAAGAGCAGCTTATGTCTCCATTAATGCAAGTAAAGCAAAGGAAATGAAAGTATTACGTATTGTTTCCAGTATTTTATCTTCTCAGTAAAGTAAAGTGGGGTGTGTGGGGGGGTTTAGAGTGTGGAAGGAGAATGGGAGAAATCGGCGGAATTGCTGTTGCCAGTTTGCTGGCTCGTAAATCAAGCGCCCTTTGTCTACGGTCAAAGCAACTTAAAACTATTTTGAGCCTTGGTCAAACCGAATCATTCCTCACGTTCTCTCTCTCACTCTCTCTCACTCTCATTTTATTCTCTTCCTCTCTCTATCAGGTATGAATGATATAATATGAAATGGAAGCCTCATGTGTTATATCATATATTCATATTCATATCACTTCACTGGAACTTGAAAGAGATACTGGACCCAGTAGTTCAAAATCGTCTTTTGCCGGGCCAGCACTTAAAACACATGTTTGCTCAAGTTTTGGCCAAGTCTCCTTCCAACTTTCTTTAATTGGTCATTGTAAGATAATTTGGCCCATGGAATGATGGTCTTAAAACTTATTCTAGAGCTGATAAATTGCACTGGAATTTATCTAACAATTGGAGAGGCTTTATTTTAGAGGAGATCATTGTTCAATGTTGGAGTTATGCATTCTGCGGGTTTTTTTTTTTTTTCCTACAGTGTTAGAAGAAATAGATTCGTGTCGAAAATTATTTTCTACTTCTTCAAAGTAGTCATTTTTTTCTTACTTTTTGCACAAAAAAAAAAAAAAAACAGTGGAAAAATGTGTCCTTGAGGTCAGAGAAATGCGTCCAAGAAATGAAAAGTAAATAACAACTAAACCTATAGAATATAATATATCAAGTTAAAAATCCCATTTTGATTAGTTCAAACATTTTGGCCACATTCTCAGTAAATCTTTTTTTTTTTTTTTCCTTTTCCTATAAGCTAAACATAATTTTACAATGACCCCACTTGTAGCCTACCTTTTGTAATGTTGCTTAACAGATATTGCACCTTTTAAATGGCCTGAAATGGACCTATCACCTATATGAACATTTAGGGGTGCAACCATTGCCACAAATATTGTAACTGAAAGATTCTCATCCCAAAAGAATGTCGAGCTATTTTTAGATTTGGAGTTTTTCTCCAAAAAGCTATATAAAAATATTTTGGAAAATAAGTTATTTTCTAAAAATATAAAATAATATTATTGTTGTAAGAATCTACTGTATAGATTTTTCTCAATTATCTTCCAATTCTTATATATCCTGGCAATATTGCAATCTTCTGAAAATGTAAGTTTTCTTGTTCCGACCCTGTGTGAATAATACTGACTATTAGTGCCATCAGTCTGAGAAAAATAGACTTAACTATCTCAATGTCAAAGATTTTTAATCTTTTGACATTACCAGTGGTAGTGTTGGCATTGTAGTTTCACACACATACCCACAAATCTATTTCTAAATTGTTAAGTTAAAGTATCACAGCTGAGCAAGCAAACTAATACAGCAAAAAAAACATGCATGGATTAATCACATTAGTGGGATGACATTTATTTTGAACGGTTTAAAAATTTATCGGGAGGGGGCGCCTCGAGTGGAATTTGAGTGAGTGAGACCTGACTGAGGGCATATTTTGACTGGATTTCTTTATGCTTGGCTTGTTCAGAATCCATGTATAGATCTTTCTCAAGGAGTACTTCATGCACGTGTCTGCTTTTTTGGCACGTGCCTGGTAGTGCATCTTCTCCGGCATCAAGAAAGGCCGAGAGAAGGGCGCAATGGATGGGAGAGCACGTGACTTTGGCGGTACGACCCTTTGCATGTGACTGTTCTGCACGTGCGCTTTGGATGCCATTGGTAATGCAGCTGGGAAATCAAATCAGGTCAAAAGACAATGGGCCTCGGTCAATGCAAACTTTTTGTGGGCCCTACCTTTTTGTGGTCCATTTGGTCGGTCCAATATCTGCTATGTTGGAACATTCTAGATCTAGCCCTTTGATTTGTGGGTGCTCATCTCAGATGGTTGAGAATTGGATTTATTTTGAATCATGAAAGGAAGGAATTTAACCTCTTCTTAATTACCACATTAGAAATTAAGCCTTACTAGGTAGGTTTAGTAAAACTTATTCCCTTAATCTCTTTGATCAAAGAGAGAAAAGCTCTTCATATCCATGTCTTGAAAGCAAAGGGCCCCTGATTAAAAGTCAAAAAGATATTTGATGTTTTGAAACTTTCTCAATCTACTTCATGAAAAAATGGTGAAATTCGGTACAAAGAAGATTTCTGGATAAATGCTTAATTAAGTTCGTCCATAGAACCATTTAAACAAACAATAGAGGTCCCTGAATGTGCTCAGATTTAAATCGCTCAAAATCATATGTACTTCCATATGTAATGGCAAATATGATAAATCTCACCTCAATTGTACTGGAGTCTTTTATCATATAAATCACAAGGAAAAAAGACTAATATTTATGTGAACTAGTGTTTTCGACAATAAAGGCTAATTTGATTAGGGTGAAGTTCGGCTTATTTCCAACAATAGGGAGGGTTTTATTATCCTAACAGCGAGAGTCGTCATTTTAGTGGGGTAAAACCCTTACTTTGTTTTACATAAAAGGCTGACTCTTCCCTGTCATTTTAGTGGGGTAAAACCCTTACTTTGTTTTACATAAAAGGCTGACTCTTCCCTCCCCTTTTTCATCCAAATAATTATTAATAAGGAAGACTTTATGTTATATCAATTTTAATCTTTTTTCACTTATACCATTTAAAAATCAATCTTCAATATTTAAGAATGTGACTTTCCATTCATTTGACATAATTACGGATGTAAAAGAATGTGGGATGAGTGTCGCCTTACATTAAACTATCTATCATGAATTTATATATTAGCCATCTCAATTACCTTTTTAAGAACCCCTGTCACTATTTATTTAAATCCTTTGAAATTTGTGATCATTATGAATTTCAGCATATATTATAATATTCAGCGATTGCCAAACAACTCAATTCAAAATTTATTGAATTCTTTTAAAACGTCAAAACAACCACAATACTATCATATTATAATATTATACTATTATACTATTAAATTCTATAAAGTTTTATTCTGTTGTTATTCTTCTGCTCTAGTTTTGTTAGAGCAATAAGAATCTGAATTCTACCTTTCAACCTCATTTAATTTTCAACCACCTTTGTCACACAATGCTCCTTCCTAAGAACTAGATTTACAAATACATGAGCATTCTTAGATTAAGGTAATGTTTGGATCGTCTTAAGTTTGGGTCTTAATGTCTTGTGTCTTAAGCGCTAAGACAAAAAAACTAAATAAGATTGTTTGGTACGCAATAACAACATGTCTTAAGCGCTAAGACGACTTGTTATTTAAGACGAGATTTATCTTAATTTTAGAAGCTTGAAATCCAGCTCATGGAATTAAGACCCCAACATCTTAAGCGGTAAGATAGTTCAGGACTTTAAAATAATTTTAAAATTCTCGTAATAACCCTCACCAATATCAACGATTCGAACCCTAATATCTCTATCTCTTTCGTTGCTCTTGCATCTAAAACGAAGCTCTTCCTTGGTTGTATGCTCCTGCATTTTCAAGTTAAATGGAATCATCGCCAAGTGCAAATAGTTCTATATGTGGACTCAAAAATGTTTTTGTAGCTTTGGTTGTTTTTTTTTTTTTTTATATATCATTTTGGTGGTCGTTATAGTGATGTGTCTTTAGTCCTTTTATAAGCAAACTATTATTAAAGTTTATGTAATAATGTTGGTGATTATGACATGGAACATGCATTGTGATAGTTAAAACATGATTTTTTTTAAGTTTAAAAAAATGAGTATAGAGTGTACTGGGTATTGTCCGAGTTGAAAAAGAAACAAATTTAGAGTGTCGCAGATGTTTTTCAGGCTTAAAACTATTTTTTTTTTAAATGACAAAAACTACCCTTAACTTAAGACATGGATAAGATGCATTACCAAACAATCTTATTCAATTCAAATCTCAAAGCGTTCGGGTGTTGCCAAACAATATTATTACAGAACAGCTAATCAGATCTTAAACTCGCAGCTCTAATAAGATCTTAAACTCATAGATATTTTTCAGACATATTAAGATGTCAAAAAAATAAGACGATCCAAACAAGGCCTAAGTGTCTTGTATTATGGGTTCATAGGTTTTCTAGGTCAGTTAGAACATCAGGTTTAGAGTTTGGAAGTACTTTGATAACCTTTTAGGCCCCCTAGCCCTTTGGTGAGTAAACCTCGGGTGAGGTAGCACAGCCTCAAGTGCAGTGGCGGAGGCAGGATTTTCTTTTAAAGAGGCAAGGATGATCAACCAATACAATAGTGGGGCCCGTTTATGAAAAGTCTAAATCATCCAAAAAAAAAATGTCTATTCCGTCTTAATCTCCATAAGATGTCAAATCATAGTCTACAATTAGAATGATAACTTAAACAGTACTTAGATACAATTTTAGAAAAATATAAATACTTTACATAATTCAATTTGGTAGTGGGCCTACTTTGTTTTGGAGTGAAATTTCTCACAAAAGGAGGGCATTTGTTCTGTGACCCACAAATAATCTTAAGGCCCACTGATGTTATCTACGTAGTATAGATGGGAAACACTAAAGAATAAATAAAGAATGATAGAAGAGCACTTTGATAACGGGTCCACTTATAAAACATCTAAATTACTTTAAAATGACCTCCTCATATAGCCCTCATTAAATTTCACTTAAATGACAGATTGGAAACTTTAAAACACTTAAATAAAATATTATAAATAGTTTAAAATTTTCATATAGATCAAGATGACGTCAGGCATGCATAGGTCAGTTAGATTTTTTTAGGAAAAAAGGAATTTATTTCTTTTGTGGTTAAGTTTCTTTTTTTCAAGTCGGCCTACTCATGAGAATTAGTCCTAAAGGATCCACATTCTAAGTTATTTTCATTTTTCCTAAGCGGGTCCTAATTAAGAACCTAATGAAGAACTCAAAGATAGGAGAAGAAAGAGGAGTTTCATGAAATATACATTCTTTTTTTTTTTTTATCGGTAACGGTAAAATATATTAAAGACTTAAGAAATGTACAATAAAAAAGGAAAGAAAAAACATGCGTAGGTATTAGAGCTAAATACCAACACAAAACAACAAATTACAAAGGAGCAAGCAAAGTTACCTCTCTTTCTACCCCCAACTTAGCCAAAGCATCTATCATGTCATTCCTCGACCGAAGCACATGATGAAACTCAACATTCAAAGACGATGACCAAGTATTGATTTCATTGAAAAGAAATTGAAATTTCCATGGACCCTTCTCCAAACAAGACATCCAAGAAATTGCATTTAAGGAATCGCTTTCAAGAAATCACATTCATGAAATATACATTCTCTATTTGGAATGCCTAATAGTTAGCCGGCAAGAAAACTTTTAGGAGAAAGATAAGGGACATGAAATTTGTTCTCTTGTGTGTGAAAATAAATCAAAGACAAAAACACCCTTATCACCTTTTAAAATTCTTTCGCAACCTAAAAGAGTTGAGAATGTTGAGGAGGGGCAAAAAGGGCAAAATATGAAAAATGTTCTTATCAATTCCAAAAAATCCACAGTTGAGGAGGGATTGCCCCTCCTCAACCCCCTCTCCCTCTGTCACTGCTCGGGTGAGGAAATGTTTTTGCCTAAGTTTAGACAATGGACTGGCAAGTAAGAACTCGTGACACCTCTTACCACTCGGGTAAGAGGTCGTTCTTAGGCACATGATTGTTGATCCACATTAAATCTTGATTTTGTCGTTCGTTGTGACTATTTATATTGTCATTGTGATTTATTGTTGATTTTGCCGTGCGAAACAAAAATAAGCAAATATCATAGGAGCCAACCCACTTGTTTATAACAATTCACTATAATACCAAGCGTGTTACTTGTGTCCCATTATGATTGATTAGATGGAGAAGTGAAGTACTTTCTAATTCATCGTGTTTGGGTAATGTCATCAGAGATGAATCCTCTCTTTCCCTCTCTCTAAGTATACCAATGAAAAATTCTCAAGTAAGGCCTTGAGCTTTTGTCTCATTTCAAAAGATGGGAACAAGTTTAAAAACTTTGGAAATTAAATCTTAAGTTTTCTAATAAGTTTCCAATTAACAACATCCAGTCATTTAAAGGTGTTTTATGTTGATTTTTCCTTACTTTTTTTAAAATACTCAAATTACCCTTCATTTAAATAAAACCCTCATTTGCTTTCTCCGTCTTCTCCTCTTTTATATAACTGATGTTTCATGGTAATCAAAGACAACTAACGTACCCACTATGACGAGTGACATGTAGTGGTCACAAAAAATTATATCATGACTTTAAATGAAAGGTGAATTAGGTATTTTCAATAAAATTAAGGGAAAGAGTCACTAGAAAACATCTTTAAATGGATGGATGTCCACAATTGAAAACTTATTAAAAAACTTAGGCCTTAATTTGAGAAAAAATTGAACTTAAACCCTACTTCTTTGACTAAGCAAAAACTGAATCCCTTATTGAAATATTCTCCTTCTCTTTTAATAAAAACATCCTAAAATGAGAAGTCCCGCGGCAGGTATCTCATTCGGTTGAAAGAAGGAGAGGACTTCCAAAAATTAGAGGAGGAAAATGAACAAGAAGAGGAGGAGAAAGGAAAATGAAGTACCATCCCACTACCTCTATCTCTTCTCATACATTTTTCGATTCTCTCATTGTTTAAGCAATCATCAGCAGCATTCATCGTCGAGATGGTATAGTATAACATGCATATGTGCATGTGTTGTGAAATTAGATGGAATTATCATGTGTGCATGTCATCAAAAAATTTATGTGTTTTAGATGCAATAAAAGGTTTATTCCGGCTGTTATCCTGAGCCAACCTCCTCTTTTAACTTGGCTTGGGACTAGCAGTAAATTAGTGGAATTAACTCTTGGAGTTAAATGGTGTGTATGTGTAACTATGAATATGGACTTCTTTTCCACTTGTGTAGGCTGCCTTCCCGTGTGTATGCGGGCTCTCTCGAAACTCATTCTTGAGTCTAGTTACTCAACCCATTTGCAACATATTGAGTTGCCAAAATTATGCTGTGATTTAAATAAAGTATAATTTATGTATGTTTAATAAAATTAAAGAAAAAATTTGCGAGAAAATACCTTTCAATAAAAAATCATTGAATTTTTAATGAATTTAAAAATTGGGCGGATTTGGCCCAATACTGAATGTGATTCAATCTTCTTCACTGGGTCTCCGCGATTAGGACCTCCGGATTTTTGATGAAAAGTTTGAATTTTTCTAGTGGTCACTGGTGTCCTGCAGTGATTTTGGTAAAAGGGGTTTGTTTTTGGAAGTGGGTTTTGGTTCTCGAGGTTTGAGACATGTGATTTGTTGAGGGTTTTGGGGGAAAGTGATCCGATTTTCTTATGTGGGTTCTGTGTGGGAAGATTTAGGTGGTTTGTTTCCGATGTCGGTTTAGATTTAAAATATATCATCTATAACGACTGATAAGAGTTCGAATTGTATTCAGAATTCTTTCAGTTTGCATAGATTCTTCCCGCTTTTTTTTTTAATTCAGCCCACCAAATCACAGCATAATTGGAAAACTGATTTGCTATCAAAGTAAGTAATTTTATGATCATCCGTCATTGGCTTGTGTGCAAAAATACTCTCCACACACACTAACTAATTTATAAATTTATTCAGCTTTAATTTACCATCATATTCAGGAATCACAAGTATAATTCCTAAATCTCGATCAATATTTACTGTTTGTGGATCCCATTGATTTTCTCCATCATCCCAGTGATTATACAGACGCCGGTTATTTTCCAAATTGGCTAATCGATTTTCCATCATTGCAAGAGTTTCTTGAATTTGAGCAATCGTTGCGGAAAGTCGATTAACATTTTTCGATAAATCCGCAACGATTCCCGCCAAATCCTCCGCGCTTGTGTAGGAAGACTCTACTTCCGCATTCTTCTTATGAACCACCATTTTTTTTTTAAAGCAATCTAAAAAAATCTCACTTACCTAATTGATAGACCTACTCACCACAAGTGCATAGGCAAAAACAGAGTTGAAATTTAATAGTGGATGACTTTGATGTCGCAAAAAGAAGATTCAACAGGTTGAATCTACTGTCGATAGGGGTGTACACGGATCAGATTGGTGCGGATTGGGCCAAATCCGCCACCAATCCGTATCTATTAAAATCCGATTCGATCTGACCCGTGCAGGAGCGGATCAGATCGGATTAATCCGTTCAATCAGTCCCTGTACATTACATGGAGAAAAAAAGAAGAAAAAACCCATGAATTCTGAAGCCACTGAATTAAAGGGGCATGAGTTGAGAGCTGTATGCATATCCTATCATCTTCTATTCATTAGGTTACATATTGACCCCTTACATTTTTTTTTTCTTATTTTATAGATTTATTTTTTATTTACATTTAATAACAACGGATCGGCTCAGATCGAATCCGCATATTAGGGGTGAAATCCACCACCAATCCGTTGCTAACGGATTACACAATTTACAATCCGTCACCAATCCGTTGTCCTTCGGATCGGATCAAAATCCACGGATTGGATCGAATTGACTGATCGACGGATTTTTTGTACACCCCTAATTGCCCGATCAGAATCTAGTGATGCAGTGATGATGTCAGCGCTTCCGTTTTTTAAAGAATCTTTCTGGTGGGTCGAATCTGACCTGAAATTAGAACGAGGCCCAAACTGACTTTAAGTCTGGCAAGGCCCATGGGCCACTAGCGCAAGTGTGAGTGGGTGTGCCTCGGTGGTCACGTCGAAACCCCTTCTTTTTGCTGCTGCTGCTTTCTGTTTCGACGATTTGGCGACGAAAGCTTCTTCTTCTTTCCGTTCCGCTTCAGCAACAGCAACAGCAACAGCCGACGTCGACTGCGATGGAGATGGAGACAGCGCTGGTGCACGGTACGCTTCTCCTCCTTTCTTCTTCTTCTTCTCTGCTTCTGCCTTTCTTCTACTCTTTTCTTTTTTGGTCTCTGAGTTTGGAACTTCCGATGAAGGGGCTGGGTTGGATGAGGAAGGGATTTTGTGGGTTTGGGTATTCTCTGGGGTTTCTGTGGGCGGTGGCTGGGGACTGGAATGGGGCTCTGTTTGGGCAAGGGAGGGCTGGAGAGTGGAGAGATGGGTTATGGAATATTGGGTGCAGTTTGTTAGACATTTGATTGCCTTAACATTATGGATATTGATATGGGGATGAAAGAAGAAACATGTTTTAAACTGCTTATTATTTGCTTTCCATTCTCTATTCTGCCCAAATTATATTATAGAAGAATCATTCATTGTATGTAGTGTACAAGGGAAAGTTCATTTTTCATCAAATCATTTAGAAGACAATCTGACTTTTAGGCAGACAATACCCAACATATTTATTATGTGTAACATAACATGTGAGCAGATGAGTGGATGCAATTTTTTTTTTTTTATAATGCCATTTAATTGCATTTAGGTGAGATTTCTGCTATTAATGAATAATTTTTGTGTTATGGAGGGCTCAGTTTCAGACTTTCAGTGTGTATTTGTTTTTTTTTGTTTATTAGCATCTGGGACTGGATGGATGGTTGGATTTTGGAAAGGGCAATTACTGGTGTTCTTTAATGCTAAAAGTGGGGTCCTTTGTAAATGTCAACTATTATATGAGCATTATATTTATATTGACTATCAATGTAGTGGGTAGGGGTGGAAAACATATGAAAAACTGCATGTATTTGTTTTTTTTTTTTTTTTTTTTGGAATGGAAATTTTGGGGGGCCATGTGGAAAAAATTATAATGGTTTGTGTTTCTATGGTCCTCAGAAACAGTTGATTCCCATGTAATTCAAGAATGATTGCAGCAAATTTAACATGAAAGTACCCATTTTTTATGGGAAATAAAGTCCCACCTTGGAATTGCTTTTGAAGAGCTACCCTTGGAATTGGATTTCGGAAGGAAAACTGCTGCACTGCTGCTAGATATGGCTTTAATATCCGAGTCTTCCTCATGTTAGCATTTCTATGCAGAGAGAATATTCTGATGCAGATGGGCCTTTTTGCCAGGAAATTCCTGGCTTCTTCATCTCCTTTGGCCTCCATACCACTGCCATCTGCAAGGTATCATGTACTTTAGCCTCTTTTTTTTTTGTCACTCTACTTGATGTATTTTAATGATTTAAACATGTTTGGATGCTCTGCTTATCATGAACATGTACTGGTTAAGGTGAATGCATAATTATCTGTTCCATTCAATTGTGACAAATACTGATTTTTGACATCAACTCTTTGAAAAAAAACTTGGTAGAATTGCATCCGCATTCATTTCCACCCTGACTTACAGCTGTGGTATCAATGGGTTCAATTTTTTTTTTTTTTATTCAGTTGAGTTTGGAGGATGTGAATTTACTGTACTCATTTGTAAAATACCGCCTGTTTTCTTGTCACTTGAGGTTAGGGCAGAATTCAAATGCCCATGCACCACTAAGTTGTGATAACAAAGATAGCTGCAGTCATTTGAAAGATTCACTGCGCCTGAAGAACTCTCCTAATTTTAGTCCTTAGATATAACTGACAAGACTTTGAATTGGGAAATCTTAATTCCATATGTATTTGGCATAATGCATCATTATGATTCTAGGCTATGACAACTGTACACGGCATGAATATGGTGGGGACACGCCATGGATACAGCAGGGACATTGATCTTACCCTTGAAAGTGAAGTATCCAATGTGATATGACAGGGATGTGTTACCTAATTTGAAGTATCTAGGTATAATAGATCTAGGACTATATGACATGTTATACTAGTCATTTGTTATAACATCTAAGACTAGGTGCAATAACATAAAGCTGCTTGTCTGTTGCCTATATTGACATTTTATTTCAGCTGTCATCTTTTACTATCTCGAGGTATTACAATGTATTATGAACAGTGCCATTTGCTATACTGACTATCAATATTGATAAAATAAGCTCACATGCATTTTACAGATATAAAGTTCAATTAATCATTCCTCCTACTCCTCCTCATCACCATCACCACCACCACCATAGCCTTATCTAATTTGCAGTTCGATTAATCATTATCATGGAGTTTTTTCTCTCTTAATGGGAAATAAAAGATACAATACAGCAGCAATGAGACAGTGAGATCACCCATCAAGATGCTCACTTCAGGCCAGTGTAGCTAATAGTTTTTAATCCTTGATTGGTTGTTTCTTTCTCAGGGAGACGCATTTTTGGTATATTATGCCTGATGAGGTGCATAATGCATCCCTTCTCAATCAATATTTGGAGCTACTGTCACCATGTGAAAGAGAGAATGTTTTACGCATGAAAGGAGACAAGCTTCAGAAGAGAGCCCTCCTGGCTCGTGTCCTGGTGCGCACTACCCTTGCAAGATGTACAGTCTGACACCCTGCTTAGAGCCTTGCTACTTGATTTTCCTTCACAAGGCATGCTGCAACTCTTATGATTAATAGATTTTCACATAAGAAATGTATTTTTGTCACATCTCATTACTTACAGAGGAATAATACACTGAACCAGCAGATGCATGCAGTATCCTTTCCTTTTGAATTTATGTGGCACATGGTTCAATGATCTGGAAACATTGATCTTATTGGAATCACTATGATGGATCATCAACAAAGCCTTATCCCAATATTGATTGTATCCAAAATTATCACTATTGAAGAAGAAAACCCAAACCTTTCATTCTGTGGCCTTAAAAAGCAAAACATGAGAATGTAAGGATCATCTAACCTGCTTTATCTTTTTGGCATGGTCAATCCACTACTGTGGGGTTTTATATCAAAGGTTTTCATCTCTTACCCAAGGCCCTATATACATACTCAAGGCCTGAACATAATGGTGCATAACCATTGGTTAAGATTAAAAACAACTCCCCTTGTCATAAAATATATACAATGTGTTAATTCTGATAATGTGTATAATATATTGCAGCCTGCAGATAAATAAACAGCAGAATATAACATAGTAATGAATTTAAAATTCAGTAAGAAAGTTATTGTTTTGATTTCTGACAGCTAATTCCATATCGTCGTTCAGATACAAACAGTCAAGTAAGCCCGAGTGCATTTAACTTCAGGAAGAATCTCTTTGGGAAGCCAGAGGTAGTGTATGCTCACCATAATTCATATTAGATGGTCAACTTGCCTGTTATCTTAATCATAGTTTTATAGTAAAAAGTGCTCATATACAAGTGAAAAAATAGACAGGTGAGAAAAGTCTCATTTTGGAGCAGCCTTCTTATTAAGGTAGATTGTTTGATCAAATCTACACCCCTGAATTGCAGCTGGCCTGAATATGGATATCACTCAGCTAAGAGTGATATTCTCTGTTGCATGTACCCATCTTCCTAACGTTGTGATCCCAAAATTTATCTTGCTCAAAGATCAATTCATTCTAGCATCATGACTCTCCTGAGCCATATTCAGGCTAGTCGTAATTCATTGGTTGTTTTAGTTAGAACATAGAAGAATGGCCCCAAAGTGCAAACTTTGCTCACATGACGTGTATCAAAGCTTATGGTTTTCTCTCTTCTATATTATTGTTTTTGTTATTTCCTTTTGTTTTTGCATGTTTGCCACAGTTTTTATATAGTTCTACTTTTTGTACTTTTATTGGACCTAGTCAAGGGCATGATACCAATGTGATGATTATTCAGTGGGACCCGCCAAGTAGATTCCCCGACCCAAAACTCTTGTATGCCCACTTAGCAGGTGGGCCTCACAGGTACTTCAATTGTGGGATTGGCCTTCTTAGTTCTTTCTTTAACTCTCCATTTTTTCTTCTTGCCTTTTGATCCACGTGATTCTGGGCCCCACCTGATGAGTTAATTTTCTAATTTTTGGGCCAGATAACGTATCCCTTTGACGGTCTTTTTGCATCCTGTACATGTGTACATGTTGCAACTAATCTTAAGAGCAAGGAGGTGTGAGTAGGTTCATTGAAAGTGTTTTATGAATTATTATGGTCATGCCTTTCATGCGATGTTTTACACTTGAGAATAGGTACTGTGGCAACACTACGAAAATTGGGAGCCACCACCCTTGCACTTCAATCTCTCACACACATCATCTTTGATAGCTTGTGGAGTAGCTGTTGATATACCGGTAACATTCCAATCCTCATTAGCAATTATTTCACTCCTTTTTCTTTCAAAATTTAGGGATTGCTTGTAAGAAGTATAGATTGACTGAGGCTATTATGTTTCCTGCTCATAGATAGGCATTGATGTGGAAGAAAAGCAACGGAGGTTGAGGAGCGACATCTTGTCTTTTGCTCGACGTTACTTCTCACGCCATGAAGTGGAATTCTTGCAAAACATTTCAGATCCTGATATTCGACGGCAAGAGTTCATTAAATTGTGGACCCTCAAGGTGACTGGTCACTTCATGTATCTTGTTCTCTTTTATTATTATTGTTCTTTTGCTGAAGGCTGTAGTTGTAAAGAAATTGCTTGTGTTTTTCTTTACTTTATTACCAATTACATGTGTCAGTTGCCTTGTGGAACAAGCTTATGTACATGTGTCAATATAAGTGAGCATAGGAAAATTTCTCTTGGTTTTTACCATGGCATCCCTTTTCCCCCTCATGGAGGAATACCCAAAATCGAGAGAAATTACTTTCTGCTATTAAATCACCCAAAGCGGCCTAGAAATAATTTCATGGTTTTTGGATAGTCAGAATGAGGGTTGGAACATGCCGCTAAAAAGTAGAATCTAATCAAGAAGAGCATGAGATAGTTAAGAGTAGTGATACTTATTCTTTTACCCCTTCTTTGTTTTGGTAATTGGTATAGGTTTTGGTCTCATCTTTTAGTAAGGCGACATAACACATTAGTGCTTCAATGGAATGAAGTCACATGGGAGCTGTTGCTATATTCAATTTAGTTAAAAAAAAAAAAAATTCATGCTCTACACCATATTATGCATGACCCAAATAATTTGCATTTAACACATGCTAATTACCAGGAGGCTTACGTTAAAGCACTTGGAAGGGGATTCTCTGCTGCACCATTCAGGACTTTTACAATCCAGTCTACAGCCAGTAAGGGTTTGCAAATTTCTTCAGAGACCAGTTCTGATGTATGTCTTTCATTTCAAGTTTCTTCTTATCGAGTTTTCTTGTTGTTTATCACACACTTTAGTTGATATCTGATGCCTTTGCCCATAACAATTATCATTTTAATTGAGGAAGGAATATTGTGATTCACATTTAACTCTTCTAATATGTACCTTCAGGAACTCCAAATAGTTTTAGAATCTTCTGATGATTCTGGAAACCTAACTGACAATTGGCAGTTTGCACTCTTTGAACTGGCCAGTTCTCACTATGCTGCCATTTGTGTGGAAAAGGATGTCAACATCAAAGGTGCGTTCTGTCTCTGCAATTAACTGGGGGTATGTTTTCATGCCCCATGTTATAAATGGCTTTGAACATTTCTGCACAATAGATCTGTTGCACAAAAATTTGAAATCACGGTAGCCTGGAGATTGTATTTTCACTTATTCATTTATTTTCACTTATTCGTCTTTAATTGAAAATAGAAAATATCAATTTGCTTTGGGGTGGCAATCATGGTAAAACAGTAACCCACCAAATATGGTTTCTGATCCTGGACCAACCAAAAGTTCATATCAATGCAGTGTATGACCACTAACCATTCATTCTTCCAGACTATTCAAACTGCTTGCGACTTTGGGGAAATTGAAATGCATCTTAAACAACATTATCTCAAATTGATTCTGATAGCTATATGATGCGCTTCTCATTGTAGGCAAAGGAAGCAGTTCACTAAGACTGAAGGTCTGGAAGACCCTTCCCTTTGTAGAAGATGTGTGTGTTTCTGGAACAGATGAAATTGTGTCCATCAGTGGTTTATCATGAGTTTGACTCATCTTTCTGAGATTCAAATTGAAGCTCATGCTGGAAGCGAAGGAACAAAGAAACCAGTTGTGATCATTAGTGTCTGCATGCACATGCTATCTACATTCCAATGGTCCAGAGACCTCTGTGGATTCCTCAGCACCCAAATCAGCAGTGGAAAGCATGGCGTACCCCAGTGCAGGTGGCTATTTCAGTGAGTTTATTTATTTTCAATTTCTTTGTAGTATTGATTGTAACAAATGGTTGCAGCGATTCTGCAAGTCTCATTATTCTTTTATTGGATGCTGTTAATGCGATGTAAAATTTAAATTTAGAAATTAGAATAGCTAACATTGGACGAAAAATTGATTGCTTTGATATGCAATGGAGATTATAATTTTACATTTGATGAATTTTATCGCTAGGATAATGGGACAGGAATTTGAGCTTCTGCTAATACCATGCTCCATTTTGGGTATGTGTTTGCACGAGCCTAAGTGGTTATGTGCTGCGTTTGATCGATCTTGAAAAACCAACACCCATCTTCAGACTTGGTTTCCACAGAAGGGGAAACACGTCGGCCATTACATAAACAAGCCCTTATCATCGTCATCAAAGCCTTGTCTCAACTATAGTGGAATTGGCTGTATGAATTCTATATCATGTAAAATTGGAAGCTTGTCCACCAATTAAAATAGCCATCGTGGTTCCTCTTTAACGATAGGCCATCTAATTAAAAAATTATCTACTGTGAATTAAAAATTGCTTCTTTCAGAAGGGCAAAGATTGAATATCCGAAGTGGAGATCTAAAGGGGATCAAAACAATTCTCCTTTGTCTAAGGCTATTTCCTCATAAGACCCTTGTTGGATTTCCGGAATTTTGCGGTGGGTCCCTCGTTATTAACATGCGTGTGACAATGTTTTTGTTTCCAACATTCATAAAATAAAGTATTGGTTACCCTTTCATAAGTCATAACTTCCATTTAGGGACCTTTAGACCTGCATTTTTTTTAAAATTTTTTTATGGAAGAAACATTTATAGAGAAGGTCTATAAATAGGCAGATTTTAGGGGTGACTCTCCATACTTCAAAAACTTGCAGAACAGAGAAGTGAACTCGAGTTGTGAATCCCATTAGAGGAAGAACAGAAGACAAACAGAAGTGATCAGACAGAGGTATGTGGATTTATATTATTTGATTTGTTCCTTTTTATTCAAATTAAATCAGTGAAAATGTTGATCCTGAGGTAATTGGAATGTTTAAACAATCCTTTGAGTTGCTGGAAAATGGGTTTCAACTGAAGGTGCTCAATGTAAGCTTTTGTGGGTGGAGATCCACAAACATATCTTCATTTTCATCAATAAGCACACATCAAGGGAATCAATGTTTTATGCAAGTTCAAAATGAAGAGGAAAATTGTCATTTTTTTGGGTTTTTACATCCTTATCTTATTGATAAGAAGACAGAAATAGCGTTACCCACAGAAGCCTTGTTAGTCTTCTTTCATCAGAAACACTGCACCAAATTAGAAAGCAACCATGCACACCATTCCCATGAAAACACCAACGCACGTGCCCAATGTGATATGTGTAGCCCAAGCACTAGCCACATCGTGGGATGGACTCAGTGAATTGTCTGAGGCTGGCCCATCAGGAGAAGGTGTCGGAGATAAAGGTGCTGGGGAAGGGGACCTTGCTGGTGATGGTGCCTTTGATGGTGAAGGAGACTTTGCTGGTGATGGTCCATTTGATGGTGAAGGGGACTTTGCTGGTGATGGTCCTTTTGATGGCGAAGGAGACTTTGCTGGTGATGGTCCTTTTGATGGCGAAGGGGACTTTGCTGGTGATGGTGCCTTTGATGGGGAAGGGGACTTTGCTGGTGACGGCGCCTTAGATGGCGAAGGGGACTTCGCTGGTGATGGAGCCTTAGATGGCGAAGGGGACTTCGCTGGTGATGGGGCCTTGGGTGGTGGAGCATTTGTCCCATTCTCGATGCCAGGAGGGACAATGACATTGCTAATCTGCAAGACAGAGATGTTGAATGGCTGCGCTTCGACTGATTTAATGAAAGAAGCAGTGAGACCAGCGCCAGGAGAAGCAGACCCTAGTCTAATTTCACCGCCCGACTCAACAGCAGTGACGTTGATGAATCCTTGCTCATTGGTTGCCATGCCAGTGGACTGGAAGAGAGTTGTGAGGAGCGTCGATTTGTTGCTTGTGAGCTTCTTGAGCTTTTCCATGTCATAGTAGTCAAGAACTACATGAACACTAATAATCTTTTTCATCACCTCCTCAGGCTTTCCTGATAAAGCAGATGCAGCACCATTGTCAACCACCAGGACAGTAAGTGTCTGTCGGCGATTAACTTCATCCGCGATATGAGTCTGACTGAGGAAGCTATTAAAGGTTGAGAATTCAGATTGTTTCTCTAGGATCTTAGTAATGTTGAAGGCAGCAGCTGAGTGAAAGAGGAGGAAGAAAGAGAAGGCAATGAATGCAGAGATGGACTTGGATGAATCCATGGCCCCTATTCCTCAATTGTTGTTGTCTGGGTTTAATGTCTATGGGAGAACTAAGACTGTGTAAGATGAGTTTGGAGGAAGGGAGAGGTTTTTTCAACTGTCTTAAGAATGGAAAGGAATAAGGGACCATATAAAGGGTACTGGGATCCAACTGAATTTTGAGAGTGTGGTGGAAGAGACATTCTTCCACCCAATTCGGTTGAGAAATGTGATTGGCTGAGTTTTAATGGTTGACACTAACTTCTGACTAGCAAAATAATAAGACTTTGTCTTTGACAACTGGGAAACTTAAATATCACAAATTCTATTCTTAGACAAGTCAATAGGCCAAATTGAGGCCAAAATCACTTGGTCTTGAATTTAGGCTCCATAAGGATTTTAGGGCCATAAGTTAAAGGCCAACTCCAACTAGGAACAAGGCTCTGGATTGGGCCCATATCTGATAAGGGTTATGGCTGGCTTGAGTCCGGTTGATATAGGTCATGACCTCAATGAAGGCCCATGTTATAAAAGGTTGACCTTGTGATTTGGGTCGAAGAAGGGTTTCAATCTTTAAATTAGAGTCATGCCTCTCTCTTTTGGGCTCCTAGACAATTTAAATATGATGTTATGGAATTTAGACTCATTGGCCCTTATTGGGATCTACTGTAAGTTTTAGTTTAAAAGGATAGAGATAGACCTCTGTTGTAGAAACTCACCTCAATCTATTGACCATGACCTTTGATCGGATAACTAACAAAATCCAAATAATCATATTACATATATCAACTTTGGCAGGAGCAACAGGTCCCATCGGGAGGTCTAGGCCACGAATCTGGCTTTTCCTCTTTTTGCATATGTGAGTTGTTGTTACCTCAAATGTGTGAGTCGTGTCTCCTTGCATGTGCCAGTTCCCATCACCTCCCATATGCGGGTCTTACAGGGTCCCAACCACTTAGTTGGGATACATGCTTTTTTTGCCCTCTTTTTCCGAGTTTGGGACCTAACACATGACAGGAGTAATGCATGGAGAAAGAATTATCCAAAGTGAACAATCAGGGACATAAAATAAAGCATACAAGGTAACAATATAACCACCTAAATGCTTGCTTGGGCGAAAGGGACCTACCAAAATTGGAAATGAAGTATTTATTACTAGGCAATAAAATCAGCACAAGACCAAATCACTATAAAAGATAATAATAAATGAATTATTATAAACCATCAAAATACATGATTTACATTATTTTAATACAATGGGTGACCTTCATCCATGGAAGAATAATTGAAAGCTTTTTTCACACTCATAATTGAGATTGCATGGCTTTAAAGTGAATCCTGAGATTTTTATCAGTATCATCACCTTGTATTTAATCCTAATGATGCCATATCTAAGAAAACTTTTATCATGTTAGCACACGATTGAACAACTTAAGTGGAGATCATCAAGTGATCAAAACATTCTCTTTTTGATTGCCTCATCCGAATTTCCTTACGAGATCCCAAGATTTCCTAGAGAATGGGCTTCAATTCAAAGGGCTGAGTATAAAAGACATGGGTACGTAGAGATCCATAAGAATCTCTTCATTTTTGTCATTAAGCACAAACACAAGATTAAAATCAAGAAAAAAGTGCCCATTATCATGGGTTTTCCACATCCTTATCCGATTGATAAAAAAGGACACAAAACATTCCACACCAAATTAGAGAGCTCTTGTCATTTGCCAAAACATTCCACACCAAATTAGAGAGCTCTTGTCATTTGATTTGAAGTCCTGTCACTCTTCTTTCTTTACAAACACTGCATCAAATTAGAGAGCAACATGCATACCACTCCCATGACAACACCATGGCAAGTGCTGAAGTGCCCAATGTGATATGTGTGGCCCAAGCACTAGGTATAAAACCAAAAAAACAAACCTTTGAGTTGTTCTTCCATGGATGTAGGTTGCACATTGTAGCAGAGCCCACAAATCTTGTGTTTTTATGGTTTATATAATGCTTTATTATTTCCTTTCCTAGGTTTGATGTTGTGCTAATTTTATTGGGTATCAATAGGTATGATTTCGTAGGAAGTCTTATTGCCCATCAATTAGTGATGTACATGAATAGATAAGTAATGGTTTCCATGGTTCTTCTCTATAGACCCCTTTGGATAATCTCTTCTTGATTGTCCCTTTTACTGATTTAAATTTATTCATTTTCTCTAAGCAAGCGTTAAGTGGCGAGTTTTGTTCTTAATCCCTTGTATGCTTTGTTTTGTTGTTCACTTCGGATAATTCCTCCTGCAGCATCATCCTATGTCATTTGCCAAGTTAGAATCTAAGTTTCTATGCTAGAATCTAAGTTTGGTGACATCAAATTCAAATTCTCTAGTAGGCCATGCATGACTCTGGTTTGGATGTTGGTAAACCTTATTGGACCTTGATCATTAGGTTAACCATTTTTTCCATCCATGAGCCTTTATCGAGCTCATACACATTTATGAGCTAAACTCATGCTTGCCCTAACTCTTATTGGGTAGGCCTGATCCAATGCCTCATGATCAAGGGACTTTGGCCCAAACTTGACCTATTGGCATTTCTAAGAACAGGATTTCTAATACTTCAGTTCATACAGTTGTCAAAGACAAAGTCTTGTATATATTTGTCTGACAATAGTTAGTAGTCTTAACCATTAAAACTGAAACAATCACATTTCTCAACCGAATTGGGTGGAAGAAATGTCTCTCCCACCACTCTCAAAATTCAGTTAGATCCCATTTCCATTTATATGCCCCCTTCTCCCTCTTCTCTTTCAAGACACACTTGGAAAAATATCTCCCTCCTTCCAAACCTCCAAACCACTCTCTCAATCTTATCCAATAGCAGACAATAAATTGAAACAACAGGTGAGCTAAAACAAAAAAATCTGTCCATGTCTCCCTTCCTTGCTGTCTCTTTCTTCCTCCTCTTTTGCTCCGCCGCGGCCTTCAACATTACTAAGATCCTCAATGAACACCCTGACTTCTCAACCTTCAACAACTATCTTAGTCAGACACATCTCGCCGATGAGATCAGTGGTCGACAAACAATTACGGTCCTAGCGGTCGACAATGGCGCTATATCTGCTTTATCAGGAAAGGCAGAGGAGGTGATAAAAAGGATCATGACTGTTCAAATTGTCCTTGACTACTATGACATGGAAAAGCTCAAGAAGCTCTCAAGCAATAAGTCCATTCTCCTCACAACTCTCTTCCAGTCCACTGGCATGGCAACCAACCAGCAAGGGTTCATCAATGTCACTGTTTCCAAGTCAGGTGGCGATATCAAGCTGGGGTCTGGTGTACCTGGCTCTGGTCTCACTGCCTCTTTCATTAAATCAGTCGACGCGCAACCATTCAACATCTCTGTCTTGCAAATCAGCAATCCAATTATCCCACCCGGCATTGAGAATGTGATAAAGAATGCTCCACCTCCACCACCCAAGAAAGCACATACACCCACAAAGGCTCCAACACCTACAAAATCACATTCCCCACCAAAGTCCCCTTCCCCAGCCTCATCTTCACCTAGCCCATCTGCTGATGGGCCGGCCTCAGATGAAGCTGGGTCACCGAGTCCATCGGACGTTGCGGATAGTGGTTGGGCCGCCGCACGTATTACATTAGGCACATGCCTTGGTGTTGTCATGGGATTGGTGTGCATGATTGCTCTCTAAATTGGGGTGGTGATCCAAATGGAAGATTAGTAACAAGGATTCAAATAAAATGGAAAGAGCTTTTTTGCCTTGGGTGTGCAACATTTTTTATGTCTTTGATGGAGAAAGCCCAAGAATGAGCATTCTTTTCATTCATTTACATTAGTAGATACCCTTTCATTAATCCTGATGTTTATATGTGATGATAAAAGGAAAAATGGACTTCATTGTTACATTGCTTTTCTACTTCATGTTTCTTTTATCTATCGATCCTTCTGTCTATTTTTCAACACATACATATCGAATTGCAAGCGTATCTCCCATGAGATTTACAAGTGAGTTCTACTTCAGCCTGAGCCCTATCATCAATTATGGGTGTTCATGGGCTGGGCCAGACTGCACCCAATCCCGACTTAGCCTAGTTTGGGACAATCTTGGCATATAATCTGGGCCCTTTATTATTTGGGACAGGCTAGGATTGAGTGCAAGAAAGCTCAAAGCCTGGCTCGGATTAGCCCAAATAAGGAGTGCTTGTAATTTAGTGATAATCTGTTCAGAAATTGTTAGAAAGACCACACAAATGGAAAAAATGTCCCAACCTTGACCAACAGGCATAGACCTTACATTTACAGCCATGTTGGAAATGTGCCAAATACAGGCCTGTGTTCCTAACATTGGACAGGGCCTGGATATGTCTCAGCAGGACTGGCCCTGCCCTGCCCATGAACTCCCCTATCATCAATCAAATCCCTTCTCACTCATTACCTTCCCAATTCCCATGAATTGGCACAGTCAATGGACCCATACTCACCAGTGGTATGATCTTTGGAAAATGTATCATTAGATATATGCCATTACAAATTATGGCTATTAAATTAACGGCCAGAAGGATCAAACCAAGTGTTTTTTTTCTCTCAAAATCTAATCCCACTCCATTTCATCATGATTGGCATACATTCAAGTGAACCCAAAATATAGGTATTTATCTTAATTTTCCGTTCCATGCACCCTATGATTGGCATGTATTCATATGAGTCGAAATCAAGATACTTACCTCTGTTACACTAAGCATGGCGATCAATGTATCATAACTATACCACACAGTGTAGGCCCTGATGTTTTGGACCACAATTAAATGAATGGTTCTTAGTCCCTTGATCATAGATCCGACTATGAACAGAGTCTGCATAGGGTTGAAATCAGGTGTGCCGGCCAGGGCATGGACCCCCATTGAAATTGGGTGCACTGGCCTGTGCACATACGGGGAGGAAAGACTCAAACATGTAAGGAGAGGAGACTCACACATGTGAGTAGGGCTGTCAATCACGTCGTGTTAGCGAATTCATGTTAAAATCGCCTCAACCCGAACACGACCTGTTAATTTAACGGGTTACACTATCCAACCCGTTAACTTGATAAGTAATTAAGTGAAAATTAAAAGAAAATCCATATAAAAAATATATAAGGAGAAACATATATAAGCCACACGAAACTGTAAGTGAGGGTCACGAGTGGATCCCACCTAAAACCCCACTATAAAACAATAAATTTCAATTTCTCATTTATGAATATAAATTAATTCTGGTTATACTAAGGGACTAAAAATATTTTAACGGGTTTGACCCGTTAAAGACCCGAGAACCCATTAAGAGCTCACTCAAACTCGTTAATATTATGTGGGTTTGTGTCCTGTTATCGGATCATGTGGCATTTTGGCATCCCTACATGCGAGAAGGGATAAACAGAAGGATCGATCTTTAGCCATTTGGGTGAGAGGGCAGGATTCAATCCTATTCAACTAGCCAACCTCTCGTTTTAAAAAACACAACGTTGAAAAGAGAAAATCAATCTTACTTAAATCTCTCTTCTCTCTTCCAGATTGAACTTTGTTGAAGGTTCATCTCCCCACAGTGGGTCCCTTTGGATCAGATAATGAGATGACCACTTCAAATCCAATCAAACAAAAAGACTATCAAAGAAACCACGGACTCCACGCCGGTCCTCAACCCTCTTTCTGTTTTTTTCTTTTTCGCTTTGGTACAAGCTCCCGAATACTCTTCTATCATGAATATCTCTGTCCTTATCGGCCTTCCCATGCAACAAGAGAGGAGTTACATGTTTAATCTCAAACAAGAAAAGAAAAAACAAAAGGTTTCTGTTGTGTACTTGTGTTTATACACAGTAATACCTAGTGGGCTTGTAAGTCAAACCATGTTTAAGCTGTCTCCTTCATCTCCTGCTTGAAAACAATAAATGCCTTGAAAAAAGCCATTACTGAAAGGACTTTTGGAATTCTTTGTCTTGAATGAAATTGCTATTTTGGGTTTGTGAGTTTGTATGAATATTTGGTAAAAAAAAAAAAAAAAAAAAAGTAGCAAGCAGTATGGATGAAGATAAATTGCCCCTTTCTAGTTTTTTTTGGTGGAAGAACACATTTAAGAGCTTCCATTTCATAGGAATCTCTAGACAAGTGATGTTTGGGTATAAAGCAGCACGCAAACTATTTACATTGTCCCTAGAAAGATTTCTCAGCTTGTATGACATGCACTAAGGCAAGATAATTAAACATATATAAGCAAGTACTAAGGTGGGTAAAATCTTCAATTATGCTTCCATTTTTTCTCTAATTTATGAGCGAAATATATTCTTGCAAAAATTTAAGGGGACGTTTGGTAAATGGCATGTGCGCATGTATATTTGAGGATTCATCACTGGCTTTGGAATAGGGATTTTTGGTTGAGAATTGTATAATTGAGGATTTTAAATTGCTAATGGTGTGTGTTGATGGATATGTTTGGGGAAAATTAGTATCATTATATAAATCCACAAAAAAAAGAAGAGGAGAATTTACGGATCATATGAGGGGGTTTGGACCTGGAAGTCCTCAAAAAATGATGTTTTTCACTATCCTAAATGTTCAAGGATTTAAAATTGCCAAATATAAACTTTACATGAGTTTGTAAAAAAGTGGGTGAAAATTACTGAAGATTTGATTGCCAAACATGACATGAAACTTTTGTATAGGAAGGGAAAATCTCTCCTAGCATTCAAGTGGAGGCCTTTAATTAAGGGGGTTTAATTTTTTTTTATTGAGTTTCGGGACATTCCGGCAAAAGGAAAATTAGCTTCGTAGAAAATGGTGTTTAGACAGAGAAGTAAAGAGTCCAAAGTTAATAGAAATATTATTATAATGGTCCCTTGTAGATTTCCACCCATGATCCTTCAAGACTTTTTTGATCCTTAGATCTTTGACACCATGTACCTAGGTTACCTAGAATTATAATTATTCCTAACTCTTGGTTATCTAAGGGTGGTGAACAAAGCAACTATAATTATGAGAAACTCAAATCATCTATCATATGAACTTTCACCCTGCGGCAAAATGAGTTGCCTTAGCTTGGTTTAAAAAGCAAAAGGGGCACTTGGGTATTATTTGTACACTATTGGGTGGATTCCTTGCAAGACAAATCTCAACAACTATAACAAATTTTCTTTTGTATGAACTCCAACTCTAGCTACCCAACTACTTGGCCACCCAATTAGAAAATCCTTGACAAAAATGTCTTGTTATTTTTAGGCCCAGCAATTCAAGCATATTGTTCTCAGAAAACAGTAGGAATAACTGAGATTAGACTTAGTTACTTCATTCCTATAGTGAAATTTTTTATGGAAAAAGGGGGCTTTAAACAATGGGGTAAGAGGATTAAAAAAGTGAAGATCTGAAGGGAGTTAACCAATTCTTAAATTTTAATTTAAGTGAAATGCGGGCAATCATTTTGTAATAAAGAGAAGATCGTAAAAAAAATAGAAAAAAAATCCAAAAACTAAGTGCTTGTTTGTTTCATGTAAATAAAAGCCTAGGATTATAATTTTGTAAGTGATAAAAAAAAATGAAGAACCAAAGGTGAATATTCAAAAATAATAATCAAATAACCTCCCTTCAATAAAAATTGAATGAAGAAACGATGAAAAATGAAATAACTCATTACCTATGAAAGTGGAGGTCACATTTATGTCTCCACCTTATATCATTCACTCCAAACCTCACATCATTCACTTTTCACTTCTTTAATAATTCTTCGGTGAAGCTAATTTCACCATGAATTTCTATATATTTTATACCAACAAACAACCCTAAGATTTTGTTTTTCATTTTATGGCTCTTTGTAAATCTTAACCTCTCATCCTTAACTCTTTAGGGCTTTTGATCAAAATCAAGGCCCCATCGAGTATGGGATGTCCTAAAATTTCACATAGATAAGAGTTCTCACCACCATTAGGTTGACCGTATAATTAATAACATGATGAACACAATCTTAGAACTTGTTTGGGAAATACTATACATTTGAAATAGATCTGCATGAAATAGATCCCGTTTGAAATAGATGCTTTAGAAATAGTCCCATTTGGCAACACACAAAAACTGATTGAAGTAGAAGCATTGCAATGGTTCTACAGAGCAAGAACACTTTCCCAAGGGGAGGAGAAGCATTTCAATGGTCCTACATAGCACCAAACCACCAGCCCCTTGGAACCGATTCTAAAACCTACCCCCATGGTCCCCTCTCAAAGAAGAGAAGTTGGATTAAAGATGCACCACCGTACAAGATGCATCCATTGAAAAGAAAAAAAAGAAAAATGAAAAAAGGATGTCATTATAAAGGGTATCTGGTGGGGTCTAATGCTTGCCAATGATGCATAATCTATGTAATTTTTTGAAGGAAATCACAAGCCCCTCTTTCTTGTAATGATGCTTCCAATAAAGCATAAAAGTTCATGCTGTCTCGTGGAACACAACTCCTTAAAAATTATGAATCTTTTGCAACTCCAACATTGAATTTGAGACCAAAGCACTCATCACACACATCTGGGAATGGGACCCACCAAGAGAGTCTTTACTTTAATTTGTGTGGCCCATGAAGTGGTGATGATGATGACTTTACCTTGATAATAAGATATTCATGAGGCTGAATTTTGAGTGGACTACTTGGGTGGGTAGACTATAAATTCTAAATTTGAAAACCCTGAAAAATCTTTGAGATGTTCCATCAATTTGGTTGGGTGTCTGGATTGGACTCCACATTGGTTTTTTAATTTCTTTTAATGTTGTCATCAATGTCACCATTGTCTCATCACAGTTAGCCACCTTAACCTGGAGAGTCTAGATACTAAATCATCTTAAATGGTACTGGCCAATCTCTCAATAGTGGGTACATGTGATACGTGTGCACTAATGACCCAAAAGAGTCCAGTCTTAGTGGGTTTGCTTTGGATAAATCATAGGTCAAAATTCTTGCCAGTTAAACAATCTTAATTATTCCCCTTCTAATTAGAAAATATTCTCATTAGGTGAAAAGAAGAAACGGAGAAAATAAGAAATATGGTTGATGACCCCCAAAGAGGAGAAAATATGAAATATGGTCGAACATGGCATGGAGAGAAGTAGTAAAGATTGAGGCCGACAAAAGGCTGATGATGGGCATGTACAAATTAAAGTCCAAATCGTATTTGATTTGTGTTTAAAACGAGTCAAATAACTTCAATCCATAACCGATGAAAGCCAACCCGATCCGAGCAGCATAAACCATGTCTAATACGGTCAACTCAATCCAAGTTGCATAATCCGTGTTAAATACGGTCAGCTCCTTTAACCCAACCCAACCCAACCCAATCCATAGAAGCTTAGTCAAAATCCAATTCATTTTAAATATAAATATAAAAAAGAAAAACGAAAAAAAGGCCAACACAAGCTCCACTCATTTTATATAAAGTAAACTATCCTAGGCACTGGCCCACATATATTACGTAGTCAGGAATAAAAATCAAATGTGAATCACGTCAGATTTTGTCACCCATAATAAGGGCAGATTTGAAGAAATGCAAGCTATTTGAGAATTTGGCTCAAGATTGTGTTGAAATGATAAGATAGAACTCATCTAACGGACCTCACTGGCTCAAGATTGTGTTGAAATGATAAGATAGAATTCATCTAGCGGACCTCACTTTATTTGAAACAAGTGGTTAACAAATTTTCTCAAGAAGAAAATGAAAGAGACCACCAAGGGTATCAATGGGTCCAGCCTGACTTCCTTGAACCCTCAGATTCTTTTCAGCTGGTCAGTTCTGTCTGCAGCCTGGTTCAATTATTTGTAGGGCTTCTCCATGGACCCCACCAAATTGGACCTATCAGTAAAAAGTCAGTGACAAGCAACGACCTGTTCGTTACTTCATCTCATATTTTTGAAAATTTTGAAGTGTCAATCGTCACACCGGATATTCTCTGTGGGCAGTTTTGAGAAGATGCAGTCAAGACAGTGAGGGCATTATGGTCAAGAAAGTCAGGGAGTCCCATGTGGAAGAAGTTGAATTTATATAGTCTGCGTTTGGTTGCACCTGTTCTTCTTACCTCTCACGCGCTTTCGTTTAGGGTCCGTTTGGGAAGGGAGGAAGGGAGGGGAGGGGAGGGGAGGGGAAATTTGAGGGGGAAGGAAAATGAAGGGAAGGGAAGGGAAGGGGAGGGGAGGAAAAATTAATTTTCCCTCCTCTTGTTTGGGAAGTAAAAAAGTAGGGGGAAGGAAAGTGAAAAAGTATAATTTTGTTTTTAGTGAGGTACATTAAAAAAGACTATTTTACCCTTGTTCTTGAAAAAAATTCAAATAAAGAGAGGAGGGCATTTTAGTCATTTCTCCCCTCTCTCCCCACTTTCCCCTCATTTTCCCCCTTGTTTTGGGGGGAAAATTTTTGAGGCAAAAAGCACTTTTTTTCCCTCCATTTTCCCTCCCCCCTTCCCAAACACCCCCCAAAAGCACTTTCCCTCCACTTTCCCCCCTTTTTTTCCTCCCCCCCATTTTCCCCCCCTTCCCAAACACACCCTTTAAGCAACTATATATGGGTCTGAAGCCTTTCAACTACCCCCATGGGCTTCTATTCTAATCTCCAAATAAAACAAGGGAATGTCGACTTGGAAATACCCGGAGGACTGAAGTGTGGCCCGGTCCCCCGACTCTCTGGGATCCAACGGCTGCCTAGGGGACCGGGCCACAGTTTGGTCCCCCGGGTATGTCCAAGTAGCAGTGCTGATAAAACAATAGCTTTGTTCGATGTGTGTTTCACAAAAAGAAAAAACCAAGTTACCATGCGTGGTGCCTTGGATAAAGGAAGGGGCCCAAGAGGTGTGGTGCATGACTTTAGTAGGGAGATGGGATCACCCCACTTTCACAAGCTTCATCTCTAACAATTTTTTAGAATTCTAACTTGTCCCAAATCAACCCCACTAAGAAGACTCTCTTTAATGGGAGTGATTTTAGAATTGGATTGATCATGTGCATCTACCTAGGAATTGGTGGAGTGGCATCAGATGTGAGTTTGCTTCTACCGTTTTGTGTCTAAAATTGTCCTAAATTTACCTGGTGCGAGTTTGTGTGGGTTTAACGGGTGCCATCCGGGGGGATTAATTCTATTGGGTGTCATCAATAAAAAAAAAATCATGTGTGAGATTCATTTTAATTTTGTAAAGTTAATTATATATTTTAGATATGATCAAGTTGATAATGGGGCTTTTTTCCCCCTATTATATGATAAATACTCACATATAAGCACATGTATTACCTCCCTTGACTATCTATGCTACAAGTAGGGACTGACCCATGGTGGTTTTCTGAGATGAGATGCTCTAGTTCCTTAGTGGTAAATGCATTTCACCCTCACCTAATTGTTAGGGATCAATCCCAAGCATCTATGAAGCACAGAGGAAGGAGCAAACTTAGGCAGAGCACTATTGCGGGAGTAACACTGGCAAGAGAATAGAGCACCCCGAACATTGTTCCTTGTAAGATAGATCGTGTTATTTTTTAATAAGATTGTTAAGAAATTTTATGTTGGCTAATTCATGAGTTGGGCAAAACTCTGACTCCATTGAATTGTAATTCTTACTTTTTAGGTATGGATTGTGTTGGGGCTTCACATTGAAGATAGAAGGATGGCAAAAGAAGAAAGTTGCAAAATCAAGTATGCTTAAATTCCCAGATCCAGAAACTTGGTCTGCTCAAGCGAGCGCTTCAGGATGTCGTAACACTTTGAGACAGATTGATCACCCACTCGAGCAAGTGATGAGAAAGTATCCTGCGCAAATTAGGATTTCTATTTCTAATTTCTCTCAACTTGCCTGTTTGAGCCCTAATTATCTAAGAAAACCCTAAGCACGTCCTCAAGCCTATTTAAATGACTCTATTGGCAACCCGAAAGAGATACCTCTCTCATTTGTTCTGAGTTTGAAACCCTAATTGAGGGAATTCTTCAATAGAGCTTTCCATTAAAGTGGTGTGCTGCATAGTTCACCTAAAGAGCGGTTTCTTCTACATCCCTTGTAAAAGATCATCTTTTTTCGTAGAAGACCCGAGGAGACAAACGGTGTTGAATCTGCTGCGGTCAACGGTGTAAAGTCGTTGAGGTGTGAAACTACACAAGAGGTAACTATAAGTCCTTAGGTAATGATTATCTGAAGAGGAATTTGTTATTGTCTTGTAACTACGGGATTTATAGTGCTTGGTTGTTGACCCAGTTTGGATCCGTGGTTTTTCACCCGGTTTGGATTTTCCACGTTATATTTGGTTTTTCTTGTGGTGTGTGATTTTGCTTTAATTCCACTACATATCATATTATTTTTGCACACATTATTTGAGCTATTGAGTTGACCAATCTAGAAATCGACAATTTATAAAGAACCTTCAAAGATAGTTGGGAAATGCTCACCCACAAGCATACCACCTATAGGTCACATGTAATCTACCTCGTATTGCCTACTTAAATGCAAGTTTGCCGATTGAAGGAGGGCAAATTGAAAGGTCTCCTTATGGCCAATGGGGATCAAGAGATCAGCCCTACCAGATTATCCTATTGTTTGATCTGATAGCCTTAAAGTTTAACGGCATCTCAATCATAGATTTTCTTGAGATTCAATCCAATGGTGACTGAAGATTCAGTGAATGTAAAATTGGGGCTAAAGCCAAATCATGGAATGAAAAAACTATCAAAGGAGCTACACTAATGAAAGGTTTGGCCAAGTGTGCCCCATAGCGTTGGACTGCATATGCTACTGCTTGTAGGAGAACATTTCCATCCTCCAAGATGGTTGACTTATCATTCATCCCATTCACTAGGAGGAGAAAGGCTAATTATCATTTTAATGGTATGAATGTCTAATTTAATAACTCGAGATTCAAAAGATCCTAGTCTATATGCAAAGTACATATTCAAATATTTGATCTTGTCACTTGAGAAGGTGTCACGACCCTAGTCCGAACTACGATAACCCCGAGCCGTGAGCCCATACTTACTCCCGTAAACTCCGAATTAACCGAAGTTAAAACGGAATCCACAAGGGATATCATCCTCAACAAACTTGTTAAATACATGACTTTTGCGGAAATACATATATATATTTGACAAAAATCAATTTACGATTTACATGTATACAAAAAAAGGTCCTTAAACATGTATCACTTCCATCATTGTTTATCAATCGGTGCATATCCAACGCACCATACATTAACAATTAATTACATCCCATAAATGAATGTACAAAATAATGTTTCAAAACATTTCTCAAAATATTAAAGTTCTTTCTCGCACTCGGATGCCCGTATCAAATGGCATCCCGCCCATTCTATTCGATCAATCCTCTTGGAGGAACCGGAGCGATTTCCTCCGCTGGCGCCGTGGGCGCTGCTGTACCGGTAGGGGCAATCGGGCCTGTAATGCCATCAATAACACTAATGAACACGACGGTTCAACAATGTATAAAAAGATCTTGTAATAGCACATGTTAATACATATACTAAACTTATTCAATCTATTCAATAATAATTCCAGTTCTAATAAGTCCCAATAATTTCTACAATGACAATGTACAAGATAGTTACTATCATAACTTTCATTCATTCATTTCATTTCATTACCATCTTCCCTCAAATGAAGGATTTATCTTCCAAAATGGAAGTCATCAATCAGTACTCATAGATATGATCGGAATATGTGGGACTTACTAGTGTCCGGGCCAGGGACAATTAGCATCACCACGGAGCTCCGGAACGCCCCCAAATCCATCTGCTGCAGCAGGATTAGTCATTTATTTCATTTATCAATCCATTGAATCTCATTTAGAGTTCTAGTACAGTAGCTAGGTAGTGCCAAACTTAAGGGGTAATGTCTTTCTGATGATCAGTTTAATTCATTTCAATAATTCTCTTCATAACAAGAGAAGAGAATAACGGTAGTACCAATCTCACTAGATCGGGACCCAACAATGTGTAATACGATATAATGAGAGATCTTGCTACTCATTTACGGCTCTACTCAATTCTGTCTCAATCTAAACCAACCGTTTGGATGTAACAATTGGTTTCCAAATGCACGTGTTATTCTCGATGAACATCACATTTATTTTTAATGTGTGCATTGTATATATAGTCCCCATAATTATCACCCATGGAGGTTTAGTTTCAAAACTAATTTAAAGAGTACTCATACTTACAAGAAGTACTCCAAGTTTACGCGAAAATCCAGAACGTTGTTCGCTCGAGCGAGTCAAGCTCGCTCGAGCGGACACCTCACAGAACGTTGGTCGCTCGAGCGCACTCCATGTTCGCTCGAGCGAACTGTCCAGAACGATTTCACTCTGAAACAGAACCTTGGTCGCTCGAGCGAACTGTCCAGAGTTTCCACTCCGAAAATCTGATTCTCTCTCTCTTCTTTTACACTCCTTACTCCACTACTCATCCACAATCTACAACAACATTGGAACCTCCTGTTCCCTCCTCATACATTATCCATTTCCAAAACAATACTTCTAATGACTCATTAATTATTCACAAAACCCATAAACAACTCTACAAATAAATGGAAAATGCATAAATCCATGAAAAACTACATGCACTTCTACAATTAGTAATGCTAATCACAAGAGTTGCTTGTACTTGCCTCTCTTGAAGTCAATGAACTCAAAGCCCTCTTTTACTTAACTTTGGCTTAGAGATGAAACCCCCAAATGAAATCCTAACTCCATGAAAACACAAAATACACAATCTATAAACTATTTATGCTGGAAATCATGCCTAAGCACTCCTTATGACTTGTAAACTCATTAAAAACTCCAAGCACTTACTTGTAGTTCAACTAGAGGAGCCCCTAGCTTTAATGAAGAGAGATTTGCACTTCCTCTCCAAGGAACCAAAAGGGAAGGTGAAGAAGATGAAGATGGTGAAGCTAACATCCCTTTAATCACACATACAAGCTCTCTTCTTGATGCTTGATAAGGAAAATGGAAGAAGATGAGAGGAATGAGTCTAGGGTTTGGTTGGAATGAGGAAATGATTCATTCCATTCTAATATAAGACCCTTTTCACAAAAACCACCTCATAATAAGGCAAATTACATTTTAGGTCAAATGAAGTCTCATTTGATCCATTTGAGGTCAAATGGAGTCGCGTCTATTATGAAAGTTAACGTACTACTCGAGATATACGCGTTGGTATCAATGATTTCCGTATTTGACGAAATACGTGAAAACTCGTATTTACGAAAAAGTCCTTAGTTTACCTTGTTTGAGTCTAAACTCATTTAAACTAATTCAATTTCACTTCATTATGCTTAATGCATCATTTGAGACTAATTTGTCCCTCTTTGGTCATTAATCTTCATTAACCCATTTATCCATGCTTAATTAGCATTAATCTCAATTAATTAACCTTAATCATGATTAGTTTGGGTCGGGGTGTAACAGAAGGTCTTCTTTTGAGAGGTTCCCCATTTGTATTGGATGATAGGATTTTCAAACCCTAACGCGATTTTTATAACTAATTTCACATAATGATCTTTATAAAGCATAATTAGTGAGCTTTATAATTGGATGGTGAAGCGTAGCTTATATTTGTGCTACAAGTACAGAACAGGTAAGCTACTACAAAATCTTCCCTTCCTCAAGTTACACAAAGACCAGGTGATTGTATGCAATTGACCTACCCTCTAACCTTCTCCTAACTTGAATACTTATCTACTCCACATACATCTTCATATGTTACTTAGAGTGAAAGAAAAAAAAATAATTAAAAATTAAAAATGTATAAAGAAACATTTTGAGATGATACAGAAGATGAAGTCCTATCATATTTATAATTGTGTGTGTGAATATAATACATTGTTCAATATAATAAAATATTTGTCAATCGGTTAGATATTAATATATAAATGTATTTCTCAAGTGTTTGAGTAATGTATAGGAAGTTATTGATTGCAACCTTTTCTTATAAAAAAAGATTACACTGTTCTTTTTGCTATAGAAATGCAGAAAGAAAGTAAAAATAGAAAAAACAAGCAACATCCCGTCATAAGATTTTGTTGTTTGTTGAGTCCGACAACAATTACAAAGAAAGAATTCTTATATCATCACCTAACCATCCTTTTGTTTGTTTGCCAATGGAACCTTGAAACGAAAATGTCAAAATTGTTCTTCAATGTTACCTGGATCGTTGGATCAAAATTAGTAAATATGCTCTTCGGGTTAGAGATTTTTTTTTTTTCTGACAAGGGTGTTCGGCCGGACACATGAATTTCCTGCCTCTCCCACACACCAGGTACGACAGGCATTTGCCTAGACAAGTGGCCACAGGGAGAGAGTACGAGTTCGAAACCACAACCTCTCATTCTTGAGCCATGAACCTAGCCAATTGCGCTACCCCTCGAGGTTTGGGTCATAGATCATATTATGTTATCAATCCCAATTTGCTTGAGGTAGAGATGAGGTAATTTGTTTGTGTGTTCATGGCAATACAATTGTTATGCGGGTTAGATTTAATGATCTAATATTCCAAGCTTTTCCTCTAATGAGCCCAAGTTAAGATCAAGATCCATAGGTACCTAAATTTTAGTTACATAAAAAATTTACTGAGTCAAGATCCAGAAGCATCAACATCTTAACTCCAAGCTAATGTGAGTTTTAAAAATTATACAGACCAACTGATGATGTGATTCATAGAGAACTAACTCACAATCCAGATCAATCATCAATGTGTCTAAGACCGGAACCGTAGGGCGAGTATGTAATGTGATCTTTCTTACTTCACCATTTTTTGATGAAAAAAATAGAGGGGAAAAGAAGACTTATGTTGTGACACCAGTTACCTTTTACTCCTCAAGCTTCTTTCCTTTTACCGCGAAAAAGTATGGTGGAGTAAAGTTTACGGCAAGAAGTGCCTTTTAATTTAGGGGCATTTGACGACGGGTCCTTGAACATTTCACTTTATTGCCTTAGATCAATAATCTTTTTTCATAGTGTAATAGGTCATTTTATCAAATTTGAAGAGGTAAATTGTCTAATTTACCCTTTATTCATAATCAAATCGCACGTTAGTGGAATATGCCATTAATAATGGTAACAACCATTTAATTGGCCATGATTCATGAAATCCCATTAATTAGATTTTCAAATAAATTCTAAAAATTACAAACAAATTTTAAAAAATACAAATAAATTCAAAAGAATGCAAATAAATTTTAAAAGTGCAATAATTTCAAAAAATGCAACAAATTTCAAAGAACACAGAGAAATTGATGAAAATAAATTTCAAAATATCCAAATAAATTTCAAAAAATATAAATAAATTAGAAAGAATGCAAATAAATTAAAAAAAAACGCAATAAATTTCAAAAGAACACAGAAAAATTGACTCAAATACATTTCAAAAGATCCAAATAAATTTCAAAAAATCTAAATAATTTAAAAAGATGAAAATCAATTTCAGAAGATCAAAATAAATTTCAAAAGGCCCAAATAAATTCCAAAAGACGCAAATAAATTTCAAAAGATGTAAATAAAATTAAAAAATACAAAAAAATTAAAAAAATCTCAAATACATTTGCCAAAACTAAGATAAACCAATTTTCCAAATTTCAGAAAAATTTGTTAAAAAATCAAGTATTTTTTTCAAAACTCAATTAAATTTATTTCAGAAAATACAAAATAAATTTCAAAAGACACAAATAAAATTCAAAAACAAAAATAAATCTAAAAAAATACAAATAAATTTGCCAAAAACACAAAAAAGATTCGTTCAAAAACTCAGTTAAAAAATTTCAAAATAGAGATAAATTTGTCAGAAACTCAGCTATATTTTTCAAAAATTCAAATAAATTTGAACAAAAACTCGGATAGATTTGTTCAGAACTCAGATAAATAAATGTAAATAAATTTCAAAAGACGCAAATAAGTTTTGAAATACATAAATAAAATTAAAAAATGAAAATAAATTTTAAAAAACGCAAAAAAAATTCAAAAGACATAAACAAAATTATAAAACAAAAATAGATTTAAAAAAACGTAAATAGATTTGCCAAAATACTTAGATAGATTTTTCAAAAGCTCAGATAAATTTTTAAGAAAACCCATATAAATTTTCTAAAAATACATATAACTTTGACAAAAACACAGATAAATCTGACAAAAACTCAAATAAATTTCACCAAAACTCAAATAAATTTCACAAAAAGTCAGATAAATTCCCGGGCCTCGTTGCTTTTCTTCTCCGGTAAGGTGTACGGCGATGGTGGATTCCGATCGTCATGCTAGTTGAATGCCACTGGGCTTCTTGGCTGAGCGGGTCAGACCTGACCTGGAACCTATCGATTCCAAAACTGGCCCGGTCTTAATCCATCGTTCTTTTTCTTCTTCTTCATCCCTCTGTTCCGAGACAGGCTTGGGCTTTTCCTTCTCGCCCTGCTTCCTTTAGTGATGGGCAGCTCCGGTACGAGAGGTCCTTCGATTCGCTTCTTAGGCGATGAGTGAGAGCTTTGGAGATGAATCACTGCGATTTTGGATCCTTCGATCTCTGCGATGGGTTCCAAAACTGGCCTAGCTTCAATTCAGGCGTTTCTTCTTCTTCTTCGCCTTTGTTCCGAGACAGTCTTGGGTTCTTCTTTCTCGCCCTGCTCCCTTTGGCGATGGGCAGCCCTGGTACGAGAGGTCATCCGATTCGTTTATCAAGCGACGGATGAGAGCTCCGGAGATGAATCACTACAATTTCAGATCCTCCGATCTCTGCGATGGGTTCTCAGGCGACTGGCAGAGAACATTCTTTGTTTCTCGATTTTTTTCTGCAACCAAAACCAGAACGGCAGCCTTGTTGCCAATCGCTCATCATCTTCTCTGACCAGAACCACCGGAGTATGGATCTTTTGTATCTCTGTCTCTAATCGACGATCACCCCATAATCCCAAACTTCTATAACGAAGTCCAGCTCAAGTGGACGATCTTTGAAAGAAGGGAACGAAATATTTGAAATTTTGAAAATTTAAAATTTGATGCTTAATCAGTTGAAAATGGCAAATCAGTCATGGAAATTTTTGATAGGGCCTTCTTGCCAAACTATGTCTAGCCGTATGGATTGCAGGCCTTAATAAAAAAGTTGGTGGACTGGAGGCTTTACAAAACCATTTTGAGGGACTTCCTGCTAATTATCTCTTTAATTTACACTCCCTTGAGAATCACGTGCTGCATAGTTAGCTACCGACTCTATTTTTGACCCAGCTGCCCAAGGTTCAATTCCTCTGTATGCCATCCTCTTCTCACGTGTGGTATCTTTTATTGGTCCTCTGCACTTCTATTTTTACTTTAATCTACCTTACTTTTACCCTTTCCATAATTTAATTTGATGTCCACTTCATTTTTACTCCACACATATAAACAAATATAGATGATACTGTAATGAATTCCAGTCAGTTAACTCCCAACCACTGGGATGTCCCCTTCTTTTTCCACCATAAGACTTCTAAGATGCTTGATGAGTACATGAGAGTGTTTTCTAGTGCACCTGTGTGGACCTTGAAGTGACTAGTGCCATTTGTCACTTTTCTATGAAGGAAGCTACTACGCACTTCTGGGCATCAGATAGCCCACGTTTTCAAGGTACCATCCAGCCACTACCAATTGCACTCAAACATGTGCGCCATATTTACAGTTGGTGGTCACCTGCCCGGTCATGTACTCCATTAATAGGTGGTAGAACATGGGCCTTAATTATTCAGGGAAAGACATCATTTTTTCTCTTCTTTTGTCTGCTGGATGGGTAAGTGGTACCCAATCTGTGAGACAACCTCCTTGCCCTGACACCCTTACCACTATGGCTTCTCATGTCTCTCAAAACCTGGTAACTAACTATGGGTTATTGATATCAGTTGGTTAAGGACTCTGCGCCTTAATAAGTAAAGATGTCTTGTGTTCGGTACCTCTTATAATTTTACCCAATACATGTGGATGTGAGGTTTACATGTACCTTTAGGGATTAGTTCTCGGCCGTCTCTAATCGAGTGTCCTTCATACTCACGAACAAAGGCTCTTGCGATGAGCTGGATAGGAGATACTCTGGGTTATTAAAAAAAAAGTATGGATTATTGATAAAGTTCTCTTATATCATTTTTTTTTCTACTCTATTATGCATTTGCAACCTAATTGGTTCATAGCTCAGGTTTTTCTATCAATGGACCAAATGGATTGCCTATCCTGTAAAGAACATCGTCATCACAAGTAGGTGTAAAACTAGGTGGGGGTTGGCGGTGGCCACCCAAAACAGAGGAATTCCTTTATTACAAAATGGCCTCTCCAAGGAATATTTTCTAGTTCTGCCCTTGAACACATGTCCAAGTAAATGTTCCCGGTAAACAAATTGTTGATTTATTGCAGAGCATTATCTATATTTTCATCGGTGAAGCCCGTATCTAAAATCCAAACCACCCAAAAGCGCTATCCCGATTTTTATTACCTTTAGGCAAATTCTCACTTTGATTAGAGTGAAATTTGGAAGAAAAAAAAAACTTATGCAAAAAGGAATTACAGTTTAAGAAGTTTGGATTTTCTATAACAAACAAGTCTGTGGACTTATTGCAACGCAACACCTTGTAGGATTTGGATTTATTGAACAGCAGGTGCCGACAGCTCCCCTATATTTACAAGCACCAAATGTTGGAAACCCCACACCTTGAAATGTTTTTTCATGCTTTTACAAGGTCCACAAACATGCTTGTGTATTTTAATCCACAAACAAGGAGAACAATGTAAACTCACATGAAATGGCAAAATCTCTATCCCTGGTTCCTCTCTTTCTATTTTGTAAGTAAACTGATTTTACTTCTCCAATTAACAGAAACTATTGGATGAAATGGGTGAAATGCCCTCTATCTTTGACAAATCTTTTATGTGAAAGTGTAGTTTATTTTCATGTAAATGCAATCAATACAGTTTTCTTTTATGAAAATACAGCTAGCTCAACATGGAGCACATTCAATTGATTAAATGTTGCTGTCATGTCATTAATACAAAATGGGAAAGAAGGGGGAAGAAAAAGCAACCATAAGTTGCAAGGGTGGCCATAGAAAGAAAAATTAGGAAAAAGTGTATGAAAAAGACAATTATTGTTTCTGAATTCTAATTTTTGTATAATTTGTTTTTCCTTCATTGGAAGAAAAAGTACTTGTTCATTACCTAATTCTCAGAAGTCATCAAATGATCCTGCTTAGGGTGTCACTTATCAAAGTACTTATGAGTGCACCAGCATGAGCCAAAGTAGACCCAACTAAACGGACACCATGGTTGATATAACCATAATGTAATGGCATTCTAATTTTTTATCGAGGCAATTTGTTTGCACAAATTTATATAGGTAAAGTATGCATGAATGCGACCTGATCGTTCTTTTTTTTTTTTTTTTTTGTCCTTCATTTATGTTTCATGTGGGTAAATGAGCGTGTGAAAATGCCCACTTGGGAGTTGGTGGAGGGCATGGGTGTGCTACTCATGTTTTGTGCTCGAAATCCGTCCCAAATTTATTCACTGTGTGTTTGTGTGAGTTTAGTGAGGCGCCACACGTGAGAATAGTCTTGTTGGGCCAAAAACCTTAGGGTCTGTTTGGTAATTTTACTAATATATTCAAGTCAAGTCAAGTCAAGTCAAACATCCCATCAAAAGCACTTTTTACCAAAACTCCCCCCATCTTCTAAAAAAAAGTAAAAAAGCAACTACATTTGCTCACTAAAAGAAAAAAAAAACTCCATTTCCCCATACAAAAAGTCAAAAACATTCCATCCCAAACAACTAAAAATAAAATACCATTATAACTCACTTATATTTTATTCATTCTTTTCATTTCACTTCACTCCACTTTATTTTAAAAGTAAATTACCAAACGGGCCCTTAGGGATATGAATAAAGTCATTTTTGTATGAAAATTTGCGCACTTGAAGAGGTATGAGTGTTACAAACCCCGTACAAGTAACACATGTGATAAATTACGATTTCAAGATTTGTCATCATTTTCTTATTTTTGACAACTCTTGTGCACTTAAAATTTTAATCCAAGCTTTTCAAATTTTATTATCTACTCATTAAACCCTTACATATTAAATTTCATCTCATGTATTAAACATTCATAGATTTTGAGATAATGTACAAAGACGAACGATTAAACACCCCTACTCAACTCATGTGTGGGTTTCATTGGTGAGAAATCCAAGCCTATAATAAGTGAAACATCTTTTGAATCTATAATAGGATCAGCTTAACCCTAAGGGGTTGGCCGAGTGGTCAAGACCACGGTTCCTCCCTCTTCCGGAGCTAGAGGTCCTGGTATCGACTCCCGGTTCCTCCCTCTTCAGGAACCGAAGGTTGAGTCCACTTGTGTTACCGCCTTAGGGCCACACCTAGGGGCAACAGGGGTTTACCCGGCTTCTCTATGGGCCCGGAGGGATTAGTCCAGTTCAAAGGATTGGGAACCCTCCGTTAGCAAAAAAAAATATATAATAGGACCATCATTGGATTAATTACATGTTCAACACATGGTGAACATGATTAGCATCATTCATTTGCTTTCCTTGTTTTTTTAACTTCTTTTTGGAGAAAGTGAAATGGAGCATATCACTTGTGAAACATGTGTGATAAATCATCAATGGACTTAAGGACTTGGCTGCAGTCAATATATTGGTTGTTAAAGGTGGTGCATTTCAATGAAATGCTCAAATCGAGACTCCTAGTTAAGGAGCTGCACCTCAATAAAATGCAGCCCTGCTACACTATGGTGCTGCCTCAAAAACAATTTCATGTGTCACATTCTTAATAGTGATTCCTCTTTACTTTAGAGATTTCTATATAATCTACTCCACTCCACCCTATGTAAGAAAGATGAAGAACAATCCCTCGAGGCTCCTGTAAATGATTTTTCTTTATATCTTTCTTTCTAACACATGAAGGACTCAAAACTCATGCACTCACGCATGTAAACCCATATCTTTAGCCAGCTGAACTGTAGCTGGGGATACCCATTTTTCTGTTTGAGCAACAACTCCATGATGTAAATGTATAACGACCCACATTATATGATGAGTAGAGCGGGTTATAAGTAGACCTTTCAAATTGATAACGGTTCAACCTATGGGTCCCTTGACCGAATGATTCTTAATTTTTATGCATAGCTAGTTTGTAGCTTAGGAATGGCCAAGTCGTTATCAATTAATGGTTATGAAAGCCATATTTCGAGATGGGTCATGTGCTTTAATCTATAGACCTCTAATCTAATGGGGTCTTGCTATGGATAGCCTAATTGGTAAGCGTTTAACCATGCATTTTACTTTTTAGAAGATTAATTAACAGTTCTCTATTGATAACTTACTGTTGAATGAAGAGGTAGGTAGGAAGCTACATGCATGTTTTATCTGATCAAATCAGTCTGCCACAATAATAATAATAAAAAAGTACTTTGATTAGAAAGATTCTTAAGCCTTCCAGAAGTACATCATATATATTTAGCTGTTGGTGCAATTATTATTGACCCAAATTCAGTTCTGGTTCGAGGGGCGCGCCCCCCCCCCCCCCCCCCCCCCAAAAAAAAAGGGTTGCAAATGGAATCCGATCATTTAAGTTCCCAAGTCTTTGATTCCAAATAAAGAAGATATGAAACCTCTTTCTAGATTCAAGAGAATTTTGGATTCATGCATATAAGATTCACCACATTAAGATCCATAATCATATCTTTATATTTTTGATTTGAAGATCCAAATTCAGAAGAGTCTGAATTCCTTGTTTGGTCCAAACAAGGAGTTGGTTTTTAAAGACAACACCGATTTTTAAACTCAATAAATTCATGTATTACCTCCTGATTGGTCCAAATATGGTTTCCTTATTCGGATTTAATTCAGAAATATATATAAGTTTTAAAGGCCTACATAGCTTGAGTTACAACCATATTCAAGAGCCTATTTAGTTTTAGAGGCAAATATTCACCTTCGCATGGTACACTGGTGCACTCCACATGAAATGCATGTCAAATTGAACCTATAAAAGGTCCCTCCTCTTAAAAGAAGGTCCATGTATCCGGTACGCATGCGCACTCCATCCAAGTGAAAATCTTCCCCTCCTCGTCCGCCAATCAATCACCTCAATCATTTATTTAAAATATATATTTCGAACCTTTATCTAATTATACCAATGCACTCAACGTCTTGTTTCCACCCAAAATCAAATCTTTTTATTTTTTAAGTTTATGTCAGATTCGAATACAATACATAAATTCTGTATTAAATCCAAATTCAAACTATAAAGTTGATTTTGGTCCAAATCCATCAAATTGATGTTAGGCCATATATAAAATCAAGGTCCCAACACCAACCAACCATTTGCGGGCCAAAATCTTAATGTCTAGAGTTGTAGATTGAGGGCTAGCCCTATCCAACCCTCTTTAAAAGGACATGGACAAAATTTCCAACTCTCCAATCCCTATTTTTGGGTAGATGATATATTTATCATCCCATCTCCAGATACATCAGAAACTTTAAAACGAAAGGGCATTCCGGTAAATTCACCTTAATGTAACTCAACCAGTGTCTTAACCAGGGTTAAAATGTGGTAGGTGATTTGACCAGTCGAGTTTGGTGGGCGTTGGTTCGGGCAGAGCCGCAGATATAACTCCACCTTTACTTTCCCACTCCCTTTCTCAGGGGAGTCATTTTATTTCTTCTGCCTCTCTCTCTCTCTCTCGCACGGCTCCGATTCCTCCGAAAACCTTCTCGTATCTTCCACAGATTCGATCTCGACCGTTGAGATTCTATCTCGACATCTCCTCCGTCCGATATCGAGTGCCGGAGACCATGTCGGGCTCGATGAAGATCTCGCCTTTCGAGCTGATGTCGGCGATCATCCAAGGGAAATCCGATCTCCTCGACTCCTCCGGCGCCGCTGCGATCTTCGGAAACAACCGCCAGGTTCTGGTGGTTCTGACGACCTCGATCGCGGTGTTAATCGGTTGCGTGTTCTTGTTCTTCTGGCGGAGATCGAACGGTCAGAAATCGGTCAAGGCCGCGGAGGCGCCGAAGCCGTTGATCTTGAAGGAGGAGACGGAGCCGGATGTGGATGATGGGAAGAAGAAAGTGACGGTCTTTTTCGGCACTCAGACCGGCACGGCCGAGGGATTCGCAAAGGTTAGAGCTTGATCGGTTCTGCGTTTTGAATTTGAGTTTTCTGCAAACTTTCTGAATTTTCTTGATTTATCTGTCGATTTCGTGAGCTGAATTTGAGTTTTTCCTGAACTTTCTTTGATTGATTTGGCGATGCTGTGATATTTTTTTTTGGTAAAGGATTCTGTGAGTTGAATGAGTTTTCTGTGATTTTTTCTGAATCTTGTTGTTTTTTGTTGGTTTGGTTTTGATTTCAGGCTTTGGCAGAAGAGGCGAGAGCGAGATATGAGAAAGCGACCTTCAAAGTCGTTGACTTGGTAATTTGATTCTTCCCTTTTCGAATCTCCTTTCGTGATTTTGGAGGATTTGTGGCCGTCGGATTGGATTTTGACTGTTGATCTGGATTGAACTGTTGATAGGATGATTATGCTGCTGATGACGATGAATTCGAAGAGAAAATGAAGAAGGAATCCATAGCGTTTTTCTTTTTAGCGACGTAAGTTAGTGTCTGTAGATTGTTTAATGTCATCTTTTCAAAATTCTCTCTCTCTCTCTCTCTCTCTCTCTCTCTCTCGTTTGATTGACGTTAGTTTGGTTTTTGAATTTGTAGATATGGAGATGGGGAGCCAACCGATAATGCTGCGAGGTTTTATAAGTGGTTTACGGAGGTGAGATTTGAAGAATTACCGTTGAAATGTGTTTTATTTTATCCAATTTTTGTCTCTGGTTGAGATTGCGTGGGAATTATTAAACTGTTTGGTGGTTTCAGGGGCAGGAGAGGGAAAACTGGCTTCAGAGCCTTCAGTATGGTGTGTTTGGGCTTGGAAACAGACAATATGAGCATTTCAATAAGGTGGATGAGAGCAAATAACCATTAGATTCTGTAGTTCTTGGCTTTATGAGCTTTAGGCTAGTCTCTGATGTTTTATCTTTGTGGTTTTCATTAAAAAAATAAAACAGATTGCAAAGGTGGTGGATGACACCCTTGCGGATCAGGGTACGTGCGTTTGTTATTTAGTTATTTATTTTTATTTTTTCCTTTTTGAAAAAAAAAAAGATGGTATGATGTGGTTTATTGGTTCTTTGAACTTGAATTGTTGTGGTAAAAATAGATACTGCAGATGCAAGTTTTTAGTACATACAAGTAAACAACTTTGGAAATATGAAGATGGATATTATGTGGTTTGTTTTGGTTGTTTTATCAAATACATTAGATGTTTCTTCGGTTGACTCGTTGCACATTTGGCAACATATTCTTTTATAAGCTAATGCTGCTAATGTTGATTTGGTTACGATATTCTTTATTAGCTGGTCCTTCTAGTACGATTGTGATGTTCTCCCTAGCTGCATATTGGGATTGTATTTGTGGACCTTCATTAATCTTCGATGATGTGTAGCAGTGTTTTTGAAATTTCATTACTCTGTCAATGCTCATAGCACTGGGCAAAGAGTGCACACTGCACAGCTTGAATCAGGGACTGCATTTTCAAGATTTTACAACAATATTTGCCTATTCATATAGAATTGTGAAAAACACTAGTTTGAATTATTACAGATATTTCATATCTCTTCATGTGCATGATTCATTGATGTTTTACTCATTCGAATAATGCTCCAATCTATACATGCAATGCTCATCATCATTTTAATCACGAAAGGAGGAGAGAGAGAAAGGGAGGGGTGCTATTGCTTTTGCGCTCATTCCTATTTAGTCATGGTTTCTCTCTCTCTCTAGAATCCAACATGTTAGTTCTCACTAAATTCTCAGTCTTTATTCGTTTCTACTTTGTTCAGATTCTGAACTGCTACACGCCTATTAAAAATTGCCTTCTATTTTAGTAAGATTGGTGTTCTGAAAACAGTAGTAGACTGGTCACTGCTTAAAACTGACGCTTGAACCAGCTGGGCCTACCATTAGTTATTTTGAAGTATTTTTTAAAGTGTCTTTTTATTTATTATTATTATTACTATTATTATTGTTTGTTATGGTTGAGCCATTAAAGAGGATGGTCAAACCAGGTTGGGTTAAATTGTCCATTCCATTGGTTCACCCTCTGATCTGATTTTTAGAACATTGAGTGAGGTTTCTCTCAGAGGTGTCTCTGCTCAGAAGATGCGAGCTTGGCATTTATAAGAATAAGGTCAATGGTAAAAGTATTGTTTTTAATCTATCATGTCCTCATATCTTGCCTCATTCATTTGTTACTTGGGATGGTGATTCTTAAATACTTACTGTTCCCATGGTTTTAGATACTTTTTGAAAGCCTATTAGGCTGTGTTAGTATCCTACTGGTAAGTTTGTCATTAAGGTGGTAGCAACCATCAAAATTTTGTAGAGCTTTCTTAAATAATTGAGAAAGAGGGGAGAAAAAGGAAAACGAAGAGGGGCTAATCTAAGATGGACTAGTGTCTAGAATTCAAAATTTTCATGACGAACTTAAATTACCGTGTAGTCTCTGTTGTATATATATATATATATATATTTTCAAATTTTTTTGAGTTATTAACTATCGTGTTTTGAGTTATATATATATATATGTATGTATGTATGTTTATAGTTACCAATACTACTTGTGGTCTTGTAGTGATTAATTTGTTTTTCATTGTTTACTGGTGAGACGTCTAGTGTAGAAGACAATTGATAAAATGGTGGAAGATTTGATTGATGTTGATTATTTTAATTTGATCCATCTCTGGGTAGTAGCTTACTGTACCCTCATTTTCATATGAACTATACATTTCAGTTCTGCAGCATGTTAATTCTAAATGATTAGAAAATAATATTCAAAAGAGCAATACAGGAACTATGAAATGCAAGTGTAATTGTAGTGGAGTAAGATGTGTGGTAACCTTATCATTTTCTTATGTTGTGAGATGTTGGACATGGAGTTGCAGAAAGATAGACCTTGAATCTAAAAAGGTGGTTTTTATATATATATATATATATATATATATGTATGTATGTATCTGAAAAGGATTATGATAAATGATATACATGTCAACCAAAACAGGTCTCGTTGTCTATAATTATACTTTCTATCACTTGTGATAGCTCATTTTCCTGATAAGGGAGGGTGCAAAATCAACACAGTATCATCCACTGTAACTTTAACATTTATCATCCTTGTGCTTTTACAGGTGCAAAGCGCCTTGTCCCAGTGGGTCTTGGGGATGATGATCAATGCATTGAGGATGACTTTACTGCATGGTGTGTAGAACTTCCATCTCCTGATTTGTTATGTTGCAATGTTCAAATGGCTGTACATTTTCATACTTGATTATCTTGGATGAGACTTTTGCTAAAAACAGGTTTTCGACTCACATTAGATATCGTTTTGCTATTTTAGGCGAGAGCTAGTATGGCCTGAGTTGGATCAGTTGCTTCGTGATGAGGATGACGTTTCGGGTGGTTCTACCACTTACACTGCTGCTGTACCAGAATATCGAGTTGTATTTTATGATCCTGAAGATGCACAACTTCACAACAAGAGTTGGAGTCTTGCAAATGGGCATGCTGTTCATGACATTCAACATCCATGCAGGTGCTAACAAATATCATACACCTTAAAACTCACATTAACCTTAGTTTCATTGTTTCTTCTGCAAGCTGACTTGTTGCATGCTATCTAAAGAGCCAATGTGCCTGTGCGGAGGGAGCTTCACACCCCAGCTTCTGATCGCTCATGCATTCATCTGGAATTTGACATATCAGGAACGGGACTCATGTAAGCTCTTATTCTGCTCCCATCATGTCTTTTTCCCCCTTCCATAAAATTGTGGCCATTTTTTAAATAAAAATGCAGGTTCTTATTTCTTTTTATTAAATACAAGTGTGAAGTCAAATAGTAGCTATTGCAACTCATCTCTTTATTTTCTGATTAGTTCTTGGAAAAATTTAACAATCTGCTATTTTGGTGATCATAAAAAGGATGAAAAAGGGTTCCTGAATATACGAATTCCCAAAGGACCCAATTTGAAAGTATCGGTTATGGATCCAGCATATAGAATATGTACCCATTTTAAACTCAGGTCTGGGTTCAGGTCCATGAATTTCATATCTAAGGACCTAAATGCCCTATGCCATTACCATATATTTATTTATATATATATATATATGCATATTATAGGTGTATGGTGTAAGTAAAACAAGGGGAAATCCAGATCCACTTTGACTAATCCAGATCAGTCTGATCTACACCGAGTCCCAACTTGCAAGGCCAGTTTAGTTGTAGTAAGCTGCAGGGTGTAGGAAGACAAACATCACCACTTTTACTAAGGCACAGGGACCACCATTTGTGAAAGGAATTATGGGGACAACAACCGCATTGGTATTGAATCAGTGCTGTTTGGGCATTTCAGTCAGTAAGTACCCGCTAAACCAATACCAAACATTCAAGCCTTGATTGGGTCTGGATCCATTCCAGGCCCTTTATTCTGGTCAGGTTCAGGTTGGCCTAGGACCTAAATGTGAATCTGGATATAGGTCTTATTACCTGGACGCCAGTTGGTATGTGTGAAGTCTTCTAGTGGTAATTCAGGTTTTGGTATGTGCACATTATTGCCCTGACCTGAACTGTTCCATTTTCATCCTATCTACATGGCAGCTATTAAGATGCATATGTTGTCAACAGCTTTTTCGGTTCAAGCAGTGTAGGAAGTCAGGAAAATATCTTTCAAAGTCATTAAGACTGACACCTTTAACTGTCCTAGATTATGTTGTAAACTCTCACATATTGATGTATGCCGTTGACCAGGGGATATCTAATAAGAACCTTTCTAATCGGTGGTCTTTGGCTTTTGTTCTAGGAAGATAATTAATAAAGAAGCTGGGTTCGAGTTCAGTCTATACATGTTATTACCCTCAGTGCTCAATTTGAGCCAAATCCAATTGAAGTGGATCAATTGTCAACCTGTCATATTTAGTGGTGGGCCAATGTTGATCAGATTGTGGCCTAAAGATTGGGCTGGTCAACTTTTCACGTAGATCGCATGCCATCATCTTAAATTTATAGCATTGATTTAGGGTCATCATCATCACATAGACCACGTGGATTGATTTTGACGAGTAATTTACCAAATACATTTTCACTGTCTTGTTTTGTGCACGTGTGGCCCACATGATCGGGTAGACCATCGCTTGCTTGCCCTTGTGAGAATATGCTGGCTCCGCCTGTGTTTTTATTATGTATCATTAAACAATTGTTCAAAAAATTAGTGTCATTAAAAACTGTCGCTATTTACACTGTTTAAAGGGTGTATATTAATCGAATTGCCACGGTTGTCTCTCAAAAAAATAAAATAATAATAATTCTATAATGGTAAGCATGCTTTTGCTGTTTTTCCATTGTTGGAGTTGTCATCAATTAGTATTTTTTCTATATATTTTTTTAGGTATGAAACAGGAGACCATGTTGGTGTTTTTACTGAGAACTGCACTGAAACTGTGGAGGAAGCAGAGAACTTGTTAGGTTGTGGTGCAGATACTTTCTTCTCCATCCATACTGACAAAGAGGATGGAACACCACTTGGTACAAGCTCCTTGCCACCACCCTTCCCATGTCCTTGCACTCTCAGAACTGCACTTGCACGATATGCTGATCTTTTGAGTTCTCCCAAAAAGGTATCTTCCTTTAGCTGTGATGCTATATTATTGTTTGTGGAATCACTTCAAGGGTAATGGTTTGAAGTCTAATTGTGCATCAATTTGTCCCCTCTTTTTTCAGGCTGCTCTCCTTGCATTGGCTGCTCATGCTTCTGACCCTAATGAAGCTGATCGGCTAAAATATCTAGCATCTCCTGCTGGAAAGGTTGGGATTAGTCTCAGCAACTATGATATATGCTGCTATTGAAACAACCACCTTTTAACAAGAGTCTTTTGGTGCAGGATGAATACGCACAGTGGATTGTTGTCAGTCAGAGAAGCCTCCTGGAAGTCATGGCTGAGTTTCCTTCTGCAAAGCCTCCTCTTGGAGTTTTCTTCGCAGCAGTAGCCCCTCGCCTGCAGCCTCGATATTATTCGATTTCTTCCTCTCCAAAGTGAGCACTATCTCATTTTTTTTTTTTACAAATTGCCCAAAAAAAAAAAAGAAGACAGACCAAAGAAAGGAGGATTGTGTCTGATTTTGCTACTCTCTTCATGAGCTCCACTCATATTGTTTCTTAAGTAGAACACATTAATCCAACCCCAGATTGTTAGATTAACACGAATAAGATGGATGATTCACTAGCTTTGATGTACTTATTTTTGCCTTTTTTTTTTTAATAGGATGGCTCCATCAAGAATTCACGTCACCTGTGCATTAGTTTATGGACCAACGCCAACAGGAAGGATTCACAAAGGCGTGTGCTCAACTTGGATGAAGGTAGTGCCTATTTCAGGTTCTAAAAAGCTTGGGCAATATAAAACTCACGAATAATTGTGGTCCTGCTAGCATTATTCACGCAAAGAGGATCTGAAGTGTATCTTTGCAATATGTATGAAATGCTGGACAAACTATATCTCGGCCTTCTGTCAAGTGGGTAGAGATGTGGACCTGCTTTGGCTAAAAAATTGTGCTAGTTCTGTAATCGGTTGGACTGGATGCTGTATGAGGATCATCAGTTATCCTTTCTAATCAATGACTTTTAGTCTGGGTCAGACCATTAGAAAGAGAGAGAGCTGGGTCAGGCTCATGTATGGCTGTGAATGGCCCAGATCTCTGTTGCGAGAGGTGCTTCTAATATCCTTTCCAATTGTTTGTGTGTAGATCTTTTGCGTGTTTTTGTTAGACTGCGATGAAGTCCTTTCAAAGTTGCACTTCATCCAAACCGATTAATAAAAGAAAAAGTCGCACTGAAGATGTTCAAACATTTTACTTATACGATGATTTTTAGTGGTGGATCAAATATCAGTAGGTTCTGGAAGTAGCAAACAATTGTTTGCAGAATCATACTTTTGGAGTTTGTACTTGGGAGATTTTTATTTCACCTTTAAACCAACAGTCATTGCAACCTTTGGACGCTCGACTCTACTAAATTTAACAACAGGTCCTTCCTGGTTTTCAGGGTTAATCTCTAATCTTATTCATGGTGCATATGCCAAAAATGCTTTGGTTTGATGGATGATCACTGCATGCCCACTCAAACTGTGTTGAACTTTGTTATTCTATTTCATGTTCTTGAGCTTGCACCATCGAATGTCGCATTAGTAATGTTCTCTTATTAAGTGCTTGTTTAGTCTATTCATGAATGGCTTTCTTCCTATTTCAACTGGTGGAACTTCCCATTGCAGAATTCTGTGCCTTTGGAGGAAAGCAGCAATTGCAGCTGGGCACCTGTCTTTGTGAGGCAATCGAATTTTAAACTACCCGCTGATTCTTCACTTCCAATCATCATGATTGGCCCAGGCACAGGATTGGCACCCTTTAGGGGGTTTTTGCAGGTTTGTACCTTTTTCTTTGTGCAATTTCTATTTCTTTGTCACTAATGAGTTGTTTTTGACTGAGAAGTTATGCTTTCTATTTGCAGGAAAGGTTTGCTCTGAAACAGTCTGGAGTAGAACTTGGCCCTGCCATTCTATTTTTCGGCTGCAGGAACCGCAAAATGGTAATAAACATCCCAATTATCTTATTTTAACCGAGTTAGATTTAGGACTCTAGCATGTCAAGTTTCAACAGGTGGCCCATCAATTCCTTGTGCTTGATCCATTTAGGTCGAAAGGGGCTTGGGTCTCTGATTCTTGATTGGTTGGTTGTGTCCAAAATCTAACCTATTTGAAAGTGGTTGAAGCTTGCTTCAGTATCATTGGCATAGAGGGTTGCTCTTTTATGCTTGATGGGAGAAAATTTCAATATTGTGTGTTCTGTTGTCAGGATTTCATTTATGAGGATGAATTGAACGGATTCCTTGAATCTGGTGTGGTTTCTGAGATGGTTGTCGCTTTCTCGCGTGAGGGGCCAACTAAGGAATATGTGCAGCACAAGATGGCGGAGAAGGTCAGTTGAAAACATGTACCATTTTTTGGGAGAATTATGGATTGCATTTCCCTGTGATACTAAACATGCAAGATTGATTGTCTGCAGGCAAGTGAAATCTGGAATATAATCTCTAAAGGTGGTTATATTTATGTCTGCGGCGATGCCAAAGGAATGGCCAAAGATGTCCATCGGGTTCTTCACACCATAGTCCACGAGCAGGTATGTGTAATGATTCATTCTCAGAAGTCTTTTGCTTAGATTTTAAATAATTTTCCAGAATCCCTTTTGGGTTCAAATCAAAAGGGAATAAGCGAAACTGTGCTGATTGTAAAAGAGGAAACGGTGCGCTGATTGGAAATATCATTACTAAACAAGTTGTGGAAATGTGCTTCAGGGATCTCTTGATAACTCCAAAACTGAGAGTTTTGTGAAGAATCTGCAAATGGATGGGAGGTATCTGCGCGACGTATGGTGATTTTCATCTCCAGAAATTTCATATGTAAGACGCTTGGACATTTATTTGCGGTACTGGTTACCGTGTTACTATACAATGAACCCAAAACTGGGAAAGAAGGTTCCCGGGGATGGGATACTCTGTGGTGCCTCTTCCCCAAACGTTCATTGCCATAAAAAGAGGAGTTTCTCTCAACATCATCGTCAATCCCGTGATTCTTTTTCCATTAACAGGGATTTTGTTCTTGTAAGCTGTATTAAATTTATTAGGCTGGATCTTTGAAAATGCACCCTTTTTTCTTTATAAACTTTAAACTTTATTTGGTGGATTTTGAGCTAGTAAGGCTTGTGAGGGCAGCTGCTATACAGATGAATGCTCTTTTGTTATATTTATAGATTGTATAAAACTAATAATATATGGACCATTCCTATTCATGCTGTTTCTCTCTAAATCAGCTACTGTGAAAATCAAGACGTCTGGTGTTGGGACTTCATCTTTTGGGCATGGTCATTCTAATCTTATTCATTGATTAGGATTACAGTGATATGGGGTGTTTATATTCATCTTAACTGATTAATAGCCTGTCTTCAACAATTAGATTTTTTCTGAAAGTAAAGTTTTTGATGTGTATCTTTCATAGCACAGGCCTTTGGAGTTTTCAGACTTTTCAAGTAATTGCTGAGAAATTTAGTCTTGATATGTAATTTATAATTGTGCCTTAAAAGTACCCCGTTTGGTAATTTACTTTTAAAATAAAGTGGAGTGAAGTGAAATGAAAAGAATGAATAAAATATAAGTAAGTTATGATGATATTTTGTTTTTAGTTGTTTGTAATGGAATATTTTTGACTTTTTGTATGGGGAAATGTAGATTTTTTGTCTTTTAGTGAGTAAATGTAGTTGCTTTTTGACTTTTTTTGGAAAAGATGGAGGGAATTTTTGTAAAAAGTGTTTTTGATGGGATGTTTAACTTAACTTGACTTTATTAGTAAATTTACCAAACGGGCCCAGGTTTGAGTTCCCCATCCCATGTGAATGTAAAATTCCACTAGTGTGACCTACCAGAAGGATTGTTTAATTTTGTGTCCATTACCAAGCGCCAATTAATTATGGTAGAAACTTTCTGTTTCTTCATTATCATCTTCTTCAAAGCGATGTCCAAACTCCCTATTATGTTAGGGTCGGTTATATGAATTATGTTTCTCTATTTTGATTTATCCTGAGCTAAATCCTCGGGTTACAAAATATCTATTTCCTTTTCATTTGGCTGGACCAGCTGTTAGTGCCGTGACAAATGAGACTCCTGCTGTGGAAAAGAGGTTCTGGGATCATGAGGGCCAATTCACTTCATATTGTTCTAACAAAAAAAAGAAAAGGAGAAAGATGGTAAGAATGTGGCTTTTGGTGTAGAGGAGAAAATTCACCCTTCATAGGTTGATCAGAATTTACGATCAGGGTGTCCATCTTTGCCCTCGCTCTTGGATCATGAGCGAGCTAGCGAGGGAAGTTTGTCTCTAGTAAGGTGATCTCTAGACTTCATGCGGGTTGCTTGATCCTACGTGATACATGGTTCCGTTTTCTGTGTTTGTAGCGTCCCGAGTATCTTCGATTTAAGCTTTTCTGTGACACTCAAATGTTTGCCTCAGTTGCTGAGCAACAAAAGTTGGAAGGAGAACTTTTAGATTTTGACCCTTTAAATCCATCTGATTAGGAACTTGATGAAAAATTATATTTTAAAATAATTTCAAGATCTTTCAGCCCAAAGTTGGCTCAGAATTAGAAGGTCCTGGCATTTACTATTTGCACTATTTTCCTATTGAAGGTGAGAGACTACTAAGCTGTATATTTGCAACTGTTTAGTTGAAATGTTGTTGCAAACATCATCAATTTTGGGTCTCTATTTCTCTGGTTTTTAATGGAAACAATATATATATATATTAATGTTATAAACGCAAAAAAAAAAAAAAAAAAAGAAGAAAGAAAATGCAGAGATTTTAATAAAATGTCATGAACGTATCATAATATTATAAACTCATTCTTAACCTTGTCGGGTCAAATGCCACAAGAATACCCTTGTTAGCAAGAAAATATTGCTTTGTTCTGAGTCTTAACAGTAATCTCAATTTATCATGATGAATGTTACTTATCTTTTGAGAATCAATACTCACTATCAAAATAAAGACGTTGCAGAAAAAAAGTAAAGTAAACGAAAAATAAAATATATACATTCTAAAATGCGCATCCAGGGAATCGAACCCTGGTCAGTACCGTGGGAGGGTACTATGATACCACTACACCAGATGCGCTGATGTGTTATAAGTTTAGAATAAACTTTATATAAGATTCTGTTTGAACCATATTTTACTCGGAATATGGTAGGATCCATTATATATAAAACATAGGCATTTATACTTATCTCATCAGTACATATATCGGCCAAATATACTTATGTGCCAGTCTACTTAGTTGCTTAGTGATGATTAGTGAGGCACATTCTCTCCATAGAAACAATTAATGATCAATTCTTAGATGTAGGGCCAATGGTGAGAGACTTATTATGATAGGTGTGTGTGGAAAAAAAAAAACCTTATGTAGGCATAGGGCTCATCATTAGGCCCAAATGCATGTATGGTCACAAGAGCCTCTATGACCAGATTGAGCGAATATATTATTAACAAAAATATTGTAACCTATATTTTCTCTTATTTACTTGCCATAATGAAAATTGATCGTTCCTGATCAAAAACTCATAAAGGGAGGTTCTCCTATGAGAGTAACTCTCATCTTACTATGAGAGATAAGGTGGGGGCCCTTACATTTAAGTTGTTGGCATTGGATATGGATGTAAGGTGAGAGATGCTCTCATAGAAGCACCTCCCATAAAAATATATTACGTAGTCTTCAATCCCAAAGTTGATATGATTCCATAAACATCATAGAAAGGCAATCTGGACATACCAGAGTTGCTAATGATCACATTATATTTATCTTAATAGTTAGCTATTTTATGTCTACCTTGATCCATTTTCTACTTTACTTGTGGCTTGTTCTCATACCAGCAAAATAGTAGCTTTGCGAGTTATAGAATGAAGCCCACATAAAAATTTGCTAGTCCAAAGGATCATCATGCCATTACACCACCACCACCACCACCACCGTCTCTCCATACCAACAAAAGTCATTATCATCTCATCAACTATGTATAACAAAAACCTCCAACTAAAACTGAATGTATCACTACCAGCAACCAATCAATTAAACAAAGGTCTTACAATCAAACTATCTCTTAATTTAATGAAGGTCCTACAATCAAATTCTCTCTTACACTGAATGAAGGTCCTACTCTCTCTCTCTCTCTAATGTCTTAATCAGTACAAGAGAGAAACAATGTGCCAAAAGAGCCTTTTTCTTCCTTTTCTGTTTCCTTGATGTATATATGGCCGGTGTCCCTTTCAGGTGGAAAAGGATGCATTTTAAAATGTTTCTCTAGTTGGAGTTTTTTTATTATATATAATTAAGAAAGTTTATTTGGTTTGTTTCCAAAGTATGTTACAATAAGAAATATACCACGACACATATGGAATGTCTCAACTAAATTCCTCAAATAGTCTTTTTATTTTTCAAAAGAGGTTACTGTTTTGACGTTTTCTTTTTTTCTTTTTGTGATTCCTAATCCTTTATATGGTTGTTTCCCTTTTGTTTTTGATGCATTTTCCCATTGTATTAAATTCCTCCAAACTAAGGGGGAAAATAACATATTTTGCATAAGTTCTAGATGAGTTTTAAGGCTAGAACCATTTTCTTTTCAATTTTCTCCATACATTTTGGAAAAAAAAAAAAAACCAGAAAAAGAGGGTTTTTTTTTTTACATTTTTCATCTTTGAAAGCATGATGTCCATGATCTGCTACATTATTTTATTGCAGAGAATAAGAGGTTTTCCATGTATGCATCACCCATGGTTAGTAATTTAATTTATTAGATATAAGGCAGAATTCTGGTTCCAAAATCTAAAGCATGCCCGCCGATATTGTGTTAACTAATATTTCTTGAGTTAGGAAGGATGTGGTGTAACAGTTATCAATCAATACTTTAAAAGTTCTTCATTCTTAATGGTTTCTAGGGTGTTTTGAACAGATATAAAAACTTAGAATGTGATCTATTGTTACAAAATGAGAGTTGCAGTCAAGTTTATTCACTCACAAAAGCCATTAATATTAGGTGTAATGTTTGTACCCTTAAGGTGGTACATTGGCTAAAATCCACTGAACCCATTAATGTGTTCGACTTTATGAGATCATATGTTTGTGTCCACGTATGGTCATTGGGTAACACACGTTTTTTTTTTACTGCGCTTAGTCATTCATCGTGGGATTTGAACTCGTAAACGGTTATTAGGTTTTATTGGCTAACAATTCCTACTAAAACCCTCAGGGTATTAGTAGAGACAGCATAAATACTTTTTAATATGTACTTCAAAATCATATAGTACCCTAGAAGTCATGCTTAATTAAAGTAAGCAGCTTTGACTTGATGGATACTTAATTTATGTTTCATACAGGGCTAGAAGGGGGACCGAGACTTGCTTTAAATAGGCATGCGATGGATTTCTGAGGAGATCCTTTGTTCCACAAGGGTTTGTTATGGATACAAAGCATTTCTTCTTAAGAAACTGACTGATTTAAACTTCAAATGAATGTAGGATAATTTCTCTCAAAACAAATGCCAAGGTTGTTGCGGGACCACTTTATGGATAGGTTTCTACTGGTTCTCACTTGAATTGGAAGGTAGCATGATGCAAAAGGTGATGGTGTCTAGTGAGGTGATCAGGTAATAGTCACCACCAGATTCCTTATCTAAATTTATACTACTAGTCTAGACAGCATTAAGGTGAAGTGCTTGTAGAACTACTTACTACAACTTATTTTTGTGGTGATTATTCAGGGAATCATGTTGTGGATAACCCTTGTGTGTGAGAGAATCAGAAGCAAGGGTTGAACCCTAGCAATGTAGAAGTCCCTTTCATAACCATGGTGGTGTACATGAATATCTATCCTGTCACGACCCGGGCCCGAAATTACGATAACCCCGAGCCGTGAGTCCATACTCACTCCCGTAAACTCTGAATTAACCGAAGTTAAAACGGAATTCACAAGGAATAACATTCTCAATTTACCTATTGAATACACAACTTTTGCGGAAACATTCATAATTGACATTAACAATTTTTTATTTACATGTATACAAAATAAAGTCCTTATACATGTATAAATTTCCATCGTTGCTTGACAAATACTGCATTTACAAAACACAATGCAGTAATAATTAATTACATCTCAAAATGATTATACAAAATAACTTTTCAAACGTTTCTCAAAATGTTATTGTTCTTTCTCGTACTCGGATGCCCATATCAAATGGCATCCCGACCGTTCCATTCGATTAGTCCTCCTGGAGGAACCAGAGTGGTCTCCTCCGCTGCCGCCGGGGGCGCTGTTAGACCGGCAGGGGCAATCGGGCCTGTAATGTCATCAAGAACACTAGTGAATACGATGGTTCAACAATGTATAAACAGATCTTGTAATAGCACATGTTAATACATATATTAGATTCATTCAATCTATTAATAACAATTCCAATTCTAAACAATTCTAGATAATTCCTATAATGATAATAGGCGAATAAGTCAATCAATGGACATGTGCAAGATGGTCACTACCATAGCATTCATCTCGCTTCATTTCATTCATTTCATTTCATTTATTTCATTCAGTTCATTTCATTTACCATCTTCCCCCAAGGGAATGATTCATTTCATTTACCATATTCCCTCAAAGGAAGGACTTATTTTCCAAATGGAAGGCATCAATCAATAGCTATACATATGATCGGAATTGTGGGACTTACTAGTGTCCTGACCAGGGACAACTAGCATCACCACGAAGCTCCGAAACGCCCCAAATCCATCTACTACAGTAGGATTATTCATAATTCATTCGTTAATTCATTCATTGTATTGTTCAGTTCGACTCAGTAATGAGTTTAAGAAATTACTAAGTAGTGTCAAACTCGGAATCGCACCAAATCTATTAACTCTATTCAAGTTCACAATAAAATTTCTAGACCAAACAAATGAGTGAAACGTTCGTCATTGAATGTACGTGTTATTCTTGATGAACATCACTTTAATAGTAGTTTGTACATCCAATAACTTGGCTAACACTTATGCAGGTTTAGATAACACAATTGAAGAATCCATACACAATTTAACTATACTTAATGCACTACCATTCTTTTCTTTTATTTTCTATAACCTTGACAAATCTTAGATTAGGGTATAATTAGTTCTAACACTAATTTATAAACCACTAAGACTTATAGAAAAAGTATTTGGTTCCAAAAAGAACTAATTTCAACCGGACTCAAACTGAGTCCTCTGATCGATCGGACCTTCAGCCTGAAATCATGTCCTAGTTACGGACTGTTCGATCGATCGATCTGTATATCCGATCGATCGGCCCGAAAAACCTCTCAGTTAAATGACAGTCCGATCGATCGATCTATATGTCCGATCGATCAGACCTAGGACGAGTTGCAGGTCCGAAAACCTAATCGTTCTCCCCTTTCCTTTCTTCATTCATTTCATTCACAACCGGCATTAAGCATTGTAACCTCTTGTTCCCTCCTCATACACCATTCATCCACAACAATACTTCCAATCATTCATTACCCATCTTAATCAATCATAAATAATTCCGTAATCTCATGGAAATGTACAAAAAATCCATGAAAACTCCATGCATTTCTGCAATGATTAACACTAATCACAAGAAATGTTTATACTTGCCTTGTTGAAGGTTAACTAACTCAAACTCTTTTTGCTTAGCTTGCTTTTGAGATGAAAACCCCCAATCTCAAACCCTAATTCCATAAAAACATGCAAATGAACAACTATGAGTCATTTGTTCTAGAAATCAACAAAAAATAACCAATAGAACTTGGAAATCCTAAGAGGAGACTAACTACTTACTTGTGGTTCCAAGCAAATAAATCTTGAGTTCTCTTTCAAACTCTACTCTTCAACAATGGGGTAAATGACTTGGGGAAGAAGATGAAGATGAAGTTATACTCCTCATTAACCACTTGGATCTCTCCTAATCTCACTATTGATGAAGAAAATGGAAGGGAAAGGAAGAAGATTAGTTTAGGGTTTTGCTTGGAGTGGAATGAGCTCTCTATCCCTCATCTCATTTTAATATAAGGCCCTCTCACACCAAAACTCCCTCTTGTTAAGCCAAATTACATTTTGAGTCAAATGAAGTCTCATTTGGTCCATTTCAGGTTAAATATAGTCGCGTCTATTATGAAAGTTAACGTACTACTCGAGATACACGCGTTGGTATCAAGGATTTCCGTATTTGACGAAATACGTGAAAACCCGTATTTACGAAAAAAGTCCTTAGCCTACCTTATTTGAGTCTAAACTTACTTTAACCAATTCAATTTCATCTTAGTCCACTCCATTATGCTTAATGCATCATTTGAGACTAAATTTTCTCTCTTCGGTCATTAGCCTTCATTAATCCAATTATTCATGCTTAATTAGCATTAATCGTGATTAGTTTGGGTCGAGGTGTAACATATCCTCACACTCTAGTCGTACATACTAATGCAGACAATTAGAACCATAGTTTATTGAATAGGGGAAGATAGAAGGTGACATTAGTAGCAGTGATAATGGTGGCAGCAACAATAACAGTACTAGTAGTGAATTGTATTTATTTATTTGTAACATATAGAAACAATATATCATAGCATTAGCAAGCAGTAATAGGAATTTCTTACAGTATGCCCTCTTTGGGATCTTTCATGGTTGGCATTCATCCTAGTGGACTATATACGTCATCTCACCATCTAACCATAAGATTTCCCTATATAATAGAATATAATATAAGCAATGAAATATAGCCGAGATGTAATAGGAATTATAGCTTGATATAGCAGCACTAATATATTGTATAAACAAGGAGAGCAGGAGAGGAGAAAAAATGACACCAGATAGAGTCCGCGAAGAAAGAGAAATTCCAACCAGAGTTAGAAAATATGGGTGAAAACTGCCATGCTTTAGACAAGTTCTATCACTCTTCAAAGGGATGACGTTGTCGTTAAGCCCTCTTGGCCTTTGGAAAATCAGATTGATCATAACGCCCGCAACATATACCACGAACCTTAGGGCTGTTTGGCAAATTACTATTAGAAAAATGTAATGTAAAGCATCAAATTAAGAGATAATAAAATATAAGAGGGTTATGATGATAATAGATTGGTAGGGAATCTTTTCGACTTTTTATATAAAAAGTGAGTGCTTTTTCAAGGGAGGACCACTCATAGCTTCACATATATCCATTTGTGCCACCCAGAAAACAGGTCCTACATTTTTGCGATAGGCCATTTGAGATTTAGATTTGGGTTTCTTCTTTATGTCAATGAATGAAAGAAATAGACATAGAAAAGTAGGTTCTCTAACATTTTCATAGTTGCAGTAATAACATATTTGATTGCAGCTCTAGAACTTGTCAAAGTTGGCCTTAATTGGTGAGTCCTTAGTACAATTCAGTGTAATCTGAATTAGAAGGAATTTGCAGATATAGGGCACCTTTTGCAGTTACTCAAGTCTTTCTCTAATACTTTATGAATGATGCATAACTTCCTTTCCAACTTTGCTACATTCATATGTTGGTTCACTCAATCTATTATCATAGTTGGTAAACTTGACTCACCTTAGTGAGCCATAAGATCATCTTGTCAAGTAAAGAAAGTTTGACAAAGTTATTAACCACCAATACAAAGTCATGTTAATTGGCAACTTCCAATGAACCAGGTTTTTTTTTTTTTTTTTTTCTTTTTTAAGATGTCAAGTCCTTAAAATTCCTCTTCTATCTCCTACCACCAAAGAAACCTCACAAACTTTATCACACTTTCTATTCTAAAAGGCAGTAGAGAGCTTCTTGCTGACAATGTGGTAGCATAGAATCATTGTTTTCTAGTAAGGGCCGAGGGACCCTTTAGAAGATCCTAATGTCCTTTTGAGCTTGTGACGCCAGAAAAGCTATAAACCTCTCAACATCTAAACTGTTTGCAAAATTTTACAAGCAAACTCAAGTTTCTGGAATTTCCACTAGAATATCCATATGAAATCACTATTTATACAATGTGTTTGTTTCCAATGTCATCGTCGTCGTCATCAATGGAAGCTTCATGCCATCAGTTTGGGGTTGGCCCTATCTGCTGACATATAGCACATAATTGTTGTAGGGCATTGTTGCAGTCCCTTGGATGCGGTGGGCTTACCTCCCTAGTGTAAATCTGGTACACATTTCCAAAATCCAAACAATCCATCAGGCGCATCATTAATGATCAACAACAAAGACTTATCCTATTTATTTAGGGTTAGCTTTGTCAATTCTACTTTGCACTCAGCCTTATTAGAAGCTACATTCTTGATAAGTCCAATATTTGTCAGGTAGATCACTATAACATGGGCATTAATGTGGCAATTATTGGATAAACAAACTAAAAATCTCTGGCACATGGGGGCTAGTTTCAGTTGCCAAACACCACAACACCATATATCAGATTCTGTTTAATCTAAGTCCCACAAATGGTACCTGTGCACCAAACATGACCCAGACAGTATCCCTGTACCCTCTTTATACTAATGGTCCACATGAGCCCCACCAAAAGCAAAGATACACAAAATACACACACACCCCCCAAAAGATCTTATTTCTGTTTCAGACCACGCTCCCATATTCACATGTATATAACTCTCCTTGAGCCCTCCCCTTCCCTCTCCATCACCTTCATTGCCTAATACCAACACCACAGATCAAAATGTCTGGAGTCTGGGTTTTCAACAAGGGTGTGTTCCGCCTTGTTGAGAATCCGGGGACGGATTCCACCAGCGGGCAACAATCCAGCAACCGGCGGAAGGTCTTGATCTACACACCGACCAATGAAGTGATCGCTTGCTACAAATTGCTTGATGAGAAGCTCTCTGCTCTTGGGTGGGAACGCTACTACAGCAACCCAGATCTCCTTCAATACCACAAGCGGTCTTCGGTCGACCTCATCTCCCTCCCCAAAGACTTCACCAAGTTCAGCTCCGTTCACATGTTTGACATTGTGGTGAAAAATCAAAACTCTTTTGAGGTTAGAGACATGTAGTATTAGCAGTGTTATACCAAAAAGTACATGGTCCATGTCCTCTGATAAAAAAAAAAAAACATGTTCCATGTCTACCCATGGGCTGCTACTCAATATATTATAGTAGTTGAGTTTCTTCTTATTCATCAGCATGTAATATTATTTCCTTGGTGGTAGTCAGTACTTAGTACTTACTCAACTGCAATGAAAGGAAATAGAGATTGATAGTGTAGCCATTTGAAGTGAAATGGAGTACCATGACTTGGCATGTAAATTATAAAGTCTCACTGGATCTTGTAGGATCTTACACCATTACCAGGCTTTGATACCACTTGTAAGATCTTACACCCTATTAAGCTACCCACTTATCTCAAAATCAATTGGTGATAGGAAACAGTACAACAATAGTTTTATGATGAGGGTGAGGGCGAGGGCTCGACCACAATTATGACCGTTCATGAGCAAGTTTGGACGTTGACCTCAACAGATCTTATTAAATACATGCAGCATATTAAGACGTCCAAAGATGCGAGGAAATAAAAGAAAGAATTTAAGGATTAGTCATCTACCAATTCACCTCACTAGACATTTTTAGCCGAACATTGGGTTGAGTCATGTAGAAAAGCCCTGCTGCAAAACAAAAGAGTGTTGAAGTGCTCGCGGCTGTAACACATGATGTAAGGTCAAACAGCCTGACACGTTGTGGCGTCTTCTTAAGCCATTGGACGGGTTGCTTTCACTAGCTGCTGTAATTCTTGAAGTAATTTAGAACCACAGCACGAAGCCCAAAGGCAGCAAGTGGCAGTGACCTGGATTGCACACAATCATTACCTTAAATCTGCTAATATACTATCTATTTTGTATTTTGTGGAAGCTGTGGACCAATATGTTTAAGTGTAAAATAATAGGCAGCTAAGCATTTATGAACAAATTTTTTTTTTTTCAGATAGTGTGGTTTAATGGTTTAGATTGTGGAACCAAGGAGCCACAGAAGCACAAACTGAAGATTAAAATGTGGACAATAATTCCACATGTAGCATGTTTTCGGATCCCAACATAATTAATTAATTCTTTCATACATTAGGAAGAGAGAAGCTATTAGTTTTCAACTTCTGCAAATTACAACCTACTATCATCATCATCATCTCAGCCTATCTGAGAATATGGGGCTGGTGCAAATTATATCAGATCATTGTATGAATTGTTTTAGTACCCCCTGTGGGTCACAATGGGTGCATGGCAATGAAGGGGGGGGGGGTGAGTGGGGGATGAAAAGATTTGAACATTGATTGCAGTAGACTCAATATTATTCAAATGATCCTAGATAGACCAGTGCCTCAAAGTTTAATGGTTTTGTACAGTAAATCTTTCAACTTTTCTTTATTTCATAATGAAATCTATAATGGCCGAATTAATGTCAAATGGGGACCAGAGTTAAATTCATGAAAGATAGTGTGAGACAGAAGGGTATTACTGATGTTACTTGTATACAAAATGGAAGATTTGGATTGATTGTGACGACGAATATGAAGACCAAACCACATAACAAGCAGGATCGAGCACTCTTCATCAATACCAGAAAGTATACACAAGATATCAACTCTGTCTAGTAGTTCTTTTTACCACCGATAATAGTTCATGTAAAAGAAGACAACAACAACAACAAGAGCAAGAACAACAATAATAAAGAGTAAGACATGCCCCAATGAGAGTTGTCATTTTTAGCATGGAAATTGCTAGTATTCAGAGGCCCACCTTCTGCTTCAATGGGCTGCCGTACGTCTGTCATAATTCTCACAGAAGGGGTGTGCCCCATCTTGTAGTTAGCCTCTCTCATGCATTGATCAGAGTTGTATGCCTAGTGGGCATCTCCATGGAAGATAGATACCTGTTACACGTTGTGAATCTCTGTCCCAATGTCCTAACTTTTACAGGTTCGAGGACATATTCCTTTTTTGTTTTTGGTACACAGGCCTTTGCACCCTACTGGGATGGAATCCACATGTAAAACTAATTGAGCCACAAGTAGTTTCAAGCTACGAATCCGGACCCTATTGATAGTGACATATCCTCAAGTTTCACTGTAATAGGAGTTTGTCCAATGTGGTTGGGGGGGGGGGGATTGATTCCCATCTTCTCTAGTGACATATCCTCAAGTTTCACTTTAATAGGAGTTTGTCCAACCATTAGATTGTGCACATGATTGATCACGGGATTAAGGTATTTGATTAATAATATATAAAATCGTGTTAATCATGTTATTAGTCATGTGCACAATTTTATGGTGGGATAAACTCCTATTGAAGTGAGATTTGAGGATGTTTCACCGAACGAGATGGGATTAAAGATGAGCGATCTGGATAATCATCATGTGGGCCATACAGCGGAGTTCCAGACATCTGTTATAGGGAAAGCCTATATATACGCGACAAGTGATACTCTGAAAGGTATATGGTGGAGATGTAAATGAGATCTAGCTTTCCCAAGATTTAATTTATTGAAGTCATGGTTTGATTTTACAATTCCGGTCTTCCGGTTAACTCATTTTCCTATTAGAGGGAAGAGAATTTAATGTTTATTTATAGATGTTCACCATTGCTTCTTCAATATTATTAGAAATTCAATTCCGTGCAAACAAAATGTCTCTTACAAAGATAAAACTAAATAACTTATGTGCTCTTTTTTTTCTTTCAAACTTAAATATAACTGAATTAATTTTTGAAAACTACAAATAACCACCTTAATTAATCTAAAAACCTCAAATAAACACGGTAAATTACAATCAAAGAGCAATTCACTGAAAATCGACCATTGACTGATAGTCATGGTGATTGGTTGAGATTATAAGATGATAATCTGTAAAATACATATAGTAGTCTCTTACTTGTATTGATAAAAAAAACACAAGTGATTATATACATATTTCTGATTTAAAAAAAATGTAATAGTATATTAAGAAGCCTGATTTTATTAAGTATTTCACTTCTTATATTAGAAGGATATCTTTATTTATTCATTCTTATCCATAACAACAAATACACACACAGAGAGATAAGATTAAAAAGGTTTAGTGTAAGATAACTCAATGTTAATTTTTTTAAATTAATGTTAAGTAGTTGAAAATGAATAAAACTAATTCTTAATTAAAAAACTAACAATAACCATTATTTCATAAAACAAACTTTACTTTCTGCCACAATTATATGTTATTTTTTATGATTGGTTCTATGTCGTTTTCCTCCACATTAGCAGTTTTTAATGTTATATAATGCGTCTTTTGTAATATCTAATTGTTATATATATAATATTTCATTTTCTCTTTTAACTAATGCAAAACGGAAAAAAAAAAGACTTCTTCCAACAATTAGGGATTACTTTTTGACAAATCTCCCCTTAATTATACGAATCTTCAATCTAATCTAGTCGACAAGAGATGATGTTTAATTTGTATTGAAGAGAAGAAAAACTTCTGTACAATCAATGTAGAAACGTAAGAGCCAGAACTATGTCCAACTTTATTGCAAGATTACGACGGGGAGATTTATTCATAATAGACTTCATGGAATTTACCCTAACTATAATAACCCAAACATCTCGGTATATAATAACTCAATATCCAAGTAAATAAACAAACAGTAATACCTCTATATCCAACTCTCCTTAGTATCCTTTAACAACTAGCAAATTCCTATTATCTCTTGCAGTAGAGCTTGTAAAATACAACATTTTAACTTACTAATTGATTAATAAATCTAAGATAATGTAGTTAGGAATGAGTGCAAGATGCACATCATCAAATCTATGAAAATTCAAATTGACACTAACATTGAAAATGAAAAATCTTCCTATCAAGTTGGAAATGGACAGCCCCACAGGACCATTTCCTTAAATACATATTGACAGATAAAAGATTCTTAAAAAGCATCCATCCACCACACCATCAAGTTGGTGGGCCATCCCTATCAGGTAGTTGGGCCCCACAATAATCTGATAAACTTGATGTGAAATAATTCACAGCAATCCTGTGGCTGTCAAGAGATGTTAATTTTGGAAACAAATGCATGGGGTTAGTTAGGGCTTGAGCATTATATAATATCTAAAAGAAGCAAAGCATTGGGTACTGTGGACACGTGTTAAAGCGTATCGGTCTCGTGACGAGCCATGTCTTGCGGGACGAATCCCATGTGACGTGAAACCGCAACCGACACGACTAGTGGCACTAGAAAACACGACTGTTTTGACAGAAAGCGTGCCACGTAAGCGGATTGACCACGTGGCGCCATGTGACACGCACTTCGTGAAGGGGACGTCCAATCCGATGTGGCTCGGGACGAATTGTTGTACTGCTACAACAACATCTGCATCACTTGGAAGGTATGTTAGAATTGACGGCTTGATTGATACTCATGACATGATCATATGGGGATAGAGAGCCACTGGATTGGATATTTTCTTTTTCTTTTAGATTTTTTTTTCAGTGACCTTAAATTGTATCCACACTTAAATTGTTGGAATAGTTTGAAAGCTCTACAATGAAGGGAGATTTTGTAAGTTATCCCCCGCGGTCAAATTCCTAAATTCTCTTTTTAGGTGGCGGATTCTCAAATAAATGCCAGATAGGCTAGGGTTTTGATAACTCCAAGGGTGATTGTTTGATATTTTTTTCGGTGGTTGAGCTTTGGAATTAAATAAAAAAAAGTGACATTTGTAAATGCCATGGGGATAATCCATCCATCGTATCAATGAATTTTCAACATCTTAAATTTTTATTCGGAACTCTAACTCTAATAAAAGAACAAGCTCTTAGCTGATCCAAATATAGTTGGAACAAGGTTTTTGTGATCTTGAATTGAGAATGGCTTCTATCAATTCAATCAGCCAATCATAGCAAGCTACTTTGGGAGATATTTTAATAAATTTGAGAAGTTAAGTTATTTGTCACAAAGTACTAATCCTAAAATTCAATTAATAATTAAAATCGGTTACAACTGTTGGGGGATTTGAAAATCAACCATCCAGAAGGAACCCTTAGAGTTATAATCATTGGAGGACAAGAATCCTTTGGATAATAACTGCCATTATTGCTTAATAACCAGCAATAACTATCTCCAGACCCATAAAGCTTAACCAAACTCCAAAGCATTCCGACTCTGCCCAAAATAAAGTACTAGATCCAACGATTCAAGCGTGATTTACAATAAAATAAAGACATTCTCATTATAGTTAGCCAAGTCACCAATTAGTGACTAAGTCTTATACTAAACTAACATGGTTAGCTAAAGGATCTCTTATAAATGCCTGCTTCCTTTTCAACTTATCTTTTTTTATTTTAAAACAACTAAGGGGGCTAGAACCCAAGAGAGAGCCGTACACATATAGAAAGATAACTCGCACAAGCAGTAAAAAGGCCCACACAAGTGGGAAGAGGAGTGTACCTAGAATTCGAACCCTAAGCAGCCAAGTGAGAACTATCGCCACTTACTAATGAGGTAAATAGTCGTTCTCCTTTTTCAGCTTATCTAATAGAAGACTCTATCTAAAATGGTCAAAAGGCAAGTTTCCAAATAAGAGATGGTTCTCAAATTGGCTATTTTTTATAGGATGTTCAACCCGTCTTCTAAATTACAAATGCATGATTATGAAAAAGTTGTCCAAGAAAAATCAAAACTCAAACATTAGATTTCATATTATTGAAGATTTTCAACATGGCATGCATCCATCAACTTACAAAAAATAAAACAATCTATGATCACTAAGCAAGATTCAGCCACCATATGGTGCACAACACTTTTTTGCCCTTTTTGTAGCACATAGTTCATGCATAGAACTCAACCAGGGTCTATTAATAGGGTATTCAATTCCTACACTCATTTGTACACAATTCCTAAAGAATTGTTTACAGAAAATAAATACGTGAATTCTTAAATTTGAATTTGAAGGGTTTTAAACTCTAAGAAAAGTGTCCAGGGTCTTCTGTGAGTTTACTTACAGAAAAGGGTTATTGGGGGGTTTATTCTCAAGATCACGTTATCTGGCTGGGGCCACTTGCCCGAGCAAAAGCTTGATTTACCCGGTGTATGGGGGAGGCAGGGACTTCACGTGTACAGAAAAATTGTCGGTTCTCGAAGAAAAATTTGATGCATCCTTCTCTTTTCCAACCTAAGGGAACATTAATTTGTGTACAGGCAATTTCCATGAAAAGATGAAATCGCCACATCAGCAAAGTCTATGGTTTTTAATTACTTCGAAAAAGATTTTCTGCGGAAGTTAGAAATTTATGTTTGGTGCAAAAAAATTATCCTCAATGAATTAGTGCTAATGTTGTTCGGTGCGACTACGGATTCCTTATTGAAAACTAGTATTAAAGAGGGGAGTGAAGAAATGAAGTAATAAAGAGGGGAGAAATTTTCTGCTAAAATGGACTTCCCATACCCCTAAGAACTCTATTTCCATGAATCTCAAGGAAAATGCTGACATGGCGAACAAGTATTTCCCAAAAAATTCACCACTCCAAACGTATGAAAAAATAGTTTTCCATAAAAAAAAGTAGTACATTTTTCTGCGGAAAAGAGTTACACAAACGTACCTTAAAGGAAGGTTTAACACATGATTTTAAAGGACAAGTATGTTCCAAAAAATAATACATATGTATTCATCTAAAATATATTGACTGATTGCATATACATCTGAACCGTATGTAGCGAATACATATCTTATCAAATTACATGTTTGTTTGTCATCAAATTACCAAATCATAAATTTTTATTCAACTTCTTCATGTCATATCATTATCAGCCCATCAAATAAAATATCAAATACCTATGGTACCTTTTTCTCCTCCATATCACCTAATCACTACTGATGTCAAACCCCTCAAACAACGACCCTCGATCCCAAACTCAAATCCCCATCAAGTGCTTCCATTTCGGAATCTGACCCACCACAGCAAAATTTTCGCCAGAGAACTTCCTTATATCGGTCCCATTTTTTACACTCATCCGAATAGTCTGTATTGTTGGATCGATGGGTCGATTTTTAAAGGGATGAAGCTTCTCGGTCATGATTAAGGGATTGGGATGATTAGATAGAACCCATAATTTATACAAAAGTAGCCCCTAACCAGATGAAGAGATCCGCACCGGTCCCATCCCTAGGTGGGGTCATAGGTAGGCCACACCCCCCTCCCCCAGCCAATTAGGTCTTTTCACACACTACCCCCCATCAATAGTCACAAGTGCATATTTAACACTCATCTAACGTTTCCTCACTATTACATTGAAATCGTAAGAAAATGATGTCTCTAAAACCATTAAATTTTAGAGTGATAGATGAAATGGTTGGAAGATCTTATTGAGCGTAAACTTTGCATATACGTAGGTCCCATATAGTTCTTTCCATTTAACAGACTTCCATGATTATCATGCATCCTAATAGGATCCTACCATTTTCTCGGCTCAGACCCTGCCATTGCAAAAAAACCTCGGGGAGACTCCAATTCAACCTAACCCCATTTAAGGAAGAACTCAATTATTGGAGGACGAATATTAATGATTGGCAGCGGGAAGGGCAGTGGTGGTCGGAATCTCGGCACTGAGGGAGATCTATGATATGGTGAGCTTACATGAGCATATTACTTGATTTATAAGGGAAGGAGAGGGACAACAGTAATATATATGTATTCAAATATTAGGGTAGGACTGGTAATTGAAATGAGGACTTTATGTATGAAATTAGGTGCCTAGTAATTTAATTCCTATTCATTAATTGTAACAAGTTGTGTAGCACAGCCAGTTAGGACACTGGAGTGTATATGTTCCTGTGTAGCAAAAAGAAAGAGAAGAATGGTTACTCACTGTTACTTATTTATTGAATTGCTAATGTGAAAAACAAACCCACCCTTAAAGTCTAACATTACCATAGTTATTAATTTCGTTTCGTTTCGGTCAAGTGGCCGAAATTTAAAAACTTTTCAGTTTGAATTTCGGTCAATCTCGGCCAAAATTCGGGATTTCGGTCGAAATGTGACTTTTCAGCCGAAATGGAATTTTACATAATTTTTTTAAAAATTGTTTTTACACATATATATTTTGTATTTCTTATATTTTCACAAAACATAATTCCAAGAAAATTACTATAATGGATTGAATCTATATTTATTATTTTTTCCATTTTTCTACTTATATATGTATATATATATTCTGTTATATTTTCCCCGAAATGTAATTCCTAAAAATTTCACCGAAATCCTGAATTGGCCGTAACTTTTCATTTTGCAGGCCAGAGTGAAATGTAGTTCGAAACGATATTAATAACTATGAACATTACTCATGTAATATTTGTTGACACTCTTATCAAGGGGCTGCCTATAACAAAGAAAGTATAGATATTGGACTACCTGCATTCCATAGGAAGGCTAATCCAAGGGGTCTGTGGAGAAAGGGACCTTTGAAATGGAGCCACCATAGAGAGACGTTTCCATAGGAGAAGTGCAGGAGTCGACAAGATCCTAAGGCAAATCAATAAGTTGCCCTACCTAACTTTCGGGTCAAGGCTTGTTTGTGATGGGCCCGACCCAACAAACGACTTCGGCCTATCTAGAAAATTTATGTGCCATGTTGGTCGAGCCCTCTTCAGAATAGAAGGACCTATTTGTTAAACTTAAGAGCCACTGTGTCAATTCTCGGATCGAGATGGGCCCACGAGTCCATCGAAGCCCGAATCAACTTTGGATCAGCAAGTTGAGCCCGACCAAAACCAAAACATGTGGGCCTAAACAAGACCAAAACCACAAGCTTTGTTTTCTAAAAGGGCTATTTGGTTTACAGGATTCGAAGAAAACTACGTGCTACTTTCTGGTTCACATATGTTAAATGATTGATACTAGTACAAGGTTATCTGCATATCACAGCCACCCCCATTCATGTGCCATGGAATCTTTAGTACATGACAGAAAAAATATCCAGCCTTTTGCTTACTACTAGGATGCATCTGGCGCCAAAATGGCAGTAACAAGGACAAGGTTACTTTCTTACAAGGTAGTGTGTACAAGACAAAGTAGATGAACTCGAAAGATTTGTGTAATAAATTGAGATACAAATCAAGGTTTTAGATGTTGCTTTCGGCTCATGATAATCTCCTTGTCTTAATAGGAAAAGTTTCCCATTTTGTTGGGCTCAGGTCGGCTGTGTGGTGGACCTGGATTGGAACAAAACTTGGTTGTTCTACCCGATAAAAATCTGGCTTTTAAGTTCTAATAACCCATTAAATACTTTGAATCTAGAGTTGAACCCTAAAGCTAGAGTTCACAGTTCCAAGCATACTTGATCTAACTAACGGTCTCATTCATTCGGATGGGTACCAACCCTTAGATTTAGAGTTGAAACTTGATAATCAATGCGCACAAAATAATAGTCTATGGCTAGCTAGAACTTATGGGGTCAGCCCCTTTGAAAGATTTGAGCAATGAGAAGCCCATTAACATCCTTTATAAATCGTTTACAATACATAACAGGCCCAAGTGCAACCCATCCCCATAGTTTCACAAGGGAACATGGGCATGTGCATGCGCAACTTCTAAATGAGGGGGGTGGGGCGCGGGGAAATGCAGGGAAATGTGTGACAGCCATGTTAGAGATTAAGTTTAGGTTAGAGATTTTAGGGATAGATTAGTGTAAGGTCAATTTTTGAGAGAGAAATAAGATGGAACAACCTTACTTATCTATTTGGTGTTTTCTCTTCTTCTCTTAGGGGGATCTCCTCCCTTGAATGAAACACCTGTTTAAAAAGAAAAGAATACAGTGAAACTCGATCAGTTGGCCTGATCGAACTTTCTCCGATGCTTAAGTAAGCCACCGAGACTGGAAATTCATGTAATGATTAGTTTTTTTATATAATTTTGGCATACCTTTTCGTTCATCTCTTTTCCCCTTTTATTTCCTTCTTTTCCAACTTCCTCATATTATTTGACACATGTCCTTTACCACAATCCCCATTATAGCATGTGAGAAGATCATGACCCCTTTTCATGGGACGCTCCTTCCCCACTTTCCCTATTACAACATGTGAGAAGATCATGGTCCATTTTCTTGGGATGTTCCTTCCAAACTTCTATTCTTGGGCTAATTTCACAGGTGGGTCTGTTTTGGCCCAAATTCACTTCCGAGTCATTCAAACTTTTTCCTCACAATTAAAGTTTGGATTTTAAATTATTATCTTATTACTTTATTTTTCTTGTATAAATTGTGAAGTATATGTAAATGACATTTACGGTGAAATTATGGAAGAAAGTGATTCTTGAAATTTCCAACTCATAGTTCAGTGGTGAGATAAGAAATAATTAGAGATCCATCTCTAAGCTGTAACTCTATGTCGGCAAGGAATGGATGGTCTGTGTTTATATATGTGGCATCTGTGAGAATGTGTTTGTTAAATAAATAGAAAAGCATACAGTGGAATTTGTCGAATAAAGTAAGTTCGCATCCAGTACTATGCTTTAAAGGGAAATTTTCTCTTGCAGTTGGACTGTTCCATCCAACAGATGGGCCCTTCTATTCATTTATATTTGCAGTCTTGCCTCTTCTGACAGTTGGATGGGATGTTCACATGCAGACATGCCCTTTCATTTACAGAATTGTATAAAGAAACTTCTCAAAATAGATGACATGGAGTAGGTTTATAGATGCTCCACCCAATTATGAGATGTTACAATTAAGGAGGTTAGATTGGCTATCCAGTAATGAGTGCATTTATTGAATATTGTTTTCATTCGACCAAAAGACATCAAAGAGATGGTTAATTTGAACCCCTGTTTATCTTTTGACTGCTGTTTTTCTTTTCATTCTTTTTGTTATCCCAGCTAAGGGGCTGGAGGATGTGAGACTCGCACATGCGAGATGATGGGAGCTCATACATGCGAAGAGTGAAGAGATAACAACTTGCATATGCAATGAGGAAGCCATGTTCGAATTCTGAACCTTTCAATGAAAACTGCCGATACTCTGCGGAACATTTGATGGTTATAAAGTCAAGTTAATCAAATCTTTCCTAGATGGTTAATTTAGCTGCAGAAACTAGGCTACGGCTCCTCTTTTTTGCAGCTTCCAGTCGCTTAATACATAGATACTTAATACTAGTATATTCAGGGGTGGAGCTATGTTGAGGCCCGGGGAGGCCAGCCTTTCAAGCCCCCCCCCCCCCCCCAAGCCTTTGAAAAATTCAGTCTAAACCCGAAACCGACCCAGCAAACACATGCCCCGTCCCATATGGTCCATATCCGACATGACGAATAACACATATGGGCTGAAGGCTTAAGCATCTATCTGTGCATCATAGGAAGGCTCATATTGGGTGAGGACAGTCCATAATATGGTGTTATGCAATCTATCTGTGCATCATAGGAAGGCTCATAATGGGTGAGGCCCAGGTTCAAGTTTAGTATATGTAGAGGCAGGGGCGGAGCTATGTTGAGGCCCGAGGGGGCCAGCCTTTGAAAAACTCTTTTAAAACACCAAAATGGCCCCTCCAAGGTTTTTGGATTTTTTTTCTAAGTTAAACCCCACCCCACCCCGGCCCCCACTCTCAACCCTTTTAACTTTCGAAAACCTCTCCAGACTCCAGTCTTAAGCCCTAACCCTCTTCAGCTCTTCCTTCTTTGTTTTGTTCTTCTCCTCTTTTTCTCCATTAATCTCTCATCTTCAGTGGTTAAAATTTTGCACGCCGTCTTCTCTATGTCCAGCATTTTCAAGGAACAAAATCATGGTTGAACTTATAACTATGTCAAAAAGGAAACTTTAAAATATGATAGTTATAATAATTGGTGAAATAAAATTTTATTCAAGTTTTGGACCCCCCCAAGATGAAATCCTGGCTCCGCCCCTGAGTATATTAGAAGAGGGAAATACTCTCCTACAGACAGTCTTGCATGGGGACAAACATGTGGAGCCCACCTGGGCATTGATCCAAATGGACCATCAAAACTCCCACCCCCTATTTACATCATATTCATTGGATTCGCATTGATCCGAATGGACTCGACCGTTGGAGAAAAAAATAGTTTTAATTTTTATACAAGGTTAATGAGCACTGAATGTGAACCTAGTGTTAACCTTCCTCCTTTATGCTTGGGACCCCCTCCTCCTTTATGCTTGGGACCCGCAACATGATGCAGAAAATAAAGACTGATCTCATGCTATTAAGAGCCCGCATAAGACTCATGCTCATATAAACCCTCATATATTATCAAATAAATCCACATATACAGAAACTTTATATAGACAACATTTTAGAAAAAAATATCATATAAGATTCATGCATGGATTATTTATATAATAATCACATAATAATCACATGGAAATCACTTATGGATCATATAAAAAAGCCTTACTACATAAGAATCACCCAAAAAAAAAAAAAAAAAAGCTAAAATAAATCCATATATACATAGATACAAATAATATAAATAAGTGGTCAAGTCTAACATTGTCCAAGCCCGGCCCTTAAATTGGCAAGCTCCGGTTCTTAGACTCTTTAATTAAGGAAGACAAAAATCCTCATTTGTCGGCATTTTTAGGGCGGGCCGGGCCTTGTATTGTTTAAGCTAGGAATAAAACTCTGTTCAACGACTCAAGGCCTTTTCTCAACAGAATCAAGGTTCAACTTTAGGCAACCCTTTTTCCTCTCTCGGAAGAAAATCTTTAAGCCTTTTCGGAGCAACCAACTTCGCTCTCTTCTAGGTTTTTTGGATATTCATGATATTCCAAACACAACACACTTGTAAGTAGTTCTTCAATTACTTGCCTTTATAGATTTCCTTTTTGGGTCTTCTTCTAGTTCTTTCCCCTGTATTATAGGGCTCCAGTAGCTTATGTAATTTCTCTTTCTTCTTTTTCTCAATACAAAATAACCTTTTAAGAAAAAAAAAAAAGAAAAAGAAAAAAAAAAGAATGAGCATGTCCCTATTTCATATATAAAATGGTTAATTCATTAGAACCTGGGAGTAGCAACATTATCAAGATCACAGAAATAGAAACAACACTACAAACGACTTTGCCATGCAACACTTTGTACCTGAATCATGAATTGATATGATTAACCTTGAAGAAGATTGGTCTTCTTTTCCACTACACTCTGATGATCTATTCACCTGCAATAAGGAAGCATCACAAATTGCGTTCTTAAATATATAGTTGTCCTAATAACTGGGTACAGAGGGACAAGTTTCGTCAGAGAATTTTTTTCAGATAACCCACTGAAAGTTTTTCTTTTAGATTGGAGAGTACTCACACACTCACCCATACAACTCCCTAAGTCCCCTGAGAGCAACGTAATAGTTAGGAATTGGTCCACCATTGTTTCTATAAGAGAGAGGTGCCTCAGTGTCCGAGCCGAGTGCATTTGTTTCTCATCTACACAACTTCATGTGGAGTTTTTTTTTTTTTTTTTGATAACATGGGAACCCGCCGATCCCCCTTTGGGGGATCATTGGTAAACCCACGCATACATAGAACCACCCACTAGCCCGATGAAAAATATCTATTTTTATCTAGTAATCACAAAAATTAGTGGACAAAAATCATGTACACATAAACAAAGAGAAAAAAAATATAATAAATAAACAGTGGGGCTCTGCTAGGCATGTTTTTGTCGTGGGCCAGTCATGCATGGGCTGTGTGATGCCAGCCCGTGAAATTTCATGGGCAGGGCCACGCCATGCCCGGGTTAGAAGGGGCTCGGCCCAGCACGACCGTCAATCATGAGCTTGGCTGAGTTGGTCCAATCCAGAACGTGCTGGCCCATGGGCCTTTCTTTTTTTTTTTTTTTGGGTGAAACTTCAATGAGACTATAAATATCACTTGTTCAAATTATTTATATTGGTCGATTATCAATTTCTAAACTATAAATAGACGTTTAAAATGCATCCATTGTTCCAGCAACATCCAAAAGTCTACCCACCCTTTAAAATAAACGTGCCCACTTATCCCTACCCTAGCTCCCCACAGCCCGGGTCGGGCTGCGGCACGTTAACCGCGGAATTTACATCCTTGGCTCAACACATGATACAACTTTTTTTTATGCTTGCATAAGTGAGACCCTTCCTAGTTGTGGATACATAGGAGAAAAGTAGGAGTCCTGAAAGCCCAGGCCCAAAAATAAATTTTTAGCTTGTTCGATATATGGATCAAGATTGGATCAAGTGATAGAAAGCTCAAAATCAAGCCCGGCCTAAGTAAGTAGTATTATTATTATTGTTGTCGTGGTCGTGACATGGATATCCTTATGGTTTTGTTACCCAACACGACTATTCCACCTGGAACATGCATGACCCCACAACACACGTGAATTGAGTAAGCATGCGGTGGGACTTAATCATAAAACGTGGGGAGCAAACCCACCCGACCACACCATATGCTAGTGAACCATCACCCAGGCCTGAGTAAGTTTCATGCAGTTCAATGACTAGTTTACCCACACAAATGATTAGAACAGCCCAAATAAGTGATAGAAAGCCTAGCCCGGCCCAAATAAGTTGCCTATATAGTTTGCGATTGATCTACAGGTCAGGCTCGGTCGGATAAGGACCTATGTTATTAAAGTTGAACCAGGCCTGGATATGCCCAGCCCAGCCAGCCCATGAACACCACTTTAGAGGGAAAGAAAAGCATAATCCCCTCTGGCCCTCCCAAAAGCAAGATCTTTAACCATTAATTTATTTGAAGACAAATTCCACAAATAAGAAGTCCTAAACAAAAATCATTCCATTTAGGTTAGATCAGCCCAACTCACCCATTGGACAACCAAACCAGAAGCCCATTTAAAAAATGGTCTTGGTCGAATCCCATTGACATCATAATCATATATAGCATTTGGACCCAACTCCATCTGTGCCTTTAGTCCCAAGCCCTAACCCAGCCCATTTAGATGAACATATAAAAAAGTATGGGAAAGTCCACCGGACCGACTGGGGGACCGGATTCGGGCCCGGTCGCCCATGAGGACCGTTGGATCCTAGGGCCCGAATATGGTCCCCCAATCGGTCCATGTAGCACGCCCCAAAAAGTATAGTCAAACACATCCAAATCTCAAAACTCATCAAAACAAATCTTATTTCAATCCAAACACAACCATAGAGACAACAACAACAAAAAAAAAAACCTAATTCTCTCATTTTTATTTTTACACAATCCTCCTAACAAAACCGCTATTTTGGCAATGCTTCTATTTTTTTAAATAAACAGTCACATCAAAAATATATATATTTAAAATTTACTCTTTAAAAAAACAACTTTTTTTTTCATTAAATAACAAAAACAACTCACTTTTGACCCAAAATAGAGAATTAGATATTCTTTTACCAATCAATTAAAGACATTGTACATCATAACTCCTTTATATTTTATTCTCTCTTGCTTCAATATTTTACATTTAGTAAATTGCCAAACTTGCCTTACAGAATCCTCTAATAGATCCCCAGATGGGCCCCACAAGGTATTTATTTAAACTAAAACGGTTCCGTGTTTTTCCTCTTTTTTTTTTCATTAAACCCTTGCATAAAATAAAGCATCAATGTGACAATAATTCAAGGATTGTGTAAAAAAACTTAGACCAACAAACTTTTCAAAGAAGGAAAAAAAAAAAGGATTTAAGACATTCACTCAACAAATTCTTCATTCAATCAACACATCCAAATCTCCAAACTCATCAAAACAAAACCTATTTCATTCCATTTCATTAACCCACAACCATCCAAAACCCAAAAAAAAAAAAAAACCCAACAAAACCCTAAACCCTAAAAGGGCTAATAAGACCAATTAACCCCCAAATCCATAGAGGGTGCGGCCTTGGCGCTTGAGGGCATAAACAACATCCATGGCAGTGACAGTCTTCCTACGAGCATGCTCTGTGTAAGTAACAGCATCTCTTATCACATTCTCTAAAAATATCTTCAAAACCCCTCTTGTCTCTTCATAGATCAGACCGCTTATTCGCTTCACCCCGCCCCGACGAGCCAATCTTCGAATCGCCGGCTTCGTAATTCCCTGGATGTTGTCCCGCAGGACTTTCCTGTGCCGCTTTGCTCCTCCCTTTCCCAGACCCTTGCCTCCTTTCCCTCTTCCAGACATCTCTCTCTCTCTCTCTTGTTTGGAAAGTGAGAAAATGATGAAATGGGGATTTCTTGATTTCTAGGCTTCTGTAGTGATTTTATCATATATATAGAGGAGTGGATTTGTGTTGTGGGTCGTTGGATGAAGGAGTGAGCCGTGTGAGGGGGATTGGTTTTGTTTTGGACCATTGGATTTGGTTTTGTTGTGTTTCGATTGGTTTAGAGGAGACTTGGCAGATTCAAGAGGACTTTGAAAAATCAAACAGAAGGGCAGAGTGAGTCTGAATGGAAGTTTCAAGGGCACCTACTGTCTCCCAAAATAGAAAAAATGGGACCTACTTTGAAAATTCAGGCCTTATACTTAGCTGTAAGTTGTAACACTTTTTTATTTTTTTACAAGGGTTCCCTACCTCTCCCAGGACCCACAATTTCTCCGAGCACGTGAAGTCCCTGTGCCTCTCCTACCACTAAGTAAACCGGGTTTTTATTTGGACAGGTGGACGGTGGACTTTGGAAAATGCACCGAAGTGTTCACAGCTTTTCAATGGCCTTTTCTTTTCCTCTTGTTAACCAATCTAATAGTGGAAAATTTTCCATTCAAGATGAAATGGAGGCTGATGATAATTTAAGGAATATGTTGGATTAGTTGGAGACAATGGCAGACCAGGGTTTTAGTGGGAAGGGGTGGGCCCTGAGCTATTTCATGATTTTCATATGGCTATGTTTTTATTATCGATAACAAAATTTTCATTAAAAGGATTGAAGGAAGAAAAAGGATCAGAAAAAATAAAAAATGTACAAGAGAGATGCACCTAGTCCAATTACAAAATAATTCTGTCGTATGAAGACAACCTATCAATCCGTTGCTTAGTTAAAGTATCTGCCATAAAGTTGACTGATCTTTGCTCATGACTAAAAACAACATCCAAGATAAAAGATAAACCACGGATTTCATTAAAGAGAAATTGAAATTCCTAAGAAAAAGCCTTCCGATTTGACACCCAAGTAATGACATTAGAAGAGTTCTCCACTATAAGAACTCTATAGAATGATCTTGAAAAACACCAAAGGGGTTTTAAAATAGCCAACACCTCCGTTTCGTTAGAATCGCATACCCCCATATGGCCAATTCCTTCCTGCCCATATGGCTAATTCATTCCTTCCACCACTGCATTATGCCCACTGTGCAGCTTCTATGTAAGGCAGTGTTCATTTGATCTTATTCTTTTTTGTAGAGTTAGATTCTAAAGCATTTTTTTTCTGTATATATTTGATATGATGGGACTAGTGAGCCTCACAAACTTAGAATCACATCATATGTTAAGAAGTTAGAGAGAATAACAGTATAATGGAAAATAAGCATCTAAGTGGTTGTATTAGATTTTATAGAAATCGGATCCTAACAATGAAAAGTATAAACCATCACTATTACTCACCTTTAGAACCAAAGTTGCTCAAAATTATAATCCCACCTTGCATTACTTCTGAACCAAATGTTCATTTCAAATTCAACCTGAGTTATATCCAAAGTGAAACTGATTAGAAGGTAAAAAGAATCAAATCATGTGTTTTACAAATGATGAAGCTTATGGATGGCCTAACTCAAATGATAATGAAATATGAAATTATATGCGTGTTGGAAGTAGGTGGGCCTCGTGGATAGGTTTTCAAAAATTTTGACCCACTTAACTCAGGGATCAAGTACCCATAAGACCATAAACCACATCTAGGGTCCAATCCCTCAAATTCATCAACCATGTACAGTAATAAACTGTATCTAGAAGATACAAACCAACACAATCAAGCAACTACAAAAGTTACAACATACAAGGAAGTAGATTATACCTTTGGAGCTCGGTTGTACTCTAATGGAGAAGAAGACTCGTTAGATGAAGAAACTCTTTCTTTATAGCAAATTTAGGATATTCAAGACCTCTTAGCCTTCCACGCTAGGTCCAGTATCAGATCTCTTCTCTAAAGGAGATGGGTGTGATCTCCTAAAGAAAACAACTAGAAACTCTAAAGGAATTCAAAAGAGAAACCAGAAGAGGAAGGAGAAGAGAAACCATGCAACACTTGCACAAAAGGGAGGCTGGGTGTGAATTCCAAAGGGTAATTATGCATTGGGTGTCCGACCCTTTTCTCCTCTATTTATAACATGGCAACCTCTTCTTTACTAATAGAAACAGAAGTCTCACTTATACACTAATTAGTAACCTACTATTACTATTATTAGAAGTCTCACTTCAAATAGAAATAATAACTTTCTAATTCATTCCTTTTAGAGTTCAAGTAAGATTAGTAACTTTCTAATAACTTGGACTAGCGTGGGGACCACTAGGAATTCCATAAAAAGTTTGCTCCAACTGGGACACCGCGACCCCACATCTCATATGCAATCCGGGCCCACAGTTAATTGCAAATAACTATACTATATAAATACAATTGCACTCCAGTCTTAGGAATAAATTACAGAGAATACCCTAAACTTCTCTATCACCATAAGTAGACCTCTCTATCAATATCCATGGATCAATTGGTCCTGTCCACCAAAATGGATTCATATCTTATTTTTCTTGAGACCCAATTAATCACAGTAATCATTAGTACCATATAATTAACTCTTAATTGAGATGGGTACGCACTTATTAATGATAAATTCATTAAGGTAAAAGGGGATAATATAGATAGATTCAATTTTGACCATTGAATGTTCCCACAGTCTTACTACCACGTACCCAAGACATTGAGGTGTTGACCTTCAGTTTGCCTCATTCATTGTTAACTCAAAATAAATGAATAGACAAAAATTTGAGTTCATCAATGTCTCAGGATTGAGAGCTTATTGCTAAGGAATTATAAGAGCAAACCTTAAAGTAAAGACAGTGTTTCGTAAGGTGCTCAAAGTGATTCAAAATCTTACATTCTGAGCACTATGATCCAGAATCTTACATTCTGGTGATCAAGACAAACCACATTATCTCATAGTGATCAAAGTGCTACAACTTTACCAGATGAGATGCCCAGTCTCATCACTGATTGTGAATATATTTAAGTATAAGATTTGTGACACATGTCTCCCGCATGTGGATCTTATTCATATACATATATCATATATAATATACTAATGGGACCCGGTTCATCTCATGAACCATCATGTCATATCTATAAAGTAATAAAACATCATTCACTTCATGAAAGAAAAGCATGATTTTATTGATAAATAAAGAAATTAACCAATTTATTACATCATCTAATGGATTGAGACCATACAAACTAATTAACAAGGTGAGACACTGATTTTACATGGTTTTGAATTTCAAATGTGAACCCTTATGATGGTTTAAAGATATGATCTCCAACAATCTTCAATGTAAGATCTAAGATCATGGAGTCTCCACTTCCTACCAGTTTTTAATTAACAAGAAACGCTATTCTCATTCTTCTAGAGATTATATAAAGAGACAGTGAGATTCTTCTCTCTCTTAAAAAATTGACCACCAACATAGAGAGAACATGATTGTAATAAAAGCTATTAACGGCCATTAAACGGTAAAGCCCATCAGCCTACAGTCATTACCTGATTTTCCGGATCCTCTCATATTACATTTTTTTTTCAATCCCATGTATTGTAAAATATGTGAAAAGAGCAGCATATCCGAGAATCGACCCGTAAGCAGCTAGGTGAGACACGGAGTTGATTCATTAATAGTCCATTCCTACTGAAATTTCTAGTTTCTCTGCCCATCACTCCAGAAACTTTCCTTGAAATTATAACTAGGACGTTATAACACCAGTTATCTTTGAAGTTCTAAACCATTTGTTTCATGGACATGTCAACGTAGACTCACAGAAAACTAAGTTTCAGATCTATGCTTTTACCAATACCGAGTTCCAAAGGAACGTGCAAGTCTATTGATTAACGAATCCAATTACAAAATGCCCTTCTTTCATTCATTATATGGTATGTTCATACTCAATTGGGTACCATTTGATCTAAACTCATCCAACAAGTGTCGTGTTATAAACCTTAATCATCATCCATCCATGTATCATCTGCTCTAGTTCCTACAATGAGGAAGAAGCCACAAGTTGAATGGTCATTTTCTGCCATCAAAACACCTCTCTTGTTCATTTTCCTACTATTCATGGCACTCCTCTGCAACATAGCTTCCATTACCAAAATCCACCTTCAAAATCTAGTCATGGTCGATGGACCTTCCTTGTTATGCAATCTCACTCACAATTCCATGTCCCACTCTAGTACCCCACTTGAAGAAAAATCCACGCCACCCGCCGATCTCCGATTATTCATCGGAATCCTTACACTCCCTGACCAGTATCGACGTCGCGACTTGCTCCGACTAGTCTATGGTGTACAATCTCCGGTCCGGGCACAAGCCGACGTCATGTTCATCTTTTGTAATCTCACCAAGGATGATCAAAAGGTGCTGGTGGCGCTTGAGATTATGCGATACAAAGACATCATCATCCTCAATTGCACAGAGAATATGAACAATGGCAAGACTTACATATATTTTTCGAGCTTGCCTGAGATTTTGGCAGAAAAATATGACTATGTGATGAAGGCCGACGACGACATTTATTTCCGGTTAGATAGGCTGGTGGAGTCCCTGAGGCCATTGCCAAGAGTGGACATGTACTATGGTTTTGTCATCCCCTGCCGTGCCATGGACCCTAATGGTCACTACATGGCAGGCATGGGCTACATTCTGTCATGGGACCTGGTGGATTGGATCAGGACCTCCAACATAGCCAGGAACCATTCGGTTGGGACCGAGGACCGGCTTGTTGGTGAGTGGCTCAAGCAGGGTGGTCGAGGGAAGAACAGGTACAATGTTAAGCCGGCCATGTACAATTACCCGAGCGATGACCCTGCCGATGTCTGCTCACATGACTTTGTGCCGGAGACAATCGCCGTGCATCACCTCAAAGACCAAGTGAGATGGATCAAGACTTTACAGTACTTCAATGTCACTCAACAGCTTAAACCATCAAAACTTTATCATATCCCTTAAATTCATGTCACTCACAGCTGATATTTTGATGAAACTTTAGTGATTCGGACTTCGGAGTGCAATCAATATCCCAATTAGATATTGATGCAGTCTTGGCTGATATTCATCACCTTTTGCTTGTTTTGTTCTTATGATTACTGTTTGAAATCAGTGCTCTTTTCTTTCCTAAGTGGAGGTACAACTGATAAGAATTCAGTTTTAAAAGATGTTTTGATTTCCTGATGAATGTACTTAGAGATTTCCATGTTGTGGATTAAACCAACTATAATAGTCAAACTCTATACAACATTTTTTTTTGGGAGATAATCTTCCTGTGTAATTACTTCTCTGTTTCTTGTTTCTTTTAGTTTCTCCCTCATGTTATACTCTCTTGTTTGTTCATGCTCTTATAGAGACTCTCCCTTTACTACTAATCATCTCATTCTGTACATTGAACTTTACATCTAGCGGAATTTCGATAGATTCGTGATCTAGAAGCTCATATTTGGTAGGATCAGATGGGCTTAATCAGTAGCTGACCCAGGATTTTCATTCGAGGGGGGCTGCCAATGGTTGATTGAGAAAGGTCTTCAAGGTTATCTTGACAACCCACCTAGAGAAGAAAAATGTTAATGAAAAATAACCCACCTAAGAAAAATGTAATTGAGGGTCATTTAAAGTAGAGAAAACGCACAAACTAAACTTTAACATAGAAACATGAAATACATAAAAGAATAATTTTTTTTTTAAAGATGCATTTTACAGAGGAAATTCACAAATTGAAAATCAAACTTTTCAATTTAAGATAAGAGTCTTTTCTGAACTTGATAATAGTGGAGAATAATCTAAAATGTTATTGAGGAGTGGGCTCCACCGGTCGCGAGTTTGCCGCACTTTTCGCTACACGCTTTTTTTTTTCAGCACTGAGCCGTTCCTCTTGAAATTTCGAGTTTCCGACCGGTTGGCTTTGATACCATCTTAAATTTCTTTAGATAGCTATTCATACCAAAACCCCGAGGCTTTAGTAGAGGCACTAGAAATACTTTTCAATATCCCCCTCGGGTGGAGACCACTCCTCAATAAAAGAGAATAGTATGTGTAGAGAAGAGAGAGATCAAGACAGAGTTCTTTTGCAATGGAAGATGGGGGGAACTAAGGGCTTTTTTAAGGGGGGGGGGGGGGGTGGTTGGCCCAAATCAGCCTTATAGCCCTTTGGGCTTTTTTTTCAAGGGACCCCCACACTCATATATGTGAGTCCTCCCTTGGGCATATTTTTTGGTAAAAAAATAAATGTCACTTAGAACAATATTTTACACTGTAAAAAAGGTCCCAGTAGACGATATATTGACATATTTCCCTTGATTAGGCATATTTCAATGTTGACTAAATGGGGCTTATTCCAATTCCTTGTGTCCACAAAATATGATCCATTTCCAACATGAGTTGCATATTGGCCGAAGTTTCATATTAGATGGTAATTTTCATCTGATGATTAATGTTTATTGAGAGGAGCATCCTACCATAAGGTTTTTGCTTCCTCCTACAGCATTATAGGGTTGAGTCACAACTCACATGCATAAACCATTTTCATTTTCCTTAAACTATGGGAATAAAAGTATAACAAAAGAAACAAATCATGGATTCTGTCCTTATTTATAATATATGTACCTTTCCACATTCACTCTATCCTCATGTCAAACTAAACGTTCCATATTCTAAAAATATAAAATATAGGATAGGCATGTGGTACACTGGGAATAGAGTTTGGATTCAGGTCTACTCATGTGCATGTCCCATTAACTGAAAGCAAATTTGAATATCTAATAAAGCCTCTTTTTGTTTTTTTGTTTATTCGGAAAAAAAGGATATATACAGTTGAAAAAGACATATATTTAGGGCCGGTATGTTTGCATAGAATACATAAGAATTGAATACACAGAAACTTTTGGTCAAATGCGATCCATAGAAGGGAGAACAGATCTTGGAGAGTCTACTGTTCTAGCGATTCTGCATATGTGATGATTATCTCATTCTAAATCTTCACATACCAAAAACTCCGATTATCTCTTTTTGACAAAAATTCAAATTTCTATTGTTAATTAGGAATTAACGAGTTCCTTTATAATTTTTATTATAAAAATCCCTTCCCTTTTTCGGTAAAATTATTATTGTTGTTTTTTGAATAAAATTATTTTGGGTTTCGTTGACAATCAGATCTGGGCTTTGTATAAAATTGTAAGACCCATCAGGTGTCTGGTCTTAAAAAAGCTGACCTCTTTACATCCTCATTTCTAAGGTACACATGGTGCAAGTGGTGTAGCCAGAATCCATATGAATCACTTGTGCATTAGGCTTAGATACACAGAGAGCACATTTTGGGTATCTCTGGCCCAATTATGTTAAAATTTAGGCCCAGCTGTTCCGTTTTGGCTCCCCAGGTTATTAAATCTCTAAGAGGTGGAAGTGAACGATATGTGGCAATGGATAGTGGATATAAGCAAGGGTGGTACTAGGAGGGGGCAAGGGGATGCCGCCCGCGGCCCGCTACCTCTTTTAACTTTATGCTTAATGCGACATTTATTTTACTCTTACTCTATCCGTAGCTTTTGTAAACAAACAGGCCCTAAGGGTCCATTTAATTGAAAAAAGATGATAAAAGAGGTGGAGAGTGAATGATATGTAGCAATTGATGGTGAATGTAAGCAAGGGTGGAACTAGAAGGGGCATTGCAAGGGGTCCCCCCACCCCACCCAAAGTCTTTTTTAAAACCCACTATACTTTTTGAGCACTTTATGCATTATCTGCCCGAGACTTATTTTATTTTATTTCTACACAAAGTCACCCCTTTAAATAGGGAAGATCTTCTTGGCCCGCCATTCAATATAGTTTCATTTTTTTACCAATTATATAATTACAAGATCTAAGGATTCCTAAGAATTCAATTACATGAAATAATTAAAGAAATCCAAGATTATTTTAATTTCTCACAAAATAGTCAGATAGGTAGGATGATATGAAAAACATTGACTATTATCAACTTTCTAAATGTTATGGGTTCATTGACCTCTATGATACTAAATTCATAGGAATTCAAGGGGAAAAGAATGTCTTATAGCAAAATAAAGAGAGATGAAAGAATATTATGAAAGGTTGAGATGTAGATTAGGCCATCATTTTCCTAAGATTTAATTTACTTCGATGATGGGTGGATAATCATTCCCTAGCAAAGAAGAGATTATTTAAAACTTCATTACAACCCTAATCCTTCATTTTTTAGAACATTTAATGTAAACTCTATACAAGATTTCAACATCTCTCATCTAAGAGTTGATTGAGAGAACTTTGATGGTTTAACTTGTTCAAATCTCTCTTCCATTTTTGTCAACTCACAACAAGCATCACTCCACTAAATCTACGGTGGATATTGGAGATTTTGTGGCACATGTAAAATGAACAAAACACCAAGCATATAATTTCATGTTCACGTATAACGTGGAATCTCATGCTATGCATGGCAAAAGAAAAATGATGTCCATAACTTGAAGAATAAAAATAAGTAAATAAAGAGAGCTTTATAATTAAAACAAAACACCAATGTCTTTTGAAAATTTTTCTTTGGATTTCCCCCAATAATATTGTAGGTTTTTCTTTTTTTCTTTCCTTGCTCTGTTGATACTTACGCTCCCACATACATGCTACTCATGTCTCTAATCAATAAAGCTACAATATAGGATTAGTCCCTGGTTATTTCTACACAGTGAGAGGCCTCCCTACCTAGCTATCACTGCAACCACAATATTTTTCAAATATAAAAATTTAATTTATTGTGATATTATTAGAAAATTTCCATTTTGAAATGCCCTAATGACAAACCTTGTTCTCTGGACCATGTAGGCAATAGGATGCAATGCATATCCATAATTTGATGGTCATAAAGTTTTCAACTTGGCCGGAGATAAAGTGACTCATTGTATGACTAGAAATCACATTACACATTTTCTTTTCATGAATATAAAAACCAATCAGAACTTTTCATTCTGAAGCATGGATTTATAATATTGCAGCAAGTAAAGCAATACAGCAATGTCTGCAAAACCAAACAATCTTTTTCATTCTGAAACAATTAGAGAAGAGAGACAAGTCAACATGGACGATTGGAATGCAAGAAAAACTATTGCTTTATTTCCTCAAGTACTACATAGAAATCACGTGACTTCAATTACAAAAACATATTTCCATCTTCATCTCCTCCTATTTATACTCTTACAACACCCCAAATTACCATTCACCCCCACATGAACCAGTTCTAATCCATTCCACAATGAAGGTGGCGAATTGGCCTGAACAACGCCACCCCTGCACCGCCTGTTTCAGGCTCTCCCTCCTCACATTCGCTACGCTTGTCTTCATTTCCTCCTCCTTGAATGGAATCCACCTTCAAAATATGCTGACAATCGGTCAATCAGCTAATTTGACCGCTTTGATTGATGTTTCGGGTGCATCCTCATCGCCCAAATTCCTATTATTCATTGGAATCCTGACCCTCCCAGATCAGTACTGGCGCCGCAACATGCTCAGACTAGTATATGGAATCCAATCTCCTGTGAATATGCAGGTTGACATGAAATTCATCTTCTGCAACCTCACCAAGGAGGACCAGAAGGTTCTTGTGGCACTCGAGATCATGCGCTACGACGACATCATCATCCTAAATTGCACTGAGAACATGGACAATGGCAAGACCTACACCTACTTCTCGAGCTTGCCCGGTTTGCTCGACAAAAAATACGACTATGTGATGAAGGCCGACGACGACACCTATCTGAGATTGGATAACCTGGTGGAGTCCCTGATGCCATTGCCAAGAGAAGACATGTACTATGGTTTCATTGCCCCATGCCGTGAAATGAACCCTCATGTCTCTTACATGTCTGGTATGGGCTACATACTATCGTGGGATTTAGTAGAATGGATTAAGACTTCTGAGATTGCAAGGAATCATACACAGGGGCCAGAAGATAAGGTTGTGGGAGACTGGTTGGATTTAGGAAAGAGAGGGAAGAACAGATACAATAACAAGCCTGCCATGTACAATTTCCCTCTTAATGTTGCTAAAGATAAATGCTCTCATGAGTTTATTCCAGATACTATTGCAGTTCATAGGCTGAAGGATCAAGGGAAATGGATCCAGACTTTGGAGTACTTCAATGTCAGTAAACAGCTCAAACCATCCAAGTTCTACCACATACCTTAATCAACCAATGAAGGTTAATCATCTTCTCATTCTTTCAAGTTTGATTATGGGTCGACAAAATATAGTTTGATTATTAGACCTTTATGTAGGGGACCTATCATGGAGAGGTAACTGGGACCCAGTAAATTACTTGGGATCAATGGCGCCCCATCGATGCGCCCGGTTTGTTAATTATTTGATGTTGTTAAATTAATAAGGAGTCATTAAATTCTAAATTTTTATTAAGTGTTAAGTTTTTGTTTGTTTGTTTGTTTGTTTGTTTGTTTGTTTTCTTTATTCATTGGTTCAAGACAACTTCTGTTACACCCCGACCCAAACTAATCACGATTAAGGCTAATTAATTGAGATTAATAATAAATTAAGCATAGATAAATTGGTTAATCAAGGTTAATGACCAAGCTGAGACAAGATGGTCTCAAATGATGCATTAAGCATAATGGAATGGATTTGAATGGGACTGAATTGGTTGAGATGAATTTAGACTCAAATAAGGTAGGCTAAGGGCTTTTTCGTAAATACGGGTTTTCACGTATTTCGTCAAATACGGAGATTCTTGATACCAATGTATGTATCTCGAATAGCACGTTGACTTTCATAATAGACGCGACTCCATTTGACCTCAAATGGATCAAATGAGGTTTCATTTGACTCAAAATGTAATAAGACTTAATAAAAGGGGGTCTTGGTGTGAGAGTGCCTTATATTAGAATGAGATGAGGGGTGAGCTCATTTCCACCTCAAGAAAAACCTTAGAGTCATTTTCCTCTTCTCCATTCTCTTCCATTTCCTTCATCAAGTGTGAGATTAGGAAAGGTTCAAGTGCTTTGGTGTGGGAGGCCTCATCTTTATCATCTTCCCTAAGTCATTTCCCCATTGTTGAAGTGAAAGAGCTTGAGAAAGATCTCAAGGTTTCTCTAATTGAGCTACAAGTAAGTACTTGGAACATTTGATGAGTTTTCAAGTTATAATGAGTGATTAGGCATAGTTATTAGCATAAATAGCTTATGAGATGTATCTTCATGTTTTATGGGTTAGGGTTTGAGTTTTTTGGAAGACTTGTGTCAAGCCAAGCTAAGGAAAGAGAGCTTTTGCTACTAAACTTCATAAGAGGCAAGTATAAACATTTGCTTGTGATTAGTGTGAATCATTGTAAAAGTTCATTGAGTTTTTCATGGATTTGGAGTTTATGTATTTTCCATTAAGTTTTGGAAATTTGTTTTTGGATTGATTGAAATGGTTAATAAATAATGTATGAAAGGAGAACATGAAGTTCAATTTTCTTGTAGGATTGGGAGTGATTGGAATGTAGAAAAGATGGGAAAGAAAATGAGAGAAAAATCAGGTTTGTCGGACCTGCAACTCATTCTAGGTCCGATCAATCAGACTGTCATCCGGTTGATCGGACAGGCCCGTAACTAAGAAGTTTTTTGGGCCGATCAATCGTCTTCGTTTGAGTCCGGCTGAAATTGGTCATTTTTGGAACCAAATATGCTTTCTATGAGTTTTAGTGGTCTGTAAATTAGTGATAGAACTAATTCGGTCCTAATCTAAGATTATCAAGATTAGGGAAAATAAAAGAGAAGAATGGTAACGAATTAAGCATTTATACTTCAAATCTGTTATCTAAATTGCACAGGTGTTAGCTAAGGTTATTTGAATGTACAAACTAATATCAAAGTGATGTTCATCAAGAATAACACGTACATTAAATAACAAGCGTTTCACCCATTTGTTTAGTTTAGAAATTTTGATTGCAAACTTGAATAGAATTAATAGATGTGGTGCGATTTCCGAATCTGACACTACTTAGTAATTCATTAAGCTCGTTACTGAGCTGAACTAAACAATACAATAAATGAATGAATTAATGAATGAACAGTTACTAAAGGTAACAATGAAATGAATAATCATACTGCAGTAGATGGATTTGGGGGCGTTCCGGAGCTCCGTGGCGATGCTAGTTGTCCATAGCCCGGACACTAGTAAGTCCCACATATTCTGATCATATCTATGGATATTGATTGATGCTTTCCATTTGGAAGATGAATCCTTCCTTTGAGGGAAGATGGTAAATGAAATGAAATGAATGAATGAAAGTTATGATAGTGCTTATTTTGTGAATGTCTATTGATCAACTCTTATATTTACCTATTGTCATTGTAGGAAATATCTAGATTTGTCTAGAATGGTAATTGTTACCAAATGGATTTAATGAATTCAGTATATGTATTAACATGTGCTATTACAATATCTGTTTATACATTGTTGAACCGTCGTGTTCATTAGTGTTATTGATGACATCACATGCCCGTTTGTCACTGCCGATGCAGTGGCTCCCCCAGCGCCAGCGGAGGAGACCGCTCCGGTTCCTCCAGGAGGACTGAACGAATGGAACGGACGGAATACCATTTGATATGGGTATTCGAGCGCGCGAAAGAATTATAATGTTTTGAGAAATGTTTTGAAAAGTTATTTTGTTAACCATTTTGAGATGTAATTAATTGTTACTGTATGGTGTTTCAAGTATACACCGATTGACAAGAAAATGATGAGAATGATACATGTATAAGGTCCTTATTCTTTTGTATTCATGTAAATCGAAATTTGACATTGTCAAATATATGTGTTTCCGCAATATTGTGTATTTGACAGGTTTATTGAAGATGTTATCCCTTGTAGATTCCGTTTTAACTTTGGTTAATTTGGAGTTCACGGGGTAAATATGGACTCACGGACCGGGGTTATCGTAATTCTAGCCCGGGTGGTGACAACTTCCTTATGCCTAACTTGTAGATGTTTGTGTGGATTCAATGAATAAATGTTTGCTGTTTCTAGGTTTTCTTAACCTGTTGGTGATTGCAAGGGAAGATTGTGCTTTAAGTGACTGCAATTTGTTTAGAGCAGAACTGGCCTTTTGACTTCAGCGATCAGCCCTTCAAAAGCGTACAGTGTACTCATTATCCGTTGATTTGGACCGTTGGGTCTAATGGAGTCAAGGAGAAGAACATTAGAAAAAATGAGCAAGGATTCTCTTATTATTTGACTTTAATGAAATCCGGAGTTGAAAGAGTGGATTCCACACTCGAGCCCATCAATTAAAAACCGAGCTCCTCAAACTAAATGCATTTTCAGTATTTAGGGGTTTCCCAAGTATTAGTCCAATAGGAGTTGTCCGAGTGTAAGATTGAGTATATGATTAAAAACTTGATTAACACAATCATATTCCTATGCATCAGTCATGTTTTTTCTTCTTTTTAATCAAAGGTCGATATAGTCGGACCAACTTCTATTAGGTTAAAACTTAGGGATATAACATGTATTGGAAGTGCATTTATTTTGAGTGCCTCAGATTTCCACTCCTTAGTTGAAGCCTCATAGGATGCAGAAGAGTCCAGTTGAGCAGAACTAAGTTTAGCCTAGTTTGAGCATGGCTTGACCATTGAGCAACCCATCTCAAGCTCGATGAACCTAGCTCAGCCCAGTTTAAAAGTAATTTAGGCACTAGTATCATTGGATTGGCTCACATGCCAATCTATCACAATATCAAAATAAATCAGCTAGGATACAGTCTGGGTTGGAGGAAATGAAGAGATAGAAGGGAAAAGAAAAGGAAATATGGAAAGAATGAAGACAAGAGAACATGAAGTGTAAAAACACCTCTACAGTTTGTTTTTTACTTCAAACATCTAAACATATGTTCATCCATGGAATCCATTTTCTATCTAGATTTACTACACTGATTTTACTTCAGATTATTTACACATCTCCTGTGATTAATTGTGCTGTCTCTATTTGCTTACATCTTTTGTAACTGATTGCAACTTTTCTGTTATTTGTTATTATAATCATATATTTGTTGAATTACTGGATTGTCTTTCCTTATTTTAAAATGACTTTACATTCTCTGATCTAATCTACTGTCTACTAAACTTGGTTACTTGGAGTGTATCATCTAAAGGATTCTATGAAGTTGGACTCATAAAAAAGTTATTTTTAGCTGGGACCTTTCCTTTGTCCTTGCAGCTGGAGCTACAATTCTCACATCAAACTAGTTTTACCACGCATGATTAAAGCATGGATGTTTAAACACAAGAAATTTTAAAATGTGTCATTATAGTATTAGTAGGCGTCAAGATTTTAAAGATAGAATTAGTTTATAAACTGATCTTTGTTAAGATTTTATTGGTGTCAATATTCAAGAATTAGAAAATAAAAATTAATAAAAAAAATATAAATTTTAATGATGGGGAATAAGAAATTAATATAAATTTTATGTGCCATTGGGAATCATTCATTGGACATCAAGTATTTTGGTTTTTCTTTTACTTTTGATCAAGTATTTTAAGTATTTAAGTACATGGGCGAGTTCCATGTATTTTGGTATCTACCCTACCACCCAAACAAACAAATACCTTGTAGGTTATAATGGGAGTCGCCCTACTATCCATACCAAATAATGGTTACTACTATCCATACAGACAAACAAACAAATCCATGGTAGGTCCTAGCAAGTACTACTAATTAAGTCTCTCATTCCATTTAGTGGATTGGATTAGCAAGAGGTAGATTATAGCTACTTTTTTTTATTTTTTTTTATTTTTTATGGTATAAGATTATAGCTACTTGATGGTTGTTGGATTCTAGCCACTTCCACATTGGACATTCGGTAAAAGGATCTGACCTAAAAGAAGGTCTCTAATTGATGTAAAAACAAATGCCATCTCTGGCATTAAGAAGGAATAATGTCATTGATACTCCCAACTTTCAGACTAAGCCTGAGCCTATCCACGAGGACCACATCTTTCCATGCTGCACCTACTCGCCATCACACACGCCCAAATTGGATATGACCGCCTAGATCCGTAGGCTTATAAGTCAGCCCCGTTTTAATTCAACATAAAAAGGATCCCATAAAAACTCCCAAGTTAAGAGATTTTGCCCTCAACGCTTACAACATAAAGCCATACGGAAAATTCCTCACTAGGGCCCGAACGTCTCATTTTGAAATTCAGTGCCCCCCCCTCCCCCCATCCTGATTTAAAACGTATTTGAAACTTAGGCCCCATTTTAAAATCTCCCCTAAAAAGACCCAATGGTAAGTTGTAGTTATAAAATAAAGATGATTTATATTAAAATTTTCATATGTCTTGGGACTTGGGCTATAGCTAGATTGTAGTTTTAAATTTTGGGCTCAAACGTTAAAATCCAGGTTTTATCCCAGCATGTAATTTGGGCAGATCTTTCAGATCCCATGACTTACGTGATGTTTTTCCCTTTTTCAACGACACAAGATCAGTAACAACAATGCATTAAAAACGCAGAAAATCTTCCCGGCCGGTGGACACTCTTGCGGCAAGTATGACCCAAAGCCAGCATAGATTACATACTGAAAAAAGCTATAGATGACTATCATCAAAATCTTGTTCTAATTACGTTGGGGTCAATTATATGAATTTCAATTCCCGCTAAACTTACAGATACTAGATGGTGATTCCTTTTTGATGAACAAGTGTTTATTGGAAGAGCATCGTGCCATAAATATTTTGCTCTCGCCTACCACAATTTAGGGTTGACTGACAGGCATAACCCAAACTTTCCATAAGTTATGGCAATAAAAGTATAACCAAAGAAACAAATCCTTCATTCGGTCCTTTTTATAATATGTCTGTGCACATGCACTGCACCCTCTTGTTACATAATTTAAAACATAAGATATAAAAATATAGGATAGGCATGTGGTAATCTGGGAATGAAGTTCGGATTCTGGTCTAAGTCATGTCCATCTTCTATAAACTGAATGCAAATTTCTTTCGGGCCATACTTTTTTGTAATTGAATACATAAGAAGTTATGGTCAAATGAGCTCAAGTATTATTAAAGAGGTGAAGTGCGGATGATATGATTTGCGGGGTGAAAGATATCAGGTGAAAGATATCAAGACAGAGGAGTCTTGAGATTGGTTCAGATGTAGGATCGAATGCGTGCTTCGGTGTCAGATAAAAAGGGCAAACCACTCAAATCTGTGCTTGAACGTCTGAGATTTGTTGCGGTGTCTGGTGATCTACCGTCGCCGGAGAAGAAGGCTGATAGTATGTCACTCAAGGCTTCATTCCTTTTACTGAAAAGGGCAATTGCCCGATATAAACAAAAAATTGAATTTCCAAAAAAATCCCCAAATCACCGCATTTCTACCAACCCGATTCTGAGCAGGTGTTGTGGCAGAGCTTCAAACGTTGCATTTTACACCTGCTACAGCTCTGACGATTAGATGGGAGAGATGGAACGGCGGATTTGGGACTCAACACGTTTCCCTCTCTTCTCCTCCTCCGGTGACAACACCTTCAATGAATTTTTCAGAACCCTGCAAAACACGAAAATGGAAAACAAATCCAAAAATAAAATACGAACATGAAATCTTACCTTTTGTAAAGAAACCAGAGAGAGCAGCGACAAAAGAGGAGGGTTTCTTGCAGGACAAGATACGATGCGACGACGAGCACAATCTAGGGTTGTAAACGGGTCGGTTCCAGTCCGGGTCCAGGGTGGACCCAGAATTGGAACCGTTTAATAAGAGGGGGAACCAGACCCGGACCCGGATCCGGATCGGAACCAGGAAACCGGTTTCGGAACCAGTTCCGATAATTTTAATGGGAACCGGAACCGTTTGCGATGCGGGTCTGGTTCTGGTTCCGGGTATGGTTCCGTTTCTAGTTAAAAAAAGTAATAAAAGGGAATGTTGGGGTTCATATGGCAAGGTCTGGCAAGCTTATAATAATAATAATAAAAAAAAAAGAAACAAAGCCTCAAGAAGTTATTTTTACACTTGATTTAATCACCTTTATGACATCAGAGTCAACAATTTAGTCACATTAAGGACCGCATAAGGTTAGAAACTTAGAATGAGGGATTCCCATACAGATACTAGTATTTAGGTTAGAGTATATTAGGTCGGGTCCGGGTCCACGGGTCTGAGCTACTGTGGTTCTAGAACCGGACCCGTTTAGGTAACGGTTCCAAAAAAAGGATCCGGAACCGGAACCATTTATTTATCGGGACCAAAATAAGGACCCAAACCCGGAACCTTCAGGTAATCGGAGAATCGGGGACCCATTTACAACCCTAGCACAGTCTCTCCGACGATGTCAACACCGGGCGCAGAGGAGCTGAGGAGACGAGATGAGGTTGGGGAGGAGACGATACAAGATTGGGTTTCGTTGAGGGTTTCGTCGAGGGAGAAGTGAGGAGAAACTGTGAGGGCATCGTTGAGGCTGAGGAGACGATGAAATCCTCGAAATAACGTTTGTTGAAATGGGCGGACCACGAAACGTATTAGAAAGAAATGGGCGGGCTTTCAATTTTAGACCGAGATGGAAATGGGCAGGCGGGCTTTCAGTCACTAACACGTAGGTGAGCGGACGTTCTCCTCAGCTTTAGCTGAGGAGAGGCCCCCTCTATATATATATATATATATATATATATATATATAGATAGATGGAACTTAGACTCTCTTAAGATTTGAGTTACTAGAGTTTTGTCGGGGTATTCATTTCTCGTCTTCCTTTGGTTCACTTTTCATTAAAGGGGAGTTTAATTGGCGGTCAATTTTGTAAATTTACCTCAGATCTTCAGTTTTAACTACTGATGGCATGAATTCCTATGTTTGTTTGCATAGAATCGTAAGAATTGAATGCTTATAAATTTAGGGTCAAATGAGCTCGAGGTGAAGAACGACGAATATAAGGTAGAGATGTAGATAGGACTTTTAACTTTTTTAGGATTTGAAATACTAGAGTGATAGATGGGTGTTCATTTCCCATCTTCCTTAATTCAGTTTCCATTAATGGTGAGTTTAATTTGGATATTCACCCTTCCTCATTTTTAACCACTTACAAAAATGAAAGTCTTGGGCTTGTTTGGTCGCAAGCATTCCAGAGTTTCTTGTCTTTGAGCATTTTTAACCACTTACATAGCTTCAGATGCATTGAAAATTAATTAACAAGATGCACGTACTGTGAATATATGCCCAATTATAAGAATGTATCTCGTGTCTGTACTTATAACCTCTGCGCTTTTCCCTAATTGTAAATGGAGGATTCTTAAGGAAAAATTAAAAAAGTGTCAATATTTCTTATATGTATGGGCCCCACCATGATGCATGCCAACCATAAAGGAGTATGTGAGAAGGGAATTATGGTGTGGAATAGAGGCTGGCCAAAGACCACTATTATTAGAAATGTCAATGCTCGACTTTAGGGGCCTGTTTGTGTAACACCGTAAAAGATGAGAAATAAAATGGGTTTTTGTTTCTTTCACTAATAAATAGTGTCCGAAAATAATAAGTTTCTATGAAAATTGGAGTTGCACCAAACAACAAGTAGTTGCTGTGTTTCTGTGGTTTTCCATTTTCCTAATGCTTTTTGCCTTTTTCCATTTGCCTCTTTGCATGGCTACGCATTTAGTTGATTTTTTCATTTTTTAGCTGGCTCTGCTTGTGGATGGTCTCGCTGCTGATTTGGCTTTTCAGTGGTTAACTCCTCCGTGAGGATTTATGTAAGGCAAATTTCCTGCTTCCACCCTTGTAAGGATTTATATAAGTTAAAGCCTCGCAGGATCCGAATTCTTTTGTTCTTTATAATCCCTCTTCAGAAATACAAATTCTTAACTTAAAAAGAGAGTAGTCTTATAGAACTGGTTCTCCAATCTGCAATTTCTTTTCTGAGGATATAGTGCTTCACACACATGTCCTGGGGATTCAAAGTTGTAACCCCTTTTTTTCTAAGTATCATGATTCCATCCAACGGTTTATAAACGTTAGATCATTTTAAACGGGCCTCAGCACAATTTCATCATTGAGGGTGTTGCTGGCCTCACATGGATTTGGTCATTTAAGTTGGCCAGAACATGGTACTCGCTTTTTTAGCATAGTACTTTGTTTATATCCATTTTGTCTTATTAAGGACTTTTATTAAGGTCCTATCAAGGAAGTATTAAAGAAGAACAGATGATTGAGATGTAAATGTCGCCATAACTTTCTGCATTGGTGATGGATAGATAATAATTTCCTATCCAAGAAGAGATTATTTAAAAGCCATAGTAACATTTGAGCATGTTTGATAATATGTGAGGAATCTGCAAATTCCTCACTACCCGTGAAAGAATGATTCTTTGCTAAGGATTTATATAGTTTAGAATTTCATGTCAATGTCGGTGCATATCAATATATTTACCTAAGAAAAAATTATTTAAATACGCCCAAATCTATAAAAATGAGGATTTTCAAATCCTATAGGGGGTTCAGATATAAAAATCTTAAAGAATGATGATTTCCGATGGTCCAAATCCTTGAAGATATACAATTGTCAAACATGATTTTCCATGACTTTGGGAAAATAAAAAATCTTTTCGTTTAGGATTTGGTTGCCTAGCTTGAATTTAATCTATCGTTTTTAGCACCTTTTATTATAAGATGTTGTTAAAGTCATGATACATGCGCTATACATGGTCTCAACATCTCTAAGCTAATAGTTGATCGTGAGAACTTTGATGGTTAGGACTGTTCTTTTTTTTTTTATCGGTAACAGTAAAATATATTAAAGGAACTTAAGAAAGGAACAATAAAGAAGATGGAAAAAAAAAATTGCGTAGGTATTAGAGCTAAATGCCAACACAAAATAACAAATTACAAAGAAGCAAGCAAAGTTACATCTCTTTCTACCCCCAAATTATCAAAAGCATCCGCCATACCAATCCCTGACTGAAGCACATGATGGAACTCAACATTCAAAGATGATGACCAAGTCTTGATTTCATTGAAAAGAAATCAAAATTTCTATGGACTTTCTCCAAACAAGACATCCAAGAAATCGCATTAAACATCACTCCATGAAATCTATGGTGGTGATTGGAGATTTTGTGGCATGTATAAATTGAACAAGAGAAAGATGTGAACACAAAAACAACAGAATGGTCACCCACCTAACCATATGCAACTTGCAAGAAGAAAAGAATAAAAACCAGGGAGGGTGAGTGCAAAAATACCAGATTCATTAATAAATTGACCAAAGACACATTGCAAGTCCAAGGTTGACAATGAAATCCGGAACAAACCTAACGTACGATTCAATGGACCTTGCACGTGCCACAAAAGGACACGTAAATGGCGGTGAGAGTTTGCTTTGAACTAACAATGGTTCATAATTGAAAAGCATTTTCCCCCATTGCTACGAAATTCTCTATTTTCTTTGCAAACTACGAAACCATGTGAACGTGATATGCGGTTTCATTTTCCATGGAAATCCTCCCCTTATTTCATGTTTGAGAGTATAACATGGAATCTCATGCTATCCATGACACAAGAAGAATATCATTCAAAATCTCAAAAACCAAAATAATAATAATAATGAGAGAGTTCTATGATAAAAACAAAGCACCAACCACTTAGTTTTGTCCAAATGATGTCGTAGTTTTTCTTTTTCTCTTTCACACACATTCCACCCATATCTTAAATTAATTAGTAGTGCGACATTTGGGGATTGGTCCTGGTTGTTTCGGACGGAGGTTTCTCTTTAGAGGCATCAATAATCGGCAATATAATTATATTGTTGGAAAAATACCATTTTGAAATGTCCCAATCATGAACCTGGATATCTTGACCATGTGTCCATTGAGGATGCAATACATATCCGTAATTTGGTGGTCAAAATTTTTCAACTTGGAGGGAAAGAATGTGACTCTTTTACTATCAACCATGGATCATGGTATGACTAGAACTCACATTACACATTTTCTTTTTATGAATATAAAAATCAATCAAAAGCAGCTTTTCTCATTTGACCATTCTGCTAATCAAACGAGTCGTGGATTGCAAAGAATTTTATAATACTGCAGGAAGCAAAGCAATACAGCAATGTCTGCCAAACAAAGCAACTTTTTTTTTTCCTGCAGCAACAAGAGAAGAGACAGAGTCAACATGGACGACTAGAAAGCAAGAAACTGGTGCTTTATTAACTCAATATGCTACATAGAAACCGTGTGATTTCAATTACAAAAACACATTTCCATCTTCATCTCCTCCTCCTATTCATCCTATTAAAACAGCCCAAACCACCATTCTCATCCCTACATGAAACAGTTCTAATCCATTCTCCAATGAAGGTGGCGAAGTTGCCCGAACAGCGCCACCCCTCCACCTCCTGCCTCAGGCTTTCCCTTCTCACATTCGCTACGCTTGTCTTCGTTTTCTCCTCCTTGAATGGAATCCACCTTCAAAATATGGTGAAAATCAGCCAATCAGATAATTTGACTGCTTTAATTGATGATTCGGTCTCGCCCCAATCGCCCAATATCCGATTATTCATCGGAATCCTGACCCTCCCAGATCAGTACTGGCGCCGCAACATGCTCAGACTAGTATATGGAATCCAATCTCCAGCGAAAGCGAAGGTTGACATGAAATTCATCTTCTGCAACCTCACCAAAGAAGACCAGAAGGTGCTGGTGGCACTCGAAATCATGCGCTACGACGACATCATCATCCTCAATTGCACTGAGAACATGAACAGTGGCAAGACCTACATCTACTTTTCGAGCTTGCCCGGCTTGCTTGACGAAAAATACGACTATGTGATGAAGGCCGACGACGACACCTATGTGAGATTGGATAGCCTGGTGGAGTCCCTGATGCCAATGCCAAGAGAAGACATGTACTATGGTTTCACTGTCCCATGTCGCGAAATGAACCCCCATCGCCATTACATGTCTGGTATGGGCTACATACTTTCATGGGATTTAGTAGAGTGGATTAAGACTTCTGAGATTGCAAGGAATCATACACAGGGACCAGAAGATAAGGTTGTGGGAGACTGGTTGGAATTGGGGAAGAGAGGGAAGAACAGATACAACAACAAGCCTGCCATGTACAACTTCCCTCTTAATGTTGCTAAAGACGCATGCTCTCATGAGTTAATTCCAGATACTATTGCAGTTCATAGGCTAAAGGACCAAGGGAAATGGATCAAGACTTTGGAGTACTTCAATGTGACCCAGAAGCTCAAATCATCCAAGTTCTACCACATACCCTAATCAATTCAATGATGATTGATCATCTTCTCATTCTTTGAAGGTTTGATTGATTGCTGGGGCCTTTATGTGGATGGGCTATCATGGAGAGGTAATGGGACCCAGTAGGTTACTTGGGATGGCCCATTGATGACCGCGGTCTGTTAATTTGATGTTGTTAAAATTAATGAGGATGTCATGAGATTCTAAATTTTTATTAAGTGTAAAGGTTTTTTGTTATTTTGCTCATGGGTTCAAAGTAGAACAACTTCCCTGGGCCAAACTTCATTTTTTTTTTTCATCAATTTGTGCCTAACTTGTGGACGCTTGTGTGGGTTCAATGAATGTTTCCAGTTTCTGGGTTTTCTTCAACTTGTTGGTGAACTCAATTTTCAATGGAAGATTGTGCTTTAAGTGGCTGCAATGTTTTTTAAAGCAGAACTGGCGTTTTGACTTCCGCGATTCGGCCCCCACGAGCAAAGTGTATTATTTGTCCGTTGATTTGGACCGATCTAATGGAGTCATGGTGAAGAAAAATAGGAGAAAAAAAAAGTCCTTACTTGATGAGTACAATTGAGCCTTCAAATTGAAAACCGAGTTGCTCAAAATTAATGTATTTTCAGTAAAGGGTTATTCCCAAGGTTTAGACCAACCGGGGTTGGTCTCGGTGTAAGATTGAGTATTTGACAACGTGATTAAAAACAATCTTACTCATATTCATCAATTATGTTTTCTTTAAAGGTCAGTTTTACAATAGGACCAACTTTAATCGGAATAAATTTTGGGGATTCAATACGCAGTGGGAGCACGTTTATTTTAAGTGGCTTGGATTTTATATGTTCCATTGTGGATTTTCACGCCTTTGACTCGAGATTTCTTTTACCCAAAAAAAAAGAAAAGAAAAAAACCTCAAAATTTCTCTCAGTCTAATCCTCATAGGGTGCCGACGTGTCAAGTTGTGCAGAACTAAGTTTAGCCTAGTCTGAGCATGGCTCGAACATTGGGCAAGCCATCTCAAGCTCGACGGGTCCAGCTTAGCCTAGTTTCAAAGTAAATTAGGCACTAACATCTTTGAGTTGCCTGACAAGCCAGTCAATTATACAAGATAAAAATTGATCAGTTTGGGGGACACAGTTTGGGGTGGAGGAAATGGAGAGATGGAAGGGGAAAATAAAATGAAACATGGAAGGAGGGAATACAGAGGACATGAAGTTTTAAAACCTCTACAGTTTAGATTTTTTTTTTTTTTTTTTTTTTTTTTTTCATCATCTAGATTTACTACACTGACTATATCTCAGATTATTTACACATCTCCTGTAATTAATTCTGATGCCTCTATTTGCTTCAATATTTTGTAACTGATTGCAACTTTTCTGTTATTTGTTATTACAATCATATATTCATTGAATTACTTGATTGGTCTTCTGCATTTTATTTTGACTTTACATTCTCTGATCTAATCTACTGTCTACTATACTCTTGAGTGTATGATCTGCAGGATTCTTTGAAGATGTTGGGCTCCTAAAAAAAGTACTTTTTAGCCGGGACCTTTCCTCTGTTTTTGCAACCGGAGCTACGATTCTCACATCACATCAAAATAGCATGACCAACCATGCTTAAAGCACCATGTAATACCCGGGCCAAGTATAAGGGCTAGATTAGTTTTTGATATTTAATATTTAATTTTCTTTATTTTTCTTAGCATTATTGGGACCCAGAGTTCCATGGACGAATTCGAGTGGGACTTGTATATGATTATACCATACACTTAGGGCCAGTTTGGCATGTCTACTTTTCAAGTCTACATCTCTTAAAACTAATTAGAAAAGACATTATAAGATATTAGACTGTTTGGATATCACCAGTAGTATGTCTGTTTGAACCAGATCATAGACATTTTTTGTCTACTTCAAAATCGTCCAGAAACTATGTTGTTTTGGACAGACAAAAACGTCTGAAGCGGGTAGCCCATTTTTTATAATTTTTGGACAAGTTTGCCCTCACTTTATTCTGAGATTGACAAGTTTACCCATATTTCTCTTTGCAACAAAGAAGGCTATCTCATTCACATTCGGAAAAAAAAAGCCCTAGCAGAGCTTGGTGTTTCCTTCCTTCCTCCACCTTTTCTCCATTCCTCACAAGGTACTTCTCTCCTAATATGCTTTTTGTTTATGTGATTTTTTCTCTCTCTTTCCATTCCTCTCTTCACCTTTGTTATTGGTTTTGGAGGGTTTTTATAGCATAATAGCATTCACTTCAGATCATTTTAAAGGTGTATATATGCAACTTTTACAAATACAAGATAGGAAAAAAGTGAGATGTGATATCTAGCTAAAAAGAGTGAGATCTATATCCTTTTTTGTATTTTCTTTTAAGAGTGATGAGTGTCCTTGTGGCAGAGATCCCGTCAATAGCAGGTGAATTCAGTGGCAACACCTTAAGAAATTTAATTTTTTAGACTACCAATAATCAAGTTCCTCTGCATCTCAAGCTGCCTAGTTTCTATTGAGCTGACAGGAAATGGAGAATCCAGGAAATCTTTATTAGAATAGGTTTGCTTTTAGTATAAAATGGTAAAAAGAAGGCAATAAAGAAACCTCATTCATTGATGGAGCTTTCTTTTCACCTTTGGTTGACAATTTGAAGGTTCCTTAAACATACAAGCAAACCCTTCAAGCCAACAATATTTTTTTTGTTTAAATTGATAACTAGCTTTGTAAAAAATAATCCAATCAATCAGGCCATGGATTAGAAATCAAACATCCACTAAAATTAGAGCATAATCAACACCCACGAGATCTCTCTCATTGTTTTTTTTTTTTTTTTTTTTTCAAAGAGAACAGGTTTTTGAAATGCAATTTCTATTGGCCAGCCAAAAGCTTAGTTGGCACAACATGTAAAAATGACCAAAAGGATAAACAACCATTTGCAATTTGGATTTCACATGAAACGTATGAATCTACAGAAACAGATTTTTGTGAAGCACGAAATCTCACATTCACACAAAAAGCCTTTTTGAGTGAATGATTATGTACTGGCAAACCATTTAGGATGAGGGCTCATTCCGGATCCTCTGATTGTTCAGCTCATTGGGACTCCATGGTGAGTGGAAGTGAAAAAGGATTGGGACTCCATGGCGGGGGTGGGCCCATCTATTGAAAATTCTTATAGTAAAAAATGAGCTCCCATGGAACCTTTAGTATCACACTTGTCTAGGAATTGATCATCGATCTTCAAGTTTAGCATCACTCTTCACCACCAGTCCAACTTAGAAGAAAACGGGGCACCCTCATTTAGGTGGAACGTTCACTCCAATATGTGGGCCTCATGGTGGAATTCCACCCCGCAAACTTTCTTTTCTTCAACTAGCATCCACTGGGACCCATAGAAGAAAAACAGAGAAAAGGAAATGAAGAATCTTTATTCGCACCGAGAAAAAAAAGCATGCTCATGTAGGAAAAAAATCTATTAGGGACTCTCAATTATAAGACAACCATTGTCATAACGGGCACATCTTGAAGCCCATAGTTGTTATCTAATGGGCCCAAGCAAGTGGTAACCTGAAGAGGATTATGACACTCCATTTTAACAATATGGTAGATCAAGGCATAGCTTGGTTCATTTTATATTTTTCTTCCATTGGACGGACAAGATCAATCCAGTCATGGGGCCCACCATTTGGACAAGACACACAATTTATTGATGCTCCATGTATTCCAGTCAATAATACATTGTTTGAATGAATTTAAAAATAATTTGTAATGGATGTCAAATTGAATTTCTTTCCTAAATTGACTTTTTTGGAAAAGACAAGAAATGCCCCTGTAATAAGCTCTTCTTTTTATGTTTACCAAACAAGTTTTATCTAATAGATCTATTTGAATTAAATATACCGAATGTGTTACCAAACGGTCTATTTGGAAAGGAGTCTAGTTGAAATAGATCTATTTGAAATAGTCTATTTGTGCCAGATCAATTACAAACAGATCAGATTTGTCAAACAGACCCTTAATGTTAGGAATAAGATTGGCATGTGAGAAGGAAATAATAAATTTAGAAAGAGGACTTTGGGAATGATTTAACTTTAGCTTCTATATATATTGATCGACCCAAGCCTCTCTCAAGTCATTCTCTCTCTTTTCCACTTTCTTTTCTATTAATCCAAGGCCTAGTTTAATATTAGTCTTGAAGAAATTAGGAGGAGGAAGAAACAGTTCTAGTAAGCTACAGCAGGTGAGTAGAAATTCTGATCTAATTGTACGATTTTGAAATTCAAGCTTTGCTCTTGTATTTTATGGGGAGTGACATTCTTCATACGCCTATTGTGTTGATGCGGTTAACTAATTGATTGTTGAGTAGATTTCTCCGTACACAGATTGTAATGCTCTTCCATATGTGAATATAGTGATTCAATTCAATTGTTGTAGATCATGTATGACTGCACTAATTGTTTTCCTTGCACGATTGAATGTTTTCCATAATGATAAATCTGACTTCCCATAACAGATTTTATGTTCCAGAATTAATCAGATAGTGTCGACAAGCTTAGGCTCTGTTTGACAATAAAGAATGACCTATGGTCCTGGGCGGCGCTACATTAATCCCAGTGGGGTCAGTTGACCCTACTGAGATTTGAGAAAGTATATAAAAAAAGAAAAGATAGAAATTCTTTCATGAATTGAACTTATGGGAAGTTTTTTACCCTACTCAATGCCTAAGTTAATGGGTCATCTGTCTACCTAAACAAAAATAATAATAATGGGTCCAACTTTTATTTTTAAAAGAAAATTCTCTTTTTTAGACATTTTGTCAGTAACTCTTCTTTTATCCTAACTTAACATCTAAATATCTTCCGTGTTTAGACATTTCTATTTATTTTTATTTGAGAATTCAGTGTTTTCTTTGTCGGATTGTCGGAAATAAACTATTTGAGAACTTTATATTATATTTTTCGAATTATCGAAAGTAGATGACAAATGTTGATAAAAGGAAAATAAATTTATTCGATTTGTGGAAGATAAGTCTTTTATTGACCCCACTGACTTGAATTCCTGGAGCCGCCATTGCCTTTAGTTGGGGTGAGATAGGACGATTATGTTTCGTATGATTAAGATGATGCCTATAGGATGTTTTCCTACAAAGAGAACCAAATCCAATAGAAATACAAATCAGAAATTGGAACTTACCAGGTTCAGGTCGTCTAGAAATGGTTTCACATTTTGGGTTGTGGGGCTCAGGTGGGCCACCTGATAACAAATCCAGTCCATGGATTCAGAAGTGGACTCATGGGCGACCATAGTAGTGTTGGACCCATTCAAAGTGGGCCCTGTTTGGCCCACCATCCATGCATTTCAAAACCAGGAGGCATGATTGAAGGAGGAACATAGCAGTTTGGTCGACACCATTATTGAGATCCACTGCTTGACTTGATAAGAGATCTGGACCCCACATCTTGAAGGGGGCCTAGGGGCAACCTGGCTGGTGATGGACCCATGTGGAGCGGGCCTCATCTGCCCCACCATCCAGAAGTATCAAATCTGAAACCGTGAGGCCCCTCTATGAATATGTTTGTGATTGCTAAGGCTGCGGGACCCTGTATGGCTAACTGATGATGAATCAGGACCATGGGATTCTTTGTGGGGTCCTGGGCGACCCTAGAAAGTAGATCTGATTGTGGTTTGGACCATTGGGATCCACTATCCAGTTAACCTAAGAATTTCCAGGCGTGAGCCCTTTTCTATCCCAATGATAGGGTTCTCTGTAAGGAGATTTAAGCCTCATATGAATTCTGAAATTTACAAGGTCCTGCCAGTCTGAGGAAAGTATGATTATACCCTTTGGCTTATTTAAATAAATTGTTGAATGTGGAGAATGCTACGTGCCACATCCCCTGAACCTAATTAGAGAATAAACCGAATCCGGGGAGTGAAATTTAAGACTAATTAAAATTTTCGTCCTTTAGACCCAAGGATCGTAAGTCCGTAGTGAGGATATAATATTTCAGGCCTCAAATATAATAAGAATTTGCGGAACTCATACAATTATAGGCATATTTTGATATCAACAAGGGATAATGAATCTCAATATATATTAAAGTTGAACAAATAATAAAATAAAACTTAAACAATGAAGTTAATTTATTACAATGGTCATCCCACTAATCAAGGCCATTTAAAACAATAGTGAAGTCAATAATGTGAAAGTTCAATGAGAGATAATAAAGAATAAAAGAATCGAATGAAGTCTCAATGAATCTCTCTCGTGCCAGGATCAATGACGCTACTCTACGTCTTCGGCACGCCACTCTCGTTCTTCCTTAGCCAGTTGGAAATCCTCTGGGATCTCCTCACCTGCTTGCTCCTCATAGTAGTAGTCACCTGAAGGGTCTGTACACCAAGGAACAGAGTCAACGACATGTTGAGCAATAGATAAGCAAAGTATAAATGTCATGGCATGTATCAAATATAGAATAAGGACAAGTGTAATATCATGTGAATACGAAGAAAGCAAAACTAGGCAAAAAGCATGAATAATAATCATGTGAGACAATGACAGAAATCCTAACATCATTTAGCAATAACCACTTATCCATCAATGCAATGCAAGAAACAGGAGGGAGACTCCGAGGATGTCCAAGCCACCTCCCGGGGTATCAGTAACAATCCAGACCAGGACTACTGATACCAAAGTCCGGCACTAGTGGGATCCTAGCTCCCGGTCCTGGGAATAGTAGCACGGTCCAAGCCCGCTCCCAGCTATTCAATGCCATGGACGCCGTCTGTAATGCCCCCACCCTTCACGCATGCATGATATTGTCCGCTTTGGCCCGTGTGCACGCGCGAGGACTTCCCAGGAGGTCACCCATCTTAATACTGCTCCCGCCCGAGCACGCTTAACCTCGAAGTTTTTACGTTTTTCCGGGGCCGCACGGTTTTAAAAGGCCCCATGCAAGGTAAGGGTATAAACTTTACATATAACCCCATTCACTTTCCTCTCTACAGTCGATGTGGGACTCCGGGGCGTCACATTCCACCCCCCTCAGGGCTGCACGTCCCTGTAGCCTGCCAGCCCTCTTGGCCCGCCCACATGGAGACCCGCCCACTTGCACCAGACCACGGTAGGGGACCCACACTCGAACTAGCCAAGAGTCGGCTCTGATACCATCTGTCACGTCCCCCGAACCCGATTAGAGAATAAACCGGATCCGGGGAGTGAAATTTAGGACTAATTAAAAATTTTGTCCTTTAGGCCCAAGGATCGTAAGTCCGTTGTGAGGATATAATATTTCAAGCCTCAAATAAAATAAGAATTTGCGGAACTCATACAATTCTATGCATATTTGGATATCAACAAGGAATAATGAATCTCAATATATATTAAAGTTGAACAAAGAATAAAATAAAACTTAAACAAGGAAATTAATTCATTTAATGGCCATCCCACTAATCAAGGCCATTTAAACAATAGTGAAGTCAATAGTGTGAAAGATCAACGAGAGATAATAAATGAAGAAATAAAATCTAAGGAAGTCCTGATGAATCGCTCTCGTGCCGAGAATGATGACGCTACTCTACGTCATCGGCACGCCACTCTCGTTCCTCCTCTGCTGGTTGGAGATCCTCTGGGATCTCCTCACCGGCCTGCTCCTCGTAGTAGTACTCACCTAAGGAGTCTGCACACCAAGGAACAGAGTCAACGACATGTTGAGCAATAGATAAGCAATATATAAATAATCATGACATGCTTCAAATATAAGAGTAATGACAGGCATAGTAATCAAGAGAATACAAGGAATCGAATCTAGGCATAAAGTATGAGTAAATCACCATCAAGATCATAAATAGAAATCCTAGCAATACTAACAATCACCACTACCAATATAATGCAATGCACAAGAGGGAGACTCCATGGATGTCCAAGCCACCTCACGGGGTACCAGTAACAATCCTATCCGAACTACTGATACCAAAGTCCGACTCTAGGGGGATCCCAGCTCCCGGTCCTGGGAATAGTAGCACGGTCCCAGCCCGCTTCCAACTATTCAACGCCATGGACGCCGTCCAAAGCTGACTGCCAACCCCGATGTCCGAGTAACCGGCCCATCAATAAACCCCCAAACTGCAGCTGGCCATGATATGCAAATAATAATAATAATGTGGTTTTGACATGAGAATAGACCAAGACAAGCGAGTCTGGCTAGCTCAATATACAAGACACGTTCATAGGGAATATCTCAATCAAGTCAATACAAGACAAATCCAATCACATGATAATCCCTTCAGTCTAGCCAGTCATGTTCATCAATTACATAACACGGGATCCTAAGGTACACTCTAAGTCAGGTCCAAGTCCTAATTCTACAAGGGATTATGTTTCATAATTAATTAGGTGTTTTATGCCAAGAGAGTGTACAAGGATACAAAATCAACGAATACGATTAACAAATCAAGGAGAGATTAAAACCCAATCCTAAGCAAGTGTTGTCATCCATGTACCATATGTATTTTAACGAAGTGCGTGGGGAATTCGAATAATCAATGCTTATAAAGAATTTCCTTGGTGTACAATCATGTTGAGTATCGAGTGATTCAATTCCATACGCATTCGGTTAACCATACACAATACATGAATACCTAGACAACCCATCGAAGCACACCAAGCCACGTGCTACGATTTCCAAAACCCTATTAATGGTCACGTGAGAGTGGTTTCATAGTTTCCAATGTCTAAGGCCCAAACCTAGGCTAACAATCTTGTTACTAACAAGAAAGTGGTCTAATAATTAATCTCCTTAACTACTTCCCTACCTGATCCCCAATCATCACGAGACATGTATCATTGGATTCAACACTCAAAGAGCTTTCCAACGGTATATGGCTCGTGAAATTCCGACGTATGGTTCAGAAGTTATGACCCATAGAAGTTTAACCCATTATATATATATATATAAACGCGACGGACCAACACGTGTCTGATTCATTGGATGGATGATCCAACATTGCATCCTCCATGTCAGTCAACGTTTCTGTCTCTTCTCTTTTTCTTTTTCTTTTTCATTCACATGCTCAGCTGTCAACGTTCTGAACGTTGAACCATAGACACGTTTTAAGTTTTTTTTTCCAAAGTTGTCACAATTTACAAAAATTGCCCTCCGATCGATCGGACAAGAGGTCCGATCGATCGGTCTGAGATTTGTCTCAGTTAACTGAGAGCAATTTCTGTCCAATCGATCGGTCTGAAGGCCCGATCGATCGGCACTACAACCTGAGCCCGAAAATGGTTTTTTTTTATTCCTTTTTCCTGCATAAAACGAGCCTCCATGCTCCCTAATCATTTCAATCATTCTTTCTATCCATTCTATCAAATTAAAAACCTCCAAGACTACCATTTTAACAATCAATCCAATCCAAACCACAAATCTACCTAACATGTCAATCCCAATGCAATACCAACAATAAGCTTGGAATTTGGGTAATCTAACAAGGATATCATTGCAATCAAAAGAAAACAATACACACATGATTAAATATAAAATGCATATCTACCTGCCTCAACCAAGAAGTTGATTAAAAATTGGAAAAGCTTGAGGAGAAGCTCTCTTTCGCAAACCCACAATCTAATCCGACCAAACGCAATCTAGAACGCAACGGAGAAGAAAAGAAAGAAAAAGATCACGATCCAACCTATTCTAAACAAAAGAGAAAACGAATGGAAAAGTTGATGATGGGAAAAGGCTTACCCACTAGTATCAATGGAGAGAGAAGATCGAAAGGAAGAAGATGTGCGGTCCGGATCGCGGAGATGATCTCTCCCGGAGGGAGATCTGGGCTTGAGAAGAGAAGGGGAAGAAGATGGGTTGCTGTAACTCTCGTTGCAGAAGTGAGAATGCGATTAGGGCTAATCCCTGTTTAAGAAGAAGAGAGGGAGGAAAAGACTAATTTGCCCTTAAGTGGGTCCGGTGAAAGAATAGACCATTTGAAAGGTTTCTGATCGTCGGATCGAGACGAGCCAAGAGACAAAAATGATCAGCGCGACTAGACCTTTCCAACGAACCCAAAATCACGGTGATAGAAATTTTACGGAAAAACACTCAATTTTCCCTAATTTGCAAACTACCCCTGCTAGGATCAAACGAACTCAAAATCAAACGAAACTTCGCAGACACTATCCTAACACTAAAAGAAACTCACTGAAAGCCTAAACCCACTTAAATATCTAAGATACAATTAATTATAATAATAATAAAATAAACGGGTCAACGGGCCTGCTATTGGGCCCAATTGACTCAGTAAGGTCGCGGACCATACATCTCTCACATCTAAAAAGAACATTTGGTCCCCCAAATGCCTAAACATACCTCATCGGGAAAGAGATAAGGATATGCCTTCTGCATCTGATCTTTGAGCTCCCATGCAAGGTAAGGGTGTAAACTTTACATATAACCTCATTCATTTTCCTCTCTATAGTCAATGTGGGACTCCGGGGCGTCACATTCCACCCCCCTTAGGGCTGCACGTCCCTGTGCAGTAGCCTGCCAGTCCCTGTAGCCTGCCAGCCCTCTTGGCCCGCCCACATGGAGACCCGCCCACTTGCACCAGACCACGGCAGGGGACCCACACTCGAACTAGTCGAGAGTCGGCTCTGATACCATTTATAATGCCCCACCCTTCACGCATGCATGATATTATCCGCTTTGGCACATGCGAGGACTTCTCAGGAGGTCACCCATCTTAGTACTGCTCCCGCCCGAGCATGCTTAACCTCAGAGTTTTTACGTTTTTCCGGGGCCGCACTGTTTTAAAAGGCCTCATGCAAGGTAAGGGTGTAAACTTTACATATAACCCCCATTCACTTTCCTCTCTATAGTCGATGTGGGACTCCGGGGCGTCACACCGTCCAGCGCCGACTGCCCACCCCTATGTCCGACCGGCCCATTAAATAAAAACTCCAAAATGCAAGTGGCTATAACATGCAAATAATAATAAAATGGTGTTGACAGGAGTATAGACCAAGACAAGCAAGCCTGGTTAGATCAATGTACAAGACATGCTCATAGGGATTATCTCATTCAAAACAATACAAGACAAGTCAACACTTGATAACCGCTTTTCTACTAGCCAGTCATATTTATCAAAAGCATAACAGAAGGTTCCTACGATACACTCTAAGTCAAGTCCATATCCTAGTCCTACAAGGATTTATGTTTCATAACTAGTTAAGTGTTTTATGCCAAGAGAGAGAGAGTAAAAGGAATTATAACAACGGATACAATTCACAAGTCAATGAGGGATTACAATCCAAACCTAGGCAAGTGGTGTCATCCATGTACTTTACATGTTTTAGCGGAGTACGTGATATCGAAGCACACCAAGCCACGTGTTATGATTTAATCCCCATTAATGGTCAAGTGATAATAGGTTCATGGTTTCCAACATTTGAGGCCCAAACCTCAGTTACTGGTCTCATTTCCAATAAAACATAGACTGGATCAATAATCTGAGTATTTACATCACTTTCCGACCTCCTATCGTGATAAAATCAAAATCATTGGGTTCTGCATCTCAAGGGCTTTCCAACAGTATATAATATGTAGAAATCCAACGGGCGGATTAAAAGTTATAAGTGTTCGAAGTTTTCAAATGTTGTTAAAAAATTACCCTCCGATCGATCGGACTGTAATCTGACTCAGTTAAAAAGTCACCCGATCGATCGGTCTGTAGGTCCGATCGATTGGTCTGAGATCCGTCTTAGTTAACTGAGACCAATTTTTGTCCGATCGATCGGTCTACAGTCTGATCGATCGGCACTGTATGACCTGAACCTCGTAAATGGGTTTTTCTCTCCTTTTTCCTCCGGCCAATCCATGGCTAATCAGAAGAAAACGAGCCTCCATGTTCCCATTCTATCACATTCATCATTCAACAACCATTATAACAATTTAAACATCAAAGTTTACCAATTACAAATTAATTCAAATCTAAATCCCCAAACCTAACCTAACATGTCAATCTCAATACATTATCAACAACAAGCTTGGAATTTGGGTAATCTAACAAGGATATCATTGCTATCAATAGAAAACAATACAGACAATAATCAATTATAAATTGCATATTTACTTGCCTCAACCAAGAAGATGATTAGAAATTGGGGAACTCGAAGAGAAACCTTTTACCGCAGAAACCACGAATCTAACCCAATCAAACATAATCTAGAACACCGTGAAGAAGAAAGAAATGAAAAAAATCAAGATTCAACCTAATCTAAACAAAAGAAAAGACGAATGGAAAAGTTGATTGTAAGACCCCGACTCGAGTGAACTCGATTAGTACTAATTAAGTCGTGTGTTAGTTCTAAGTTTGATTAGTGATTTAGCCTTAGTTGGGTTTCGAATAGCTTTTGATATAGTTTTGGGGAATTTTGATTGTTTGTGCTTAGTGGGGCCCTTTGGGGGTTCATTCTTTTTGACCTTGCATGCGCTTGAGGATTTATCGTAGTTTTTGCATTCATTGTTTCAATCCCGTTTTAATTTTATTGATAATCCCTACAACTTTCATGTTGATCACGTAACCGTTCAAGACCCCGAAACGTGATTTGATAGCCTTGAGGGCAAAAGAGTCATTGTACACTAAATCTGTACCCAAACTTGATACTCCCGAAACCCGCAAAACATATACTTTTTGGAAACTAGATATTTCGACGAGTACTTTTCTCTTCGTCATCGAATTCATTAGAAGCCCCAAAAGCCAAGATTTCAGCCCTTGAATGTCTTTAGTAGTGGGACCCATCTCCATTGCTTATATAAGGAGACCCATCTTCCTCATTTTTCCTTTTTCCAGCACAAGAAGAGAGTCTAGGGTTTGTTAGCAACTTTTCTTCTTCTTCTTACTCTCTCCATCTCAACCTCCTACTAATCTTGCACCAACATCATATTGGAGGTCATCATTCTCTTCTTCATCACCATAGCTACCTATTGATACCCTTTGTGAAGAAAACCCACCATTCCAAGATATTCATTGAGCTTACTCTTGCGATTAGAGGACCTTACAAGTAAGTAATCCTTCCTTTCTTCTAGATTTGTATTCTTCTAGACCTAGAGATGCTTCATCTCCGTTATTGTAGGGTTTCCCCTTCTATTTCATTGTTTGACCATTTTAGGGTTTGTTTTTGGGGATTTTGTTCATAACTTGGATCTTTGGCTTGGAAGAGTATTAGAGCTTGATTTCAATTATCAGAGACCAAAGGCAAGTGGATGATTTGATTTTTATAAGCTTTCAATGATTTTGGTATTTTTTCACTCATGCCTATTTATTGCTTTGTTTTGAAATAAATGTTCATGATAGAGTATTAATGGTGCATTTATGACTTATAAGTGTATTGGTGCATGGCATTTAATTTCCTCTTGTTTTGTCCTAAATGTACTCTATGGTGAAATGGTTTCCTTCTTTCTTATTTGTATGGGATTTGATGTTGATGGAGGAAGTGATGGAATGAACCCACATTGGAGTTGTTGAGAAAGGTAGATAGTGCATTGGAGGAGCTTTTAGCTCAATTCTATGGCAAGGATTAAGTGGAAGTGAGGAGAATGGTTTTGAGGAGGAAAAAGGCTCAAATCTGAAAACAGTGGGTGTTTCCCGCACCTGGCGGTCAGCCAGCGGTCACATGGCGGCTAGCCGTCTGGTGACTGGCGGCTAACCGCCAGCTAACCGAACAATCGCGGTTACTTTTCCAGAGAGCAACATTTCCCCCTGAAAACTCAGTCAGCCTCAAGGTTAGCCAGCGGCTAACCGCCGAACCCATCGGCGGCTAACCGCCAGCCAACTGACCCATTCAGTTACTTTTCCAGAGAGCAACATTTCCACCTGAAAATACGGTCAGCCTCACGGTCAGCTAGCGGGTAATCGCCAAACATATCGGCGGCTAACCGCTAGCCAACCGAATCATTTCGGTTACAATTCCAGTAACCTGTCTTTCTGTCAAGCTAACCGCCAAATCCAACGACGGCTAACCACCATCTGACCGCAAGGTAACCGAAATTACCCAGACAACCATTTCGGAGAGCTCCTCGCTCGAGCGAACTCTCCGGTTCGCTCGAGCGCTGAGCTTTGTCGATCAAAGGAGATTCACTAGGCATTGTATGAGGCCATTCGGGAAAGAAACCATATCACGAAGAGGTCATTCGAAGTTTTGAGAATTCAATGTGTATAAGGAGTCCGGAATATCCCCAAACTCAAAGAGTACCAAATTATTATCAGATCGACATACGGGATCCCTATTCACCTTGAACTAGTTTTGAACCCCGATACTTGTCTTGAGATTTCAAAAGCTCTATAGTATGTCATTGTTCCGGAGATTTATACTACATGCCTTGTTTTCCCGAAAGTATTAAATTGCACTTGAAATACTTACTTGTCTTGAAGTGCACTGCACCACATGAATTGACAATGTGCCCTTGAGCACCCCCGTCTTGCCCGTTTATTTATTGTACTTGATTTACTTGCATATGTCTCGATTTGTTATTTGACATATTAGTCGGCACCACTAAGCTTGGATAACCCTGTTGGTCTGATCCACCGACTTGGAGATCCCCCTCTTTTCCCGCCAACTGCAGTTTGGATCCCGCTACCCGGTTATTACCGTGGTCTTGTCCCGATGCCGCAGATTGCTACTGTGGTTCCCGATGCCCGGCTCGCTACCGTGGTCATGTATAGTATATGTATATGTATTTATAAGATCCACTGTTTCTCCTCACCTCGAGTGACTGAGATCAGTGCCTAGTTATTGCTCTATCTCTTTAGTGATAAAGGACTTAACTTCGTGTGGTTGTCATCTCGCTTGTTTCCTGTTTTCTTGGTTACCTTTACATGTTTTACAATGTCTACTTGTATTTGAATAAATGTTTTATCTCGTTTATAGGAATTGTTATTTAAACTGTTTTAAATGATTTTGAAGGTAAATTCATTTATTATCATATTGTCATCGTATTTTACCCATTTGCCAAATCGTCGTGTTTGACCCACTCTTTGGTACTCAGGTCCCGTCGTCGGTTATCCGGAGGAGGAACACGAGGAGGCGGTCGGTGAACCGCAGCAGTTAATTGAGTGGCGTGCTGATGATGTCATGTAGACATTGGATTGCTAGAGAGAGATAACATTTTGGGAGAACTTATAACTCATTCTTTTGGGATTATATTTTGTCTATATTGGCCTTTGTTGGCCTCTATTTTTTGGGAATGTAATTAAATGGTCTTATATAAACTTTAACTTACTTTTGGGTAACATGCAAATGATCATTGCTCATTCTGATACAATACTATACTTGTGTTATCCTCTTTGTGATTAGAGATGGATTGAATATTTGATTTGCTACACGCTTCCGCAATTAATAGAAATGTTCATATATGATTGTGATATCCTCACGCGGACACTTGTGGGAAATTAAATAAATGTATAGCATAAATCCGACGTGCTGTCATTATCATCATCATTATTAGTCCCGATCCCGGATTCTCGGTCCGGGGTCGCGACATTGATGATGGGAAAAAGCTTACTAACTAGTATCAATGGAGAGAGGAGATCAAGAGGAAGAAGATGTGCGGCTCGGATCTTCGAGATGATCTCCTTCGGAGGGAGATCTAGACTTGAGAAGATGAAGAGGAAGAAGAAGGGATGTTGTAGCTCTCGTTCATTGCAGAGATGAATAAGAGATTAGGGTTAATCCCTATTTAAGAGGAGATGGGAGGGAAAAAGACTAAATTGCCCTTAAGTGGGTCCGGTGAAGGAAATGACCACTTGAGAGGTTTCTGATCGTCGAATCGCGAGGAGCCAGGAGACAAAAATGATCAGCACGACGAGACCTTTCCAATGAACCCAAAAATCACGGCATTAGGAATTTCCAGAAAAATACTCATTTTTTCCTAAATTGCAAATTACCCCCTTATTAGAGTCAAACGCACTCGGAGTCGCACGAAACTTCGTAGACACTAATCTAACACTAGAAGAAACTCGCTCATGATCTAAATCCACTTAAATATCTAAAATACAAGTAATTATAATAATAACAAAATAAACGGGTTAATGAGCCTACTATTGGGCCCAACTAACCCCAGTAAGGTCCCGGACCTTACGCTACGGATGAGGTCCTAATTTTTCAGAAATTGCAAGCAAAGGCTTGTTATTCATTGTTATTATTTGCAAATCGTTTTAAATGGTTTCCTTTAGTTGGGTCACTGTAATTTGTACGTTGGGCACTATAATTTAAATATATGGTGACTTGAAATAAGCGTGTGGGTTAATTCACTTATGTCTTTGTTATTTGGGGATCACTTATGGTAGATTGTGTGGTTTATATATATATGTATATCTTGTGGTTGAGTTGGTAATTGAATATTTCCCTTAAAACTAAAATGAGTGAGTTATGTAATTGACTTCTCTCATCTCGCAAACCAATTTTGATTCGGACTGGGACAGGTTGAATCCACATATTTTGAGAAGGGGTTGATTATGGAATTTGCCCATTACTAACGTTGAGGACATGCCATATATCATATTTTTGATGAGTGATGTATTTGCTATTTGATTGAAAAACTAAGATAAGGTGACTTTGTTTGTTTGGAGAAACTTTTTGGACACCCCTAGACCACGAGCATGTATAGCCGATTTTGTGAGAATTGTTGATGTTGGACCTTTTTAGAAAAATGTCAATTTTGTGGTACCAGTTTGCTGGTTTTGGACCTTAGTGGTCGATGGTTTTTGAACCATGGTGTTGGAAATTTATACTAAAAACATACTTTATGTATTTTTCTTTGATTGGTTCATTTTAATATATTTTATCTTCTCATCTAATTAAGATTTTATATGGGCAAATGGTTGCATTATTAATTATTATGCATGTTAGTGTCATTTATTCTATAAAGTAGACAAATTGGTGCGTAGAGTTTTACTTACACACGGAAGACTTAGTTGTCGGTTCTTACGGAATATAACTTGTTGTTCACAATCTACATGGATTTGGACACACCATCGGTATGATTGTAGCATGATGTTTCAGCGGGCTTGTCTTAGCTGCGGGAAATGGTATAGTTTCAACTCATTATGCTAGTACACTATGTGTGTATCGAACATGACCGTGTTTTTGGGTTTATTGTCTTTATACTGACTATATAAGATGATGAACATCCAAATGGTTATTATGAGTGCTTGTACTCTTAATCCTGACATAAATAATAGACACATACATTTAGTGTTTGGCATTTTGATTTACGAATGAGTGAGATCTTTTATGGGTCAATAATCTCAATAAATTGGATAACTACACTACGTGTATGGTGGATATTAGTTTATTGACGGAATCCACGTCCCGTAATAGGGGTTAATGATATCCCATTGATGAAGCTTTTAAGTTTTGATTATATCAAACCCTGCAGGTAGACTTTGTGACTGACATATCAAATAAGTTAAGTGTAAGGTCTCAAGGAATTATAAAGATATCGATTAAATATAGATGTCAGTAATTATTTAATCGATGGATATCTGAAATCTTAACGTGGGGAGATTAATAAGTATTTAATAACAAGAAGCTCGAAATATTATTTTGAGAATAAGGACTGGAGTGCAATTACAATTCTTTAGTGGACTGAATTGTAATTTATGGAACTAGGGTTCTAATTTGGGTCAAATTAGGGTTTCATATTTCCATAAGGAGCCTATCCTTATTTCATTCTTAAGGTCCCTATTGTAGCCTATAAATATGCGTTATTGCTCTCTAGGTTAATATACAATAATAACAAGAGAGAAATCTTTGTTTTAGAGAGCAGAGGAGAATTCTCTGAAAAGGCCCACTCCCTGGTGCGAGTTTTAGCATATAGAAATACAGTAGAAGATCTTGAGGTTTTCGGGTTGCTGTAAGATCGAGATCAAATTAGAGAGATCTTACAGGTATGATTTCATCATATTAGTTCAAGTTTATTTATAGAGTGATCTGTACGCAATATCTAGAGATCCTGGTTTCTACTAGTTTCTAACACATTGGTAGTCGGATTTATTTTGGACCTTGGTGGTCATTTTTATTTGGACTCCCGCCATCATGGCGCTCACGCCCAGGGGACATCTGCTGGAGCTCCGCCGGTCGTCCCACACGGAAGACTCCTGGTTGATCCTGAAGGCCGTGCTCATCTCGACGTACCCCCTCCCCCGGGTGGGTCGAATCGCGGTGGACTTCCACCTCCTCCCTCTGCTTCCAATCATGAGGATCCTGATTTCCAGGAGATGGGAAGTGGAAATTACAGCCTGGAGGACGAGAGCCAGTTCCAAGATCAATCCAAAGAAGCCCCCAACATTTGGGATGAGAAGTTCAAAAAGATGCAAGATCAGATAGGCAATGTCTTCAATGCCATGAAGGCACAGGTACCAGAATCCATTGACTATCTGGTACAACGAACGGATACACCATTCAAACCCTCCGTGGCAGACTACCCCCTCCCCAGAAAATTCAAAATGCCGACCATGGAGATTTTTGATGGGACCAAGGACCCGTTGGATCACTTGGAAACGTACAAAACCCTAATGCAACTACACAACGTCCCTGACGAAATCATGTGTAGAGCAATTCCAACTACATTGAAGGGTTCAGGAAGGCAGTGGTCTTCCAGTCTCGCCCCAACCTCCATTGCCACCTTTGCAGAATTAAGTAAGTCCTTTGTATCTCACTTCATCGGAGGACGTCGCCACCAAAAGCCCGCCACACACCTGCTTAGCATCAAGCAGGACAAGAACGAAAGCCTCAGGAGCTATCTCACTCGTTTTAACGAGGAGGTACTCCAAGTCGAAGAGCCAGATGACAAGGTCTCCATGACAGCCTTCATTGGAGGCCTCCGTTCTTCGAGCTTCCTATTCTCGGTGATGAAGCGCCCGCCAAAGAGCTTTCCTGAACTGCTGGCAAAAGCCCAAAAGTACATGAATGCGGAGGACATCACCAGAGCTAGGCGAGGAGAGTCCTCCAGATCAGAAGGCAAGGGAAAGGAGCGAGACAGAGAGGACAGGAAGGAGAACAGCAGCAACAAGAGAAGTAGAACGGAGAGGGTACCAGCCAGAGAGAGGCTTGGTCCAGCTCCTCAGAGGGAGAGGCAGGCATTCACCCCCCTCAGTGCCTCCGTCGGACACATCTTGTTGCAGATCCAAGATGATCCTGCGGTTAAATGGCCGGGGAAAATGAAGTCTCCCCCAAACCGCAGGAATCCTAACAAATATTGTCGCTTTCATCGCGACCATGGCCATGATACCGACGACTGCTACGAGCTAAAGAAGCAGATCGAGGACCTCATCCAGCGCGGGCATCTGCGCCAGTATGTTGCTGGGAGAGCTCAAGCACCATCACCACCTCGTCATCAAGAGAATCAGCAGCCCTTCGGAGAAATTCACACTATCTCCGGAGGATCGGCGGAGTCGCTCTCAGCAATGAAGGCCCACTCCAGAAAGGTCAGGCATACTGAGGAAGCACGTCCGTCCAAAGTGCCCCGACAAGGAGATGGCGATGTCATATCATTCTCAGATAGGGACCTGGAAGGAGTGCAGCTCCCCCACGACGACCCATTGGTAATATCCCTGACCATCGCCAATTTCCAGGTGCATAGGATCCTGGTAGATAGTGGCAGCTCCGCTGACATACTGTATGCAGACGCATATGACAAGTTGAGCCTAGGTAGGGAAAGGCTCCGACCTGTCAAGTCACCTCTTATTGGTTTCTCAGGAGAGAAGGTGTACCCCCTGGGAGCGATTAAGCTCCCAGTCACCGCCGGAGTGGCACCCCGAAGCTCCACAATCATGGTCGACTTCCTGGTGCTTGACTGCCCGTCAGCTTACAACGTCATACTGGGCCGACCTGCCCTCAATACGTTAAGGGCTGTTCCCTCCACCTATCACCTCATCATCCGCTTTCCAACCCCTAATGGAATCGGAGAGATCAGGGGAAACCAATTGGCTGCCAGAGAATGCTACGTCTCCTCAGTAAAAGATAAAAAGCAGAAGGAAGCATTGCAGATTGAGACCCTTGATCCAAGGGATGACTCCACCATTGAGAGGGGAGAACCAGTTGAAGCACTCACCACTCTGGTCTTAAATGAAGACCTCCCTGATAGGAAAGTGTACATTGGCTCTTCTCTCCCTAAAGACCTGGTCCGCCGCATGACCAGCTTCCTGAAGAACAATATGGACGTCTTTGCATGGTCACATGCAGATCTTGAAGGGACTGATCCCAAAGTCGCCACTCATCGCCTCAACGTCGACCCCCAGCACAAGCCTGTCCGACAAAAGCCGAGGAGCGCCTCCACTGAGAGGGCCCAAGCAATGGACAAGGAGGTCGGGAAGCTGATAGAGAATGGAGCTGTAAGGGAGGTAGCATACCCCGAATGGCTCTCTAATGTCGTGATGGTGACGAAATCCAATGGGAAATGGCGCCTGTGCGTCGACTTCACTGACCTTAACAAGGCATGCTCGAAGGACTGCTTCCCGTTGCCTAGGATCGACCTCCTCATCGACGCCACGGCGGGTAATGAACTTCTCTCCTTCCTGGATGCTTATTCTGGGTACAATCAGATCAACATGCATCCCCCAGACCAAGAGAAGACGTCATTCATCACCCCGAAAGGGACCTATTGCTATAGGGTCATGCCTTTCGGACTGAAGAATGCAGGGGCGACCTACCAACACCTGGTGAACAAAATGTTTCACTCTCAGATTGGGCGTACCATGGATGTTTATGTGGACGACATGCTGGTGAAGAGCCTTGCCGCCACAGATCACATCGATCATCTCCAAGAAACCTTCAGTGTTCTCAGGCTCTATCATATGAAGTTAAATCCCGAGAAGTGTGCTTTTGGAGTGGGGTCCGGAAAATTCTTGGGATTCATGGTCAATCAAAGGGGGATAGAGGCGAATCCCGACAAAATCAAGGCTATATTGGATATGAAGTCGCCCGCCTCCACCAAGGAGCTGCAGCGCCTCAACGGAAGGGTGGCAGCACTTAGCAGATTTGTCTCCAAGTCTGCAGACAAGTGCTTGCCTTTCTTTAAAATCCTCAGGAAGGCTTTCGAGTGGGGGCCCGAGGCGGAGGAGGCCTTCCAGAAGCTTAAAGCCTACTTGGCCACTCCCCCTCTTCTTTCACATGCTGCACCAGGAGAGGTGTTGTATCTGTACCTCTCTGCTTCCCCCTCAGCAGTCAGCTCTGTCCTCATCAGAGATCATGATGGAATGCAGAAGCCCATTTACTATGTAGGCAGAGCATACCGAGGGGCAGAGTCCAGATACACGGAGCTGGAAAAACTAGCACTCGCCCTCATTTCAACAGCAAGGCGACTGCGTCATTATTTCCAGAGTCACACAATTGTGGTTATTACTGATCAACCTCTGAAGAGAGTACTGGGAAAACCGGATGTATCCGGGAGGCTCGTCAAATGGGCAGTAGAGCTGGGGGAGTTTGACGTCCAGTATCAGCCAAGGTCCGCCATCAAAGCACAAGCCTTGGCAGACTTTGTAGCTGAGTCTACACATGCCGAGGGGAGGACGGAAAAACTAGCCTCGCCCATACAAGGTGGGTCGCCGCCAGAAGAGGACAACAAAGAGGGCGCCCACACAACTCCAGATCTCCGAGCCTCCGCGGAAGACCAGACAGCCCTGGGCGCCCAGGCATCCCTTGCCCTGGGAGCCCAAGGATCTCCAGCACCCCTGGGCGCCCAAGGCTTGGGCGCCCAGGCCTCTCCAGCAACCCCGGGCGCCCAAGCAGGCCTCCACAGCAGCCCTGGGCGCCCAGGCATCCCTTGCCTTGGGCGCCCAGGCCTCTCCAGCTTCCCTCGGCGCCCAAGCCTTGGGCGCCCAGGCCTCCTCAGCAGTCATGGGCGCCCAGTCATCTCCAGCAGCCCTGGGCGCCCAAGCAAAATCTACTTCGGGCCCCCCGTTGCTTCCCGCTTCTCATCATGATGCCCAGAATCTCTCAAGACTACTACGAAAGCTCTATGTTGACGGTTCCGCGACCAGCAATGGAAGTGGAGCGGGTCTTGTATTAATCAGCCCTGATAGCACACCCCTCAAGTGTGCAGTAAAGTTTCACTTTCCAGCCTCCAATAATGAGGCTGAGTACGAGGCACTCCTCTCTGGTTTGAAGCTGGCATTGGAAATGAACGCCCAACACCTCATCGCTTACAGCGACTCTCAGCTGATAGTGAACCAGGTCAAGGGCGAGTTTGAAGCAAAGGAAACCAGAATGCAGGACTACCTCAGCCTAGTGAAAAAGTTGATCCCGCAATTCCAGCACTTCCAAATCAGTCATATCTCCCGGAAAAGTAACGTTGCTGCGGATACACTTGCCAGGCTCGCCTCGTCCTTCGAGACCTCACCAGGCAAACCAACATTTCTTGGGCACCAGCTCGAACCAAGTCAGATGAATGAAAGCGCTGTAAACATCAACTGTGCTGCAACTGAAACAAGCTGGATGGCCCCGATAAGGGCGTACCTCCAAGAGGGTACATTGCCAGAGGACCCCCTCGAGGCGAGGAAGCTGAGGATGAGAGCTTCCAAGTTCACGCTCTTGCAGGATGTCCTCTACAAGAAAGGCTACTCGTTACCCCTGTTGAGGTGCCTCTCTCCCGAAGAAGCTGATTATGCCCTACGAGAAATCCACGAGGGAATTTGTGGGAACCACTCGGGAGGGCGTTCCCTCGCTCACAAAACACTCCGGCAAGGCTTCTTTTGGCCCAGCATGCTTGCGCATGCCAAAGAATTTGCCAGGAAGTGTGACAAGTGTCAGCGCTTTGCCACTGTGCCAAGGCAGCCACCAGAGGAACTCACTATCATTATGAGCCCATGGCCTTTCTCCAAGTGGTGGATCGACATCCTAGGCCCCCTTCCATTGCGCAAAGGGCAATGTAAATTCATAGTGGTCGCCATCGACTACTTCACGAAGTGGGCGGAGGCGGAACCCTTGGCGAGGATTACAGACTCCAAAGTAAAGGACTTTGTCTGGAAAAGCATAGTCTGCCGCTTTGGGATCCCGCATGCCATCGTCAGTGACAACGCAAAGCAATTTGATAACAAGCTCTTCAACTCGTTTTGCTCCAACCTTCAGATCAAGCAGCCCCACTCCAGCCCAGCGCATCCACAAGCAAATGGGCAGGCGGAGGTCATGGTGCGAACGGTCCTGCGAAATTTGAAGACAAGGCTCGAAAGAGCAAAGGGCCTTTGGGTGGATGAGCTTCCCGGGGTATTGTGGGCATATCGGACCACGCCAAGAGCTCCAACCGGGGAAACTCCTTTCTCTCTCGCCTTTGGGACTGAAGCAGTCATCCCAGTTGAGATTGGGGTCCACTCTCTGAGAATCCACCACCATGACCCAGACACCAATGAGGAGGGACTGCGCGTCAACCTTGATTTGGTGGATGAAGCGAGGGAGATGGCCAACATCCGCAATGCTGAGTACAAGCGGCGCATGACCAAACACTATAACTCAAAGGTAAAACCTCGCCCCCTCCAACTCGGAGATCTGGTCCTCAAAAAAGTCATCCTCGCCACTAAGGATTCTCGGGAAGGCAAGCTAGGCCCGAATTGGGAAGGTCCTTATCTCATAACGGAGGTGGTTAGGCCTGGCACTTACAGGATTCAAGATTCGGAAGGAAAAGTCCTACCTCACCCGTGGAACGCAGAACATCTGAAGAAATATTATCAGTGACCAGTGACATATATGGGGAAGGGGTATTTCATTTTTTAGCACATTGTAAAATGTTCTTTACCATAAGCAATGAATAAATAAAGTCCTATATTTTATTCATTCCAAGTGTAAGGCTACATAACTGTTAAAAAAAAAAAAAAGAAACTACATATAACGAAGCATGATAGAGTCTCCTACATCCTAACTACTCTCATGACTCCCCTCGTCGTCCTCATCGCCCTCCTCATCCTCCTCTGTCTCATCAGGCTCCTCGGTGGGCAAAAAGCTTGAAAAGTCAAGGTCAGGGAAGGCAGCAGTAATCTTCCCTCGAAGCTCCTCGTACCCATCGATGAAGGCATCGCCGACACCCTCCGCAAGCTCCTTCTCAGCTCTATCACACACCGCTTTCATCTCTGTTGCCGCAACAGCCTCTCGGAGTGAAGCCCTCTCGCGGGCCTCCACCAACTCCGCCTCTCTGAGTGAAGCCCTCTCGCGGGCCTCCACCAACTCTGCCTCCCTGAGTGAAGCCCTCTCGCAGGCCTCCACCAACTCAGCCTCCCTGAGTGAAGCCCTATCGCGGGCCTCCACCAACTCAGCCTCTACCCTTCTTGCCCTCTCGCGGACTAGTGAAAGCGCAGTCTCGAACCGGGACTCTCTCTCGCGGGCAGTCAAGAGCTCGCCTTCTGCTTTGGCAGCCCTCTCGCTGGCTGACGGGAGATCAGCCTCTAACCTGGATGCCCTCTCGCGGGCCGCCTCGGAAGCTCCCTTATCAGCCTCAAAATTTGCAATCTTCTTCCGAGCAATGGAGAGCTCCCTCCGCATACTCTCAATCTCCCCCTTTAACCGGTTGGCCTTCGACATCAAGCTGACGGTTGCGGTGGAAGCCTAGAGCAATAGAAAAAGAAATGAGACATAAAAATATATATATTTTTAAAAGTCTGGAGAAAAGGAAAAATGTCTTTACCTGGGCCAGACCCTCCAAAAATATATCTATGGCTCTCTCAGTACCCAATGAAGTGATCTGTGAAACCTCATCAGGAATCACAAATCTCCCGAGCCTCTCCCGGATCACCCTCGGTTTGCCCAACATCCGAAGAGCCCCTGTAGGAGCCCCCGGCCGCGGGGGACATGAGTGAGGGGCAGGAGGTGCGGTTAGAGAGCAAGACTCTCGAATAGCAATCGGGGCAGAAGAGGTCGGGGCAGAAGAGATCGCTGGCTGGGGCAACTCTGTGGGAGACGCAAGGGAGCTGGCCCTGGTGGACACTCGCGGGGACTCCCCCCTGGTGGTACTCTCTACCCTCGCCACTTTAGAAGGAGGGCTACTCCTGCTTGAAAGGCGAGCCCCAATCATCCCTCTATCTACTGCTGCAAAAGCCAAAAGGTTAGTTGTGCATAAAAATAAAAAAAAAAAGGGGGGGAAAAAAAAAGAAATGAAATGCAGAAGTCAAGGTCAAATACCCTTTCTCTTCGCGGGAGGTGCATGAGAAGGGCCATTGACGCCACCACTTTCTTTGGGTAAGAGAACACCCAAGTCCTTTTCGGGATAGTCTCTTACCGCCTGTAACTTCTCCTCCTGACTCTTGGAGAGCACCGGCGCGTCTGCAAAACGGCAACGAGTGAGCACATAAATAATATCAATAAAGGAAAATAGTAGCAAAGGAGTGGCTTACCAAGTCTCCTGGCGTCTCCCCATCGAGTAGGTACTAACACTTTGTCCGTCTCGGATGCCCACTCTCCTCCAGCAAATATGAAGCGAGATTTCCAGCTATGACAGTTTGAGCGCAGTCCTGTGAACAGCGTGCCGCTCCTAGAAGTAAAGTAGTACCACCCCCTGTTGGGGGCGGGAGACTCAACTAAATTGTAAGCCGCATGGAACTCTACTGGTGAAGCATCCTCACTATGCACTCTCCTCCACAATGCGAGGAAACCCAGCAAGACTCTCCATCCATTTGGCGCCAATCGCCCAGGAGTTAATGAAAAGTAGTGGAGAATACGGCAAATAGAAGAAAGTATAGGGAACCTCAGTCCCGCCTCAAGCATCTCTTCGTAAATAACAATGTTACCTAACGAATCGTCAGAAGCAGGCTCATCCGTCTCAGCCCGACGGCACAACACAGTAGGGGGAATGTGATAGGCAGACACTATCCTAAAAAGATCACTATCAGTAGTAATCGAGCTGAAAATGGTACTCACCTTGGACCCGTCGTCGATGGCCACTTTTCCTCGATATCTTTTACGACGGAGGCGTGTTGTGACCACGGCAGATGCTCCAGTGTTTATCTCGTCCAACTCCTGATGGACACCATCTCCCTCGCCCATGTCCCGCACCGCGCACATCTCAACAGTAGGAAAACCATCAACAGCCGACTCCTTGGGCGCGGGTGACCCAGCTACGGCGGACACCACGAACGCAGGCGCGGGCACCCCGGGCGGGCAAAAAACCTCGGGTGCCCCGTGCATAGCAGGCTGCCGAGTGGGACCGGGCGCCCCAGCCCCGGGCGGGCGAGCAGGGCCAGCCCTAGTCCCGGGCGGGCGAGCAGGGTCAGCCCCGGGCGAGCAGGGCCAGCCCCAGTCCCGGGCGGGCGAGCAGGATCAGCCCAGGGCGAGCGTGCCCCGGTCCCAGGCGGGCGAGCAGGGCCAGCCCCAGTCCCGGGCGGGCGAGCAGGGCCAACCCCAGTCCCAGGCGGGCGAGCCACGCAGGCGAGCGCCCCGGGCGGGCGTGCAGCAGCAGCAGGTGACGCGGGCTCCCCGGGCGCCCCGGGCGCGGGCCCAGGCGGGCTCCCCGGGCGCCCCGGGCGCGGGCCCAGGCGGGCGTGCACCAGCAGCAGGCGACGCGGGCCCCCCGGGCGCCCCCGGCGCGGGCCCAGGCGGGCGAGCCACGCAGGCGGGCGCCCCGGGCGGGCGTGCAGCGGCAGCAGACCACGAGGGCCCCCCGGGCGCCCCGGGCGCGGGCCCAGCCGGGGGAGCAGGATCTGGCCCAGGTGTGGACGCCCCAGGCGGGCGAGAGGCGCAGGCGGCCCCACGCGCAACGGGCGAGCGTGCCCCGGCCCCAGGCGGGCGAGCAGGTCCATCCCCGGGTGGGCCAGCGCTGGGCGGGCGAGCAGTCCCGTGCGCCCCAGGCGGGCGAGCAGGTCCATCCCCGGGTGGGCCAGCGCTGGCAACAACCGCCCCAGGCGGGGATGTCTCCGGCGCAGGCTGGTTTGCTCCTTGCGCGGGCGCAGTGACGACGTCTTCTTTACTTCCATCGTCCATTCCTTCCACTCCTTGATGCCCCATGGCTGCAGTTCTCAGAACAAGAAGAAGATGAGGACAGCAGGAACAAGAAGAAGATGAGGACAGCAGCCCTTCTTTTCTCTTTCTTTTAACAAAAGAAAGGAAGAAAGTAAGAGAAAAGAAGCAAAAGCCCCCCTATTTATAACCTGCCTGCTAGGGTTTTCAAGAAGAGAGAGCACTAAACCAGGAGAGCAATGGAGAAGAGCCCTGACACAAGAGAACACTTTTAAGTGCCATGAAAAAAAAAAAAAAAAAAAAGCCCGATGTTCAAAATGTCTCCCTTTCAAAGTTTTTGGCGCGAGACATTGAGGGGCAAATGATGGGTCAAGCCCAAATAATTTGGTACGCAATGACAGGTTAGGCCCAAGTGGCTCGGTCCACGACGACGGGTCAGGTCAGACTGACCATAGTCCATGATGAGCTCAGGTCTTGATCTACCCATTGAGGCCGGATCTGAATCCACATAATGACAAAGTCATCACGTCGTTTCACCTACCCGCTTTCTACCAATTCCCGCGGGGAAATCTTATCTGCTCGTCTGTTGAGCAGGGTTCGGAGGACTCCACCAGACTGGAGCGTACATCATTGGAGATCCCTGAAGAATCTCCCCACCCGTTGGAGAAAGAGTATAAAAGGAGGAGTCCTAGCAAAGGAAAAGAGATCTCTCGAATTCTACACCTCATTATTATATCTGACTACTTTGTAACCTCCTCCCCAGAACAATAAAGCAATCATTTAAAGTGGACGTAGGTCATACTGACCGAACCACTATAAATCCCTTCTATCCTTCTCTCTCTTCATTAATTTTCACATTTATTACATATCACTTGACCGGTGGTGCCCGAAAGCCACTTTTTGGCATCATCACATATCACCACCCAAATCACACCTTCCAAGACGGGATGCTTCTTTATCTCCATTGTGGCTAATCAATGCCCAAATGACGGTATTGAAACGCTTGTTCATTATCACGTATGTTGGAATTGATTCTTCTGCTATTGTTGGATTCGATTGGATTCTATAATTTGTTGATTATTATGTTGGATTGGGTTTTTCTGCCATTGTTGGTATTTGTTGATATATAATTTTGTTAATTGGATAGTGGGTGAGAAATCCACACCAAACATGAAAACTACTGTTTCTACCGATAATATATTCATGGTCCTAAGACCACGGTTTGCATCCGCAGGTTGTGGGTTCGAAACTACACTACCACATTGGGCAACAGATGAATTTTACCCAATTTTTTCTCCTGAGCCGTGTAGGGATTATTAGAACATATTTATGCACCAAATACGAATTTTTGACACCCATGGAAAAGTTTTTCCATAGCATTTATTTACAGAAGATTTTGCTGATGTGGCAATTTCCTTATTCCACGGCAATCCATTGTAACCCTAGTATGGTTTGTTTCGTTTTGGCTGAAGGACCGAGCGGACATGTTCCACCCATTTTGGACGAACTGAAATGTGAAAAAATTGTAATTTAGAGGTCAAGACTTAAATTTAGTGGGTCAAAACTGGAATTAATTTGGTCAAAATCAACAACTTTAATGTACAATATATAATAACAGTCGAGAAAAAAAAATCTCCATAACCATTTATGTTCGTAAGTAGATTATAAGCAATCTACTGATTTAGATGTCAAAATTGTACAATTAAAGACATTAATTATACATGGCCAATCCAAAGGTCGTAAATGCATTGAATAAAAAATCAAGTTTAAAAATAATTGGATCAATTACAATAAATTGCGTATGGGTTGGTTTCATTTGGATCCGATAAATAACTATCATAAGACCGATACAAATTTATAAATATAAAAGTAGGTTGACGGCAACGGGTAAGATGTTGGTCACCTTCCAATGAAATAGAAGTAAAACAGTTTTATAACTCTTTTTAGTTATGATAATTAATAAGAATTCTATCATAAGGTCATTGACAAGATACTAAAATCTTCTAACTTAGAAATGAATGAAACCTGTTGAAATGACTATTTTAGATATGAAAAATTATTTGATTATGTTTTGTTCATTTTTAAGTTTTTTTTTTATTGACACTGATGCTATTTTGAGCTTTTTCCTTAGGGCATGTTTGTGTAACACTTTTCCGCGGAAAAGTTTATGGTTTTCCGCGGAAAATCCATTTTTCCGGTGTTTGGTGCGGAACAATTCCGCGGAAATGTTTTCCTGCCTCGTCAGCATTTTCCTTGATAATTGTGGAAATGGATTTCCCATGGGGGGGTATGGGAAATGGTTTTCCTCGGAAAACTTCTCCATCTTTTCCTCACTTTTGTCCATTTCAACCCAAAAACCCTATAACTCTTTCATTTTTTATTTCTTTATATAAATTATTATTTAATGTTAAATAAATAATATACATGTTATGTTATTTTCTTCAAAAAATTATATCACCAAATAAGAAATTTTGATTTTCTATAAGGAATCCACAGCCGCACCAAACAACATCTACACCAATTCAATGAGGAAACTCTTTTTACACCAAATATGAATTTCTAAATTCTACGGAAATCCTTTTCCAAGGTTTTCATTTCTATGGAATTTGCTGACGTGACAATTTCCTCTTTCTGCGGAAAGGGTGTGTACACAAACGTGCCCTTATGCTTTTAAACATTCTTCAAAACAATGATGAGTTTATTTTCAAAATAAATTATAAATATTATTTATCATTTTTTTATAGTTTGCAGTTATAAAGTCTCTATCGGAACTGGGTGGAATAGGAAAATGATATGTCCATTTTTTTTAATTACATTCTATGTTTTTTCTAACTTCATCTTTTTTGTTTTGTTTAGTAAACAACGACGTGTCTCATTAGTTGTAAAAGTCATTAAAAGTTTAAAGATCGAAAGAAAAATCTCTAAAGGTAATGAACAAAAGAAAAATAAAGATATTAGAAAGAATTTTAAATACTCATATATTTAAGAGAGAATGTTCGGTACAGCTCATGGGGCCCACTTACCTATATCATGACTGGTATCTGACTCAACGCTTTCTTCTTTTTTTGTGTAGCCATAGACGCCTAATTTTCATTCATTCAATAGCAGACCCTGATTTCCTTGGACAGTTAATGCCAGTGTATCTTGTATCGAAAAATCAAAGTCAGGGAGGGCACAACTAGGTCCACCAACAATAGGTTTATAGCAAACCTTGATTCTCTAAAACAGTTAAAGGGGTGTATCTTGTATCGGAAAATCAGGTATTATTAAAAAGATTAATGGGTGTTGGGTGAATGGTCAATGATCATAAAAATTGGGCATAATGTTGTGGGTTAGTAGCATTGAGTAGTTTCTATAGTTGTGTTTAAACATTCTTAATTTTATGGTGGGCCAACCTCTAATGGAGTAAAAAAATATAATAATCTTTAATACAAAAGAAGTTCAGATTTTTAATAGGTGAGCCCGAATATAGAGTATCACATCTCTCATTCAAAAGAAGGATGATTGAAAATTCTAATGGCTTGTTTCGCATCTTTATTTATTTTCTTATACAGATCTATCTAAAATAGGGCCATAAAAAGAGAGGCTAGAATAAAAAAGAAAAAAAAACGCATTTGGTAATGCACGGATCTATTTTAAATATCACTAGTCTCTATATTTGTAAGACCCAAAAGCTCTATTTCTCATTTGCCCACTTTTGGAGTATTTGGATTTTAGAGGATTTGCCTCTAAATGTCTAAAGCGGACAGAGTCTGGAATCTTGTTCTAAACGCTCTAATTGTCTGAACCTCTATTCGATTTAGACTTTTAGAGAAATATAAGCATGAAATAGAGATGCCAAACATGGGCTAAGGATATCACCATATTTGTTAGTTACGAGTCAGATCTTACTCTAATCGAAGTTGAGCCTACCATTGGATTGATCATGCGGGTAACATTAAATGAATATAGGATAAAATGATCAATCAAATGGAGTGTTCAACTCCTTCAAGTGAAACTTAATGCACAGATTATACACGGAGATAGCTACAATGAATGGCTAGGATTTCACATATCATCATCATCAAAACCTTGTCACAACTATGTTGGGATTGGCTGCATGAATCTTATTTCTCCATTCCAATTTAAGTCAATTCCTCATATAAGTTATACTAATTCATATTTATTTTTACTACATCTATTAACGTCCTTTTCGGCCTATCCTTTCCCCTTGGTGAGATATCAATTTACATAATCAAAATTTTCCTTACCAGCACCGTTGTTGGCCTTTATTGGACATGTCCAAACCATGTCAAACGGATTTTTCTAATTTTATCCCCAACTCATGCTATCCCTAAATGCAATTGAAATCGTGCATTTCTAATTTTATCCTTCCTAGGTTTACCATACATCCACCTCAATATTCACATATCTACTACATCCATTTTGTGTATTCATTACTTCTTGATTTGCCAATTAATATTGTGTTCTATATATCATAGCTGGTCTAATCACTATTCTATAAAAAAATTTCTATCAATCTTTTTTACATTCATTGGTTACAAATCACTCTAGAAGCAAGTCTCCATTTCAACCAACTCGTTTTTATCATATGTTCGACATCTTCATCAATCTCTCTATCCTTAATAATTATTGAGCCAAAGTAATGGAAATAATTTCTATCTAATATCTCCTGAATTTCAATTCTCACAACAGTAATATTTCATATAAATGCCCTTATTACTTTATAAGATGGACAGAGAATATGAAGGCCTTCATATGTACCTGTATCCTAATCAAAGAAGTGGTTGTGGTGACGGGGTGAGGCCTAATTGAGACATTGTGTTACAAGGAGAGTGAAAATACTGAAAAGGCCCACTTCCATTTGGAGGTCCATAGAAAACATGCTTTTATTAGCAACGCCTTTTGATAATCATAAAGTGTCAGTGTGTGTGTATATTAGAATTAGACTTATAATCATTGTCAAACATATTAAATCACATGTCCAAATTAGGACATTGAATTTGTCAAACTCGAACTACAAATCAAGCAAATTGGAAAAATGAATCAAATAAGCCTACCCCTTCGAATTCTCAAATTAAATAAAGCGTACAACTTCGAACTCGAACAAATCGAGCGAGTTGTGAATAAGGTAACTATGGCTTCAAGTGCATCGGGTGGCTCTCTTAAACCATTCAATTATTCGAATTACATCTGTCCTTTGTGAAGAAAAATACTTAAATTCCATGTCCAACACCATACATTGGGTCAAAGTTCAAATAGCATTTGATACTCCATGAATTAATTTTTTGAAGTGATGGAGAAATAGTATAATAGTATATTCACGACTTTCTACACTGTAGAGTATAGATGCCTTCAGAATTCATGGAAATTGGACCTTTGTGTTCTTATTTGCTCTTTTTTTACTAGTTCAGAGACGGGTCTTCTCCCTTTCTAGATTCTATATATTTTTAGCTTTTGAGCATCAAAGACAAAGTGCTTAAGTTCAAAAAAGGCAATCTCCTTTATTTGAATTGCCCAACTACACATTATAAAAGTCCTGCCTTGTCTCCTTTACTCGTGGAAATCATAGATCAAAACCCTTTCTCATAATAAAAAAACTCATTAGTGTTTGCCTACTTCGTATTGATTTCCTGAAAATTCATAGATTATTGGATTACAAAGCTACAAAGGAGTGAAGCGTGTAAGGTGGAGACGAAGATTGGCCGTTGCATTTTTATAATGTAATTTATTGGTGTCGTGTGGGTGCACAATTCCTAAGAAAGTGCAAATTATTTTATGGCACAAGGTCTTTATCTTTAATCATTCATTCTTAGCCACTTTGGTCGGGGGCATTGATTAAAAATAACACAATCTCAAAGTAATTAAACAAATGGGACCCAAACAACTTTCCAAAAATTTAGTGGTCAATACAACAGAGAACTCAAATTACAATACAGTGCCAAGAAATGTTCATGTCTCATTTTAATTCTTATGTATATAAAGTAGTCATTGATAGTAATTGCTTGGGTTTTAAGGGCTGGGCTAAGTGCACTAATTACATAGGAATTCATGGTCAAATGAGCTCCACGACGGATTATCAAAGAGGGGAGGTGTGAATGATGTGGATGGGCGGAGAATATGATGTGAAGATATAGATGAGACTTTAGTTTCCTAGGTATTGAATTACTAGGATAATGGGAGGATATTCTTTCCAATTTTCCATTGATTCAACTCCCATTAATGGGAAAGGCTCCCGTGCATCCTCGCTCACTATACTATGGTGCACCCAGGATAGTTAAATCACATTTATGCTCTACAATGTTTATTTTATTTCCACCTTTACCCTTTGAAATTTTGCTGGGCTGTTTTAGGTATTTGTTGTGAATATGGACCAATCTTCATTGAAATTGAAACATAGGAGAGGGCTTTTGTTTATAATGGAGCCCAACTTTATAAATTATTGGACAAGGCTCACATTCAAAAATCACAACATCAGGCCCCACTTTTCAAAATTATGAAATGCAATCACATTTAGAAATTACAACATGGAGCTCACCTTTTTATAGGAATAGGAGCAAGGGACCACATATAAGAAGTACATCAAAGATCCATATAGAATTACTATACTTGAAACCTGCCTATACAAACTTAAAACCCACCTTTAAAAATTACAATATGAGGCAATATTTATAGGAATCACAATATGGCCCACCTTTTATGATTGTGAAAATGAGACCACATTTGGGAAGCACTTTTAGAGACGATATGGCCCACTTTTATAAGAATTAGAGCATGGGACTTACTTTAGTAATTACAACAACTACTCAGGAAGGAATTGTTGTAAATGATACACATTTTTTAAAATTAAAACATGAAACCCACCTTTAAGAATCACAAATCAGGCGTACCTATAATATTACAATAAGATTTCATATAGAAATTATTGTACTTAGAACAACATTACAACATTGGATTCACCTTTTAGGAATTACAAAATGAGGCTGCATTTATAGGAATTACAATGTGGCCCACCTTTTCTAATTGTGAACATGAGATCCACATTTAGGAAGCATTTTTAGAAACCATATGTGGCTTACTTTAAATCAATGATCCACATTTGAACTAATACTTGGAAAATCATTGTTCTCCCTATCACCGTTTGGCTTGATCAGTAGCATTTATGATTTTTTTGGGTTTTTTTGCTTGCATAAAAATTCCCTTGAGAGGGCGGCCGGTATCTAAAAGATACATGAAATTCATCACAAATATTAGGAGCACAAAAAAAAAAAAAATGATAATAGAGGGTGTCCCACGTGCAGGGGAAGCCGGTAAATCCCCTATGGCCTAGTGTCGTAATGCAGTTTCGAACCCTCAATCTCCAAGAGCAAACCGTGTTCCTACGTCAACTGAGCTACCCCCGAGGGTGGAGCACAAAAAAATTGAAGGGGCCATGACCACCCCCTCCCCGGTAGTGATACAGATTATGAAATATTGATCTAATAAGCCTTTTTTTTTTTTTTTTGCCAATTGGCCTAGTGGCTAGAAGATGTGAAGGTAATTTATCCACCTTGAGATCGATCCTTAGTGGAGCTGTAGGAACGGGCGTGCTATCCACACAACCCCATGATTCCCTCTTATGGACGTTTTTATGGTTGGATGAGATGTGCCAACTAAAGGGTGTAAAATGATGAAGTAACTTTTAACTGTGATTAACTTTCCACCTCCCTTGTTCCTACCCTCTTTTTTTCCTTTTAACTTCTTTGTTGGTGGCCTGCCTTTGATCAATCCAATCCCTTCAAATCACAGTTAACCCCATGAATTGCCACTGATCTTATTTTGCACTGATCCTAAAATTATCACCATTGGATTTGTTTCACAATAGGTTTGCACCGTATGTAGCTATTAAGTTTTTACAACCTAGAATTGAGAGCTATAGTCATTTGATGGGCCTGAAATTATTCAAGCATCTAGATGGGGTCCATAATAGGTCAGCACTCAATGGAGGCCCGACCTTGATGTGAAACTGAACAAAGCCCATCCCAATTTTAAATTAAGACACATTTGTGCAACACATCTGCTGCAGAAATCTATCAAATTCAATGCAATTTCCTCATTTTCTAGAAATCGGAATCCAATCCTCCTAGAGTAAATCTATTTTCACAGGTTGTATTTCAAATCTGTTTTCACGGAAGAAGAACCTACACGCAGACAAACATAACTTATGGTCAGGTCCAGTAATGGGTTTGGGTTTTCCTCTTTGCTTTTTACCCATGGGTCATTTTCAAACCTTGTTTTCAGTGGGCCCCATTGATCAATATCATACAGCTGTATTGGAAAGTAGAGTGTGGTAAACGGACTCTTTTGAAGAATATATTTTTGAATCATTAGGAGTATTATGAGTCAGTGAGTTTATTTTGTCACTAGTGTGAGAGGCCATGTTGGAATATATATATATATATATATATATAACATAGACACATGATTGGACCATATTATTTAGTGAATTAATCTAAAATTTAGTTGTGTCAAAAGTTGACCCTGCTGCATACTAATATAACCATGTTCAAACAATTAGTAGAGGTGCCAAATTTAAATGTTATATTAACTTTAGGTACTCTACCTTTAGAAATGGAAGCAGGTTATTTAGACCATCATCAACATGAGAATCATAATCGAAGCCTACAAATGTAAATATAAAAACTCTGAAAAGTGGAGCATACTCTAGCTTTGAAAATGGAAGCAAGTTATTTGGACCATCATCATCGTCATGACCACCACCATCAAAGTCTATATATAGAAATATAATCATCCTAGGTTGACATATTTTTTATACACCCTACTTTGATTTTAAGGAATGGGGCCTACCTATGATCGATCCTTATCTTCACAAACACCTAACCTTTCATAATTTGAAAGACACTCCAAATTGATACTAAACTTGAACATTAACCCTAATAGGCTATAAAGACTGGGTGTGCCACATGTTATTCAGAGACCCCAAAAGGAAACTCCAAAAGATAGGGCACGGGCTAAAAAAGAAAATAAAAATATATATTCCAATATAAAGGTAATATCTGCACATATCAAAGAAACCCAATTGAAAGAGAAATACATACATTTATAAGATTTGTGAGGTAGCAAGGTCTCATTTAGATATTTTGTATGGCCCTGGGTGGGCCCCACTATATATATATCTATATTTATACTGCATTGCAAATGGATAGTTCAAAACAAAATATTATGATACATAGCTGTTGATTTAGGACTTCAATAGAGAGTTTTCATTGCAATGCTATCCACTGTAGATCCTACTCCAAAGTAAGGCAACAACTTGACTATTGTAGATCATGCTTATTGGGTTGTGAAAGAGCCCTTATTTTCTGCCCAATGTGCACTATATTCTGGGTCTCAAGACTTAGCATAGTTGATGCTCATGGATTGATGGTCCATACCATAGATCTCATGGCCCTTAGATTGTACATGTGGGCATATTGGACCCGTGCTATACAGATAATCCATACATTTCTTATCCATTCAATTGAAGGGTTTGAATTACTTCATAGGAGAAAACAATGGCTGGATCTAGGCCTTGGGTCACATGCCTACTGGAGTCTTATATATATGTCCAATTGCATTTACATTTATATTTATCGTGTAATACCATATGCATACCCAAAAAATAATATTAATATATAACTATATGTACACCATATAACGAAGAATTTATATGATTTTCTAGTATTTCTAAAAAGAAATCATACTTGGCCGTGAAGCCAAGATTCAGGTCCGAATGCATCGACAAATTTTAGACATATGGACTCCAAGCTTTTGGGGGAAACTAAAGAGATTATGTTGCGATTAAAGAGAAACTAGCGCAATAACCCGTGCTTAGCACGGTATCTCCCTACACTGCAAAATAAATAATCACATATTAAAAAAAAAAATCCTCTTTCAATAAACAAGTTGGATAAAATAGAAATTGAGAAATTGAAACAAAAAAGGGTATAGTTACTAGGAATAAGTGAAACATGATTGATTTGATAGAAAAATGAGTGGATGGTTGCATGAGTAATTACATAACCGTCCCTCAAAATTATAACCGACCAAAAAGGGTATAGTTATATAGGAACAATTAAAACATGAGTGGTTTAATGAAAAAAATGAGTGGATAGTTGCATAACCGCCGGTCAAAATCAAAGCCAAAACCTCCTAGCTTAATATATTAAAATTGGAGAGCGATTTCCAATTTGAGATTAGATATTTTAGAAATTTTAGAGATTAGATAGTGGAGAGATTTTAATTGAGAGATTTTACGAAAGATTTCTTTTGGGGTGGAATCTTAAAAAGATTATGTTGCAATTAGAGAGAAGTTAGAGGGAATTTTTAATTGAGAGATTTTATGAAGATTAGAAGGGTAATTCCGAAATGTACGTTGCAAAAAGTTTTAGGATGCAAGACCGTGACCAAACCGATCTATTACAAAACCGATCCGATAGGATCGAACCAAATCGGTTTAGCAGTTTAGCGGTTTTTTTGTACACCCAAATACAATTAAATAACCTTAAGGCTAACATTAAATTAAGCACGATAGATATTAATTTAATATATTATTAAAAATTCCGTATATATGCAATAACATAAAATGATATTATGCATATTATTATTTCAAGACAAATTATATATTAGGCTTCGGAAAACAGTCCATAGTAGGTCACATGGTCACAATCATAAAAGGCGGGCCCATATTATAATTTCTACAATGGTGGAATCACATTATAAATCCTATGAATGTGGGCCATATGTTCTAATTTCAAAAAGGTAGGCATTACTTTGTGATTTCTAAAGGTAGATCCAATGTCCACAATCATTGAAAATGGGGCCTCACTTTATCATACTTAAAGGTGGGTCATATGGCCACATTCACAAAAGGTAGAGCTATGTTGTAAATCTTATGAATGTGACCCCATATTCTAATGTCTAAAAGTGGGAACTACATTTTAATTTTTAAAGGTAGGCCCCACTCAAAAAAAAAAAAAAAAAAGATAGCCACACATTATAATTCCTATAAAGGTGGGCACACATTGTAAATCCTATGAATGTGCTCCCATGTTCTAATTTATAAAGATGAACACCACATTGTGATTTCTAAAGGAAAGTCCTGTGTCCACAATTACAAAAAATTATGCATGGCTCCACTTTGTAATTCCTAAATGTGGGTCACATGGTCACGATCACAAAACATTAATTTAAATTGTAATCCCATGAATGTGAGCTCCATATTATAATTTCTAAAGGTGTGTCCCACGCTATAATTTCTAAAGGTGAGCTCTATATTTACATTTGCATGAAGGTGAGCCCACATTATAAATCCTTTGAATATGGGACCTATGTTTTTATTTTTAAATGTGGGTACCACATTGTGATTTCTGCATGTGGGTCCCATGTATAACAATAATATAGTATCGTAAAAAATAAAAGGTTGGTCATACATTGTAAATATTATGATTCTCTTGCTTTCATTTCTTGGAGTAAAAACTTTTATAATGTTACCAAATAAGTTCCGAATAACTTATTCTTAGGAGAGTAATTTAATATAATGAGAGGGGCTTTCTTAAGTTGCAGATTATGTTATCTTAAGCCGAAATCGTCTGTAAAATCTTCTCCATCATAAACTGCTTCAAATCATCATCTCCAAAATCAAAATAAACCCAATCAAAAATGGATTTTACAGTTCCATTAGATAGTCAACTTTGATTTGCGGGACCAACACTATTTCGGCTTATGACAACATAAGCTGCAGTTTAAGAGAGCCCCCTCTCTAATATAATTTTGCTAAATAAGTCTAGTCTCAGCACAACTCGATCTTAACACGGTTTGATCTAAGCACAGAATTGGAAAAAACCCGAGAACAATACCAAACATGCCCGAAGTTGCTCATAGAACCTGTCAAACTCAAAGAATATCAAATAAACTTACTCCATCCAATTTTCTAATCATTTTAACCCTCAAATTAGAAATTACCAACTCAAATTTGTCTCATGTAAGAGTCCAAATCCCCTGTTTCGTTGAAACAAGGGAATACTGTTTCATCAAATCAAAATTTGTCAACCGTATAAAATCTTATGCCAACTAATGCACCCTCTCAATTGCTTCTTTTGAATGAAAAAAGAAAATATATGATTTTATACAGTTGACAAGTCTTGATTGGATGAAACAGTATGAAACAGGGGATCTGGATTCCTAATGTATATTTTCCATATGTGGGAGGTCCTAAATCTTCTTAGCTAATCATTCATATCCAAACCTCAAGGTGTTGGTAGATGTAACATAAATAATTTTCAATACTCTCACGTCTAAAAATTGATCAATGAAGAGCAAATCTAATCTAACAACTATTCAAAGTTTAAACTACCCAAAGTGTCTAACAACCAAACTAATATTTATCTAACATAATCTCTAACAGGAGACTCATATGTATACAAACCAAATATGTGAGACTTAATAAAAATTTCCACAATTGATGGAGACCCCTCACAAAATTACAGACTACCGTTGGCGTATAATACCTATTATCATGTGAATGATAGTGACTCAAATTTTTTTTTTTTTTTTTCCATTCATTCGTTTTTGTAAGAAAAGATAATTTGCACAAACAAACAAAGAAGGAAACAGAGAGAGGAAAGGCCAACCACCAGGCCTCCACAAGAACCCAGCTTGGCTAAATTATGAGAACACTGATATTATTACAATACTGACTCCAACTGGAGGTCCCATGCCACGCCCCATTTGAGGGAGAGTGGTTGGCATGAGCTAAATGGACCTGTGTTTATTTAAAAATAGACTTTTGTTTTCACAGCAAGAAATCAGGCTTTGGAAGATGGGACTTTGGAGTTACATAAAGCTGTTCCTACTTCCTGACCCAAATCCAATTAATGCTATCTACTATACCACTACTATGCTACTATTTCCCCTTTATTACTCTTCCCTTCTCCATGGCCATATATTTCATGTCAGCAATTCAACCATTAAATGAAGACCCCATCATGCATTTCTCTGTCTCTGTTCTTCCCCCACCGCTGGGATTTGCAGGTTGCAGAAAGGAATATGTACATCCTGTCAGTTTTCAGATTTCTACAGGTGGACCTCACAGTCTAGTTATCTAGACCGTTGATATGGTGGTCCTCCTCACCTTGTGAATTGTGATTTTACCTTGCATTGACATCTCAAAAGGATGATTGGACAAAAGACAAAGCTAACGGTCTTAGGTGGGCCCTCAAGAATCATAAGAATCTATCCAATTCCAAGCCAAGAGGGCTGAACCTTGGACAAAATCCAGCCATGGAGAAATAAGGTCCTGCTAAAGTGAAAGAAACCTGATCAAAGCATGGAGAGGTAAGTAAGAAACTGGATATTCATCCAGCTAAGTATTTGGACTGGATGAAATGATTTTTTATCTTACAAGAACTCAAATTGAGATATGTAAGTTTTCACATAGCTTTTCAAGAATGCTCGAATGCGTAAGTGGGAGTTAACACTAGCGCTGATTGTTTGCACTAAAATATATAGGAATTTAATACATAAGGTGATTAAAATAAAGATTGAATGTGGATTTTTTTTTATTTTTAATCAACCCATTTATTCAACTCTTTTTTATTTTAATGCAAATAAATGGGCGTACGGAAGCTGAAAATTTTAAACGTCAATAGTGAGAATTCTAAATCTTGTTTTCTTTTAAATCTCATTAATCAAACATAGAATTCAATCCCATTAATTGAACCTAGAATTTCAAATGCTCCATAATAGTAACCAACATTACTATTAGAAATTCTTAATTTATGTAATTCAGTTAAAAATTCCTCCAAACAAATTGGTACCAAGTTTCCGACTTCCACTTCATTTACAGAAAAAAAATAAAAAATAGTTGGCTTGAGATTTCTACAACCCTCAATCCCATCAACTTTAGGCCCAACTTATAAGGTTAGTTCTTTGCAACGCATCCTTTTGCATCACTTGAACTAGTTTTATTGATATCTAATTAGAACATCAGCTACTGTTTGATCTCATCAAAATAACTTTGCAAGGTGCATTACTTTTACTGTCCAAATACATCGGCTCTATGTCATCTTTAATTTTATGGTAAGGAGCATCAGTGAGTTCTTACCTAATTGTATGGGGTTTGAATTCCAGTACACCACCTCTTTCCATGGTTGCTTCCCCAGTTGAGTGAGTTTTCTTTTTGCCTGTGCATCCTCCTTTACACTTGGGCATACTATCCAAAGTCTCTTTTGAGGCTAATTCAGGGGCCACAGAATCAGGACATTGCCGAGTAAAAACAGCTAAGCAAATTTTCGTGTGTCCTATCTTAAAATCTCATGATGTTTCACTTTACTTGCTGCATGCTCTTTACTTGCCAGCATGACTTTTGCATGGGAACAATTATAGAAGGTCAGTAATGAAACCCCAAAAAGGATTCTCAGGGGAAGAAAGCTAGCCTGGGAGAAGGAGCCTTTCAATGGGGGGTAGGTGTAAGACCTTTTGTTGCCATATAACTTCTCTCTGTTTTTAAAAGATACTTTTTACTAGTATAAAGCTAGTCAGTCAGTCCATCAGATAGACTTGTGTTGGTGTAGTATTTATTAATTTATAAACACATAGTCTATTTTCTTAAAAAGCAGAGCTAGATCTGCTTGATCCGTTCTGAATAATTAAAGAACTGCTGCTGCAGAGAGTGTAATACAGATGCACATTCCCCATCAAAAACAAAAAACCGATTAGTCATTTAAAACTTAAAAACAGAAACCCCATGTAGTCATGAAAGCCAGCAACAATTAACAATCATGAAAACCAATTAGTCATTAGCTTCCTGATACAATGACAAGGTTTTATAAACTCAAGCTTAAGCTTTCAGCTTAGGAAAGAGAGAGATGCCCAGTGTGAAGAAAATATAAGAAAAATCATATGGAACACACATTCCAATCTCCTCTATAGGATCCCCTCTCTTGGGCTAGTACTGTTTAATTTTTAATCAAATGGACAAGAAAGTCAATGAAACTATGAAAGGGATGGGGGAGAAAAACAAATAAATGAGAAACCCTTTCAATCTTTTCTTCTGTATTATATTCTCTTTCATTTTGGGTCTTGATTAAATGAAACATATTTTTACTACTTTTTTCTAAAATTATGGAATCTGCCAGCTTTAAAAAAAAATCTCCAAAACATGATCATTTATCAAAATTATCTAATACTGGAATCGCCCACAAAAAAAAGTGTTCCAACTTTATTAAAAATAGTGCCAAGATCCTCTTAACAGCAGCAGATATGATAATCTCACTAATTTGACATGGGACCATCTTAAATTGGTAACTGTCTTAGAACACCAGTCACGAGTGCTACAAGACCATTGAATTTTGGAATCTATCAATATCATTCATCATGTGCTTCCTTAGATTGTCATTCATTCAGTTGGATTTGCTTGTAAATATTAATTTATTTCCTTATCTGTTCCTAGTGATAATGTAACAAAAGGCAAGTGCTTCTGGGATGTCCACTGCCACGTGCCACACGGTTGCCACACGGTTCTTACATGCATTCCTTGTTAACTTCTATTTTTAAGCGAGAATGGCAAGTGTTTCGTTTTTTAAAAGGGACATTTGGTCGTAGGTACCTCAACTTTGGTTCTTATTGCAAACGATTCACGTGTTTTTTTCGTAGAGCCAAATGTTCCTTTTCAAATTTTAAACAATTAAAAAGTCTATAGTGCCCCTCTTAATACACTCTGTGCAGTATACATAAAAAGAAAAACTAATTTCGTTAAGAGTTTCATTTGAAGAGAAAAAGGGAGAAAATCCGTCAATTTCATGAAGATTATTTGTCTGTACAAATCAAGGATTACAATAGATAAGAGAAAAAAAAATGAAAAAAACTAATTCAAAGAAGGATAAATTATTCAGAAAATCTGCACGTGGGACTGGGCAAAAATCAAATAAACTTATCTGAGAAGGAGAAATCATCCAGAGGCACATAGGACCGGGCAAAACTTAGATAATTTTTTTCGAACTCGGTTAAATTTGTTCCAAACTCAGATAAATTTGTTTGAAACTTAAAAAAAATTGTTCAAAACTCAGATAAATTTATCTGAGTTTTTACAAATTTATCTGAGTTTTTGTCCAGTTTATCAGAGTTCTTGGTAAATTTATTTTAGTTTTTTTAAAAACTCTGATTAATTTTCTAAACTTAGATAAACTTTTCAGAAGAAGAAGCTTGTGTTATGTGATAGACTTCTGTTAACGGGTCAGAACAAAACAACCCAGAAAACGAAACAGCAAAATCTCCTTCCAAACTACTTATTTTTCAAAAGCCCCAAAAAACTTTGAGACAGAAACGGAAAAGAAAAAGAAAAGACAAAGACGACAACGGGTTTTTGTGTTATATAGAACCCGTCGCCGGAGAAGGCCGGGACTGGTTGCGTTTTTATCGCCAGGCCGACGCTATTGTGGCTGGTGTAGTCGGAGATGACAAACTTCGATCTGCAGAGCTCTTTGGTGAAGTTCATCGTTCATAGAGAAAAAAACAGAAGGGGTTATCCAGGACAACAGAAAATGAGATAGAAATGAATAAATTCAAAGTTTTATGCTCAAACCATTGAAAGGGGCAAATTCATCATAAAAATATATGATGTGACATATTAGGGACCTCTCACGAAAATATCTCTAACTGTATGGACCGTAGATATTATAGAAAAAATTATGGGACATGAGACGCTAAAATGCCGAAAATTTACCTTACTCAAAGCACTTTGAAAGACATTCACAAATTCTCCCTCTACCAGAATCCTCATAATTCCAACTTTCCACACCCGAGGGCTGAAAGAGGGCCCAAGAGTTTTGGATTTATTAGGGGCAATTTTCAAAAATTTACAGAAAACATAGTGCGGGTGTGATGTGTCTCATTCATTTGAAATTTACAATCCATTCTTTGAAATTTACAGTGAACAAGAATCAGTTTAATTTCTACATCACTTTTGACCTTTTCTTGACAAGTACAAGGACACAGCTTTTACCTTTCCAAAGCTCAAAATCTCTACCATGTAGAGATTTTTGCAGTAATTAATTAATAGCAAAGGTCTAATTACCCCTCATTGATGATGGGTGAGTAGCACCAAATCCCCACCTCCAATCAGTGCTTGTCTCAGCTGCCTACCCATGCAAGGCCTATAAATCAATCTTTCACAAAGGAAAAAGCACAAGCCATCTCCCCTTCTCTTCTCTCTCCCTTTGCCCCAACCATACACCAACACAAGCTCTCCTCTGTTCTCTCTCTTTTCACTTTTCTGGCTTTTCTATCGACCAGCTTCCCCACAAAATCTGCTTTTTTATTTGCTCCGTGAGATGTAGGTTCCAACACATCAAGGAGGGAACAAGAAGCATCAAGTCCTTCTCACCATTGAACTCCAAAAACCTTTGGTCTTTTCTAACGTACCAACTCCCTCCAATTGAAAGAAAAAGAAAGGCCCCTTCACAGTCTCTTCTGTTTATCTGCTCTTTTTACTCAGAACACCTGCTCTTGTTGAAAGGATAAGAATGAAAGACTTCAACTTTTTTATATATCCATAGCCATACCCAAACACAACACAACCTCTCTTCAGATCCTCTGCATTCCAAGCCCTCCCCATTTTCCCAATCTTCACAAATCTTCATCTTTTCCCACTTCTAAATACAACCCATCTCTCCAAACCCCTCTGGAATCTTGTAATTCTTCTCAAACCCATTCCAAACCCCATCTCCACAATCTCAAGTAGTGGAAGAAGAAGAAGAAGAAGAAAACAAAAAATTTCTCTCTCAAGCTCTCCCGAAACCATTGGATTCTTCATAACCCGAATCCCAAAACCCTTCATTCTCTCCAAAACAGAGCAAAACTATGCTCTCAGATTCCAAAAACCTTTGGATCTTTTCATAACCCAAAATCCCAGAACGCTTTATTTCTCCCCAAGCCGACAAAAACCCACCTTTGAAACTCCAAAAATCTTTCCTTTTTAAGCTCAAAACAGAGCAAGATCCATCTCTCAAACCCCAAAAGCCTTCAAATTCTTCCCCATCCAAATCCAAAACCCATCATTCTCTCACAAAACAGAACAAGACTTACAAGACCTATCTCTCAGAAATCAAACATGAATGAGTACTGGACCTCATTGGCCTCTCTCTTGGGCGCTTTTGCCTTCTTCCGGGCCCTCATGCAATCAGTCTTCCCCCCAGAAATCCGCATCCTCTTCGCCAGGCTCTTCTCCCGCGTCTGCAACTGGTCCTCCTCCTACTGCTACTTCGACATCACCGAAATCGACGGCGTCAACACCAACGAGCTCTACAGCGCCGTCCAGCTCTACCTCTCCAACTCCCCCTCCATCACCTCCGCCACCCATGTCAACCTCACCCGCCACCTCAACTCCTCCGCCTTCACCTTCGGCCTCTCCTCCAGCGACCGCCTCCTCGACTCCTTCTCCGGTGCTTCCGCCGTCTGGGAGCACGTCGTCACCCCCCGTCAGTCCCCGTCCTTCTCCTGGCGCTCCTTTCCCGACGAAAAACGCCGCTTCACTCTCAGAATCCGCAAAAAGGACAAGCCTTTGATGCTAGAGTCCTATCTCGATCACATCATGGAGCGGGCCACCGAAATCAGGAGGAGAAATCAGGACCGTCTATTGTATACCAATTCCAAAGGCGGGTCGATGGACTCAAGAGGCATGCCTTGGGAATCTGTTCCTTTCAAGCACCCCAGTACTTTTGACACTCTTGCAATGGATCCCACCAAGAAACTTGAAATCATGGCAGATCTCCGGTCGTTCGCCGACGGCCAGGACTTCTACCAGAAGACCGGCCGTGCTTGGAAGAGAGGGTACCTCCTCTACGGCCCTCCGGGCACCGGAAAATCAAGCATGATCGCCGCAATGGCGAATTATCTTGGGTATGATATCTTCGATCTTGAACTGACTGAAGTCCTCGCCAATTCAGAGCTGAGGAAGTTATTGATGAAGACGACTTCGAAATCAATTATTGTGATTGAAGATATCGATTGCTCGATTAATCTCACTAATCGGAGCAGACCCAAGAAGCCGTCGCCGCCGTTGCCTCCGTCGCCGTCGTTGCCGTCGCCGGAGGCGGCGGAGGGAGATGATCTCGGGAAGACAATCACGCTATCGGGGCTGCTCAATTTCACCGACGGGCTCTGGTCGTGCTGCGGCAGCGAGCGGATCTTCGTCTTCACGACGAATCACATTGAAAAGCTTGATCCGGCGCTGCTGAGGTGTGGGAGGATGGATATGCACATCCATATGAGCTTCTGCACTTTCCCGGCGTTGAAAATTCTGGTGAAAAACTACTTGGGTGTTGATTTGGAGAGTGAATTGGGAGATGGGGTGGTGAGGGAATTGGAGGAGGTGGTTGATTTGGCGGCGATGACGCCGGCGGACATCAGTGAGGTTTTGATCAAGAACAGGATGGATCGGACGAAGGCGGTTTCGGAGCTGTTGAATGTTCTCAGGGAGAAGGCAGAAAGGCAGGGGAGGAATACTGTTGAGGCTGGAGGGAAGAATTCCGGCGAGGAAGATGAAGAGGAAGAGCAGGAAAAGAGGGCTTTGGAGAGCCCAAAAGAAGGAAATGGGTTTGAAAAAAAGGAGAATTGTGAGAAAGTTGGGATTGGGGGAGAGGATATTAAAGAGGATTGAATGAATTCACTTCCATTCAGATATGAATATGAATTTTGGTGGTGGGTTTTGTTCTCTTTTCAAGTGTAGAAGGAGAAGAGGGATTGGAGTTTGAATTTTTGAAATGTAATTATCGGAGGGAGAACAAGAACTATAAGAGAAGACTTTTTTTTTTTTTTTTTATGCCTCCCTACATGGTTTTTCTGGTTAGTTTATACAGTCTTTTGGTTGTTTGGATTTTAAATAAGGAAATCAAGTATAAAGATGATAACATATCTATGTATGGACTTGCATGTGAGAGAGAGATCTTTTGGTACATGGCTTCTCTTTTTTTTATTGTCATTCTATGATCCATCTATTTTTTTTTTTTTTTTTTAGAGATTATTATATTTGCTTCTGTTATATGATTCAGTCTGCCATCTGTATTCTTTTATCATTTTGCTATCATTCATTTGTCTTATAGTTCTTCTCTGGTATGATATTTTCTTCATGGGCAATTGTTTTATGGGCACATGTTAGATGAGATCTGAGAGATGGTGGGCTTTGTTTGTATTGGGATTAGTTAAAGGTGAGGGATGAGGCTTTAGATTAGGGAAGTTTTATGTTTGTAGGATTCCAAGTTCCTGATTGGGATATAAGAGGATATAGTTAGTTTTTTTTTTTTTTTTTGTTTTGTTTTGTACTCCAGTGAAGGGGGCTAGGACTACGAGAGAGCCTGTTATTGTTTGGAAAATATCCCATCTAATATGGAACCATCCCTATGCAGCTGAGTGAGAATGAACTGCCCCAATTTTTTGCATTTAGAACTTCTTGCAGTCTTTAAAGTATGATATTATTTCAGATTCCTAATTTCTAATATTACTGAACTCTTTTGTTTTTGTTGCTGATCCTTTTAAGAAGGGTTTTTTTATGTAATTGTTGGGGATTTATAGGAAAGTGTTGCTTGAGATGGGACATTGAATTGGTCAAAAGCTAATGGTGTGCAGCCGCAGGCAGGTAATTGATTCATCAACTGTTCAACTGCTTATCCCACAAATATTGAACTGGTCCAAGCATGCGAACACACAGAAGATAAGAAGGAAAATCTCTCTAAGTTTTGACTCACGTTTGTCAAACCAAATAGGTTTTGATATTGCGACTAAAGGATACTATTTGTTTTCCAAAATGCTTACTTTTGCATGGGTATACTGGTATAGTAGCTAATCTTGAGGAGTTAATTCCGAGGGATAGTTCAGTTGGCCTAGGACTACGGTTTGCACCCGGAGGTTGTGGGTTCGAAACTGTTCTACCACACTGGGGCCACAGGGGGATTTTATCCGGCTTTCTCTCCTGGGCCCGTAGGGATTATTCTGGCCCAAAGGGCTGGGAATCCTATGTTATAAAAATAAAAAATAAAAAATCTTGAGGAGTTAAAAATTTATTATTTTAGATGAAATGTGAGGTTGATTTGTGATGGGTATACTGGTATAGTACCTAATCTGGTCCCTCTCTTCATTTTGTAGGTCCAATGTCTGTACTTTTGGATCCTTTGAGTCTTTGACTTGTAGAAATCCTGAGTGAAGGATTGAAACTTTACACAAATGCCTTCCTACTGAAAATCAAAGTAGCTTAAAAAAGATGTTCTTCCTGTGTATTGGTTATCTCTAAATCTTAAACCAATAGAAGTTGGTCTCAATAAGGTTGATAGTTTCTTGGGGAAAATGTGACAATTAATTATGTATAAGATTGTGTTAATTATATTTTTAATTAAATGATTAATTTCATAGTGTGTCCTACTTCTATTCGAATAAAGTTTGGAGATATCCCCAAAAACTGAAAGAGCACTTAATTTGGGGGGTTCAAATTCTCAATGGGCGAGTCCTACAGTAGAGTTTTACTCCTTCAACAGAGGCTGGTTTCCGTGCTTGATTGGCATATTGTTTCCTAATTAGAATTATTTAACAAGGAGAGCACTTTAACAACCGCACATGAAAAAATGATTGCATTCAAAAGATAAAAGAAAAACTAGAAAATGAGCGCTAATTCTACTACTTGGTCTACTTTTTTCTTTTTTCTGAATAAATCATATTTTGGTATGGATGTGATCATGCAAACATCTGTATTTGAAGAAATGATTGAAGCATGAATTTTCTTTTATCCATATGATAGTTGTTAATTGTTAGGGTTCTGAGAGTCACCTTAAATTTATGGCAAGTGATTGTCACAATCAATGGTCCTTGTCATTACCTTATTAATGTCTAATATATATTTTTCCCCATTTTAATTTAATCACAGGGGTTTAAACTCATGTATATGACCACATAACTGTATATTATTATTCTTAATAGAATTGAATTCTGAATCACTCACAAAACATCCAGTTGGAGACTTGATTAGGTGACCGATTACCAAAAAAACACACTTGATTAGGTGGGCCAAAGCAATGGTAAACTGCACTCATGGAAATCTCTCTCTCTCTCTCTCTCTCTCTATATATATATATATATATATATTAGCTGTCCTCTCATAAAACACCATTATAGATAATCTTCACATTCAATCAATGGTTAGACATTTTTAGACATGAACTTATTGAGTAAATCATGCTGTCTGCTTACTGTTCAAGTGGTAGGTGTAATCCCACGGTTATAATCACATATCACTGCACTTTGATAAAGGAGCTTTATTCCATACGTGCCCCCCATAGGGCTGCCATTGAGATTTTTGGTCTCCTGATTCTCTAGGATTGAAAACCCGGCATGTCACAAGTGGGGTGACTGGTATTATAAAAGTAACATCATATTGAAGGATAGCATAGTTGACTATAACCATGACTTAAAGATCGAAAATTATGATTTTAAGTTAATGTTCTCTCTAGGGTCACTTGCCCAAATCAATGCCCGACCTATGTGGTATATGAGGTAAAGACTTCACGTGTCAGTAAAAATAGTTAGTTCTCGAAGAGTCCGGATACCCCTCCAAGGGAAATAAACATCCATCTAGAGTTATGTTGTATGTTGGGACATGAGGGTGCTGTCTTGCTTTAAAATTAGGGATGGGAAATGGGCCGGATCAAGTCGAAATCAAGTTGACGTGGGTGTTTGATGATTTGAACATGTGTTTTTTATTCATTCATTAAAGAGGTTAACCGTACCCTGCATGGGTCAATTTAACCAGATAATGGGTCAATATAAGTCGTTTTCATTTTCTTTATATTTTATTACATTTGATCCCATCTTCACAAATTAATCATGAGGCCATGAAAAGATTAAAGATTCATATTACTGTCAGTGACACAGCACAGCATAAAAATATTCTTACTTTTCAGGCTGCCGTCTGGACTTTTGTTAAACCAATCTCTACGTGCGTTTTTGAAAACTTAAATTGAGTGGAGTGAATGTAAAGATTGCTTTGAAAAAAATTTAAAACATAATTAGATTATAATAATATTTTATTTTTAATTGTTAGATATGAAAATTTTTTAACTTTTTATATAGAAAAATAAAATTTTATTTCTTTCTCTTAAGAAAAAGAATTTTTTTTTTGTTGAGAAAACTACCATAAAAAGGACTCTAGATGGCCACTAACCAAAAGAGGTACCCATAATTTTTATATAACAAAACCAGTGTTGAGATGCATGGAGAATGAGAGTGTCTCCAAGGTCCCTCCAGACCCTTCGTCTATGACTTTGTTAGCTATTTGAAGAAGAAGTATAGAGTAGAGTTCTGGTAAATAGGGGAAAATGATGAAAGGAAGAAGGCATCAATGGGGGAAATACATGCTCAAAACCAACAATCGCAGATGATGAAGGTAAAAAAAGATGCAGACTTGACGAATTAGCGATGACGTCGTCGCTTGTTTAAATCTTTAATAAAAAAAAACGGAAGTGGTCACAAGGAATCATTTCCGTGCAATATTGACTAATGACTTTTCTTACAGCTAGGGACCATCTAGGGTCCCTTTTTTTTTTTTGTAGTTTACTCTTTTTTTTAAAAAATGATGAAAAATTTGAATTCAATAATTTTTTAAATGACTTTCTTTTATAAAAATATAAACCTTATTTCACTTTACTCTATTAATAAAGTTGAAAAATAAGTGTAAATTATAGCCTGTGAGAGGAATGATGGCTTAATTCAATAATGACCAGCAGAAATGCTGCGACGACCGGCGTAAATTTAGCGGAGGGAGAGGTAATGATCGCTTGTGAGAGAATACATTGAAGGGAAAAGGTGAATGTTATTAGCTGGTGCTAATCTCTACTCTTTTTTCCCAATCCAAACAAAGGTGGGAAACTGTCCTTGCGTTTGCTTTTCTATGTATTGTATGTACCACGTGAAGGTAACGTGTCAATTTCCCTACTTCTCGAGAAGTGTGTAAAGTACCCCACATGTCATGCTCTGTATCACACACAACACAAGCACAAGCAGGAGAAGGAAAACTACATCCACCATGCGCCGCAGGAGTACCTATCCCCGTGTGTCTGTCTCTGTCATCTTCTAAGCCGGCCATTGACTCTTTCCAAGGAGCCAAACCAATGCAATGCGAACAACTTCACTACTTTTAGATTGGAAAGAAGCATGCTGCATGACTACTGCGGCCTACCTAAGTTGACCCAAGTGGCCATTTGTTTGCTAGAGTTCCTTGCTGGAATTCTTTGAAAATTTATTGAGACATGGGGTCATGTTTGGCAAACCAAGTCATTAGAGGTTTCTTTGGTGGTTTTTTATAAGGTTATGAAAAATTTATGTTTGGAAATTGTAAATTGGGCTAGAATGCTTACAGTGGAATCCTTATTTTTTGAGGATTAGGATTTTTAAATTTGAACTCTCCTTGGGTGCTATGAAAATCCTTACTTTTGTGGATTTACCTATAGATATCAAATTCTTCCTCAATTATACGCATCAATGTGCACAAATATTTGGTTATTTCATTTTATTTTTTAGGGGTGTTGGTGCTGGAGCATTTGTAGATTTAAATGAGAGGGACGAATCTCTCGTATCTTTAGGATAAGAATGCTTAGAATTCTTAGAAACAATCGTACCCACCACTCCAAATAAAACAGAAGTATGGCAATACGCACATGGGATATGTGAAAAAGTTAAATTCTATTGAAAAAAATGGACAATAACTACATGCTAAGCTGGAATAGGAAGCTGCCGACAGACTTATAAAACAAGACATATTTTTGAGATCAAAATGGTTGTTACGTGTATAAAATACAAGAGGATTTTAAAAATTAGTCATCTAAAAAAATATTATATATAATATAAAATGAATAGTTAAAGAGTCCATAAGACTGAGTAAATGTGTCTGATATGGCCTTCTCATTCATGTCTCTCTTTGTTTAGCTTTCTAATCCTATAGGCTTAACCGAGGCAACGCATATTCACATGTTCTTGTTGAGAGTTTAGTTAGGAGTTTAATGGTTTTATCAAGCCAAAAGTCTAATGTAGTCATCAGAGTTTATACTTGGCCTATGATTAACCCTATAAGTATTTATTTATCTTGATGATCGGATTCATAAAGAAGTTCACCATGCTCCTCAATGAGGCTTATTTATTAAAAATCTAACAACCAGAATTTAATGCCTTTTCAACATGGCTCTGGCCACGTCTCAATCTAGTTGAAGTTGGACTCACTGTTTGATCAATCACATATGAAGCATATGAATAAAGTACTTCACATATTGTTTTCTCCATTTTTTCTTTACAAGGATTCGAACTCAGGACACATGCACACACCCACCAGTCATAGTCCAGCTTCAAAGTTAAGCCGCACTTACACCACTTATGTCCTTAGCAAGCTGAGTAAACCAGAACTATAAGGAATTAGATGAGTGAAATCTTGCTTAGAACCAATTATCATAGGCTATTGTTTTGAGCACTTTGGATTTAAACTTTTCACAAATGAGTTTAGAAGCCCTCCAGGGTTTCTCTTATTTCAGACATGAAAAAGGAAAAAAAAAAAAAAACCTTGTTTAGATTGTGAGACTTCACATGGAATCCCAACTTCATTAATCACTTCAACTTTTGTTGCATCTGTCTCAATCTTCTGCATCAAAATCTTATGCAATCTTTGTTTTGATTTTATTTTTACAGAGTGGTCCTACTAACTCAGACTATGCATGCATGCAAAATTTTGTACCAGGGTAACATGCATCACATCACACGAGCATCAGACGTGAGTTTCTACTTGTAGCAGTAGAAACAAGAGTTGTCCCAAAACACTCTTATCACAAAGTAGAACGAGTGAGATGAAACAAACTAGTACTTCACAAGCTGCCAACAGCAAGGATAAAAGAGATGGTGATTACATGAAGAATATAATCTGTGGGTCGGCAAATATCCCCCAAGAGGACAAAGGAGTCCTCTCAATTCCTCACCATCCCAGCTAGATAGCTACCTATAGAGAGACCTCTCTCTTTTTCTCTCTCATCATTTTGACATTGCTGCATTTGTGAATGGATAGATGAATGCACGCAATCTCTACAAGAATCAAAAGTACTTGAGCTTCCAACTGCACAAAGTTGCATTATTTGATGCTTTCTGCAGCATTCCAGCCAAGCTGCCAGGGACCATCCAAAACCCTATATATGGGACAGGCCCCAAAAGGACTTATCCCACAAGTACAATTCATGGCTACTCATTTATCTTAATGCACATGGCATGTATTAAATAGTAATCTTCAAACTTGAATTTCTGGGTGGGGCCTTTGAGTAATTCATCTCAAGTATTTATTTCATGACCAAAAATCTGGTGTCTTGGGTTGATGTCATTTATTCTGGGTTCATTCTGGGTTCACCAGATTGGTCCACTGAGTTAGTTAAAGACGTTTAGAGGTATTTTGGTAATTGTATCAACTCTAAAAGGACTTAAGAAACATAGATGTAAATTTCTCATATATTTCTCCCTAATGTATTTGCCTTGTATGGTTGATTGTTGATCGTAGGTTTTTCCGCTTTTGCAACACGCAATAGGATATATCCATATGATGTAAACAGATCAATTTAATTTTTAGGCCTTGGAGCCGTGATTAGGATGTATGGGCTGGTGCATGTATTTGTACAATCTCAAGTTGCCCAGGGACTTGCATTGCTTTCTTCGATTCAAAGAAACTTGTGTTGGAACTCAAAAGTTCAAACGCTGCTAGGTCCTAGAAACATCTCAAAACTCATGGCAAAGTAAATTACTTCTACTGGGGCTGGAAGCTTTTTCTTCCTGAAAGTGAAATGTGGAGAAAAGAGATCCAGATGACACCAAAGTTCACCGACCCAATTTAATCCTATTCTTTTTATTGGACAAGAGAACTCCCTCTTTCATCCTCAGCACAAACTAGCTACTGTGCCTCGCCTCTTTTGGTGGACTTTGATGTCTTATACCAACTATCCAACATAATACATAAATAAATAAAAAGTAAGGTATGAAGCTAGAGGGTTGTGTTCTAAGAACCATAAAAACCAGTACCATTCAACCAGCCCTTTTGTTTTTCAAAGAGTTTTGTAATTTTTAGAAAATAAAAAAATTGCGACCCTTCTTTATTTTGAATTGAGGATAATTTCTTATGTAAATCGTCAAAAGAAAGAGATATAGAAAATAAGTTCCATACATTATAGGCCATCACCCTTCATGTGTTGAATTCTTAGAAATTTTAAATAGCTCATTTCGGATTTTCTCCTTTAATCCTTCACCTTTAACTCTTTTGATCGAAAGTCATGCCTGGGGAATCCAATCAATTTACTACCCAGTCAAAATAATGGGCCCGATGGGGTTTTGGACTAAATTAATAAAAAAATCAGTTCCAATCTTGTCCAAAACCTTTGACATGAGTTAAGGATTAGTCCAGCCCAAAGGGTTGGGAACCCTCTGACAACAAAAAAAAAAAAAAAAAAAGTTAAGGGCTTGCTTATTTGCATAAAATGCATAAGAATTCATAATCAAATGAGGAGCAAAGGATATGAAGAGAGGAAGGAAATAGCGTGAAGATGTGGATGAGACATTGGCTTTATTATATATTGAATTAGTAGGGTGATGGCTAAATATATATTTCCATACTAGGTCATTTTTTTAATATTCACCTCTTTTTTTTAGAACGTTGCTTAGTTGGCTAGCAACCTCGATTGTCACCTAGCTACCTAGGGTTTGACCCTTTGATTTGCCGCTCTTCCCACTTTGTGGGCTTCCTCTTCTCACTTGTGTGGGCTCTCCTTCCCACGGTGTGGGCTTCCTATTCTTACTTGTGTGGGCCTTCTTAAATTCCAACCTTCTAGGTTGGTGTACAAAAAATAAATTAATTAATAAAACCTTCGGTTCCTAATTTTTTACCACTTACTCAACAATCTTGGTGTTCAATTACATAAAACAAATGGATCTGAACAAGCGGTTGGAGAAATTAATGATTCAAAGATGGATCATTTTAATCAAAAGGCTAGCCCTTTGGAGATTCCAATTTGTCTTTAATGACATCGGTCCAGATTTAATTTGCCTTTATTAACGTTGTTTTCCACCATGGGCTTAGATTGGCCAACTCTATAGCTGATGCTTTTACTAACATTTTACATATCCAGACCGTTCCAAAAGTGGAACTCACCTTTGAGTACACGTGATCCACGGTGCGCAGGTGTGTAGTATATAGGTGAATGTTTTTCCTCTTTGTAATCTCTTCTTTTTCTAATGAAAGTTTCTGTTACGGATAAAAAAGGATGGATCATAAATTGGTGAAGTCGGTCTTTGGTTACTTTTTTATTTGGAATAAACGGATCTTGGCTCTACTTCAGGCCCTGTAAATCTGAATGATTTAAATTCAAATCCATGAGAGTTGGGCCGAAACATGGGCCATGAATAGCACTATTGAAGATTGGCGTGCAAATGAAGAATGAATTGGAGATTTCCTTGGTGGAGAAGATTTTTTATATCATCTCATCTCTCTCTCTCTCTCTCTCATTCAATTCCCATACATTTGTAAGTCAGTGTTATTAAAAACACTAACAATGATGTCAACTTGACTAACCATCCACTGGTCTTAAAAGACAATTGAAAACATGTAATTGAACGGGAAAAAGTTGACAAATATATGTGTTTCCAAATGCTAGCTAGTAGGTTTGTGACAAATGGGCACTCATATAATAATGAAAGTAAACGTAGCCAGAGGAAAATGAACTCCTCTGTTTGGTTTCTACTTACCTTTAGAACCAAACCCAATTGGATGGACTATGTAACAATTCATTATATTAAGGTCATAGTCTTATTATCATCCCATCCAACTATTGCAGCTGACATGAAAGACATTGGTAATGTAAACCAATATTATCTCCACTATCCATCTACATCAAAGAGTGTGGCCTGCTTTCTTAGATCCAAACTGATCAAAACAGTGCTCCTTGGTAATTGGATTCACTAATTTTCTCTCAGAATATGTTCGCTTGCCATTAGATTGATCACACGTATACATGATGAATTCAAAGAGAGTAAATGTTTTAATCACTGGTTACACATGGATCAATCTGATGGTAGGCCAAACACCTATTGTAGTAGAATTCTGCTTAGTCAGTGCCAATGCACTCGGAGTGGGCCCACTCCATGTTTTTCATATGATGTGTCACAATTGATTCGTTTTTGGTAAATTTCACTACTGGATATATGTTCAAAAAAGAAAAAAAAAAAAAGATTGATGGATGGAAGTTGTCTGAACAAAATGAGAAGTTGGAAGAAAAGTGTGAGTAAGCTACTTAGAACTTAAAATAAAAAAAAGAGTGGAAAAAGACATTTTGAATAGTCCAATTTGCAAATTCATCTTGGGACATGATTGGTTCAGGAAATTTTCTTCACCTAAATTGAATATATACGGATATTTTTGGGATATTTTTCAAAATTTTGCAGATATTGATGACCTGAGAGGTTTTGATTTAGTATAACAAAAATGCCAATATATGCATGGCTGGATATGGCCCATATGGGTTGTTGTCAATATAAGTGAGTTCACATTGGACTGCTGTTCTAATGAGTTGTCATCGTCATTGTTGTCATTACTTGCATCTGTTTAGAGGACAAGTTCCACCAACGATGGCCCACTTCAGAAAAGTGTGCTCCCCTCCTAAGATTCCTGAAAGTTTATAATAATCATAGCTCTATGGTGTAAGTCTATGTGGGACCTATGAGCTGGTTGCATGCCAGTGATAGAGGTAAAAATGGGATGAAAAAATTCTCGTACTGGATGAGATTAAAAAATATGCTCCAATTGGATCATCGCAGATCTTGATTTAAGGGGTTAAAGTCTAAAGATTTCATAAGTTATTTTTAATGAAATTCAATCTAATGGTGAGTCCAATTCAGACATAATTCAGATGAGTGACAACTCACAATTTTTCTTTTAAAGGTGGATAATCATTAAAAGAATAAACCCAAAAGACAAACAAAAAAAAAAAAAAAAACACAACCTATGAATACCAAACCATTCAGATTTGGACTGCTCTTAATACCATGTTTAGCCATCACAGGGGTTTGAAAGTATATGAGGGGGTTGGATTGAATTACATTGATCCCACGTAGTACTAAATCTTTTACCTATGAGGAGAACCATGACTCTGTGAGAGGAACTTATCACATGAAGAGTTGAAGACCCCTTTAAGGTGAGAAATATCTCTCATAAGAGCATCTCCATATATATATATATATATATGAGAATATTTATGTGCATCTATTTCTCACCATAGGGTGAGGGACACTTACATGACTTTCCCTCTTTGCACATAAATATTCTTTATAAATATTTCCAATTATGTAAGTGTCTCTCACCCTATGGTGAAGGATGGATGCACATAAATGTCCTTTATATATATATATATATATATATATATATAAAGCTTATAAGTGCACTCTCCATATATATATATATATATGGTACAATAATTTGTATAATTATATAGAGCATGTGTATGATATGGAAGTCAAACAGGGCCAAGCTCCCAACTCAAGTTGAGTCCTGACTGAGCCAAGCCAAACTGGCCCTTGCTAAAGCATGGCTTGTGAGATGATTGAGCAAGCTCAATCTCGGCTTCAACAACAATACACCACACAAGTCGAGCTCCGGCCTAAGCCCAGCCAAGCTGAGCCAAGCTCGCTCACTTGGCATCCTCCTATTATCACCATTGGCACTTGCGTTTCATGTTTAATCCCTTTTTTTTCTCATCTCAACGTTGATGTAAGCACAAATGTCACAATAACATTAGAAGACACTGAAAGATATGTCATATTAACACACATTTATTATAATCAAATCAACCAGCCAAAAATACAATAGTGGGAAAAAAAATTGGAAAATTGTACATTTTCTTCTCTGTACGAATGCCACAGATACATACATACAAACCAAACAATCCAAACCACCAAAACCCTACAAGCAAATGGATATCAAAACTCTATCCCTACCACCCAAAGAAATTCCAAACCATCTAATGGGGGCTTTCATCAAATATTCACCACCATTATCAAATCAAAAGAATAAGAAACAATTCAAAGTATGCACTGGGTCTATGTTCTTCTGTGTTCTCTCTCTTTTCCAATAGAGACTTGTCATAGAAACAAAAACTGATCTTCTCTCCATTTCTTCATCTTCCAAAGACAATTCAATCTGAACTAGTCCTCTGTAGGCCACCATTCCTTGCAGCATAACGCAGTTCCAGCGAAACTTGTCGTTCCATCTGAATATGTCGATGGAAGTTATCGATAAACGCCTGCGCTCTCCTATCAATATCATCATCATCACCACTTAGGGTCCTCCGGATTGAGACCGGAGATAAACCGATATCGGAGTTGGTGCAATCGAGCAGGCCCGGTTGGTCATTGAAGCTCAGCTGACGCCTGCTCGGAGATTGGACAACAGACATGAGATGGTGCCATTTGTGGACCTTGAAGCTTAGTAAGAACCTCACCTTCTGTATAGCCTTTCTCAGGCGACTTAGTAGTAGCCACTTGCCTATAGCCATGGTAGGAAAGCCAATGAAATTGAAGGGTGATATGAGAAAATTAAGGCAAGCTTAGAAGAGGGGGTGAGGTTTATATAGGGAGGTAGAGATTGAGATGGTTGGATTGGAACAAGTATTCTAGAGAAGATGCTTACACGGTTTCAGTTTTCAATGAAGTTGCAAGGGAAGTTGCTGGGAGAAACGTAACAAAGTTAAGTAGCGTGTGTTTGGGCTGCTGTGTGAGGAACAAGTCTAGAATAATCACAACTTTCAAAGCTTATTACGTGGAATCCTTGGCCTCTAAGAAATTGGCCGACTGCGGCTATAATAGCTGACTAATGGCTCCTTTCTTGTTGAACACAAGTATTAAAAAAGGCAGTACAGTTGTCACTGGACTGGGCTACCCAGGTTAGGCATTTACTGACTGGGTCTTGTTTAGCGTTTCATGATTTGGGCAATGGCATGGGAGAAGCCGCATGTTCTGTAAAGGTTGCTAATGGGTATAAAGGACTACCCAAATCTTTGAAAGTGTCTCCAATTCTGAATAATTAAATTTTGGGTTAGATATGGGGGAGGAATTGGGATCTCGATCCAGATCCGGGCACATAGGATCCAAAAATATTTAAATCCGGAATCAGATCCATGTATGTTCGGACCGGAGGATATAGGTTTGAACGGATTACTTTCACATTTTAGAAATATATATAGATTTGAAGGGCTTATATATAGCTTGAGTTGTATTCTATTTGAGACTTTACTTAGTTTTAATCATTATACCATTTAGTAGTCCCACATATAGATTAAAATATAAAGAAATTGATGCTCTTTTACCCTATTAAAGTTCTACACTCTCCCTCTGCCCTCTGGATTTAAATCCGTAACCAAATCCATTTTTCTCAAGTTGATGCCAGAACTGGATAAAAACATTACAATAAACAGATTCTATGTCAGGTCCAACACGGTTCTGCTTGGATCCAACCTATTTGCATCTTTATCGATCTAGCTCGCATGAAAATGTTATACGGGTTGGGCAGAGGTAAGGTGCCAAATTGGGTCAAAACCCGGATTACATTTGTGTAAATAATATTAGATGGAGTGGGGATTCGGCTTAGGCTTGAGCTAGGTCAAACCCACCTTGCCTGATCAAGTTGCACCTTAGTCTCATAAAGATGTAGCTAACATCCTATGGTGCATTTTGTTTCTGGTGGGCCTGATCACCATGGATTTTGGTCCAGAAACCTTTGGTCACTGGCCTACAAGAATTTGGTTATAAAGACTTGAGATAAAAAGCAGGTGAGGTGTAGGGGTCCCCTTATCATATAAAATCATGGAGTTTATCACAGTTCCCTTACGTATATTTGGAAGAAAAAATAACAGGTTCAACAGAAAAATTGAAAGAAAAAAAAAAAGAGCAATCCAGTTCACCATAACATGAGCCAGTAAAGTCCAAAGAATTAGCAGCCTAGACTTTCCATATATCATCCTTGGAATTTAATACGTAATTAGCAAATGGGCATGTAACTACTTTAGTCATTTTACTCTTTGAAATTTCCTAATCTGGAATGCATCAGCATATGAGAACACCCACAGAAATAAATATCACAAAACGTGCTCCAAAATCTTGCAATTCCTCTCCAGAGGACATTTCATTGGGTTAATGTCTTGTATTCCAAGTTAACTGTGTGGATCTTATAGTTAGGTACTTAGGTTGGTTCAAGGGTATTTTGGTAATTATACTTGACTCTCTTAGGGCTTAAGAAAGCAAATGTTGTATAATATGATATAACTCATAGCCCTAATCCAAATAGGCAAAAAAGGAGAAAGGAGAAAAATAAATAAGGAAAGATTTCACTTTAATCATTGACCAAGGCACATCGGTGAATCACGTAAATCTAATGTGTGCATCATGCATTTGTGTGTTGACAGCCAGTGCTCCCATAGCATTTGATGTCCCTCGGAGTGGGACAAAGAAGAGTGCTTTTAGAAGCTCTGTAAATATACTTTGCTAACCTATTTGGTTCAATGGATGGAAAAGAACAAGTTGAGATTTACAGGTATTTTTATTGCAAGTACATTGAAATCCACTTCAAATCACTAACCGGCCTGGGTTCAAGTATTTACAAAGGAATCAGCAAATATTTCAAACCATTTGAAGGATCAAGTTTAAAAGGGGGCCTCATGATCTCATTTCATCATGAACCCAACAAAGATTAGGTGTCACTGATCATCACTGAAGTCAATTGATATTGACAATTGGACAGAGCACATGGATTGGCACACGATGTAGGTGCATTACATTCAAGTGTCCCATCCCATGGCCAGTAGTTATACTTGAGTATTGAGCCAATCATGTCATTAACTGAAAAGGCTACTCGGTTACCTTGTCTCAATATCACCATCATTGTTTCTCAAACAAAACCATCCTAACTACTCTCATCCATTTTCTTTTAGGCTACCCCAAGGGGTCATCAACCTTAATAGAAAAACCATCCTACTTTTTAAGATGAGGAAAGCACTGATAGAGATCACTCTTGGGATGCTTTGCTTCTGCATGTTCCTTGCATTTCACCTCCGACGTTGTGCAGATGAATGTTTGCATGCATACCTTGCACTGTATCCCCCAAGAGAGGGTTAGGAAAAAAAAAGACACAATCAACAACAGGATTGAAGGAGAAAGCAGAGCATAGAACGTTTGAAGAACTTATAGCCAAGATAAGATTGTGTTATCATGATTTTAGAGTGCATGAATATAATTTTCTTCTTCTTTTTAGTGTGTAACAATGATTTGAAGCTTATAAACAGCATCAAAGTAAGAGCGCCATTAAGATAGCTACAAAGCTAACCTGGATAGTCATTGCCTTTTTGTTTGTTTCAAGTTGGCTACCTGGACAATCAAAACAATAAGAGAGACAATTATGAATTAATTATATGTAATGTACTTGCAAGCATGAAAAAGAAGGTTAATTATCTTACTTACCCAGCCCAACTTGGTATTGTATTTGTAGAAAGAAAGAGGGGGTTTTTACCTTTGGCAGCTTTCTGCTTCTCCATGTTCTTCTCTCTTGCCATCTTGGCCTTCTGCCCATTTCCTCCTCCCATCTTCTTTTCCAACACACAACAGGGAGAGAGAAAAAGAGAGCGTAGCCCAGTCCTTGAGAAATGAGAGTGACACCCAACTCACCCAAGTAATTAAAGGAGATGGCAAGAGCAAGAGAGTAAATGGCGCATTAAGGGAGGAGATGACAAGAGCAAGAGAGTAAATGGCGCATTAAGGGAGAGTTAGGTGGCAGTTGAGAAGGCGGGAGAGAGTGGGGATGACTTTCAAGCAGACAAGAGAACAGATGGAGTCCGGATGCTCTGAAGCTTTGACTTTACACAAATCAAAAGATGATTACATTGTTGGGCTAATCTATTAAAAATCTAATCCGCACAAAATAAATGTGTTTCCAATGTAAGAGGGCTCCCTTAATTTTACCTTAATAGGAAATGATCCCACCATAAAATTGACTATTTAATTAAGAAATATGATTAACATAATTTTATGCATAATCATTAATTTATAACTTTTTTATTAATGAAACAGTCAGTTTTATGATAAGACCAACTCCTAGTGGAGTTTGGATGCCATGTCACAGTTATTACATGGGCCTGTAACATACTAACATATGCTTGGAATTTCATTTAGAGGCCAACAGAGATAATCTGGATCTTTCAAGATAAATGTCATCATCTTCTTTGATATATCCTCAAGTTTTAAGTAAATAGGAGCGGGTCCTACCGACTTATTAAGCAGATGATGGAAACATAACTAGGCACTTATGTTGCATCGCTATTGACCATGTTTTCTATCCCGAGGTCAACATTACAGTGGGAACCACGATCTTTTTTAACTGAACTTTAAGGAAATATCGTTGGAGGGAAAAAAGAAATTGTCTTGACCGGTCCGAGTTATCTCTTTGTGAGCTCTACAATAGGAGTTTCAGGGGGCGTATTATACAGTTCAATGTAATAATTACAACGGAGGATCCTAAGTCCTCGTTGTGGGGTAAGAATGCAGGGATACTCTATTCATGCAAGAGAGGGCGTTTGTTTTGAGCCCCACTATAGAATTTGACTCTTTGAACTTAGGATTTATCCAAGTGAAAGCCTCTGAATACCCGGACTCACGTTGGGTTTTGTGGATTTGCCCGCTTTAAAGGGCCTGGATCTGGGCCAAGTCAAGCCCAGATCTGGATTTGCATAGGTGGGCCTGGACGTGCATTTCAGTCAAATGGTCCAGATCTAGATGAGTGGATCCATGTTTAGGTTCTGAACCCAACCGATAGGCCTGCTTTAGGCTTAGGCACTTGAGCCCAACAGAATATTAACAGCCCTTTTGTCTTTCATATCTGTATTATATATATATATATAATATATATATATGTTGTAGGCTTAACAAAAGTTTTACCCTAGCTATCAGCATGGCACAACTCTATTGCTTTATCCAGACTTGGAACCTAAAATGCAAGAGTTTGACGATGATAATGATAATCAATATTTTATAGGGAAATATTCAAGTGAAAACTAGTTATTACCTATTATATGAGAATATTTTTGCAGGGCCCAACTAGCAACTCATCCAAACCTAGCAATCAATAGGGAACCCCACTGATAGTAACTAATCCCAATGATTGGCACACATCCGAATGGACTCAACCGTTGGATCGATGATTGAATATATTTTTGAATTTGAAGCTCTTAAACTTGTGGGACACGGATGAAGGGGTTAGGGGCATGAGTTTGTGATCAAACTTGATACTTGGGGTGGTCTTACATAGATCTTTCCATCCCCCCTGGTCCCATCTCCAAATGAGGCCCACAATTGAGCCCCATAAAATTTTTTTTACATAATATGTGAGAACAGTTCCCACCTAAATATTACCCTATTTTATATACACACAAAATAAAAGAATATCTGCATATTAAATATTTATGTCATATAAAGTTTCTTTTTGATATGATATTCTCTTGTTTGTTATATAAATTCGGACTTGATCTTAAATTCTAACAACATATGTCAACGACGGGATCGGTGAAAAAAGTTCCCCTCTATAGGTTGATGGCCACTCAAAAAATAAAACACACACACAGGCCGAAAATGACATTAAATAGAGTTTTATTAAGAATAGACATAAATAGAATTTATTTAGCTAACCCCACCATACTTAAGACAAGGCTTTGGTGACTTAATACCAAAATCTATATGCACTAACAAGCTTTAAATGAGTCGACTCCAGCTTGCCAATTACCTTACTCATATCCAAGCACAAACTTCCAAGTTGGGCTCAAACTTGGACATAGACTTTCAACTGCAAACAGGCTCGATCCTCTATATAACCAAGTCTGGACTAAATCCAGCCCGTTGATAGTCATCTGTGGATTGCCCATCTACTCAGAATTTAACATATCGATCTTGCTGGCAGTCCCATCTAACACCATGATCCAGGAAGAGGTGAAGATGTGACATAACCGGGTTTGAAAATTTCGAACAGTCATGTAAAAACTAACGCACCTTAACACTCAGGTTTAGTGTTGTTATTAACACAACTTTATCCTTCAAAGTTCTAGTATGTGGATGAGTTGAAATCCTGAGTAGTAAATGGGTGGAGTTTAAGTTAAGCCAACACAGGCTAACCACAGTGATCAAGCCGATATAAACACTTGCCCAACACAATTCAGCCGATTGTCACCCTAGAAATCCTCTACGAGCTCGCACAATTATACCCTGTACACTAATATTTGTTTTGCATGTGGTAAAATAAAATCTACAATAAAATAAATTCAACCGCCAGAACTTTACTATACCCATGTTTGCTTTGTCACAACGCGTGGTAAACAGGGCCGGTTCTGAATTTTTCAGGGCCCAGGGCAAGAATAAAAGTTAGGCCTCTTCAGCCATCATATATGATAATATCATTGGTGGGTCCCACTGATGTGAAAAATTGGCAATGGGTTGATGATGCCCAAGTATAACTATTTGAAAAAAAAAAAGAGAAGAAAGAAAACTCAGACCAGAATCTAAGTATCATATATGGGGAATAAAAAAGCATTGGTGGGGCCCACTAACAGATGAGAAGAATGGGTGAAGGGTTGAAGGCTTGATGATCTATTTGTAAAAAAAAAAAGCCCTAAATCATCCCAACGCTAGACCAGATTCTCCCAGAATTTCAGCCATCAAATATAAAATATCATTGGTGGGCCCCACTGATGGATGCTCAAATAAGTGATGCAATAAGCACTCTCAGATGATTTGATGATGGGTCTATTGATGCCCAGGACGATGGAATCCATTGGATGAGCCCTACCCCCACCAAATGATTGAAAAAAAAAAAAAAAAGGTAGAAGGGATTTTGGGCCCCCCTGAAAAATGGGCCCGGGGCAAGGGCACTTACAGCCCTTGCTCAGGGCCGGCCCTGGTAGTAAAGTAAGCTTTCAGCTGCCAACAGCTTTACCTTAACTTTCATAGACTACAAAGAGTTGTACCTCAAAAAAGAAGAGTAAGGTGGTTACTTTACCATTCTCTCTATCACACTTTTTTTCACCTCATGCAAAACAAACACAAGTTTTACTTTACTAGAAACTATACTTTACCTTTACTTAATCGTACCTTTTCCACTAATTTAAAGTTTAATTTATTTTACTTTACCGGTAAAAAGAATAAATATTGTCCTACAAAAATGGGAAAGCAGAAGACAAAAAAGAAACAATAAAGGGCTGGTTTCTTTACCATAAATTCTAACTAGAATTTGAGATATTGAGAATTCAAAAATAGTGATGTGATGGCTGTCCATTGGAATTTTGGATGCTGTGCTTTTTTTTTTTTCTTAGAACTCTGATTTTTAACTACTTGAAAAGTCAGAAGTAGCCTTTGGAATTTTCAAAATTCCAACTTCTGACATTTCTAGATGCTCAAGTAGAGAGAGGATAACTTAGGAATTCCCCATATAAGACAACTTTTGGAGAATTTATAAATTATCAAAATTCTTGTAAAGAAATAGGCCGTGAGATCTAATCCAAACGATCCTATTAAAAAATAAATTCAAAGTAAAGTTTAATAGGGCTTTAAGAAAAGGAAGTCTGCAAAGAAAAGGAGTTTTACAAATTGAGTTTGGATTGGACCACATTATACAAATTATCTTCATCTTTATCATACATGGCCCCAAAATGTACCAAGTACAATTCGATGCTTACCCAAGTTCAACTGAAACTCCCATCTGTATATACATTATATGTGGCTTAAACTCGAAAACTCACCAGCACCTGGACCATATGAATGGGCTGTTTTTGTGTAGGAATTCCACTGCCTCCCTCTCATTTACAGGATAGATAGTGTCAGGTGGCCCACCCACTTGTGTCTACCATGAGAAAACATAGTGGACGTACCCTCAACTGAACTACATGTGATTAAATCGTCCCTCATCCAACTATCCGAGTGTTTCTTAACAGTATACGTAACACTGTTGCCCCCTTGCCCACAGATGTACAGGCCCTGGTGAAGAGTCAGATGTTTCCACTCATCAGGTGGGCCACACATGTACTTCAAAGATATCTCACCTGATTCTCTATGGATACACACACCACCTGAATGATGAGTAACAACCATTAGACACATTGTCCAAAACCATCCAGTTTTCAGATGGAGTTGGGCTGATCTTTTTTGCATGGGCCTGAGTCTGGGACCAATACCTGAATGGGTTGAGCTTGCCTTTATCTGCCAGAAGGCCTGACTAAATGGACCAGCTTCTCCTGAGGATTTAAATGCAAATAGACTGGGTCTTGCTCTGGGCCATATTTTGAATCCAAGCTCGAATATCTACCTAACATGATAACAACTTAATTGGCTAGGCTTTGATGATCCTAAAATGGATTTGAAAGGTCGTCCTCTGTTCATTAAAAGGGTTTTTATTGGGTTATCGGCGAGTCACAGTTGCTCCATACTTTGCCATCACAAGTTATTTTTAATTTTATTTTTTAAATTGACTTACTAGTCAAGAGTAATACTACTAATATAAAGACCAAAAGATGAATTCCTGAGCATATATGTGATGCTAAGGAGTCAACACCACTCGACCATAAGTGTGTCATGTAACTTGATTTATACATAGACCGAATATTGAGATGCATTTCTCAAGCTTACTTCAAAACCTAACTATCTAACTCTGTTTTTATACCTTAAAAAAAAAAAAAAAATCTAACTCAGTTGACTCAACTGAAGGTTCAACTCCAGCCAAGTCAGTCTCACTCAGTGCATCATGTATGGATGGACAGGACTCGAAAAGTCTTTGAAATGCTTTTACAAATTCCCTTCATGGCCACCTTGTGGATGGGTGTGACTTCATGAGGTCTACTTTTCGTCCAACGGTCTAATCAACCACACCGCGCATTAAGCAAAACTTTGCTTCAAACATCGTAATTCATACCAATAGAACATGTTCTAGGTAAAGCTAGATTGATCAATCATCATCATCAAAATACTCTTACGTCGACTATATATATTGGAGTCAACTACATAAATTCTATCATGTGCATGAATCTGTCCTAAATCGACTCAAACAAGTGTTTGAATATGTCAAAGATTTGTTTAGTCGAACGTATTTAGCTAATAATGTGAAACAATAATAGATAATTAATGGTAAAAATCGAAGTCCACAGAAAAAAATAGGAAGGGGGCCGGACTGAGTTTAAACTCCAGATCGACAAGCCTGACGACATTGGGCACCATACTTTCAAAAGTAAGAATATTAGATGGGATACCTTAAAAGAGTAGATTACAATTAAAAATAGATTAATGTAGTTTAAAAGGGTAGGTTAGGTTAGGGGTTAAAATAATTGTTGATGAGTCATGAGATAAAGCGTTTGTCTGATCAGAAGCAGAAAATGCACATGGATAGCTCAGACCAAGACAGGCTAAGTGGGACTCCAAGAAGTTAACCTTATACCATCCAAGTGAAGTGGAGACACATCATGTTCCAACAACAGATATATACATCATCCTCTAAGGTCAACTTGTATGGCCCCATGTCTGCCACCTACGGCCGGGATGTCATGTATCTATCATTCATTGATCCTTCCTTTCCCATGTCCAGTAAAAAGCTACATGCATGCACAACGTGCAAAGGGCCATGAATAGCCAATAAAAATGCTCTAATTTACTGTTAGGTTGATGTCTTGTCTTTCAATTAGGCAATCAGATTAGTTTATTAGGTCAACCAATGCTAAATTATACTTTACAAGGAAAAGTGTGTTGAGAACTAGGAGTTGCTCAGTTGGTTTGCTGCCTTTTTCGGCTTGTGTGGACAGTGTGTTTGAGTTATCACGGTCCTAACTCTCATGGCTGAGGCTAGGTAATATATATATATATATATATATAGTAGGTACTCTTATGAGAGACACTCTCACCTTAGTATGAGAGATAAGGTGGGGGCCCTCACATCCATATCCAATGCCAACAACATAAATGTGAGCCCCCCCACCCATATCTATCATATTAGGTGAGAGAAATCTATCATAGGAGCATCTCCATATATATATATATATGGATATTATTTAAGTGACAACTAGTTCTTATCGATTATATGAGAACTTTTTTGTGAGGCCTAACTAGCAACCCATCCAAACCTTGCAATCAATAGGGAATCCCCTGATAGCTAGTCACTAATCCCAAGGATTGACACACATCTAAATGGACTGAATCGTTGTATCGAATGTTGAATATTTTTTTTAATATGAAGTCATTAAACTTGTGGGCCACGGATGAAGGGATTAGGGGCATGGGTTTGGGCTCAAATTTGATACTTGGGGTGATCTCACATAGATCTTTCCATCCCCCTGGTCTCATCCCCAAATGGAGCCCACAATTGGGCCACATAAAAAAGTTCTAATATAATATATGAGAACCAGACAACCCCTTCCAATTCAGAATGAAATTGCTCGCCATAGCCCATATGCGCAAGCAAGGACTTTTCAGGAGATCACTCATCCTAATACTGGTGGTTAAGGATACCGCTCGGACCAAGTTCTCACATTCTCCTCCACTAGAAATAGAGTCATCATTGGCTCTGAGCCTAACTGTTACAGTCCCGCCTAACTCAGCATGAAATTGGTCCCGCCTAACTCAGCATGAAATTGTCCGCTTTGGCCCACGTGCACACGTGAGGACTTCCTAGAAGGTCACCCATCCTAGTACTGCTCCCACTCGAGCACGCTTAACCCTAAAATTCTCACGGTTTTCGGAGCCGCATGATTTTATAAGGACTCATGTTGAGTTAATTAAGACGAAGTTTTGACTTATAAGCACAGGGTCGAGACTTAGATATTTCCAATGCGGGCTAGTAGAAACTTACCATTTGAAGTCCATAGTTGACACACTACGCCTCGTGGTTAAGGGTGCCGCCCGGACTAAGTTGTTACTGATTCAAACTCAAACTAGTTTTATCTCTAACAAAATTACCCAAACTATCTATAGAAACTATATTCCTATCACCACTAAACTCTCCAACAATTGCATGATTGTGTTTCTTTCATAATCATAGGATTTTTAACAACAACAAATATAAATCATAGATCTCTCCGACAGGACCATGACCACCTAATTTCACTAATCTTTCAAAAAGAAAAAACCATGACCGCCTAATTGCAAGATCACTACATGATCATGGCTATGACATGAGAAAGAAAATGATGATTCAAATTCAAACACAAACTAATCTTATTTGAAGAATTCCTACTGCCTCCAACAGAACTTTCATGCTTTAAAGTTAAATAAAGCTTTAAAATTAATGGTTTAGGGCATGGTTATTTGCATTAAAGCACATATATTGGAGTTTTTTTTTAAGTGGTTAAAAATAAAAAGTAATTGCTAGGTATTCATTTTCCGTCTTCTTTTGACAATATTTTCATAAAAAGAAAGGTCATTTGATCCTCATTTTTTAAAATTTAACTTTCATCTTCATTTTTAATCGCTTAAAAAAATTGTACGCATTGAATTGCTATGTATTTAATGAAAACAGACACTTGACATGATTTAAACTCAAACATGATCATTTGATTAGATAGATATTTAGATTCAAATCATAGGCGTTAAACCCTCCCTATATTACTCCAATGGATCTTCATCTAAGGCACGGTCCAAGCGACAAAAATTGGAGACACCTTTGTTGGCAAATGCCCAAGCCATGGCACTTTCAATGAGCCCACCATTAACATGCCCAAAAGAGAGGAAAATTATATGGATGATAAGAAGTCATTTGATCAAGTAAGACAAGTGATTGGTCAAAAGTTCTTCAATGCGAAGGGCCCAGGATCACCAAGTGGTGTGACTTGTAATACAGTACACCATTTACTTAATTTGTGGAGGCCACCGTTTGAATACTCCAGTGCAAGAGTGATGGATCACGCGTCCATTCCACGCGCAAATGTATATGCACTCATCATCATCATCACCACCACCACCACCACCTTTTCCTGATTATATTGAATTAGTTACTAGAATTCCTTTTTATTCAGAATTCATGTTGTAGCTATACAATGTGACAGAAGTTTTACATCAGCTGTCAATTTATGCAACCCTTCTCTTCTATTCGAATTTGAGACCAACAGTCAGTTGAGTTTACAATTAATTCATGTATTGCTTGTATATGCATTATAAGAATAATTGGACTACATGAATTAATTGTACACTCTTGATTATGGTTTTAGAACAAGGTGGTGGAGACACAACATATAAACCAAATCCAAAACTCTTATGGGCAAATATATTGGTTGATTTGATATCCTAAACAAAACTTAGAACAAGGAAAATATATTATAGAATTTATTTTGGTATTGCTTTTAGCGTTTTTTAGATATTAATGAAATACGAATACTAAAATATTAAAAAAAATGGATATGAAGCTTCAATATATTAGTTTGGAAATTAAACAGGCTTAGGAATGTCAATAGACCTCTGATTATCTGGTTACTAAGAAAGTAGAGCACATGGGTTGGGGTACTAGCAGCTAAATGGGCCACATGAATTCAAGTTATAGAAACCCAGAAACCATGCAGCTGTGCATAGTCATTGGAGGTCAATTGTAAGATATTTCCAACTCCAGCATGCTCAAAAAAATTATGATGATGATTATAATAGTGATGACTCATAATATTAACAGTTTTTCAAATGGATGGATAAAGAAGATGTTTTGATAAATATGGTGGCTTATCTTTTAGGTCATACTGTCCACCAGTCCTTAATTGAGGGTGTTCATAAATCAGTTTAATTTTAAAAGCATGGAGATTGCTAAACCCCATATATAATTATGATCATAGTTTCTCATAGATGGATAAAAATTGCTATCTTTGCACAGTAGACGTAGGCACACTGTCCGGCCATGTAAATCTTATTGCATTCATCTTATTTTGCTTTCTTATTTGTTGCATTGTGATTGTCCATCCAGAGAATACAAGTGATGAGCCTTGGTCCATATTTACAATGAAAGGATTTGACCGTACGTAGAAGTGTAGGATGATCACCCAGTATTTGGAGGTTATGTTGCTAGAGATGATAGGTCTAGTTCATTCGAGATATAGATCATTTACCATCATTACAAAAAGGATACTTTGAGTTTGAATATAGGGTTTTCAGCCCTTTTGGGCCAGAATAATCCCTACGGGCCCAGGAGAGAAAGCCAAGTAAAATTCTCATGTGGCCCAGTGTGGTAGTTCAGTTTCGAACCCACAACCTCCGGGTGCAAACCATGGTCGTAGGCCGACTAAACTACCCATCGGGGTTTGATTTGAGTTGTTCTATAAATTTGGAATTTGATTTGAGTGGTTCTCTTCTATATATAGATGATTGCATTAAGAAAAATTAGGTGGTTAATTTTAGGTTGGTGGTAGTGTCCCTTGAAATTCTATTTGGTATTAAAGTCGTGGCTCAGTGGTGATCTTGCGATCAAACCGGCCTTGGATCCGTCTCTTGTGAAATGCTGCTACATTGTCATAGTGACCTTTCACAAGAGCGCAAGAGGGGGGAACCTTTCACAACCTCAAACACTATACACCAGCTGCAAGGAGGATATGCCATAGTATAATCATGCCATCATATATAGTCACCAAACATAAACTATGAAAGAGACAATGAATGAGTTTAATCAAGATAGATACATCATGCACAGGGTGCTTACTCTTAATTTGATGTGTTACATTACCCAACCCATGCCCCCATAGTTTTTGCTACCCTATGTACAAATCAATGTATCCTTGACTGCTCGACTGAGATTCTTGTTAGGTTATAATCACATCGACAAGCCCGGCATGGACCCTGAAAACTAAGTCACGCTTCTCGCTATTATTGGAAATGCAGTCACTGGAACCAAACAATGTCTATTCATCAAGAGGGATTCTCTTTCCATTAGAAGGACATAAGATCACAGTAGAATTCTTATCCCTTGCACTGGTCACTGTTGATTCAAAAACTCTTCGCGTTAATGATTTCTATCTGCATAGGGAACTTTACCAAGGTGGGGATTGTTATGGGAACAAGTGGGGCATAGAACACCATCAATTGTACACATGAAAGAAGTTTGTTCTCTCCTCTTTTGAGCTGCTTGTTTTCCTCATCATTCTTGGACAACCTCAGGAGGCCATGCCCTCTTTGTATAGTCATTATTGGGAAAGGTCAGGTCATTCCTACGCTTAGGATGGCTGGTCCGGCAGTGGGCCCACCTGGAAGGGTAATCATGGGGACAAAGGGATTTGGAAGGACCTGCTTGAGAGCTACATGTTTGAAGAAGAAAAAAATATCCTTTAATCACGAGAGAAACTATTTTGAGGACCTCAAAGTTCACTACTAATTTCCTTAGATTAAAGTAGTTGTCAAATTTTGTATCGTGACTCCGTGACAACCGTTCTCACTAGAACAATAAATGTACTTACATATATATATATATATTGTTGAGAGTCAACATTCACCCTCGCTCTTGAGCGGTCATAATTATGGTCAAACCTTTACTCTCAGTATAAAATCATTGTTGTATCATTTCCCATTACCAATTGGCTTTGGGACAAGTGGTAGCTCAATATGGTGTAAGATCCTACAAGTGGTATTAGAACTTGGTAGGTCGGGTGTTCGAATCACAGGACACCATAAAACCATTGCTGTGTCGTTTTCCATCTCCACTTATATATATATATATTAAATGAATAAAACCAACTATGGGGAGGGTTTCTAAATCCGATACTCCTTTCAAGAATTAGGGTTTGGGTCTGCATGCTCTACCAATGCAAATTCTCTCTCTCTCTCTCTCTCTCTCTCTCTCTCTCTCTCTAATTGGACAACCATCTTTTTTAATATTCACGATCAATCACTTTTGATTTTTCATACAACCATATGAGAGAATGTTCTCCTCCAAGAAGACTACATATAGCTTACATGCATGCAGTCCATATCCAAGGACAGAGGGAAGGGGTTGAGGGGGTCTAGTGGGGGCTTTCCTTTCATTTGTGATAAGCAAGAGAAAATATAGGAGTGTGTTTAGACATTTTTATTTTATGCATCATTTTGCCGATCCTCAACTTTCTCTATTAGTTGGGAACTTTAGAGAGTAACAAGGGTATTCTTTTCTTTGTAAGGGTATTATTGACATTTATTTTCCCTAAAAAATAGAATCTTATGGTTATCTCTCTATGCAATGTCATCAGTCTCATCTCATCCACTCTCAATGTCCTATCCCACATTCAACCATATTTAGAGAGTATTTAATGAAGCTCTTGAATGGAGCCCACTTAATAAAATTAAACAGGCTTGGAATGTGGGTCCTTTTGGGCCGATGCTCTTGAGTGGGGCATACTTTGGAAAAATATAACCTCATAAAATAAATGCTCTAATTCTCTATGAAAAATATAAATCAATATGATATGGGCCCAAATCTTGAGTGGGGCATACTTTGGAAAAATACTTTGGATTAAGATTTGGGGGTTTAGAGTTTGGAATTAAGATTTGGAGATTAAAGATTCTGATGTAATTCCTCAAATACCTTTGATCAAAATCAAGGGTAGGGTTAGGGTTCTTTGGAGAGAGAGAGAGAGAGAGAGAGAGGGGCAGAGCGGAGCTTTACTGAACGTCTCCTTTCCTTGCCTTTGACTCAAGGAAATAAAGCTTCGACATCTTTGTCTCTCTCATCTCAAACAAACCACGCATAACTATTCTTTCAATCCCTTCTCTTGGGCCGCAACTGACTCCAAGCTCCACCACAAGTTCTAAGACATTGACAACTTCTACAATGGTAGATTTGGAGACAACCAAGATTAAAAAAAAAAAAAAAAAAGAGAGACATCATAAAAAAATAATAATAATAAACTCAAGATCACAAAGGCGGGGAAGAGCATAGGAGAGCTTTCTTCTTCTTCCTTCAATCACAGATTGGAGACAAGACGCGTGATCATGCAGAGATAGAATGAAAAAGTTTTTTTTTTTTTTTTAGGTTCCTTCATACCAAAGAATAGAGAGGAATGGGATGGGTGGTGCGGCAATTTTAACTTATGTGGGGACATTGACCAATGTCCCATTCGTATCTTTGGTGGTTTTAGATTTGATTTGAGGCGGCAGCCCTAGGTTAACAAAATGTGGGTCCGCCTTTGCCCTTACACTAGACTGTAATAACCTTATCATCAGTTGCGGCTTTAGGAATTCAAGTTAGTGGGGTCAACAAAAGACTTATCTTCTACAAATCAAATAAATGTTTTTTTTTACTTTTATCAATATTTATCATCTACTTTTGATAATATTAGGATTTTCTCCTTCTAATACGAGGAGAATACCGTATTTAGAGATAAAGTTAGGGTAAATGAAGACTTACCGACAAATGTCTAAAAAATGAGATTTTATTTAAAAAATAAAAATTGGGCCCAATAGTTTTTTTTCATTTTTTTGTTTTTTTGTTTTGGTAGACAAATGACTCATTAACTTAGGCATTGAGTGTGGTCAAAAGCTTCTCATAACTTCAATTCATTAAAGAGTCTTTTTTTTTTTTGTAAATATTTTTCCAGATCTCATGGGGTCAATTGACCCCACTGGGATCCATGTAGCACCGCCCATGCTTACCATATAACCGGTTGATATAACTCAAACTAAAATTACTGCATATTACCATTTCATTCGTAAATTAACCATATATAGTTAAGAGCTTGTTTGGTTTCTCTACTCTTATTCTAACAAGCTACTCAAAAGTCAAAATAAAGCCATAAAAAAGAGAGTGTAAAGCTAGTATTTTCACAAACCTAGGGACTTTCGTTTTAAAAGGATTTGTCTCTACATCTTTAAAGTTGATAGAGGGTAGAAGTGTGTGTCAAATGCTTGTATTTTCAATCCTTTACCCACTTTAGACATTTAAACAATCATAGTTTATTTTAAGGTTAAGCTTCACTACCTAGAGATTTTGAAAAAAAAAAAAAAAAAAACTTATGAAAGTTGATTGTAGTGCGGACAAATACCATGGTGATATGAAGCAACAGTTGTGGTGCATACAGTGGCAGCATCAATTCCTGTCTCGAGACAGGGCCAATCATCTAAAAAGCTCTTGCGCTCCTGCTAAGCAGATAATGTCAGTGAAATTATAATAAATAAGAAAAGAAGAAAAAAAAACCAGTGAGCATCAAAGCCACAAACTTCACCCTCTTAGCATAATGTGAGTGAGTCAAGATGCTCTTAAGCTCATGCCCACAATAAACTCATGAGCTCTTCGGGTTTACTTATTAAATTTAAATCACGAAAAATAAATGTCTTCTTCAAAACTTTGATTAAATTTTACTCTAATAAAAGTTGATTTCACAGTGAAATTGATCACATAATTTATTGAAAAAAAAAGATGAAAATGAAAATCCCTAATTTATTTAATAGGGCATGCAGCATAGATAGATGATTGCTGATAGGACAATCCAATGTTTTGTGTACACATTGGATAAGCCCCCTTTAAGAACTGGCCAATGAACAAGTTGCTGACCAAAGAACAGTATCAGTCCTAATCCACGTGTATCTGAAAAGGAAAACCAAAACCAAAAGGTCCATACGACCATTCCTCCCAATTCACACATCTTATAATTCCTTTCAGATAGGTTTATAAAATGCGACAAAAGAGAATCTCTCTTTAAAGCCATTTGGCAGGTCCCTTAACTCCCAAATTCCTTTCTCTCATCCAAATGCAATGCAATGAAGAAGACTATCATTTCTCACTGCAATGACTCTCTCTTAAATCCATGTGAGTCCTCCTCCTTTTCTCATTTCCTTTCCACTTTTCTGCTTTGTACCATATCTGTTTCTTTTTTCTTTTTTCTTTTGTAAGTGTGATGAACATCATCAATAACCCATCAAACATAATTCTCTTGTTTTATTGTTATTATTTTAAAATGAGATTTCTCTATGTGGAGAAGAGCATTTTAAGAGGAATTGATGTCCTCTGACAAAGGTTCTTGAAAGTAACAATGGGCAGATTCATTTATGTGGTCTGTCTCTAATGGGTGAGACAAAAATCTCCTCAACTATAGCTAGCTGTAAGATTTGGACTATCAGATTACATAAAATACCCATTGTAGGATAGTCTATTCTACCATGTCTGAGAACATATAGAGACCAAAACATACATGGTTTTCATGGCAACAAGCAGACCCATGTGCCTGTTTCACCTTGCCCTGGACAGGGTGCAGGGTGGGTGAGAGAGAGATGGCTGAAACTCCTGCACCGAATTATGTGACAATGAGCTAGGTCAACAGCTATTGGATATGTGATGAGATGTTTCGTAACAGGGAGGGCAGAGCATTTGTTTAGGTTGTGGGGCCCACACCTGATCTGATGCAGTCAGTGGTGGCCATGTAGTGAGAGTCACTGCCAGATTCTTTTTACATGAGCACATGCATTTGATTAAGAAGCCCAGTATGTTTAGATCGGTGCTCATTTACACCAGTCCGGATCCTACTTAGGTTTTGATCGGAGAAATCCTTGTGGTTAAAGGACTGGAACTCCATAGTGGGTTTCACCTGTTGACAATCCAAGCCGCTCAATATAAAGGTCATCTAAAATCATGTTTTTGGGGTGCTGCGGATAATGGAATCTGTAGATCAGCTTTTCTGTGGGAGGCAGAAAACCAAGTCATGTTTAAGCTTTATTGTCAAACAATCAATTTTACAGAGATACTAACTTATATTTACGTAAAATGTGAAGATATCCCGTAAATCTCGAACGACTTGGATTTTGAATAGGTGAGCTCTACTTTGAAGTTTCACTTTTTAACCCAAAAGAAATTAGAGGCTTATTTGTACAGCATACTTATGCGGAAGAGGAGCCAAAACCCGGTAGATTTGTCGCACCACTTCTCTTTGTCACGTTTGGTGTGACTCTTTTTTCAGCGGGGAAAAAGGTTAAACTACTTTTCTTCACTGGCAAGGATACGAATCTCCCACCCGAAAGGTGAGAAAAGCACAACAACTTTCATTAAAGCTACACAAACAAATCCAAGTAAAAAACTTACAAACCTTCTCTCGAACAACAAATCGGGGCCGTTCATGGTGCAATGGACGGCAATAGCCAACACCTCAAGGGTCTAGACTGAAAATTGAAAAGTTCCCCACTGCTGACACTTCACACTAAAGTGTGCCCCATAGATGGTTTATGGTCCAAAAATCCCGAGAGTGCAAGATTGTTTGTTTGGGTTGAAACCCACAGCTCCAATTCCATGGTTTCAGCTTACAATTAACAATTGAATGCAAAGTTAGGTGTCGAGGGACTGAACCTAGTCCCCGGCAAGAAATATCAAGATGACAAAAGGACCTTATTTCAGTGGGCCCATTGCACCAATGTCGAGAAGATTGTTACATTTTTTTTATTAAGTTGGCTTCACATCAGAGTCGTAGGTGGTTGATTCTTCATGTGACATGAGGAGATACGAGGTTTTGGGTTCTTTTGACCAAAAATGGCTATGGGTTCAAATATCAGGGGTGTGTAGGGAGCCCGGATGGGAGCGTCGGGTCCGTAGACTTTTACTTCAAATATATAGTGGTCAACATCTTTGTTACAAAGATTGCGCTTAAAGTTCTAAAATGGTGATTTAAGCCATAGGTTAAAAAATTGAATTGGCCATGGCCACCCCCTGGTTCAGCTCGTCTACTGGTTCAGCTCGTCTACTGTCTCTTAATGCTTGGATTTCTATGTAAATGTACTGTTTTTTTAATTACCTAAGAACAGTGTATTTTTAATAAAAAAAGCTCACTGAGAAAAAACTTTTTGGCATTAGCTCATCTTATTCTATTTCCTCTCTTTTGTGCAATATTGAAAATATAATTATTGGTCGATATCGACAAGAGATAATACAAATTCAAGTTTTTTATTTTTACTAGGCTAATATTGGGAAAATATTGTTGAAGACATGACACATTTTAAGTAATTAAAAAATATTTCATTGTGATAACATTTAGATAAACTCATCAACTTATCCAAGCGTTATTAAGATATATAGGATATCTTGAAGTAAACATCACTTCAAATTATCTTAATAAATTCAAAATATCAAAGATTTGAGCCCCTCGGCTGAGCATGAGCGCTTAGATTACGGTGAGCGCATGGGGCTCCGAACATGTGGTGGGGTCCATTTTACGGTCCATCCAAGTTGACCATCAAGTAGGGACACTCTTTCAGTAGTCACGGGCTTCGAGGTTTGACACCCATCTAAGTGAATTGGACTGTTGGATTGAGTATGCTCTCATTTTAGATGGTGAGAACTTGTTGGCCGTGGATCAAGTGGAGATCATCTTGACCTGAGCCGCCATAAAATTTTGACGGAGATCTTTTGATCCCCTAGTCCCATATTCAGCTGGCGCCAAAGTGGGCCCCACAGCCCCCGGCACTCGGCTGAGAGGCTCCCATTAAAGATATTTGTTAACTGTTTCTGAGTAAAGAAGTAAAAGTCATCAAGTAGGGGAGAACAAGTGGCAGACCTGATTGGGACATATGGAAATGTACTAGCAAGAGAAATGGGCATCTAAATGCTACTTACTTTTTCTATGACTTCAAATAAAGTACATTTTGATAAAAACAGAAGTAGAGTTTCATGGAGAAGGATAAATGCGCAGCCATTGTTAGAAAAGACACTATGTACACTATTTAGAACTATATAATCTACTGCCTACACTATTTAAAACTACACAATCTACTGTCTACCCCAACCAGTCATTATATAAATTGTTATGATGTTATGACTCCTGCCCTTTCATGTGATTTTTTTTGGTTACCCAGCAGAGAGGGTATAGTAGAGATCAGTGTAGGGGGAGTAAAAAATAAATAAATACATGAACAAGAGGGTGTAGAAATAGCCCTGTAACAGCTTCCCATAAATGTGGTGTGTCCTACTGCTAAGTTGGCTAGTGGGTCATTCCACTTATGTGCCCTTCCTATATGACATGCAAAAGGGACTTGTCCTAGTGGACCAGGTTTTTAGAAGAGCAGTTGGCCCTCATCACAGCTGTTGAATATAAGAGGTGAACATACATGATCTGATTGCTTTGGTAGTAGATCTCTTGGATCTTCTAAAAACCCTAAATCATGCATAAAAAAGTTCTTCATTCACAAGAGAGCCAACAAATCTAAGTTTATTCAACTGATCTTATTACAACATAAAATGAGACAACAAATTAAATTAAAAAAAAAAAAACATAGAACCATGATCTACAGTGTGATCGACAAGTTCTATCGCTGATACTGAAATGCATGTCTGCCACATTCAATGCTCAATTGTTATATGTGCATGAGTATATGAATCTGGTACTCCAGAGGAGCAGCAATGTTTTTTTCCCTCTCTTCTAAGCTGTAAACAACACACCACCAACACTAGGGGTGGCAGTGGGGTACCCATTTTCTCTGACCCATGCGGACCCAACACAAGAAAATGCAAGAAAATGGGTCTGGTTACTTATCTTGGAGCACCCATATAATTTTTTTAGTTTGGATTTAGAACTATTAAATCAACCTAAAGACATTCGTATAGAGTCCAGATCTTCTGAGGCTTTTTCCCACAGTGACTCTGAGGATCCCAAGTCCATCTTATCAGCATCAACTAAGCGCATGCTAAATCATCTACTTATCTTTATATAAGCTGTCTGTACCATTTCCGGAATTCCCTTGACAATGCTCTCATGCAGAATAATAAAGTAAAGAAGGAAGGAAGAAGGGTCCAAGAAATTGAAGTGATTGGAACCATTGGATTTTGTACTAGTGGCACAGTTGCGTAATCGGGTTAAAAATATATATATACAAAAGGTAACTGAATCAACCAAAATGCCATCCTATTTTCCACGGACCGACAAATGGACTCAAATCCGGCCATAAATAGAGACGACAACCCTTCGATTCCCCTACTGATTTTTTGCAGGTCTTTGTCTCAATCCTCTCCTCATAAACCATCCTTTCCCCTCCATGCATCTCATCTAAAGTCTACAAAGACATGATATTCTATCTCAGATATCCATCTTGGAGCTAGCCTTTGCTAACCCATTTTCGAAAAATCTGTCTAGAGAAAGCGTCTCAGAGGTATTTCAGCTGTGAAGTTCTCGAATTTCATCTTATAACACACTTTCTAACAGGTGTGTAATGGAGTTAGAACGCCATGACCTGAATCTGGATCTAGTTCTAGAGCCATCTTCGTCTAGCGTCGTGGAGGCTCGGGTTTTTGGCTGTAACTATTGCCAAAGGAAATTCTACAGCTCTCAAGCGCTTGGTGGCCATCAGAATGCACATAAGCTCGAGCGTAGCTTGGCGAAGAGGAGTCGCGATTTGAGCTTGGCGATCAAACCGCATGCTGGAGTGAGCCAGAAGGCCAGTGGGGGGTCGAGCCATGCGCCGCAGGGTCGAGTCGGGGTTGGATTGCAGAGGCAAGATGTGTATGGTGTTGGTAGATACAATGAGAGAGAGATGGGTTTTGTTTTGGGAAGAGGGGAAGGGTCTTGGGGTGCCAGTTACAGGAGTGAAGAAGTTGGGAAGGAGGATTTCAACCAGCTAGACCTATCTCTTAAGCTTTGAACTGCTTGTGGCTCATCTTTCTTCTTCTTTCTTTCTTCCTTTTTTTTTTTTTTTCACCCTTTTTGTAATATTCTAATTTGATGGACTGCATGATATAGAAGAGCCTTTTTTTTTTTTATGGGTTTAATTTCCCTTTTCCTTTTAACCTGTTATGGGATATGTTGATTGAGTTAGAATTACATGAATGTATGGTGGTGAAGCTGTTCCTAGCTCTCTTTTACAAGTGGAGAAGGATTTAGAGCATGTGGGGTCATCAAATGTTAAGAGATTTAGGTTGTTGTGGGGCCATGATCGTTTGATCTGGGCCATTTTATGCAACACAATGAAGGATGTTAATTGCATCTCTGTTGTGAGCTGGTAAGAGAATGTGTGGTAAGGATTTACGAGTATTGGAAGGGGCGGGGGCCTCCCACCACTCTTTCAATCCCAAAGGTTGCATTGGAAATCTTTAGGGCTTGTTTGGTTAGAGAAATTTTAAAAAATTGGTGTCTTGATATGTAGTTTTTAAATGCTAAGAATAGTGTACTATTTAGAAAACTAGAATTATGAGAATACGTTGTTTTCAAATGCTAAGAATAGTCTAACATTTAGAAAGCTAGAATTATTAGAATACGTAGTTTTCAAATTAATGCTAAGAATAGTCTAGCAATATTTAGAAAGGTAGAATTTTGAGAATAGTTAGAAGGCGTGACTCAAGGGGGGAGGTTAATTTTTAGAAAGCAAGAGTTCTGAAAATTTTGAAGATGTGACTCTATAGGAGGTTAATTTTCATAGTTCTAGCATTCAAACTCTCATGAATTATAGCAAACTATTTAAATCTTTTTAAAATTATTTTTTTTGCAAATCTCTTCAATTGTATTCGGCTATTCAGTTGTAAAAATAATAAATTAGAACATAAAGGTTGTTAGAAGATTGGTATCAAGATGGAGTCATGTGAAAAAGAAAAAAAAGAAAAAAAAAACTTTATTTATCAGGTGATACAAGGCTGTTTTGACCAAGTTTTCAACCATGCATATAACTTCACATTTGCTGCAGAGAAGTGCCAATGTTGGTGACAATTTAATTCATTAAATGGTCTAAAATCTAAGAAATTAGAAGAAAAGTGGGCCTTTATGGGGAAAAAGAAATTGTCCAAACTCCATGTTCCAAATTAGTTGCATGTTAAGAAAATGTTGCGCATTTGGTGGAGAGCATTCCGGAATAGATCCAAGTAGGACCATCTTAGATATCAAATTTTAAATCAACTTATTGTCTTTAACCCCTATATATGTAGTCCATAAGTTTAACAACTTTATATATATATAAAGTAGAAATTGAGCATTGATCCAATCGGTCCATTCAGATCTATACGAATCAACAGGATTGGTGACTATCCGACCGTGCACTCAGTGTTTGGGGGGGTGGGGAATTCGGATGGATCAAAAGGTGGGTCCCAATAATTGGTATATACCGTAAGGATGTAAGGACCGTCCTTACGTGATCCTTTCCTATATATATCCACTATCTGGTATCCGAGATTAGTATAGCATTCTAGTTGTTTGTTAGTGGAGACGACACATGAAAAACTTGATGGGCCCAGTTAAGTTTATGGGATCCTAATGTTCAATTAATTAAATCTAAACTTTGGATGGGCCCGGATTAAATTTTTCACAATCAGTTCAAAATCCAGCCCGATGGGTCCATTTTAATTACACCAAAACTTCACTCGAGTCCGCATCAAGATGAAAACAGGCCAGGTTCAAATATATCTGGGCCTAGAGCTGAATTAGAGGCACACAATCCAAGCCTGGCCCATATTTTAATTAATATGTAGCAGGACTTGTAGTACCTAAACCTACCTTGTCTTCTCAATTTGGGCTCATGTTTGTGAGCTTGAGTCTGATCCCACTAGATGAAAGGATAGCATTTCCCATATTTCATCCCTATAACGATTTTCTAGCCATTCACGTCGGTGTATATATTTGATGGCTAAAAATGTCCAATGAAACATTATATTAGATGACCAAATCTTGAATTCGAGTTTAAGCAACTCATCCTCCAAAAACTCATCCTAATTCAAACTTTTTCCCTAATGTGCCAGCCATTCATCTATGTGGGCCTTGTTGTCACCAGTGGCTCAATTCCATCATTCAGTGGGCAAAAAATATACATGCAATTATGACCCTGTTCCGCCTGCACAAGATAGTGGGTTCCATTGGGCTTGATCAGGGAGAGGGAGAGTATGTGAGATGGAGCCCATATTTTTTTATTTTTAAGTTTCATACCAATATGATATTGTCCACTTTGACCCATGCACCTCATGGCATTAAAACGAATTATATCGGGTTAATGTCAGGTCGCCCTTTTAAAGCTTGGATCAGAATGCTCCCTTTCCGATGTGGGGCTCTCATTCCTCACCTCTTTTTCTGGAAGTCAAGGCGAAAGTGCAACCCAACATGGGGCACCAAACGTACGCTAGGGTCTCACAATATGTAAAACAAATGATAGTACTATTGGCTTATAATTCCATATGCAATTCAGTGACTGTGATCAATTGTAATGGACCCTATGACTAAACCCTAGTCCATGCTGACAATGTGTTTCATTAATAGGAGAATTTTCACCTACAAGCAATGGGATGTTGGGAAAAACAATCCCAAACCCTATGAAAGGTGGGAATCACCCAAAGAATTAAACTAAAGGGCCCATGACAAAGGCACCAATCAATTTTTTTTCCTGCACTTTGTTGTTTGCATGGGAATATATTCCTTCATTAATATGCATCCAAAAAAGAATTCAAAAAGTGCCAAGAATCACAGGAACAGTCATACTCTAGGTTATAAGATGACTAGACCATAACACTAAAAATCAATGCTCTCTTTTGTCCAAGGAACTCAGTAAAGTAACTGCTGATTTGAAATAAAGCGAGGGGCGGCCTTTGATTGCTGGAATTTAGAGAATTTATTTCGGGGGAGAGAACTCCAAAACATTTTCCTCGCAAGTTTCCAAGATCTTCCGTTCAAAATCAAGCATGAGAAATTTGAATGTTAGAGAATTTGAAAGGTCAAATTTGCCATTTCAAATGATTTAACTATTTTGAATCCCATTTGATGGGCCAGGCCCAAATATCTCGGTCCATAGTGGCAGGTTAGGCCCAAGTGGCTCGGCCCACGATAACGGGTTAGGTCAAACCGACCTTAGTCCATGGTGAGCCCGGGTCGTCATCTACCCGTTAAGGGCCGGATCCGGATCCACTGAAGGACGAAGTCAGCATGTCGTTTCATCTACCTACTTTCACAAAGTCCCGCGGAGAAGATCTTACCTGCTCATCTGTTGAGGACAGTGCGGGAGATTCTACCAGATTGGAGCGCACATCGTTGGAGATCGCTGAAGACTCTCCCTACCCGTTGGGGAAAGACTATAAAAGGAGAGCCCTACTAACGGAAGAAAGGGAATTGATTTTTCTCACTATCATTGTATCTGACTACTTTGTAATCTCCTCCCCAGAGCAGTAAAGTGATCACTTTAAGTGGACGTAGGTCACACCGACCGAACCACTATAAACCTCCTCTCTCTCTCTCTTCATTAATTTTCATATTTATTGCATATCACTTGACCGGTGGTGCCCGAAACTACTTTTTGGCATCATCAGTTTGGCGCCGTTTGTGGGAAACGAAAAGAATTTCTTTTTTTCAAAAAGCCATGCCGATCACCAGGTCAACAAGGCGACAAGATGGTATCCCCTCACGCGAGGGCGAGGGTAATCCTCCACCGACCAACCCGGCACAGAATGCTCCCGCTCCCTCTCCCCAGCAGATGCTGGAGACCATGCAGCAGTTGGTGATGGGTCAGGCCCAAATGACTCGGTCCGTAGTGGCAGGTTAGGCCCAAGTGGCCCGGTCCACGATAATTGGTCAGGTCAAACTGACCTTAATCCATTGTGAGCCCGGGTTGTCATCTACTCGTTAGGGGCCGGGTCCGGATCCACTGAAGGAAGAAGTCATCATGTCGTTTCACCTACCTGCTTTTACCAATTCCCGCGGAGGAAATTTAATCTGCTCATCTGTTGAGGAGAGTTCGGAAGACTCCACCAGACTGGAGCGTACATCATTGGAGATCCCTGGAGACTCTTCCCATCCGTTGGAGAAAGAGTATAAAAGGAGGAGTCCTAGCAAAGGAAAGGAGATATCTCGAATTCTACACCTCATTATTGTATCTGGCTACTTTGTAATCTCCTCCCCAGAGCAATAAAGCAATCACTTGAAGTGGACGTAGGTCATCCAGACCGAACCACTATAAACTCTCTCTCTCTTCATTAACTTTCACATTTATTACATATCACTTGACCGGTGGTGCCCTAAACCACTTTTTGGCATCATCAGTTTGGCGCCGTCTGTGGGAAGCGAAAAGAATTTCCTTTTTTCAAAAAGCCATGCCTATCACCAGGTCAACAAGGCGACAAGATAGTAACCCCTCGCGCGAGGGCGAGGGTAATCCTCCACCGACCAACCCTACACCGAATGCTCCCGCTCCCTCTCCCCAGCAGATGCTGGAGACCATGCAGCAGTTGGTAACTCAAAACCAACAAATACTGCAGCTCATGCTGGCGAGTCAGGGAGGAGCGCTAGGTGTGGGGCCGCAGGAAGCACCACTCTCGGAACAACCGATAGCTCCACGCAGAGGGGCACCTCACCCGGGCGCCCGTCCACACGGTGCCCGGGGCCGAGGCGCCAACCGAGGCCGCCATCACCTGGGCGCCCAGGGTCGAAGACTGCAGCTGGGCGCCCAAGCCCTGGGCGCCCAACCACTGGGCGTCCAGACCCTGGGCGCCCATCCTCATGGCGCCCTGGGCGCCCGTCATCAAGGCGCTCACGCCCAGGAGACGTCTGCTGGAGCTCCGCCGGTCGTCCCGCATGGAAGACTCTTGGTTGATCCTGAAGGCCGCGCTCATCTTGACGTACCCCCTCCCCCAGGTGGGTCAAATCGCGGTGGACTTCCACCTCCTCCCTCTGCTTCCAATCATGAGGATCCTGATTTTCAGGAGATGGGAAGTGGAAATTACAGCCTGGAGGACGAGAGTCAGTTCCAAGGTCAATCAAAAGAAGCCCCCAACCTTTGGGATGAGAAGTTCAAAAAGATGCAAGATCAGATAGGCAATGTCTTCAATGCCATGAAGGCACAGGTACCAGAATCCATTGACTATCTGGTACAACGAACGGATACACCATTCAAACCCTCCATGGCAGACTACCCCCTCCCCAGAAAATTCAAAATGCCGACCATGGAGATTTTTGATGGGACCAAGGACCCGTTGGATCACTTGGAAACGTACAAAACCCTAATGCAACTACACAACGTCCCTGACGAAATCATGTGTAGAGCATTTCCAACTACATTGAAGGGTTCATGAAGGCAGTGGTTCTCCAGTCTCGCCCCAACCTCCATTGCCACCTTTGCAGAATTAAGTAAGTCCTTTGTATCTCACTTCATCGGAGGACGTCGTCACCAAAAGCCCGCCACACACCTGCTTAGCATCAAGCAGGACAAGAACGAAAGCCTCAGGAGCTATCTCACTCGTTTTAACGAGGAGGTACTCCAAGTCGAAGAGCCAGATGACAAGGTCTCCATGACAGCCTTCATTGGAGGCCTCCGTTCTTCGAGCTTCCTATTCTCGGTGATGAAGCGCCCGCCAAAGAACTTTCCTGAACTGCTGGCAAAAGCCCAGAAGTACATGAATGCGGAGGACATCACCAGAGCTAGGCGAGGAGAGTCCTCCAGATCAGAAGGCAAGGGGAAGGAGCGAGACAGAGAGGACAGGAAGGAGAACAGCAGCAACAAGAGAAGCAGAACGGAGAGGGTACCAGCCAGAGAGAGGCTTGGTCCAGCTCCTCAGAGGGAGAGGCAGGCCTTCACCCCCCTCAGTGCCTCCGTCGGACACATCTTGTTGCAGATCCAAGATGATCCTGCGGTTAAATGGCCGGGGAAAATGAAGTCTCCCCCAAACCGCAGGAATCCTAACAAATATTGTCGCTTTCATCGCGACCATGGCCATGATACCGACGACTGCTACGAGCTAAAGAAGCAGATCGAGGACCTCATCCAGCGCGGGCATCTGCGCCAATATGTTGCTGGGAGAGCTCAAGCACCATCACCACCTCGTCATCAAGAGAATCAGCAGCCCTTCGGAGAAATTCACACTATCTCCGGAGGATCTGCGGAATCGCTCTCAGCAATGAAGGCCCACTCCAGAAAGGCCAGGCATACTGAGGAAGCACGTCCGTCCAAAGTGTCCCGACAAGGAGATGGCGAGGTCATATCATTCTCAGATAGGGACCTGGAAGGAGTGCAGCTCCCCCACGACGACCCATTGGTAATATCCTTGACCATCGCCAATTTCCAGGTGCATAGGATCCTGGTAGACAGTGGCAGCTCCGCTGACATATTGTATGCAGGCGCATATGACAAGTTGAGCCTAGGTAGGGAAAAGCTCCGACCTGTCAAGTCACCTCTTATTGGTTTCTCAGGAGAGAAGGTGTATCCCCTGGGAGCGATTAAGCTCCCAGTCACCGCCGGAGTGGCACCCCGAAGCTCCACAATCATGGTCGACTTCCTGGTGCTTGACTGCCCGTCAGCTTACAACGTCATACTGGGCCGACCTGCCCTCAATACGTTAAGGGCTGTTCCCTCCACCTATCACCTCATTATCCGCTTTCCAACCCCTAATGGAATCGGAGAAATCAGGGGAAACCAATTGGCTGCCAGAGAATGCTACGTCTCCTCAGTAAAAGATAAAAAGCAGAAGGAAGCATTACAGATTGAGACCCTTGATCCAAGGGATGACTCCACCATTGAGAGGGGAGAACCAGTTGAAGCACTCACCACTGTGGTCTTAAATGAAGACCTCCCTGATAGGAAAGTGTACATTGGCTCCTCTCTCCCTGAAGACCTGGTCCGTCGCTTGACCAACTTCCTGAAGAACAACATGGACGTCTTTGCATGGCCACATGCAGATCTGGAAGGGATTGATCCCAAAATCGCCATTCATCGCCTCAATGTCGACCCCCAGCACAAGCCTGTCCGACAAAAGCTGAGGGGTGCCTCCACTGAGAGGGCCCGAGCAATGGACAAGGAGGTCGGGAAGCTGATAGACAATGGAGCTGTAAGGGAGGTAGCATACCCCGAATGGCTCTCTAATGTTGTGATGGTGACGAAATCCAATGGGAAGTGGCGCCTGTGCGTCGACTTCACTGACCTTAACAAGGCATGCCCAAAGGACTGCTTCCCGTTACCTAGGATCGACCTCCTCATCGACGCCACGGCAGGTCACGAACTTCTCTCCTTCTTGGATGCTTACTCTGGGTACAATCAGATTAACATGCATCCCCCAGACCAAGAGAAGACGTCATTCATCACCCCGAAAGGAACCTATTGCTATAGGGTCATGCCTTTCGGACTGAAGAATGCAGGGGCCACCTACCAACGCCTGGTGAATAAAATGTTTCACTCTCAGATTGGCCGTACCATGGAGGTTTATGTGGACGACATGCTGGTGAAGAGCCTTGCCGCCACAGATCACATCAATCATCTCCAAGAAACCTTCAGTGTTCTCAGGCTCTATCATATGAAGTTAAATCCCGAGAAGTGTGCCTTCGGAGTGGGGTCCGGAAAATTCTTGGGCTTCATGGTCAATCAAAGGGGGATAGAGGCGAATCCCGACAAAATCAAGGCTATATTGGACATGAAGTCGCCCGCCTCCACCAAGGAGCTGCAGCGCCTCAATGGAAGGGTGGCAGCACTTAGCAGATTTGTCTCCAAATCTGCAGACAAGTGCTTGCCTTTCTTTAAAATCCTCAGGAAGGCTTTTGACTGGGGGCCAGAGGCGGAGGAGGCCTTCCAGAAGCTTAAAGTCTACTTGGCCACTCCCCCCCTTCTTTCACATGCTGCACCAGGAGAGGTGTTGTATTTGTACCTCTCTGCTTCTCCCTCAGCAGTCAGCTCTATCCTCATCAGAGATCATCATGGAGTGCAGAAGCCCATTTACTATGTAAGCAGAGCATACCGAGGGGCAGAGTCCAGATACACGGAGCTGGAAAAGCTGGCGCTCGCCCTTATTACGACAGCAAGGCGACTGCGTCATTATTTCCAGAGTCACACCATTGTGGTTATTACTGATCAACCTTTGAAGAGAGTACTGGGAAAGCCGGATGTATCCGGGAGGCTCGTCAAATGGGCAGTAGAGCTGGGGGAGTTTGACGTCCAGTATCAGCCAAGGTCCGCCATCAAAGCGCAAGCCTTGGCAGACTTTGTAGCCGAGTCTACACATGCAGAGACGGAAAAACTAGCCTCGCCCACACAAGGTGAGTCTCCGCCAGAAGAGGACAACCAAGAGGGCGCCCACACAACTCCAGATCTCCGAGCCTCCGCGGAAGACCAGACAGCCCTGGGCGCCCAGGCATCCCTGGCCCGGGGCGCCCAAGGATCTCCAGCACCCCTGGGCGCCCAAGCCTTGGGCGCCCAGGCCTCTCCAGCAACCCTGGGCGCCCAAGCCTTGGGCGCCCAGGCCTCTCCATCTTCCCTCGGCGCCCAAACCCTGGGCGCCCATGCCTTGGGCGCCCAGGCCTCTCCATCTTCCCTCGGCGCCCAAGCCTTGGGCGCCCAGGCCTCCTCAGCAGTCATGGGCGCCCAGGCATCTCCAGCAGCCCTGGGCGCCCAAGCAAAATCTACTTCGGGCCCCCCGTTGCTTCCTGCTTCTCATCCTGATGCCCAGAATCTCTCAACACTACTATGGAAGCTCTATGTTGACGGTTCCGCGACCAGCAATGGAAGTGGAGCGGGTCTTGTATTAATCAGCCCTGATGGCACACCCCTCAAGTGTGCAGTAAAGTTTTACTTTCCAGCCTCCAACAATGAGGCTGAGTACGAGGCACTCCTCTCTGGTTTGAAGCTGGCATTGGAAATGAACGCCCAACACCTCATCGCTTACAGCGACTCTCAGCTGATAGTAAATCAGGTCAAGGGCGAGTTTGAAGCAAAGGAAACCAGAATGCAGGACTACCTCAGCCTAGTGAAAAAGTTGATCCCGCAATTCCAGCACTTCCAAATCAGTCATATCCCCCGGGAAAGTAACGTTGCTGCGGATACACTTGCCAAACTCGCCTCGTCCTTCGAGACCTCACCAGGCGAACCAACATTTCTTGGGCACCAACTCGAACCAAGTCAGATGAATGAAAGCGTTGTAAACATCAACTGTGCTGCAACTGAAACAAGCTGGATGGCCCCGATAAGGGCGTACCTCCAAGAGGGTACATTGCCAGAGGACCCCCTCGAGGCGAGGAAGCTGAGGATGAGAGCTTCCAAGTTCACGCTCTTGCAGGATGTCCTCTACAAGAAAGGCTACTCGTTACCCTTGTTGAGGTGCCTCTCTCCCGAAGAAGCTGATTATGCCCTACGAGAAATCCACGAGGGAATTTGTGGGAACCACTCAGGAGGGCGTTCCCTCGCTCACAAAACACTCCGGCAAGGCTTCTTTTGGCCCAGCTGCTTGCGGATGCCAAAGAATTTGCCAGGAAGTGTGACAAGTGTCAGCGCTTTGCCACTGTGCCAAGGCAGCCACCAGAGGAACTCACTATCATTATGAGCCCATGGCCTTTCTCCAAGTGGGGGATCGACATCCTAGGCCCCCTTCCATTGGGTAAAGGGCAATGTAAATTCATAGTGGTCGCCATCGACTACTTCACGAAGTGGGCGGAGGCGGAACCCTTGGCAAGGATCACAGACTCCAAAGTAAAGGACTTTGTCTGGAAAAGCATAATCTGCCGCTTTGGGATCCCACATGCCATCGTCAGTGACAACGCAAAGCAATTTGATAACAAGCTCCTCAACTCGTTTTGCTCCGACCTTCAGATCAAGCAGCCCCACTCCAGCCCGGCGCATCCACAGGCAAACGGGCAGGCGGAGGTCATGGTGCGAACAGTCCTGCGAAATTTGAAGACAAGGCTCGAAAGAGCAAAGGGCCTTTGGGTGGATGAGCTTCCCGGGGTATTGTGGGCATATCGGACCACGCCAAGAGCTCCAACCGGGGAAACCCCTTTCTCTCTCGCCTTTGGGACTGAGGCAGTCATCCCAGTTGAGATTGGGGTCCACTCTATGAGAGTCCAGCACCATGACCCAAACACCAATGAGGAGGGGCTGCGCGTCAACCTTGATTTGGTGGATGAAGCGAGGGAAATGGCCAACATCCGCAATGCTGAGTACAAGCGGCGCATGGCCAAACACTATAACTCAAGGGTAAAGCCTCGCCCCCTCCAGCTTGGAGATCTAGTCCTAAAAAAGGTCATCCTCGCCACCAAGGATTCTCGGGAAGGCAAGCTAGGCCCGAATTGGGAAGGCCCTTATCTCATAACGGAGGTGGTGAGACCTGGCACTTACAGGATTCAGGATTCGGAGGGAAAAGTCCTACCTCATCCGTGGAATGCAGAACATCTGAAGAAATATTATCAGTGACCAGTGACATATATGGGGAAGGGGTATTTCATTTTTTAGCACATTGTAAAATGTTCTTTACCATAAGCAATGAATAAGTAAAGTCTTATATTTTATTCATTCCAAGTGTAAGGCTACATAACTGTTAAAAAAAAAAAAAAAAAAAAAAAAAAAAAAAACTACATGTAACGAAGCATGATTGAGTCTCCTACATCCTAACTACTCTCATGACTCCCTTCGTCGTCCTCATCGCCCTCCTCATCCTCCTCTGTCTCATCAGGCTCCTCAGTGGGCAAAAAGCTTGAAAAGTCAAGGTCAGGGAAGGCAGCAGTAATCTTCCCTCGAAGCTCCTCGTACCCATCAATGAAGGCATCGGCGACACCCTCCGCAAGCTCCTTCTCAGCTCTATCGCACACCGCTTTCATCTCTGTTGCCGCAACAGCCTCTCGGAGTGAAGCCCTCTCGCGGGCCTCCACCAACTCCGCCTCTCTGAGTGAAGCCCTCTCGCGGGCCTCCACCAACTCTGCCTCCCTGAGTGAAGCCCTTTCGCGGGCCTCCACCAACTCAGCCTCCCTGAGTGAAGCCCTCTCGCGGGCCTCCACCAACTCAGCCTCCCTGAGTGAAGCCCTATCGCGGGCCTCCACCAACTCAGTCTCTACCCTTCTTGCCCTCTCGCGGACTAGTGAAAGCGCAGTCTCGAACCGGGACTCCCTCTCGCGGGCAGTCAAGAGCTCGCCTTCTGCTTTGGCAGCCCTCTCGCTGGCTGACGCGAGATCAGCCTCTAACCTGGATGCCCTTTCGCGGGCCGCCTCGGAAGCTCCCTTATCGGCCTCAAAATCTGCAATCTTCTTCCGAGCAATGGAGAGCTCCCTCCGCATACTCTCAATCTCCCCCTTTAACCGGTTGGCCTTCGACATCAAGCTGACGGTTGCGGTGGAAGCCTGGAGCAATAGAAAAAGAAATGAGACATAAAAATATATATATTTTTAAAAAAAGTCTGGAGAAAAGGAAAAATGTCTTTACCTGGGCCAGACCCTCCAAAAATATATCTATGGCTCTCTCAGTACCCAATGAAGTGATCTGCGAAACCTCATCAGGAATCACAAATCTCCCGAGCCTCTCCCGAATCACCCTCGGTTTGCCCAACATCCGAAGAGCCCCTGTAGGAGCCCCCGGCCGCGGGGGACATGAGTGAGGGGCAGGAGGTGCGGTTAGAGAGGAAGACTCTCGAATAGCAATCGGGGCAGAAGAGGTCGGGGCTGAAGAGATCGCTGGCTGGGGCAACTCTGTGGGAGACGCAAGGGAGCTGGCCCTGGTGGACACTCGCGGGGACTCCCCCCTGGTGGTACTCTCTACCCTCGCCGCTTTAGAAGGAGGGCTACTCCTGCCTAAAAGGCGAACCCCGATCATCCCTCTATCTACTGCTGCAAAAGCCAAAAGGTTAGTTGCGCATAAAAAAAAAAAGAAGGGAAAAAAGAGAAATGAAATGCAGAAGTCCAATACCCTTTCTCTTCGCGGGAGGTGCATGAGAAGGGCCACTAACCCCACCACTTTCCTTGGATAAGAGAACACCTAAATCTTTTTCGGGATGGTCTCTTACCGCCTGTAGCTTCCTCTCCTGACTCGCGGAGAGCACAGGTGCGCCTGCAAAAAGGCAATAAGTAAGCACATCAATAATGTCAATAAAGTAAAAAAGTAGCGAAGGAGTGGCTTACCAAGTCTCCTGGCGTCTCTCCATCTCGTTGGCACCAACACTCGGTCTGTCTCAGAGGCCCATTCTCCGCCAACAAAGAAGAAACGAAACTTCCAGCTGTGGCAGTTGGAACGTAGACCCGTAAGTAGCTTGGCACCCCTAGGAGCAAGGTAGTACCATCCCCTGTTGGGGGCCGGAGACTCCGTCAAACTATAGGCAGCATGGAACTCCTCAGGAGAAGCATCCTCTTGATGAACCCTCCTCCATAGTGCAAGAAAGCCAAGCAGAGCCCTCCAACCATTGGGCGCTAATCGCCCCAGGGTCAGTGAAAAGTAGTGAAGAATGCGACAAACGGGGGAGGGCATGGGGAACCTAAGCCCAGCTTCGAGCATATCTTCGTAAATGACGATCTCACCCGACGAATCATCACAAGCGAGTTCGTCTGCCTCAGCCCGACGACATAACACAGTGGGGGGAATGTGGTAGCTAGAGGCAATTCTCAAAAAATCATTATCAGTACTAAGCAAACTGAAAATAGTACTCACCTTAGACCTGTTGTCCTCGACCACCACTTTTCCTTGATACTTTTTACGGTGAGAGCGTCTCGGGCCCGTCTCCGTGACCTCCTTATTTATCTCTCCATCAATATCAGGCTGCGCTGGACTCTTCCCTGTCACGGTAGGGGCACCTCTGGAAGGGGCGCCCTGTCCACCTCCACCTCGCCCAGTAGCGCCTCGTCCGGAGTCAACAGATGTAACATCAGGGGTGGCCTCGCCGCCCACAGCAGGGGCCCCGCCTGAGGCGCCCATCGCCTGGCCGCCCGTCGTACGCAGACGCAGCACGTGGCTGCCCGCGCCCGGGGCGCCCCCGCCTGGGGCGCCAATCGCCTGCAGCCGTGAGGTCTGATCGCCCGCGCCCTGGGCGCCCGTCGTCCGCTGCCGCGAGGCCTGGCCGCCCGCGCCAAGGGGGCTGGACGCCTGCACGCCCACGCCCAGGGGGCTGGTCGCCCGCACGCTCATGCCAAGGGGGCTGGATGCCTGCACGCCCGCAACCTGGCCGTCGCCTGGGGAACTTGCAACCCGGCCGTCGCCGCCCGAGGCGCCCCCGCCTGGGGCGCCCGCAGCCTGGCCGTCGCCGACCAAGACACCCGACGCCTGCAGCAGCAGCGCTTGGCCGCCAGCGCCGGGGGCGCCCACCGCCTGATCGAGCATCGCAGCAACACCGTGGGCGCCCCGATCGTCCGCCTGCACGCCCGACACCAGGGGCGCCTCGCCGCCCAGGCCCGACGCCTATAAATCTACTTGAAACAATAATGATTACTAGGAACCTATAAATCTCCTTTGAACAACTATCAAATAGCCTTTACACATAAGGACTACTTGGTTGGAATCATTGACTACACTTCATTAAGTACACATCAGTCGAGACCGTCCAATCATTGTGTTAGTATTGGATGCACAATTCATTAATCAACCTCATCTGGCCACCTGATTAAGTGGCGTTTGCGTTGGAAAATTGATCTATGAGAGTAGGACCATCAAAAACCTCTCCAAATGTCACCAGTTGTGTCAGTCTTGATAAGGAACAAGGGCCCCACTCATAATGGGACGGTAAATCAGAGAATGGAACTGTTTTATCCGGCTACAGGCTGGGCGCTTCGCACCAGCAGCAGCGCCCAGTAACAGGCTGGGCGCCCACCACCAGCAGCCACATGGGCGCCCTCTTCATGTGCACGCCCACCGAGACCGAGAGCTACACGCCCAGCAGCAGGGGCGCCCGGGCCCCTGCCTCGCCTGCCTGCAGTAGGGGCGCCCCGACTTGGGGAGCCCCACGTCTTGCCATCGTCGCCCACTGGCGCCTCGCCCACCTGGCGCGCGCATCGTGGAGCCTCGCCCGACACCAGAGGCGCCTGGCCGCCCGTCGTTCGCAACCGCATCGCGTGGCCGCCCGAGCCCGGGGCGCCCCCACCTGGGGCGCCCGTGGCCTGCAGCCCTGAGGACTGGCTGCCTGCGCCTGGGGCGCCCATCTCAGCAGCCACAGGGCCCTGGCTGCCCGCGCCAAGGGGGTCGTCCGCCTGCACGCCCGCGCCCGGGGGGCCGTCCGCCTGCAAGCCAAGAGGGCTGCTCGCCCGATCGTTTGCCGTCTGCCGCAACTGGCGCTCGCCCACTGGCGCCTGTCGCGCCTGGCGCTCGTCCACTGGCGTCCGCTCGGCCACCGGCGCCTGCTCGCCCGGGACCGTGCCGCCCGCAACCTGGCCGTCGCCGCCTGAGGCGCCCAATGCCTGCAGCAGCAGTGCTTGGCCGCCAGCGTCCGGGGCGCCCCGTCCTGACGTCTCCATGCCCACAGCAGGGGCGCCCCCACCTCCAACGGTCTTCTCGCCAGCACCTGGGGCGCCCCGTCCAATGGTCTCCTCGCCAGCAGCAGGCGGGCGCCCCGTGTCTCGTCCCGAGAAGCGTTCAACGCAGCAGTCCAAGTGGGGTCCAGCGGCGCCTCGCCCTTTCCCAGTCCGCTGCCTGCAGCAGCCCGTCCAACGACCCCATCGCCTGCTAGCCGTCCGTCGCCGGCACTTCGCGGCGATTGGTGGTCTCGTAGCTTCCTTTGCTGTGCCATGGGTTTTTCTTTCTCTGAACAACAAGGAGTATCAATGGCTGCCCTCTCTCCTTTGTGACAAGCAGAAGATAAAGAAAAAAAAAATTTGCTTCAGGGGGGCAGCCCCTAGCCGGTGGAAGACCGCGAGCTGACCGGTCAGCTCGACCACCGCCGGGGGACATGCGGAGGGCATATATTAAAAGGGGGTTCAGTGTTTAAAAAAAAAAAACAAGAAGAAGAAAAGAGTTACAAATCTCTTGACATGAAGAAACTTGTGTTTTACTAATGTCTCCCTTTCAAACCCTTCTTTGGCACGAGACATTGAGGGGCAAATGATGGGCCAGGCCCAAATATCTCGGTCCATAGTGGCAGGTTAGGCCCAAGTGGCTCGGCCCACGATAACGGGTTAGGTCAAACCGACCTTAGTCCATGGTGAGCCCGGGTCGTCATCTACCCGTTAAGGGCCGGATCCGGATCCACTGAAGGACGAAGTCAGCATGTCGTTTCATCTACCTACTTTCACAAAGTCCCGCGGAGAAGATCTTACCTGCTCATCTGTTGAGGACAGTGCGGGAGATTCTACCAGATTGGAGCGCACATTGTTGGAGATCGCTGAAGACTCTCCCTACCCGTTGGGGAAAGACTATAAAAGGAGAGCCCTACTAACGGAAGAAAGGGAATTGATTTTTCTCACTATCATTGTATCTGACTACTTTGTAATCTCCTCCCCAGAGCAGTAAAGTGATCACTTTAAGTGGACGTAGGTCACACCGACCGAACCACTATAAACCTCCTCTCTCTCTCTTCATTAATTTTCATATTTATTGCATATCACTTGACCGGTGGTGCCCGAAACTACTTTTTGGCATCATCACCATTAATTAAAATATCTAGAAATTTTATAGACGATAACTAACATTGATGCCAACAAATTTTGACACATAAAAAATAATCCCCCAAGAAAGCCACATGATTCCTTGAAACATGTGCCATATATGCTCTAAGTGCCAACTAGGCCCTCATGCTTGAAAATATCAGGCCCAATAACTGTATGGGCTAAGCTTGGACAAGCTTTGCTGACGTCCAACCCATCAAAGGTTCAACACCCCAAGACCTAGACTATAGGCTCGCTTGTTTCGTATAATTAAATTCCTAGCAATTCTACTCAAGTCATGGTCCCATTTACATCACTCTCTTATGACCCTTTACCAGTTCTAATTGGTAATAATTAATCATTTACTTGAGCTCATTTGAACATGAATTCCTATGAATTCAATTCGGGCAAAGAAGATTTGCTATTTGATAAGTTAACTACATGAAATTGTCAAATTATTATGAGACGAGGACGAGGTCGTCAAGTTATTGAAGGTTGTTCTTTGCTATTTGCAAAAAATGCAAACATTTATAATATATTTATATTTAGCAAATATTTTAAAAAATGAAAGGGTATGGCCATAGAGGCCCACCCAAAAGAACTATAATGCATGAAAGCTGTGCAGGTTTTTTTTTTTTTATATGGAAGAGAGGGCTATATTTTATGGATGATGTAGATTTTAGGGACTTCAGTAGCAGAAGATTTGGATGTCCTAGCTTTGTGGCAAATGTGGAACCAGGATTTACTTAAGAGGTAGACTTTGGAGGGCATATGAGTCCCAAATGTGGAGTCAAGGTCAACAAAATAACCTAGTGCATCATCCCAGCTAAAGCCCATCTAATTGTGGGCTTTAAGTTTATGCCAACCTTGATCCATTTTCCTAGAGATAACATCAAGCCCAAGGGCATTGGCCAAGTAACACCTACTATTGTAACTTAATGCCGATCGTCGTTCTTCCTTACATTTTAAGCCACTAATTGACTGGTCAACGTCATAATTTATATTTTTGTAATATATCTTCCTTTCTGACTCCAACGTTGAGATCTGAATGCTCTAAACTGTCCCTCAACCTTCTCAATCCCGCTCTGAAAACACGGCGGATCAGAATCGTCCTCGGAGTGTAGTTCAACTAAATAAGAAGCGAATCATGCATAATCTTTTGTTTATGTGTATTTTTTTTTTAAGTAAGCTTGACATTTATCTTTTGAATGAAGAATTTTTTTCTAACTTATTAATTATTGCCTATTTTATGTAATTAAATTACAAAGTTAGATTTTTTTTTCTTTATTTTTTATATTTAAATATATGAATAAGATATATTTGTGCTTCGGAGGCTTCAGGTCATATAATTATTTAAAAATTTAGCGCTTCGACAGTATTACTCCCGCTCTGCACTCTGGGCACATAAGTTGAAATGAACGATGACATTTCATTTGCGCTTGGGGCGCCAAAACTGTTTTGCGCCAAACTGAAATATATATCCACTCTTTAGCAAAAGTGGGCTGGGGCAGAAGGACTCTGCCATAAGTGGGCCGGGCCAGTCACTCTGGTTTTCAATCCATGTTCCATACATAGTGGGGTCCACCCCCTCCCTGATCGTTGTCCTGGACCCACCAGCAAAACCCGTTCCTTTGGCCCCAGAACCGGGTCCACCCACTAATTAAGTGGGCCCTTGAAAAATGGTCATATATGATCAAGGGTTCTAATGCAACAGAGTGAAATCAGAAGGCCAAGATCATCCAATCAGATGGACGGTTCTGATGAGCATTATTACTTCCCGCCCCAATGCCCCAAACGCAACTAAAACCCTGCAAAAACCCTCCATTTTCATTTCTTCTTCCCTCTTTCACTTTTGGTTCGAACAAAAACCCTAGCAGAAGAAGAAGAAGAAGCCGCCATGGAAATCGACGAGCCGCAAGGAACGATTCCATTTCAGCTTCAATTCGACAAACCCATTGCTTCTCAGGTACATTTTCTGCTATCTTCCACACTACTTTCTCTCTCTCTCTCTCAATCTCTTATATGATTCCATTATCGTCTGTTGATAAAGATCAAGATGGCTGAATGGAATCCGGAGAAGGATCTACTGGCAATGGTGACAGAAGACTCGAAAATTCTCCTTCATCGCTTCAATTGGCAGAGACTATGGACTCTCTCTCCTGGTACGTGTTAATCTTTCCTTCTTTGAATTGGATTTTTTTTTTTTGGTCTCTTCAAGTGACCATGACAATACTTGTAGATGGGGTGTTTTTTTGCGGATTTGATTTGGTTTTGTGGGAATTAGTTAAGGGGAGGAAGGGTTTTTTTTTTAATTAGATCGGTGGGGTTAAACGGGAATGAAAGGATGAATCTTTAATTGTTGAATTGGTTAATTTGACGGTTTGAATGAAAGATGCGACTTTCCAGATAAGAGAAATGGATGGTTTGGATCAGCGTGCTTTGATTCACTGTTTGGGTCATTGTGCTCTTGTTTCTTTAAGCATGAGAGTGATCATACAAATCCTCAAAATGCTACTGCCTTTTGGACCTTGAGATTTCTCAAATTTGTTGATTGGGTGTTTTTTCTTTTTCTTTTTCTTTTTTTTTTCTTTTTTTCTTTTTTTTTTTTTTTTTGCCAAATTGGGTTTTTCTTTGAGAGATTTTTTTTTTTGTTATTTTTTGTTATTTTTGAGCAATTGATGATTTGTATTTGGAAGTTATTCCAAAATTGCATTTTGGGGTACAGTCACAGCGGTGGTGTTTTTCGTGAAGTGACTTTGAGAGTGTTTGATTGAATGTGGATCAGTGGAGGAAACTTGTAGTCGTGCTTGACATGATGCTACACATGATTTGGTTGGAGATTCATACCACCCTGGAAGTTATACTAGAGAAGTAGAAGTAAATTTCCGGACTTGCAGCCTCTCGTATTTGGAGAGGAGGAGAAGACTGGCAAAACATGCAGAAGCTGCCATTTTGGTTTTTGACTGTTTGAATTAGCGCTGTAGGTCTCTGTAGGATCAGCAGAAGTTGGTGCTTATGGTTGGTGAAACATTTGTACCTGTATATGTTTACATGTGTGTATATAAATTATCCAGTGAGTTGGAATTTGTGGGGCCCGCCTGGATGACTTATATTATGTGGTGTGGGTGGAATGCCTAGGTGAAAATGTGGATAAGTGCCAGGGGTGGATCAGGTTTCCGGTTTCCCTCTCACTCACTCGTTCATGCTAGGCCTGTGTGATGGGATTACAAGCACACAAATCTACATATTTATATGTATGTATGTAATGCATGAGCCTAGATCCTTTACTGGATGACACCCATTTAATTTAATAGCTGGGCCCACTTCTTAGATCCAAACTGCTCAAAATTCATGCTCTCACCCTATGATTATGGTCCACTATGATGTGGGGCCCACCATCTGATTGATCACATGAGATTTTGCATAGAGACATCATGAATCCATATGTGTGTACAATTGTGCATGTGTGTATGAGTACAAATAAGTAATTCATTTGGGATTGTCACAGACATTCCTCGAGTTGGGTCTTTAAAACTTAAAATTGATGATGTTTGGGCACATCTAGAGATCAGAAAATGATATGATGGATTCTTTAGCTGAGTCAAATGTAGATAGATGAGATGTTAGTGAGTTCGTTTTTGTGGATAAAAACTTCAAAAATGATGGAATAATTGACATTTCCATCTAAAAAGGAATGTTGACAATTTCTGCTGTCTGTTAACTAGTTTTGAAACGTTCTACCTTTTCTTTTAATTTCTGTATGCAGACCTACTTACATTTTTTAATCATCTTCAGGAAGATGCATAACATCTCTGTGTTGGCGCCCTGATGGTAAAGCAATAGCTGTTGGAGTTGAAGATGGTACTATTTCGCTACATGATGTTGAAGTAGGTAGCATTGAGTGATTGCTTGTTTTGATGTACTTTTATTTCGCTACATGATGTTGAAGTAGGTAGCATTGAGTGATTGCTTGTTTTGATGTATTTTTGAGTTGCATTTTTAGCATGTTGTAACCTATTATCTAGGAAGTGCACTTTTTACTAAATTTTATTCATGCCATTTCCATATTATCATGTTAAATGTAATGCTTATTATTACAATTGCTTTCTCAATCTTATGTCTTCCCTTGTGGTGTTGGACTGCACTTTTTTTTTTTGAAAGAATTGATGACTATCCTTGGTTCAAAATGCTTGTTCTTCATCCTATTTCTCTCCAGTATTATGTTCTTTTTTTTTTTTTTTTTGAAAATATTGATTATATATTGCTCAAAAGGATCTGAACAGTATAAGAGACATACTGACTCAAAAAACCCCATAGCACTCAAGTATTATGTTCTGTTTGAGGTAATTATATTTAATACTGTTGTCTTTAGTAATTGTCTACTCTTTCCCTTGCTCTCTGTCTATACATGGCACACACCTTATCTGGGCCAAGTTCTTGTGCATGTTCTTGCTGTTAAGAATGCAATCTCCTCCTCTCTTCTTTTATGTGGTTTTTAGCTGTCAGCTGTGGCAGTGGATTTTAATTTGGTTGTCTGACATCTTTTGTGGTTGGCAAACTACAGAATGGGAAGCTGTTGAAAAGTATTAAGTCTCACACAGTGGCTGTTGTTTGTCTCAATTGGGAGGAGGATGGACGGCCAATGGGGGTAATTTTTTTGTCAATTTGCTCGACCTAGACATTTAACCATCATAGTCCTGTTTCTGGTTTTTACCATCGCATGCATTGCATGTCTCAAAAGCAAGCCCCGATATGCCAAAGTTAGAGGGTTAAAACCCTCTAGGCTGTTCCCAGAATTGAAGGCCTGTGGCCTATTAGAAGAAAGAAAAACATCAACAAGAAGAATTCAGGTTTGTTTGCATTCTAAGACTCAAAGCATCCAAACTCTACCAAATCTGATTCAGAGCTAAACCCTTGTGGACTGTTGAGCAGTCGAACAATTCTGAAGCTAGTGCACTGTGCACCTACCCATTGACTGTAGTATGTCTGCTTTTACCATAATATATCTACAATACAAATAAGGTATTCCTCTACCGTTTCTTCAAATAAACGCAAGAAGTTTCTGAAAATTTGTTCAGCATCTTGCTGTCCAAAATGTGAACCTTGCATTAACTTCATGGAAGCTAAATTGCTACATATCTAACCTAGCACGAAGAATCTTCCTTTGTTATTGATATATTTTTTTTCTTCTGAAATTTGGGTCCAGGATGATGGCAACGACATTTTAACATATGAAGACCGCACTTCCCGTTTCTTCCCTCCTGCTCCAAGAATTCCTCGGATTGCTGGACTTAGTTCTGGGGATGCTGGATTCATGGATGAAAATGAAGAATCATTTCACGAATTATCAACTTCTCATCAACGTTTTAACATCCTTTGTAGTGGAGACCAAGATGGGATCATTTGCTTTTCTATATTTGGAATTTTTCCAATAGGAAAGATCGTAAGTTACTGTTTCAGTCTTGAAGGCAGCATCTTGTATTTAATGGTTGCAATAAATATCATTCATGTGTTTGGATATCTAGTTCTAAGATCATTTATTTATTTTTCTTAGTTTTAAATGCATCTTGACTTATAATGCTTAGACGTAGTCCTTGGAGCTGCTTAGTTTTCAAAATCGGAATCATATCCCAAATTGTTCATACCCCTGAATCGAATTGCGAATTGTAGGATTTTTTATTTTTCTAATAAAAATGAAAAATAATTAAAAATTAAAAAAAAGGAAAAAGTAATTATTCACAACCATCCATTTTTCCATTTATATCAGTATAAATATAATAACAAGTGAGTCTATCATACAATTATATCAAGAACATCATGACATATATTAATATATATATCTATATATATGAAATAAATGATGTGTAAATAGTTACATAAACTTAAAGTATCAATATATATTTTTTATTTTAAAATTAAAACATAAAAATATAAAAAATAAAATCCAAACCATCAATCTTACCCAGTAGGATATCTCTTGAAGTTAAGAAAGTGTTCATAAAGAAAAAGACTAAAATAGATTATAAGAAGAAGAAGATATAGACAAGCACCACACGTATAGTACAGCTAAATGCTTTAGTTAAGTGCATGTTCTTTATTCATCTTTCAAAACCTTATCAAAGCTACAACAAATTATTAGGAGGTTTCATTAACTACTAAATAACTTTTTAAAAATAAAAGTGCTAAAAGAAAGAAAGAATAAAAAAGGAAAAAGGTAAAAGATTATTAATATTAACTTATTGGTTGTAGCTATTCTCGCTTAGCGGAATTGCTTAAATATAGGATTCACACCTGAATCCTAAGACTCATTTGTAAATGAGATTTGTTGCATAGATACAAATTGATTTCCTTAAGATTTGGGGTATGAATCGGGATTCGGGATATGAATCATAGGATTCTGATAACTATACTTGGTGGCCCCTATATGATATTCACTCACTTTAAAGTTTTAGTTGCTTTCAATTTGAGAGTTGGATGGGTGAATGTAGAGGCACCTCTCATGATGAATGCCTCTTTTATAATGGGTTCTTCTCATATCAACCCACTTTTATCTAAGCCCTTTCTATGTTCTCTTTGTCTAGTACTGTGTGGCCAATCTTTGAGAAATCCAAGCCATTCACACTTACGTGCCCTCCAATTTTTTTTTTATTTTTTTTGGCAAAAATAAATGCACCAAAAAAGCTGTTAAATTTTTAGGTTGTAAAATTGAGAGTTACTATGTGATGAGTTCCAAGTTGTCATGCACTTAGGTTTGTAGGAGCACACCCCATCATAAGCAGCCTTTGGCATGGAAGGATTCTTTTAAAAAATTTGATTTATGACGATTGCTTTCTGTGTTTTTCCTTATTAATATTTTTTATCTGTAACTAAAAGCCTATTGACTTAAACTTAGATTCAAAATGTTTACATTTTTCTTGTGAACTAGGTTGTGGGCTTGTGGACCACAAAAAAGGAAAATTATGATGTTGCAGTCCTCTTGCTTCCATATCTGGCCGAATAATGATAAAAAAGGATCGTTATTGGATCTCCAAAAGCTCATGCTCTTTAGTGTTTGTTGGCTTCTACTGGTGTGAGCACGGGCTTATGATTTTCTATGTGCACCTTCTAAATGATTTCTGCATATTTTTGTTTGTTTTCTTATTTTTATTTTGTCCAGGCGGTGAAGTACATTGGCGTTGACAGCCTAGGGAAAGGAAGTGTGGGTCAAAGTTATAGAATTTGAATTGTATCGTAAAATTGTAAGGGGTCCTATATCATGAATTGTGATAGTGAATTTAATTTTTTTTTATTTCAAAATATGTAAACATTCTATAATATATACAAAATACTATAAAATCATAATGTTTGAAAATTGTGTTCTTTTCTATATTAAGTCAGTGGTTGCATATTGTGAAACATAAAACAAAAAACAATAAAATCTGAAAGCTCCTTAGTGCCATGCAAGTTGCATAGTCGCACTTACACATAGCATAAAAGTGCACTGCAACTTATCTTTTTTTAATCTTTAATATATAAAATCCAATGTTTCAAAGGTATAATCAAATCATAAAATCACAAGGCAACTTAAAAAATCACTAGTCCCAACTAAACATTTAAAAAAAAAGAAAAAAAAAAGACGTGCATTTTTATATGTGTGTAACAGGATCTTTTAATATTGGTATGAGGAGATTAATTCTTGCTGGTATTTGTTCTCTTTCTTCTTGTAGGAACCCATATGGTATTTAGCTTTTCCAAACATTTGATACATGATACCAGTTTTCTTTTACCATATGACTTTTTTACTTATTTCTTATGTTGTTTATTTGATCATATATCAATTTTTAATTTAATAATAATGGCGATTGCTTCTTTTTCCTTATGATGACAATCCACTTTACATGGGACTCATTCACCAGAATATACATAAGTTCCCGATTCGTACTCCAGCTTTGGACAAACAAATTGTGTATCGACTTTTGGATGCTTCTATTTACAAGGTACTCCCTTCTCTATCTGCTGATAAACAGTAATTAATGTAATTCTTATAAAGTCGATTTTGCATTTCTGTGTTAAGATTTTCAATGCCTGTATTACTTATGCCAGTGGCTTGCTAAGCTGGACATTGCAAACTGGTTTGTACTGTGTCTAAGGAAAGAACCTAGTTGTTCTTGAACAATTAGGAAATATATAATTTCTGGGAAGCAGGCTGTGCATTCTTGAGGGAAATGTAGTTTGAAACTATAGGGTTAAGAATATATGTAGTTATTCTTTTAGAAGCCAAAGGTACTTTTTTTATATAGTAGTGTAGAAGTGGATGGTCCTAGAGTGAGCTGATCATTGTTGATGGATGTGTCTTGTCATCAGGTGGCTTTATCCAATAATCTCTGTGAACTCATTGTACTTTGCTTTGGGGAGTTGGTTGAAGACACGGGTGGGCAGAATATTGAATCTTCTTGTAAACATGATTCTTCAGTTGGATTGCATTGTTTACTTCTGAATACTTCAATATTCCGGAACAGGTAACAAACCATAATGTGCCAAATAAGTTTTGATAAATCATATGTTAAGAAATTATTGTATTTTATTTAAAAATAATAATTTGCTGAGTACTATTTCATACTATTTCATATCTTTACTAGTTTTATCTGCATCAGTTGGAGCAAATGCCCTCATTTGATTTATTGCATTTACATGGTTGATCTTCTGCCTCATTTGAATAGTTGATCTTTTGCTCATTTACAACTAATTGCGACCATCTGCTTATCTACATGAGAACCATTGATCTACTAGTATCCATGACATCCAACCACATATTTCCATTCAGCTGCTTGTCTTCTGTTCATCATGCAACTGTTGATCCATGTCTATCTTGTGTTATCTAAATTCCAGTTACTCTTTCAGAACATCTTCAGTTTGACAGGGTATTAGGATAATTTAATCAATAATCTTGGGATATATCAGAACAATATTAGGTAGATGAGGATAAGATTGGATAACATCCAGACGATCCTGTTTATCTTTGGCCAGTCCTTCTTTGATTTATTCAATGTTTAATAAACAACAGATTATGTTGTGCCACAAAATGTTGCTGTTTTTTACTTTTATTTACTGTGTTATCCTTATTCATGTGATTTGCATTCCACAACATCGACTGTTCTGAATGTATTTTGGAATTTGTATGGCACAGCATTTTTCCATTGGTCACAGTTCCATTGACTTCATTTGGTCGAATTTAATTAGGCATGCCTTCTTAAATATTATTGCTCATCTGACAAAGTTTCCTATAATTTTTATTTGTGTAATTGAAATCTAGCTCTCCATGCATTATTGACGTGTGTGTATATATGTATATATCATGTATGCAACTGTTTTTCTTTGTAAGATTTCTTATGCAATCGTTTCATTGCCATTTTCTTGACAGTCCTCTGCCCCTTCACTGCAAATTTTCTTTTGGACTTTCTGTGTTTTATTTCTAGTTTTAGATTGTATGCCATAAATGTTTTGATCTTCATGGGGACTGTCTATTTTTTTAAGCCTCATGCTTGCTATTTATTTTCTTGTCTATTTGTTGAAATCATGTTCTGAAAGTTCTGACTAAAAAGTCTGAAGGTTCTTATTAATCTTGATAGCTCTCTCAATAGTGAACCTGTTCGATTCAATTGGTCATGCACTCATGCATCATTTCTAACCTATTATGTATGTTATATTGTCCTTATTATGGTTTTGCTGCAAACTATGTCCAATTTAACTCCATGATTGCTATTCTTTCTGTAGGAAAAATGAGCTCCATCAAGTGGCTCAACAAGCTTCAAATATTGAGGATTTAATGGAGGTTGTCCGGGCTTCACTATCTTTGATGCATAAGCAATGGTCTGATGCCATGCATTCATTTCATGAGAAGTTTGATTCTCTGTCTTCTTTGATTATTGATCATGGTAGTGACTGATCCATTGACATTGTCAGAAAATAAAATATAGTTCATCAATAACACATTCTCCATTTATAGTGTGGTACTATTTCTACTATTTATCTAGTATTTGTTTTGTCATGCTGATATTTCTTATAGGGCTGGACTCAAATCCTCAAGAGGAGTTCTTAAGCCTTTTAGGTGGTGCTCGCATAAGTCCTCCTGTTCATCAGTTTCTAGTCAGCTCTCTTGGTGAAGTGGTATTGTCAACTTTCATGTTGAATTTGTGACGACTGCATTGAATTATCAGTGCTAATTCATTCAGTTTTCTTTTAACAGGGTTTGAAACGTGTTTCAAAGAGTGTTGATACTGCTGGCAAGGAACTTCATCGTGTTATCCGTGAGCATCTCCAGGTATATATTTTGGTTTGCTCATCAAATTTTGTCAACGTCTTGTTACCAAGGCATGACACATTATTTTGTATTTTTAAAGTTTCTTGCTAGTCAGGATTCTTATCATTGCACGCTATATGTGCATCGAAAATAAGCCCACCCTAAACATGTGTTAAATTTTTTGCAAGATACGTGGAGTAGAGACTGTCCCCTTAAGGTGCAATTTCTGCTTTTGTACAATTTAGAAGCAGATTCAGCAGCACACATTCAGGATGATTTTGAACATATTGGTGGAGTGGTAGTTTGGAGTTTGGACTCATTGGTTTGACAAAATTTATACGATGATGAGACATAATCTTTCATTGTATTCCTTAGTTTGTTGGAGATGACTAATTCCTACTCATGGAAGCAACTGTTGGATTTGGTTGTCCTTTCCTTCTTCTTTTTTTCTGCTCTGGTAAATATTCAACACACCCACACCTACGCACAGGACTCTAGTCCCTCACCGGCACAAGGGACCGATCTCTGGTTGTTTTTATGGAGAGGGAGATGCCTAACCACTGAGCTATTAGTGCATTGGCTGGATTTGATCACCTTATTCCTTATTTGAGTAGTTTTTTTTTTTTTTTTGTTAAAAGATTTCTTTCATTTTCTTACTCAAGGTATGATGGTTGTATTTAAGTTTATTTGGAGTGAGCTGTATTACACCAAGTTCTTTTCAGGACCCTTTTAATGTTTTTGATGTTGTTACGATGACAAACCAGATGTGGACCACATAGTGATAAATAATGGAAAAGATTATGGAACAATATGAGGGCACCAAGAAGTCTCCTAAGGGGTGAATTGAAGTTTAGACACTTAAGATCAGAATGGGAACCCATGGGCCATAACATATTAAAAATAATTCAGAAATCGACTCAGATTAGTGGGCTTCACAAATCAGGCCTCTAATGGCCCCTAACCACCAAAGCAACCCAACCCTTAGGTTGCCCAAGAGCGGCCTTGAAGTTGGTGGGTCTACTTGATCCAGCTCATGGCCCATGCGTGCCTGACAGCCACTCTAATCCAGACATTCCTGCAGAATCAGCACCCATATTTTTTTTTCTTTGATTATTTTCTGAGTTATTTAATTCAAGTTTGGACTCCTCTAAGAGGTTTTTCATTGCTTTAGTGATTGGATCAATGGCTAGGATGCATTTTATAGTGTTTTTTTTCCAGGTAGAAAGAGTTTTATGATGTTAAAAGCCTTTATAAGTACCATATATGGGATGTCCAGCCCTAGTTCTATCTAGTTCATTTAACAATTTTTTTTTTTTTTTTCATTTCTTCTCCTTGGATCTGACTCTTCTCCATTGAACTGAAGTCATACAGCAGAATGAGAATATAGCTATGTCTCTGTGGATATGATTCCTGCTCTCTTACCATACTGCCCAAGGATCAATCCCAAGGTAGTTAAGTTTAGGTAGTCCTCCCGGCCACTAGGCCAAGCAAGCATAAAAAAAGAAGTTATACATCAGATTATTCAGCAAAATTATAGCTTTCTACTTTATTTCTTCATCTCTTTGCTGTCGTATTTGGCTTTTAGGGATTTGGTTATCATCAAATACTTTGGAAATTAACACAGATTACAACAAGTCCGATGAAATATATAAGCCGGATTCTTTGGTCCGTTACGGTTACTGTCACTGTTTATGTATTTTGGAAGGGATGGAATAACAGGACTTCTAACCTTGGTTTTGTTCAGTGACGATTGTAACGACTTGGGCCCACTATCCACATGATATTGTCCTCTATGACTGAAGTCTCATGGCGTTAAAACGCGTCATGTGGGGTTAAGGCCAAGTCGCACATATATACCCAAGTTCTAGACTTGGATGTTTCTGATATGGGACTTGGACAAGGCCTCCCTGTCCTAACCAAAGCACTCCACCCTTCCTCTGGGCAAATCACGCCTCTTGGCTCACAAGACCACTTGACCTAGTCTTGCCTCAAAGGAGTGCTCACAGGCTGGGGTCTCATACTCTCACCCATCGGAAACAAAGCCATCCTTGGCATAGTTTAAAATATATCGGCTGCATTATCGGCCGTAGCGGTTGAGGCCGCTACACTATTTTGAAAATAGTGGCGCTACGCCGCTGCGGTCTAAAACCTAATAGAGCCAGGGAGTTTTAATTTAAAACATTATCTCTCCTATTTGTTCCCCTCAATAGCCTTTCCTAAAGTGGTTCCAAATCACAAAAAAAAAAAAAGATTGATTGCTATACAAAATTTGATTTTTTTTTTGATAATGTAAAACATTCACACCGCTACGCCGCTACGTATCACCACAACCGTTACGTATCGCCCGCTAAGTAGTGTTTTGACCACTGGCCGCTACGCCCGCCGCAAATGCTATTTTGATCCTTGGTCCTCCGCTCTGAGGCAATTCTGTAATGATTTGGGCCTACTATCCACATGATATTGTCCGCTTTGACCGAAGTCTCACGGCTTTAAAACGCGTCATGTGGGGTTAAAGTCCAGGTCACACATATATACCCAGGTCAGGACTTGGATGTTTCCGATGTGGGACTTGGACAAGGCCTCATGGTGCTAACCGAAGCACTCCACCCTTCTATGGGCAGATTGCGCCTCTTGGCTCGTAGGATCACTTGACCTGCTATTGCCTCAACGGAGTGGTCCAAGGCTGGGGTCTCACAAGGATTTAGTTGGTAATATTCTCTTTCTCGTAGCTGGGTGGCTAACTATTATTTGAAGGTCTAGTTTATGGATGTTGGAGAGGAAATCCTGGACTAGTTGGACTATAGACATACCAGCAGGCCTTGTGCTCTGTTTTGGACCTGTGTTGTGGCTCGAATGAGGTTGAAATGCATCCTATCCTTAGTGTTGTGGATGGACATGTATCATCTCATTGACAATGCAGCACTTTATGTGCAATATAATGGGCTTCTTAAATAGTCATTTCCCATGGAAGTTGACTAACTTTGTTGGGGATATTACAGATTGGAAGGATACTTTCATTTTATGTCATTTTTCTTGTGCAATGGAGATGAATCAAGAGGTAGATGTATTCTTACGATGGATAGCCGAACACTGTTTGTTACATACTTCACTTTAGCTGAATAAGAGGGGTTGTCTGTTTCTATGCTTTTTGCAGTTGTTGAGGCAGCTTCTCAGTTGAATCTTATGTGTCATCTTTATAAAAAAAAAAAAAATCTTTCTTAAATTTAAGAAAGAAATAGCTAAATCAAATTACAATGAATTATTCAGTTTTGATTTCTTTCTTTTACAGCTGATCCGTTCAGATACTAAATTTAATGCTTAAAATAATTGTTTTTTTCAAATTGTAGTTTTTACAGTCAATTTAGTAATTAAATATATCTAAATCTTCCTTTTGTAGCCTGCCGTTGAGATTATTGGATTTAGAATTGGGGAACTAAAAGGCCTGTCAAGATGGCGTACACGCTATCGGAGTATTGGATTGGATGAAGAGCTTATTCACAATGCAACTGAAAAGGCTGGAATGTTGCTCGTTCAAGTGGAAAGGTTTCTGAGGGTCCTAGCATGTGTGACATATTTGGTATGCTTGGGTGTACTTGCTTTTTGTGTATGTGTCATTTTGTTGAAGTTTAACTGGAAATCAATTAGTTATGAGGATATATACCATTTAAAATTTTCCTTGGTATATTTTCATTATTCAGCTATATACTTTAAAAGAAGTCATTGGAGGAGTTTCTCCTTTGTCTTCTTATATATATCAATAATTGAGATAGTTTGCAAAGGGGTGCACATCCTTGCTATGATGGTTCTATTTTGTTCTCACTTCTTTGATTGTGAAAGATGACTAATTAAAGAAAGTTGGTTTCTGTCTTTGAACCAATTCTGTTGTAGATTTCTTCATTTAGCAATACATTCTATTATGTTGCATTAGTCCCAACGAAATTTAATACTGTATCCTAAATGAAAGGAGGTATTTAAGGTGAAGGTGTATGCTTCAATGCAGCAATGTAGTGAGGTTCCTGCCTCATGATTTTCTGCTTTTCAAGTTGAACCAGAGAACTCAGATAAATGTTGAAGACAATGATAGGGTGAAAAAGTCGAAAAAATAGTGTATTGTCAAGATTTCCTGCAGAAATGGAATTTCCTTAGCATTTATATATGACAGTACACATAAAGCTAGATACATGATTACACTGAGCCTGCCTGGACCACAGACCATAGTTGGAAGGTGCTCATTGTTGAATACAAGGTTGCAGGTTCTAGCGATGTTACGTATAAAAAAGAATTGAGGTTGTGAAGCTTATGAGGCAGTTTTGTCCTATGATTTAGAATGTATGTTCACTCTTGGATTCAAGTTGAATTGTTTGACCGCTTCCTTGATTGTGGATAACAAAACTTTCTTTTCTGGGAATTCATGTTTCGTTTCTTTTCATTTTTGAATGCCAGAATTCAAGTTTCATAATAAAGAGGTGGTCATCTGTTTAACACATATTTTGCAATTTGAAATTTTGTTGGCAGTTAAACATTGTAGAGTGGCATATAAAATGCTAATGCAGTTAGCCTAACCATTCAATGAATTTTTTTTTTGGCTACTTGAACATGATACTTCATTCCAATGTTTATAATACCGATCCCTGAAGCAAGGGGTTCCAATAGCCCAAAGTGTAGAGCATATGCTGTCATGGCCATATGCCTCATGAGTACGCCTTAAAAAAAAAAAACTCATTGTAGAATATATAATGATATAAACAATAAAAATCTGCAGTTGGTTTATGCTTTTCAATGAGTTTAACTATAGTCGACTTAAGTTAATCCTATTTACTTTTTACAGTTCTTTAATTGAAACAGAAAGCCTTTTAAAATTCTAACTGTTCCCTTTTTTTCTTGAAAAGATACGACAGTGCCCCCTTCATGTGGAGTGTTAGCTTCAAATATGCCTCATACGGTGAGGCATATGGCCCAAATGCTAATGATGCTTAAGATTTGATAATAGTGTGCTTTTTTGGGATGCCTCTCCATGAGGCAGTCCTTGAGGTGCGGCTTCTAAAATCACTGCTGCCTTCATTGTGGAGAATAATGATGGTTAGTTTTGTGACTTGTAATATTTTATATAACGTGCTGCTAATTGGATAGTCTGCTTCTTTGAACCTATCTTGTCCAAGGGTTAGGCTCCATAGGGCAAGCCAAAAAGGCTAAAAGTAGTCCACAGATGATTTGCGGTGACTTTGTATGGGGCATGCTTCAATTGACACTGGACAAACATTTTTAGTTATATGCTTTTCTGCTTCTTTCTTTTGATCTTTTTTCTTTTCTGATTTTTTTCCTTTTTTCCCAATTCATCCAATCATTGACCTTGAGATATACTTGAAAGCATTTGTTGTGAATGCCTTACCATATAGAACACATTGAAAGTAGGTTTTGTATGTATTTCTGGTTGGATGTTTTATTTAATGGAGAATCTTCTTTTAATTTATTCCTCTATTGATCCCTTGTGGATACCTGAAAGCATTTGTCAGACTTCTTTCAAGTGCTTAGATAATAACTCTGCACTTATCTTTGATTCTATAAATTTGTGACTGATCTCTCGGGAGTTGTCCTTGTTTCAGTTTCAGAATTTCTTTGCCTGGCTTTCAAGATGCGTGAAGCTACTAATGTCTGAACCAAGTGATCAGCTTTCACCATTCAATAGGTTTTAATTGTTAAATTTCCCATTCTTGCTTAAGTTGTTTCCTTGGGTATTTTTCTTTGAAGCTTAATGATGACGTACCTTCTTGGTTTTGACAGTGAACTTCTTGTTATATTCTTGAAGTTTTTATATGAACACGATCCTGTCAGGCAATTGTTAGAAAATACTGAAGAAAATCATTCTTTTGAAGTTGATCTGTAAGTTTTCTTTCATGCTCGCTTTATAATTTACAGTTTGCTAGATCTGTTGTTTGGATGCCTTTTATTCCCCATCTGATCCCAGGGCCCAATATACACGGTCATGTACTGTGATGTCTTATTGTATTTTCTATGCAATGAGATACAGGTAGAATACATTTATTTAGAAGTGATCACATACTATACTTATTTTTTGACACGCTGAAAACAATATGAGCACTCAAGTAGAAGATAAAACTTACAAGTGTTGAGTGGCTCCAATAGAACAGAAAATCAAGGAACTTTGTTTGAGATGGTTAAGACACGTGCACAATACAAGTTGTGCAATGTTTGTTTCGCATGTGGTTAAGTAAAATCCATGGTAAAGTAAATCCAGCCACCAGAAAATTTACTTTACCCATGTTTGCTTTGTCATAACAAGTGGGAAAGTAAAGTTCCATCTGTGAAAAACTTTACTTTAACTTTACCAGACCAAAAAATTTTACCTCATAAAAGACAAGTGGTTACTTTACCACTCTCTTTCTCTATACCACATGCAAAAATAACACAAATTTTACTTTGCTAAATCTATACTTCACCTTTACTGAACCATTACTTTTCCCACTGATTTGACATTTAATTTACTGCTAAATAAAACAAACATGAGGAGCTAGTGGAAGTGAGAGACCGATAAAGACCTGGACTGAAATGCTAGGGAAAGACATTATTGATGGTGGACTTACAAGAAGATGGCTTTTAATAGGGTTGATTGAAGAACTAAAACTCAGTCACAAAGCAGACCTCATAAAGATGGAATAAGGCTTCAATTACGATGATGATGAAACTCTTACAGTCTTGCTAACTTCTTTGAACTCTGTTTTGTTGTACTTGTCTTCTTCCTTTACATCTTCTTGTTTTCCATTGTGATGCAGTTATCAACATTTATTTACATGATTTTTTTGTCTTTTTGTTCTTAGGCTTTTTAATATGATATTTTTATTCTTAGTTTTATGAAAATTTTATTTGGACCTAGATTACATACTAATCATTTTGAATCTTACAAATACCAATGGGGTTATGCTAATGTCAAAATGTGCATGAAGCTTGTTATAGTTCACCCATCCAAAATACTCAGGCATGCAACACCTCATGGATTGATATAATGCAAACACATCATTAAATAGATCATTCAAATTTTAATCAGCCCAGCATCTATTTTATAGGCATATGAGCAGCTGTCTACAAAATCACATTTTAAGTTCTACAAGTAATTAGCATAGTTTTCTAATGTATTTTTGTACTATTATGTGATTAATCCATGAGGCATATCATCGGTTGAGCCATCTTGATCAATCTGCAAGTGCATTGATTGATGGTTGGGAGAGGGGAACATTATATATTTCAATTTACAGAATACAGATTATCATGCTTTCTTCCTCAAACAAAAAATTATTACTGATCTAGACAATGCAATTGAAAATTTATGTGTTGAATGGATCTTATAAAAAAAAAAAAGCAAATCTTAGGCCGAGGTTAGTGCTTTGATTGAACATTGCAATTTTTAAATGGCTGACAACAGATGACCATCCAAGAGGATAGCATATTTTAGGTGGTATATATGTATGAATATGGCAGTTTTGGCTGAGGATAGACTGGAATGGCGAAGCGGAATTCATGCAGCTGACCCCAACATAGTTAGGAATTGGGACAACTGATGAGCCTTTGATTGTGATGATGATGAGATGAATGAGTATGGCATTTAGTTGCTTTCCATGAATTTTAAGATAGTTCACCAGCAATGGCGAACTTTGTAAAAACCCACAGAACTTATTTCATAGCATAGTAAGCAATTTTAAATCTAGAACCTAAGTAGTCATCCTATTATTATTATTTTGTCATCGGTAACACAAATTATCATTAGCAAAAAAGATTAAGTAATACAAAGGGGGAAAATGGAGAGGTACAAGAGCATTGGACCCCCTCAACTACAAAAGCAACTACAAAACAACTCCCTCCCTAGGAGAGTCCCTCATAACCCCCTGTTTGTCTAAAGCATCGGCCATGGAGTTAGCCGATCTAAGCTTGTGTTGGAAAACAACATTGATGTTGGCAGAAACAACCCTAATTTCATTAAAGATGAATTGTAATTTCCAAGGAAAAGACTTTTGATTGGAGACCCAAGCAATGGCTTTAGAAGAATCACTCTCCACAATGAGGTCACCTTGAAAACTCCTAGAGAAACATTGAAGAGCTTCCAAAATAGTTAACACCTCTGCTTCATTTGAATCACAAATACCCATTGACTTCGAAAACATAAAGAGGAGCTCACCCTTACTATTGCGAAGAACACCGCCAATACCTGCCAGCCCTGGCTTACCTTTCGCAGCACCATCGACATTGAACTTAAAACACACCTAGAGGGGAGGAGACCAATGGACAACTTTTCTCACCTTAACTGGGCCGCATCTCATACAAGCTTCCCAATTAAGAAAGATATCATTAGAGTTAAATGATTTAAACTCCTTCAAGACCAATGGCCAGTTTGCAATCCTTTGTGTGATGGAAGCAATCAAATCCACCACAGGAGGAGGGACCCCTGAAGATTCTGTCATTCCTTTCTTTCCAAATGGACCATAAGACAAGCAAATGGAATCAATCTCCAAAGAATACGCCCACACCCCACAAAATGCCCTCCCAACTAAGAATTTGTCATCTCTACAATCTTCTCTGGAACGTACCAAGCAACTCCACATCTGCCAATGAAGTGACCCCAAAGACCAGCCACAAACTCACAATGAAGAAAAAGATGGTTAACAGTTTCCGGTTCCTTTTGACACATCACACATACATCTAAACTACTAGAATCCATCAGACCCTTTTTTTCTCAAATTATCTGCCGTAGGTACCTTTGCCGCAATTGCAAGCCAGCAAAAAGCCTCATCCCATGGAGGAACCAACCCCAACCAAACAAGAGAAGAGGGAGCTCTAGGAAGATTGATCTCCTCTAAGGCCATGTAAAAGCTTTAGCTGAGAATTCTCCAAACTTGGGTGGCTTCCAAATCTGATAATCTATAGAGTTCCTGCACAAAAAGACGTTAGAAAGGGTATCCACCAATTCCCCATCCTATCATTGATATCGAATCTATTGATACATTGGACTCTTCAACCTGTTGTAAATCTCTCTTCTTTTTCGTGGGCCCCACTTCATTCCATGTGCTCGCTTTCATACATTCAACCTATTTGTCTCCACAAGGCATTTATCATGCTAGCTTTTGTAAAATTTTGTAATGAATACAATGGAGGCTAAACTTTGTAGTCAGTCAACTTATGTAGTATTTTACATTATTAATAATGTATCCTTGATCCTTTCAAAAAATAGTGTATCCTTGTTACTATTTACTAATATTATTAGATTTAAGCTTGCTGTCCGTAGATCGATGAGTAAAGCTCTGATGATGGTGGTAACGATGATAGAAAGATGCTTGCACTTGTCAATGTCTATATTATGTATTTGCATTTCTTGCTATGTTTGGACATTGTAATATGCACTAAATTGGTATGTTTTGAAGTAGAAATCTCTATCTTCTGGATGTCTCCTGTTGATGTATGTGCTGAAGTGGATTCGGAGGGCCATAAAAAAAAACATATTTAGGTTGTGTTGGAAATAACTTAGTAGCTAGAACAACTAATGAGTAAGGATCAAGGATGAAAATAGCGGTCGGCCGTAGCGACACTTGCCGCTACGCTAACTTCCATTTATCGCCGCTCGCATGCGTAGCGGCGCCACACACCCAGCCCTCTCTCCTCGTTTGCTTGACTGATAGGACAAAAACAACAAAAAAAAAAATGGAGAGAGAGAGAGAGAGAGAGAGAGAGAGAGAGAGAGAGAGAGAGAGAGAGAGAGAGAGAGAGAGAGAGAGAGAGGATATACCTGATACATGGAGGCACCAGCAGCATCACGGCATGACCGCAACGGCAACAACAACAGGCAACATCGGTGCAGAACCCTCCTCCACCGCTCCAACTTCTTCTCCATTGCTCCAGCATTGCACAGAACCCAGTATAGGACTACAGGTGCTCCTCCTCCTCCTCCTCTTCTTCTTCTTCTTCTTCTTCTTCTTCTTCTTTCCCTCTTTCTCGTCTCTATTTTCTGTTTTCTATTTTGAATTAAACCTAGGTCAGCAACAAATGCCTTTAATCGGGCTGCTTGCATCGTCCCTTACTCCATCTTTTGTTTGATTAAGCGGGTAAGTTATGGACCCATCAGATGAAAGGCACAAATGAGAATTAATGGGCCATTCAAACAACCTTAAAAACCATTAAAAATCCGTTCAAAAAAACTAAATGGGCCATCCAAAACAATAAAAGCTGAAGAACCTAATGTAACCATTGGTGGGCTCCACAATGAGGCACCGACGTTTGAATAAAAAAGTCATATCGTAGCCAAATATTACTTAATTGAAATTGACACCTTAGGTCAAATTTCACTCTAATTAGGAATAGTGCCATAGCCAACTTTCAATCCTACAGAAAATAAAGCGCAGCCAAATTTCACACTAACTAAACATAGGCTACTGTAATAGGACATAAGATCCAACCAAAGTTTAATTAATAGGAAATAGGGCCCTAACCAAATAACACTTTAATAGAAAATGGTCCATTTACAGCCAAAGTTCACTCTTATTGTTTGCTATTGAATTCCTAAGACCTAACTCTTAACTTAAGTCTTGAGCCTTTACTTCATGACTTAGTTTTTTTAATGAGCCTTTCATTAGTTTTTAAGTTAGCATAACTAAGTAACATGAATACATTTGAAAAAAATTATCATTACTATTATTTTCTATTCATACAGCGATATAGGACCTTATATAATGAGGGGACCGCTACGACTCATAGTAAAAAAAAAAAAAAATTCTATCATTTTCCATTATTCTTGGTTTTCTGAATTTTTTTCAAAGCGCGCCGCTACGTTACGTAGCGCCCGTTTCGTAGCATTTTGGCGACGGGCCGCTACCGCTATTTTCATCCTTGGCAAGGATTTCTTGGGCAAAGAAGATCGGTATCCAATGTAGCAGTACTCTGACGATCCTTTGTGGTACACTTGACAACATTCTATGCCATATGGATTTTCTGGTGTCCGGATCACATAATTCTTTGTAGTAATTTACTATATACCTAGATGTATTGGTATATTTGTGGATTCAGTTGGATGTGTTCTAGCTACAATAATTTCTCATTCATTTTTTTTTTCTTTGGATTCTAATTATTATCTGGTGTTCTTTGTTGATTCAATTGATTCTAACGGTTTTACAGGGATACGATACATAGATTTGAGGAACTTGTTAGATTCGGTGGATTTTCAGATACTGAATGCTTACGAAGAACTTTAGCGAAGGAATTTGATCAGATGGAGCATAGGTAATTTTTCCCAATTCTGTCACCAACACATCCTCATACTATAGAACAAATTTTCACCATGAAGATAATTAGAGGGTTTTTTTTCCTATTTTATTTGGGATGGTTTCTTTGAGGAATGATTTTGCCTACCTTACATTTAATTTTGCTCTGTGTTCTTCCATTTGAAGTTCTTTTCTTTTGTCCTGTCAATCGAATTTGAGAGAGAGAGAGAGAGAGAGAGAGAGAGAGAGAGAGAGAGAGGATTTAGGTCATTCAGAGTATTACATTCGGAGTATTACAAATGCACTAACCAATTGAATAGAAATCAATGTATCATCTGTTATGGTTAATAGGTTACTTGAACACTGTTAATCATCATCTAAAGTAAGTTGTTTACTACCAAGGAGATAGAAGTTGTTTTGAAACATCCACAGAACACTGTAATTATTCTCCAACACTTGAATTCATAACTTTCAAAATTTTTAATTTGCCTTATTCTGGCAAACCTGAAACAGATGTCATGATTTGATTGATATGTTTTGGTACAACCAGAGACATTCTATGTTCTTGGTTCTCGGTCAACCACCTAAAGAAATTGTGATGGCTATTTGGTCATTCAATGGGTATTGTTTTCTTTTCCCTTCTTACAGTGGTCCACATCTGTAGTTCAATAAATTTTAGTAGTGCTCTCTATCTCTCTAACATTTAACTTTCTTAATTGTTTGCTTACTACTAACTTATCTTTCTAGTTTCAATATATTTCCTTGATTACCGTGTTTTTGGGCATTCATCATTTTCTTAGTATGTTTTCCTGCAATGTCTCTACCATTTCAGTTTCAAAGAGGCCTTTTCAATGCCATTTACTACTGTTTCAACAAAGATATGCTGTGACGATTTGCTGCCGTTATATCCCACTCCATTATCTTCGACATTTACTTCTTTGCATGTTCCTACATCTATATCATTCTATAAGGTACTTGCTAATCTTCATTTATGGTAGCTCCTTCATTTTATTGTTGCTTCAACGTTGAGATTTCTGATTTTTTGGTTCTTGATATATCATTTAGCGTTTTTTGAATGGGATATGTCATTTAGCTTAAATGGTGAAATGCAACTGATAGCCTTAGAAACAACTTTGTAAATTTTTAGTCCATTTTATTTTTTTCTGTTAGCTTTTTTTCAAGTTTTTCTTTGTATTGATATGTTTATGATTCTTTGTAGGATGCCTCCGTGGATGCTTCTGCTTGTCATGCATCTCGACATAGACTTGTAGACTACATTACTTTCAGAGTACCTGATGAGTTTTCCTCTGATATTCCAAGTAGTATAGGCATAGCAAGAGGGTTTATGCACGATTCAAGTTGTATCGAGAAGGGAAATACTTCTTTGGAGGCTGTATTATTATGCATTCCCCAAGGATTCCACTGTGTGGATCTGTCTCTATACAAGGTAAGAGAAATGTAGAAGATTTTTGTACAAGTAGATGCTTAAAGTGATGCAACAAGCATTCAACCATTAGACATATCACATTTTCTGGACTACTCATTGGGTGGAGTTACCTGTGAAGATATTCTTGCCCAAAATGTTGGCTGCTCTTCTATCAGGTGGGCCAATCATCGACATTGTAAATGGATTGTTAAAATTAGAATGATACTATGGTCCATATTCAATGTTCATTTATTCATGCATGGCTCATATCAGTGGACCAGCCTGATGTTGTGTCAAGTTATGTTCTAGGCGGGTGTCAAGTTATGTTCTAGGCAGGACTCACCTAATGAATGGCCAAATTCTTTCAAATGTCATTTTGGTGTGTCTACTGAGAAAATGTTCTTAAATTTTTTTTTTTTATTTAATATCCGCAATATCTCATGAGCAATGGTGCCAATATGGCGGATATGAGAACGGGAGCAGGGTTACAGCTTAACGTTCCTCTACAGGACGATACACTGAAGTGATACCCTACTAGCATCTGTGCAGTATCTAGTACCAGTATCAGTATAATTACTTGTGGATAGGCATATACAAATATCTGGCACTGGGTATTATAGAGCTAAAGCTCATACATTGTACTTGCGCTTTCAGATTCTATATCTCATCTTTGGTGTAAAATGTTTATGTTTGAATCAGGAAAGTCAGATTGTACTATTACTAAATGAAACAACTTGTACTTCTGAAGACCCTGGGAAATCATTGTTGATGATTGTTCAAACATGTGACCTTCCTTTTGTGCCTATTTCCAGATTTGGAAGTCCAAATTTTTGGAAGTTGCATGATATAAAGGTATCTTTCATTGATCATATTGTTCTTTTTTTTTTTTTTGAAATGCATATTGTTCATTTTTTTTTAAGGCCCAGTAATGACTTAGGCTTGATACTCCCATATTGTAATTCTAACGAAGTTCGGATTTGTTGATCGTTTATCATATTGTCCCCGACTTAGATGCAAATGTGAATGGTTTCAATATCGTTGAAGTAAACTTTGTCCTCTATAAATGCGATTCAGCTTTATAAATGCATGATAACAGATAACCTGAACTGCGAACTCATGCTTAAAACATTATTGTTGTTGTGATCGTTTTTTGTGGTGGTCATCATTATCATTCATTTTTATTCTTGTTATGTTTGTGAAAGGTAACAACTAGATATTAATCAAAAGAGAGGCAATACTGAGGCAACAAAAATATGAATATCTATTATTGTATTATATGATATAAGTAATGGAGGAAACTTTGATGCCTAGATACGGCAGGGACACGGTGATGCAATACAGAAGTCCAAAAGAGGCCCTGGGCCCACATGATGGGCCCATCCATCCAACCCAGCCTTTGAGTTCAGTCCATAGGCCCAAATTGGCTGAGAAGGCTACTGTGGCATTCTAAATTTATCTTAGGATTGATTAGGAATTGTTCTTGTTTTAATAATTCATTAGGATTGGTAACTTTCTATTTCCTTATAGTTTTCTGTTTTAGTACCCTTATTACATTATAAATAGATAAGCCTTTCATTGAATTTAGGTATGCTTATTCAAATTAATCAAATCAATTGCTTGAGTTGCTCACATGAGTTTATGGATTGTCTTATGGTTTCGTTTGTGCGCTAGTGGCTGGAATCCTCTTAGATTCGATCAATCCTTCGGGAGATTGATCTATTGTTCGATCATGGATCTTGGTTGCGTCACACAGCAAGGACACAGATTTTACACATAAAAAGTGAAGTATCGGATACGATACATGTTACGTTGCCTATTTTGAAGTATCTGTGCATCATAGGAAGAAAGAAATTGCAGTTATTGCACTGTGCTCCATGACTACTCATCTTTACCAACTTATCCACTTCTCTTGCTGGCGACCCAACGCACCAGATGGAAGGAAGGCTCCAACCAAGTTGATAATTTTTTTTATACCATTCATTAAAAAACCTTAATTGCAATGGAGACTTAGTGCTCAGTCTATGCAATGGGATTTCCTGAGTTTCCATCTGAGGTGAACTGCCTAGAACAGTGTGAATATAAGCGTCTTAGCCCTTACCAATTTCAGCTGTACTGGAATCCACCCAATCCAACCAGGCTTGAAACAAGGAATGTTTTGCTGCCTGCATATTTGAAGTCTCACTGTCAGGGGATGCCCTAGATTACCCAAGTTGGGGATGTCAATGGACCTCCAGTTACCCAGTTAGGAACTTTCAATTTTTTAGCCAATTGATGATTGGGTCTGGGTCCAATTGTGTCCATACCCAAATACCTGGTTAATGCTTCTTATGTATAAGATACTGTTTATTCTACAAAATATATGAATATTATTTTATAATACAATGGATATGGAAAAAGCACCCTACACAAATGATAGAGGCTTATTGTTGAAACCTCCAGGTTGAATGTTCGAGCTATAGTGCCAACATAGATAGAGGCCTGGGTTCCGTATGTGGGCCCAATTATAGACATTTACTTGGGTCTCAGTCAACCATGAGCCTGACCAATTTACATTCCTAACCAAAATAGCTTTTGAGCTCAGGGTGGTGGCAGCTTCTGGTGTAGAGGTAGAGGAAGTACAGCAAGAACAGGACGTAAACTTGGCTAAATTTGGGCTAGATTGGAGATGGAACGTAAGTCAAATGCTAAGGTTTCGAAAAGAACCTCTACAATAGAAAATTTTTTTTTATTCATAAAAAGGACCTGCCCCATACCAGGATAAGGTAGCCTTTTAAACTACATTAGAAGACTCTAGAAACATTTATGATAGTTCATAGAAAAGTAGCACACATTGACTCATTTATGATAGGGAACAGAAAACTAAAACACATTAACTTATCTATGACTTCTAGAATAGCATAGGAAATCACATAAATCTAGAAACTTCATTAGTGCATGCTCCTGCATCAACCCCCTCGGGTAGGAGAACTCTTGTCTGATGAGTAGACTTTGAGGAATTCAACATAAGTCTGGATCAACTTTCTTCAGCTCCTCTTCAGCAATCCAAGTATTTTCACTAGCCGGTTTACCCAACCATTTCACCAAAAAACGCATATATGAGTTACCCCTTCTAGACCTCACTTCTCTAACATCCAGGACATCCTCTATAATGTCCCTGGTCACAGTTGGAAGCGGCTGAATCTGATCTGCAACTGCACTTATATCCCCATCTGACCCTTCATAACGATACAAATCGCGAACATTAAAAATTGGACTAATCTGTAAGTCAGGTGGCAGCTCAATTATATAGGCATTAGAATTGATTCTCTTCATCACCTTACATGGTCCAAACTTCCTTGCCTTAAGTTTGTGGTACGTTCCCTTAGGGAACCTTTCTCTCTTTAAATGTACTAACACCATATCACCCTCTCTGAATTCTTGCACCTTTCGATGTCGATTAGTTGCTGCCGCATAGGATTCATTACTGGCCTTAATTGCTGCTCGCACTTCTTCAATCATGAATTGCTCGGATATGTTCAGCAAAAGTTTCCCCTTCATCACTCACTGTAGCGTCTTGAGGTAGTGGGACTAGATCAAAAACAGTTTGAGGTTTAAGGCCATAAGCAGCCTCAAATGGAGTCTTCTTGATGCTTCTGTTCACAGAATTATTATAAGCAAATTCAGCTCGTGGAAGAACTGAATCCCAAGTCTTCACATACTTCCCAACAAGACACCTTAGCAGACTTCCTGCAACCTGTATGGCAGATTGTTACAACCTTTTAATCCCTGCAGTTCAGCGATAATTGAGCTGAAGTATGGGTCGTCAACATACTGACTTTTCAACTCTTCGAAGCCTATAACTTGTGTACTCATCATAGTTAATAATAGAGATCGTCTACTTAAAGCGTCTACTACTTTATTGGACTCACCAGCTTTATAACGAAGCAAAAATGTGAATTCTTGAAGATAAGAACTCCATTTTGCATGACGTGGACTCAGCTTGCTTTGAGAATTTAAGTACCTTAGAGCTTGGTGATCTGAATACACCACAAACTCTTGATATGCTAAATAATGCTCCCAATGTCATATTGCCCGTACCAATGCATAGAATTCCAGATCATAAGTCGCATAACGCCGCTTTGCATCGGTCAACTTTTCACTAAAAAAACTCCACTGGTTTTCCCTCTTGGCTGAGAACCGCTCCAATCCCCATATGTGAGGCATCACACTCTACAATGAACAACTTCTCAAAATCTGGTAAGACAAGTACTGGAGCTTCTGTTAGCTGCTGTTTTACTACTTCAAAGGCCTTGTGTGCTGCCTTTGACCACTCAAAAACTGCTCCTTTCAAACACTCTGTGATCGGACCCATGATTGAGCTAAAGTTTCGTATAAATCTCCTATAAAAAGAAGCCAATCCATGAAAACTTCGAACATCTCCTATGGACGTTGGAGTTGGCCACTCTTTAATTGCTTGAACTTTTGATGGATCCGGTTGCATTCCTTCAGCTGAAATAACAAAGCCAATAAACACAACTTTGTCGCACAAAAGCGAACACTTCTTCAAGTTAACATAGAGTTTCTCCTTGCAAAGAACACTCATAACTTGTCGTAAATGCATCAAATGCTCTTCCCGGGTTTTACTATATATTAAGATGTCATCAAAATAAACAACTACAAATGAACCCAAGAAAGGTTTGAGTACTTCTATCATAACACGCATGAACGTACTTGGCGCATTTGAAAGCCCAAACGGCATCACCAACCACTCATACAAACCGTCGGGAGTTTTAAAAGCAGTTTTCCACTCATCACCAGTCCGCATCCTTATTTGGTGATAGCCACTCCTCAAGTCAATTTTAGAAAATATTTTAGAGCCCACAAGCATATCACACATCTCTTCTAAGCGAGGAATCGGAAATTGATACTTTACTGTAATTTTGTTGATCGCACGACTGTCGATGCACATTCTCCATGAGCCATCTGTTTTGGGTGTCAATAAAGCTAGAATAGCACATGGACTTTTGCTTTCTTGCACTAAGCCCTTAGAAATCAGCTCTTCGACCTGTCGTTGCATCTCTTTTTGGTGGGCAGGAGGCATTCTATATGCTGCCATATTTGGTAAAGGAGCTCCAGGCACAAGATCAATAGCATGCTGAATGCTTCTCATTGGAGGAAGCTCCTTAGGCAACTCATCACAGATTATCTCTTTAAAATCCTTCAACAGCTGCTGAATTTCATATGGATAATCGCGAATTTCCTGCAATTGCTCCTCCATTTTATCCTTTCCGACCAGCGCATAAATGATGCCCATTTCCTTGCTTTGTTCTTCGAATTGATGGACAGTTAATAACCCAGCAACCCTATTGCTTTTGTTAACGGAAATTTGTTCTTCCTTCAGAGGCTGTAAAATCAACATTTTAGTACCCTTTTTGAAAGCATACGTGTTGGCTCTTGTGTAATGAACCATGTCTTTATCATACAACCAAGGTCTTCCTAGTAGAATGTGGCATGCATCCATAGGTACAACATCACACCATGCCTCCTCTTCAAGGTCTTTGCCCATGTTAAATTTAACTAGACAACAAGAAGTGACGGGTATCTCGTTTCCCTTCCGAAACCAAGCAACTTTGTAAGGCGTTGGGTGTTCCACCACTGGCAGCTTCAACTTTTCCACCGCTTCCTTTGATACTATGTTTTCACTACTACCTCCATCTAGTATAACATTGCAAACCTTCCCATTGCAAAACACACGAGTTCTGAAGATATTGTACCTCCGCCAATCTTCATTATCTTCGACTTTTGGTGCTGTCATCACTCTCCTCACCACCAAGGACTCTCCTTCGACTGGTAAAACATCCACCTCTTGATCATCTTCTCCCGAATCATCGAATACCGGTTGAGCAAACTCCTCATCATCCTCTACATCAATGAAGTTCACTCTTTTTTTTTTTTGGACATGCATAGGAGGTGTGGCCTCTCTCCCCACAAGTAAAACAGCGGATTTGTGAGCTACTGCCAAATTTTGTATACCCCGAACCAACAATATTTTTTCCTTCAAGCCCAGCAATTTCTTTCCCCTTTCCACTATTGCTGTTTTTGCCAGCTATGGCAACTCCTCGATCAAATTTTTGGGCTGTTTTCTCACCTCGAACACCCAAATCAGCAACTGCGCGCTTCTGGATAGAATTATTAACTCATCCTTAGATAGGCCTTCGTGCTCTATAATGCAATATCTTTTTTTCCGCCATCAAGGCATACTGTCTAGCATCTTCGAGATTGAACAGACGAACAACTCCCAATTCATCTCTTACGGTTTGATTCAAACCAGAGAGATAACGCGCTGTCAACTGCTCATTGCTCTCATGCAACCCCACTCGATTCAGCAAGTTATTGAACTCCGAAGTGTACTCCTCCACAGTCATTCCTCTTTGCTTCAGAGAGTGAAACCTTTCATACAATTCCATGGCATAATCAGCCGGTAAGAATTGCTTTCGCAACTTCGCCTTCATATGTTCCCATGTATTAATTTTCGGCTTTCCTTGCCGAGCACACTGCTCTTCAACTCGCTTCCACCATTGAAGTGCAGACCCCTTCAATTTTAGCTTAACAAACAGCACATTCCTCTCGGCTGATATAGGCTTCTTCCACTCAAAATAATTCTCCAGAGTAGCTTCCCAATCTAAATAATCTTCAACATGCATCTTCCCAAAAAAATCAGCAACTTCAATTCTAACTCCTCCACCATTTAAGTCTAGAACACATATTAACTGATCTTCCAACCCGCCTCCTACCTCATTGTTTGCGTGTCCAGCATCATAGAAGGGGTTTGTGTTTTTGTCAGAATCAGTTCCATCTTCTAGATCACCTTCCGGTATGTCTAGAAATCTGTGGTCACCTTCCGGATTCTCCATTTGGATTCCCACATGTTCCTTGCGCTGCAGAGCTTGCACAGCCCGCGATAAATCTTTAATCATTTGCCTCAACTCAGCCACCTCTACTTGCTAGTTTTGATTCCCCCTTACACCGCGACCCCTTCCTCGTCCAGCCATGGCTCTGATACCAATTTGGTGTAGAGGTAGAGGAAGTACAGCAAGAACATGACGTAAACTTGGCTAAAATTGGGCTAGATTGGAGATGGAACGTAAGTCAGATGCTAAGGTTTCGAAAAGAACCTCTGCAATAGAATTTTTTTTTATTCATAAAAAAGACTTGCCCCAGACCAAGATAAGGTAGCCTTCTAAACTACATTAGAAGACTCTAGAAACATTTATGATAGTTCATAGAAAAGTAGCACACATTGACTCATTTATGATAGGACACATTGACTCATTTATAATAGGGAACAGAAAACTAAAACACATTAACTTATCTATGACTTCTAGAATAGCATAGGAAATCACATAAATCTAGAAACTTCATTAGTGCATGCTCCTGTATCATAGTCCTTGCCTTAGATCTTATTTGATGGCCTGTCTATATAAGTATCCCAAAATCTGCGAGGCATGGGAAATGTGACTTCAGCTGCAGACGAGCAATGGATGAACTGTGTGGACAACCTTATTGACAGAGGAGTGCAACCCAATTTACTTTCCATTAAGTATCTTATAACTATCTTATCAATATGATAGTTTAGATTATTTTTCTATCAAATCAAACAGATTGCAATTGCTACCAATACAAAAGGGATAGTAATTGTTATTGTATCTTGAAAGTTATGTAAACAGGGAAAAGCTCACAATTAGAATGCAACTTTTAACAGCCATTTACCTCCGTTCCCTTTGCTTCTCTTCATTACTTTTAAGATCTGGGATAATTTTCCTTGGTTCTATTATGGTGTCAGAGTAAGGTTGCTGTCACTGATTTTTTATTTGCCTGTCTCCAAATGGCCAGTCATCTAAGACTCTTTGGTCAAATTGAGGAACAGTGTCTGATATAGATTGTAGATTTTGAGATCATTAAGTGCCTTCCTCTTAAATATTTGTGAAGAGGGGCGTCGTTATCATTGCCATTGCTTGGTGATGCTGGGTTTGGGTTTTGGTTGCATTGGTATAAATTCCTTTTATGTTCCAAAGATCATTTTATTTGGACTAGTTTTGGTTCAGATTGATTTCCTAAATGTAGCATCTTGATTTGAAGGATCCTACCATTGCTCAAGAGCACCCGGAATTGAGGAATAACCCAAGAAATTGGAGCAGGAGGTTAAAATTCCTCGTGATTTGTGTTGAAAAAGAAAGAAAGAAAAGAAATGTCATTCGATTTTCTTTGCTTCCAAACACATCCTGGATACTTGTCCTCCTAGAGGGAAGGTTGGGAGGTTTTCGTTATGATAAGAAACCTATGCAGTTCTTGAATTCCTTGATGAATGATCAGCAGGGATGGGAATAAATGGGGATAAAACGGAAGATTGGATTACTTGATCGAACTGATTGCAATGATCATTTTTCTTTGATAACAATTGATGCAAGCCCTAGGATCCTAGGGCTTGCATGGAAGTGCCAAAGCACTTGTCCACAAACACAATAAGGAGTCTCTGCAGAGAAGATAACAGGAGGACACACTTCAAGGGATACGACCCACGCAATCTTATTAATCTACTATTTGAATTTAAATCTCTACAATGCCATGTAAATAAGAAAGCAAAACTTTGGGGCTAAGTCACCTAATCAAACTAGGAAACTAAAGAAATTGGAAACTTATTATAATTACAACTCATTAATTAAAAATATAACAATTAATAAAATTAGAAAATATCTAAACTTTGTTGGATCCCGCACGTGAGTTCATGGGTTTATCCTGTGTCATTCCTTCTGCTTCTCATTTATTTATATGATAGATTTCACTTTCTAATAGTCAATTAATGATGATTGTATAGATGTATCCTCTCGCAGCAGAGGTTCGGGGTTCAAGCACTGGTCACCCTAGTAACAATCACTTTCCAGCCTGTGAGCCTGTCTGACCCATCCACCCACTCCCACCCCTGCCAATTGACCAAAATAAGTGCATGCACTCACACATGCATGCGCGCACACAAAGAATCATCCGTCTGTTATAATGATTCACTTGACCTTCTCCATTACACAAAATTTCAACTTTTGTTTATAATTCTGGGGTAATTTGGTGTAGTGGATTATAATCATTATATAATAACTGGTTAAGTAAACTGTTTTGGAATTTAGGATTCTGCGGTGAACTTGCAAGTTGAAGATGGTAAAGTCCGCTGTATTCCTCATTCTGTAACAGCCCCATTAGCTGTTAGTGGTAAGTACAATGCTTCAAATTTTACTGTTACGTTTAACTTCATCATAATTCAATTTTGGATGCCAATGATTCTCACATATGCAGGTGGTTGCTTGGTTGTATTTGGTTTTCTCTTTGCAATATAATTTTCTGTTACCAGTAAAAAAGGACATAAATTGCCTTTTTTCAAAGGTTCTAAGATGTATTATTCTCTTGCCAATATGGGGCATAGAAAATTCTCCTCTTTCAAGAATATTACTCCTAGAAGAAAGAAGATAAACCATGAAAACAATGGTGTTAAATTTTTTCATTACCTATAAAAATTCATTTTTGCTTTATTCCCAAATGGAATAGATCCTAGTGCAACCTGAATAACCACAACTTTTTTCACTAATCCTTGCCTTCTTTCTTGTCTAATAAAAAGGCATCAGAATAGGATTATTTTATCTTTCTCATTTTCAGACTGTATGCCAGTGAGGCAAGAACTATATGAAATGCATCTAAATATATTTATAATTATAACATGTTGATTTTTTTATTTATTTTTTTGGGATGAAGAAGAGGGTGTACCAGTCCTTGAACACTTGGCCTCTTTTCCATGCTTCTAATCATGCAACCATAAAGATACAAGGGAGATTCGTGTTTTAGAGTATATAATAGATAACCATGGCAGCTCCTGTTGGTTCTCCTGAGACCTCCCTAAAATTACATGTGTGAGAAACCAGGCCATAGGTGCCAACTGAAGTATGATATATGTTAAACCTTCAAATAGTCTATGTCTGAGCAAGTTTCTTGAAGGTAAGGTTAAATGTTTGACGGTGAGTGTTTTAGAATGTTTGGAAAAGTTTATGTTAATCTCTGATTGAATCAGTTTTAAGATCTTTTGCCTCTTTTTCAGAAAGTAACAAAAGGTTACTTTTTCAAACAAACATCGATGTCTAAAGCAATTGAACAACTTTTAACAAGTTTCCCCATAATACTTTTACTATATGACAATTTTGCCTGTAATATTTTTAACATATGATAAGTTTGCTTGTAATATTTTTAACATATGACAAGTTTGCCCATATAAGTAACTTTTACTATATGACAAGTTTGTGTGTATAACTTTTACTTTTAATTGAATTAGACATGCCAAATTATCTATTTGTTAAAATGTCCAATTGAAAATCTTTATCTCCAGCAGATCTAATTGAATCAGCTCAATTTCAAACACATGAGCAATCCAAACAGCCCCTTAGTCATAGTTTCCTCATTCATTGTTCCATTCGTTATCTATTTTCAATATTCTACAATTTTGGAGAGTTTTTCTTGCCAAAAAGAAAAATTCAGGACCATTAGCTTGGACATTGTACTTGGTTGTGACATCAGTCTGCAGTTTACATTGGTGGAGCTAACATCATAATTCAAATGGTCTCATAGGACCTAGACACTTCCCTTCAAGTTCATTGATGATTTTGAGCAGCTGGAGTCGCTGGTTTTTTCCTTTCCTTCTTCCTTTTCAAATATAAATTACTAAATTATTTGGCCAAAAGTTCAACTCCTTTTCTTATCACTCTGAAAACAAGTTGAAATGTTGTACCAGCTTTCTTTTTCTCCCACTTGTACAGCGTCAATCCACTGCTCCTTTATTAAAGAATTAACTGACATGCTGTTAATAAGAAAAGTGTTCAGAGATTAGCAACCGCATCAGGTTGTTTGAGGTTGAGATGGAGAAGGATTCAGCTGTGAGTCCATGCCATTTACATTTGTGGCATCTCCTTTTGAACGGTTGAATTAGCAAATCTGTTGAGTATGTCAGGCATGTCTTATATAGCTTATCACTCATGTTCAAAATGAAGATTTAGGCATTTGTTAATTTCGGTTCTTGGTTTATTTTGCACATATTTATCAAGTATAAGAACATGTTTTTATTATAAAAAAAAAATGCAATGAAATTTTTTTTGCAGCTTCCAGAGGTGTTGCTTTTGTCTTTGCGTCCCGAAGGCGTGCCCTGGTGTATATCTTAGAGGAAGATGAAGATGAAATTTCTGATATGGAATGAATTACATCTCGAGGCAAAAGAAAAGAATCACAGTGGGAAAAGCATTCACTTTGCAGAAATTTGTCCAAAGTTTGAAATTGTGTGCACATGAAATTAACATCATTTGAAGTGCAGCTGTCGGAAGATTAAGGTATTTATGCCCCCAGGTTGGACTTGAAATGATTGAAACAGTAATTGCTGATTGGGAAATGTGCTGATTGATGATGCGTGGCACATTGCTTTCAAAGAGGAAGGCAGCTAAGCAGCAGTGAAGCTAGTTTCTTTACCTAGAATCAGATTGGAAAATCAACTGTGACAGTTGGTGGCTGGAAAATGCGCTGGTTGATGGGTGTCTCATGTTTGAACTTGTCACATCTCTTTCCTAGAGGAAGCAGCATGGCAGACGAGGGACTAGTGTCTTGGGGAGCTAACTGGGGAAACAAATTCAGCACTTTACTGTTAATTGCTGCTGTCTCTGATATTGTTTTGTAAGGTTAGTTCCCCAGTTTTTGTTAGAAACTAATTGATATAAATGAGGTTTGGATCCTTTAGCTTTGTATCTACATCAGTCCACCTGGAGTCAGTCATTCATGTAATAAAAAAGCTCTTTTATGGAGGGGGGCCTAAGCTCTTATAATAGGACTTATTATATTTCAATGAGCATCCATGTGGAAGCTGGGTGGTTGCAATTATGTATTTGAATGGTAATGTTGTATTTAAGTGATCAAATTTTGTACCATCATTCCATATTTTGATGCATTTCTGGAAATGTGCAGAAGATTGTAGAATAGATTGTATTGGTGTACTGACTGAGGATTATTCTTGCCAAATGATGATTGCTCAACTTAAAACAGCTGGCCCTCACCTTCAGTGATCCTTCGTTTGATTTCGGGGTCCATTTTGGATGGACATTACAAGCATAAATGGGTGATCTAAATTGTCTGATAGGTTATTCTTCAATATATTGTTGAGCAGCTAAAACAGCTGATTGGCTTAAAGAATGCCCTTGGTGATTTTTCCCCCTATTATAACTGTAGGACTCATTTAACTTCCTCGCCAGATCCTCCCCATTTTATACTCCCTGCATAAGTCCCATGCCATCAGCGCTTAGATCAAGGATTGGTCCCTGGTTGTTTTTGTGGAGGGAAGGCACCTCTTCACTGATCTACAATTGGTTTCAATTTTTAACTTCTAAATCTTCTTAAAAAAAATTATTTTTTGATACGAAGCATAAATATTCAGTGGCTCATCTTTACTGGTAGGATATGAAACTTATTTTTGGATCCGGGGATATTAATATCCATGAGAGTGAAGTAGGATACGGAACATTCAAATCTGAAACCGGATCTGGATATGTCCTGACCCGAGGATCTGTATCTAGGTTGATTGTATTCCTACATTAAGCATACATAAGTTTTAAGGGCCTACATAGCTTGAGTTATATGTATGCTGAGAGTCTATTTAGCTTTAATCATATATAACTTGTTACCTCCATTCGTATATTTGAAAAATCTATTTTGAAGCTCCTTTATTCAATTATACTCATGCACTCTACATCTTATTTTGGTTCTGGATCTCCAACCGGATCTAGATGCAATTCCATGGTTTCGTGTGGGGCTGAATCCGTATATATAAAGACAGATCCAGATCTAGATCAACTAAAGTTCTGCCCCAAATCTAACCCGTTTGCATCCCTAAATTCTTTAATTGTGAGAAATGGGACTCCATGTTGTACTGTTTGTTGTTCACTTTGTCTGACTCCTTTGACACTGACTAATCCCACCAGCAATATTTATTATAAAGGCATTGTCCAAACCTGCCCTATGTATGGGGTCAACCTCTGATCAGTGGTCACTCAAATGCCACGTACATCACGTGCCCTGCCTACTTTCTCTGTGAATGTAACAATAAATCTTCTGACTACTACTATAAGACAGCTTGCAAGTTTCACCATATGTGGCCTGTTTTTTGCCCCTTCATGTTTATTATGTACAGTTAGAAGGGGAAATAGATTCCCAGTTTCGACCAAACAGGCGGTGACGGAAACAGGCGGTGACGGGGGGGGGGGGGGGGGGGGGGGAGGGGATTATCTTTCCTCCGCCCCCACCTCCACCCCCTTATGTGTCCTTCTCTGTTTGGTCCAAACAGGGATTCCCTATTTGGACCAAACAGGGAATCCGGTTCCAAAGGGGAAGGAATAGGCCCATGTGAGTCTAGGTTGATTTTGAGGTAGCAGTTTAAATTTATCAATTGAGTCTATCAAACATACACATGTATTTATGGGTACCTTTCTCTAACTTTTGGCTAAAGATCCAACATTCATATATTTATGGCCTTTGATGAATGAAGCCATAGGTTGGTGAGTTCATTAAAACTTGACAGTATTTCGGATCCTATGTGACTTTGACTCAAAGAAATCAGGAGTTAAAAAGGATTGGATTTTGAACTCTCCTGTGGGTCCACTATTGCGTTTGGTCACAGCAACTACTGATAGCAACAGAGGTTGTGTAGAAGTTGTTGTTGTTGTTGATGCTTTGAAACTATTGCTATTGCTGAAGCTGGGGAGACCAAGATTATGGAAAATCAGCGATTTGAAGCTCTAGAAACTGTTGCTGTCGCTGTAGCTTGTTGTTGTCTTATATTTGCGTTTGGCCAATCGCTGTACCAATCGCTAAGAAGTTGTTGTGACCAAACGCACCCTAAAAATCAGAGTCGCTTAACAATAGAAGGCCTCCCAAGGATATCTTCAAATGTCCCCCAATGAGAGTTGGTGCCACCATAATTTTAACTGTTGGAGAAGAAACTTGATAATGAATAATGCATGTGGTTGAGTTTAATCATGTTTTTAATTAAAGGGTGGATCGTATGGTGGACCAACTCATATTGTGGTAAAATTTGAAGATATTCTCTATATGAGGTCGTTTGTTTTGAGTGAAAATATGGTTCCAACTATGAAGGTCCGCTCCTTCAACTCAGGAATCCCCAAAGTCAGAGCCTCATAGGATGCAGACTCTTTGTTTGGGTAGCAGGGTTTGGATATCCTTTGCCTATAATGTAACTTGATTCTATGATACCCAATCGACGTTATAAAAAATGATACAATTAGTCTATTATAAAATAATACCTACTGTTTAACAAAAATTTAAATTAAAAAAAAAAAAAAAACCCTATTGTGATTGGATGGTTCCCACTCTCCTTTACAAAGGTAAATCTAAAGTAGCATTTCATCTGGGTTTCTATGATTTGCATGCATTTAGGCAATGTTGAAAATCTCATGAGTCAAACTCGACTCGTCCAATGCAAAAATATTGACTCAGATAGAGCCAATGTAGAGACTCCGGAGAGTCGTGTTTTTTTAAGAAAATTTTTGTATTGGACTCTGCTTTCAGGTGGACGTCACACTCTTGATTGCTAATGAAATCCAGATTCTCTAGGGCTTTAACCTTGAAAAACCCCAAGGGTGTTTATTCTGAATGATTCGAATTTCAATAGATGTGTGCCGCTCTAGAGTTCTACTCCTTTAATTTAGGATTTCTCTACGTTAAAGCCTCAAACATGGCATTGAGTGAGCGTGTTGCTCAGTTCATTCGTTGCCTCTCCTCCCTATGCCACCCTTCCTACTTTGTGATCTTTTCCTCACTGTGTGAGCAATCTTTCCCACTTTATGAGTGCCCGCAGGCTTTTCTTCCTACCGTGTAGGCTTTCTCTTTCCACTTGTGTGAACGGTTTACAGCCCAACCTCCGAGGTTGTGGTAAAAAAAAAAAAAAGTTGGCCCACCTAGATATCCATCCTAACACAATTACACACAATACCCAAACTATAATATCATCATACCAAGAGAAAAACAATAAAGAAGGGTTCTTTTTTTTTTTTTTCCATATGTTTTCACAAAGGGGGTTGTACACATAAACTTGAGTTGTATGTTTTAGAGTGGTCCTCTGTTGACAACAAACGATTGCTTAGAAGTGGTGTGAGCTCTAAAGAGATGGAAAGCAGAGATAGAGGAGACGGCAGCCATGAGAAGAGACCCCAAAAGGCCACAGGCGAGACCCCCACCAATCTGCTCGCAGAACCTGGTGTAGATATTGCAGAGCTTCATCCACTCGAAATGCTTTGCTCCTGATATTGCAAGACATGAAGCCTGTGCTGCAGCTGCGAGTGCACCGAAAGTAACGTATGCCACCATCTATTTCAACACCACCACCACAAGTTGAAAATCTATCCTATATTAGTGAATAACATCTCTCAACTGTTCCTTTTGGTGGGACCCACCACAAACTATGCCATGTCAGATCAGAGATCTTGGGACCATCTCTTCTATGCATTTAAGGGAAAAAAAAGAAGAAGAATAATACTAAATAACTCTGGTGAATTATGAAGTCTGATTTTTTTTTTGGAAATCAATAAATGGGTTGTGTTGGGTTGGGGCTGATCTACTTGCTAATATTCAATCCACAAAGCCAACCCACTCTATACCCCCAATCCAACCTGAAAATTAATGTTCTGAATTGAATATTTTAAATTTGGGGTTGCATGTGGGTTGACATTTTCAAACCAAGCGATCAATGAGTCAGTTGATATAGATCTTGTACATCTTACACATAGTGTTCAACCCAACCCAACCCAACCCAAAACTGACCCATTGCCACCTGTATATCTAATTTGAACAGATGAGTAGGAATTGGAATGGGTTACTTACAGGCAAGGGTTTTTTTTTTTTTTTGCATTACCAAGGAAATGTCTGTGTCAATTTGGGTCAAAGACCAGGCATTTAATTTGAATTCAGGTATGATTATGGGCCTGTAACATATGTTGCAATTCATTGCAATATTATTTGCACATTGCTTGTAATCTGGACCTGAGTTGGGTTGGTCTAGGGGCACTGAGGCACAGGTTCCTTATAGTTCTGGGCTTGGCTTGCTATGAACCTGACCTGAACCTAACCTTTCTAATGCCATAGTGGATATGGTTTTGTCCTATCCAGTACAAAATCTTGGTGAGTTGCTACTTGCTGGCTTTCACCATTAATGAACAATCAATTGCAAGATTGCGACAGAAAACTAACAACACTAACCCAGATTAATGGATTTTGTTTCATGCCATCTTCTTAAAAAGCTAAGTTTTAAGAAGGTTATTATTGGTCCTTAAGAAAAGAAATAAATTTTTAAAGGGCTTGGATCATGGTTAAATAACAAGACACAGAAAAAAAATTAGTACCCAAATTGGCTGGGGCTGACATAACAGTGATGGGACAGTGTATTTCCCTTTTTTTTTTTTGCTCTGCTTTAAAAGGAAAAAAAATCTAATGAAGATCTTTGAAATTATACAATTCCATTCTTAATTAATCTAGAGTGTATTAATACTAATAGACAAGTATATATCTTCTGATGTGATTTTGAGAAGATGAAATGATCCTGTTTGGGCTAAAAAAACAGACCCACAAAGGGCTATTGACATAAAGGGCCATCACAAATTTAGGGCTCTACCCCAATCTCCATGATGCTACAGACCAACCAAATAACCTACAGCTATTGATGGTTAAGATCATCAAGTCAACACCGACATAAACTTTATTACAGAAGAGATGGAGATGGAGATGGAGATGGAGATACAAGTACATACTACAAGTACGTACTTATGAAATGAGGTATGTACGTAAATAAAAATAGTATTAATTAAAGATAGTTTCTAGGGACATTTACTAAATAATTAAGTTTATAGTGTAATTAATTAATTTTATGAAGAATGATAACAAAACCACAATTTAGTTGTTCGTACATCTTCTTTTCTTTTCTTTTTTTACGAAATTACCCACAGTTGGTGATATCGTCTGCTTGTGTTAAACCCACAAATTTTCTTCTTCTTCATAAAACTCTCTTATCTCTTTCACCCATTCCTCCGTTTTATGGATTAACCTGTTATGAATTTTTTTGATTGTATCATTGAATAAAAGAATTTTCTTCAGCTCTTTGGGTCCTTGGGTTTCATGAAGAAGAAGAGGGTTTCGTGAAGAAGAAGAAGAAAATTTGTTGGTTTAAACACAAGCAATTGAGGATATTGCCAACTCAGTTAGCGATATCGTTAATTTTATCAAAAAGAAAGTACAAACAACTAAATGATGGTTTTATTATCATTCTTTATAAAATCGATTAATTACACTATAAGCTTAATTATTTAGTAAATGTCCCTAGTTTCTATTTGCATTTTTATGAAATGAGAACTTATGGGGTGTGCTTTTTATAGCAATCCTTGGACCAGAAAACTTGGGTTTCACATGCCTCCTGTTGGTGCACGAAATTGATGGGTCAAAAATTAAAGAGGAATTGGTCGACGACTCAAGGTCTTAGATTTTAAAGGGTTCCTTTTTTTCAATCCAAGAACCTGTTTAACATGATAAGGGCCACAAATATGCCTCAAACTCTCTATTTCATTGCTTTAGAGTAGATAATCAGGCTATAGGCAACATTCAATCTAACTAATTTCTTTTAAAAGGCTAGAATCCATAGTCCTTCCCTATCCAGTGAGGCAAATAAGCCTTACAAGTTCTTCCAAGCATAGTTATTTGAAAAGAGGATTGGTGTGGCTAGGATCAATCCATGGTTGCACTTCTATTGGGTTAGGGACTCAGGTAATGCTTGTATGTGGGTGTGTGATTATTTACTGAAGCAAAAAAAAAAAAAGTGCATATTGATAGAGCTTACAAACTCAAAACAATCTAGTTAGTGTACTTGTTACTTGCCTGATCTAAAAAGAAATCAAGCCATGCCAGACTTTTGTGAAAACCACTTTTATTTGCCTTAATACACTTGCATAGTTGAATAAACTGATAGCCGGCAGCAACTGCTTCCACAATAACCAGAACCCTTACAATACCAACCACAAAACACAACAAAAAAAGCATTAATCAGGATATACAAAGATCTTAAAACCCACAAACATAAAGAGATGGCAAGAAACAACAAATACCAGACACCACCCATTACAGATGTACACAATCTCATGGTATATTACTCAATGAATCATCACAACCCAAGTTGAGATACTCTCAAATCATGGTGTGTATGGATGTGAATATATCAACTAATGAAGGGATATATAGACAAGTTATATGATCAAAGGAACTTACGAGAGGGCTGGCAAGTCCTTGTTAGTGGCTTTTTTCTCAATGGTGAAGAAGACAAGTTCAGTTTGGGTGTCTAGACCCACAAGGCAAGCAGCCAAAATGGCAAGCAACACTGAGAAGAGCCTCAGAAAACATTCAGCTTTTAGCATCCCTCCCTTCATTTCCTGGTCACATGCGAATGGGCTTTTCTCTCTCTTGTTGCTATGCTATGGCTGGGATTTTATAGGAGGGTGTGGAAAGGTCTTGTAGTGTTAATAACTCACACACCAAACTTAAACAGTACTGATTGGACTCCCAAACGGTCCTTTTAAGTGCATCGTTCCAAAATCATTGACCCATTGGCAAGATCTGAGTCGCTCATTAGGTGGGTTCCAAAGTGCACATGAGTTGATCTCACAATTTATAATATATCAAGTGGGTGGTTTTGGCTTCGATTTTGACCGTTGGGTGTAATTTTGACCGTCGGTTATGCAACTACTTATGCAATTGCCATTCATTTTACCATCAAGCCATTCATATTTTGCTTGTTCCTACGTAACTATATCATTTTTTATTCAATTTCTCTATTTCTATTTTATCCAATTTGTCCTATAATATGCGATTATTTATTTTACAGTGCAGTGCAAGGAGAAACAGTGCTGAACACAGGTTATTAGACTAGTAACGTTTGTAAAGTAATTACATGAATATGAGAAAAATGGACGGATGAGAACAAAATGGTCATAAAAAACAATGGGTTGGGTGCACTTGATCATGAGTTGGGCCCTCTTGATCCCTTGTTCTACTCCCATGATAATAATCCGAACCATTCATCTTGAATCTCATCCCCTCCATTGACATAACTGAAATCTGAAGATACGTCACTATAGGGGGTGTGATGCAATAGGATCTGTCAGGGTTATCATCATATGGACCCATGGTGGACTCTAGGCATCTGTTATGGGGGATTCGGACTCGATCAAATTATGAAATTTCGTAATTCTTATAGTTTGTTAAGATCAGAGTGATATTCACCATTGAAAATATGATTTGTAAACTAATGATTTTCTGTTATGAAAGACGAACAGTGGATATTAGTTACTCACCAACCAAAAGGCCCATACCTAAAACATCGAATTGGGTTTGGTCAATGACAAGTGGGATGGAACATCTCATTCTAAGATGTTAAGGCATGAAATAGATTCAATTGATGTTGATTTTTTTAAAATAGGATTCGAAAAAATATTCTTAGGATACTAAAAAAAAAAAAGTGACCTTCAGCGGCAGACAAGTTTGGAATTAGCGGCTGTGGTATTTTTTGCGATGAAATTCTTTCCCGCCGCTAAACCCACCAAATATGCCTAGACTGTCTATTGAGAGGCTGTTACAGCAGGTTTAATTACTTTTAGCAATGAAAAAGAAAATGGCTGCTAATTCCAAATCTGACTGCCGTTAAAAGTCACTTTTTTTCTAATAAATATTTAAAAAGATTAAAAAAATTAAAGCTCAGTGCATTTTATTATTACATGGGAAATAAATAAAATAGTAACAATTATTTAATAACAATGAGATTTTATTAGTAAAATATTAATTATTTGTAGTCATGGTACACTAGTTTTTATTGTATGTGAATGTGCTAATCAAAAGTAACCTACCTGCATCAATGTGCTTAAAATGAATAATCTTGTGTCCCAAGATTCACGCAAAAGTGTGGACATCCCCGCACCATGGCCCTGAGAAAAACTCAATAAACGCTTTTAATGCAGACACCTCCTGTGTCCATAAAATGTGGGGATGTATTTTGGGCTATATTTATTTAATAAAAAGCTCATGTGATGCACAAGTACTTGAATTTAATGCAAATTAAATAACTATTTGAAATCAATAGGGAAAAGCATGAGCCCATGACAGCCAAGCATGAGATAAATGAAACCCAACATACCAAATACGAGATAGATGATTTTATTTATTTATTTATTTTCGTTTTTGTTTTTTTTGCTATCGGAGGGTTTTCAATCCTTTAGACTTGACTAATCTCTCCGGGTCTAGAGGGAAGCCGGGTAAACTCCCCTGTAGCCCCCAGTGTGGTAGTACAGTTTCGAACCTACAATCTCCGGGTGCAAACCGTGGTCCTAGGCCAACTGAGCTACCCCTTGGGGTTAAAGATAAATTATTTATAAATGAAAAATATTCAAGTGATAACTAATTCTCACATATTATATGAGAATTTTTTTGCGGGGCCCAACTAGCAACCCAATCAAACATAGCAACTAATAAGGAACCCACTGATAGTCACTAATCTCAAGGATTAGCACACATCCAAATGGACTGAACCGTTGGATCAAGGATTGAATATTTTTTTGAATATGAAGCTATTAAATTTGTGGGTCACGGATGAAGGGGTTATGGGCATGGGTTTGGGGTTAAACTTGATACTTGGGATGGTCTCAAATAGATCTTTTCATCCCCCGATCCCATCCCCAAATGGGGCCCACAATTGAGCCCCACAAAGAACTTCTCGCATAATATGTGAGAATAGTTCCCACCTAAATATTATGCTTTATAAATTCCATAATAAAACTAACACAATTTTGTATCATATTAGTTTCAAAATCCAAAATAAAATGATGGACAACCCCATAGTAGGTCTAAGGATGACGATGGCATGACACAAATGTGTGCATCGAATTCTAATAAAGGCATTCATCGATTTCAATGAATAAATCTGATGGTTGATAATGGCCAGACAGTAGATCCAGTAGGTCTCATTGTAAATAAATGGAGCGATCATTGTCAATTGGGACTAACATTTTATGAGTATTGATCTAATAATGGATATAATCGCCTGATAGTAGATCAAATGGTGGAGAATAGCCTGATTACCGTCAATTGGGACTAATTTTTCTTAATGGTGGATAATGGCATGATGTTAACTGGGGCTAATCTTATTCATTGTATTAAAGGGCCTTTAACTAATATTCAGCTAATGTGGTTCATGGAGGTGGATATTTTAGATTTTCTTCTCAACTAACATTCTGGTTGAAGGTATAGAATATGAGGCCTATCTGATGAACGGGCATGATCGAATTCTCTTCTTTAAAACAAATTTATAACATGGCTTAGATCCTCAATCTTACCCTCTATTTGGGAAGGGGGTAGAATGAGAGGAAGGGAAAAAAAAAAGAGAAGAAAATAGAGGGAAAGTGGAAATTTGAGGGTGTTCGGGAAGGGGGGTAAAATTCACCTCTTAAAACTTTCCCTTCAAAAATGAGGGGAAAGTATGAGAGAAAGAGGGGAATCTTTATCATTTTACTAAATTGCTCTTTTCACTTTTTCACAAAGTAAGGATAAATTGGTAATTTTCTCTCTACCTCACAAACAAACAAAACCCTACTTTTTTACTTTTATTTTTTCTATTTTTTTTACTATCCAAACAAAAAGAGGTAAAATTAATTTTCATTCCTCCCCTCCCCACAACATAGCCTTGGCCGGCATGATTGAATTTCAATTCTACAATCTGCCTTTGGCCGGCACACATGATATATCAACGTCGTCGTCATTATTATGAGCATCAATGATCGAGGGCTAGAATCTTGCAAGCTGTGACCAGTAACAATAATAATACAACCTTGCTCAAAGTAGTGAGTTAATGAGACAGTTGCCCATACAGTACGAACCAAAATAATATCATCAAACACCCAACAGCCAACTAATTTTTTTAAAATTTTCAACCGTTTGTTCAGTACATATTTGTTATGGTATGGTTGATGGTTCACCTTCTCCTCTATCATTTATCCTCTATATTTTTTTAATGGGTTTGGATTTTGACAGATCACATGGAAATGCAAAAGCACAATGCCACTTAGATGAGGGTGTTCACTTCATCATCCTTCTATAGCAATTGGACAACTTGGTACGTCTCATTTTTACGTCTGTTTAAATACCTTACTCTGTGTGTGCAGCAACTAATCAGAACGGGGTGATCATTTATTGATGGATAAATGGCTCCCCACCTATTGAAAGCTATGAAAAGAACATTCAACTGTATTTTTGACAGAACCAGAGATTGCCACCCAGTTTATACTGGATAGGCTCGGATTTGGAGTGAATAGATACTTCTTCAGCCACATCGATCTATTGACATGTTTTCTTACCTAGAAATTACGGAACATCTGCTGCCCGAGGTTGTTCAAGCCCTACCCTCAACATAGTTGGACAGAAAATGGGTTAAGCCAAAGCACTTGGAGAGGCTGCGCTACTTAGGCCCTTATCTGGCACTTACTGGTCAAGGCAGCCGCTAGAGCCGGACCCGGCCTAAAGAGAAGAAAATCCTTTAAAATTGCTTGTTTCAACAATGCAGTGGATGTCAAGTGTGACATTAGCCCTCATTTATTTGAGCTTGGGACCGTCAATACAATGTGTAAGAAGCAACATGGCAGTAGAAGGAAATGTAAACTTACTACAATCTGATTTAGTAGGTTAAATAATTGTATAGATAAAGATAATAATAATAAAAATAAAATCATGCATGCCTTATTTACATGAAAATCACATAGCCATCATATAAAAAAATTCAATATAAGAGTCACATAAGAACCCATAGAAAAATCATGCTCAAATAAACTCAAATATATATAAATAAGAAAAATAACAAGGCCGGCGTAGTAATCTCAAATTCTATCCCCTCAAATTGAAAAGACCGATAAAAATTTTGTTCAAGCTCACCCTCGGGCCTTTTAAGAAAAACAAAAGCCCTCATTTCGAGGTCGGGATGTGAGATGGAAGGTGCCATTATATGAACTATGCCGCATGTCACATACAAAACCATCCAGCGCGCCCTATGCCCCAGTGGGCCAAACAACACCCAAGTGTCCTGTAAATCCTCTCACTCATTCTATCCAAAAGGCCCAGAAAGGTAAGTATATTTATCAGCTTCTCCCAGATTAAGAAAAAGGTATTGTCTCCTTGCCACCTATTTGCTTTGCCCAGTCGTTTTCAAGAGGTCTTACTTAGATGTCATGGCAATTACTGAGATAAAATTTTGGTTGAGAAAGCATTACAGTTGTTAATTAATACTGCCCAACTATCCATCAGAATAGAACTGGAATCCAAGGGTTCCTCTGCAGGGACCAGGCAGGATATTATATTCTATTACAGCCTTCCATTTCATGCTGTTGCATCAAGTGCGTATAAACATTGTACAATGTATAGGGTCACTGGCCCAACCAGAAAGCAATGAACCATGTGACAAAATTCCATTTGGGGTCCACCATGGGCTATGGCCATACGGGGAAAAAAAAAAAAACATAAATGTCCCTACAAGGAGGTTTTTCAAGATTTCTTAGCCATTTATAAAATTATCAATAGCAAACGGAGTCCGTGGTACAGTGAAAGATGCTCAACCTTGCAACCTAGCATTTCGGTTCAACAATAAAGCTTTCATAGTGAAAGTTCTCATCTTGGAAGCTCGTCAGTCATTAAGATTTTGTTCCAACAAAAAGCTTAATCCTCCCAAGGGGAGCTCATAAAAATCTACCACAAATATACACATTACTTCAAGTAATCATCACACCCCCTCCAAATAATTGCAGAAAGATTTAAGGAGATAACAATGCCATCTTCTATTAGCTTCCAGTTACAAAAACCTTTTCAAAAATACTCCAAAACAAAGAGAAAAGATGGAATAACTAAACCACCTTGTCCTTAGTTAGTGCGTGATTTCGAGTCTCTGGTGCAAGAGCAGGGGGGAAAAGGAGAGAAAAAAATGAAGCACCTGTCATCTTGCGGCTTCCTCCAGAACACTCTGTAACTCGAGTTGAGTCTGCATCCCACACACTTTTAATAAACATAAACTAGAAATTCATATGTAACCGCACAAATTGCCCTTCAAATAGGCAAAACATTACTACCAGCCTCACAAACCCTAGGGAAGATTCTCATAAAACGATGCCGATCCACACCTAACTGCCATAGCCATTTTTTTCACGACAAAGTTTGACCTTGATCAACCAAATACCCAAACCACCTCCTCAAAATGGCTTGGAAACCCATTTTCATCCTAACTTGGATAATATGATGATCACTCAAATCATTCCACATAAAGTCATTTTGAACATTGTTTCCAAAATCGAAATCGTTTGGTAAATCATTGGTTTCCATGAATCGAATCCTATTGTGAATAGTAGAATTATTTATTTTTTCTACTAAAAATAAAATAAAATAAATAGCTAATTAAAATCCATCTATTTCTCATTTATAGCAGTATAAATACAATGATAAATAAATTTATCATATCATCATATCAAGAACATTATGACATTTATTACTATATAATAAATGATATTTGTGAATAGTTAAATACGTTTAAGATATCAATATATATTTAGTTTTTTAATCTTTAAATCAAAAAATAAAAATAAAAATAAAAATAAAAATAAAATCCAAATCATCAATCTTACACAATAAACTACTTCTTAAAGTTAAAAGAAAGTATTCAAGAAGGAAAAAAAAAAAAAAAGTAAATAGACAAGGCCCACATGCTTAGTCGAACACTTTAATCAAATGCACATTCTTTATTCATCTCTAAAACATCCCCAAAGTCGTAAAAATTCTTAACAAATTTTGTTAACTACTAAATAACATTTCAAATGTAAAAACGCTAAAAGAAAGGAAGCAAAAAAGAAAAGAAAAAAAAAAGGTAAACAATTATTAATATTAACTTATTAGTTTTAATTATTCTTGTTCCGTCGAATCACTTAAATCATAAAACTTGATAGAATAAGTATTAAAACGTAAAATTCGATCCTAAGATTCATTTATAAATGAGATTCATTACATAGATACGAATCATTTTTCTTATAATTTAAAATGCGAAAATTTTGATAACAATGCCTTTGAATATCTCATCATCAATACAATGTGTTTCCTCACATCATCTGGTTAGATATCTATATGAAGTAAATTGACTTACATCATAATTATCCTTCCACAAAGGGAAAGATACTGGCTTTCCCATGTAGAAAGCATTTCCTTCAACTTGGCAATTATTATGACTTTGATGGCTTACCAGCACATCACGGCATCAATGCAAACCCAAAAAATGATTCGCCATTGTTCACAAATTCTAGTTGAACGATCACAATCACTGCTTAATAAAGCTGACACAATGGGCAGGAATGATGTCTTTCGATTCATTTAAGTGCACCTGAGGATAAGATGTCTGCTGTACACAAATGTGGAACAAAGTAGGGCCCTCAATAACGGCTAGGGCTGCACAACCTAATTTCCGGTTCGGTTTTTGGACCGGAATTTAGTTGGACCGGATTTCTGGTCCGGCTTAAATGAGAGGACCGGACCGGACCACTTCCGGTCCAAAACGGTCCGGTCTGGACCACTTAAGTGGTCCGGACCGGTTTCATTTGTTTTTTTTTTTTTTTCCTAAACTTTTATTATTTTTTTTTCATTTTCAGCCCATTTCCTGCCTCTTTTTCCATATGTAAGAAGTCAGATTTTCGATTTTCATGCCTCTTTTTCCACCATATAGATGTTTTGGATCAGAAGATGGCTGGAGATCTTTGGTCCATAATGATATCAGCCAACCTCAGTGGGTTTTAGCCCGCCTGGGTGAAGTGAATTACTAATTTCTTCTTTTCTTTTTGGGGTGTGTGCGATCAGCAACTTGGCAGCAGAGGGTCTTTTCCTGGAAGAGATGTCCAACGATGATGACGACGAGGGGGGTATGTTTGATGACATGGACATGTGATGGATGAAGTAGCTGACTTGAGCTATCCAACCAATGGTTGGTTGTATCATAGTTACAATGTTATGTATGTAATAGTTAGACAATAGACACAACTTCACTGTATGAACCTGCATGATTACTTCATCTATTGATGATCTCTCCTCTATCGTTAATTTTCCTTTACTGATCTCCATGGATTGGGCTTGATGGCGAAATCTGGCCACATTTTTAGTGTAGTACAAAAGGCTCAAGTTTTTTTTATTTGCCCAGGTGAATTGGGCAAGTGGAATGAGTTGGGCCTAGTCAGACCAAGTATTCAGAAGACGGACTAAGTAAAATTGAGACCATGATAACACTGGTCAAGAGCGTTGTTTTAATGGCTAGGTCAGGTGCTGGGATTCAGTGCTTCTCCAAGCCAAACTTTAAAAACTGGTCTAGACTTGCTTATGGTGGTCATCAGTTTCTCCCCCTTGGCTTCCCATTCTCAGGCCACTGAGATGGGTTAAGACACATCAATTTTCTTATGTTTGCATTTCAAAAGCAGAGACCCTGGTTGTAACCGGGAATGCCACGAAAACATGTGCATGGCAAACCAACACACAAATTCCTGCTATCAGGCTTATCCTGGATTATGCAACTTGGTATTACCAATCACCATCCAAATAATTTTTAAAAATTTTATATACTTAAAGTTTTGTATTAAAAAAATTAAAAAAAAAATTATTATTAGTCCAGTCCGGTCCGGTCCAAACCGGTTTTTAAAAGGTCTGGATGGACCGGACCAGATATAACCGGTTTTTCAAATCCGTTCCGGACCGGACCGGATTTGTGCTGGAAAGACCACAAATCCGGTCCGGTCCGGTTTTGCAGTCCGGTTCTGTTCAGCCCTAATAACGACCATTGGGTGGCCAAGTAAAGTGGTCTGAGTTCAAAGTTTTCATAGTAAATCTTATACTTGACAATAAACAATGTCAAAATTTTACACTACAGTGAAGATGGCTCACATTTTTCAATGCGTATGCATACTGAGAAACAATATACTCATAAAAACATGAACAGCTATGTTTCTGTGCAGTTTTATCCTTTTATTTGAATAGATAGGTACCTCCCGTTGCTTCTCTGAAGATCAAAAAATAAAAGATAAAAATGAAATATGAATGAACATAGATATTCTTACGCGAAGATATCAATTTGAGAAGAATCTTATGTCTTTTTTTCCGCAATTGAACCCATAATAATAACGGATAAAAAAAAGGACTAAAAACGCATTTAATATTCCACTCAGTGATCAAAGTATTCTATACAGAGAATCATGTACTTTGTTTACAGGAATTGGAAGTATGAACAACTGTTCATATGCGAAAACCCCAACTGCTTTTGAGCTTGAGCTGTAACTACTATCATAATCATTGCTAGATTTTACAATTACTACCATCTTGTACCTCTTTTCAAGTAGCAGCTCAATGACTCGACCAACAGACGTTGACGTTGTAACGCAAGGAGGGGGGCCACGCATCATTTGTGATAGAGGAGCATCCAGCTGGGGAAAAAGACATGCCAGGAAGAGTTGTAAGAGGTTGAAACTAAGTACCTGACACTAATAAAAACCCAATTATGAGCCCAGTGTGGTTTATTTATTTATTGAATGGTCAGTGTGGTTTATTTATTTTATTTTATTATTATTATATTTGTTTTTTATGGGTACAGAACCATGATAAAGCTTACAGGATAAATTACAAAATCATTATAAAAGAAAAGCACTTCTTGATACACATCAGGCCACATACAATGAAGAAGACCAAAATGATTCTATTATGGCCCAATTGTGGCTTATGTGGAGGTGTCTGATCATATGGGAAAAGGCCCCAAAACCTGTTCATCCAGCCCATTAGAGCCAGACGAACAGCCCATAGGGCTGAGTGAAAGTTTGAGCATGCCTCTTTCCATGTTTTGTTTCTCTTGAAAGTCACAAAAATGATGGGGATTTCATATCTACTTGGTGTAATGTAGGGCCAATAGCTAGGATTGGTATCAGGGTTTGCAACCCATATTAGGTTAATATTAATAAGAAAGGAGCAGCCAGCAACCCTATTTTTTGCTGTGTCAATATTTTTTAAGAAAATCAGTCGATTCAGTCCTCTTGGAGGTTTGAAAGTGCAGGAGTCTATTTGGGCTAATTTCTTGCTCTATTTTCTTCCCTTTTTTGGAGTTTCGATCACAAACTGCATTGATGACAGTCCCTTGGCATTGCAAGCATCCCAGACAGCATCGACTCTCCCATTTAAGTTAATAACACAACACCCAACCTAACCCCACCAAAAATAAGAACCAGGGAAATTAAAGAATTCCTGAAGCAGTCAATGGAAAATAATATTTTAGTCCAAGCCTTGACTGCTGCTCCCAAAAGTGTCAGATCTGTTATCAAAGATCAGAATATTCCTTTCCCAACTATCAGTCCCAAAGAAAATGTCCTTTCTTATTTATACAGCCACTCACGAAAGAAATAATGACAGGCTCACTTGGCTTTCAATTTTAGGGAGGCAACAAGAAGGAATTCCTTCTGGTTTTTAGTAGTTCTACTATATGTGAGGTTGTACTCTAAGCTAATTTTAGAAATAATCACCTGATTGCAGTCCTCACGATGCACAATTCCAACACAACTGCCCCAGTCATCCACAACAGGAACCACAGCATCCCTATAGAAACGCATCACAGCTTTCTTCAAGTCCAGGCTAGCTTGCAAGGGACTAGCTTCTTTAAACGGTGTCATATACTTCTCAATTGGATCGCCCAATGATACCTAATTGATAAGAGATACTAAGAAACATTGAGGAAAAGAACAACAACAAAGTATGAAGCAAAAAAGAAGCAGATGAGACACCTGAGGGAGTAGGTAAGGACAAAACATTGAGCCGTTGAATCCAGATAAAGCCTCGATGCGTACAGCAACCTGCAGCACAGTGACAAATAAATAATCTCATCCAGCCTATTTTTAATATGTAAAATATAAGAATGTAATGGGATGCAGATAATTTATCTTCCATTATGTGTTGTTATTAATAGATGGCGTAGACAAGCAACAATACAAGATGAAGCATTGCAGCCCACTTTCAGTATATAATTTATTCATTCAATGTTTTCTAGCATGTAATGGACCACTTGATATCTTCCCCACTAAAACACTCTACCCACATAATTGACAATTACATTAAATAGCCCAAATTTAACTGTGGCAAAAGGGTAGAACCAATAATATAAACAGTCATGGCTCATCATTTATGGCAAGTAGTAGAGCCCGGGAAACCATAAGATAGGAAACTGCATATATCCTGACTTGTGTGTGTGAAACAACTGTACCATATATTTTTCAACTTGATCTCACTAACAATGCCGAGTTAATTTTAAACATTGCATATGCATATCAGTATAGATGCATTAAATTTTTACTGGTAGACTATAGATGCATTATTAGGAGGACCTTAGTATCAGTATATGTATGGTCTCCTTATATCTGCAGATCCAAGCCCATAGTCCTCTCAATCAGGACCTGGGTCACATATGGTTTCCTCACATCTGCAGAGCCCAAGTCCTGAGTCTATAAACAAGGAGACCGCAGGTCAGCGATGTTGACCATCGCAGATGGGTCCACCTTGAAGAAGGGATGCCTAAAGTTCAAGATATTAGCTCTTCAAATGGTAGCCTACAAAAAAGCCAAAAATGGATGGTCAAGATGAAAATCCAGCATCAGATGGATAACATCATTCTTATTTGGAAGGTTTTTAGGCCATATACCATCTACTAAGGGGCCAATGCTGTGCTCCACATGACAAAGAAATGGAGTCCTTATGACACAACATGGGTTATTTCATTTTTTTTTTCTTTTTTTCTGTACTGTGCTAAAGAGGAGAAGAAGTGTCATCACATACCATGCCTCCTCTACTTGTCCAAGATATATCTCTCCGCTTTGCAATAATGTTCTTAAGAATTTGTCTTGCTACATCAACCTGTGAAATCAATCCATCCAAAATCAAGAACGAAGGGATTGCGAAGATGAAAAATCATTCACCAAAAAAAAAAAAGAAAGAAAGAAAGAAAGAAAGAAAGAAAAGAGAGGGAAAGTCATTCTGATACATTATAGAATCTATGCTACGTATCATAAGCGGTTTTGAAAACCTTACTAAGTTGGTCTTACGGTCCATCTACTCATGACGCTTCACTGTGACAATATAGCAGCTGTTGATATTGCCTTATCATGAGTACACCAAGCATATGAAGGATGTCACTTATTAGGGAGAGTGTGATGACCAAAGCTAATTTTTTGAAGTACATGAGGAAAAAGTATAAAGTTGTAGGTTTCTTAAGAATGTTCTGCAGAAGCAATTGTATCACGTGTTTTCAAGTTGGCAAGACCGACATTATGCTCCAATTTAAGTGGGAGGTTTTGGTAGATATATGTACTTTCATAGCTTGTTGGTCCAGCAGGACACCATACGCTCCATGTAATATGAGGCATTAGTGGACCATATAGGCCAGTGAGGAGTTCTTACTCCCACTCTTTCCTTTCTTCTTTTTTCGTTCTCTTCTTATTCTCTTTTTCACAGTTGCAGTTTAACCCTAGAGAGTTTTGTTACTAGCTTCTAATCCTAAGAACTGGAAGTAAGAATTTTGGCTTCCTTCTTCAAAAAAGCCTAATATTTAGGTCTATCAATTGAGCCCGTTAAAATGAATACCTGGTCTGGCCCGTCCCACCCCAAGCCCGAAAATACAATGCTTTTTAAAAAAAATTGAGCCGGTAGGCTGGGCTTGGACGATGGTCTTAAAGCCCGGCCAAAATGAGATTGGGAATGGGCAAAACAGGCCCGACCCAACTACAAGCAAATTTCACTAATTTTTAATAAATGTACCATTTGTTTGAAGAAATGTTTGTGCAATTATGCTAATACATGATTTCTCTAACAAGGTCATTGGGTACCATTGTAGGCACCAAAGTGGTAAAATAGTTAGTTTCTTTAATATTGAAGCATCTTTTTCTTCAACAATCTGAAGTCCTAACTTTTCCCCTTGCCGCAAATGATGATAGATCCATTCTGGAGAGTGCACTTGGCTAGTTGTGATGGAAAAAGAAGTGAGTTGGGTTGTGATTTTTTATTTTTTTATTTTTTTATTTGTTATTTATAGTTTTTGAGGTGGGTGCAAGTTTGGTTGTAGTTGTTTAGCAGTGGGTGTTGTGTGAATGGGTTTGGTCTCAGATGGAGAAATGGGTTGTGCCTCGATTTGAATGGGTTGGTTTTGAATGGCATTGGAGATGGGTGCTTGATGTCTGTGATGTGTTGAGTGTGGAATGATGAAAATGATGGTGGTATGGGACTTGTTTGGATGGTAGAACAGGGAGGGAGGACTGGTTGAGCTGTTGAGGCCACATGAAGATAAGCCATAGGTGGATTAGGATTAAGGTGTAAATGAGCCCAGGTCCCAATCATGTAGACATAGGGTCTTGGACTCACCTGTAGATGATGCAGGCTGGGGTCCACTATTGTTTCAGTTTGATCTCAATATGACAAAATTCTCATGCATTGCATTTTATATTTCCTCCATTGTTTGGAATTGGTCGAGTACACGTGTATATTTATAGTGCACGTGAGGTGATGAAGAAGAGGAGGGTTTAAAGTCCGGTTCACACCCGGTGTCCAGTGGCAGTATAGGAATAATTAGAGAATGTTTAGCTTATATTAAAAAACGTGCTAGGCCATCGCGCGGCCCGGGCCCGCACGAGATGAGATTTGACGTGGGCCCGTTCAATTCAGGGCCTGGATTGGACAACCATGGCAGGCCCACCCAATCCCAGGCCCAGGCCCCGCCCAGCCCATTGACAGGCCTAGTAATATTGAAATGTGGTAGATCTGTCACATAAAGTCTAACTGCTAAGACTGTTACCTGATCATTGTTTATGGCTGCCTCCATGAGAAGTTCATCAGCTTCTGCTTGATCTGAAGCTGAGATGGCTCCCGCACAATCTGGGAAAATCCGAAGATGCAGCCTCTTGACCATAAAATAGTCTCCTTTAAAAGCAAAGGCCCGCATCATTGCAAGATAAAGGTGTGGCTTTGGCTGCAGGCGTAGATGGTCGCTAGTCCTCTTCATCATGTCCCCAAATACACAAAGTGCATCTAGAAATAAGAAAAGTTTAGTGGAAACACCAAGCGGTAGCTTGATTTCTTTATAGTTGAAATGAATAAAAGCTCACTTAACACAATTAGGAAAAGAGAAAAAAGGGGAAAGCATGAGAAGAGACGGCCATAATCAAAGTTTCCCGCATTTGGCCAACTAATAATGATTATCAAGGAAAGAAACTATGAGTTCCACAAAAAGGTCAGTCAATTGCCTTACTATATGTCTCTTTCAATAGATAGATAGCATATAGACATTAAACATAAAAATGGATTAGATAAACAAGTAGTCGTAGGCTTGCAAATAAAACAAGCATGGCAGGCTTTATTTAAGCATGCCAGAATTTTCTCTGCTTCATAAAACTTAGACCCATAACTTGTTGACTTGTGATTCAGACTTGACTTGGCAGGTCAGGGTGACAATTTCAAGAAGGTATGATTGATCAGAATTTCTGAAACTGTATTCTCTTATTGTGTGTCTCTCCTTTGGAGATCGACCTTCAATTTATAGGTATATACATGCCTTTCCTCAAGGTCCTAAGATAGGAAAGCAACTAATTACATCAATTAGAGTTTTAAGTTAGGAAGGAAACTATTTACATCAATTAGTATATCTCAGTTAGAAAAGTAACCAAAGAAAGAAATATGTACAATGGTCTGATATTGACCCAACTTAAATCCACGTGAGATAGATGGGCCCATAGATGGGCCTTGGGCGTAGGAGTTCATTCAAGCATACATCCAAGGAAGGTAATGGCGTCCAATTCATCAGAGCAGATCGGACACTTTCATATTCATTGCACAGTTTCATCGAAAACTGATCCCTTTGACTGGAGGCCTGAAGATCTTGAATCACTATCAACACATTGTCAACCACATCCGCATACTTAATACTATTGTATTCCGACCACAGTGTACGAAATCCAGAATAGTAGTCTTGTACCGACAAAGTCCCTTGTGCATACTCAGCAATTGCACATTCAAGATGAAATTGACGCGCATAGTTGTCTTGATGGTATACTTTCTTCAAATACCCCCACATGGCTTTAGAGGTTGAGTAAGGCTTGAGATTCATTATTAGATGTGGTTCGACGGATCCCAGAATCCATGATTTGATTTTGGCATCTTTAGTATGCCAAGAGGAGATCTTCTTCTCATCCTCAGTGGGTATAGGGTCACTGCCTGAAATTAAATCCCATAATTCCTTGGCTTCTAGGTAGATTTGAAATTGGAAAGACCAAGCGGGGTAATTCTTCCCTGTGAAACGGATCAAGGTAACCTCAGATCTGTCCATCGCAAAAATTAAGTGAAACAGGGATAAAAAACTATCCAAAAGCAAGAGAAACTATGTAGGATGTCTGTCCTATGTGTAGAAGCCACAATCCAACCAAGCCAGGAAGCAATCCAACCAAACAGTATACTTTCTGAAAAAAGAAACAACCCAACGAACTGTACGAGAGCTGTAGTTTCACCACGTGGGCCCCACTGATGATGCTGGACCAAGATTAGATCACAGAGCTATGGAAGCACAATAATATGGCTTCTAATCGAAGAAGAATGATCCAATTTTGCTGAGAATCCAAGAGATTGGACGGTCTAGATGAAAACAGTATTAAAAACTGAAAAATCTCGAGAATGAGAAAAACTCCAATCTGGAGGTGCTGAAAAATCCTAAAAAAATCGCCAATATTCTTAGGAATACCAGTCGACCAGTGTGGGATGGTTTCTGGAAGTTGATCTGATGATCTATGGTGGGCCACGTAGAGGATCGATCTGTTGACGTCGCTGGAAGTCGCTGGAAGTCGCTGGAGTTGCTGGAGTTGCTCTGATGATCATAAAATCTTGAAAAAATCACCAAAAAGTTGGATAACTCTAGTCGACCAGGATGGAAGGGATTTCCAGAGAGGCTGATGACGATCTGAAGTGGGCCACGTCTTGATCTATGACGATCAGAGATGATCAGTGATGATATCTTATTCCCTGGATACTATGCAAGATAAAAAAACAAGATTTTCTTGAACTTTGCTCTGATACCATGACAATTGCAAGAAGGTATGACTAATCAGAATTTCTGAATCTGTATTTCTCTTATTGTGTGTCTCTCCTTTGGAGATCGACCTTCAATTTATAGGTATATACATGCCTTTCCTCAAGGTCCTAAGATAGGAAAGCAACTAATTACATCAATTAGAGTTCTAAGTTAGGAAGGAAACTATTTACATCAATTAGTATATCTCAGTTAGGAAAGTAACCAAAGAAAGAAATATGTACAATGGTCTAATATTGACCCAACTTAAATCCACGTGAGATAGATGGGCCCATAGATGGGCCTTGGGCCTGTTTAACACAGGGAAGGAGTCAGTCAACTCAATGATTGATGAAGTCAACCTAATTTTTATAATTATTAAACTAAAAATTGATAAAACTACAAAAATTCAAAGATACTAGATTCAACAAAGAAAACATGGTTCCGAAAAGATTTTGGTAATTGATTATGGGGGGCAGAACCTATTAATCTTGATCCGTTACTTGGGGGGTGTTTGGAAACTCTAAAAATAAGCTCTAATTTTATGATTTAGAGCTTATTTACAAATTAGAGTGTTTGTTTAACATCTAATTACATTTTCTAATTTAAGAGCTTATTTATAAATTAGAGCTATTGCCTTTAAAAGAATAAACTAATAAGTGGTGGACAGCTTATTTTTCAGAGCCATTTTTGCTAAACAATGCAAAATATTGGACGAAAATGACATCATAAAAATTTTAAAATAACGCAAATAGTTGGTTCTACACTTTGTAATTTTTAAAATGTGGGCCCCAATTACCACAATTCCTAAAGGTGGGCTGCAATTAACTCATGAAATACGAGAATCTTTTTTAATAATTTTACAAAAACAATTAAATGAAAATTAGAATTTAAAATTAGAGCCTTTACTTTATACATTAATTTAATTAGCTCTCATTAAATAGAATAGAGTTTCCAAAGAGCCCCTTACTGTCACCTGTGGAATGGTAGCCTAAAAGCAATCAGTGAGAAGCTCATTGCAATCTGATATTTGACCTTTTCCATATCAAGACCGATTTAGATCATTTAAATATGTTAAAAATAAAAAAACGAGGTTGATCATTTTTTTCATTTTATTTTAATAAGTTGCATAACCTCTTCTATCACTTTAAACATAATAAGACCAGTGGTGATACCATGAAAGTGCAGAAGAGAGCCACCCGTGCAGTAAAGAAGAATTTTGCCCTATCAACAACAGATTCCAGGGAAGCAGTTATGACTTCAAACATCTGACGTTCCTTTCTTTCCAAATGATCCAAATGGACGCCGGAAAGGAAGATTTCCAAATTTTCAGATTTATTTCATCATGAAACCAAGGATATGTAAAATTCAAGTGAGTGTCAGATTGGGATGAGTGCTAACCATAAGCCAGGCAATTTTTAGCTCCAGAATGGCTTGGATTTTCTAGATAATTTTCACATGTATGCACCAATTGGTCCGGCCATAAGAATACCACTAATCCAAACTATTTGAGCTACCCTTGTGGTGCCACCAGGCCCCCCTATGAATTGAAGTCACTCCAATTTTACACTAATCTAACTTAAATTCACAATTGAATTGAGACAACCTCATTTTTTAACACTTTTGTTATCGTTGATTTTGAGACCTTGAAATCCAAAGCAAACTGGATCCAAATAGGATGAGTTTCTGTGCATCCTTTAACCATGCCACCCTGCCCCTTGATTTGTGATGGCCTAAGATAGGCCCCATGAAGTGCCACACAAGTGTCACCCAGAAGATAATTCCTGTGTGTGGATACAAACGGCAATTTTTTTTTCTACTCTCAATTTTTTTAGTTAGTCAACCAAAAGGTAGACTTTAAGAAATGCCCATCAACTCATGGAAGTATATAGAGTAGACCTCTAAACAAGGGTCTCATTAGATTAGTACAGGAATTTAAACAAAACTTAAAGACAAGGCATATACAGCATAGTATAAAAGTTAGCTTATACTGAAGAGAGGTCATTAGTTTTAAACAGAACACTTTTAGTCATACCCAGATTGATGGGATAAGGATCTAATGATGATGTTGACTGTTGACAACGATTAGTGATAGAATGTATGCAAGGGTTGATTAGTATTTTTATGTTATTAGGTATTCTTGTAATAGTATGAGTTTGTAAGGGCATAAATGTCTGGTTACAGACTAGTAACAGAATCCGTGTCTGCTCAGCCCTGAGATGACTACATGACTTTTCCAATCTTTCTTCTTCTTTCTCCTACTCTATTGCATTATCCGGTTTTTTTCTCTCTTTTCTCTCTATGCTGTACAATTAAAGTAGTTTACTATATAAGTTTAATATCCACCAAACCCACACTTCAAGATTTTAGACAGTGAAATCAATGCCTAGCAGTTGACTCAGATGACTCAAGAGAGTTTGCTGACATGTCTCTTGAGTCTTGACATGGTCAAGTTTGAAAAGAGAGTACAGAGCGAAGTTGACTCCATTGAGTCACTGAATCAACTCCAGCAATTGGCAACACGGTCTCAAAAATCAGCCAAATCCAGGGCCATGGCACCTAAGAAGTCCAATCACAACCTCACCCTATGCCACAACCCATCATTATATATAAAAAAAAGGGGCCTCCTGGCTTGAGTCCTATTAGGGAAAGGCCAAATACAAATCTTTCCATTCTTTTCCTATTGGAAGAAGCCTTTAGGATCTTCTGCACTGCATTTGGAAGGTTAAAACCACAACTTGTAGACAATACAATCATTCAAAGATTGGATGCACTATTTACTCAGAGTGAAAAACTGGTGCCTATTTATTCTTAAATTCATTCTTAATAACTAAAAGATGACGACACTTAACACTTTATATTCTTAGGACAATTTCTTTTAAAGTTTTTATTTTTTTTTAGCATTTTTCATGTTTTAAGGATTTTTTGGATCTAGGGTGCGACTCAAACCAACTAGTCTGAGTCAAGTCAACTCAAGGATGACTGTGTCCCTCATCGAATCCAATTCTCAAAACCTTAGTTGGTGAATTAAGTAAATCATGGATTTAAGTAATCAGTAATCCCAAATCCCAATAGAGCCAATATCGGTTGGTGTGAATTTTTAGCTTGCCACAAATAAGCACAGTATATAGCAAGTATAACTGCAACGGGAAACCTCAATTTCTATAATTCCTTAATTGTCTTAGGTTTGTAAGATACAGTGAGTAGATATCATATCGAATTAGCAGATGTGATTAAGAAATATAAATATATCTTTCTTTTTCTTTTTGAAACACAATAGATGGAATCAATTCCTTCACAGAAAAAAAAAAAAAAAAAAAAAGCTTGCTATATCAGTCTATTTTAAATATAAAATATATAAATTGCAGTTTCATTTACCAACTTTAGTACAAGAGGTTCAAAGGTAATTTTGATTTTTCAAGAAGCATGACCTGCTATAATATTCTACACAATGAAACTATTTGTATCTAAGGAATTTTCTCTTTCTGTTTTTTTTTTTATTGGCAACAACAAATTTTCATTAAAAACAAAGAAGTAATTCAAGCATACATCAAAAAACTGCCAGTAAAAGAGAGAGAGAGAGAACCAAAATGCATGTTGCAAAACAGCAAATATTAAAAAATAAAACACGTTACATCAATGGGACACAAATACGTGATAAATCCCCATTTCAGAATTAAAAATTATCCTTCAATGAAAACTCTATTTTCAATGAATTCTTATTTCTTTAGTGAATCTACCACTTGGTTAAACCCCTTTAAAGAAGAGTTCCAAAGCCATGGAACAATTCCCAGAACCCGCTGATTATTATTTTTCTTCTCTTTTCATTTACATCATGGCATCACTGCGAAATGCATGAATTAAAATCAGATCAATCTCACTAGAAGCATTGTAATTGCATTAGATGGCCTGAAACAATATACCTCTAGTTGAACCACAATTTAGAAGTGCATCAATCATTGCAGTGTATGCAACTCGATCAATAAATAGATCAGATGATGATTTCATTTCCACCACAAGTTTCTGAACTGAAAGCAGGTTTTTGGAATTTCCAAACCCCTGCAAAATGAAAATTCACATGCAAAAAAGTTTTAGGATAGAAATTGAAGTACAAAGAACTTTTATAACCAGCTGGCAGACTAAATACACTTAGCTGGCACCCCCATATCCATACACCAGGCAACCTGGATTGGTGATCCAAACTATGGAACTGATGGGCCACAGCAGATGAAGGATGCCACAAAAATCTAACAGGAAGAAACCTTAACTATTTGATAAGCCAGTACCGACCAAATGTGTAACCTCTATCCATCATTGAGTCCTTCCTGACAGCAGTCTGGGTAAACAAGGCATGTGGTCCACTTGTATGGAATGGGAGGTGCAGTAATCAGTATGCCAGGTGCATGTTAAAGAACAGAATAACTCCTCCACAAAAGAACTAATCAATATGGATGATGGTCCAACATACCTTGAGTAAGGTAGTGTAAGTGACGGCATCTGGAGAAAATTCATGAAAATAATACGCTTCTTCCTGCAGAAAAAAGTAGGGATAAGCATTCAAGTAATCTAGGAATCGTCTTTGACATTTTATGACAAAAGCATGTCATTCTTGACTCTAAACTAGCCTTTTAAATACTTTGTTGAGACCTTCATTTTCGCAACCAGCTGCATAGCAGAATCCATTTTTCCAGATTTCACACATGCATGAATCAGTGTATTATATGTACGTCTATCAGGCTTCAACCCTATGCGGGATATTTCTTCACGAACAGCTAAAGCGTCAAGAGGGATATCTGTGTTTGCATATCCCTGAAAAAGATAAACCAATCTCTGCATTTATATCTGTGTAGTCAAAAGGATCACAATCACTAGAAGCTGCAATAAACAAACAGAAATGGGAAATTCTCTAGGTAGCTTTGTTAGGCAAATCGAGGAAATTATACAGGATTCCAATAGATTGTTTTTGAGAGACACTAGGAGACTTGGCGCAAATTCTTGTTTTCACCTTGTAGGATTCGGGTTTCCCCCGCAAAACAACACAGAAAACAAAAACTATGGAACTGCAGATGTCTTATCTGACATGATGTAGAGGGGGTCATAAAAATAAGCTTTGCCATAAACCCCGTATATTCTTGTCATTTTGACTAACAAATCCTAGTTGTGAAGGTAAAAGCCAACACAAAACCTTCATCAATAAGTTGTACATTAAGATTGAAGGACTGCTTCCATGAAATGCAGACCGGCAACGGGCAAGGAGGCCATTTGCACGGCGTAGATCCCCTGCACTAAAACAGTGCTAATTAGGAGAAATTTATCAGTATGGCAAGAATGCCATTCAATTCATTTCATTTCATGAGAGAGAGAGAGAGAGAGAGAGAGAGAGCAATGTAGCATCAAATTTAGTATGCATCTTTCATTTCCTAATACTAGTAACAATACGAACCTGCTTCGAGCAGAGCATTCAATAGACCATGTATGAGTGAGGGTGACAACTTTGGGTTCCCAACCGCAGTTCCTTGCTCCACAGATTCTAATATTTGAAATGCTTCATCGACTCGTTGAGCCTCACCTAATCCCTTCCCAAGATTCAATGAAACTCTATGAAAACTGATAGATTCAGAATAATCTCTTCAATATCAATACACAGGGGGTTGATTATACAACACCAGTTGCAACTTGCAATTGACATTTGAAATCAATCTAGATGGCCCTTTCATCAACTAGACATATAATACCAACTGGATGCTTAATGCATCAAGTTCGCAGCGATCTCTAAGATCGAATTTGGAGATGGGAATCAAGAAAACTACCTTTAAAAGCGTGGCGAATGTTATGCTATCAACACCACATCCATCCGGCTCCGACATCTCTTGAAAAATCCGCATCGCAGAATCCACATCTTTACAGTGAACGCAAGCTTCCATGACCGCATTCATCACAATCGTGTTCAGCTTCCCATGCCGCCTCCTCGCGAGCTCAATCTCCCGAAAGATCTTCATAAAATCAAACAAGAAGAAGAAGATTGAGACGGAAATCTCATCAAATCAACAACAGAAACCTCAAAAAAAAAAAAAAAAAATCAGAGAGAGAGGAGGAGGAGGAGGAGGAGAATGTGAAGAACCAACCTGATGGAGTTGTCTTCTTCGAGTAAGATCGACGATTCGAGAGGTGAGTTTTCGGAGATCGGGATTGGGTTTTGGCGAGGGGTTTAGTGATTTGCGAGGGGTTCTGAGAAGGCGACGAGGGAAGCGAGAAGGAGAAGGAGAAGTGGAAGGGGTTTGAGAGGAGGAATTAGGGCAGATTTGGGAAGAGAATTTGGGTTGGATTAGGGTTTCGAGAGAGAGCGAGAAGCTGCTGAAATGTTGCTGAAGCATTGTTCTGCTTCTTGATCAGAAGGAAGTAGCAAGAGCAGTGGATTAAAAAAAAAAAACCAGAGGGAGGAGTAGAAATCAGATTTCGGATTTCGGATGTGGCCTGAAGCTTTTGACGCGTGTCTCTGAATATCTCGGTGGGTCCCACCGGTGCAAAAGATAGGATTTGCTTGAGGGACCCCTTAAATCGTAACCGCTGGTCTCGTGAGATCTCCCCTGCATCATGGATGTACGGCTGTTGGCGATAATTTGGTTCTCATGTGAGACTGGATGGGTGGGGTTTTTATTGAGAATGGAATTTTGGAATTTTATGATCTTTACTCACCATGAATTTAGTGAATCTAAAGATATAATTCTTTTTATCAAAATCTATGACAAGAATTTGAGATCATCCAGTTTTTTCTTCTTCTTTTTTCTCTTTTTTTTTCCTATGAAGCCATGGTTTCATCCAAATTTTAATTTCTTACCCCTTAAAAATGTGACCTTTCGCAGTTCTCAGAATCCAATTCTTTTTGTGCATTTTGTTAGAATTTCATAGGCTGCCCCGGCTCTTTTTGTGCATTTTGTTAGAATTTCAAATGCTCTGTCCATTGGAGGATGAGTTCTACTAAATGGGTAGTTTTTGGAGAATTCGAAATTCTCTTTGACAAGAATTCGTTTAAGATTTTGATAAAAAAAAGTAAGCCATAAAAAAACCTATGATTACAGGACTTTTTTTTTATAGGTTGTAGGGCAAGATAGTTTGATGGGCTTGTTTTTTTGCTTGACCCTTACCTTTCCATCCATCCTCACCCAAATGATAGGAAAAGTAATTAAGTAGACCACACAAAATAACTAGACCACATTAATACATTTGTTGTCTGCTCACAGTGGAGATCCTCCTGTAATATGGTGGTATGGTTTTATCCATTTTAATTGGAAACTAGCAACAATGCCCTATCCTTAGCTCGGGGTAAAAAGATAAGATACTATATTTTAAATTTATGTGATATCAAAATTAATTATAAATATATAAGCATATATTCATACATATTTATATAAAAACAGTTAACACATCTTTAATCACAAATACAAGTGGTTAACATCAACAATAAACTATTACCAAGATAAAGCTAAAAAAAATCCATTCAACAACAACAGAAAAATAATAATAATAACAACAATAATTACTAAAGAAGATATACAAAAGCGAATTTTGTTAGAATTGATCAAACCATTTTTTAGCTCTAGACTTTTATATAAATGTATAAACATCGTCACTTTAAAAGCCATAAATTATGAGACTTTAAAACCACATGCTAGTGTTATTTGATCCTAATAATAATTGGCCCACCTTGGATCAATGTATATATATATATCTTAATTATGAGTTCATGTGGGCCCACGGAAGTGTAATTTATGGTGAGCCAAACCTAGTGTCATATGTCTATATAATAAGATTAAACAAAGAAAACTCCAACCTCAAAACATTTTTATCACAAGCCCATCCATGAGGTGGTCTACCAGAAGGTCGGATCTAATTTTCGTTTACATGTGACAATCTTTGAATAGAGTAGGGCTCTATTTGGAAATGTAAAGAAAATGATATTTTTAATGAAAAATTTATCAGTGTGAAATGTAGAAAGGTGGCCGTAAATATTAAAATAAAAGGACGACAATCTTGAATGAATGGAAGATAGATGGTGTTAAGAGAGAAAATAACTGTAGTAAAATAGAGAGATTTTAGAGGATATTGATTGAGAGACTTTAAAGCACTCTATGTTTTTTTCTCCATATTTATTTGAAAGGAGAATTATTATGTGGCTAAGGTGGCAGCCCTCACAGCCCACCTCCCCCTTTTGCTTTAATATATATATATATAAAGAGTGTTTTCAAAGTTTAAAACATAGATGACTTACGCGATACTTTCACTCATTTCATTATACTACAAAAAATTAATTATAATAATAATATAGTTTTGCTACCAAGCTCCCTCTAACCAGCTGAACAACAACCAAAGACTCAATATATCGTGCTTAACGAAAGATATATAATATCTCAAAAGCATCTTAAATAGTTAAGAGAGGCCAAAAGTGAGCTCACAGCTTGACCTGAAGTCACCGATCCTTGTTACAATGCAGGCAAGTAGATTAAGAGAAGTAAGAAAAAAATGAACACAATACATAAAGATGTTAGAAGATGTTTTTTTTTAATGATACATTTGATCCTTCTTTCCATACTAAATCCTTCAACCGCAAATTTTGTCGTAGGATCTTACATTCCATTGAGCTACCACTTATCCCCAAATCAATTGGTGATGAGAAACGTCGCAACAATGGTTTTATGATGAGGGTGATGGCTCGACTACAATTATGATCACTCAGGAGCGAGGGTGGACGTTGACCTCAATATTTTCTTCACATTTATAATGAGTTGTCCTTAAGCTTTGTATCCGGCCACAAATCACACCACCCAAGCAGTTCTTTGACTTCTGAAGAGCCTCAACCAGTAGAATCCTCATGAACTTGATCCTAGGCTATTTCCCCCATTGGAGGCGCCCCAACCAATGCAATCCCTGGTGAGCTAAAGCCGTTATACCTTCCTCACCCTCTGCATATTTTACTTTCTCGCTCCTAAGTAGATAGTTGGGGGCCAAGCCTGTTACAACTGCTTTACTTTGAACCACACCTTCTTTTAGGACCTAGCAGACCAGAAATAAATCGATGATGATTAAGATGACCATAGGTGACTTTCCTCAACAGAAAAAGTTCACTTGATTTTAGATCGGATGGCAGAAAATTTTCAGGGGAGTCTGCGAAATTTGTTTCCTTTTAAAACTGGAATTTTCAAGTTTGAGTCCTATTTGTGATCTAACACAGGAACGAATCTTGGACTATTTAAATGGTGTTTCTCTCTACCTTAACCCTGTGTTTGGGAGGGGAGGGGAGGGGAGGGAAAATTTGAGGGGGAAGAAAAATGAAGGGGATGGGAGAGGAGGGAAAATTAATTTTACCTCCTCTTGTTTAGGAAGTCAAAAAGTAGGGGGAAGAAAAGTGAAAAAGTATGATTTTGTTTGTTTGTGAGATTGAGAAAAAATTATCATTTTATCCTTACTTTTGTAAAAACTTCAAAATTATATTTTATAGATAAATGACAATTTAGTAAATTTCCACTTTTTCCCCTCTTTTCCCTACATTTTCCCCCCTATTTTGGGGGGGAAATTTTTTCACACTCCCCCCCTTCTTTCCTCAACACCCTCCAAAAAAAATTTCCCCCCATTTCCCCCCCTTTTTTTTCATCAACCCCCCCTTCCCTTCCCAAACGTAAGTGATCAATCAAGTAATTCTGTCATCGTTTTGAGCAAAGAAAACTCATTGAGAGATCCATTTTTCTTTAGAGCCATCATTGAGAGATTGTGTTGAAGAGTTGTTCTAGAGAGCTTATTGCTTCTATTTTCTTGTAGAAGATTTGATCATCTTAGTTCTCAAGATGTTCCCAGATCAAATGCTGGGAACCGTGCGCGGGGAGTTGTGCAGTAACAATTATAATCCTTACATCGACAGATTGACTGGGAAAGGGAGCTGTAAGTATATCTTGTAACTGTTCAATAATGCTTGATTTTAGATCATGATTTTTCTCCATATTTAGGGTTTTCACATAAAATATTGAGCATGCATTCTTGTGATGTGTGAGTGATAGATTTATTTACTAGTTTGCATTGATTTGATTCCACTGTGCATTGGTCATTCAACTAGTAGACATTTTAGAATTTGGGCGACAATAAACCTTCAAAAATACCAAAACCAACAGGAAATGAACCCAACAAAAATAAACCATAAACACAAATAATCAACCATCAAATCTTTAAGTGGAAGAATGAATTTGCTGTCCATTTAATTCCTACATAAGTCTTCTACCCAAAAGCATACGACAAAAGCAGAGTATGCTAATTTCCCAACTCAACAAGTCTAGCTCGCTTTCTGGCTACTGGCCTCCTAAGTCTCTGAACACAGAAGATCGTACGCCATGCACATGGTGGCACAACAATGATGTTCTCCAACCATAAATCCCCATCATCCCCGTCAAGACTCATACCTCCTGAAAATACAAGGAAAAAAAAGAACATGAAATATGATACAAGTCATGGTTCTGGTTGACATGTTTCCAGCTGACATATACAATCAAAATCAGTGGACCATTCAGAAAACAGAATGTGAAGTTTGACAATTATGCTTAAAATCTATGAAACATTCACTTTTAATGAACTTATACTAAGAACAACGTAGATGATTTTTAGACATTTGAAAAGACAGTATAACAAAAATGTCCATGACTTCAAAACCATTTAAACCAATATGGAAACATCAAACCTAATATTAATTCCTCATATTTTTTAGGAGTGGTAGCGATTTTATTACAAGTGGGAACCCTTACAGTAAAACAGAGTTATACTTGATAGGAAACAAGGTAGGTCAAGCAAAACAAAAGATGGAAGCCACAGGACCTATGACTAGCAATTGTTTTTAATTATTTTTGTGCTTATTGTGCGTGTGTGTGTGCATGCATGGGGACGTGGGGGGATATTTAGTTGGGTTAGAGCATTCCCACGTGGCTAGCTTAGCTTTAGTTAAATCTAAGCTAACTAAAGTCACTTTTGTCATTTAAGCTATCCTACTATTCACATGCACCTACATCAGTCTCTTTACTTTATCTTTATTTCATTTAAATATTATTTCTTCATTATTACTTTATTATTTTTTGTAACAGTCACTGTTCATGAATGCCTTTTTCAACGGATGGAAAAAGGCACTGTTCATGTTACAGTACCACGTTTGGAAATGGTACCCAACGGATGGAAATGGTTTTATAATCTATCCCGAGCTACAGTGACACGTTAAATGTAGAGAGGCACTGTTCATGAATGCTTTTTCAACGGATGGACAAAGAGGCTGATGTACACGGATTTCATGGAACTTTAGCTACTTTGTAGCTAAACATTGCATTCAGCTAGCCACATGCGAATGCTCTTAGGCCTGTGAGGTTCAGCTCGTTAAATCTCGTAAAAATAAAGGCTTTTGTTAAAATGCATGTGCCCTTTGTCTATTATAATATATATGTGCTTGTGTGTGTATGAGAGAGAGAGAGAGAGAGAGAGAGAGTAATTTTGTAATTATATTAAATAAATATGAATATTTTCATCTCATCTACTTATGCATTGAATTCCTTGCAAAAAAGTCTATTTGACAATGAATTTTTATGTATTCTAATTCCATACAGACAAACATGCCTTTTTAAGTCAATTCCTTCATATTTATTTCAATTCCTTGCAAATGAACAAGCTCATTTATATCATTTTACTAAGTTTTGAAGTGAAAGTTTTCAATGCAAAAGAAGGCCATGTACACACCAAAATCTACGCCCGTGAATCATTTAAATATTTAAATGAGTATAAACAAACATGTACATATGTTAGTATTTGTGTGTATCATTTACATTTGTAAGGGGGGGCAAACAAATAACCCCAAAAGAAACCATGGCTTTTTTTTTTTTTTTCTCTGTAAAGAGGAACCCATGGCTTTGAATCAACTAAATGACTTTAAAAATGAGAATACTTTCTTTTATAGACTCCAAGTTGTTTATACCACTTATTCCAAAAATAATTACATTTGTTAGCATCAGGTTGACAATCTATAAATGGTGGTGCTAATAAAATAAGAGCAGACCCCTGCCCTTTCACAGCTCTAGATCAAGTTAGCAACAATATTAGAATTATTTGAAACCTTAACTTTTTTAGCATTTCAATCATTCTTCTAAGATCAAAGCATGATAGCTACCTACATAATAATGGTGTAAGAAATGCTTACCTCCCACATGAGCCGGCTCTGAATTAGCAGGTACTAAAGGAACCGAGGATGGCTGGGGTGGTGCAAAGAATTGTTCCTCAGAGTATAAAGGATCATCTGCCATGCAGTAAGATTATTTGGGAAGTTACTTTTTAAGCATTTCGCTTATTCCTCTAAGATCATTGATAGCTATATATATAATAATGGTGTAAGAAATGCTCACCTCTAATAACCAGCCCTGAATTCATAGAAGCCTGATCTGAAGGAACAAAGGATGGAGGGCATACAGAAACTTGTTGGCCGGTTTGGAAAGAACTTGCTGTTTCATTTTGGTTCATGTTCAACAGCATCCTGCCATCACATTCTACAATGTGCTTCCAGTTATCATATGCCACTTTCACCAAAGCATCCACAAACACCTGTCAAAAAAAAAAAAAAAAACCAAAAAAAAAAACAACCGCCAACTTCATCAACATTATCATCATGCCATTTGATTTTCAGATTCTAAATTTATGGTTCCAAACACATTACTGAAGTCTCATAAGATCCAGATCACAAGGCCGTATGAAGAGTGAATATGTCAAAGCTCCACTACCAAATTTAGAGGAAATTAACATGTTGGAAAGTTTCTTCTTATTTGTTGATTGAACACCACAGCATGACAGTACTATAATATTCTTACTTGATGATTTTTTCAATGGTAAAATTAAAGAGTTAAGTCTTATTTTTAATGTGGTAAAATTTTGGAGTACTTTGTTTGCCCAAAAGTTCTCACACTGAGCAAATATTTAGATGCTCCCAAGTCCCATCCCATTCAATATTTTTCTAGTCAAGCAGAAAGAGAGGCAAAACAATACAACACTACAACACTATGGTTGTGTATTTTACAGCCCCACAATATCAAAGTCACTGTCACTAATATCACCATCATCAAAGCCTCGTTCCATCTATTCAAGCACATTAACCTTCTGAGTTTTACTCTTCCATTCTACCTTATTTAGTGTCATGTTCCTTATAACCTCACAAACTATCATGTCTTTTCTCACTCTAGTGCATGTTCATATAACTTCTGCGAAAATGGAATTTAGCAAAATTCCACTTTTGCACTAAAAAATTCCCCTCCACACCCAAAAAAACAGAGAGAGAGGGGGAAAAAAAAAAACAATTAGTGCTTTTCCTTGGGCAAAAGCGTTTGCACCAAATGATGGAAAAGGTTTTCCATGGAAAAAAAATCCTGCTTTTGCTTTTCATTTTTGTGGAAAAGTGGTTATACATGCAACTGTGCTCTGGCCTCTAGAGCTCTTTACTGTTCTCCCACTTCTCCACAGCTCTTTGAACTTGTAACATCCAAAATATCATCAGAAGGGAAAAAAAATAATGACAGTTTGGCTTCCAAATGCATACTATCTTGCAGAAATACATGAGAAAGTAGGATACATGACACTCACCTTCTCACTATCTGGAAGAGTTTCAGTTGTATAAGACTGTCCACCTGCAATAAGTCCACTAAACTCATAGATACTGTTAAAAACAATGCAATTATTAGTTGTATTATTATCATAATAATATACATAATGAATCCTGGTGTTCAGCAAACAAGTCTTTGCATGCTTTACAATGATATGCCACTTCTTATCCGACATGTGGCCTCCAAGAATCTGCATTTATTACAAAAGAAAGAACATCAGAGTAATACAATAGGAATTACTGAGTGTTTCTTATTCGAAGGCCAAATCCTGTTTCTACCTTCCTCAGGCTTTCAGGATCTCTAACTAGGAGCCTCAGGAAATCTTCAACTGTATAGATCCCACCCTCATTTAACCTCTTTTGGTAAGACCCATCCTTGCAGATCTCCTCCAATCTCCATACATCATCATTCCATGAAGGTGGGTAGTTCTTTTTGTACGCTGTAAAGAATAAAAAGAGAAGTAGATTTCTGATCGGTGCTCACAAACATAAAAAGAGGAATGTTGCTAGTGTTTTTGAATTTTTGGATAGGCCACAAATCCAAATAGTTTGAGCCTTTTCTTTTTAGAATGGATTAATTTACTCCATCCAAGAAGATTGAAGAGAGAATTTTATAGGATAGCAATGATATCAGCTATGACACACCGAATACGATATTGTTAGCAAGTTAAGAACCACCATATGTACTAAATGGACAGACGTATGTGGTGAGATTTTTTTTTTCAGTAACATGCAGATCAATGAAAATCAGATTAATGAAAATTCATGTGGTGAGATTTTTTTTTCAAAACCTCGTCCTCCAAATGATAACGTTGATTTAAGGGAGAATGCACAATTGCATTTATCCCTCCACATCAGTTTGGATCCTCTGAGTCCTTGACAAAGAAGTATTGAGTTGAAAGATTGGAACCTGCCCCCGCTGTATAGAATCCGAGCTGCTCAAAATAAGTGCTCTTCCATTAAATGGGGTCTCTTTAACGTTTTACTAAAATAGGAATTGGTATCACTGTAGATTGATCATTCGATCAAAAAAGGTGATTAATGAATATCCATAAAATTGTGCCATGAATCGATCTTTCTTGAGTTGGGACCAACTCTTGTCAGAGTAAAATTTGTCGAGACACTTGGAGGGTGTTTTACTTTGAACTCTACTCCTTCAACTTGGGATTTCTCTATATACGGAAAAAAAAAAAAGACCTCAAGATTTATCCAAGTCAAAGTCTTAGAGCTTCTGGACTGACTATCCACAAAATGTAAAACCATTAATATCAGCCACACTTAAATGAATAGTTTTTTTTTTTTTGGTAAATCACACAAATGAATAGTTGAACTAGTCACAGAAACAAATCAGGGATCAATCCCCAAATGCAGTCATGATTGTGAGGGACTTATCATGATTGTGAGGGACTTAGTATGAGTGTGGGCAGGAAAGTACTTACCCAGAGATGAGAGAAAAAAGGGGCAAAAGAAAAGACAGATTGTCTATGAAGAAACTTACATTCCCCTCTTTGATCGATCACAATGAAAGCATTCGATTTTGCCCCGCGTACATGGATGCCCTCACAAAAGCCTGATGCAACTTTGACCCCTAGCCTGAATTTTCCACTCGGTGTCCATCTTGAAATGTCTGTAAAAATGAACTTTCCCAGGGACCCTACACCTTCCTTCAAGGACACCTTTAATTCACCAGTCAACAAAGGCTTCTTTCCTTCACGCTCCTTCATTACATGCCTTTCAAACTCCTCCCAAGGCCAGTCACCATCATCTTCATTGTTGAAATCACCTTTGAGTACCACAACAATAAGTCTCGCACATGACTCAGGTCCTGACCTGACCACATGGCCTGTACTCATGTCAATCAGCACCACACGAATCTCAGCACCACCCTCCCCAACTACTTTCGTTCCAGTAAAGATTTTATCGGGCAGCTTTGACTGGAAACACAGCCACAATTTTCTTCCATTAGGCCCTTTTATTTGTTTTGGAGGCAACCTGAATTTAATTACATTCAAATATTGTCACTTGTTGTTCATTTGAATGTATAAACAGTAATCAATACTATAGCAGTAGTCTATATCTAAACATTAAAATATGCATGAATGTATAGATGTAGCTCCCGAAGACTTAGAATTGAGGAATAGAATTAATGTAACCGACCCCAATATCAATGAGACAAGACTTGAATGATAATTAGATGTAGATGTAATTGGGTGTTCTTTCTAATTGATGTTTTTAAAAAATCTCCCCCAACCCATACACACACAAATGAAGTTTTATTTTGGTAACACACATACAAATGAAGTTGGAGTTATGAAGATGAATAGTTAAAGGCCTCTTTGTTTGCATTAAAATAGCATAGGGCTTCATGGTGAAATGAACTCTAGTGAAGGATTGTTAAAAATGTTACGAGAGAAGAAGGATATGAGGTGGCAGGTGAAGGATAGCTAGGAAATTCACTTTCCCATATATTAAATTACAAGAGTGAAGGCTGAGTATTTATTTTTTGTATTTCTGTATTTATATTTTTGTAAAGAAAAGGTTATTTGGTGCTCATTTATAAAAATTTACCTTTCATCTTCATTTTTAGCTACTTATGGCAAGAATCATGTATTCTTTAGTACAAACAAACAGTAGTAATCATGAAGTTGAAAGTTAATTAATCAAATGTTGAATATTTGATGATAAATAATCAGTGCAAAACATTCAATTCTGTCCCTGTCACCATGGTGCATGTGCATCAAAACTAGACTGACATCATATAATTCACTGTGAAATAAGGCACAAAGGAGACTATGATTTACATATACTAATTCTATTCATGAGTGAAAAAGTTGGAGAGATTAATGGTATTGTTGTTTCATCATAACAAAGGTAATCTCATACCTCTCACCAACCATGGCAGGGACAAACTTTGCTAAAGCACTCTCAGTTCCTTCTCTAACCTGTTTAAACATTTAACAAGAGAAAATCATGAGCCATGAGACACCAAAGTACAAAATCTTGGTGGTGCAAGTAGAAAACTGAATATAACTATATAAGCTTCTATCATCTCTGTTGCATGATCCCAAAAACCAATTGTTGTTCCCACTCTCCTATTTTCTAGTTTACCATGTTCCTTTTGGATTTATTTATTTTTTATTTTTATTTTTTACTGCTTATTGAAAGAAGAAGAAAAGGTTAGCTGGAAACCATTCCCCATTTACAGCAAAACAGAAGCAGCAGCTATACAAATTACAAGGCAAAATAGGATACTAAGGCCGTGGAAAAGCATGACAAAAAAAACTCTTTTCACACAGGGCTGGGCATTTATTCAAAAGTTGAAATGACACTTTTAACTGTAAAATACAAAAGTCGATATGCAGAGAACAAAATACAATTGAGAACTCGACCCCTTCTCCTAATCAACGTCTGGATTCATCACAAATCTGAAGCAAAATTTGTGGAAGATGGGACGAGGCATCTCCTAGTATATAAAAAATTCATAGAGCAGTTAGTGCAACAAAGGGGGATAAAAAGTTACAAATGAAGGAGAAATTATGCGATATCCTATATGTATGTAGTATAATGCATAGTGCAATATCTTACAGCCTTAAGATATCGTATGAACACCTCTGCAGAAATTTTTAAACTATAACCATTGACAAACAAATTTCAGATGTCAGGTGTTGGGGGGATAAAAATCCCATGGTCGTTTTAGGGTTAGGGTATGAGATGTGCAGGTAGATAAATTCTTGTCCGTTGTCACCAGAGTCCCTAGCAAAGAATTAACAAAATCTGCAAAGAGGTATAATTATAGCTCCTCACAACTGTTACACCCCAACCCGAACTGATATTGTTTAATGCTAATTATTTGTGTTTTAGTTAATTTAATTATACTTAGTGACTAATTAAGGTAGTTTATGTAAATTATGAATTTTTCCCAAATTTCATCATATGCACATCATTTTGGCATCATCGCGTTTATCTCGTTGAGCACGTCGATTTTCGTATTAAGCTTTATTTCATTTGATCAACCGTTGATGAAGTGGGCCATCATTTGACTTAAAATGGAAATACTTAGATTTAGTGGGCTTTTGTGCAAAACATGGGCATTCTTATCCCTTTAAACCAATTCAACCCATTCCATTCGTTTCACTGTGGCTGGGAGAGAAGAACCCATTACTCTCATGCTTTTCTTCTTCTCCATCTCTTCTCCTTTCTTTCCATTTGCTAGGAGAACGTTGTTGCTTGGATTTTTGAGGGATAAGTTGGAGTGATCATCATCATCTTCTTCATCTTCTCCACCTTCTTCACCTTCAATTGTTGACAAGAACCCATCTCCATCATCCCCAACTCTTTCCAAATTCGGAATTATTGTCAAGGTAAGAATTAAACCCCATCTTTTTTTGTGTTTTGAGTTGAAATAGAGTCAAGGGACTCTATTGGAGTCATATTTGCATATTCATTAGAATTTTTCATGTATTTTGTGATTAGGGTTTGATATTTGGGGATTTTGGTTAATTTGAGCAAAAGATTAGAGAAAGAGCTTGGAAGGCTAAATTGAGGCAAGTATAAGCTTAATTTGAAATTTACATGTTGTCCATTCATTGATTGATTCAGAGATTCTATTTGTTTTATCATTTTTGCCTCTTAATATGATTAATTGGATTAGGTCCATATTAGTAATAGTTGATGTAGATGTGAATTGGATGGGATTATGTTTAGTGATTATATGTTGTAAAAGGGAAGCAAGGAGGCTCAATGTACAGGTTATTATAGATGAAGTTGTTGAATAATAGAAGAGAAGTGAGAGAGCTTCAGAAATGTAGAAATAGCACAGTTTTGTGCTGTCCGCAGGCAGACGGTTACCAGGTAGTCACATGGCGGCTAGCCGTGTGATCGCCTGGCGGCTAGCCGACCCCCGGGTGGTCACAATTCCAGAAGCTAACAATTTCTGACAGAAAGGGGCGGTCACTTGGCGGTTAGCCGCGTGACCACCTGGCGGCTAGCCGCCTTCTGGCGGTCAGTCTTCCAGTACGTTGGTTTTTAACAGAGGAGCTACGGCCACCAGGCGGTTATTTGGCGGCTAGTCGCCTGTGAACAGGCGGCTAGCCGCCTGGCCACCGCCAGTTGACCGACTTCCCGGAGAACCCTAAAATTTTGTAGGATATGTGGAAGACCTTATAGGGTCATAATTTGGTACCTTGACCCTTATAAGATCTCTAGAGCATGAGATATCTCGAGAGGCTGAGATAGACTCATGTTTACTATTCGGAAATCTATCATCATTCCATGGATATTAGTTTAGTGAACCTTTTGTATTTACTTACACAATGTGACACAAAATAGAATAGGAATACATGGATTCTCTAAACCTATATCGAATTGGATGGTGAAGAATAATGAATAGTTAGATTAGATTGGCTAGTAAATCCCTTGATTCCTTAAATTATTGCATTTCATATTGAAGTACACTTTCATTTTTGTATATCAATCACAATTAGTAGATTTATTGCATTATCTATATTCTTTGAGGTCGAATTATTACACTTATTCAGTATTATATACTGATTTTCTATTTATTGGAAATGTGGATTGAGTAAGTATATCGTGATTTGTGATTAGCATTTGATTTTATTATAGACAGTTGAAATACAAATTCACTCAAATCCACTTATTATTTCGATTATTATTGATTCGATTGAGTTGACACTACTTAACTTCGACCTTGTGACACCTGACGGGGTTTGAACTTGGTTTAAATAGTCAAGACTACTGCAGTAAGTCACCTGGAGCACCGGAACTCTAGACCCGGGTAGCCAGTTAGCCTTTGGCCGGGCAGCTGGTGACATCCCAAGTAAATTTGCTCTCTTTTGAGAGGATGAGCTTAAGGTAGTAGCCAATTTGTATGTTTTTATTTTATTGATTCCCAAGCATAAAATATTTGATTTAGCACAATTGCCTAGTTATTACTTGTTATTGACATCTTTTAAATCAACTGTCATTTAATTCAATTTGATACATCATGTATTTGCTTATTAATGCCTATACTTGCCAAATCGTCGTATTTGAGATACTATTCTCGTTGTCACAAGGATACAGGACATCAAAGAGAATTACTTTTAGTCATTCAAATTGAGATTAATTGGTAAGCGTAATGGTTAGCTATGACAGCCGGAGTACGAATCAGAAGGGTAATCTTGAGTTTGAGACTAGGTATTTCAATTGCACTTAGTTTAAGGTAATGCATATGATTAGTTTTATTTCGCATTGTATTAAGAATATATTTCCTTGAGATAAGCATCTAGTAGTTGTTCATTAGAGTACTTGTGTACTATGCATTTAAGATATTTAAATCGATCATTAGCTTTGTTAAAGATAAATTGTAATATAATGGATTGGTTATTGGACTGATCATGGCTTTGATTTTGATATTGTGCATGTTTCCGTAGATAAATGTGCATTGACAGGTGTCAATGAGTAATCCTCACACGTAAAATGTGGAATTTTCTCCTTCGTGAATTCAGATTTGGTCCAAAACAGGTGCGAGTTCACGGGAGTACGCGTGTCACACCTTGGGAACCACCCTAAACGAGGGATTTTTGGGTCCGGGATGTGACAACAACAACATCATCATCATTGTAAATTTTGTGCTTTGTATGATGACCATGACCATCATAATTACTAGGCACGGGCAATGTAAGTCATAACATTAAATATACCATAAGAGTTTTGAAAAAGCTGAAAAAACTTTAATAATTAGTGGTGCACCTGTAAATTTTCTGCCTACAAAAAAGATCATCAGTACGATTTAGACAATCATTAGTTGTATCAATTGTACAGCCAGAGAATAGAAAACTTAGTGTTATGCATATGATTTAACGTAATTCGATTGCATCTAGTACATACTAATTGATTTATTTAAATATTACAAAACCAAAATTGATTTTGCAATCAATGGATATTGGTTTATCATATTTTAGGAGTTTAATATCTGCTTATCTTTTCCTTGAAATGAACTTTTAAGCCTTGTAGTTACAATTCTATGCTATGATTTAACACATGTTTATGGAATTCTTGCAATCTCAATTCCTAAACCGTTTTTTGTAGGAAAATCATGTCTGCATGAGAGCATTGTGGTTCCTTGGCCTTAGATATAAAATAACGCATCCTCTTTGCTGTTGCTTGATATATTCCTCATATTCTTCAAACCAGTGATGTTGACTCATTGCCAAATATATAATAGTAAATTTAAAAACTATAGGATTTTATTCAAGAAAGAGAAACTTAGATTTAAAAAGTTGTCACATGGAAAAAGGAGCTTGAAAATAACCGTCACTTGGCAAAAAGAGTTGAGAGATTCAAAACTCCGTAAAAAATAATTAAGTCAAATCTATTCAGAACTTTTAGAAAAAACATTACATGAAAACAAATATCAATCGGTACTTAACTTAAAAGGAGAGGTCAAATTCGATCTTCCAATAGTCAAAATCAAATTGGAATCAACCACTGGCTTGTTCAATTGAGTTCACTTTGCTTCATATATATATAATTGGAGAGAACACATCCACTCCCGGTTGATATTCCAAAGTGGTGCTGGGTTCCTTCCTTATTAACTAATTTTAAGTTTTTGTTGATAACTATCAACAAAAAGATCCTCTATGGTGTAGTGGTAGGGTCACTCTTTTGAAATCCATATGGTCCTGAGTCGAGTCTTAGCACATACCATGATGAATTTTTACCATGTCATTAAAAATACATGGGTCAGGTTGCATAAAAAAAAAGTGTGCTTTATCTCTGGCCCAACTTAATTTACCCCGACCCGACCCGTTTGCCTAAACTAAATTAAATTGGTAAATTGGATAAGTCAAAATCAATTGGAGCGAATTGGAACTGTTTTTAATGTGAAACAACTTCGCTTCATAAATAATATAATAATTGGCAAGATCATGACATGAGTGAGTCTGATTTGGTCTGAAATTATGATGATGATCATGATCAGAGTAACAATTGTGGCCCTTCTCTAATATTTCGATCTGGCACCCCGATCTACCATTCTCAATTCATCTTTGTTGGCAAGGGGAGTGGGGAACCGTTGGATTTTGCCTGAAAATCCCCCAACTTACTTGGAAGCCCACATGACATCTGACCCATCTTTCCAAGTTGCAGAAGAGAGAGAGAACCTAGGGTTAAAATGTCACATCAACTTTCCAATAATGCAGAGGGTAAAATAGTTTACTTGGAAAAAAGGGGAGACCGGGGAATGAAATTACATCTTGATCTTGATCTTCACCATCATCAAGGGTTCTTTCAATAAAAACACAAAGTCTTGGGGGATGTTTTTGAAGTTTCGTGAGAATGCAGGGGCCTTTTTTGTAAACAGTTTTATAATTAATTGTTCTAGGAAAAAAATCTTGTGCACTAGGCTAATATAAACAGACAATTTATAACCTATTTACGTAATTTTGTAATGACTCTTTTCCTTGGTAAAAGATTTTACAATGATCTTGATAATGCTAAGACAAATAATTACATGCATGCTAACATATTTACATGAACTTAGTTCTGTGAGCACCGTGCTCATGGGCTTACCGTGCACATCACCTTGTGAGGCCTACCTAAGACCCTATAGATGATGGGACCAAGAAGATCAAATATCCTAATGGATAGGGATCATATATCAAATTTGGAGTTAATCTCATGCCGGTAACCCCTAAATCAGTTTTCCACAAGTTTAATGTTTTTTCTTTTTTAAGTACAAAAAGAAAAGACGCTCGATCGAATGGTCCAGTCTTTTTGGGTGGTTGCAAACCCAAGGATCTGGTGTAATATAGGGTAACAGCATATTCTATCTTCCATCTGTGTTTGTCCCAACGCTAAATTGATTATTAGACCCAATAAAATTGAATATGCATGAGATTATGTTAATCGCCTATTTTTTAATAAAATCAGTCAATGCAAGTGGGACTCACGCTGATTAAGGTGAAATTTCAAGATATGCTGCATAATTTAAATTAAGTTATTTTAAATGGTTCAGATTTCAATAGAACCCTACAAAGTCTCCCACTCTGATGACTGATCGATTTTTAAATAGTCGAAGGCCCAGAATCCGGAAGCCGTGCAACTGCAAAGGCACCAGTCATGGTCAAAATGGGCGACTCGGGTTGACCCACCTCCGGTGCAGGCCGGAGAATCCTAACCCATTTTAAAAAGAGGTCAGATATGGATTGAGGTCGAAATCGTGGACCCCACCTGCTTGTCCGACTGATTTTGACCCGACCTGTTTTTGCTTAAAAGATAAAGGCAAATAGTGCAATGACCTCAGGACATACCATTTATAAAAGTGGATTTTATTAAAAAAATAAAAATCCATTAGACTTTAGGGAAGGCTACAAGTCTCCTAAAATCTCAATATTGACTAAAATGCCTCTCAAGCCGTCTCAGCTCATAAAAATGTAGAGCGGGAATATCACCTTGTTTTCCGGTTTTTTCCTTTAGAGCCCGTTTGTTAATTTACTTTTAAAATAAAGTGGAGTGAAGTAAAATGAAAAGAATGAATAAAATATAAGTAAGTTATGATGGTATTTTGTTTTTAGTCGTTTGAAATGGAATATTTTTGACTTTTTGTATGGGGAAATGAAGATTTTTTGTCTTTTAGTGAGTAAATGTAGTTGCTTTTTGACTTTTTTTTGAAAAGATGAAAGGAATTTTTGTAAAAAGTATTTTTGATGGGATGTTTAATTTGACTTAACTTTATTAGTAAAATTATCAAACGGGCCCTTAGTGATAATATCATAGCTCATGACTCATGACATGGTAAGCGGAGATATCGCCATGCATCAAAAATAAAAAAAGAAAGAAAAAAAGAAAAAAAAGAAAAAAAAGAAAAAGAAATGAGTAGTGATATCTCCCTTTTTAGTCGATATTGAAATTTATAGGGCCTTTTTGTCTTCACGGGGTTCTAAAGGAAATTTCGTTTTGGTAAAATCCTCTTTATAAAATGGAAAAAAAAAAGATGAATGACCTCAAGATAGATTTTATTTCTTACAACGCTACGTAAAAAAGGCTCCATTGATGAGAAAACTTTCTGCAGGCTGTCCCTCTTGAGTGCTTCCTGAATTACCCTGCACAAATTACTTTTCTGTCAATAAGTGGTAACTGAGAAACCCAAAAGAAAAAAAGAAAAAAAAACCTTCAATAGGAAAAGGAACAAAAAAAACTGCACATGTAGAGCTTAAATGACAGCTATAAAGAAATTAATTATAAGTAGACTTTGCTTCTAGTGACTGTAAAAAATTATACTTCTATCCGAATCACCTCATTCAATTCCACAAACTCACACTAAGGGGAAAAAAAAAAAAAAAAAAAACACTACTGCTACAATCAGTAAAAAATGAAAAAGATAATTAAAAATCACCATCCAAGCACAGGAATCTTCTGCTTCTTGATCTCGGGCTGGTTCTCTTCTCCATCATTGTTTGAATCCAACACCCTCTTCCCTCTTGTCATCATATTCAATTCCACCAGAGAACTAATTCCAATACAAAACCCAAACGATCAAAGGAAAAAAAAAACAGATTCTGATGAGAAAGTCTTAAGGAAAGAATAGAAGAAACAAGGAGTGATATTGCGATCTGTTATTCCCTTTCTTCTCTCTTTGGGGTTGAAAGCTATGAAATGAGCTCATTTAGATGTCACTGGTTGACCCAGAGAGTTGACTGGTTGTACAATCCGAGCCGATGATTTTGGTTGAGAGGGTTACCGACATAAATGTCTATTTTTTTTTTTTTTACTTTTTTTATTTTGGTAAACAGCCTTGTCTTTTCTTGGAATTGGGAAGGAAATACTACACATCTTCTCCGCGTGGAAAATTTTCGCAGCCTCTTTAGACTCGGATGAGAAAGCAAGAGATAGAGATTCCTTTCATAAAAGAAGAAATTTTAATTAGTTTCTTTTTTCTCATATATCATGATTTCTCTAATGTAGTTTGAAAGTCACATGGGAAAGTAACAATTTTGAAAACTTTTTATTTAAACCAAAGGAAATATTGTTGCTGTTGAGGAATGGGTTCACCCAAAGGGAGGTTGGGGTCGATGGATAAGAGGTGAGAGGTGAGAGGTGAGAGGTGAAGATGAAAAGATGTAATGTGGATGCAACCACGTTTTCCTCCAAATTGAATTACTGAGGATGTTGGCTCGATAGTCATTTCCCACATCCCCTTAATATTTTTTCCCCTTTAGAGGAGAGTAAATTTGATGTTATTTTTTGAAAATTACATTTATTTCTTCAATTCTATCATTCTTAGAAATAGAAGTCTCGAGATTCTTATATATTCAATTATACGAAACAAATAGCCCTTCCAAAACATCCTCGTAGCTATATTCTCGGTGGTAAGGGACACTTATACGAAGGTTTTTTCTTAGATTTTGAATTATTGGGTATTCAATCCCCCTTGTTCATTTTTCATTAAAGTGGAGACTATTTAAATGTCATTTTTAATGTCCAACAGCCTTCTTGTATGTTATCAATTTCCTTTGGATTGCTAGGAATGAAGCTACATCCAGAGACATTAGGCCCTTTACGCTAATAACCCAATCACTCTTGCATGAACGCCTTCTCTTTACACTAGGGAAAATCTCCAAACCGTTTCCACGGCCTGCAACTTTGGTATCTACAGTCTACTCCTTTCTCTTATCCTTAACAAATTCTTCTTTAAGAACGGCTCCTTATCCGAGCAGTAAAGAGCGTCAATTCTTACATGGCTGCCGGTGGTTCAAACCCTGAGTATGTCACATATTCTCGCTTGTACGGGCTCATTTTCCCACTTGTACGGACTTTCTTCCTGCTTGTGCGAGCCTCCTTCCCATTTAAGGGGGCTACCTTCCCATGTGTATGCGAGCTCTCTCTTGTATCCTAGCCATACACAAGAAACAAAAAAATAAAAAAAATATTTTCTTTTCTTTTGGCTTTACACATACATTTTGATACATGGCTTTGTACAATCTCTCATGTAATTCAATTGGAGTCTCTCATTTAATCCATTAGGGCTCTTAAGCCTTTGTAAACTCCTTTTCTCTTGCAATACAATCATATCTTAATTCCAAAAAAAAAAAAAAAAACCATCTGTTTCTAGAGTTTTAACTACAATGTTGATAAATTTTAATAATTCAATTACAAGAAACAAACAACCTTGGGCTGTTTGTTTACATTAAACCACGTAAGTTTTATACCATAAGTCGTTAAAGATGAAGATCAATATATGGATTTCCAATAATAAGCATCAAATAAGCTTTCCTTCTAGGGAAATTAAAATTAAAAAAAAGGATGAAAAATAAATACCAAGCCGTATTCCTAGTAATTCAATACATTGAAAAGTGAAGGTCCTGTCTACATCTTCACATGATACTATTCACCTCATATCCTTGCCTTGGCCCTTACATCTTTAAGGGTCCTTGGGTACAGCTCATTCACTATAAACTCGTGTGTATTTTGATGCAAACAACTATGCCCTTCTTGTTTTTGAACAGACCAAAAATCGAAATTTCTCGGTGAAGTTTCTCAAACAACTGTTTGTTTGCAAGGGGAGTATAACATTATAAGTTGTTATTTATATTACTTTTTCTAAAATATTATTTAAAAAAAAAAAACCCAAAGAATACTAATGGAAGAAAACCACTTTTTCCCCTGCATGTTAACTACTTTTTTCAACATCAATCAAATTTTCTCCCTACGCGGCTTGGTCTTGACTTCATCAAGATCAAAAGTGTTTTTCTGTCGGATAATAATCAATATGATATAACTTATTATCTGTTGAGGAAAGGAATTGCAATTACCTCTGTTGTCTCGATTAAGGAAGGCAACTAGAAATAACCTTGTCATTTCTCGACATGTCATGGAATTGCTCATTTCACAGAAACATGCATGGAATTGACGGGCAATTACTCAATTTGGGATTCACCTGTACAACTTTCAAGGTTTGTTTAAATGATGATGAAAAGGTGACAGATGGAGAATCCTGTAGAAAACAGGAGAATATTTAGCTTTTTCTTTGATGATTAGGTTTTAATTTAGAAAAGTTAAGCAAAAATTAAATGAATATTGTTAATTTCGAGGGGTTGGTCGAGTGGTTAGGACCACGGTTCCTCCCTTTTTCAGAGCTAGATGTCTTTGTATCGGCCCTTTGTTTTCCCCTCTTTAGGAATCAAAGGTTCAGTCCGCTGGTGCTCTCTCCCTCGGGCCACGGGAGATTTACTTGCTTCCGTCTAGACCGGAGGGATTAGTCCAGCCCGACACCCACTGTTAGCAAAGAAAAAAAAATGGATACTATTATATCTCAATTTTTCAATAATAAAAGATAAAAGAGTCATTTCATTTACCATTTACAAAAATATCCCAACGAGCACCTTTAATGTTAAAGTGGTCCAGATTTATTTTAGATCGAGATGTTCCTATACAAATGTTTCCACATAAGAATATATTTTGACCACTCCACAATGTTTGATCCCTGCGATTATTGAACCTTCTCCATGAACGGTTGATTCTCCTCCTCCACAGGTTAGATCTGTTGGAGGATTCTCTTTAATGAAAATCTCATTAAAAAATAACAGCTCAAAATTTTTCCCCGACAAGAAAAATGCATCACACTAAATGATCGAAAGAGGATTTGCATATATAGAAAATCAAAACAATTTTCCATTCCAGCATGGATTCCTCTTGCCCCACAAATGCACTACCTTCTATATATCTCCTTTTCCTTTCTTCCTTAGTTCAGTCACTTGCAAAGGAATTCGAGGAATTCCTGTCTTGAGAATTCTTGAACTCCCAAACATAGAGGAATTCTTGGATGCTTCCTTGGATTTGAGCATCTAGAAATTCCACCCACCTCCTATCTCCTTTTCCTTTCTTCCTTGGTTTAGTCATTCGCAAAGGAATTTGAGTAATTCCTGAATTCATAGACAAAGTGGAATTCCTAGATGCTCCCTTGGACTTGATTCCACTAAAATGCAAAGAGGTTGAAAATTTTGAATTCACAAATGTCATTTGGGACCATTCATGTGGCTGAAATTCAGAAATGCCTGTATATAAATGTTGTACTTGGAGATGCTAGGGGGCAAGATGTCACATCATATTCAAGAATTCCCGACATGGTGAATTCACAGTAGAAATTCCACAAAAGAAAGAGGCCCTAAATGACCTTTGGAATTTCTAGAATTTCAGCCATTTTGTTTCATATTGAAATTTCAGGCTGCTCAAATACAATTTAGGATTCATGAATTCCAATGTGTATGAGAATTTCAAAATTTTCAGACAGAAACGTGCCACAGCTCTAATCTTTCATGAATATACACATTCCTTTGAGCAATCACCATGCCCTCCAAATAATCATATAAAATTTTTTTAAGAGAAAATATGCCATATGCACTTAACCTCCAGTCATCACAAAAAACATACTCCCCTGCTAGGGATAGATTTCATTTCCACCACAAGTTTCTGAACCCAAAGAAAGTCTTTGGAAATTCCCAATGGAAAAAGAAAATTCACAAGCCAAAAAGTTTTTACTTTTTTAGAAGAGAAATAAGCCCAAAGAATTTCTATAACCACCTAGCTGAGTAAAATAAATATCTGGCACTCCCATATCCATGTTAGCATCTGTTGATGGGCCCCACATGTGACCACATGTGGTGGGCCCCAAGCCAATAGAACAAGCGCCCTCTTTCATCCAATTTCTCTTTGATTGAGAGAGAGAGAGAGAGAGAGAGAGAGAGAGAGAGAGAGAAGTGGTCCACTTGAATGGAATAGGAACTCAATGTAAATCCAAGGAGGGTAAATCCGGAGAGAGTGTCCTGAGGCTAGAGATCACTGGGTCAGATTGTGCTATACGCCTGCATGATTGTAGAGATTAACCATGAGGGTAAAATAGCTGTTGACTGTTGAGGCTTATGGGTAAACCATCTGACAAAGTGGGACTTTTTGCTTTGGCAAGGCTTCCTATATACATTTTCGGACCTTCAAGCTAGCAGTTTAGAGTTTTGGATTGTTATATAGTTTGTTACATGGTCTACGTCACAGGCCCTTCCATAAAACTCGTGGGCTTACATGTAAGAGGGAGTGTTGGTAAAATAAAATCCCAAATAAAACCCCACATCTCACATCGCCTAAGCAATGCCTTTATACCTATTTGGACCTTCTACCTAAACGCACCTTCCACCTAAAAGCTTCAGCTATTGAATTAGCATGTGGTTTCTTACATGTATACAGATCCTAATCTTAACAAATTGAACAATTTAAAGTAACTCAATCCAAACCACTAGCCTTATCATCAAAGTCATGTACACAAAACTCAAATTACCGAACGGAACATAACCATCCAGTCACTATCCAATTGGACAATTTAGAAAAAAAGTAGTTCTTGGCCTCCCATTACTTGCCTCATGAAGATAAAATTCACTTAATTTTAGATGTTTGGATATAAATAAAACAGAGCCCATTTCCATCATCATTATTTATAACACCCATAAATGATGCAAATAAGAACACAATTCTTATTACATAAAACACAATAATGACTAAAAAAAGAAGGAACAATACTGAAAAACAGTAAAAGCAGATGCATAAAATTAATGTCTGAAAGTATAAAAGCTGAAGAACCCCAAATCAGTCAAAATCCCAAAACCAGCAGAAGATGAACACAACAAACAACACCAATAACAAGAGTCAACGGTCCAATCTTTTGAGCAGAAGAATGAATTGGCTATCCATATAATTCCTCCACAAGTCTTATACCCAAAAGCACATAACAGCAGCAGATTTTGCTAATTCTTCAACTCAACAAGTCGAGCAGCTCGCTTTCTGGTTATTGCCCTCTTGAATCTCAGAACGTAGAAGGGCCTAAGCCAAAACAGGACATATTTACATGGTGGATGAAAACGGTGATTCTCCCTGCAGAGCTCCTCTTCAGAACCCATACCTCCTGAAGAAACAAGAAAACAAAAATAATGAAATGTGATACAATCCATGCTTATGGTTGACATGTTTCCATCTAACACGTAAATAACAAATTTGCTAGAGGTGGGAAGCCTTACTGTAGCAGATCCATACTTGACACTTGAAAAGGGGCACAAGCAGGTCAAGCAAAACAAAAATGGAAGCCAAAGGGCCTAGGCCCACCAGTCGTTTATGTGGAGAATATTTTGTTGGGTTAGGTATGTCAATCCAGCCTTTTGACAACGGGGCCCAACCCGCTAAAGCTAGGAAAAACGAGAACTTCTTTTCTTGTCCTAAAACCCGAAAGCAAAGTAGGGTCCAATTTTGAAAGGCCTGTCACGTTGAGAGCTGGTCTGGGGCTTGACTCAGCCCGGACCTGGCCCTTTGTCCATTTATATTTAATATATATTATATAAATATGTGTGTGCCCTTTGTCTCTTATGCATATATCTATTATTATATGAAGCTTAGTTATTGTAATTTTATTAAATAAATATGGATAACCGTCATCTACGTATGTATTTAATTTCAAGCTAGCAAGTAAGACCATTTGACAATGAATTTTTATGTATTCTAATTCCATACAAACAAACAACCACATTTGAATCAATGGGTTTCTATGTAATCCAATTCTATATAAACAAGCAAGCCCTTTTGAATAAATTAATTCTTATATATTTTAATTCCCTGCATGCAAATATGCTCACTTAACTGGTAATACAAGGCATAAACCCAACATACTTCATCATCCATGTCAATGACATCTCATAATAATGATGTAAGAAATTCTCACCTCCAATAGCCTGCCACATAGAAGGCTGACTTGAAGATGAAGAAAAGGAGGATGGCAGGTGTGGCACAGAGACTTGCTGATTGTCAAAAGGAAGATAATCTGCCAGGCAATAAGACTATTTAGAAACTCATTTTTTATTTTTTATTTCATTTATTCATCTAAGGCCAGTGATATTTTGCAATATACATATTATAATGGTGTAAGAAATGCTCACCTTCGACAGTCAGCCCGGGATACACAAAAGCTTGCTGTGAAGAAACCGAGGGTGATCGGCATTGCACAGAGATTTGTTGCTCAAAGGAAACAGGATAATCTGCCATTCAGTAATGGGAACGTTTTTTTTTGTAAGCTTTTCATTTGTTTCTCTAAGGTTAGTGATAGCTACATACATGATAATGGTGTGAGAAATGCTCACCTCCAACAGGCAACCATGAATTCATAAAAGCCTGCTCTGATGGAATCGAGGGTGGCAGATGTGGTAGAGAGACTGCTGCTTGGTAAAATGAAAGAGGATAATCTGCCAGGCCCTCAGTTACTTTGGTCTGGGAAGTACTTGCTATATTTGGCATCCTGTCATCATATTCTACAATATCCATCCAATTGGCATTTGCCTTTTTCACCAACGTATCCACATATACCTGTTGAAAAAACAATCACCAACCTAATCAAAAGTAATAATTATTATTATATAATGTTGCAAAATATTGCACTATTTTGTTTGCCCAAAAGCATGCATATTGAGGAAATATTTAATGCTCCCATGCATTTCATCCAATAATGTTCTTATCAAGCAGAAAGTGAGGCACTACCCTGTAACAATGTGTTTGTGTATTTTACAGTACTCCCCCTATTATCACTGTCATTAAGGCTAATATCATCATCATCAATATCAAGCCTTATTCCTTCTATTATCAAGTGGCACAGCCAAGATCCACTATCGGGTCGATAGATTAATCTCCCAAAGGATTGATCGAATCCAAGAGGATTTCAGCCACTAGGGCACCCTTACAAGAGGAGAAAATACCATAACCATAAGAGATAACTCTCAAAGAAAATTTTTAATTGATTGAAAATAAGCATTCTCAATACAATGAGGCCTAACATCCTTATATAGAGTAGTTGACTTAGTCCCTAAGCAACAATATTTTCTAATATCTGACTAATGCCTAAAATAAAAAGGCAAACTAACTAATATTAATCATAAACAAACCAAATTACTAAATAATACTCCTAACTAAATATATATTTCGTTGGGCCTATAGACTGGACCCAATGGGTCGGCCGACTTATTGTCTGACCTGCATCATCAAGCCATCATCTACACTTCCATCAACCATATTTAATGTAATGTCGATTGTAACCTCAAAAACTCACTCTAGGGTACATTTGTATAGCTTCAGTGAAAAAGGAAGTGTGCAGACTTTGATTTTTCCATTGAGATTTTCTTTCCTATCCCCCTCCTACCAAAACACTTGTTTTCATATTTACGAAAATTGTTATATTCCTATATTGGGGTTTTGACATTAATCCTTTTAAATTCGATTCTCCGAATTTCATAATAGAAATTCAAATAATGTCGCCAGAGTTCCTTAACTCTAGTCTTAACGTTTTTGTTTCACCTTTTGGCCCATATATCCCATAATATCATAAGATCCCAATGTAAAAAGTGAAAAACCCTATCAGGTTCTTTTCGCTCACATTTTCTTTTCACCTCTTTCCCTTTTCTCTCCACAGAAACCAAGAGAGAGACAATCTGAAAGTTCTCTCCCTTGCATTGAAGATGCCTTACAAAAAAGCCTTAACACCAAATGATGAAAAGGTTTTTCCATAGAAAACCATCCCACTGTTTCCTTCTTTTCTAACGAAAATGCAGTTCCATAAACGTGCCCCATTATAAGGCCTTTACTTGCCTACTGTTTTTCTTATTTTTTGAACTTTTTTTTTTTTTGGTAAAATATTGTTTGAACTTGTAAAACTCAAATACATGCCACCAACCTTCTGACTATCAGAAAGAGTCTCAGCGGAATAATACTGGCCACCTGCAATAAGGCCATTCACCTGATAGATATTGTCAAAAACAATAATATTATTATCCATATCATCATCATCATAAACATATTGCTTTCCGTTAGGGACACAAGTCCTTGCATGCTTTACAAGGGCATCCCAGTTCTTAGTCTGCATGCCGTCTCCAAGGATCTGCATTTATTACAAAAAAGAACATCAGAGCAATACAAGAGCAATTATTGAAAGGTTTCTTTCTCATTCAATGACCAAATCAGTTCCTACCTTCCTCAATGCTTGAGAATCTCTAACTAGGAACCTTAGAAAATCTTCGACTTTGAAGATCCCATTGTCATTCAACTTCTTGAGGAAAGGCCCATCCTTGCGAATCTTCTCCAATCTCCATAGTTCATCATCCCATGAAGGTGGGTGGTGCTTTTTGTACTCTGTTAAAGAACAAAAAAGAAATGTAGATTTGTGATAAAAGAGGAAGTGTAGGAGTGTATTGGGATTTTTGGATGTGTCCCAAGTCCAATTAATTAGTTTTAATATTTTGGAGAATCGACTACTTTACCCTATTTATGCCCCTAGGTGACCTGCAGAACTTTTACCAAAAACAAAGTGGCATGCAGAACATTGAAAATTCATGTGGTGAGTTTTTTTTTTTTCCAAAGCTTCTCCCCCCAAATGATGATGATGATTTATCTTCACTGCAATCCGGATCCCCTTATGCTTTGACCAAAAAAATCTTGAATTGAAAGCATAGAATCCACAATAGGGCCCACCAATTGAAAATTCCAACCACTCAAAATAAATGCTCTCCCAATGAATGGAGTGTTCTCAAAATGTTACCCAAATAGAAATTTATCCCACTATAAGTTTGGCCATTTCAAAAAAGAACATAGTTAATAAATATACATATATATATATATATAAAAGATCGTTTAGTCACATTTTTAACCAAACAATTCTTTCTTTTTTCTGCAGAAAAAAAATGTGGGACCAACTCCTAATGGAGTAAAATGTGCGGAGACTCCAATTCATTAATTTGGAGGAAGTTTATTTTGAGTCCCAGTCCTTCAACTTAGGATTTCTCAGGGGTGTTCGCTAGAAGGTTGGGCTGGGTTGAGGGATACCCAAGACGGGCCTGACTTTAGAAACAAGGGCCCATGTTAAGCTCAAGTTGAACATGGTTAGTCAATGTCAGGCCCAAGCCAGCGCATTTACTCAATTGAGTCGGGAGAAACCGAGCTTTTTATCAGTTGTACGGGCTCTTTAACAATTGCTCAGAAAAGTTATCACTAAATTACAAGTACTCCTTCTTTAGGCCGGCTTTGGGCTTTATATCACTTAATCCAAGCTTGGACCAAATATTAAATGGGCCCAGATTATATATCCACATGACATATGATTACTGATAGCTGCAGTGCCTAAATGAAAAATGGTTGAACTGGTCAACTATCCACTCTCTCTCTCAAAGTTGAAACATGGCCAGCAGAAGAATAGTGATAGTATATGAATGAATGAATGAATGAAGCATCTAAGAAGCCTACCTTGCCCTCTGTGGTCTTTAACAGTGAAAGCATTCGTTTTTGCCTCACGGATGCGGATGCCCTCACAGAAGCCTGGTTGGACTCCAAACCCAAGCCTGAATTTCTTGCATGGTATCCAGCTTGAATTGTCGGTAAAAGTGACATCTCCCATGGACCCTACACCACCATTTAAGGAAACCTTCAACTCACCAGCCAACAATGGCCTCTTTCCTACACGTTCCTTCACTACATGATTTTCAAAGTCCTCCCGAGTCCACTCATCATCATCATCTTCATGGTTGAAGTCACCTTCAAGTGCAACTACATCAAGTTTCACACGTGACTCGGGTCCTGATGCGACAATGGTGCCTGTACTTTTGTCAATCAGTTCCACACGAATAGCCTCACCACCATGCACCCCACCACCTACTTTCCCTTCAGTAAAGAAGTTAGGGGGCAGCTTTGACTGGCAGAGAAGCTGCAGGTTTCTTCCAACTGGCCCTTCAATTTGTTTTAGAGACTGCCTGAATTGAGATTATATTCAAATATTAATGCTTATTAAATTTATTATAACAAGTAATCAATATTATACTTAAGAGCATGGGCGACTTGACTATAAGGCAAGAAAATCCCTTGTTTTAGGGCCCAAAAAAAAATAAGGCTCTATAGTATCACATCCTCTTAAAATCATATTTTCACATTCTAAAAAACATAAAAAAAAGCTGTTATAGTTTTTTTCTCACTCCGAAAAATAAGGCCCCATAATAGTAATTAGTATCACATCTCACTATAATCATCTTTTCACATTACAAAAAAGCATTAAAGCATCTATTATCCTTTTATTTCTCTACACGGTGTCTGTTTAAATCCCAATAAATCTCAACCTCTCTGCCACCTCACCCATGAGGTTTTTCAAATGAAAGTTTCTGTTACAGATAAATGGTTCTCTTACCATATTAAAACATTTTTATCAAAGTTCAATCTTCACTAACGCTTTTTCATATCATGTACTCTTAACACTCTCATCCTCTGTTTCTCTCTCGTAGATTGTTTTTCTCTATCATTACTTTTTTTATTATTTCTAAAGCAATCTTCTTTAAGGATTTACTGATTTGATTTTATCTTTTTTTGATAATATATGTGAGTATTTTTTTTAATATATGTTAATCATAATTCACTAACTCAAACATAATTTTTTTTTTCATATTAAAAAAGTTGCATCAAATTCAAAATTCATCTACATGTACAATCTTTGTGGCCAACAGTGATAAATCACTAAATCAGGTTGTATTGTTCTATGTTTTTAAGAATTTTCAATTCCAAGCTTGTATTGTATGTTTTATATAGTTAGTGTTTGTATTATTATAAATACTATTAGTTCTAATTTATAAATGATAAATAAGCTTATTAAAAAATACAAATCCAGGTACTCAAAACTCTTCAAAAAAAAAAAAAAAAAGAATAGATAATTTGAGGTCTCATTCAAGATTGTCACTTTAGGCCTCAAATTATCTCGAGCCGGCCCTGCTTAGGAGTCTATATCTAAACAGTAATTAAAATATACGTTCCTCGATTATAGCACCAAATGACAAAGGAAAATAATACGTATATAGAGTGCGTAAGCTTGAATCTCTGACATACCAAAAGAAGAAGAAAAACTTTAAAATATGCATGCATCGATATTGTTCATGATAGACGGAAATGGAGAACTAGAATTCATGTAGCTAACCTCACCATGATTGGGACAAAGATTTGTTGATGATTATGTACAGATGTAATAGGGCATTCTTTCTGGTTGATGTGTATGATCCAAGTAGGAATTATGAAGATAGAATAGCAGTACTGAGTTCTGAAAACTAATTAATCCAATGTAAAATATTTGAAGATAAATACCAGTGCAACACACTCAAGAGTCAATTGATCCGTCTCTGTTACTGTGGTGGACAAGGGGATCTAAACATGAACGGTGACTAACAATAAATTATAAATTAAGTGAAACAAGACAAAAGAGAGGAAAGTTACATTATTTCTTCATAAAACAGTGAAAAAGTTGGAGAGGAATAATTAATGATATTTTTGTTCCATCAAAACAAAGGTAGTTCGTACCTCCCACCATCCATGGAAGGGACTAACTTCGGTACGGCACGCTCTAATTGACTTTCCTGTTCAAGCATTTAGCAAGAGATAATCATGAGACATGAGACAACAAAGTTCCAAAATCTTGGCACATGTAGATAACTAAATATAACTACAAGCTTCTATCATCTCTGTCGCATGATCCACTAAAAACTCAAAAAGTCAGAAATAATAGACAGCCATCACAGATGCATATTTAGCATTGGCTTTCAATTGCAAAAAATCACCAAAGACAGTTGATGTTATTAATTATTCAATAAACAAATCTTGTGCACAAGAGTGTATATAATTTTACAATGAGTTGATGTCACTCAATTGATAAGGCATGTACAAATTGCATCAACATGCATCAATTTATATCCCAGACTATGCTTATGCGGACTTGTTAGTCAAACAAGGGGTGGATCGGAATTGCTCTTTTGTTGGCATTTGACTATGCTTTTTCTTCTTCAGTGAGATTTGTTATAAAGCTTTTGTACCTTTTTTTTTGTTATTTTGCTTTCTTTTGTGTTGCTATTTCCTTCATTTTAATTTGAGTTTCATTACTGGTAAAAAAATATAGTTTTATCCCAAACCTCACCATAGCTTGTTTATTTCGTAGAATTTAGGGTATTCATGTTTGAAGAATTTGCGAGTCTTCCAAAAGCAATCCCTTTGGGTGTCTTGAATCTTTCTCTTGGATAGAGGAATTTGCAAATGCCAGGGAGATTAAAATTTCAAAAATTCTAGGTCATTTTAAGACTTTAGATAGTGATGACTTGAAATTCTAGCAAAACAAGCAATCACATCATATTTATGAACTCTAAATATCACAAATTCCAGTAAAAAAAATCTTGATGAAAGAATAGGCCCACACATAAAAAAGAGGAATCACCACACGAAAGATAGTTTATCTTACAATTCTACCAAGACAAGTCTCCATTCTTTCAATTCTACCAAGACAAGTCTCCAATCTTTCAATTCTACGTGTCTCCAATCTTTCAATTCTACCAAGACAAGTCTCCAATCTTTCAATTCTACCAAGACAAGTCTCCACTTTCTGCTGAGTGTCCACCATGTGAACTTCAAGAATTTCACTGCACAAATTACTTTTCCTTCAATAAGTAGTAACTGAGATAACACACAAAAAAATTGAGGAAGCTTTATGGAAAGAAGGAAAAAAAAGCAGCACATATGGTGCTTGAATAACAGCTATAAAGCATTAACTTCAACTTCTGATCATGTTATCCAAATGCACCCTTGGTCTTCTGCTTCTTTCCAAATCATCTTACTCAATTTGACACACTAAGAAAACAGATTAGTACAGCTACAACCAATGAGAATTTAAAAAGAAAAAAAAAAAAACTTCGAAAAATCACCTTGGAAGTGCAGGAGCCTTCTTCTGCTTCTTGAATTGTGGCTGCTTCCCTTCTCCAACATTGCTGGAATCCGACACTCGCTTCTGTCCCGCCATCATATACGATTCCAAATAACTGATTCCAAGACAAAACCCAAACGATCAAACACCTGGAGATGCAAAGAAAGAAGAGGGATTAAAATAAGCTCCGATATGATTGCTCTTTCTTTCTTCTGTTTATGGCATTCAACGATACAAATAAATAAATGCTTTCTTTGTCTTTGCCTGTTTGGGAAGTTTCCCAGAAATTAACGTTGTCATTTCTTCGAAACAGGAAGGAAACGACTCTTGGTCAATTTACGAGGTGCGGTCTCTTTTGAAAGAGTAATTTCCCACGTCAAAGGTATTTTGGTCATTGGTCATTATACCTGAACTTGGAAACTGAATTTATTGATTTGTCTGAAGGGTCATCGGCCATTGCACCATGCTTTCCTAGGATAAGAGGGCAAAGCAAACGTGTCATCTTCCTGCACTGACCTGAGTTGGCCTGGTTCTTCTTCACTTTCCTTTTCTGTAACAGGAATGGAAACCTGCAACCGAACCAGAAAGCACGGCCGGATCCTATGGCTTCCCCTTTTTTTTTTTTTTTCATTTATATAAAACCTGGGGTGTTCATTGGCAGAGCATATCTCGGGATGCAAATAGGTCACATCCTGTTCGGATCTGAATCGGTTTGCTCTTTCAAGATCCAGTTCCAATGAAAGGATATGATTCCAATTGAAAGACAGGGATTTGGTTTTAAAATCATTTCTAACTTATATTTTATTCTTTTATTCTTGTTTAAATTGGAAATATTGTTTAACTTATAATAAAGCATTGTGCCCCGGCCTTCCAGATTTAACATAAAATTGTCTAACTAAATTAATTTTGAGCTATAATTTACAACATTACCCTAATTAAATGATCAATGTGAATTTATTGGGAGCTCCGCAGCCAGGCCCTTCCTTCCATCAAACAATCTAAGGAGATGGATGACTTGGGTGGTGTGGTTGCAGCCTTGGAGGGGTGTGAGTCTTTACCATTAACCCCCTAAAAAATCAACTAGTCAAATGTGATGGGACCTTATTAAATGGTGGTACACATGATGTGAACTGAGAAGTGAGATATTGCTAGCATTATTTAATTAGAATAATCAAGTGTGATGATGATGTGGGTGAGAAAGGTCACATTCCCATTTGATTTTGAATTACTAAGTTTTCGACTCTATTTATTTATTTTTATTGAAGTAGAGATTATGTGACTGTCTTCTTTGGATATCCACCTCTGTGTCTTTAGTTTCAACTACTTTTCGAAAAAAAAAAAAATTTAGAACTTTTAAGAATTCAATTACATCAAAAAGACAACTTTTAGTTTTTAGACAAAACAAATTTTGTGGAAAGTGAATAAAATTAAAATTTTCTAGGTAAGTGTGAGACCCCATTCCGCCTAGGTAATCTCTTGAGGCAAAATCATGTCAAGTGATCATCTAAGCCAAGAAAGGAGAATCCCCAGAAGTACATTTGGAGCGCTTCGGTGGCACTGTGAGGCTTTGTCCAAGTCCCACATTGAAAATATCCAAATCCTAACCCTGTGCTTATAAGTCAAACCCAGTCTTAACTCAAGATGATGCCTTTTAGAACCGTGTGCCCCCGTGAGCCATAAGAATTATGGAGTTAAGTGTCCTAGGTACTAGGATGGGTGACCTTTTGGAAAGTTCTCGTGCGTGCAATTGGTTTAAAGTAGACAACTTCATATTGAGTTGGGTGGGGCTGTGACAATAAACTTCTCAAACAACCATTGCATTCAATTATGCATGTGTTGCGTAAATCAGATGTGAAAATGGTATAAATAAGGACATTTAACACCAAAATTTTCACACATCTTCCAAAAAATGATAGTATGGTTTCTTACACAACGATTGCATTCTTGCAGGCCCCATCAACCACCATTATCTTTCTCATTCTTGTGTGCCCATATTTGTAATTCAAACCGTTCATTTTGCTTATTGAATTAATAAGCCTTACGACATGGAAGCCCATTATCTTATATATTCATAGATTTTAACTAAATTGTGAAAAGTCCTAACTTATAGATTTGATTTTCTATACTTATGGCCACAACATGATGTGAGCTGCTCGATTTTCTTGTAGTAATGGTAAAAATCAAGACGTTTAGGGTGTACACACATTTTCAGGAAAAAAAGTGTAGAAAATAGAAAAGGTTTTTTCATGCTACAGTAACATCCACATTTGGTGCAACCGTTTTCCTGCAAGTAAAATCACAAGAACAAGAAATAAATTCGTGGAATTTCTTAGAAAAGCCTTTCCTATGGGAGGTTGGAAAAATACATTTATCTGTGTAAGAGGAAAGATTCTATGAAAGCTATTTTCCACGAGCATGCACAAACGTGCCCTTAGCTTCACATCTTAATTTTCCAAAAAATCAAAAGAGCTGATTTTTGAGCTAATAGAAACTTTTATCTGAATACCCTTTTTGAGCCATTTCCATCCAAATAGGATGACCCGTTGATTTCGCGTAGACTTCAACAAGTATTTTTGTTTTCTTGCCTCGAAGATCAAATGGCGCGTTCTTTGTTTGATAGTAATCAATATGATTTTGAAAAAGTAACTGGAAATAACCTTGTCATTTCTCCAAAAAAGGAGGCGTGGAATTTTCGAGCAACGACTCCCCGTCGCATTCACTTTCTTAGTATTTTTACACGGCTTGTTTGAAAGAATGAAGATGAGAGAGTGAAGGGTGGTGGCGTTGTTTTGAAGTAAGGCCGGGATGACTTGGGAACCTCTGTTTCGCTCAAATAAGGATGTATTATTTCGTCCTATCAAATGATGTAAAAATTTTTTTCTTCTCTTGTTTCATTTGAAGGAGAGTATATTAATTGGCGTAAGATTTCATACAATTAGTAGGATTTGATAGGACAAAACAATATCTCTTTATTTCAGCGAAACAGGAGATCTGAACAAAGCCGGGATTTGCTCCCCACTTTATTCAACACCCCAACGTTTGCCATGTTGGGGTACTGATATAAGTGGGATTTAAACTTGACAGCCCATATGTGAAACCCAAACCATAACACCAACACCACTCAATCATGACCATGAGTGTTTGCCAACACCCCATATTTGTTATTAAAAACAAACACCCCAAGGTTAACTTGGTGCATGTGTGTTTTGGGTCATATATGATCCAGAGGACTGGTCCTGTCAGATCAAATTCCACATAGATATCCTGATCAGAAAGAAAGAAAAGAGAGGAAAACTTTAGTACTTTTTTCTATTGCCCCCCCATATCTAATTTGAAGAGCGACAAATAATATGAATGATAATGGGTCCCTTAGTAGGATGCAATTAGTCAAATTCAGACAAAAACCACTGTAGATCTAGACCTGGATCCATTTTTTTTTTATCTGACCCCAGATCTTGATATAAATTTGACGTGGAGCCTATATGTGCATTTGAATACAGAATCAACTTTTAAAAAGGGATCTAGTTCCAAATCCAAATCCGAAATAAGATGTAAAGTGCATTACTATAATTGGATAAAAGAGCTTCATTTTTATTTTTTACTACAAAAAAAAAAACAAAAAAAAAAAAAAAACATATGAACAAGACTGTTAATTGGTATATAATTATAAACTAAGTAGACTCCCAAATTTAAATATAACTCATGCTATTTAGGCCCTCAAAACTTATATATATTTTAATATATAATTGCAATTGTCTTGGATCAAGATCCTTGGGTTGGAACATGCACAGATCCAATTCCGAATCTTAATGTACTAGGTCCTATATCCATGATTCCAAATTTTGAATCCGAATTTCTCTCAAATCCAAATATAGGTTCCATGCCGACCTTATTCAGAACCGGAGACTTAAAAGTACTCATATATTCATTTGCTTGCAAACCCCCTTATGGCCAAGTTCTTAAAAAATGGGTAAAGGTCCAAAATTTGGACCCATTTTAAATTCAGGTCTGAGTTCAGTCCACGTATTTTACACCCAAGGATGTTGATATTATTGTATATGTTAATTAGGGTATTTCAATTATATAATATATGCATTTGGGCTTCAATTTTGCGGGCCAGTCCTTTTCATCAGGTCTGATCCAATTCCAGTTCTTTAATTTGAATCGAGGTACTGTTACAGGTCTTGTAACAGATGTTACAAATATCGCCGATATTTTGAATTTATTGTTATATCAAGATATTATTGAGAAAAATTCAATTTATTATGAGATTGTTATGGAAATATTATTTGCACTTGCACATTGCTTGTAACCTGGACCTAAATCAGGTCCAGATACAGGCACAGGTTCCTTATGATAATTAGGTCTGGGTCGGGTGTGCTATCGGCCCGACCTGAACCTTGCCTTTGTAATCATCATCGAGAAGCGGATCTGGTATTGTACATTAAGAAAAGATTAAATTTTAAAGGGCTTGGATCATAATTCTATAACAACTCTTATGAGAGAATTGGAGCCCAAATTGACCATGGTTGACATAACAGAAAGAGTAGATTTCCTTTTTTCTTTTTCTGCATTTTTTCCAAAAAAATTAAAAATTAAAAAAATGAAACACTTTGAAATTATAAAACTTCATTGTTAAGTATTTTTAGAATCTCTCTGATTGCTGCTAACCCCGTTATTTGAAAAAAAAAAAAACCACAAAGAGAATGGGAAATAAAATAAAATTGTATTCACCCACAAAAGAAGTGAAGTCTATTTAATTTAGCGGTGTTTGTAGCTGTGCAATAAAACTACCCACCCGGGAGTTGGAGGTGGAATGGATTAGGGTGTGAGTTTGTTTCTCACATCTTGTGTTAGAGACCGCCCTAGACTTGTCCAGTGTGCGTAATCCTTTGACCTCAGAGTTACCATTCATAATTTTTTTTTTTATTTTAAAGTTGTCCAATAAAATGATGATACTTTTAGATCATTGACTATTAAGTTACTTTTATTTGACCATCAATTTCAAAGTTTTCGGCCTAAGAGTAAAGATGATACTCATTTTAGATGGCGAATTATGTTGCTAAGTTTACTACAAAGTTCTCTTTAGATCGTGTTTGGTTTGATGTTTTTCCTGGTTTATTGTGTGAGTGGAAGTTTTCGCTGTAGGCATTTCTCTTTTTCAACCTGAACCTAATTTTTACTTTAAAAAACAAAGAAGGTTTCCTAGCCTTTCATTGAAACTCTTCGCTATAATTCATTTGCATTTCGTTTAACCTACCGTTCCTCTCTGTCTTGTATTCTTGTTGAAAGGGGAAAGGTTTCAATTTTCTGAATTCTGATAGTTGTTGATTGCTTAGAGCTTGTTTGCTTGGTAGAGTTGAATTTCTAGGATTTTAAGGACTTTGTCTTTATGTAATTAGTTGAGAAGTAAGAATTAACAGTAAATACCCAAAAATTACCATCACATAATCTTGTCTTTAATGGAAATTAAACCAAGAGAAGATGAAAAATAAATACCCGATCATTTACCTAGTGATTGAAATCCTAGAAAAGTCAAGATCTCACGTACTTAGGAGTGTTCGTGGGCCAGGTTGTACCAGGCTAAAGCATATCCAAGTGCAGCCCGACTTAAAAAATATAGACCCATATCGGGCCTAAGTCGGACATGGGACATAAATGTCAGACCCAAGCCTATCCAGTTAGTGGATCGGGCTAGTTTAAATTGGGCTTTTTAAGAGTTATATACGGTCTTTCTAGTAATTTTTTGGGTCTGAGTTCAGTCCATGTATGCATCCTTGGTCCAATATCCAAGGACGTTGATATTATTCTATATGTTAATTTGGGTATTATAATTATATATATGCATTTGGGTTTCAATTTGGGTCGGGTTCCAGGCCTTTTCGTTAGGTCTGATCCAACTTGAATCGAGGAACTTTACAGGTCCTGTACCAGATATAACCGGTATTTTGAATTTATCGTTATATCGATTTGCACATTACTTGTAACCTGTACTTAGGTCAGGCGTTGTTGGGGTGTAAAAAAAATTGAAAAATTGTCTAACCGAATCGAACTGAACCGTGGTTAATAACCGTATTTCACGGTTCGGTTACGGTTATGGTTAATGAAATCCAAAAACCGCACGGTTCGGTTCGGTTACGGTTTTCCATAATAATTTACGGTTATTAACAAAATCGAACCGTATAATACGGTTCGGTTAACCATATGCGGTTAACTATACCATTTACAAAAAAAAGAAAAAATAAGGGTGCTAAATGAAATATTTCTTACCTTATTTAATTGCTCCTTATGTGTTATTTTACCTTCAATCATTCACATTTATCCCCTTATGTGAGGAAGGCATTCCACGGTTATTAACCGTAACCGAACCGTTTAATACGGTTAACCGCGGTTACGGTTTTCCACGGTTTTTGTGGATACGGTTACAGTTACGGTTTTGAAAGACAGAAAACCGCGGTTACGGCTCGGTTAACGGTTTTTTCAAATTTACCGGTTAACCGAACCGTTACACCCCTAGGTCTTGATACAGGCCATTCAGGATTTCCATATTAATTGGGCATGAAATGGTTTTGATACTAAGATGATAACCGATAGGGAAGGTGCCATTGCTTGTATTTGAGAACCTCCATGTCTTTTTGGGGTTTTCTCTATAAAAAGGGCACGTTTGTGTAGAGGCATATCAGCTAATTGTATGGTTTTTAAATACCTCGAAAAATGTTTTATGAGGAAGTTAGGAACTAATGTTTGGGGCAAAAAGTTTTTCCTCGATAAATTGGTGCTAATGTTGTTTGGTGCGACTTTAAATTTCTTTAGTTTTGAGTCCATATGTGTGTGGGGTGGGATTGAGAGGGAAAGGGGGAAGAAAGAGGGCGGCCGGGTGGGAGTGAGGAATTTGAGGGTCGGTTTTCTGTGAAAATGGACTTCCCATACCCTTCATAGAAAGTCTATTTTCATGCCTAAAAAGGAAAATGCTGATACGACGAAAAAACAGTTCCGCCGAAAACTGCTGGATCAAAGAAATGAAAAACGTTCTCCAGCACGAAAACCAACATGCCCACTAGCTTCAAGACCTTTGGAACTGCGGTTCTTCTTACTTCTGCTGGTTTCTCCACCTCCATTGCCAAGAGGCCTTGACCATTGCAGCTTCTCAATGAATTCACGGTCATGTGAGACCTCATGCGGCCACCTAAAGAGCTACCACTAGGAAGAGTCTTGCTGCAGAACCTACAGCAATTCCTCTGTTCCTGTTCTTCTTCCCTCTATAGATAAAGCCAAAATCCGATGCAAACCCAGATCAGAAAACCAATAAAAAGGCTTAGTTCAGATGTGAAGTCCTCCAACAGAAACTCTTCTCTCCTTGATCTTCTTCCATCAATGAGAATAATCCGAGTAGTTAACAAAGCATTGGAAAACAGAGAAATCTAAGAAAACCCAGATCAGGAAATCACGCGAAAGAGCTCAAAAACAAATAAAGGAAGGATCCCAGATTGCATTTCTTGTTGTTTTGAATGATCTGAGGATAACCCATCTTAGATTCTGTAGGTTTACTGGGATGATCAATAACTGGGGAGATGGGAAGAAGCTATACCTGAATCCCCTATTCCCTCTCTTGGTGAGTAGAAACAGATGCAATCGATATTATGCAAAAGAATCAAATTTCAACAGATTGGCCTTTGCTTCATTGATGATGATGATGTTGTTGATCATCTAAGTATCAAAACATTTGATACCCAATTAATCTGAAAATCTGACATGATCTTTTTTTGGGCTTCTCCATTTCATTGGATTTAAGAAAGCGAGGAGGAATTAGATGTTTCAAACTGTTATTCACTTGATGTGACCCTTTAAACAAGGAAAAAGAAAAAGAAATTTTTTTTTTGCAGGATGGCATGTTTGGTGCAAGAGAAACTGAAGTGATATTTTTGGTGTTGGGTCTATCTATTGTGTTCTTTTTTTTATTTCAAACCTCTTAAATTTTAAAGGGCTTGGATCATGATTTTATGACAACTCTTATGCGGAAATTGGAACCCAAATTGACCGTGGTTGACATAACAGTGATAACAGAGTATATTTCATTTTTTTTCTCGGTGCTTTTCCAAAAAATAAACACCGAAAATGACACACTTGAAATTATTAACAAAGAAGTTTAATAATTTCTCTGTGCTTTTCCATCTTCCCTTCATTGATGCTAATCCCATTATTAATAAAAAAACAAAAAAGAGAATGGGATATAAAATCAAATTGTATTCACAAACAACAGAAGTGAAGTCCATTTAATTTAGCAGCATTTTCAGTTGTCCAGTATAACTACCCACTCAAGAGTTGAAGTGGCTTAAGGTGTGAATTTGTTTCTCACTTCTCACGTTAGAGACCACTCTAGATTTGTCCCATGTGTATTTGTGTGGGTTTAGCATCTGCCAACTTGGAATATTAGTCCTTTGACCTCAGAGATACCCATATCATGAAAAAAATAAAAAAAAAGTTATCCAATATAATAATTAATGATATATATGCTTTTCGATCATGGACTATTAAGTAGCTTTCATTTGACATCAATTTCAAAGTTTTCGGATTAAGGGTTAAGATGATAGTCGTTTTAGATGGCAAACTATGTTGCTAAGTTTACTAGGAAGTTCTCTTTAAATAGTGTTTGGTTTGATGTTATTCCGGGATTATTGTGTGAGTGGAAGTTTTGGCTGTAAATTTTTACCTTATTGAACACAAACCCCTTTTTTTTTTTTTATCAAAAAAAGAAAACAAAATTCCTGGTCTTTCATTGAGACTCTTCGCTATAATTCATTTGCATTTCCTCTGTCTTGTATTCGCTATAGTTGAATTTCTAGGATTTTTAGGACTTTGTATTTATGTAATTAGTTAAAAATCAAGAATTAACAGTAAATATCCAAAAATCACAATCATATAACCTCATCCTCAGTGGAAAATAAATAAAAGGAAGATGAAAAATAAATACCCTATCATTTACCTAATGATTAAAACCCTAGGAAAGTCAAGGTCCCATGTATGTAGGGGTGTTGATGGCCCGAGTTGGACCAGGCTAAAGCATATCCAAGCACAACCCGACTTTAAAAATACAAGTCCATATCCAGCCTAAGTCAGACATGGACGTTAATGTCAGGCCCAAACCTATCCATTTAGTCGATTAGGCCGGCCCAAATTGGGCTTTTAAAGTGTTATACGTACCGTCTTTCTAGCAATTGTTTGGACAAATTATCACTAGATTGTAAGTACTACTTATTCGGGAAAAGCCGAGCCAAGCCTTGGGCTTCCTCTCACTTAATCCAAGCTTGACCCAAAGGCGGGCTAGCCCAGCCCATGAGACCTGAGGTAGTGACGTCATGTTGTAGTGCCACAATTGGACTGGGCTGGGCTGGGCCACAATTGGCCTGGGCTGGGCCACATTTGGTCGATCCTAGATATATGTGTGCTTGAGATAAACTTCATCCATTTATTGCTGAAGATAAAGAAGTCCATATTGTTAGATTGTATGTTCTCAATCCAGTGGATGATTTGAAAAAATTGATTTATTTCATTAATTAATTTATATTTTCATGCTTTATTCATGTGATGAATGGTATTTTCTTTTATGATTGCACATGACCAATACAAAATAACATGATGGTTTGTGAGATGAGCCGGAGCCCACAAGTATATTAGATGTAATCCATATGTGTGGATGAGATCCACGTACATGAGACATAGATTACAAATCTTATACTTAAAATGATTCATAACCAGTGATGAGATTGAGCATTTCATCTGATAAGGTTGCAGCACTGTGATCACTATGAGATAGTGTGATAAGTCTCGATCATCAGAGTGTAAGACTTTGAATCATTGTGCTGGTATATTGGATGTACTGAAGGACTGTGAGTAGCACCTTATGTAAATCTATCTTTGATTTAAGGACTGCTCTAATAATTCCCAAGCAATATGCTCTTAATCCTGAGACATTAATGGACTCAAGTTTCTAGTATACATTTACTTTGAGCCATCAATGAGTGAGGCCAATTGTAGGTCAACACCTAGATGTCTTTGGTATGTGGTAGTGGGGCTGTGGGAACATATAATTCTCAAGATGAAATATATCCCCTTAAATATTCCATTGCGGCAATTAATTAAGAGTTAATTGGATGGTACTAATGATTACTGTGATTAATTGAGTCACAAGGATAATAAGAGATATATCAAATTTGGTTGGATAAATTTAATCCAATTGATCTATGGATATAATTGATAGAGGGGTCTACTTGTAGTAATTGGGAATGTTAGGGTCTTCTTGTAATTATTCCTAGGACTGGAGTGCAATTGCATTTATTTAGTGGACTCATTTGTAATTAACTGTGGGTCTGAAGTTCGCATGAGATGTGGGGCCCAGATTCCTAATTTGAGCCAGATTCTATGGAATCCCTAGTGGTCCCCATGCTAGCCCTAATAAGAGAAGGTTACTAATTCTATTTGGAACTCTTAATTGGACTTGGAAAGGAGGAGTATGACATATACTAAGAATAGAAGTGGGACTTCTAATCTTGATATAAGAGGAGGTGTTCCATAAACTATAAATAAGAGGTAGAGATCTCTACACACAATAATCTCTCAAGTTCCCCTCTCTCTCCTCTGGTTTCCTACTACAGTGGTAGGGTTTTTCTTCTACTTAGAGGTATTTCCATTCTCTTTTAGAAGTTCTCTAAGAGGGTCATAGCGTGGAAGAACACAAAGGCAATGGAGATCAAATCTGCGAAAAGAGTTTTCGTAGAGATTAAGTTATTCAAGTTCTCGATTAGAGCACAGCTAAGCTCCTTAGGTATAGATCTATTTCTAGTTGGTTTTGAGTAGATATTCTATGCTTGTATTGTTAGTTTCTTGATTTATCTTTTCACTGGATGTTTGATCTTAATGCATGAGATTAGTGTTTTAGATCTCGGGGTTGGGTTCTTGACCTTATGGATACTTAATCCCTACTTCAAGCGGGTTAAAAGTTTTTTTTATTACTTATCCATGAGGCACACCTACTTCCAACACATACAAACCCACCTTCAAAGTTATAAGGATTAGCCCAAGACATTCAATTAATGGGTCATGTTTTCAAGTCTAGTTGGAGGGCCAAGGAATGAGCCAAGTTGGGTTGGGATGGGAGGTCATATAACATGCATGCATGTACTTAACTTCAATCTAACCTATTGATTAATTGGGTTAGAGATAACTCAAACCCACTATAAACTAATTAAGAATGATCAATCTAACTTTGAATTACCAAGTGGGATCAAGTTAGGTTGGTGGGTTGGGTCACAATTGACTTAAAACATTTTCTGATTAAGGGATTGTAGTTATTTCATCAATGACCTATGAAGAAAATTACTTATTAGTAGTCAAAACTTAAGAGAATCTGTAAAATTGTTGTTCTTTAATTTCATTGGAAGGTGATCCATTATATTTATAACTTTGTAGTGATCTCATGATAATTGTTTATCAGGTCCAAATGAAACTAATTGCGCTCAATCCTTTCCAACAAACCCAATTGAGTTCAACCTTGATTTTTTGATTCAGTGCATTTACAATAATTAGATTGACCACTCATAAATAATATCCCAAATTGTATAATAATGGCCTTTAAATCAAGGGAATTTTACCAAATAATTATTGCTAAATCTGTATTAGTCGGATTTAATCTCACAAATACACCAAAACACCAAATTCGGTGTTCGTACGATGTATTTGGACTACTTTACCCCCAAACGACGTCGTCATAAACTCACCCCAAATACCCTATCAGGGCGGAATGTCGTTCTTCTTTCTTCCCCATTTTTTCCCTCCCCCCTTTTTTCTCTGTTTCTCCCTCTCCCTGACCTCTCCCTCTGCATGCGCTCCCTGCTCTCTCCCTATCCCTTTGCATGCGCTCCCCACTTCAGTCGAGCTCCTCCTTCCCAACCCTAAAACCCTTTTGCTCAACCTGTTGTTGGGAGGAAGATGAAGATGGTGCGAGGTTTTTGGTGCTGAAGTGAATTTTAATATATGATGAGTTATAGCTGAAAATTGGTAAGATTTTATGGGTCTATGACTATCTGTTTCTAGACGAGGAGTTTGTTTCTGGTGTTGGATTTACAAATGTTTGTAAGGAGCTGACTCTAAATTAGTTTCTTCAATTTTTTTCCTTCACGATCTGATTCTAGAAGACCTTTTAAATTTTTGCATGCTAGGGCTTTGATTGATAAATTCTGAGTTTTCATTTTAGATTGAGCTAAAATGCTTTCATTAATGCCGTAGGAACTTTATTTGACATGGCTATGACTTTAGTTTCATTTCACCTTTTATTTTGCAATCATGTTTCAGGCACTTGAATAAATGGCTCAGAAAAATGATGGCGAGATTACTTGTCAAGGCATTCATTCGTAGCTCAATCTCAACAACCTTCAATCAATCATTAAATGCTACATTTGGGAACGTGTCCAACAGTTCTCGTTTCTTTCGTTGCATTCCTAGTGAGGCCTTACATCACAAAGAGGCCTTTTTAGATGTTGTTTTAACTCATTATTATTACCTTTAATCTGCCCATAATTTTATCTAATAGTGAGATTGCCAAAACAATGCATTCCTAGGGCATAGCTTCATCATGTTACTCGCCTCTAATACAAGGGGGCACTCTATCCCCATAAATATTTTCTCATGTTTATATGAGCTTAGCATATAGAAATCCCAATATGCTACAACCCTGGCAAAGTCAATCGCACATAACATGAGCCCACCTCTTTGGGCCTATTTGCTTTCTAGAATGCGTAGGAATTCATGCCCTAAGGGCATGTTTTGTTGCAAATAGAAATGATAAGAATTCACCTTGGTAGAGCAGTCAGAATACCTTATACTGCACGAGTTCTTACATGAATGCACATTTTGATAGGGATTGAAAGGATCAATTTCTTTCTTTTCCTTTCATATATTGTTTTGCATGCCTAATTGAGTTTTCCTATATTGAAAGTTTTCCTGCAAACATTAAAATGTCAGATTGCTAAATTTGTTGCATGTGCCTTAGAGTTTGTATTGGTTTTCGTCTTGGTTATCATCTCCAACACGTGAAGGAAGTTTTGGGTTTGATTCTTGGAGTCTGGATATTTGCTAGAACTGGTTGTGATTATGATGGATTTTTTAAGCTAAAATCTGCATCACCAAGATTTCATTTCATTCTACTTTGATGGTCTATATATGCATTTCTTTATTGATAAGTTGCTTTGATGTTTGAACAAGAAATAAACCAAATGTTCCTATCTTCTAATGAATTGTTTTATTTTTCACATTAACAAGAACTGTGTTTTCACTGCATTTATCATAATCATCCAAGGGTGCTTACATTATGTAGTGTTACAATAAAATGATTTTTTAATTACTTTGATCTTAGTGGTGCTTACTGCCAATGGCTATAACTATGGTCTATGTAATTCTCCAGTAGGTTGCTGGCTTGATGCAGGAGTAATTTGGTGTCTAGTGTAATTCTACTATTGTGTTCTCTTGGATTATGTAGTCAAGGGAGTTATAAAGGAAACGTCACTAAGAAGAATTATATAAGATAATACTTCTCAAAATTCATGTGACATCATTTTCTGTATTCACATCTTGGTTGAGGGATTGGTTACCAAGTTGATTGATGAGATTGGAATTTCGGGCTCAATCATGTAAAATTAGATGACGTAACCACTTACCAGTGGTTCTGAATGAGGAAACCTCAAGTGTGTTATAGGAGATCTAGTATTATGTACATAGATTTTGGCTGATTCTTATAGTAGAATGAGGAAATGTCAAGTGTGTTATAGTAGAATTAGTGCGATGCATATGAAGTGCAAGACAACTGGGAGAAAGGGTGCACTTACACAATTACTAACATGAACCCACCTCTTTAGGCCTATTTGCTTTCTAGAATGCGTAGGAATTCATGCCCTAAGGGCATGTTTCGTTGCAAAAAGAAATGCTAAGAATTCACCTTGGCAGAGCAATCAGAATGTCTTATATTGCACGAGTTCTTACATGAATGCACATTTTGATATGGATTGAAAGGATCAATTTCTTTCTTTTCCTTTCATATATTGTTTTGCATGCCTAATTGAGTTTTCCTATATTGAAAGTTTTCCCGCAAACATTAAAATGTCAGATTGCTAAATTTGTTGCATGTGCCTTAGAGTTTGTATTGGTTTTCGTCTTGGTTATCATCTCCAACACGTGAAGGAAGTTTTGGGTTTGATTCTTGGAGTCTGGATATTTGCCAGAACTGGTTGTGATTATGATGGATTTTTTAAGCTAAAATCTGCAACACCAAGATTTCATTTCATTCTACTTTGATGGTCTATATATGCATTTCTTTATTGATAAGTTGCTTTGATGTTTGAACAAGAAATAAACCAAATGTTCCTATCTTCTAATGAATTGTTTTATTTTTCACATTGACAAGAACTGTGTTTTCACTGCATTTATCATAATCATCCAAGGGTGCTTACATTATGTAGTGTTACCATAAAATGGTTTTTAATTACTTTGATCTTAGTGGTGCTTACTGCCAATGGCTGTAACTATGGTCTATGTAATGCTCCAGTAGGTTGCTGGCTTGATGCAGGAGTAACTTGGTGTCTAGTGTAATTCTACTATTGTGTTCTCTTGGATTATGTAGTCAAGGGAGTTATAAAGGAAACGTCACTAAGAAGAATTATATAAGATAATACTTCTCAAAATTCATGTGACATCATTTTCTGTATTCACATCTTGGTTGAGGGATTGGTTACCAAGTTGATTGATGAGATTGGAATTTCGGGCTCAATCATGTAAAATTAGATGACGCAACCACTTACCAGTGGTTCTGAATGAGGAAACCTCAAGTGTTTAATAGGAGATCTAGTATGATGTACATAGATTTTGGCTGATTCTTATAGTAGAATGAGGAAATGTCAAGTGTGTTATAGTAGAATTAGTGCGATGCATATGAAGTGCAAGACAACTGGGAGAAAGGGTGCACTTACACAATTACTAACATGAACCCACCTCTTTAGGCCTATTTGCTTTCTAGAATGCGTAGGAATTCATGCCCTAAGGGCATGTTTCGTTGCAAAAAGAAATGCTAAGAATTCACCTTGGCAGAGCAATCAGAATGTCTTATATTGCACGAGTTCTTACATGTATGCACATTTTGATATGGATTGAAAGGATCAATTTCTTTCTTTTCCTTTCATATATTCTTTTGCATGCCTAATTGAGTTTTCCTATATTGAAAGTTTTCCCGCAAACATTAAAATGTCAGATTGCTAAATTTGTTGCATGTGCCTTAGAGTTTGTATTGGTTTTCGTCTTGGTTATCATCTCCAACACGTGAAGGAAGTTTTGGGTTTGATTCTTGGAGTCTGGATATTTGCCAGAACTGGTTGTGATTATGATGGATTTTTTAAGCTAAAATCTGCAACACCAAGATTTCATTTCATTCTACTTTGATGGTCTATATATGCATTTCTTTATTGATAAGTTGCTTTGATGTTTGAACAAGAAATAAACCAAATGTTCCTATCTTCTAATGAATTGTTTTATTTTTCACATTGACAAGAACTGTGTTTTCACTGCATTTATCATAATCATCCAAGGGTGCTTACATTATGTAGTGTTACCATAAAATGGTTTTTAATTACTTTGATCTTAGTGGTGCTTACTGCCAATGGCTGTAACTATGGTCTATGTAATGCTCCAGTAGGTTGCTGGCTTGATGCAGGAGTAACTTGGTGTCTAGTGTAATTCTACTATTGTGTTCTCTTGGATTATGTAGTCAAGGGAGTTATAAAGGAAACGTCACTAAGAAGAATTATATAAGATAATACTTCTCAAAATTCATGTGACATCATTTTCTGTATTCACATCTTGGTTGAGGGATTGGTTACCAAGTTGATTGATGAGATTGGAATTTCGGGCTCAATCATGTAAAATTAGATGACGCAACCACTTACCAGTGGTTCTGAATGAGGAAATCTCAAGTGTTTAATAGGAGATCTAGTATGATGTACATAGATTTTGGCTGATTCTTATTGTAGAATGAGGAAACGTCAAGTGTGTTACAGTAGAATTAGTGCGATGCATATGAAGTGCAAGACAGCTAGGAGAAAGGGTGCACTTACACAATTACTAACATGAACCCACCTCTTTAGGCCTATTTGCTTTCTAGAATGCGTAGGAATTCATGCCCTAAGGGCATGTTTTGTTGCAAATAGAAATGCTAAGAGTTCACCTTGGCAGAGCAATCAGAATGTCTTAAATTGCACGAGTTCTTACGTACATGAGTGCACATTTTGATATGGATTGAAAGGATCAATTTCTTTCTTTTCCTTTCATATATTGTTTTGCATGCCTAATTGAGTTTTCCTATATTGAAAGTTTTCTTGCAAACATTAAAATGTCAGATTGCTAAATTTGTTGCATGTGCCCTAGAGTTTGTACTGGTTTTGGTCTTGGTTATCATCTCCAACAGGTGAAGGAAGTTATGGGTTTGATTCTTGGAGTCTGGATATTTGCCAGAACTGGTTGTGATTATGATGGATTTTTAAGCTAAAATCTGCAACACCAAGATTTCATTTCATTCTACTTTGATAGTCTATATATGCATTTCTTTATTGATAAGTTGCTTTGATGTTTGAACAAGAAATAAACCAAATGTTCCTATCTTCTGTTGAATTGTTTTATTTTTCACATTGACAAGAACTGTGTTTTCACTGCATTTATCATAATCATCCAAGGGTGCTTACATTATGTAGTGTTACAATAAAATGTTTTTTTAATTGCTTTGATCTTAGTCTTACTGCCAATGGCTATCACTATGATCTATGTAATTCTCCAGTAGGTTGCTGGCTTGATGCAGGAGTAACTTGGTGTCTAGTGTAATTCTACTATTGTGTTCTCTTGGATTATGTAGTCAAGGGAGTTATAAAGGAAACGTCACTAAGAAGAATTATATAAGATAATACTTCTCAAAATTCATGTGACATCATTTTCTGTATTCACATCTTGGTTGAGGGATTGGTTACCAAGTTGATTGATGAGATTGTAATTTCGGGCTCAATCACGTAAAATTAGATGACGCAACCACTTACCAGTGGTTCTAAATGAGGAAACCTCAAGTGTGTTATAGGAGATCTAGTATGATGTACATAGATTTTGGCTGATTCTTATAGTAGAATGAGGAAACGTCAAGTGTGTTACAGTAGAATTCGTGCGATGCATATGAAGTGCAAGACAGCTAGGAGAAAGGGTGCATTTACACAATTACTAACATGAGCCCACCTCTTTAGGCCTATTTGCTTTCTAGAATGTGTAGGAATTCATGCCCCAAGGGCATGTTTTGTTGCAAATAGAAATGCTAAGAGTTCACCTTGGCAGAGCAATCAGAATGTCTTATTTTGCACGAGTTCTTACGTACATGAGTGCACATTTTGATATGGATTGAAAGGATCAATTTCTTTCTTTTCCTTTCATATATTGTTTTGCATGCCTAATTGAGTTTTCCTATATTGAAAGTTTTCCTGCAAACATTAAAATGTCAGATTACTAAATTTGTTGCATTGTACTGGTTTTGGTCTTGGTTATCATCTCCAACGGGTGAAGGAAGTTTTGGGTTTGATTCTTGGAGTCTGGATATTTGCCAGAACTGGTTGTGATTATGATGGATTTTTTAAGCTAAAATCTGCAACACCAAGATTTCATTTCATTCTACTTTGATGGTCTATATATGCATTTCTTTATTGATAAGTTGCTTTGATGTTTGAACAAGAAATAAACCAAATGTTCCTATCTTCTGTTGAATTGTTTTATTTTTCACATTGACAAGAACTGTGTTTTCACTGCATTTATCATAATCATCCAAGGGTGCTTACATTATGTAGTGTTACAATAAAATGTTTTTTTAATTGCTTTGATCTTAGTCTTACTGCCAATGGCTATCACTATGATCTATGTAATTCTCCAGTAGGTTGCTGGCTTGATGCAGGAGTAACTTGGTGTCTAGTGTAATTCTACTATTGTGTTCTCTTGGTTTATGTAGTCAAGGGAGTTATAAAGGAAACGTCACTAAGAAGAATTATATAAGATAGTACTTCTCAAAATTCGTGTGACATCATTTTTTGTATTCACATCTTGGTTGAGGGATTGGTTACCAAGTTGATTGATGAGATTGGAATTTCGAGCTCAATCACGTAAAATTAGATGGTAAGTGGTTCTGAATGAGGAAACCTCAAGTGTGTTATAGGAGATCTAGTATGATGTACATATATTTTGGCTGATTCTTATAGTAGAATGAGGAAACGTCAAGTGTGTTGTAGTAGAATTAGTGCGATGCATATGAAGTGCAAGACAGCTAGGAGAAAGGGTACGCACTTACACAATTACCAAGACAGCTAGGAGAAAGGGTACGCACTTACACAATTACTAAGAAATCAAAATAGTAAACCCCCCCCCCCCCAAACCAATAAGATTGACTAATCATAAATATGTCACAAGGCTGACTAATTATAAAATCTACAATAAGACTGATACTTTGTCACTTTTTAGTCCACCTTGCTTCAAGTTCTAGTAGGGCATATCACTTCTGCGTGAATATCATCACTGGCTGTTTTGGTAATTTTGGTGCAAATAGTTCATCCACACACCCTCCAACTCCTACCCTGCAAACAATTAAATATTGATTACCATCCTCCATCTCGCTAATATTAGTAATTTGGGATTTTTCATGTAACGATATTAGTAGCATTAAATCTAGGTTCTGTTTTCATTTTTTCCGCCCAACATCTTATACAGATTGCCTTTATACTGAGATGGCATAAACACTGTGAAACCATGGGTCCCTTTTTAGAAACATTGGTACTTCGAAACATTAAAAGCTGTTTGAAAACTTGTTTTGTAGGCCATGACTGCTAATCCAAAGGAAGTAGGATATTTACCATGGGACTTCTATTTACAATTCATCATGATGGGGAGACGATATTTGAAAGTTCATATGGGCATTTATAACAAGTGATGGGAGATGGTGGAAACTAGAGCATTTGAGCCAATATATATGCCTTTTGATTTATTGTAAGGGTTTGGTTTATAATTCTTGTGGCAGGTGTTGTGTAAATATACGAATCCATTTAGACATGAGCTGCTTAATATATTTTTTTAAATTTGAGTGATGCTGCCTACACTCATATTTTGAGTGTCTGAATGTAATTTGTATGGATTTTGTTCTATCAATATACAAAGATGTATGTCAAGTTGTTGTATAGTTTATTTATCAAACGTTCACATGCTGTTTGTATTTTTCATAAAAGACAGAAGCATGATTTTTTTATGGCATAAAGTCTTGAATACAAAAGCAATGCATATGAAGTGCAGGAAGGTTGGGAGAAAGGGAGTACTTACACAATTACTAAGACAGCATGCAAGATGGGATGTAGTGTGAATATAATGGGATGCATAAACAATATAAACAATGATAAAGACCCACGTATTTCACAAAGAAGTATTATTTTTGAGTTTGTTTGATAACGATATCGTTATCATTATTTATAGGTTCTTGGTACGTCCAATTTTGTGTCAAACAAGAAAATAATAGTAACTTTATATTGAGATGCATAAACAATGAAAAAGACTCACGATTTTACTCAAATTTTAATTTTCAAAATTTTTTTGATAACGATATCATTGCAATTATTTATAGGTTCTTCGCCCGTTTTTTCTCTCTAACAACAAAATGACAATGACTTTATAGTGACGTGCATAAACAATGAGAAAGACTTACGGACTTCACCCATAATTGTTTTTCTACATCAACTTTATGACAACAATATCATTAGCATTATTTATAGGTTCTTTGCCAGTATGTTGTCTCCAACAATCAAATGGCATTGACTTTACAATGAGGTGCTTAGATAATGAGAAGACTTTATCCAGAATTTTAATTTTAAGATTTTCGGATAGTTTTCCTTCCCACCTTTCTCATTTGTTTTAGCCCACAAAACAGTGAAAGAGAAAGGAAAGAAAGAATAAATGCTATAATGATTACTATAAAGAGCCATACAAACACATTTATAACATACATTTACAGAAAAGAAACACATTTATAAAATAATAAAAACATACCTAAGATGCTTGTAGAAACTGTGAGCAGAGAGAAGATTGCAGAGACCGAACAAAGAGAGCCTAGCTAAGGAAGAAGAAAATAAAACTAATGAGAAGAAAAGAAAGGAAATAGATGGGGCATCGTTGCGATGCACTGCCAGAGTGAGATTACGCACCATTTTCCCAAAATCAATTCAAAAGGATTGTGCTGTGCTGATGTTGTTCATCTAGTTTCACCAAATGAGACTTTTGGAGATGATAATATGAAAATTGAAGCAATGATCGTATGAGTTGATTCAGTTGGTGTATTAAAGTGGTGGTGTTGTATAAATTACATGATTTATGTAGTTGACTAATGTAATGAGTACTATGTATCAAGTCTCATTTGTAGTGGCCGTGACTTATGTAAATCATATCTAATTTATATACATAGACAATTGATTTATGGTGTTTTTTCAGTTGGGTGGGTACGATTGAAATTCCCCATGACTCATCTCTAACACTTGAATAACCAGTTGTCTAGTTTAAGATATTGTGTTGAATCTCTTCACCCTCATTTGGAAATTGATATGGGGTGTTTGGATTGGTTCATTTCCTACTTTGCTCATGGAATGGCTAATTGAAGGAATCTTATGCACTAAAACCTCACAAAAAAACATCTTATTCAAAATGTAATCATCATTGACACACATCTTGTCTCCCGCAATTTTGATGGGATTGGACGTTGTTCTTCCTTTTTCTCTTTCATGCTGTCACCACTTGGTTGAACACCCATAGCGGAAAATAAACTTCCCTGAATTTTGCAAAAAATCCCAATTACCAAGCAATCTATAAAATTCAAAATCAGAAATTGGGGTGTTTTAGTTTTGTAATTGCATTAACAACTACTTCTTTGCAAAATGGAAGTAGAACAACTTTTTAGAGATTTTTTTCATTATTGATATTTGCTTATATAAATATAAAACTTCCGAATGCACCAATCAAAATTTCAAACTAGAATAAGTTTCCACATATTTAAGAAGGTTTGATGACATAACCTCCCAATTAGACACAAAACAAAGAATCCCCCAAACACAAACTTAGAAGCAGAAGGGTTCAAGAGCTAAATCGTTGTACATGTGTAATACAAGAGCCCACCATGCATGTATTTAAACTCTACATCTAACTAGCCCAAGAACAGGAAGCCCAACAACCTAAACTTTCATAACCAAACGGTCTGAACAGTGGGTATAAATGGGCTCAAACTTAGCCTAAAAAAAGGCTGAAAATGGGTTAAAATATGGCCCAAATGCTGCTGGAATCAGTTCGATTTGAACTAGACAAATGACCAGATTGATATGTTGCAAATGGGTTAAGACCCAACCCAGTTTATGTCCCTAAAAAACTAAAGGTCAAAATTCAGTTTAGATAGATGATGGATATAAACATCCCAAAATCCAGCCCCTAGGTTTGAATTCCACTTGGTAAGCAGGCTGATTTTCCCCAACCAAATAGTCTAAACCTATTTGAACAAACCCCTAAATAGTGGCCTTCAGAAATTAATCCAAATAAAGGAGTCTGGAATTTCCAGAGTCATATACTTTGTATTTGAGTTAAAATTTGAAATCGCCCAAACAAACAAACAACACAAAAGTTGGCCATTTGAGAATTAAAAGTCCAACCCATACAGAATCCTTTAAATGGACTAGAATGTGCTGTTAACTAGTCAAATAAAATTTACATATACATTGTTAAATTACTAGTTTTTTTTTTTCAATGAATGTTAATATACATTGAACCGGGTTTCCCCATAAATAACAATAACATGTTTTGTGATTTGTAAATTTTATTTGACTAGTTAAAACTCAAAATAACAATAATAATAACATAGTATAATGCCCCATACACCAAACAAGAGAAACTGAAACGCATGAGTTCATTGATTCTAGCAGATACTGATGGAAACTATTGAACCCAGAAACGAAAATTTCACTACAAACATAAATTTACTGATCATCCAAGAACAAAGACGGAAACTTTTTCCTTACTTGATCTGTGAAACATCAAAATCGCATGCTACCATAAAGAACAAACAAAATCATAAGAAATTGGCCTGGAAAATAAAAAAAATAAAAGAACATTGCAAGGATCCAGGAAAATGATCGAGAGTCTAAGAGAAGAAAAACATATAAATCCATGAATTCACTAATTCTTTGATACAAGCAAGTAGCAAAGATATCTAAAGGGATTCTTATATGTTACTGTTTTGATTTCTTAGTAATTGTGTAAGTGCTCCCTTTCTGCCAGCTGTCTTGCACTTCATATGCATCACAATAGTTCTACTATAACACACTTGAGGTTTCCTCATTCTATTATAAGAATCGGCCAAATCTATGTGCATCATACTAGATCTCGTATAACACACTTGAGGTTTCCTCATTCAGAACTACTGGTAAGTGGTTGCGTCATCTAATTTTACATGATTGAGCTCGAAATTCCAATCTCACCAGTCAACTTGGTAACCAATCCCTCAACCAAGATGTGAATACAGAAAATGATGCCACACGAATTTTGAGAAGTATCATCTTATATCATTCTTCTCAGTGATGTTTCCTTTATAACTCCCTTGACTACATAATCCAAGAGAACACAATAGTAGAATTACACTGGACACCAAGTTACTCCTGCATCAAGCCAGCAACCTACTGGAGAATTACATAGACCATAGTGATAGCCATTGGCAGTAAGCACCACTAAGATCAAAGTAATTAAAAAAATCATTTTATTGTAACACTACATAATGTAAGCACCCTTGGATGATTATGATAAATGCAGTGAAAACACAGTTCTTGTCAATGTGAAAAGTAAAACAATTCAACAGAAGAGAAGAACATTTGGTTTATTTCTTGTTCAAACATCAAAGCAAGTTATCAATAAAGAAATGCATATATAGACCATTAAAGTAGAATGAAATGAAATCTTGGTGTTCCAGATTTAGCTTAAAAAATCCATTATAACCACAAGAAGTTCCGGCAAATATTCAGACTCCAAGAGTCAAACCCAAAACTTCCTTCACCTGTTGGAGATGATTAACCAAGACCAAAGCCAATACAAACTCTAGGGCACATGCAACAAATTTAGCAATATGACATTTTAATGTTTGGGGGAAAACTTTCAATATGGGAAAACTCAATTAGGCATGCAAAACAATATATGAGAGGAAAAGATAGAAAATGAGCCTTTCAATCCATATCAAAATGTGCATTCATGTAAGAACCCGTGCGGTATAAGACATTCTGACTACTCTGCGAAGGTGAATTCCTAGCATTTCTACTTGCAACAAAACATGCCCTTAGGGCATGAATTCCTACGCATTCTAGAAAGCAATTAGGCCCAAAGAGGTGGGCTCATGTTATGTGCTATTGACTTTGCCAGAGTTGTGGCATATTGGTATTTCTATATGCTAAGTTCATATAAATATAAGAAAATATTTTCGAGGATAGAGCGCCACCCACCCCCCCCCCCCCCCCCCCCCCCCCCCCTATTAGAGGCGAGTAACATGATGAAGCTAGGCCCTAGGAATGCATTGTTTTGGCAATCTCACTATTAGATAAAATTATGGGCAGATTAAAGGTACAATAATGAGTTAAAACAACATCTGAACCCCCCCCCCCCCCCCCCCCGTATTAGAGGCGAGTAACATGATGAAGCTAGACCCTAGGAATGCATCGTTTTGACAATCTCACTATTAGATATAATTATGGGTAGATTAAAGGAATAATAACGAGTTAAAACAACATCTGAAATGGCCTCTTTGTGATGTAAGGCCTCACCGGGAATGCAACGAAGGAAATGAGAACTGTTGGACACCTTCCAAAATGTAGCATTTAATGATTGATTGAAGGTTGTTGAGATTGAGCTACGAATGAATGCCTTGACAAGTAATCTCTCCATCATTTTTCTAAGTTCTTCAAGTGCCTGAAATATGATTGCAAAATACAAGGTGAAATGAAACTAAAATCATAGCCATGTCAAATAAAGTTCATATGGCATTAATGAAAGCATTTTAGCTCAATCTAAAATGAAAACTCAAAATTTATCAATCAAAGCCCTAGCATGCGAAAATCTAAAAGGTCTTCTAGAATCATTTCTTGAAGGAAAAAAATTTAAGAAAATGATTTAGAGCCAGTTCCTTATAGATAGTTGCAAATTCAACACTAGAAACAAACTCCTCGTCTAGAAACAGAGAGTCGTAGACCCATAAAAACTTTCCCATTTTCAGCTATAACTCATCACATATTAAAATCGACTTTAGCACAAAAAACTCGCACCATCTTCATATTCGTCCCAACAACAGAGAGAGTGAAAGAGTTTTAGGGTTGGGAAGGAGGAGCTCGACTGGAGCAGGGAGCGCATGTAGAGGGAGAGGGAGAGAGCAGGGAGCGCATGTAGAGGGAGAGGACAGGGCATGCAGAGAGTGAGGACAAGGAGAGGGAGAAAGAGAGAAAAAAGGCGGGAGAGGGAAAATAGAGAAGAAAGAAGAACGACGTTCGGCCCTGGTAGGGATTTGGGGTGAGTTTATATGATGTTGTTCGGTAGAATCTGAAGATAAAGTCGTCCAAATACCTCGTACAAACACCGAATTTGGTGTTTAGGTGTATTTGTGATTAAATCCGGCTAATACAGGTTTAGCAACAATTATTTGGTAAAATTCCCTTAAATCAATTGATATTTTTTGTAACACCCTGACCCACCTTAGTTCCGATTTAGAGTTAATTAACTTAGATTAGTAGCTTGGTGGATGTTTTGAATGTAATTGGGCTTGATTAGGTAGAATTAGTTGGGTTTGACCATGGCCTAGGTAGACTATGACTTTTGGAGTGTTTTAGGTTTTTATGTGTGTATTTAGAATTTTATGGGTTTTTAGTGCATTTCATAAAGCATAGCATGGGCTTTGATTCTTATGTTTTGACCCAATGGATTCGGGCCCAAACTGACCCATTTCCAACCCATTTTTCTAGCTCAAGCCCCATGTTGAAAATTCTGCAACTTAGTGGCACTTGCATGCAGCTGCAAGGAAAAGTTTCATATAAAACACCTAGCCCACCCATTCTTCTCCTCTTCGTTCATTTCTAGCAACTGAAATTCCATTTCCCTATTCACTTCTTCCCCAAATGTTCTCAAGATAAGACTCTAGGGACCTTGCATATGAGATTGGGAGTTCTACTTGCATCTTCCTTCTTGTCTACAACAAGGGTTTCAACTCCCAAGTCAAGAACAACTTTATTGTTTTCATTTCTCAACACTTTTGGTAAGATCCTTGATTCAAAATTCATGTCTCCTTGTTCAAATCCGAATTTGGAAGGCTATGTTGGTGTTGCATGTGGATTTCAAACCCATTCTTTTCATTTACCATTGTAGGACTTCATCTTCTTCATTTCAATTGGGGGTTTTTCTTTTGGAGAGCTTGCTTGGGATATAGAGCTTGATTATAGCTTGGATTTGTGATTTTTAGCTTCAAGCACCTTAAGTAAAGTTAAATTTATATAAATGTAAGCATGTATCCCTATTTGATTCTTTGAATATGATCAATCATGTTAGATACCCATTCCTTTGCTCAAAAATGGATTTTTGTTTATGTTTTGGATATAAGAAATTGATTGTTTCTCTTGTTGATTCAATGTGGAATGTAAATTGGACAATTCTTGAGTTTTGTGAGCACTTTGGTGGATCATTTTCGTCCAAATTATGTCTTGAAAAGATGGTTTTTGGTTTAGAAGATAGAACACAGAAAACAGGGCATTTTGTGAGCTCAAAAGTGTGTATAGTGACCTTCTCGTTTGAGCCAAGCCTTTGGTCGCTCGAGCAGACCAGTTTCTGCCCATAAAATGCGACACAAAACCCTGTTCGCTCGAGCGGATAATTGGCTCGCTTGAGCGGAGGGGCCCATTGGGCCCAACAATGCGAACTTCGAATGGCCACAACTTTTTAACCGTATGTCCGTTTTTGGAGTTCCACATACTGTTGGAAAGCTCTTGAAGTGTAGAATCCAATGGTCCAGACATATATTTGATTTGAAATTTTGGGAATAAGTGGATATTGGATTTTATCTTAAACTATGGTAACTGGATGGTACCACGAGAGAAATGTTGAACCATAGCATGTTTAGATTAATTGGCCTAATAGTTGGACCCTAAAGTGGATACCTTGATCCTTTTTCATGACCAATGGACTTGTGTATTATGTGAATGCGGTTTGAGCAACCGTGCACCCACAAGGGACCTCGTGTTCTTTGAAATTGAGAACCGATCCAAATGTGTTATACTAAGGGATTCGGTACCCAAATTAAGTAACGCCAAGGGTTCTTTTGTAGGCCACCCACACCGAAATCCTTAGTACTATACTGAGTTGGACAATGAAGACCCCGAGAGTTCCCAGGACCGTAGGATTGGCTTGTTTTATATCTTGATTCCGTCTATGATTTATGTACATGCATTGCATTCCGTTTCTAGTACTCTCGTATGACTTGATCATACCTCTGTCTAGTTTTGTATATCATGCTTATGTACATATTTCTATTATATCTGTTTCCGCTTCTGATCAGATACATCTTGATAAGCTTTGAATTATGTACCATGATATGATCTGTTCTGTGTATGTTCTATTGTTTTGTATATTTTGTTCCACGAGTCGGTACCCAAATCTAAGTCGGACCCGGCTAAGTGTGGGTTTCGTAATATTTCTGGCCCTCTGCAGATGGGATTATATTTTGAGGGTTGACCGGCACCCTAGGTCCACGATGGAGAGTTTTGGGCCCTCTGTCTCCTAGTGGCACCACCCTGTTCTGATCTGTTCTGTTTTCTGCTCTCACTTTACATACATGTTTACATGGTTAATTTGAGAGAATATAGCTAATGTGGATGTGCCATTTAGTTCTGTCATTGTGTATATTCGTCACCTATGATTCGTACAACTCATCCATATTCATGATCAGATTTGCCTAGTGATCATGCTTTGACCTCATATGATTTATACCCATTAATTATTCATTTGTCTCATGTTATATGATTTATATATGTTTATCTTGCTTAGCCTAGTCTAATGGTGCTACACTTGGCGTTACAGGTGACTACCTCGATGCCACACACCCGGAGATCCACGAGGAGGAGGAATCTTCCCGTCACGTAGTTGAATGGACTTCTGATGATGTCTTCTAGACATCTACTCGTTGAGATTGGACGCAAAATGACCCATGGACCGTGGCTTGGATTGCCACATCTTTTGTTATAGTTTATAAACTTGTTTAGACTATGGCTTGTAAACCTTAACTTAACGTACTTCTTTCTCTTTCTATCTTTTGAACTTAAACTTGAACCTTTAATCTATGCTCACGAACCTTATGCTCTATATCTTAATGCATTTGATGTTGTTGGATTACGATTTGATATCTATTTGATAGAAATTACATAGGTGAAAATACAGGTGAATAGAAAATTTTGAAACCTCACTCGTGAAATCCTGTGGGTGAATTCCGTTCGTGGGGACAAGGATCAATGAGTTTGACTTGAATCCCCATGCGGGCGTTTGTCGCGCCTCGAGATGGGTGAAGTCTCGGGCTCGGGGCGTGACATTTTTTTTGTAACTTATCTGTAAATGTGAATGGTTGTGCGTTTCTTTCTCAACCATTATTAAGTATTATATATTTAAGCTATTGACTTTGATTGAACCGGTTTCAATTTTGATCTTTTCAGTTTCAATCTTGTCCTCTAAATTACAAATTTATATTATAAACTTTAAAAAATTCCATTACTTAATGATTTAAGTGTAATTTTAGTCATTTTTGCTTTACAAATATGATTGAGATAATCGTCTCATTTGTTTTCTAGTCACGTGGATCAAAATAAATCTAAAGGAGAAACTCCTCTTTCTTGATAATAAAGAAAACCATACCTGTCTCCTTCGACAATTTGAAATTATGGTCAATATACTTTATGCGATTGTATGATTTTAACTTGGCCAAAATAATCTTAATAATTATGCACTTTTTATATTTATTTCTTAATTTTTAAACGGGGCCTACTTCTAGACTCATACCTAGTGAATACCATTATGTCACTCCAATTGAACTCAAATCCATCTATATGTAAGAATGATCGTGCTTCAAATACTTAGTCAATACCATAAAAAAAGAAAAAGAAAAAAAACCTGACGTGCAGTGAAAATTGTTCAGTAGCACATAAAATTTGTATTAATTTCTTACTTCTTATGAAATTTTATATTGTTTTAGTTCTTTTTATTTCTAATTTCTGGACTCTGACACTAACAAAATTTTAATTTCAATCAATTTATGAAACTAATCATATTTTGAAAATCTTTACTCCTATCATACTGCCAATTAGACAAATTTTGAATTTTTTTTTTTATCCATTTACATGTCCATGCTTCAAGCATGGGTGATGAAGCTAGTAATGAAGCTAGAATTACTTTAAGCATAAACGAAATCACCACCAACGATGTCATCTAATTTTTAAAACCACTAGTATCAGTTCAACGCATATGATATGCTTATGCTTTCTCCTTTAGTTTATCTTCTTTAGTGCAGATATTGTTTTTCTTACTCAAGCAGCAGCCTTCTGTCGGGTTGCAAATGCAATGGGAATAGAGCAACAACCATTTAGATCGCAGGTGGTTAAACGTTATTTCAAACAAACAAAACCCATCCATTTGTTGGAAGATGACTTTGATACCTTGGGCAATGAGAGATACACACTAGCTATAGCTTAACTACAAATTGAACTAAGCACAAAAACCCACTTTATAAATCTTACACAAATACAGTATTACAGTGCTTACAAGTTATACACACATTAAGCCTACACTCTTACAGCAAAGAGACGTAGGCACTACAATTTACTCAATGCACTCACTCCACCACAAAGGACACTCACTCAACACTTCTCACTACACAAGTGCTTCACTCTTCACTGGACTTCTGTCTCTCAATGGACTTGAGTTATCACTTCACTTGTCTTCGCACTTCTCTTTAGTGTGTAACCAAAGCACGTCCGATGGTCCACGTGGCCTCATGTATCACCACAAGTGAAGTCGGTTATGCATACTCTGGAATGAGTAAGTCGACTACAGTAGTGTCTAGAAAACTCGAGCCCAGGAGATATTACATCAGTGTTTGACTAACACCCTTTTCTTCTTCTGCATCATTTTGAATCTTCTTGTATGAACAGTTTGGGGAAGACCCTAAACTAACATAAATCATCATGAATTACTTGGACCCAGGATGTTTCACCTTGTGGGAGGTGTCCAACAAAGGCAGTACAGGTGGGCTAAAGCCATATCTTCCCCACCCTTGCATTTTTTACTTTCTTCACTTGTAAGTACATAGTTCTTCCTGCAAAAAAAAAAAGAAAAAGAAAAAAAAGTACATAGTTCTGGGACCAAATGGAGAACTATAAGAACGACTGGCGGAGAGACTAAAGAGTTTTCTATCATGATTGGTCTACACCAATGATCAACGTTAAGCCCGTACTTGTTTGCCCTAGTTATGGATGAGATTACAAGACATATTCAGGATAATGTATCATGGTGTATGCTATTTGCAGATGATATTGTATTAGTGGATGAGACTAGAGCAGGAGTGAATGCTAAGCTAGAATTGTGGCGGAATACGTTAGAGACAAAATGGTTTAGGCTAAGTCGTTGCAAGACGAAATATATGGAATGCAAGTTTAGTCAAAGTAGGACACCTGCTAACTTAGAAGTAAGTTTGGGCACACAAAAGATTATAGAGAAAGAAAACTTTAGATACCTTGGATCTATGGTGCAACAGGATGGAGAGATTGATAATGATGTAAGTCACATGATTCAGGCCGGGCGGACCAAATGGAGGAGTGCTTCGGGGGTCTTGTGTGATCGGAAAGTCCCCCTCAAAGTTAAAGGAAAGTATTATAAGGTGGCGGTACGTCCAGCGTTGTTATATAGATCAGAGTGTTGGGCAGTAAAACATAATCATGTTAAAAAGATGGAAGTTGCAGAGATGAGAATGCTAAGATGGATGTGCTGGATCACAAGGAGAGATAAGATTATGAATGAGGAGCTTAGGGGCAAAGTAGGAATAACACCGATTAAAGATAAAATAAGAGAAAATCGACTGAGATGGTTTGGCCATGTTAGAAGGCGCCCAACGGAGGCACCTGTTAAAAGGTGTGAAAGCATGGAGATTGCCCGGAGTAGGAGAGGGAGACCCAAGAGAAGTTGGAAAGAAACTATTAAACATGACCTTGCCTACATGGATCTAACGGAGGACATAGCCCTAAACAGATTTGATTGACGTCGTCAAATCCATATAGCTGACCCCACCTAGTGGGAAAAGGCTTGGTTTGGTTTGGTTTGGTTTAGTTCTGGGACCAAGCCTGTTGCAACTGTCATATTATTTGGGGTTTGAACCTACTCGATGAATGATGGATTTGGTCTCCAACAGATTTTATTCATGAAATACGCAAGTTTCATTTCCCATGTTCATTTATAATAACAACAACAACAACATCAAGATTGAATTCGATCCCAAGGCCAACCCCAGATAGATGAGATATAGTTTGATGATGATGATAATGCTAAAAGGGAAAATTAAAGGCCTGCCCAGAGGGAAAGGCAACATAGCTCTCCCTGCATAGCAACACTGAGGAGCAAATAGAAGCAGCGCTGAACAAAGACCCCAGCCTGCCCAAAAATACCTCCTGAGAACTCAACTAGGACGAAGCATGCAACAGGACAACAAAACAAAGGAAACCGGAGGATGATGATGGCTAGGAAGAAAATTGAAGCTGCAGATATTCTTCCTTTGACATCAACATCTTGCTGAAGAATAGACCGGACCGGACGACATGCAATAAACTAAGCAGACATTTGGCATATATCTCTTTGAACTTGCAATAAACTTAGTAGTCTTTTGGAGAACCTGCAGAAGAGCTGTCCAGATTGGAGATTTTTGCAATAAACTTCGCAGGCAGAAGAGCTGTCCAGACTGAGATATTGAATAGCAGCACTGCACCTCCTCTTTGGAGCTGCAGTTATTCTACCTTTGGCGACAACAAGAGAGCGAGCTACACAACACAGGCACTGGAGGGAGAGCTACTGAACACCACTCTGATCTTCAAACAGAGAAAAACTCTGCTGAACTCGAGGGAATCAGCAGAACTCCGCACTGAAAATACTGAAGGGACTCCTTCGGCACTGCTGAAAGCCTGGGGCACTTTGTCAAAGCTCACCTTGAATATCCGCCCCTACCATACAATACCTGTCCTCGAAATGACCTGAATGTCGCTTGGCATGGCCCAGGGGCTTGTTGGTCAAAGGGAACAGGAGGATCTGTCGAGCAGTTAGATTTTGTGAAAATTTACATTTTTAGCATTTCATTTATTATCTCAAGTTCAGTGACATTTTGCACGATAAGGGTGTAAGACGTACTCACCTCCAACATCCAGCCGTTGATTCACTAAAGCCTGGTTAATGCCAAAATTTTCAGAGGCCCAAGTTACTGTCGGTTGGTGGAAAATGTTCTCTTTCACTTGGATTCATGTCGATCGCCCCATCATGATCTACAGTATGCTTCCAGTTATCATGCAGAAGTAGAACACTAGAAAATCATGTGGTAAAGATAGTGTGCATGTGTGCGCGCGTGCATGTGCGTTTTAAGAACTTTTGCCCCAAAATAATGATTATGATCTAAGGGAGAAAGCACTAAAGGAGAAAGCAGACATTCATTATTGTTGCACATGAGTCCAAATCCAGAGTTGATAGAGTAGAACTTACAATGGGCCCATAAATGTTCTCATGAAATCCTTAAAATTTTATCCAAATAGGAATTGGTCCCCCGTAAAATTGACCATTTGATACATAAAAAAAAAAAATAATTAATGAATATGCATATGATTGTATGTTATACTATTATTAACATAAACCCTAAGATCGTGAACATCATGATAATCACATGTAAGATTTAATCTTAAATAAATTGAAGAGTACCTCCAAACATCCTGATGCAGAGAGCTTTCCGATCTTGCTGTCTGGTGCTATTGTTGATTGATGTTGAGATCCGTCGAAGAAGAGACTATGTGAATGGTTTCGGTTTCTCTCTCTTTGCCTATAAACCCTAATGTGTTGAGTTTTTGTGTGTAGCCTTTGTGATGGACGAAAGACTTTATTTTATAGGTGGAGAGATGACCGAATTCCCAATTAAGTTTTCCTTAGATTTAATCTCAACCGTCCATCAAGGTAGAGAATATTATGGAATATATCTCATTAAGAAACCGTTTTTGAGTAATTAATAGCATATATCCTATGAAAACAGAATTCCTATAATGACCACATTTCGAGAAAGGTAAGGACGTGTGGTCCTAGTAATGAGCCTAAAAGTAATTTCCTTACATTGTGTTTATCATATTTTCAGTCAAATAGTCTATCATGGGACAATCTACGATATTAGGAAAGCTATGATATCATGGGACAATCCATTTATACTACGGGATTTATAGGAAAGCTGAATTTCAGTCATGAAATTGAAAAAAATTGTTTTAAGGAGGATTAAAGTAGCATACGCCCATAAATCTCATAATCTGCCGGATACCAAGATTATTTGGAAACTTACTTTTATTTGCATTTCTTTCATTCCTCTAACTTCATAGATATTTAGCACATAATAATGGAGTCAGAAGTACTCACCCTCAACAGACAACTCGTTAGTTCCATCAGCCAGATTTGGAGGATCCGGGGCTGGTGGTAATGGTGGTTCATCATCTGTCGTAAAGTCCAAAAAACTTTTCCCTGACAATTGAGATTATTCAAAACTTACTTTTATTAGCATTTCGTTTTATTCCTCTAACTTCATTGATATTTAGCACATAATAATGGAGTCAGAAGTACTCACACTCAAAAGACAAATCCTCAGTTCCATCAGCCAGATTTGGAGGATCCGGGGCTGGTTGTAATAGTGGTTCAACATCTGTCGTAAAGTCGAAAACACTTTCCAATGACAATTGAGATTATTCATAAACTTACTTTTATTAGCATTTCCTTTTTATTCCTCTAACTTCATTGATATTTAGCACATAATAATGGAGTAAGAAGTACTCACCCTCAACAGACCACTCGTTAGTTCCATCAGCCAGATTTGGAGGATCATATGTCGTAAAGTCGAAAACACTTTCCGCTGACAATTGAGATTATTCATAAACTTACTTTTATTAGCATTTCATTTTATTCCTCTAACTTCATTGATATTTAGCACATAATAATGGAGAAAGAAGTACTCACAGTCGAGAGACAAATCGCCAGCTCCATCAAGTAGCATCGGGTCATGATATTTTACAATACTCTTCCACCTATCACATTCATTATCACGTGCCTCTATTATCAAGTTATCCGCAGACACCTGTCAAAAAAGCAGTCACGAAGTTCATCAAAGTTGTCCTTAAATCATTTGATTTTCAGATTCTAATTCTATATATAGGGTCCAAAACATTTGGCTGATGCCTAATAAAATCCGGGTCATATGGCTGTGTGGTAAAAGAGCTAACATTTCAAAGCTACAGTACACAGATGAACAGTGTCATTTGAATTTGTAGGAAACTATGATGTTGCAAGTTTTCTTTCCATCTGTTGAATGAGCACCAATATGACAAACTTAAAAACTATAATTTTAAAATGTTGCAAAATATTGCGGTTGTTCTGTTTGTCCAAGAGTATATATGGATTGAGAAAATATTGAGACGCTGCCATCCTTGCCAGTAATATTATGGTACAACAAAAGGTGAGGCAAAACACTATAACACTGTGGTTGTGTGTTTGAGAGTCCCCCAAAGGTCTTTGTTGGTATTGCCAATGATCATCAAAGCCATATCCCATGTATCTAAGCATTGGCCTTCATTGTGAAATACTAAAAAATATGAGAAAGTAGAATGCATGACTCCGACCTTCTGACTTTCTGTAAGATTTTCAGCTGAATAATACACTCCACCTTCAATAAGGCCACACGACTCAAAGACATTTTCAAAAACAACACCGGAGCTTGACATAGCATCAACATAATAAACATAAGACTTCCCACTCAGGTCACAGGTCTCTGCATGTTCTACAAGTGTTTCCCAGTTCCCATCTGTCATGGTGGTTCCAAGGATCTGCAATTTATTACAAAAAAGAACATCAGAGTAATATTAGAGTATTTAATATTCAACGGGGAAATCCTGTTCTTAATTACCTCCCGCAATCCTTGACGATCTCTACCTAGTTTCCAAAGAAACTCTCTGACTTTAAAGATCCCGGCTTTGTTCAACCTATCGTGAAAATGTCCATTCTCGATAATAGTATCCAATCTCCATACTTCATCATCAGATCCAAGCGGGTCTTGGCGCTTTTTGCAAGCTGTACAGAATAAAAAGAAATGCAGATTTGTGATCAGTGCTTGCAAATATTAAGAGAGGGATTTTAGGAGTGTACTTCGATTTCTGAATATGGCCCAAGTCAAGGTAGTTTGAATAATTTCGAGAATGGACTAATTTACCCCATTTATGCTTCCAGCGGCATGCAGAAGTAGAACACTAGAAAATAATGTCGTTAGATAGTGCGCGTGTGTTTTAAGAACTTCTGCCCCCAAATGATGGCTATGGTCTAAGGGAGAAAGCAGACCTGCATTATGCTTCCACATGAGTCCAAATCCTGAGTTGAAATAGTAGAACTTACAAGGGGCCCATAAACGTTCTCCAGATATCCTTGATTTTACCCAAATAGGAATTGATCACGCCGTAAAATTGACCATTTGATAAATTAAAAAATAATTAATGAATATGCATACAATTGTGTTAATCACGTTATCAGTCAAATGGTCTACCATGGGACAATCCATGATATAGTAGGAAAGCCATGATATCTTGGGACAATCCCACCATATTATGGGATTTATGAGTTATTTTAAAATACACTAGCAGCAAAGGCCCTTGCTAAGCCTAGGCTCAGAAAATAAAACTATATGAAAATATGAGATTTTTAAAACTATTAATGAAAAAACAAAAGTCTATATTTATAGTTTATTATTAAAAGCCCGGGCTAAACATATAATTTATTATTATTAAAAGTCTATATATAAAACTTTATTTGAAATGAAAATGAAAAAAAAAAAAAAAAAAAACTTCCATAAAGTAAGATTCAAATTTCCTTTCATAGATTTTAATGGATCTTGATTGTTCATATAATTTTTTTTTTTTTTTGGAAAATCTAAAGTTGCATAAAGCAGTGTCTAAACATACTTGAATCATTTTGTAACTTTTAATCCAATTTAATAAAAATCATTACAATTGAAACTCTCCACCTTGGTACAGATGCATACGTTAGAATTGATAGATAGAATATTAGCATATTACATGTTGCAAATATAAGAAAAAGTGAATGGGTTAGATATATAGTTTACCTATTACCTTACCTTCATTTTAAGTTACCATTTTTTTATAAGATAACCTCACTAAGGGAACAAATAGGAAAAATAACTCATAACAAACTCAATTCAATTGCACAAGGATGAGACAGAGATATGAATAAAACTGCTGCTTTTAAATTATTTTATAGGAGTTTAACCAAAGTTACAACATATGAAGATAATAATAACAAAAAAATTTCAATGTTGTTTTTTTCTTTTTTTGCTTAAGGTAAAATTGTATTAGAAAATGGGGAGGAGGAGAGCTAAAAGCCCCCAATATAGAAGAAAAACCAAACACATAGAAGCAGGGCAGAGAAGCCTAACTCCACATAAATGAACAGAGCACCCAACAAAAGCACCCAACAAGAGAAAAATACAAAAGGAGAATGGAAACAAAGAGACAACAGAGAAGAAAACAAAAAATTAGCTAATCACTCCAAGAAGCGGCAGGATCGGATGAGGCGTTAAAGAGCTGGCCATACCAGGGACTGAAGGAACCAGATTCTGCAGGCGAACTTGGAATAAAGATTGAGCTTTCATCAAAGAGGGTTGCTGGCAGTTGTGCCTGGAGTCATTCTTCATAGAATGGAGATGGCATGGAAGAAAATTGCAAAGGCACTCTGCAATTTTCTTCCAAGGACATCTCTGTCTTTAACAATGGATAACGAAATGGTGGAAGCAGACATGGGAGGGAAGAGTGTACCTCCAAAGAGGCTAAGCATCCAATGCCAGAATTGCTGATCCAGGGGAAAAAGGAAGAAAAGGTGCAGGTCATTTTCCTCCTCACCTAGACAATTGCGACATCTAGAGGCCAAGGACCACCCTCTGTTTTTGGCCCAGATTTATGTTGGAGTCTTTCTATGCATGAGGTGCCAATTGAAACAAGTGATATGAGAGTTTACAAACTTATTGTGTTGTGATCTAGGGCCTAGCAGAAGATATCAATCACGCACAATAACACAGAGATTTACGTGGTTCGGCTTTTGGCCTACTTTTATGGGAAGACGGGAGAAACAACTATGCAATCAGAAGATGTTGTATATCCTAGAGACCCGTAATCTCTATTTTTAATATCAGCCCCAAAACCTTGTTACACTCAAACACTACTTCTTAGTCATACTAGACCTACAACAGGCCTACTTCTAATCACAGTACAAGTTGGGAAATTCAGGGGCCCGGTTAACTAAGATTAATTAACTTCTATTGAGCCATACAAATTAACAAATCTCCACCTTGGCAAACATTGAAACTGATCCTCATGTACATAACGCGTCTCACCGTCTCCACCTGCCCCTGAGGGCACTCAGGTACCGAGCACACCGATCAAGTCTACGCAATGCTTGAACTTGAATTTAACCCATTCCTTCATGAATGCACCAAATCGCTTGTACCATTACCAAAAGCTTGCTTCGACCCGTAAATGATTTCTTTAAACTGCATACATGACCAGGAACCTTAAACTGCACTCTACCTACACTGGAAGCTCATTCGTCTTCCTCGTAGAACCGCTTGCATCCGATGGCCTGATCTTTCTCATCAAGAGATTCCATTTCTTCAGTCATAGTTACTACCTGTTGACTACTTTCTAGAACTTCCATTAATTCAAGAGACTCAGTCGTTAATGCGTATGCAACTATATCATCATGGCCACTGTTTGATGTCGACGCGTACGTCGTCACATCCTCGAAACCGTATCTAACCGGCGGTTTCCTTTCTCTCTGCAGTCTACCCGTCTGCGGCATCTGCGGCTCTGTCCGCTGCATCTGCTGCACAGTCTGACTATCCCATGTATCCCAAGAGGAGCCGGATGCACTCTCTTTCCTCACTATGATGTCCGACTCCACTTGAACGGTGTCACTGCTGCTACCTACTTTTGTCTCCTCCACCTGCTTTCTCGCTTCGAGTAAAGCATCCTAATGAGATGTAACATCCCTGCTGATGATAAATCTAGGTGAATCCTGATCGGTACACCATAACTTGTATCATTTCACCCCAGAAGCATATCCCACTAAGATGCACTTCACAGCTCTTTATCTAACTTATCGGTTTTCACGCGAGCATAAGCCGGACAACCGAAGATCCTCAAGTTAGAATAATCAGCTGGATTACCTTACCACATTTCTTCCGCTGTTGTGCAACCAATCTTTGTGTGTGGAGACCTATTTATCAAGTAGCCTGCAGCATTTACTGCCTCAGCCCAAAAGTCTTTGGACAATCCTGTTGTAAACAACATACAACGAGCTCTTTCCAAGTTCGTTCTGTTCATCCTCTTTGCACCTCTATTTTGCTATGGAGTTTCTGTAGTGGTGTAATGCTGAACTATGCCATGATCTTTGCAATAGTTCCCAAACTCTATTGATCTGTTGTTGCACCCCGACCCAAACTAATCGTGATTAAGGCTAATTAATTGAGATTAATGCTAATTAAGCATGAATAAATGGGTTAATGAAGATTAATGACCAAAGAGAGACAAATTAGTCTCAAATGATACATTAAGCATAATGAAATGAAATTGAGTTGGTTAGGATGAGTTTAGACTCAAACAAGGTAGACTAAGGCCTTTTTCGTAAATACGAGTTTTTACATATTTCGTCAAATACGGAAATCCTTGATACCAACGCGTGTATCTCGAGTAGTACGTTAACTTTCATAATAGACGCGACTCCATTTGACCTCAAATGGACCAAATGAGACTTCACTTGACTCGAAATGTAATAAAGCTTAAGAAGAGGGGGTTTAGGTGTAAGGAGTCCTTATATTGGAATGAAATGAGCTTTTGCATTCATTTCACCTTAGAGCAAACCCTAGACACCATTTCTCCTTCCTTTCTCTCCCATTCCTCTTCATCAAGGGTGAGATTAGGAGTGGTTGGGTGGCTGTGAGTGAGAAGACTCCATATTCATCTTCTTCCTCAAGCCTTTTCCCCCATTGTTGAAGTGTGGAGCTTAAGAAAGATCTCAAAGTTTCTCTCATTTGAGCTACAAGTAAGTACTTGGAACCCTAATGAGTTTTCAAGTCATAATGAGTACTTAGGCATGAGTAGCTTATAGTTTGGGTATTTTGTGTTTTCATGGAGTTAGGGTTTCATTTGGGGGTTGTAATTCCAAGCCAAGCTAAGTAAAAGAGGGCTTTGAGTTCATTGACTTCAAGAGAGGCAAGTATAAGCAACTCTTGTGATTAGCATTACTTGTTGTAGAAATGCATGTAGTTTTTCATGGATTTATGCATTTCCATTGATTTGTAGAGTTGTTTTTATGGGTTTTGTGAATGATTAATGAATCATTAGAAGTATGGTTTTGGAAATGAATGATGTATGAGGAGGGAACAGGAGGTTCCTATGTTGTTGTAGATTGTGGATGAGTAGTGGAGTAAGGAGTGTAAAAGAAGAGAGAGAATCAGATTTTCGGAGTTGAAACTCTAGACATTTCCCTCGAGCGAACATGACAGTTCGCTCGAGCGACCAAGGTTCTGTGACAGAGTGAAATAATTCTGGACAATTCGCTCGAGCGAACATAGGGTGCGCTCGAGCGACCAACGGTCTGTGAGGTGTCCGCTCGAGCGAAATTTACTAGCTCGAGCGAACCTGATACAGGGACGTACGTTCACCTTAGTCAGGTTGAGTCTAGCGGATTTTGGATTTTGCGTAAACTTGGAGTACTTCTCGTAAGTATGAGTGCTCTTCCAATTAGTTTTGAGTCTAAACCTCCATGGGTGATAATTATGGGGACTATTCAATGCACATATTAAAAATAAATGTGATGTCCATCAAGAATAACACGTGCATTGGAAACCAATGGTTACATCCAAATGGTTGGTTTAGATTGAGATAGAATTGAGTAAAGTTATAAATGAGTAGTAAGATCTCTCATTATATCATATTTCACATTGTTGGGTCCCGATCTAGTGAGATTGGCACCACCGGTATTCCCTTCTCTTGTTATGAAGAGAATTATTGAAATGAATTGAACTAGTCATTAGAAAGACATTAACCCTTAAGTTGGCACTACATAACTAATGTACTAGAACTCTAAACGAATTCAATGAAATGATAAATGAAATGAATGAATAATCCTGCTGCAGCAGATGGATTTGAGGGCGTTCCGGAGCTCCGTGGTGATGCTAGTTGTCCCTGGCCCGTATACTAGTAAGTCACACATTCCGATCATATCTATGGATATTGATTGATGCCTTCCATTTGGAAGATGAATCATTCTTTTGAGGGAAGATGGTAAATCAATGAAATGAAATAAATGAAATGAAGTAACTGAAATGAAGTGAAATGAAATGAAATGAATGAAATGCAATGAAATGAATGAATGAGAACTATGATAGTGATTATCTTGTTAATGTCCATTGTCATTGTAGGAATTGTCTAGAATGGTAATTGTTGCCAAATGGATTTAATGAATTCAGTATATGTAATAACATGTGCTATTACAAGATTCGTTTATACATTGTTGAACCGTCGTGTTCATTAGTGTTATTGATGACATCAAAGGCCCGTTTGTCATTGCTGACGCAGCAGCGCCCCCGGCACCAACGGAGGAGACCGCTCCGGTTCCTCCAGGAGGATTGAACGAATGGAACGGCCAGAATACCGTTTGATATGGGTATTCGAGCGCGAGGAAGAATTATAACCTTTTGAGGAACGTTTGAAAAGTATTTTGTTTAACCATTTTGGGTTGTAATTAATTATTACTGTATGGTGTTTTTGGTATACACCGATTGACAAGAAACAATGAGAATGATACATGTATAAGGACCTTATTCTTTTGTATACATGTAAATTGAAATTTGATATTGTCAAATATATATGTTTCCGCTTTATTGTGTATTTGACAGGTTTCTTGAGAATGCTATCCCTTGTAGATTCCGTTTTAACTTCGGTTAATTCAGAGTTCACGGGAGTAAGTATCGGCTCACGGCTCGGAGTTACCGTAATTCGGGCCCGGGTCGCGACATCTGTACTCCTTGCCATTACCTGTCCTCAACTTCTCCACATTCCTGCCAGTATGTTTCTCATCTATCTCATTCCATCGCTTGAATATAACAAAGGTCTGATCCTTCGTCTTCAGAGTATAAACCCAGACTTTCCTTGAATAATCATCAATAAAAGTCAGCATAAACTGGGACCCGCTCTTGGAGTAAACCTTAGAAGGCCCCATACATCTGAACGAACATAATCAAGGATACCTTTCATGCGAGCAATACCTGTTTTGAAACCGACCTTTTGATACTTTCTGAAAATGCATCTCTCACAGAAATCCAACTTGCCTGTCTTCGTGCCACATAAAAAATTCCAATTGCTCAGTATTGTCAATCCCATCTCACTCATGTGACCCAGGCGCAAGTGCCATAAGCGCGTTGAGATAGATTCATGGTCATCTGAGGAAGACATTGTAGCTCCACCTGTAATAGTATTTCCGGACAAAACATACAAGTTTCCAACTTTATTGCCTCTCATAAGAATCAGAGCACCCTTCACAACCTTCATAACTCCACCTTCAGCTGATAACTTACAACCGTCGGAGTCCAAGGCACAAAGAGAAACAAGATTCTTTTTCAGATCAAGAACATGTTGAACCTCTGCCAACGTTCTAACGATTCCATCATGCATCTTGATTTTCACTGTTCCAATTCCAACCGTCTTACATGCAACATTGTTGCCTAGCAAGACACTACCACCGTCGATTTCTCTATAAGTGGTAAACCAGTCCCTATTGGGACACATGTGGTAGGAACAACCTGAATCAAGAATCCATTCATCCTGACGATGAATTCCATTTTCAATTACAGAAAGTGTATTGTCGGAAACATAATCTGATCTTACATCTACAACACTAACAGAATCATTAGATTACGAATCTTCTATTATTTCTTTCCCTTTCCTCTGCCTTTCGGGACAGTTTTTTCTGATATGTCATTTCTTATGGCAATAATAACATTCAATATTTTTTTTCTGTTAGATCTATGTTTGCCCTTACTAATGGAGTCTTTTATTCTTCCTCGTACTACCAAACCCTCACCCGAACCATCATTGTCAACCACAACCTTTTTCTTCAACTCCTTGGAGTTTAAAGCTGCCTCTGCATCTTCCTTAGAAAGAGTTTCTCTACCATACATCAAGGTATCCACAAAGTTCTCAAACGAGGGTGGTGACGAGCACAACAACATGATAGCTTCGTCCTCATCATCAATTTCAACATTGATATTTCCAGATCCATGATAGCTTTTGTGAAAGAATCAAGGTGAGTTGAAACAAACGTACCTTCCTGCATTTGTAACATGAACAACCACTTCTTTAGGTACAAGCGATTCGTGAGAGACTTTATGATGTACAAGTTCTCCAACTTCTGTCATATGCCAGCATAAGTTCTTTCTTGAGCAACCTTTCGCAGTACACCAGGCCATCGCTCAGAAACAAAAGAATCTGACCATACGCCTTCTCCAGTAACTCATCACTCAGAAACAGAAGAATCTGACCATACGCCTTCTCCAGTAACTCATCATTCTCTTCGTCTGACAATTTTTCAGGCAAAGCATTCTTTCCTTTCAAAGCTTAGTGCAACCCATTCTGAACCAGCAAAGCATGCATCTTCAAACGCTATAGACCGAAGTCATTGTTTGCGTCGAATTTCTCAATCTCAAACTTTGCAGCCATTCCACAAATCTTTCACAGACGGATCTGAAATCCAACTCTAAATGGCTAAGATATCAAAGAAATAAATTTCTCCGCTCCAATCAGTCAATCTCCTTCGTTGACCGTTGAACAACCGATCTTTTTCCACAAAGCATAAATCTGCTCGTCAAATCTGTAGGTTCAAACGGATCACCGATCAGACTCCAGATCGTCAAGATATCACGCGGACAAATTTCAACCTTCGATCTAGTCAAATCTATCTTTGACCGTACGGATCTGCTGAGGTCAGAACCTTTCTGCTTCTGGGCTTCGCTGCAAGGGTCAGGTCAGACCTGGACTTGACCCAAACTGGACTGGTGCATGGGCTTCTCAAACGAGTCAGGTCAAAACGAACCTGACTTGAACTGACTCGTAACCGACCCAACAAAGGGTTTTCTCTGATACCAATTTGTTGTGATCTAGGGCCTAGCAAAAGTGATCAATCACGCATAGGAACACAGAGATTTACGTGATTCGACTTTTGGCCTACATCACGGGAAAACGGGAGGAATTACTATGCAATCAGAAGAGGTTGTACATCCTACAGACCCTTAATCTCTATTTATAAAATCAGCCCAAAACCCTGTTACACCCAAACACTACTTCTTAGTCATACTAGACCTCTAACAGGCCTACTTTTAATCACAGTACAAGTTGGGCAATCCAGGGGCCCGGTTAACTAAGATTAATTAACTTCTATTAAGCCATACAAATTAACATATTCCAAATAAGCACGGCCAACTTTTAGCAGAATCCCTTGATATGAGAAGATCCCAGACATCTAATAGCAAGAGGCACCCTAAAGAATTGCTTGGCCAGAAGATGTAGTCTGGGACTGCACTGATAGAGATGGAGTTTGTGGAGTGGAGGAGAAGGTCCTTCAAGGCTGACGGAAGCTGAGTCGGGAATTGCTAGGCGTTTTCTAAAGTAATATCTGCAACAATGTCTCTCTCTGAGAAATGAAAAGAGGGGGAACTTTGAAGCTATAGAGACTTTGTCAATCCAGTTGTCGAACCAGATACTAATTAGCTTACCATTTCCAACAACCCACTTACTCTCCCTTTGGAGATAAGGAGACAGAGCTCTAAGCTTCTTCCAAATTGTAGAGGAGCCACTCTTTGGGTTGCAAGGGTGCCATATAGAGGAGTCTCTACTATATTTGGCTCTAAACCAACTTGCCCAGAGAGGCTTACCAGTGGCAGTTGACCAGGCTAACTTCAAGATACAACATCATTAAACTCTTTTAATCTTCCCAGACCAAGGCCTCCCTCTTATTTTGGAAGGCAAATTGTATCCCATTTAATAAGGTTGCAGCGTAGTCTGGCAGGGTCTGCAGACCAGAGGAAATTCCGCATCAATCTCTCAATATGGAGGCCTGTTTTGCTTGGAAAAGGGACGACAAGAGAGACGTGAAGAGGGATGGAGCTGAGCACATGCTTGATCAAGATCAGTCTCCCCGCAAAAGATAAGCACTTGGTCTTCCATCCTGCTAATCTAAGGCTGATAGCATCCAGAATTCTGTTGAAGTAGGAGTGGCGGGCTGTGCCTAGGAAGAGGGGGACCCCAAGATATGTAGAAGGTAGGCCAGCTGTGGGGATCTGAATTACCTCTTTGACCAATTTAGCTCTTCTAGCTGTGCATTTGCCCAAGAAAAGATTGCTTTTTTGCAAATTAAAAACCTGACCTGAGGAGTCTTGGTACATGTTAAGCAGATCTGAGAGTTTTCTCAAGCTTTCCTTCTGAGCTTTTAGGAAGATGAGTATGTCTGCATAGAGGAGATGGCATGGCGTGGTGGCAATTGTTGAGATGGGACTGATGGAGCCTTCTTGCCTAAGGGATTCCATCTGAAGGCTGAGGACCTCTTCTACTAGGATGAAAAGGTAGGGGGATAGAGGGCAGCCCTGGCACAGACCACAAGAAGCCGAGAAGAAACCTGAGGGCCTTCTTTTAACTAAGACAAAGCCTCTACTGCTGCAGACAAGTTCCGAGAAGAGGTTGATCCAGGATGGAGAGAATTTGAAGAAGAGCAAGGTCTTGAAGAGAAAGTGCCATTGAAGTTTGTCAAAAGCTTTTGAAATGTCAAGCTTGATGCAAATGGATCCCTTCTTAGTTTTAGACTCAAGCTTCTGGAATAGATCATGAGCCAAGGTTAAGTGGTGATGGATAGATCTGCCTTTAACAAATGCAGATTGGTGATTGAAGATGAGGAGAGGGAGCAGTGTGGATAGTCTGGTGGCCAGAATTTAGGAAATGATTTTATAGGTGAAGTTTAGAAGGCTAATTGGCCGAAAATCAGAGAAAGTGGTCGGGGATTGGGTTTTAGGGAGGAAGGTTTGGAAGTAGGCATTTGTGGCTCTTAAAAGTCTTCTTGAAGAGAAGAAATGGGAGACTACTAGGATCTCGTTATTGCCCACAATGTGCTAGCAATTGGTAAAGAAAGCACCTAAGAAACCATCCGGGCCAGGGGAGCTAGGCCTCTTGAGGCCAAAGACTGCCTCTTTGATCTCAGAAGGGGAGGGAATAGCAGACAGGGAGATGTTGTCTTCATTTGTGACCATTAAAATTTATCAATGTGGATTGCTGAAATGTGGGCCCCAAATATTAAAATAGAAAGATGACAGTTTTGAGAAGATGAAAGATAGATGATACTGGGAGAGAGAAAAAATGTAGCAAAATAGAAAGAAAATAAAGAGTTTAGAGGATATTGATTGAGAGACTCTAGGAGATATGGGATATGGATTGAGAGATTTTTGGAGAAAAAATAGTAGCCTGTGATGACATGGCACCTTAAAGTACTGTATTATTTTGAAAGGAGAATTATTGTACGTACTTCTAGGTGGTACTCTCTAAAGCCTCCCTCCCTACCTATTGCTTGAATATGTATAATTGTTCCCATGATATCATGGGGTTGGTGGCAAAAAAGTTTTAAGAAAAATATTGACTAGAGTCGCTTGGCATTGGTGGCATCATCAGAATTTCATTCATGAAATTGGGAAAATCAGTTTTAAGGAGGATTAATGCAGCAAATGCTCATCAATCTCATAATCTTCTGGATAACAACGTTATTCGGAAACTTACTTTTATTAGTATTTCATTCATTCCTCTAACTTCATTGATATTTAGCACATAATAATGGAGTAAGTACTCACCCTCAACAGGCAATGCTGTATTTCCATTAGCCTGCTCTGAAGGATCCGAGGACGTTGCTGGACCATCTCCTGCTATAAGGGAATGAACACCTGCCCCGGACAATTGAGATTATTCGGAAACTTACATTTGTTAGTAAGAAGTACTCACCCTCAACCGGCAACGATATATTTCCATTAGCCTGCTCTGAAGGATCCGAGGATGTTGCTGGACCATCTCCTGCTATAAGGGAATGAACACATGCCCCGGACAATTGAGATTATTCGGAAACTTACATTTGTTAGTATTTGTATTATTCCTCAAAGGCCAGTGACATTTTACAGCATGCGTACAATATAACGGTGTAAAAAATGCTCACCTTTAGAATACTGCCCTCTATTAAAATAAGGATCTGAGGGTGGCTGGCCTGGTACAAGGACTTGTTGGTCAGAGGGAACATGAGGATCTGTGGAGCAGTTGGATTATTTGAAATTTTATACTTCTAGCATTTCATTTATTACTCTTTAAGCTCAGTGACATCTCTTGAAATGCATGATAAGGGTGCGAGAATTGCTCACCTCCAATAGCAGGCTCTCTCACTTGTTGGTCAGTGTGGGCCCCAGTTGCTACGTCGGTTGGTGAAAGACGTGCTCTCTTACGGGGTTTCATGTCCGACGGCTCTGAGACATGATATTCTACAATACTCTTCCACCTATCACATTTATTATCAGATGCGTCTCTTATCAAGGTCTCCACAGACACCTGTCAAAAAAGCAGTCACGAAGTTCATCAAAGTTATCCTCAAGTCATTTGATTTTCATATTCTAATTCTATATACAGGGTCCAAAACATTTGGCTGATGCCTAATAAAATCCGGGTCATATGGCTGTGTGGTAAAAGAGCTAACATTTCAAAGCTACAGTACACAGATGAACACTGTCATTTGAATTTGTTGGAAACTATGATGTTGCAAGTTTTCTTTCCATTTGTTGAATGAGCACCAATATGACAAACTTAAAAACTATTATTTTAAAATGTTGCAAAATATTGCGGTTGTTCTGTTTGTCCAAGAGTATATATGGATTGAGAAAATATTGAGACGCTGCCATCCTTGCCAATAATATTATGGTACAACAAAAGGTGAGGCAAAACACTATAACACTGTGGTTGTGTGTTAGAGAGTCCCCCAAAGGTCTTTGTTGGTATTGCCAATGATCATCAAAGTCATATCCCATCTATCTAGGCATTGGCCTTCATTGTGAAATACTAAAAAAATCTCAATAAAAGTAAATGAGGAATCCAATGCATATACTATCTAGCAAAAAAATTATGAGAAAGTAGGATGCATGACTCCGACCTTCTGACTGTCTGAAAGATTTTCAGCTGAATAATACTCCCCACCTTCAATAAGGCCACACGACTCAAAGACATTTTCAAAAACAACACCGAAGTTCTTCGTAGCATCAGCATAATAAACATAATACTTCCCACTCAGGACACAAGTCTTTGCATGTTCTACAAGGTCATCCCACCTCCCAGGTGCCATCTTGGTTTCAAGGATCTGCAATTTATTACAAAAAACGAACACGAGAGTAATATAAGAGAAATTATAGAGTACTTATTATTCAACGGTTAAATCCTGTTCTTACCTCCATCAATCCTTGAGGATCTTTATATAGTTTCCAGAGAAAATGTCTGACTTTAGAGATCCCCACTGCATTCAACCTCATGTGGAATTGTCCATTCCTGGCAATATTCCTCAATCTCCATACTTCATCATCCGGTGCAGGCGGGTAATGCTTTTCGTTACCTGTACAGAATAAAAAGAAGCGCATATTTGTGATCAGTGCTTGCAAATATTAAGAGAGCGATTTTAGGAGTGTACTTGAATTTCTGGTTGTGCGCCAAGGCCAGGTAGTTTGAATAATTTGGTGAATGGACTGATTTACCCCATTTATGCTTCCAGTGGCATGCAGAAGTAGAACACTAGAAACTCATGTGGTAAAGATAGTAAGATAATATGTGAGTGGTGTTTGAAGAACTTTTGCCTCCAAAATGATGACTATGGTCTAAGGGAGAAAGCTGACATGCATTATCCTTTCAACTTACAATGTACGTTCTCCTGAAATCCTTAAGATTTTACCCAAATAGGTATCGGTCCAGCCGTGAAATTGACCATTTGACAAATAAAAAAACATAACTAATAAATATGCATTTGATTGTGTGAATCACGTTTCGGTCAAATGGTCTGTCTTGTGTTTGGATCTACGGTACCCAAGCAAGTGCTTATTTTGAGTTCCACTCCTTCAAATCAGGATTTCTGAATCAAAGCCTCTGAGGATATGGACTCACTAATCACCATCCAAAGAATATATAACTGCCGATAACTGCAGGGCCCAAATGAATACTTGAAATGGTCAACTATCCACTCTGTATAAAAGTTTTCAAAGCGTTAACAGTTTAAGGGAAAAAAGGTATTATGATAAAAACATGGAGAGTAGAATGCTGAGATAGTATATGAAGAAACCGACCTTTCCCTCTGCAATCTTTAACAACGAAAGGATTCGATATTGCCTCGCGAACACGGATGCCCTCACAAAAGCCTGATGCCACTTCTACACCAAGCCTGATTTTTTTGTTTTGTATCCAGCTTGAATTATCAGTAAATGTCGGCACTGGCAGGAGAGCTACACCGTCCTCCAAGAACAACTCTACGGCGCCAGTCAGCAGTTTCTTTTCAACACGATCCGTCACTACATGGCTTCTAAAATCCTCTCGAGTCCGGTCATTATTGTCGAAGTTACCTTTGACTACGACAACATTAAGTTTCGCACATGACTCAGGTCCTGAAGTGACAACATTGCCAGTGATCTTGTCAATCAGCTCCACATGAATCTCAGAACCCAACTTCCTTTCTCCGGTATAGAAAATATCGGACAGGCTTGACGACAAACGCAGCTGCAGGTTTTTTGTATCCGATTCGGGCGCTTGTATTTGTGTCCTGAATTTTCGTGATGAGCTCTTAGAAGATCATTCTTGAAATAAAACTCTCATGATCAGAATAACTATTTGGAAAGAGAGAAAAATAAAATTTTGAAGAAAAGTGATCACCTTTCAAAATATTCATCAGTTGATACAACTTAAATGGTTGGGATATATGTGTATTTGAGATTAGAATGTTAAGATAGATGTGTGATAAAATTAGAAAAAATGGAATCCCAAGAACATTAAGTGGTCAATATTTGATATATCTTATTAAATGTGACATGTTTGAGGTGGTTTGGACATGTCCATCATAGGCCAAGCAACACCCATTTGAACATAAGTCACTTTTATGTAGGTTGAAGGTCTACTAAGAAAAAAGGGCTTGCCAAAGAAAAAATGAATAATAATGTAAGATCTGATATGGTTTGCAGTATAAATCAAACTTATGGATCTAGATTTATGCATTAAACAATATATGATCTCAAATAATATAAAAGCATACCTTGCGCCATGATTTTGATGATGAGCAGATCTCTTCTTTTAAATAGGGTTTTCTCCTATCTCCCTTATCACCCACTCCAATATACGTGAAGTTGATGGATACTTTTTAGATCTCGTAGGTTAAGAGAGAGGACCGGAAAACAATATATATATAAGCCCTAAAAAGATTTATTCCCATCAAACAAATCTAATAAAAGTAAGTTTCCTTAATTCCCTCAAATTAGCCAACAAGAGTCCTATTTGATTTGGACTTATTAAAATTGAATCCAAAATAAACTTAGTAAAACCAAAAACCAAAGCGAGAAAGTAACTTAAATTAGTGTGTTCAAACCGTGGGTCCCAAACAATGTTGTACATGTGGTCATGAGGACCACTCACGTCTCACAAATAATAGTTAGAGTAGACCTCAAGAAGTGTAACCCATCCCATGATATAACTCAAGATAGCTCAAAATGAAGAAATATAGTTTATAGCACCGACCCCAACATAATTAAGACAAGGCATTAATGATGATGAGTTGATGACAACAGAAACAGCTAGAATGGATTCTCACGTCGGCATGCCCAAATATGCCTTTAGATAAGGGTTTATTATTTATTATCTTTTATTTTTCGTTTGAATGTACAAAGAGTAATTAATACTGTAGTGGTCTATCATGTTGGATTAAATCACTTTGAGTGGCCTTCATGACCATTAGATCCGTGTATTGCTTTTTTAAATGTTTGTTAAAGATCCTAAAACTCTTGGAATTAAATCATAGAACCTAAACACCATTTAAAAAGGGAAGTTATAAAAAATAAAAAATAAAGAAAGATAAGTACATCTGGTTTCCCTCTCCCCACTCATCGTTATGTACTTATGTTGTGTGAAATCCATCCCTTTCACCTACGTAAGAAATTGAACATCGATCTTATCTTTAAGTTTCTGGAAGAGGCGATCCAATCCGTTCATGTTCAAAGACATACAAACAGTCGTATTCTAATCAAATCTCGATGACTCGATGGTTCAAGGTAAGCTTTACATTTTTTTGTTTATTATGTATAGTGTTGGTAACGTATAGCTAAAAGATGCTAACATATAGATCATGATATAAAAGCCATAATTTTCATGAATCTACCTTATTACATATATACTTAAAAATTAAAATATGCATGTACAGATGTAGTTGGGTCTTCTTTCTAGATAATGTGTCCAACAAACTGACATGGGGATACGTGCCCAATTTACATCATTATAGTCATTCATCGGTAGACAAAGTTGGAATTGTGAATATAGATGTTACGCTCCGTCTCGAACTAATCATGTTTAGCATTAATTAATTGAGATTTGTGTGGATTAATTAAGTTAAATGTGGTTAGTAATCCAAATGGGTCAAATTAGTCACAAGAGAATGCATTAAGCATAATAGAATGAGTTTGAAAGAGATTAATTGAGTTGAATTTTGACTCAAATTAAAGAGATTAAGGACTTTTCCGTAAATACGGATTTATGCGTATTTCGACGGATGCGGTGAAGATTTATACCAACACGTGTATCTTGATGAGTACAATAATTTTCATAATATATACATGTTCATTTGACTTCAAATGAATTGAATGAGTTCTCATTTGACTCAAAATATGAATGAACATAATAAGGTGGGTTTATGTGCAAAAGTAACTTTTAGAAGGTTCATAGGAGCCAACGATCAGTCACTTGATTGTTCCACAAGAAGATACAGCAAGCTTGAGTTCTTTCTTCCTCTTCGTTTCTTCTTTCTCCTTCGTCCCCACCAAGAGCACGGGTTTGAGTGTTTCAAGTGATATTGCAAAACGGAAGTTAATTTCTTCATCTTTATCTTCTTGGAGTTAAGAGTGTGAGAGAACTCTCAGATTTCTTTCCATCAAGGTAACAAGTAAGTGATTAGTTGTAGTTTCTAGAATTTTAAGTTTGAATTTTAAGTGATTTATACTCTCTTAACATAGACAAGCTTATGGTGTATCATATTTGTGATTTTAAGATGTTAGGGTTAGTAGAGAAAGTTAAAGAGGTGGAAATTCATCTCTAATTGAACCTTGAGAAGGGTTTTTGTGCTAAACATCAATTGAAGGCAAGTATAAATAATAGTTGTTTATGTTTATATGCCAATGAATATGGTTTTTCTTGAGTTTGTTATAGTTTTGGTTTCAACCCTATGTATAGAATCTGATTTGTGTATGTGATTGATGAATTGAAGAAGAAGATTGATTGAATGATGGATTAGAAGTGTTGTTTGTCATGTGAAATGAAATTTGGTGAGGGGAACAGGAGGTTCCATATTTTGTATGCAGGTTATGAATGATTTGGGTGAAAGGAGAAAAATGCTCAGAATTTCGGAATTGGAATTTTGAAGCGTCCGCTCGAGCGAACAGAAGTCTGTCCGAGCTAATCACCTTCTGTATAACATCCGCTCGAGAGAATGAACATCCGCTCCAGCGAACCTGATACTGTCTGTCATCGCTAGAGTGAACAATAAGGGTCGCTCAACTCTGGATGATGTCCACTCGAGCAAACCGGAAGCAAATGTTTCAGGATGCTTTCTCGATTGATATTCGATTTCCTTCTTTTAATTAAGGAGATTTAGTGATTATAGCCGATAACTAAATTATATTTAGTTATTCAATGATGGAATTTGCTTGACCAAATGGTCAATCAAATATGCTTTGAGTATACTTGGATTTTTCCAGGAATTGTATTCCTAGATTTTAAACTAAAATGAATCGTGGATTAACCGAAATTAATAGAAATTCAGGTTTAATTCATGCATTGTAAGAAAAGAGCCAATCGATTTAATCAAGGCTGTTGATACTGTATATACCTCCATAGGTGTTAATTAAGGGGATTTTAATGTACAAAATTCATATAAATTGTGATGTCCATCAAGAATGACACGTACATTAAACAACTGAGGATTACGCTTAAATGGTTGGTATTATTTAATTGAATTTGTACATAGAATTGTATCCGAAATGGATCATAAATTGTATTAAATTCTAAAAGAATTGTTATTGAATAGAATACGTTAAATTGTACTTGAAAGGAATAAACATGTTAATTGTAGTGTTTCTTTTGAGTCTGGCACTACATAGTAATTTCAATAATCCTCATTAGAGTTGTTTTTGCTGCAGCAGATGATTTGTGAGTGTTCCGGAGCTTCGTGGTGATGTCAGTTGTCCCTGACCTGCGCACTAATAAATCCCACAATATATGAATCCTTCCGTATGGAAGATGGAAATCCTTCCTTTTTAGGAAGATGTGATGTGAAATTAAATGCTATTGTAGTTTGCCAAATAATAAGACTCTCATTGATTATGAATTGCATTTGTATGGTCTAACGATGAGTTAGACGGATTAAATGTGTAATTAATGTATTCAATCATGTAATTATTTATACATTGCTGAATTGTCAAATTCATAGTGTTATTAATGGCATTACAGGCACAGCTGCCCATGTCGGTCCTTCAGAAGCCACGGCGCCAATGGAGACGACCGATCTGGTTCTTCAGGGGGACTAGTTGAGTGGAAATGAGGTGATAACATTTGATGTAAATTTTGAAGAATGAAAACAGAAAAATGAAATGAAATTTTTTTGGAATGGAAACTGTTGAAAGCACTTTATACTTTACATCCTTGCATTGTATTTAAATATGCGAGTGGATGTTTGTACATAGTGTAAATGAGTTTTGTTTTTGATACACGAGCAATGTATATTTGTTTATATTCCGCATAATATGTAATTGATATCCCTTGTGAATTTTTATGTGATTGAAATTCATGGGAGTAAGTATGCGATGCGACTCAGGTTAACTCGGATTAATTATAATCTCGGGCATGGGTCGTGTCAATAGAACAATTAGTGATGAATTCTAAAGCTTCATTAACCAAACGTTGAATACTTTAAGATAAAAAAAAAAATCTATGCAATCACTCAATCTTTTCTTTGTCACCGTCGTGCTGGTGCATGAACAATATGCAAATAATTATATTCATGACTAACAGCAAATTGTTTTACACCAAAACAAGATGCTTATAATTATATTCATTTTCGAATTCAACAAGATATACAGAAGAGAATAAAGTAACAGTTTTGAAATATGAGTTAAATAAGCTAATAATTATAAATTGTGAAAATGTTAGAGAGGTTCAATGATATTGTTGTTTCATCATAATAAAAGGTAATCTCATACCTCCCGCTAGCCATCGCTGAACTCATCGCCGTACATTCTTTGCAAATCTGTATAAGCATTTAACAACATAAAATCATGAGACATGAGACACCAATGTACAAAATCTTGGCACAAGTAGATAGCTAAATAACTACATGCTTTTATTTTCACTTTTGCATGATCTCTCAATACTATATATATCATCCGTAAAACAACCTACACAAAAAACATACTCTCTTGAATATGAGTAGTTAACTCAATATCCATAATTCATACAAAGATATAAGGGTTTAGAGTTGACCCTTGATGCAAACCTATGCTCATTGGGTACACACCTGGCTCTCCAAAAACAGTTCTCACACTTGTCATCGCCCCTTCATAAATGTCTTTAATAATTCAATATATCCTCTTTAAATATTTCTTTTTATTTAAAATCCGCCAAATTAAATCTCTAAGTAACCTATCATAATCTTTTTCTATATCGATGAAAACCATATGCGGCTTTTTCCTCTTCGTTTGATATTTTCTCATTAATTTCCAAAGCGAGAAGATAGCTTTCAGAGTTACCTCCCTAGCATGAAATCAAATTGGTTTTCGAATATCTTGGTCATCTCTCTAAGTCTTTGCTTCATTATTTTCTCTCATAACTTCATAGTATGACTCAAAAGTTTAATTAATCGTAAGATAGTTGGTAGTGTTCTGCATATCTCCCTTGTTCTTATATAGGTACTCCAACGGCTTCTTCTCCATTCATCCCGCATTTTTCAAGATAGCTTTTACACTTTTGTATATCTCCTTTATATATATATATAAGTACTACAACAGTACTTCTTCTCCATTCATCCAACATTTTCTTTGTCATAATATCTTATTAAGGAGCCCAGATCCCCCGAATTTCCCCTAAGCATCTTCAAGCCTCTATCAGGATTTCATCTCCAAGCTAAGGCTGTAAGGTCTGCGACCTTACTGGGTCAGTTGGGCCCAATTACCGGCTCGTTGACCCATTTATTTTGATATTATTATAATTATTTTTTTGTTAGATATTTAAGTGGGTTTAGACGGTCAGTGAGTTTCTTTTAGTGTTAGAATAGTGCCTGCGGAGTTTCGTGCGATTCTGAGTTCGTTTGACCCTAGTAGGGGGTAGTTTGCAAATTAGGAAAAATTGAGTGTTTTTTCGAAAAATTTCTATCGCAATGATTTTGGATTCGTTGGAAAGGTCTCGTCGCGTTGATCAATTTTGTTTTCTAGCTCGTTGCGATCCGACGACTAGAAACCCTTCTAATAATTAATTCTTTCTCCGGACCCACTTAAAGGGCAACTTAGTCTTTTCCCCCTCCCTTTCTTCTTAAACAAGAGATTAGCCCTAATCTCTTTTCTTTCTCTGCAACGAACGATAACCTACCGCAGCTTCTTCTTCTTCCACATTTTTTCCAAGGCTCCAGAACTCCTTCCCTGAAGGATCACTTTCGCGATCCGAGCCGCTCTCACCTTCTTCCTCGCAATCTCCTCTTTCTATTGACGTCAGTTTGGTAAGATTTCCCTCTTTCATCTTTTCAATCAATTCTCTTTGGTTTAGATTTAGGTTAGATATTAATCTTTTCCTCTCTTTTCTTCTCCTTTGCATGTTAGATTGCGTTTGGTCGGGGTAGATTGAGGTTTCTGCAGTGGTAGGGCTTCTCCTCAGATTTCCCCAATTCCAATCTTCTTCTTGGTTGAGGCAAGTAGATCTGTATTTTATAATTAAGCATGTGTGTATCTCTTCCATTGATTTGTTGTGTTTTCTTGTTAGGTTTCCCTAATTCCAAGCCTATTCTGTTATTAATTTGGGTTTATTTAATTTAATTGTTAATTTTAGTGTTAATTGACGTAAGTGGAAATGATGATGGATGGAATAGATTATTGGGGGAGCACGGTGGCTCAGTTTTGTGCAGGTGAATTTTTAGAATGGATTGGATGAAAGACTGTAAAAAAAATGGGATTCTGTATTTGACAGAAAGAAAAGAAAAAAAAAAGGGTAATCTAACTGACGTTCAGAACGTGGAACGTTCTGAACTTCAGTCAGCAAGAACTTTCTGCCCTTTAGAAATTAAAAAAAAAAAAAACAAACGTTGTCTGATGGTTCAACGTTCTGAACGTGAGCTAGCTGAGCATGTGAATGAAAAAAAAAAACAAAACAAAAAAAAAAGAGACAAAGAAACGTTGACTGACATGGATGATGCAACTGTTGGATCATCCATCTGATGAATCGGAGACGTGTTGGTCCGTCGCGCTTTTATATATATATATATAAAGGGTTAAACTTCTATGGGCCATAACTTCTGAACCATACGTCGGAATTTCGCGAGCCATATACCGTTGGAAAGCTCTTTGAGCGTAGAATCCAATGATACATGTCTCGCGATGATTAGGGATCAGGTAGGGAGGTAGTTAAGGAGATTAATTATTAGACTATTTTCTTGTTAGTAACGAGATTGTTAGCCTAGGTTTGGGTCTTAGACATTGGAAACCATGAAACTACTCTTATGTGACCATTAATGGGGTTTTGAAATCGTAGCACGTGGCGTGGTGTGCTTCGATGGGTTGTCTAGGTATTCGTGTATTGTGTATGGTTTAACCGAATGCGTAATTGAATCAATCGATGCTCAACATGATTGTACACCAAGGAAATTTTTTATAAGCATTGATGATTCGAATTCCCCACGCACTCCGTTAGACCACATATGGTACATGGATGGCAACACTTGCCTAGGATTGGATTGTAATCTCTCCTTGATTTGTTAATCGTATCCGTTAATTTTGTATTCCTTGTACACTCACTCTCGGCATAATACACTTAATTAATTATGAAACATAATCCCTTGTAGAATTAGGACTTAGACCTGACTTAGAGTGTACCTTAGGACCCCGTGTTATGTAATTGATAAACATGACTGGCTAGACTGAATGGATTATCACGTGATTGGATTTGTCTTGTATTGACTTGAATGAGATAATCCCTATGAACATGTCTTGTATATTGAGCTAGCCAAACTTGCTTGTCTTGGTCTATTCTCATGTCAACACCACTTTATTATTATTATTATTTGTATGTTATAGCCATCTGCAGTTTTGGGTTTATTGATGGGCCGATTACTCGGACATCGGGGTGGGCAGTCGGCTTTGGACAGCGTCCATGGCGTTGAATAGTTGGGAGCAGGCTTGGACCGTGCTACTATTCCCAGGACTGGGAGCTTGGATCCCCCTGGAACTGGACTTTGGTATCAGTAGTCCGGATAGGATTGTTACTGGTACCCCGTGAGGTGGCTTGGACATCCACGGAGTCTCCATCTTGTGCATTGCATTACATTGGTAGTAGTGATTGTTAGTATTGCTAGGATTCCTGTTTATGATTCTGATGATATTTACTCATGCTACATGCCTAGTGTTGTTCCTTGTATTCCTACGATCTTGTACTTGTCATTACTCTTATATTTGATGCATGCTATGTTTAATTATATCTTGCTTATCTATTGCTCAACATGTCGTTGACTCGGTTCCTTGGTATGCAGACTCCTCAGGTGAGTACCACTACGGGGAGCAGGCCGGTGAGGAGATCCCAGAGGATCTCCAACCAGCAGAGGAGGCACGGGAGTGGAGTGCCGATGACGTAGAGTAGCGTCATCATTACCAGGCACATGAGAGACTCAATTTGGGATAAATATTAGATTTTATTTAATTCATTTTTATTCTTCGTTGAACTTTTCTTTCATTGACATCATGTTCTTTTAAAAGGCGTTGGATATTGGGATGGCCTTTGTTAATACTTTAATTCATTGATTAGTTTATCATTTCCTTGTGCAACTTTAAATTTAATTTAGATTTATTATCCATTGTTGATATCAATGTATGAATTCCGCTATTGTTTTATGTTTTGAGGTTGAAATACATTATCCTTACAGCGGACTTACGATCCTTGGGCCAAAAAGGACAAAAAAAATTTAATTGGCCCAAAATTTCACTCCCCGGATCCGGTTTATTTTCTAATCGGGTTCGGGGGACGTGACAAAGGCTATAGCCCTTTCACCTTTTCATCTATGTCAATGTTTTTTTCACTTCTACCACCTTAATTCTGCGGAAAAAAAGTATATTCTACTAACAAAGAATTCTCTCATATTCTTATGTCTCCTATATAGTCTTCATTTAAAAGCTTTATAAAACTTCCCCTCCAACTTTTTTTGATATCGTTGTCCTAAATTAATACCTTTTGGTCATTGCTCTTAATATGTTTGACATGATTAAGTCTTTACTTTTATCTTCCCTTATATTTTGCAAGCTTAAAAATAATATTCTCTTAATCTCTTGTTCTCAGCCTGTTATATGGATCATAATATACTTTGAACTTTGCATCACTTACTACCTTCTTAGCTTTTTTCTTAACCTTCTCATACAAGAGATTAATAAAATCGAAAAATCAAGAAAAAAGATGATGAAATCAACCTCCAAAAGAACTTATCTTGTGGCATAGGAGATCTGTGTTTGAAACTGTGCAAAATCCATTTTAAGGAAATTGAAAATAACCTAATTTTCAGTCACAATAGGGCTCCAAGGTTTACAATCACAATACAGTTTCGAAATGGGAAGAAGAAGAAGATGATAAATACTCCTCCAACTAGGGTTTCAAAACCCCCGTTTTCCTCTCAAACAACCTTTGGAGCTAGCCCTAAGTGAAAAAAAAAAAAAAAAAAAAAAAAAAAGAAAAAAGAAAAAAAGAAAAAGAAAAAACTCACTTCAACTATATGGGAGACCAGCGAGTACGCAAGTCAAAGGCCATTTTAGTAAAAGAAAAGCTTGTTCTATAGTGCGGCTCTAATATGAGTTTGGCGCACGTGCGGCTAGATCGATTTAGTGTAACTTATTCTATAGTGCCTAATTTGATGGTAAGCACCACTCTTATTTAAGTGATATTTATCCTAGAGCCAACAAAATAGGAATGACCTCCAGCCACATTATTCAATAATTCACACACATAAAAATAAAAATAAAAATAAAAAAGAGAACGGAATGACCTTAATTAACATCAATGCCCGTTTCAAATATTCTTCAATTTGATCGACGTCATCTTTCTCTTCCATTTCACCGGCCACATCTCTTTCCCTTCAATAAGAAGTATTAAATGAGATAACGAAAAGAAAGGGGGAGAAAATATTCATGGGAAAAGAACAAAAAACCAGCACATATGGTGATCAAACAACAGCCATAAATAAATTAATTATAAGCACCGACTTCTTATCATGTTGTGGAAAGAAATATAGTACGGACTGCAATTTTTTGTAATTTATTCTTAATTTTTTAAAGATATGATGGGAATTCTGTTAGCATCGTCTTTTTTTTTTTTTTTTTTGTTCAACCTGTTAGAATCCTTTAGGATAAGAAAAGAAGAGAAGCACAGTACCACCTATTAAGTTACTTGACAAAGCAGCAATATGAGCAAGGATTGCAGTGAAATTACTTATGGAACTGAAATTACATGCTTTCCCATCCTTCGGTAGCTTTACTATATCGACGCGGTGACACCAAAGTATAAAGGATCAGATCCCACGACGACATGGAAGCAGAGTACACAAATAGTATAGTATGAATGCAAAAAAACAAAAAAAAAAAAAGAATAAAAATATTAATAATGATCAATAGAGTAACAACGAAACAATGTAAGGTAGATCGTGCAATAACTATATAATCATCATGAATCAATAATAAAAGGTACATGCTAAACCATCACTCTAAATAATATGGCATATCCACACAGGCTAGTGTCGTGGGAAATTATGACGCTGCCGTCCCGAACTACATACAAGTTATGGTGGAAAATGCACAGGGTCATAGCCCGGCAAAAACAAAGTTACCGGAGTCCGCCGGCCATAGTTTGGTATCGTACAAAGTGTCAATGTGTTGATACCTAGTAGCGTACGTCTACCTTAAAATATCCCCTCAAGATGGAAAAGCAAAGTTAGCTCCTACCAAGGGTGATCAATGCAAATGCTAAACTCGTCAACCGAGTGGATGTTCGTACCGACTCAAAGAACCATACTATAGGGTCGATGTCTTGCTAAGCTGCCCTTGCATAAGCAAGGTTTCAATGTCCAAACAAAGTCCAATGTCAAAGTCCTATCCATACCAACCATCCAAACTTTCCATCCATCAAAGTATCAATAACCATTCATCAAACCATCAAAGTGCCAATCCATCAAACCATGCCATCAAAATTCAGAGCATCCCACATAGCTACCCTCAATGCTTCTTTAAGCACAAAAAATCAATCCCTTAATCTTACATGCATTTAATATAACCAGAGAGACGTTGCTCCAACTTTGACGAATAAACCCGATCATTCAAATATATGGATGCTGAGATAGTGAGATCCATGAAAACATAAAAATTTGGAGTAAAAAAAAAAAAAAAAACCTATCTGTCGGTGATCACCGACCCCAGAGCGACTTCTCTCCGGATTTTGCATGCGCAGCTCAAACATGTTGTGGGCTCCAAAAGAGGGCCCACTGGGACCAAGGTCTAAACTCAACCCCAATAAGTGCCTGGCCAATGTACGCCTTGTAACAAACCGAACAGGCCCAAACTTGTTCGTCCACAGAGCCAGATGAACAACCCATAGGGATGTGTGAAAGTTTGAGCATGCCTCTTTCCTTGTTTTGTTTCTTTTCATGTCTTACATTAGAATGGTGGGGATTTTATGTCCACTTTGTGTAATATATAGGACAAATTAATAGATCCAACACAAGAAGTAGGTTGTTTCGGTGGATAAGAATAGATGCTGGTCACAGGAATTTTTCCTTGGAGGGGACGCTACGTAGAGAGGTTTTTCTCTCTCTTTTTTTTCCTAGAAGACCATATATAAAAGATACATATAGTTTTCTGTTAGACCCCACCCCGAGTTAATAGAGATTAACTTTAATTGACTGGAAATTAAGCTAATTAACTATATTTAATTAAGTTAATGATTATTAGTGGCCAAATGGAATTGAATTAGCCTAAAATGAGTGATTTAGGCTTAATGAAATGTTAATGAATGAGATTGAATGAATTGAATAGATTTTCGACTCAAACTATGAGAACAAGGACATTTTCGTAAATGCGAATTTCGAGTATTTTGTCGAATACGGAAACTTGTGATACCAACACGCGTACCTCGACGAGTACGTTAACTTTCATAAAAGACTCGAAGTCGTTTGATGAGAAATGGAGCAAATGACCCTTCATTAGACTTGAATTGTAAATAAGATGAGATAGTGGACTTAAATGCAAAATTGGGGCTTATAAGGAGGAGATGAGTTCATTCATCTCATTTTCCAGCCAGGTGAAGTGGAGAGCAACTCGAGACACCCTTTTTTATCTTCTTCTTCTCTCCTTTCTTCATCAAGTGTGAGTTTGGAGTGGTTCAAGCGAAGAGATCGTCATCTTCTTCAACTTCTCCACCTACTCCTATTTTTTTGAAGTTAAACCTTGAGAGAAAGCTCGAATTTCTCTCCACAAAGGCTACAAGTAAGTAGTTTAAACTTTTTTAGAGTTTTTCAAGTTCCAGTGAGTGCTTAGGCATGGGTTATAGCACAAATAACTCATAGGAAACCTATTTTTTTGAATTGATATGGTTTAAGTTGAAAAGAAGCTTCAAGCTGAAAAGTTTCCACCTCAAACCCAATCTAAGCAAAGGGGTTTGTCAAATTGATCTTCAATAGAGGCAAGTATATACTTTTCTAGTGATTTAAGATGTTATAGGACTTGTAGGAACTCAAGAAGTTCAATTTCCAGATTTTGCTTCAGAAGTTCTGAAGCTCTGGAATGAAGTTCTGGGAGCAGTTCGGCCCGCCAGCTAAATGACCCAACTGGGTTGATTTTCGTAGAAAATGTCAGCTTCTGGGAAACTGACCGTGAATTGACCGACAAATTTCGGTTAGTCGAAATTGTGAATTCGGCTAGCCGAGAGGTGACCGCAAGGTGACCGAAATTAGGTCAGGAATTTCCATTAAAAGACAAGCTTCTGGAAAACTAACCGAAGGGTAGCCGAGATAAGTTTGGTTAGCCGAGTAGGTGACCAACATGGTGACCGAATTACGGAATGAATTGCATCAGAAATCGCAAGGTTCTGTAAAGCTGACTGAATGTAATTCGGCTAGCCGCCATCCAGAATTCGGTTAACCGACAGGTAACCGCCAAGGTGACCGAAATTGAGGAAGATGTAGATTGAGGGCTAGTTTCTTTCTGGAATGAAAACCTAATCATTAAGGCTAGTGTTCATGGTATCTAAACCTTCATAGGTGTAAGCTAAGGTTATTCGAACGTACACATTATTAATTAAAGTGATGTTCATCGAGAATAACACGTACGTTGAATAACGAGGGCTTCACCCATTTGTTTGATTTAGAAGTCCGAGTTAAATGATAGATTGATTTGATTTCGTGAGTCTGGCACTACATAGTAGTTTCTTAAACTCGTTATTGAGTTGAATTGAATACTGAGTAAACAATGAATAATGAACAAGTTACTAAAGGTAACAATGATTAATGAATAATCCTACTGCAATAGATGGACTAGGGTGTTCCGGAGCTCCGTGGTGATGCCAATGATCTCTGATCAAGAGAGTTGTAGATCTCACACAGTATAGACTGAAAAGTCATTGAATTGATAAGCCACCTAATAGTATTGGACTGAAAAATCTCTCATTGATAAGTCATGTAATGAAAATATTTATTAAACGAAAAGACACTTATTATGGACTGAAAAGTCCCATTGATAAGCCATCTAATAAGTACTCAATGTAATCAATTAATTGAATGTGAACGAATGAAATGAATAAATATGAAATGAATGACTGCTTCCTTTAGGAAGAGCTGAATTGAATTGAAACAAATGCATGCTATTGTAGTTGCCAATTTAGTAATTGATATTACTTGACTCACATGCATAATTACGGTACCGAATTGCATTGTCTAGAACTATAAGTCGATGAATTGACAGGTTATTATATATGGTAGCATGAACTATCATAGATTTGTGTATACATTGTTGAACCGTCATGTTCACTGTGTTATTGATGAACATTACAGGGCTAGTTGCCCGTGCCGGTCATGCCGAGGCCGCACCGCCAGCGGAGGAGGCCCATCCGAATGGACATGATCAGAGTGCGAATGAAAGGAACAGTCTGAAAACATTTTGATAAAACTTTTGTATATTCATTTATGCAGTTGTTGACTTTAATAGGAAATGAATTGTGTATATTGGACTTTACTTTTGATGTAAAGTATTTGTTCAGTTAACTATTTCGTCAATGTATATATATATTCCTTAAAATGCATATTTTATAGGTACGTATGATTGATCCCTTGATCCCTTGTGGATTCCATCTTAACTTTGGTTAATTCGGGGTTCACGAGAGTAAGTATGATGATCTCACGACCCGTGGTTGATCCGGATTGATCGGATCTCGGGCCCAGGTCGTGACATACTTATTGTATGGTATTAGAGCCTAGTTAAACACTAGGTTAAGAAAATTTTATGAGACTTAGTAAAACTAAGAACGAAGTGAGGAACGTTATGATAGAACAAATCCAGTTTAGGATTGTATTTATTGCTTTCACTATATGTGATATATATATGTGATGGAAGTGTATAGATATGTGTATCTTACCTTCCATATTGTTTAAAGCATGGCTTTTGGATCAGGATCTGATAATGATGACTTCGTGGTAGTCACACCTTCCCCTCCTATATCGAACGATGATGCTAGGTTTATTGCTATATTGGAGCAGTTAGCCAAAAGTAATGAACAGATGGCCAAGAGCTATGAGGCACAGATGGGCATGCAAGCCCAGTTAGCTAGTAGCCAAGAAGCTCAAATGGGTATGCTGACTTAAATGGCTGCCATGCTAGAAGTTCAGAGCCAGATGCAGGCTCAGATACAAACTCCACCTGTACCACCAGTCCAGCAACATCACAATGTCGAGACTCAAGTGGCATTATAGCATAAGGATAAGGACCCTCATGCCACACTACAACAAAAAACACCATTGGTGACACCCTTTGGTGACAAAAAATCAATGTTGACACGGAACGCACACGAAGGTGACAAAAAAAAATTTTGCTTGTCACGGAGAAGCTTTAACCAAGGTGCCAAATAAAGAGGAGATTCGGTGACAAAAAAAATTGTCACCGAAAGACAAAATTTTGGGTGACAAGTACAAACTTGTCACCGAAAGATCTAAATTTCGCGCTGGCAGGCTCCTCCTCATTTAGGCGCGACGTCGTTTCATGGAGGCAATAAAAATAAGCTAAATTATGTGAACGAAACGACGTAGTTTCACGGTCTTCTGCCTCATCTCTCTCACAATTCACGCCTAAAGCTTTCGCCCGTATCCTCGCCCAACGAGGGTTCCGCCGCATCTTCTCTCTCCACCACCACCACAGTGGAGGACGAAACCACAGGCATTCCAACTCACCCAATTTGAAAAAAAAAAAAAACACATAATGCCTGTATTTTGAGCCCGTAAGCACCACTTAAAAATCTAATAAAAATCTCAACTCACCCTTGCTAAAAGTCAATTTTAATTAACTTCTAGCAGCGCCCGTAGCAGTGGCTGCTTGCATAAATCCCTCTCTAATGGAGCCAAATATTGGTGGAAATTTTTTTAGTTTCACTATAATAATTTACACTTTTACTGATGTTTTTTCCCGTCACAATCATTCCTATTTTTCCCGATGATTTATTTTTTTCACCGGCAAAGGTCCTATATTTCCCGGTTATTTGTTTCTTTCGCTGGCAAAGGTCAATGTTTTACCCTGTTTTATAATTTTAAAAACATTTTTTCCCCCAAAGCCCCAAGCCGAATTCTCAAATCTCAATCCCTCATCTCTCTGACCCTCTCTCGCCCGCCATCCCCTGCGTCTCGATCCCTCCATCTCCTTCGTCTCCCTCATGACCTCAGCCCTCTCCTCCATCTCCAATTATTAAATTTGTCTCTCTTGATCGCTCCTTGCATAATCTTCACCCCGAATCCAACCTAAAAATAGCGCCTTGCATAAACCATCTCTGCCGCCCAATCTCTCTCACATATTGTTCTCTCTTCACCCCCAATCTGACCTAAAAATAATGCCCTGCATAATCCATCCCTACCGCCTAATCTCTCTCACCTATTGTTCTCTCTCTTCACCGTACCCTCTTCCTCTCACCCATCTCTCTCTCTCTCTCTCTCTCTCTCTCTCTCTCTCTCTCTCTCTCCACTGAACCCATTCAACCCACATGTATTAACCTACCTGGAGACCCCAAAACCCATCTCTTTATCTCTCTATAAGTCTCTCAAACTACAGTTCAAAGGGAAAAGCTCTATTATGCTCTTGAAGCCCTCTTTTGAAGGTGTTCCTCTACTGCTGACTTCATTCCTCTATTACCAACATAAAAAAGGGAACCTACCACACCAATTCCAAGTTTGGATTTCACACACATTTATACTTTTTTGTGATTTCTTTAATTTCTATGGCTGATATTTTGTAAAAATTGAATCCCTCTTTACCCCTTAGAGTGAAAATATGAATTTATTTTTACCTTTTTATGAATTTATCTTACAATTTTCTCGCAAATTTTAATAGAGTATTTTCTTGAGCCTCACTGTGCTTTGTGGAAGCTCCTCAACATGTTACAGCATTGGGAAGGAGTGGCCTGTAACTAGCACTGGATTTATTGACCCCCTCCACAATAAAATTAGCTTGTCTTGAAATGCAATTCCACGGGTGCTAATTTAAAGGGGTTGACTGATCAAGGCCTTAATATCAGGTCTGAAATTAAATGACCTGAGTTTGCACAAGCAGTTGCCGGCTTGGCCAAGGAACACCCTAGTAGGGTTTCATCATCCCTGTCATTTTGATTTATTTCTTCAATACTATTGTACTTATGGGTATTTTCAAAATAGTTTCAAAGTAATTTGGATAACCAGTCCTGCTAGTCGGCCCGACTGAGGGGACCGACTCATGGCCCGATCCCCCAGTCAGGCCGTTGGATCAGGGGACCGACTCATGGCCCGGTCCCCCAGTCAGGCCGTTGGATCCCCAGTCGGGCCATTTAGACATAATGTTTGGATAACTCAATGGAAGGGTCTTACGATAGTTTCTTTTAATTGGGTCATTTTCTGCCAACAGGCTAGGGTGACAAAAACTGAGTAATATTATTTCTAAATCACAAAAATACCTTTAATTAATAAGAATGATGTTAACTGAAGGTGTGAAATAACTTAAGTGCTCCTTCTGTTCCTAAGAATTTTCATATTGAGTCCTAAATAATTGATGTTTTTGTTTTTCTTGTCAATCTCAATGCCCAACACATCCATTTTCCATCAAATAGTTCTCATTAGCATTGTCCATCATGTGACTTTAATGCCTGTTCTCTCCCTAAGGATTTTAAAATTGATGCCCAAATAACTGGAGGTTTTTTTTTTTCAGCTAAGCAACTCCCTAATGGACCCAATCCAGCCAGTTACTCTCAATTGAACATTTCTCATTAACACCACTCATTGTATTATGGTCTATTCTCAACCTTGGACCAACCCTATTCACCAGCACTTCTTATAATACAATTGAAAACTCTTTCAATGTATGGTTTTGATTCACAAACTGCTAGGCCAACATTTCACAATAAAGGGGCCCCATAGTGTGTCCCACCTGCATTATCATCTGTTAAAAATTAATTCATCCATGCACTAACCTCATGATTATTTTCACTTGTCGATCTCCAAACTATCATGAAACCCACTCTAGAAATAACTTAAAACTACCTACAATTTACCCAGCTCATAGAAACATAGAAACAAAAGAAGAAGAAAGAGACTGGATTATATAAGAATATGGCAAGACCAACCTTCTGCCAACAGCCCTTACTAATACTCTATGTTTCCTCCCAAACAGCATAGTGGCGTCCCACCAATCACCAATGGCCACACATGTGTTGACCATGGTCGCTATCAAGATATGTGTCCACCAAGGCATATAACACATGGCAGGTAAATGTATACTTTATATTAAATTCATATACTTTATGTTGAATTCCTAAAAATTCATGATCATTTTGAGTAATAAAGGTTTAGAAAAGAGTCTACAGGTTGATCCATGTTTCATAAATCTTTGTTTGGTTTAATAATTTAAGTTGGAACTGAAAGGGGCTCATTTGGGACCGCTCTAATGCATAGTTGATCCAATAACAATGCATTTTGCATCAGATTTCAGACAACTTAATATTTTTGGGTATTTCAAATGCACCTAAGCTGGTAAATTTTACAGTATTTTGTTGGATGTTTCAAAGATCTATGACATTTTTTTCTATCATAGTATTCTGCTGGATTGTTTAGTTTTTATTTTCCTTTGGCTAGAAAGCATTATGTAGTGGGTATTATTTTGTTACTCTGATTCTCTGACAATTTCAATACCAATGTGGTAGTGGATGGGAGCACATTTAATATAGGATTCTGGGTTCCAGCAGGTATATTGAATAACTATTCCTCCATGCATTCTATCAAAATATTCCTTTTTCTAATGTTTTAATTTTCTTTTTAATTCAATTTCAGATTGATGGGATAATGCTGCAACAATGATTATGGTGAAATTTGCCATCATGTTCAATACTTGTGCTGTACAAGGCTAGCAGGAGTTAGGTACGGAATAAGTGGGTATTTGGCATGCTTCATTTTATATGTTTTGCTTCATCAAATGTGCAAATGAGAATTAATGGAAATGTTTTATTGTTATTTGTGACTTTAACTAGGGCTGTCAATGTATATTTGTGACTTTAACTGTGATTTCATTGTCTGTAGCTAACAAGTTAAAATGGGCATCTAGTTTTTGGCTATACTGTTATAAAATGTTCAATGATTGAATGTTTCTTATTTTTGTTGGTTACTAAGCATTCTGAAAAAATAAAGGGTTTGCTGGTTATAAAAGGAGGAGGAGGAGCAGCAGCATGAGGAGGATTTGAAGATTTTATTTATACAAAGAGGGTCTCCTATTAACATAAATATTAAGTGATGGTTACGAACCTAACCGGCTCACAACCCAAAGGTTAGAGTGCTCAGTCTCTTCTTGTGCAGCAGAATTGAGACTTCTATTATGCCATTAACTTAGATAATTTGAGATATACCTATTGATGAAAAACTTGTAGGTATGTCCCTGGGTCTTGTTGGTTAGATATCACCATGTGTATCTTACTATTAGGGATTAGTAAGATTCAGTACAAGGCCGTTGATCAATGGAATCTGAAATAACGATAAGAAAATTGTTGCCTAGTTTTATCTCTTTCTTAATAATATCTATGATTTTAAGTTTTGTAAGTTTCTATGCATTTTATGAGATAGTTATGAGATAGTTATCTCTTTATACATATTTGAGGCTGTTGATCTTCTGATCTATTGTGGGTGGTGCATGCACAAGGATCAATGCTTCTGCTTCTTTGCACTGGACGGTACATATGGTGCAAATGGATGTTTGCTTTTTGAGTAGCTATTCTTCCGATTTCTCTGGATATGATAAAATAGTAAATCTGTCTAATTTAGTCTTGGAATGAGTCCCTCTAGAGAGCTTAGTATGCCTTAAAAAAATTTGGTAGGCTTGGATCCACGGTATCCCTTTTTTTTTTTTTTTTTTTACAAGAGATTTTATACCAAAGAAACTCAAGAACATGGATGGTTTTCTCAATTTCTTTTGTTTCCTTATGTTCAGCTCAAAAAGACTCTTCAGAGACTGGAAATCAGAAGACTGCAGAAGAAAGGAGGCTAATTGAAGGTTTATTAGATAGAAGTGGGGAATATACTTCGGTTTATGAAGACAATGAAGGAGATAGGATGTTATTTGGGGATGTTCCATGGAAATAAGCATTTCATATTATAAATCTACGTTTTAATCATTAACATCATTTTTGTATGATGTTAAATTGTAGATACTAAGCCAGAATATATGCAGTCATTAATCTTATCTCTAAGTGGATTACTTGAGTGAGTATTTAAAATTCCCAAAACTTCAAAAGATCAACATAATTCTCATCAGTGTTTACTTATATTTAAGTTGGGCAATGAGGATTCTTTCATCTATCATCTTGTTGGTTATAAATATTCGATGTTGCAGTTCTGATAATAAACATAAACTTGTGCAGGAAATTTCATTTGAACGCCACCAGTGTAGAGAGAGAGAGAAGGCAAGCGTAGGATCATGTACCATTTGAGATGCCAATGGAAGTTCTTGGTAAGAAGTTTTATGTGAAGGAATTTGGTGTTGGTTTGAAGCGACCATCATCTAAGCGGTCTAGTGCTAAATCACATGATGAGGTGTGCTTCATAACATGTTAACTAATTACATTTTTTTGTTGCGATTTTGTACAGGTAGGTAACTATCAAGATGGAGTTACTTTTTGGCAGTTAACCAAGATGACCAAGATGGAGTTGAAGACTTTTTGTAGTTAACTGGAACACTTGTTTTGAATTATATTTGTCATTTGACACGACACACTGTGTATGGATGTTTTGTAGTTATGCTAAAACTATTAACTTTGAAGTGTTTATTGTTGAAGGATGAATATTTTGAAGGGTTGTAAACTTGGATGATAGAATGTTGACTTGTTGGCTATTTGATTTGAATGATATTTTGCGTCTTTGTGGTATAAGTTTTGCAAATGGGTGTATCTAGATACAAATATTTGAAACTTTGTAAGCAGGCGCGAAATGATAATTTGGGTGGCACAAATATCTTGATTGTGTTTTTTTGTGACAAAAAGAGTATGTCACCCTTGTGTGCCAACTTGGTAATATTATCGGTGACACGCGCATTTGGTTGCCAGGGTAAATATTTTCATTGACAATTCTTGTCACAGAAGATCTCTTTTCTATGGCACCCGCATTGTTGTCACCATTGCTTTCAGTGACACCCTACTATGTCATGGAAAATCTTTCTTCCACGACACCATATTTTTGTCACTGTTGACATCATTCCGTGACAAGTGCACAAACTTTGTCACCCTTGCCTTTTAGTGTTATGGATACAATGACACCCCCATCCCGTGTCACCAATGATAATAGGTGACAAAAATTGGGCCTTCGGTGACATTTTTTCATGTCACCAAACATGGTTTTTCTTATAGTGCCATTTATGAGCGGTTCCACAAGAGATGAGCCACTGAGTTCCATGGCAATGAAGACGTGATGCAGGCTGATGAATGGCTAGAATACACTGAAGATGTGTTTGATACAGTTGTCTGTACTCACAAACAGAGAGTATTGCTTACCTCTACCATATTTAGAGGGGCAATAAAGACATGATGGAAGAGTTTCAAGGACATGTTCAAGGCAATGACCACACCGGATGTATGAGAGACTTTCAAGAAGCAATTTCAAAGGAAGTTTGTCCTAGAACATATACAGCAGCAGAAGGAAGCAGAATTCTTGGATTTGAAGCAAGGTCAACTGACCGTGGCTGCTTATTTTCATACCTTCTTGTAGCTATCTAAGTACGCTACCGATTTGGTAGATACTGAAGTGAAGAAAGTCAAAAGGTTTCTCATTGGCTTAAATCCAGCAAACAAGACGATCGTATTGGCTGGACAGAAGCGTACGACATTTGATGATGCCGTTGATAGGGCATATACAACAAAGGAAGTTCAGAGAGAAAAGGATAGGGAGGCAGTGAACACCAATAGAAGTGGTGATTCATGGTTTAAGAAAGGAGGACAGTCCAAGCATAAGAGGCAGAAACAGAGATTCATTCCTAGGAATGAGAATAGGCCAGTTTGTGATACTTGTGGTAAAGCTCATAGGACTGAATCGTTTTGGAGGACTACTGGAGCCTGTCTAGTCTGTGGTTCATTGGAACATAGAATGGCACAGTGTCCGATGGCTAGGAGAGATGATAGAGCTCCATACCAGCATCCTGCTCAAGGTCAAGCAGTACTTCCTGCTCCTCAACAGCGATTAGCCTTAACAGCTTCTCCTAGGCAACAGCAACAGCAGCCTCAACGTCAAGGCCAGCAGCGTCAATGACAGAGACAACAGCCTATACTGCTGCAGCAGCCCAACAGGCCACAGATGGCTGGAATGGCTTATGCCGTCAACATGGAACAAGCTGATGTTACAGTAAATGTGGTTAAAGGTACAATCCTTGTAGATAACCGACTTGTTATTGCATTATTTGATCCCGGTTCCACGCATTCATTTGTAGCACATGCATTTACTTGTGATATGCAAAACCAGATAATGCAATTAGCTTATGATTTTAGTATATCTACTCCTCTAGGGAGGAAGGTAGTATGTGAACTGTATATTCCTCAATGTGTTGTTAGGATTGGAGAAGTGTCAATGCCAGCTGATCTGGTAATACTAGCAATGAATGATTTTGATATGATCTTTGGCATGGATTGGCTTGCGAAGTACAGGGCTTGTCTAGACTGTTTCCGCAAATTCATCACCTTTAGGGTTGATGAGGCCAATGCCAACGTGCTCTCTGAGGGAGTCTAAAAGAAGTATGACACCAGGCTTGTTTCAGCAATTAAGGCTGAACGAATGATGCGTAATGGTTGTGAAGGCTACATTGCATTCGTTTAAGAGAAGAAGCCTGTATAGGAGTTACGAGATATTCCTGTAGTCTGTGAGTTTCCAGACGTATTTCCAGATGAAGTGTCAGGTCTACCTCCGGCCAGGTACTGCACCGATATCCAAGGCACTGTATCGAATGACACTATCGGAGTTGTATGAATTGATGAAACAGATATAGGATTTGCTTTACAATGGATTCATTAGACCTAGTGTCTCTCCATGGGGAGCACCTGTACTGTTTGTAAAGAAGAAGGATGACACCCTTCGAATGTGTATCGATTATAGGCAGATAAATCAAGTAACGATCAAGAAAAAATATCCGCTGCCTAAGATTGATGGGTTGTTTGATCAACTCCAGGGTGCATCATACTTTTCTAAGATTGATCTTCGATATGGATATCATCATTTTCAAGTTAAAGATCAAGATGCACAGAAGACTGCATTCAGGATTCGTTACGGTCGCTATGAATTCTTAGTGATAGTTCGTCGTGATCTTCACTGATGACAACCTGGTCTATTCAAGGACAGAGTTAGAGCATTCACATCATTTGAGGACAGCTTTGCATATACTGAGAGAAAATCATTTATATGTAAAACTTGAGAAGGGCGACTTTTGGTTGCACCAGGTTGCATTTCTGGGTCATATCATTACCGGAGATGGATTAGTTGTTGATTCAACTAAGATTGAAACGGTTAATAATTGGCAGAGTTCTAAAAATGTGCCAGAAGTTCGGAGTTTCTTAGGGTTGGCGGGCTATTACAGGATGTTCGTCAAGGACTTCTCAAAGATAGCAATGCCGTTAACGAAACTGATACGGAAGAACGTTTCATTCCAATGGAATGATACTTGCGAGTCTAGTTTGTGAGGTCCCACCCTTGGTGGGCCCTCTAAGGGCTAATTTATAGTCTAATTAATCCTAAGATATGTTAATTATTGCTTAATTATGTTAATCTTCGCTAATCTTCTCTAATCTTTGCTAATTACTTCTAATTACTACTAATTATTGCTAATCTTGGTTAATTACTTATTTGTTTGGGCTAATTAGGGGCTTAGTAGAGTGACTAGTTAGTTTTCCTAAGTTTTTGGTTAGACTAGGTTAGTTTGGGTTGATTTCTAATTAATTGGGAGTTAGTGTTAAACCTAGACTATTAGTGTTGGTTAGGCTCTTAGTTGAGCTTAATTAAGTTAATTAAGTGGGTTAGTGAAAGGTGCTCTCCCTCCTCTAGAAACTTCCTAGCCTAATGACCCAACTACCCTCAAACCCTAATCCCAATCTCACTAAACCCTAAGGGTACTATGGTCCCTAATCTATTCACTAAACCTATTTAATGTCTCTTATCCCATTTGCAATAAACCCTAAACCCTAATCCCAGCCCCCATCCCAAGAAACCTTCCAGCCCCCATCCCAAGATAACTTCCCCAGCTCAACTGCCTTCCTCTCCTCCATTCCCTCCTTCCCAGTCACTATAGCATAGCTGAAACTCTGCCGGACTGGACCTGTGGCTGAGACTCATCCCGGGAAACTACTGCTGCCATCTCCATCTCTTCCTTCTTCCTCATTTCCTCCAAGTTACTGCTGGAACTTCAATCAGAGAGCTGCTGTGCTCGTCCCCTTCTCCACTTACAGCTGTTACATCACCATCCTTACTGTTGTGCTGGAATAGCTGAGGAGCTGCTGCATCACCTTTTTCTTCTCCTAATTCTTCCTCTTCACCTCCGGGTGTGGACTGAGGTGCTGGGAGAACCATTTACCAGCTACTGTTGCTGGAACTTCCATTTTGAAGACCACGGCTGCAGCCACCATTTCATTCTCTTACATTTTCCTCTCTCTCATTTCCCTCATCCAACTGTTACTCTGCTGAAATTTCCATCCGGAGGAACTACCACCGCAGCAGCCACTACATCTCATCCTTCCCCTCCTACTGCTGCATCTTCTCTTCATCAACCTCAGCTGGAAACCCATCTTGAAGAACAACAGCAGCAGCCCATTTCCTTCATCATTTTCCCTCCTTCTTCTCTGTTTCTCTGCTGGGATTTGTATTGGAGCTAATACCATCCTATTGCTGCTGCTGGATTTACCTCAAGGGACAGCAGCCACTGCTGCTGCTCAGCTGGATCATCTTCTTCTTCCCCTGTTCAGCTAGGACTTGGAGCTTCTCTGTTATTTCCCTCTTTCTCTCTACTACTCTATCTCTGAAAAGCTACAGGAGGCAAGTGCTCATACTCTTAATTTAGTATATATATGTGTTGTTTACTGATTCCTATGGCTTCAATTCATGTATGTGTTTTATTTAGTTTTAGAAATCCTGAGCTCTGTTTTATGAATTAGAATGGATTTGGGCATTGATGAGAATTGGTAATTTTCAATTGTGTTTAAATAAATGGAAATAGGCTGGAATTTTGGATGGAATGAGATGGAAAGGTGATGAAGGCAGCTGTAGCAGTGGCTCTGTAATAGCCACTGCTACAGTTGCAATTTTTCCTGCAACAGAGGCGGTGTTGGATTTGTTATAATAGATTGTGATGAGATCAGTGGGGCCCAGGGGGCCACCTTCGGAGATCCGGGCCGCACATCTCCTCATTGGGGCTTGGGCGACGCTAGTGTCATGGGCTGATCACGTCATGGAATCCTAGTGGGCCACCAACGTTGTAATTGTCGCTGCTGTCGTCAACCCATTTCACCTGGGTTCTGTTTGAAGAAGCCTGACGTGAATTGATGAAACAGAGAGAGAGATGAGTGAATGAGTCAATGAATGGAAAAAGGAGGAGGGAGGATAGGTGACATGTGTCCTTGATGAGTGTGGCCCATGGGGAGGGTGATGTCATGGGTGAGGGTATGTGAGAAAAGTAATGGGGATGGGATGACCTGATGGGGGTAGTGTGACCACGTGGATTTGGGCTTGGGTCCTGTCCACGTGGATTTGGGCTTGGGTTTTGTTTGGGGCTTTGGGCCCAGTGGGGCCCACTAATCTATATACCACTAGTTTCTTTACTAATTAATTAAGCTCTTAGTTTTAATGCCTTCTATTAGCACCATTTATTTTTATAAATTAGAATTTAGATCCTTTAATTTTCTTGGGCCCAGCGGGGCCCACTATTTTCCATAACTCATTAGTTTAATAATAAAACAAAACTTTTAGTTCCTAAATGTATACGATGGGACCCATTGATTTTTAGAAATTAGGAGAGTGGGACCTAACCTTAGGAAACCCTATTAAAATAAATTAACATGTTACTTACCTTAAATTAATATTTCCAGACCCTAGTGTAAAAGTTGAGATTTGGTCTGGAGTCTGTTGACTCAGGTACACCTGTGTACCAGATCGACCGGCTGGCCACCTGGTCAATCGGGTACACTGGAAATTCCAGAATCCAAACCAAGTTCCAATTTGATTTCCAGTGGAGCAGATCGACCCGACCCTTGCCAGGTTGACCTGCCACACTGTGAACTCTAGGGCGTGAGTTTAGCATTGTTTTATAATTAATCGATTGTGAGACCCATTAACCATCCAAATGAACTTCCATCAATGTGCCAAGCACGAGTCAATGGCGTGGCTCGACCTTGACTCGTGGGGACCACTGTTTAGTGTTTTGGTTGATAAATCTAAGATGATTCGACCTCTAAAAGTTGTCATAGATGCCATTAAACTAACTAAGCACCAAATACATTATTTTACGGCATTAATGACATCGTTTAGAGATCGAATTACCGGAGATAGACCCGAACCTAAAGTGGCCCATTTACCTAGGATTGGACCGTTGCTTTTCCCGTTGATTCTCTGATTGAAGTTTATACTTCACTGTTATTTTACTCTGTCGTTCTTAGATCTTAGAATAGCTGTTTACTATTAATTAAACATAATTGGAAGACCTGAACCTAGGGTATCTAGAGGTGACCCGATGGTGTGATTTCGGAGATCATTGACCCGTGTCTGTGTCTAGGCGGGCCCTTACTGGGCCTAAGTGTGGAGATGTGAACCCGTTAGCTTGAAGAGGTAGTTTCTTTTGGACTGTTAAGATGTTATGGATTGTAATGGAACTGTTATCAGTAATTGATGGATTAGTTGCCTCGTTTGGACGGTTTTAGACCAGGCCATGTACTGATGGGCCTCGGTATGGATCCAACGAGTGGGCCTGGATCTTGAATGAGATCCAGAGACTGAATTGAGATGTGTGGACCTTATAGAGGTATTGTTAGGACCTTGTTCACGCAAGGCAAAGCCTAGACAGACACAGACCTTAGAGTTATTCTCGAGTCGGCATGAACATTCACTCGGTTGATTTAAGCTCAGCCGGTGGACTGATCATCCCCGGTAGGAGCTAGTTGAGTATTGGGAAGCTATCATGATGAGCTGTGTGGTTAAGACGGCAAGGTGTCATACCGTGCCGATCTGGAGTGATGAGATGATGAGTTGATGAGTGAGAGTCGGGATTAGTTATTCCCTGGTGAGATTCCCCACCGCGACTGTGTTCAGTATGGGAGGGCCGCGGCATAATATCCCGCGGTATTCCAGCTCGTGTGAATGTGCCATCTTGTTTATAGTAGTTCAGATGTTTTCTATTTATACTGATTCCTTATGATTTAAATGCACGATTGCCTAGTTCTCTTTCCTTGTTATTCATTTAAATTATGTACCTGTCTTTAATTCCTTTGATATATATATGCTATGTTAGTAGTATGCTGTATCTTGCCAGATCGTTTAGATCTGACCCATTCTATGGTGCTTAGGCCTTGACCCAGAGATTCCCGACGACGCTTTAGCCCTCGTGGAGGCACCTGTAGCCGGAGAGTACGCATGGGGCCCGGCCGACACGGATGTCGAGCCGGAGGGCGAGGAGTTTATACAGGGATATTGAGTGACTTTGTTATTTCGGGTTTTGAGTGAAACTTGTTGTGAGGAGGGTAGAAAGATCAAATGTATTAACTTTAAATTTACATTGACTCATTTTAATTAGACCACTGTTCTGCTTTCTTTATTATATATGATACCTATTGCTTCCGCTCAAATTAAATGTTATGCTTCCGCAAGTTTTAACCATTGTATATTATTTGGTCAAAAAGTTTTAAATTGGACCTCACTGCGGCCTACGATCTTGGAAGTTCTCGGATTTTCCGGGAAGTAGCGCGCCAATTCCGGGTGATCGAACGAGTTTATCGGTATCCGGAATTGGGGCGTTACATAGTTTCTAGACTTTGAAATAGAAGTTGATTTCAGCTGCAATCTTGTCCTTACCCGATGGAAGAGGAGGATTTGAAATTTACTCAGATGCCTCGGGTAATGGATTGGGATGTGTATTGATGCGGAACGGTAAGGTGATTGCCTATAGTTCACGTCAGTTGAAGGAACATGAGAAGAATTATGTTACTCATGATTTAGAGTTCGCGGTTGTTGTATTTGCACTGAAGCAATGAAGGCAGTATCTGTACGGAGAGACTTTTGAAGTCCACTGCGATCATAGAAGCGTTCAGTACTTATTCACTCAGAAGGATATCAATCTGAGGTAACCCCGTTGATAGAGCTTACCAAGGACTGCGACTTTCCATTCACATATGTACTTGGAAAGGGTAATGTCGTAGCTGATGCTTTAAGTCGGAAATCTACTGACTTGGCATCATTGGTTGATGAATGGAACCTGATTGAAGAACTCAGGGATTTAGATGTGTCCATTGAAATGGTGGACGATCGAGTGATGGTTGTCGCAATGTCTGTATTCAAACCAGTCCTTATCAAACAAATCAAGGATAGGCAGTTCGAAGATCCTGAATTAGTGAAGATTAAGGACAACATTGCTGCAAGACCCGACTTTGTGTTGGTAAAAGTGGTTCTCTACTTCAGAAACCGATTGTGTATACCAGCACAGGAAGATTTGAAGCAGGCAGTGATGTTCGAAGCTCATCACACCAGATATTCTATGCATCCAGGCAGCATGTAGATGTATAGAAATCTTAAGGACAGATTCTGGTGGAATAACTTAAAGCGAGAGATCGCAGGTTATGTGTCTTCCTGCTTGACTTATCAATGGCTGAAATTTGAACACCGAAAACCGCCTGGATTGCTTCATCCTATGAATATTCCTAGATGGAAGTGGGAACATATCACAATGGTCTTTGTATTTGGTTTATCGAAGACGAAAAAGCAACACGATGCCGTATGGGTGATCGTAGATTGTCTTACGAAGTCCGCACACTTCCTTCCATCTAGAAAAGATATGGGATTCAGCGATATGTCTAGATTGTTTGTCAAAGAAGTAACAAGATTGAATGGAACACCGGTCTCGATTGCTTCCGATCGAGATAGTCGGTTTGTTTCCACATTTTGGCAGTCGTTCTAGAATTCCATGGGTACTAGACTTCGGTTTAGTACTTATCATCCACAGACTGACGGACAATCGGAATGGACTATTTAGACTTTGGAAGACTTGCTTCGTGCCGGTGTTTTTGACTTTGGGAGTGATTTGGATGACCATTTAGCGCTGTGCGAATTTGCGTACAACAGCTATCACTCCAACATTGAAATGACAACATTTAAAGCATTGTACGGTCAAAGATGTAGGACTCCAGTAAGCTGGGAAGAAATTGGAACTCGAAGTTTCCACGGTCCTACGATCATTGCTGAAACAGCGGAAAGGGTTCAAAAGGTGCAAGACCGGCTGAAAATTGCTAGATCAAGGCAGAAAAGCTATGCTGATAATCGTCGGTGTGATATGGGATTCGTCGTTGATGATTTAGTATTTTTGAAGACTTCTCCAATGAAAGGCACTATTCGATTCGGGCAGTAAGGGAAGCTTTCCCTGAGATTCATTGTACCTTTCAAGGTCAAAAGCAGAATTGGAAACGTAGCTTGTCGCTTAGACCTTCCAGCAAAACTCTTTGGTATCCATAATGTACTCCATGTTTCGATGCTTCGGAAGTATGTGGCTGATCCTTCACATGTTATTCATCACGAAGAGATCCAACTATTACTGAACACCACATATGTTGATAAGCTAATTCAGATTATTAATACCAAAGAGGCGGTCCTACGTACAAGAACGATTAAATGAGTCAAGGTCCTTTGAGATCATCATGAACCTAGTAAGGCTACGGGGAGCTTGAGGAGCAAATAGCTCAAAAGTATCCCGAGCTATTCGTTCAGGTAACTTTAATTTCGAATTACTTACTGACTTGCATTGATTTATATTGCATTTGGAGGACCGAATGGTTCAAAAAGTTTAGGAGAATGTTAGACCCCGCCCCGAGTTAATCGAGATTAACTCTAATTGACTGGAAATTAAGCTAACTAACTATGTTTAATTAAGCTAATGATGGTTAGTAGCCAAATGGAATAGAATTAGCCTAAAATGAGTGATTTAGGCTTAATGAAATGTTAATGAATGAGATTGAATGAATTGAATAGATTTTCGACTCAAACTAAGAGAACAAAGACTTTTTTGTAAATGCGAATTCCCGTGTATTTTGTCAAATACGGAAACTCGTGATACCAACACGCGTATCTCGACAAGCACGTTAACTTTCATACAAGACTCGAAGTCGTTTGACGAGAAATGGAGCAAATGACCCTTCATTTGACTTGAATTATAAATAAGAGGAGATAGTGGACTTAAATGCAAAATTGGGCTTATAAGGAGGAGATGAGTTCATTCATCTCATTTTCCAGCCAGGTGAAGTGGAGAGCAACCCTAGACACCCTTTTGATCTTCTTCCTCTCTCCTTTCTTCATCAAGTGTGACTTTGGAGTGGTTCAAGCGAAGAGATCTTCATCTTCTTCAACTTCTCCACCTTCTCCTTCTATCTTTTTGAAGTTAAAGCTTGAGAGAAAGCTCAAATTTCTCTCCACAAAGACTATAAGTAGTTTAAACTCTTTTAGAGTTTTTTCAAGTTCCATTGAGTTCTTAGGCATGGGTTATAGCACAAATGACTCATAGGAAACCTATTTTTTTGAATTGATATGGTTTAGGTTGAAAAGAAGCTTCAAGTTGAGAAGTTTCCCTCAAACCCAATCTAAGCAAAGGGGTTTCGTCAAATTGATCTTCAATAGAGGCAAGTATATACTTGCCTAGTGATTTAAGATGTTATAGGACTCGTAGGAACTCAAGAAGTTCAATTTCTAGATTTTGCTTCAAAAGTTCTGAAGCTCTGGAATGAAGTTCTGGGAGCAGTTCGGCCCGCCAGCTGACCGACCCAACTAGGTTGATTTTCACAGAAAATGTCAGCCTTTGGGAAGCTGACCGTGAACTGATCAACAAAATTCGATGAGCCGAAATTGTGAATTCAGCTAGCCGAGAGGTGACCGCAAGGTCACCCAAATTAGGTAAGGAATTTCCATCAGAAGACAAGCTTCTGGAAAACTAACCGCAGGGTAGCCGAGATATGTCCGAGTAGGTGACCGACGTGGTAACCGAATTGCGCAATTGCATCAAAAATTGCAAAGTTCTGGAAAGCTGACCGAATGTAATTAGGCTAGCCACCATCCAGAATTTGGTTAACCGACAGGTAACCGCTAAGGTGACCGAAATTGAGGAAGATGCAGATTGAGGGTTGGTTTCTTTCTAGAATGAAAGCCTAATCATTAAGGCTAGTGTTCATGGTATCTAAACCTTCATAGGTGTTAGCTAAGGTTATCCTAACGTACAAATTATTAATTAAAGTGATGTTCATCGAGAATAACACGTATGTTGGATAATGAGCGCTTCACCCATGTGTTTGATTTAGAAATCCGAGTTAAATGATAGATTGATTTGATTTCTTGAGTATGGCACTACATAGTAGTTTCCTAAACTCGTAATTGAGTTGAATTGAATAATGAGTGAACAATGAACAATGAGCAATGCATAATGAACAAGTTACTAAAGGTAACAATGATTAGTGAACAATCCTATTGCAGTAGATGGACTAGGGTGTTCCAGAGCTCCGTGGTGATGCCAGTGATCTCTGATCAAGACACCGGTAGATCCCGCACAGTATAGACTGAAAAATCACTGAATTAATAAGCCACTTAATAGTATTGGGCTGAAAAATCTCTCATTGATAAGTCATGTAATGAAAATATTTATTGAATGAAAAGGCACATATTATGGACAGAAAAATCCTATTGATAAGCCATCTAATAAGTACTCAATGTAATCAATGAATTGAATGTGAACGAATGAAATGAATAAATATGAAATGAATGACTGCTTCCTTTAAGAAGAGCTGAATTGAATTGAAACAAATGCTATTGTAGATGCCAATTTAGTAATTGATATTACTTGACTCACATGCATAATTACTGTACCGAATTGAATTGTCTAGAACTGTAAGTTGATGAATTGACATGTTATTATATATGGTAGCATGAACTATCATAGATTTGTGTATACATTGTTGAACCGTCGTGTTCACGGTGTTATTGATGAACATTACACGCCCAGTTGCCCGTGCCGGTCATGCCGAGGCCGCACTGCCAGCGGAGGAGGCCCATCCGATACCTTCAGGAGGTTTAATCGAATGGACATGATCAGAGTGCGAATGAAAGGAACAGTTTGGAAACATTTTGATAAAAATTTTGTATATTCATTTTGAATAGTAAATAGATGTCACCTGCATTGTATTTGAATATGCAGTTGTTGACTTTGATAGGAAATGAATTGTGTATATTGGACTTTACTTTGATGTAAAGTATTTGTTCAGTTAACTGTTTCGTCAATGTATAGATATATATTCCGCAAAATGTACATTTGACAGGTACATATGATTGATCCCTTGTGAATTCCGTCTTAACTTTGGTTAATTCGGGGTTCACGAGAGTAAGTTTGATGATCTCACGACCCGTGATTGATCCGGATTAATCAGATCTCGGGCCCAGATCGTGACATTTTCAAAATAAATAACGGCTTTTCTCAAAATTTTGGATAGGTGCCTCTCTCACCATTGCACCTAGGGATTTTGTTGACAGTCTCACCTAACCACTAGGTCAACTTGAAAAAACATGAAAAATAAAAAATATATCCTACTTACCTGAGACCGACCCATTGCCATCTAACAGAGTCATTTGTTTGCACTTTGTTACTACCGTAAATGGGATCCGAAACAGGGGATCCATATTTGGACGAATCAAGGGCCTCCACACGCGGGGCAGAAGGGGGCGGAGGAAAGAAATAGTCAATCTCTCTTTCCTCCGCCCCCCCCGTGGAGGCCCCTGATTCGTCCAAACAGGGATCCCCTGTTTGGACGAACAGGGGATCGGATGCACATGTGTAATGCATCATCACGTTTGTCAGCTTGCGCATTTATGCATGCAGTGCGTGAGGTTGAGGGTTTTAAACCTATCTGGTACCATGTTGTATTTTTCTTACTTTTTTTAGAGAGCTCCAAATTTATGATGGGTACCATCCATCTTCTTTATAGCACTAATAAATCCTAACACATTTATTTAGTGAATTAAATCTTCATAAGTTTTGAGAAACTTATATAAAATATAACCTAAAATAATGCCAGCCTCTAAATCTAGTTTTCTGCACATTTGTGGGCCATTGATTCATTATCCGAACATCACAATATTCTCGTATTAATGATAGACATCGAGCTGCATCAAAATACATCTAGAACCATAGGATGTGCTCATTTAATTTCATCATATAGATCTAAGAGGAATTTAACAAAAAAAAAAATACTTTAGATAACCAGTGGGCCAAAACAAACACTTTAACCGACCGTGCACCAGAACAATCAATTTGCCTGAAACGGTGTTTTTTTTAGGAGTTTCAACTAGCATCCCTAGGGACCTTATTTTTATTAAGCTAAGGGTCCCTAGGGACCCTGCGGCAGACACAAATTAGAATAAAAGAGACGTTTTGCTCGTGTTTCGCTGTCAGGGCTTCTTCCTCTGCGCCCATTTCTTACTCGAAAAAACTGTGGTCCCCTCCAACATCTGTTCCGGCTGTTGGGACGTTGTGGGGAAGAAGACAATGAGATGCATGTAGAAATGGTTACGTGCAACTAGGTATTATGAAAAGGGTTTATCAACGGTAAGCAATCATGTTTTAGGGCAAAATACAAACTTCACCTTTCCATTGCTCTACCCCAAACAGAGTATCATATGCACTTTAATGTTCCCCACCAAACAAAGGCATGTGGCTTTAATGGTCTTCAAGAGGTGGGAATGACCTTCAAGAGGTGACTTTAATGCACTTTCATGTTCCCCACCAAACAAACAGCCCTACCTATAAGACAATCCAGCCCAGACGACACAAAAAAGGCCAGAAACCTTCGACAAAGACGTGTGGGAGGGGACCACAGTCGGTATGAGGGTGATGAACAGGAGCAGCAGCCAGAACAAATGTTGGAGGGGACCACAGTTTTTCGAGGAAGAAATGGGCGCAGAGGAACCTGTATGTGAAGCCCTAACAGCAAAACACGAGCAAAACACCTCTTTTATTCTAATATATGTCCATCTCAGGGTCCCTAGGGACCCTTAGATTAATAAAAATAAGGTCCCTAGGGACGCTAGTTGAAACTCCTTAAAAAAAAAACACCGTTTTAGGCAAACTGATTGTTTAGGTGCACGGTCGATTAAAGTGTTTCTTTTGGCCCACTCGTTATCTAAAGTATTTTTTTTTGGTAAAATCCCCTAGATCTAATTTACTTCACTTTTATGGCCGCAAGTTACATCATTATAGTCATTCGTCATTAGATGAAGTTGGAATTGTGAATATAGAACAGTTAGTGATGAATTCTAAAGCTTAATTAATCAAACGTAGAATATTTGAAGATAAAATATATATATATATATATATATATCTGTCCAATCACTCAATCTTGTCTCTGTCAATGTGGTGCTAGTGGATGAACAATAAGCAAATATTCATATTCATGACTAGCAGCAAATAATTTTACACAGGAACAATATGCTTTTAGTTATATTGATTTTGGAATTTAACAAGATATAAAAGAGAATAAAGTAACAGTTTTAAAATATGAGGAAAATACGCTAATGATATTCTATTTTATAAGCTGTGAAAAGATTAAGAGAGGTTCAATGATATTGTTGTTCAATTCATCATAACAAGGTAATCTCATACCTCCCGCTAGCCATCGCTGAACTTTTCCATTTATGTGCTGCACGATACTGTAAGCATTTAACAACAGATAATCATGAGACATGAGGCACCAATGTGCAAAAGCTTGGAACAAGTAGATTACTAAATAAATACATGCTTTTATTATCACTTTTGCATGATCCATCAACACTATATTATCATCGGTAAAACAATATTCATAAAGGTACACCCTTTTAAATATGAGTAGTAAACTCATCTATAATTAGTGCAAAGATATAAGGGGTTATGGTTGACCCCTAGCGTTATTGGGTACTCACCTCGCTCACCACTAGTAGTTCTCACACTCTTCACCGCCCCTTTATACATGTCTTTAACAATTTAATATAACCTCTTGGACCATTTCTTTTCATTTAAAACCCGCCAAATTAGATCTCTAAGTAGCCTATCATAATCTTTTTCTAGATTGATGAAAACGATATGCAGCTTTTTCCTCTTCGCTTGATATTTTTTCATTAATTGCCAAAGCTAGAAGAAGGCATTCAGAGTTATCCTTCCTGGCATGAAACCAAATTGATTTTCTGATATCTTGGTCTTCTGTCTAAGTCATTGCTCCATTACTCTTTCTCTTAGTTTCATAGTCTGATATCTCCCTTGTTCTTAAATATATGTAAAATTTCGGGATTATTTTGGTAAAATTCTCTTTATAAAAACTCTTTATTAAATCTTCTTTTGGTTGATCTTAGAAATGAAAAAAAAAATTAATTTGGTGATGAGTAATGCCCACACATAAGAAGAGGTTCAATATGCACACTTATTTATTACAATAAAAATGGTAGGAGGGTCCTTCCATTAAACAAATATTGACAAAAACTTCTTTAACTATGTCCGTCCATGTAGTGCATTTGCCTTTCTCTTCTAAATTGTATTCGATATATATAAAAATTAAAAAGGAGTGTTCTCTTAGGTCAATAACCAACACTGACCATATCAACGACCATACCTTTTGATCCTAATGTGCCCAAATCAACAAAATCTTTTGGACACCATGCCAATAAATCCTTCCATCCGTCAGATTAAAAAGAGCTTTCTGTATATAAACCCTTAAGGATTGTAAGATTTGTACATAGGCTCTTGAAGTTTTAGTATTTGTAAGCCCCTGCCTCTTCTTTTTAATAACTTTCATGTCTCCAAAATCAATATTCTTAGCAAGAATGGGCAGCCACCATGAGATTTGTGTTGGATTTTTATATTAAATGACAGTTTTGCCCTCACATCCATTAAATAAAAATGAGTATATTATTATTTACAAAAATACTATTATTTTATCTCAAGTTCCAATGGTTTTTCTCAATAACTCTCGCATGCACAGGACCAGATCTGGAAAAATTTTAAAATCCTCTCCTATAAATTCTAAAAATTAACTTTTTTTACATTTGCCCATTCCCCCAATATTTCCTCTACACCCCTACAAATGAAGCATAATCACGTATTTTGAAACTTTCATCAATCCAATGGTGGGTCATGTAAAGTACAGGTGTTGATTGTCATCATGATCAATTTGGATTTAATGAAATGAGCCTTGTATTGATAAAATAATAAATTTATGTAGGGTTATTCTCTCCCACTAAGTGTAATTGTTATTGTTATATGCTTTATAAAAAAAAAAATCAGTCCAAGCTCTTGAAATTATGCATATAAGGATAAAAGAAATGGACAAAAGTGTTATTTCGATCTGAAAACCTATGGTGGTTGAAAGACAATTGATTTTGAGGACACGGAAGGTATTAAAATGAAAATGCATGGGCCTATTTGTAAATACTAAAACCTCATGGGCCTATTTACAAATCCTACATCCCTTTGGGGATATATACAAAAAGCTCGATTAAAAAACTATCAAAGCCAAATTATTGGGCCAATCTCACTCTAATATGAGTTTGGCGCACGTACGGCTAGATCGATCTAGTGTAACGTATTCTATAGTGCTTAATCTGATGGTAAGCACCACTCTTATTTAAGTGAAATTTATCCTAGAGCCAATAAAATAGGAATGACCTCCAGCAACATTATTCATTTCACACACATAATAATAATAATAATAATAATAATAATAATAAGGAATCACCTCAATTGCCTTCCGCGATGCCGCTAGGATAGCTTCTACCATTTCGCCGACCACATCTCTTTCCCTTTAATAAGAAGTAGTAAATGAGATAACGAAAAGAATGGGGGGAATCTTCATGGGAAAAGAACAAAAAAAAAAAAAACAGCACATATGGTGCTCAAACAACAGCCATAAAGAAATTAACTATAAGCACCGACTTCCGATCATGTTGTGGAAAGAAATATAGTACTGACTGCAATTTTTTGTAATTTATTTTTAATTTTTTAAAGATATGATGGGAATTCTGTTAGAATCTTCTTGTTTTTTTTCTTTTTCTTTTTTTTTGTTTGGTCAACCTGTTGGAATCCTTAGGGTAAGAAAAGAAGAGAAGCACAGTTCCACCTATTAAGTTAATTGACAAAGCAGCAATATGAGCAAGGATTGCAGTGAAATTACTTAAGGAACTGAAAATTCAATGTTTTAAGACTTGCTACGATTTGAAAATTCAACGGGGTAGGTACACCCCTAATCTTCTACTTCCGTCAAAACTAGCTTCTTAACAATTCCACAAATTCACACTAGGAAAAAAATTGGGTAACTATAGCTACAATTAATAAAGAAAAACCTTAACAAATCACCTTTCTTTCACCTCCTCGCTGGAACCCAATCCACTACTCTCTGTCTTCTTCATTGTATTCGATTCCAAGTCACTGCCAGATCTGATTTCGAAACAAAAGCCAGACGATCAAGCATATTTAGATGTGTAAAAAAGAAGTAGCTTCGCATAAAAAAAATTCCAAGAAAAACCCTACGAAACAAACGAAGCACTGATTCAACTCTCTGCGCATATGCAAACCACGTCCATCAATATAACTGAAATGATTTTGAAAATGATCTAGAATAGCAAAAATATCATGTTATAAGCACCGATTACTCCACTCCTAGCAAAATCAGCTCCATTTTTTTAAGCATTCATCTCCCCTTTTATCTTCTTCCTTTTCCCAGAAACAGATCATTCTCTGTCGTTTCCCATTAAATTGATAAGCTCAAAACTAAGGAATTCCTTGCCAGTGGAGTAATCGGTGATGCCGCCATTGGAAACATGGAATCAACTAGAGATTTGAGAAAGACCTGCTTTTTTTTTTTGGTCGTTCTCGTCTTCTTCTCCACTTGGGTTCCTCTAGATCGAAGCACACGAATGAAAGTGTGAAAGTCGGGGCAAGTTGCTTTTTCCAGCAATTAGGGGGCATGTCTTCCACATTTCTAGCATTAGTGGAATGCTCAATGGGAAGCATCCATTTTTGTCGCCTGTCGGTCGAAGTAAGAAATACTTCTTACCAATCGAATTACCTAATGAGATAAATCTTTTTTTTTTATAATTTTATTAAACACAGAAATTGTAATTTAAAATTTAAAATTTAAAATTTTTATTTTATATTTAAGTTTAATTAGCTATTATTAATTAAATTAGAGTTTCTAAATGGCTCTTTAGATTAATCAAGATAAGTCAACGCAAAAGTCTCCCAAACTCACATATTCAGATGGTGTGTTGGAGATAAATGTAAGTGACAGTCGTCTATGGTGAATTCCGGGGAGTTCAGCATCAGTAGAATGTAAAAAGGAAGCATCCTTTTAACAGAACTCCCACGGGGATAAAAGCGGGATAACATGTCAGGCATACCTCCCCCCGAATATTCAACAATCATCCCTATGTGGTTATGTGCCTATCGAGACGTACTTCAATTCCTTTTTCGCGCTCTCTTTTGTATTTATAATTTGAGTCAGAAATAAAGTTGTCGATGTTTTAAGATATGAATCTTAGGTGGATGTCCACTTAAAATACTTATGGTTAGAATTAGAGTTCCTCTCTTATAAGTAGACATTTCTCCTTTGTATTTGCACATATACATGAGATAATAGAAAACTACCACTTTTCTTCCTTTAATCTTTTTTCTTCTTTTCTAACACGTTATCAGCATGAAACTCTAAGGGCATGTTTGTGTAGCCCATTTTCGCGGAAAAGGTTGTAGTTTTCTGTAAAAAGCTTCTTTTTCATGTGTTTGGTGCGGCAGTTTTCTGCGGAAATGCTTTTTCGCTACGTCAGTTTTTTCCTTCCTAACCATGGAAATAGACTTCTTATAGGGGGGTATGGGAAGTCCATTTCCACGGAAAATCGACCCCCCAATTTCTTCTCTCTCACCCTCACTCCACCCAGCCACCATTTTTCTTCCTCTTCCCCTCCTAACCCCACCAACCCCACACACATATCAACCCACTCACCCACCCAATAGTTTTCACTAAAAAGTACTTTTCACTAAAGAAATCAATAACTGCACCAAAGAACATTAGCACTAATTCATCGAGGAAAACCTTTTTACACCAAACATAAAATTTTGACTTTCGCGAAAAACCTTTTCCAAAAAATTTGAAACCCATAGATTTTGCTGATGTGGCAATTTCAATTTCTACGGAAATTACATGTACACAAACGTGCCCTAAGAGAAGGAAGAAAACTCAGTCTTCTTACCCGAAGAGGAGAAATCCTTCCCTTCACAAATTTTCATCGCGAAATCCTTTCCAGCACGGATTTCCATTACGGATTCCTTCCCAACGCGGATTTCCATCGCAGATTCCTTCCCAACGCGGATTTCCATCACGGATTCCATCCCAACGCAGATTTCCATCTCGGAATCCTTTCCAGCGTGGATTTCAGAAAAGGATAATATTTTTCTTCAAATACAGTAAGTGGTATCCAAACTGTAATTCAAATCCAATATACTAGGATGCATAAAATTAGTTTATGATACTTATTTACAGTAATTATAGTGTTTTGTTACTGTTCATCTTCTTGCATAATGTTTCTTTTAATTTAAATTTATTAATACTATGAATGGATCACAAAATAAATCAGAAGTTCTAAATCTGAATCTGAAGTTCACCGATCTATGGACCAGCAGTCGTAAAACTTAAAATATTGATATGTTACACCCTACCCAAACTAATCATGATTAAAGCTAATTAATTAGGATTAATGCTAGTTAAGCATGAGTAATTGGATTAATAAAGGTTAATGACCAAAGAGAGACAGATTAGTCTCAAATGGTGCATTAAGCATAATGGAGTAAAATTGAGTTGAGTAAAATGAGTTTAGACTCAAGCAAGGAAAGCTAAGGACTTTTTCGTAAATACGGGTTTTCGCGTATTTCGTCGAATACGAAAATTCTTGATACCAACGTGTGTATCTCGAATAGGACGTTAACTTTCATAATAAACGCGATTCCATTTGACCTCCAATGGACCAAGTGAGGTTTCATTTGACTCAAAATGTAATAAGACTCAATAGGAGGGGGTTTTAGTGTGAGAGCCCCTTATATTGGAATGAGATGAGGGAGTGAGCTCATTTTCACCTCAAACAAACCCTAGACACCCTTTCCCTTCTTTCTCTTCCATTTTCTTCATCAAGAGTGAGATAAGGAGAGATTTATGTGGTTTTGAGTAAGAAGCCTCATATTCATCTTCTTCCTCAAGCCATTTCCTCCATTTTGAAATGATAGAGCTTGAAAGAGAACTCAAGATCTATTTGCTTGAAGCCACAAGTAAGTAGTTGGTCTTCTCTTAGGATTGCCAAGTTCTATTAGTTGTTTGGCAGTGATTTCTAGCACAAATGGCTCATAGAAGTTCATTTGCATGTTTTATGGATTAGGGTTTAAGTTTTTGGGGAAGATTTGAGTCAACCCAAGCTAAGGAAAAATGGCTTTTACCCCTAAGCTTCAAGAGAGGCAAGTATAAACATCTACTTGTGATTAGTGTTAATCATTTTTGAAGTTCATAGAGTTTCCATGGGTTTTGTGCATTTTCCAGTTGGTTTTAGAACTGTTTATGGATTGATTAAATGGTTAATGGATGATGTATGAAGAGGGAACAGGAGGTTCCAATGTTACTGCAAGTATATGCATCTTCTATGATTTTGTGTGTTTTTGAAGTGTTTGGAGTTCAAGGGACTCAATATCCAAAAATTAGCTTCAGAAATTTGAAGCTCTGGAATTCGTCCTGGGTTTAGTTTGGCTAGCCGACATGCTAACCGCCAAGCTAACCGCCAAAAACCCACAGAATGGTGCGTCTCTAGAAAGCTAACCGCCATCTAACCGCTAGATTTCGGTTAGCTGAAATTTAATTTTCGGCTAGCCGAAAGGTAGCCGCTAAGCTAATCGAATTTGAGTCAGGATTCGCCAAGCTTCTGGAAAGCTGACCACAAGATAATCGAACCTGGTTCGACTAGCCGCCGACCAAATTTCAGTTAGCCACTGACCAAAATTCGGCTAACCGCCAGGTAACCGAACTTGATACTGGCCAAGACATTAATTGTGAGTGAAATTTTGGCCAATCGACCGGACCGTTTTGGATTTTTGCATGGACTTGAAGTACTTCTTATAAGTGTAAGTGCTCCCTTAAATTAGTTTTAAGACTAAACTTTCATGGGTGATCATTACGGGGACTATATAATGCACACATTGAATATATAAATGTGATGTCCATCGAAAATAACACGTGCATTTGGAAACCAATGGTTACACTCAAATGGTTGTTTAGATTTGAGACGGAATTAAGTAGAACCATAAATTATTAATGAGGTTTCTCATTGTACCGTATTCCACATCGTTGGGTCCCAATCTAGTGAGATTGGTATTACCGTTATTCCCTTCTCTTGTTATGAAGAGAATTAATGAATTGAATTGAACGTAGAAATTGATTGCTTATTGGAAAGCATTAGCTCTTGAGTCTGGCACTACCTAGCTATGGTATTAGAACTTTAAGTGAGTTCAGTGAATTAATAAATGAAAGAAATGACTATTCCTACTGCAGCAGATGGATTTGGGGCGTTCCGGAGCTCCGTGGTGATGCTAGTTGTCCCTGGCCCGGACACTAATAAGTCCCACATATTCCGATCATATCTATAGGTATTAATTAATTGATGCCTTCCATTTGGAAAATGAATCCTTCCTTTGAGGGAAGATAGTAAAATAAATGAAATGAAATGAAATGAATGAAATGAAAGCTATGGTAGTGACCATCTTGTACTTGTCTATTGATTAACTCTTAAGTTTACCTATTGTCATTATAGGAGTTATCTAGACTTGTCTAGAATGGTAATTGTTACTAAATAGATTTAATGAATTCAGTATATGTATTAACACGTGCTATTACAAGATCTGTTTATACATTGTTGAACTGTTGTGTTCGCTAGTGTTATTGATGGCATTACAGGCCCGATTGCCTTTGCCGGTCCAGCAGCGCCCCCGGCGGCAACGAAGGATACCGCTCCGGTTCCTAGAGGAGGATTAAATGAATGGAATGGTCGGGAAACCATTTGATATGGGTATCCGAGTACGAGGAAGAACTATAACATTTTGAAATTATTTTGTATAATCATTTTGAAATGTAATTAATTGTTATTGCATGGTGTTTTGGATATGCACCAATTGATAAGCAAATGATGGAAATGATACATGTATAAGGACTTTATTCTTTTTGTATACATGTAAATCGTGAATTGATATTGTCAAATATAATTGTTTCCACAAAAGTTGTGTATTTGACAGGTTTAATGAGAATGTTATCCCTTGTGGATTCTGTTTTAACTTCGGCTAATTCGGAGTTTACGGGAGTAAGTATGAGCCCACGGTCGTAATTCGGGCCCGGGTCGTGACATGATATGAATGTGTAGATTCATATTCATAAATCAAAATCTGGAGTTTTTTTTTCCAATCCAAACAAGTTATAAGGCAATGAAATTAAATCTGAAGATTTAACAAAACCAAAAGTTCTGATCAGTTGTTAGAATCAGAAGTTTTACTTAAAAACTGAAGATTTGACAGAATCAGAAGCTCTGATCAGTTGTTAGAACCAAAAGTTCTACTTCAAACCTAACGATTTAACAGAACCAGAAGTTCTGATCGGTTGTTAGAGCCAAAAGTTCTACTTTAGACCTGAAGATTTGATATAACCTGCAATTTTAATTTCATGTATTTTGAACTTGAAGTTCTAAATCAAGCCTAAAGTCTTGATAGAAACAACAGTTCTGATTCTTAAGTTGATAACCTGATGTTCTAACTTTTTCATTGGCCATTTTTTTTTATCATGTTTAAATTCCTTCCTTAAGTACTTCAGATGTTAAGGTTTCATTATTTTTTTTCTTTTACTTTTGTTTAATATATGGAACATGGAATTGAGGAAAATTTATGTTTGGTAGATAGTACCATAGCACACACCATTCTGAAAAATCAATTTTTTTTTCAGAATTGATGTTCATTCCACGAAAGGTATCTACCATAGCTAGACCTGTGCAAATAATTGAAGGCTCCGGAAGAGCCCATATGATGTTACCTAATGGTACACACCTATTCATTAAAGATGCTTTGTTCTTAAAAAGTTCCCGAAGAAACTCGATTAGTTTCAAAGACATCAAAATGAATGGATTCCACATTGAGACTGTAAGCGAAGCTAACAAGGAATACTTATGTATTGTTACTAGTATTGGAAGCCAAAAGCAAATACTAGAAAAACTAAGTACACTCTCCTCAGGGTTATATTACACGACAATCTCCAATGTTGAATTACATTCGGTTATGAGCAAAACAACAAAGTCAACCCTGAAGCTTAAACTAAGCCCAAAGCTTAGTGATCCTAAGACTTTACAGCTTTGGCATGATAGGTTAGGTCACTCTGGGGCTACTATTTTAAGAAAAATCGTAGATAACTCTTTTGGGCATTTCTTAGAGAACCATCAATTGACCATACCTAGTGGGTACTTATACACCATGTGTTCATAAGGAAAATTGATCACCCGACCTTCTTTTACTAAGGTTGCATACGAATCCCCATCCTTTCTGCAAAGGATACAAGGTGACATTTTGGGATCCAAAAATCTCCTTAGTTGATCTTTTAGGTATTTTATGGTTTTGATTGATGCATCTACCCGTTGGTCGGATGTTTGCCTACTTTCAACTAGGAATGTAGCCTTTACCCGACTATTAACTCAAATAATCAAACTTTGGGCTCACTTCCTATAAAACTTGACAATGCCGACGAATTTGCATCACATGTTTTTTTATGATTTTTGTTCATCTTTAGGAATTGTAGTCAAACATCATGTCCTCCATGTCCACACCCAGAATGGCTTAGCTAAATTGATGATGAAGTTCATTCAACTCATTTCTAGGACTCCGTTGATACAATCCAAATTACCAGTTAGTGCTTCGGGACATGCTGTGTTGCATGCATCAATGTTAATTCGACTTCGACCCACAGCCTATCATCAATATTCTCCTGCACAACTTATATCAGGATATCAACCCAATATTTCTCACTTGCGCAAGTTTGGTTGTGCAGTTCAAGTCCCAATACCACCTCCTAAGCGTATTAAAATAGGACCCCAACGTAGATTAGGAATCTATGTAGGTTATGATTCTCCCTCGATTATTCGATATTAGAACCAATGACAAGAGATGTCTTCACTGTTCGTTTCCCCGATTGTCAATTTGATGAGACAATATTCCTACCATTAGGGGGAAATAATATAGTTTCAAAAGTACATATTATTCCTGTAGAACAACCCGTTCTTAAAGAACGACAAGAATTTGTTAGAGATTTTGTATATTGCAATTTGATGGATGCATTATCATTTTAGCATCATTCGAATTTTCACACATGCATTGTTTTCGAAATACTTGAAATCTTGATTTACTCATGCATTATTTTTAAGACTTTTAGAAATAATGATTCATGCATGTTTTAGATTTAAAACTTGGATGCATTTAGTTTTCAAAAGAAGATTTTTGAATCAAGCTTGCCTATATTTTAAATCTTTCAAATTATCTTAGGCATTTTAAGTTTCATGTTTTTAAAACTCTTAGAATGATTTAAAACATGTTTCCAGGCTTAATTCAATGGCCTAGACCTCCAAGACCAAGTTTCCCTTTCAAAAATCATTTTTACGAGTCTTTATAATCAGGGAAAGTTCGGTCGACCGAACCTTTGTCGGTCAGCTGTAGAAACCAATTCTAGAATATGAAATCTGTGTTTTCTGGGAACTTCGGTCAGCTGTCGGTCAAGTATCGGTCACCTATCGGTCGACCGAACTTTTATTCGGTTAACTGACAAGTGTATTTCGGTCAGAAAAATTTCGAAATATATGACCGTTGGAATATGACCGTTGAGTTCGGTTGACTGAACTTCAAATGTCGGTCAACCGATAAGCTAGCCGTTGGACAACATTTTCTATAAAATGAGGTTCATTCCTTTGTAAAAATAGGTTGAAAAAGAGAGGAACTAAGAGCCACTTCTGAGGAGTTTGGAGACAAGAAAAAGGAGAATGAACCAAGAGAGACCAAGGAGTCATTAGTGAAGCTAAGCTTGGATCAATGAAGTTAAATCTCTAAGTAAGCTTTACTTTTATTAATCATATGTTATATGCTTTGTTTAAATTATTGGTAAATGAATTTTAGCATGATAACTATGATGTGTTGAATCCATTCTTCATTTAATCTTTTATCTAAGTTGGATTGGACTCTTCACCTTGATTTCAAACTAAGTTTGTTTTAAAATCTTCTTTAATAATGTTTTGCCAAAATCTTTGATTTCTTTTTATAGCATGATTCATTTACTTGGTTGAATTTTTATTTGTTGTTTTCATTCTTTTAAACCTTAGTTAAATTAGATTTGGTTTTGAAAACAACATTGCACATGCATCACATGTCTAGAGTTAATTAGTTTCATACAACTTGTGAGCCTTTGATTTTCACTTCATCAACAAGTTAGTATTCATATATGTGATTTGCATTTCACTTCAATCAAAACTTTTTGTCACGTCCCCCAAACCCGATTAGAGAATAAACCGAATTCGGGGAGTGAGATTTAGGGCTAATTAAATTTTTTGCCCTTTAGGTCCAAGGATCGTAAGTCCGCTGTGAGGATGTTGCATTTCAAACCTCAAGTAATATAAAACTGCGGAATTCATACAATTTGATGCATATTAAATTTCAAAGCAATGAATAACAATCTCATTAATAGTTAAAGTTGCACAAGGAATTAAATAAAAATAAAACAAGGAAATTAATTTGATACAATGGCCATCCCACTAATCAAGGCCATTTAAAAAAAATAAAGAAGTCAATAGTGTGAAAAGTTCAATGAGAGATAATAAAGAATAAAGAATCTAATGAGGTCCTGATGAATCTCTCTCGTGCCAGGAATAATGATGCTACTCTACGTCATCGGCACGCCACTCTCGCTGCTCCTCTGCTAGTAGGATCTCCTCACCGGTTTGCTCCTCATAGTAGTACTCACCTGAGGTATCTGCACACCAAGGAATAGAGTCAACGACATGCTGAGTAATAAATAAGCAAGATATAAATAATCATGACATGCATCAAGTATAAGAGTAATGACAGGCATGATAATCAAGTGAATACAAGGAATCGAAGCTAGGCATAAAGCATTAATAATAATCATGTGAGACAATAACAAAAATCCTAACATCATCTAGCAATAACCACTTATCCAACAATGCAATGCAATAAACAAGAGGGGGACTCCGAGGATGTCCAAGCCACCTCCCGGGGTACCAGTAACAATCCAGACAAGACTACTGATACCAAAGTCCGGCTCCAGTAGGATCCAAGCTCCCGGTCTTAGGAATAGCAGCACGGTCCAAGCCCGCTCCCAGCTATTTAACGCCATGGACGTCGTCCAATGCCGACTGCCCATCCCGATGTCCGAGTAACCAGCCCATCAAATAAAAACCCCAAATTACAAATGGCTATGACATGCAAATAATAATAAAGTGGTATTGACACGAGAATAAACCAAGACAAGCAAGTCTGGCTAGATCAATGTACAAGACATGTTCATAGGGATTATCTCATTCAAAACAATACAAGACAAGTCAAACACTTGATAACCCCTTCCTTACTAGTCAATCATGTTTATCAAATACATAACACAATGTTCCTACGATACACTTTAAGTCAGGTCCATATCCTAGCCCTACAAGGATTTATTTTCATAATTAGTTAAGTGTTTTATGCAAAGAAAGAGTGTACAAGGTGCAATTACAACGTATACAATTAAACAAGTCAAGGAGGAATTACAAGCCAACCCTAGGCAAGTGGTGTCATCCATGTATCCTACATGTTCTAACGAAGTACGTGTGGAATTGGATCAACGATGCTTCTAAGAAAATCCCTTGGTGTACAATCATGTTAAGCATCCATTAATTCAGTTCCATACGCATTCGGTTACCCCATGTTTAATACACGAATACCTAGACACCTAATCGAAGCACACCAAGCCACGTGCTACGATTTAATCCCCATTAATGGTCAACTGATATTAGGTTCATGGTTTCCAACATCTAAGGCCCAAAACTAAGTTACTGGTCTCATTTCCAATAAAATATAGGCTAGGTTAATAATCTGAGTATTTACATCACTTCCCAACCTCCGATCGTGATGAAACTAGAACCATTGGATTCTACATCTCAAGGGCTTTGCAATGGTATATAATATGTAGAAATGCAATAGACGGATTAAAAGTTACAAGTGTTCTAAGCTTTTCTCCAAATGTTGCCAGAAATTACAAAACTGCCATCCGATCGATCAGACAAAAGGTCCGATCGATCAGTCTGAGATTCGTCTCAGTTAACTGAGACCAATTTTAGTCCGATCGATCGGTCTGCAGGTCCGATCGATCGGCACTGCGCGACCTTAACCCAAAAAATGGGTTTTCTACTCCTTTTTCCTTCGGCCAATCATGGCTAACCTGCAGAAAACGAGCCTCCATGCTCCCCATTCATCACATTTATCATTCCACACTCATTCTAATAATTTAAAACATCAAAAAGGGTACCAATTTAACAATTAATCCAATCCATACCACCAATCTAACCTAACAAGTAATCCAAAATCAATATCATAACCAGGCTTGGTATTAGGGAAATCTAACAAGGAAATCATTACAATCAATGAAGAAATATACACATATGCTTAATTTATAAATTGAAAATCTACTTGCCTCAACCAAGAAGATGATTGAAATAGGGAAAACTTGAGGAGAAGCTTTCTATCGCGAAAACCACAATCTGCCTCGCTCAAAAGTAATCTAGAACACCGAGAAGAAGAAAGAAAGGAAAAAGATCAAGATTCAACCTAATCTAAACAAAAGAGAAAACGAATGAAAAAGTTGATGATGGGAAAAGGCTTACCAACTAGTATCAATGGAGAGAGGAGATCGAGAGGAAGAAGATGTGCGGTCCGGATCGCGAAGGTGATCTCTCTCGGAGGGAGATCTGGGCTTGAGAAGATGAAGAGGGAGAAGGAGGGCTGTTGTAGCTTCGTTCGTTGCAGAGATGGGAATGAGGTTAGTGCTAATCCCTGTTTAAGAAGAAGAGAGGGAGGAAAAGACTGAATTACCCTTAAGTTGGCCCGGTGAAAGAATTGACCATTTGAAGAGTTTCTGATCGTCGAATTGCGACGAGCCAAAAGAAAAAAATGATCAGCGCGACGAGACCTTTCCAATGAACCCAAAATCATGGTGACAGGAATTTTTCCGAAAAAACACTCAATTTTCCCTAAATTGCAAACCACCCCCTTACCAGGGTTAAACGAACTCGAAATCCAACCCAACGAAACTTCGCAGACACTATTCTAACACTAAAAGAAACTCACTCAAGGCCTAAACCCACTTAAATATCTAACAATACAATTAATTATAATAATAATAAAATAAACGGGTCAACGGGCCTGCTATTGGGCCCAATTGACCCAGTAAGGTCGCGGACCTTACATTTTATGTGCCTTAAACTTTTAAATGCTTTGAGCATATATTGATTGAGCTTACTTTTTAACTTGATTGAAGTTATCATACACACACATCATGAGCATACACCTTTGCATTCATTTAGTGTTTGTGTGAGTTAGATTTTCAATTTCATATATATCCACCTATTTTTGAGGCACTGTAATTGAGTTTAAATTGTATCTCTTTTAGTGTTTGTATAGACACTACTTTGAGAGAAAATATTCTTCTAATAAAGGTTATTGCTTAGCCTAAGAAAAGCATAGTGTAGAGGTTATTGCTTAGCATTGGAAAAGCATCTTGTAAAGGTTATTACTTAACCTAGAAAAGCACATTGATAGGTTGCTGTTTAGCCTAGAAAAACACCAATTGTAAAGGTTATTGCTTAGCCTATTGAAAAGCATAGATAGTGGAAATCCGGTGGGGTGTTTGATCACAACCCGATAGTGGATGTTAGCATTGAGGCCGAACCACTATAAATCATTGTGTGATGGTGCATGCTTTGTGGTGATTGTTTTTGTTAGCTTCCACATTTATTCTTATAATCATCACTTGTGACTAGTTAATTTTAAATAAGTTAAAATTTGTCATAAGTGGTCACTAATTTGTAGCTCACCCTATTCACCCCCCTCTAGGGTTAAGGATCCCGGACTTTTAGAATTAACATGGAATACTTCCACTCTGTCTCATCTAGATCCACGAACTTCACAATGTGAAAATGAAGCACGGAGAATTGTGCACTTACAAGAAATTGCAAACAGATTACCTGATGCATTTAACGATGCAGCAAATGTGATAAAGTCACATGTGTCAGCTATGAATGCACTTGCCAGGATTAATGTCCCTGTAGGACAAAGTCAAAATACAACAGCAAAAGAATTTGTAATACGCCAGAAGCGTGGTAGACCTATAGGTTCAAAGGATTCAGCTCCGCAAAAAAGGAGAAATGAGCAATCATCATCATGTCCTCTTGAAGAGGCACGTAATGCTCCTGAAGAGGTTCCTCCCGAAGAGACATATAACACTCCTGAAGAGGTTATGGTAAAATCCATTCTCTTTAGAATAATGAGAGTCTCTGGTGAGACTTTGGAAGACCATCAAGAGGCACTGGTACCGGATAATGAAGAGATCTCTATACTTTACAATTATTCAAAAGAGAGATGGAATATAAATGAAATTGTCATCAATGATGCATTTGCATATGCTGTAGCTATACAAATATCAAAGAAAAATGATGATGATGATTGAGACACAGAACCACGATTTATAAATAAATGTCGATAAAAAAAGGATTGACGAAAATGGGAAAGTGCCATCAGAGTAGAGTTAGTGTCTGTCAATAAACGTGGTGTGTTCGGACCAATAGTACAAACCCCAAAGGATGTTAACCCTGTAGATTACAAGTAGGAGTTTGTTAGAAAAATGAATGAAATTACCAAATATAAGGCACGATTAGTGGCACAAGGTTTCAAGCAGAAACCTGTGATTGATTATGAAAAAACATACTCCCCAGTCATGGATACAACAACATTCAGATATCTGCTAAGTTTAGCAGTTTCTCAAAATATAGAAATGAGACTCATGGATGTTGTAACTACTTACTTGCTTAGACACAGAAACTCACATGAAAATCCAGTAAGGATTTCATTTGCCTGAAGCAAAGCCAAGAAGTTCATACTTAATCCAATTAATGTGATCATTGTACGACCTAAAGCAATCTGGAAGAATGTGGTACAATCGTCTTAGTGAATACTTGTCTAAAAAGGGGTATGCAAACAATCACATTTGCCCGTGTCTATTTCTAAAGAAAATTTTCAAGGGATTTGCACTATTAGCAGTTTATGTGGATGATATAAATTTAATAGGGACTCCAGAAGAGCTTAAAGAAACTATTAATTATTTAAAGAAAGAATTTGAAATGAAAGATCTTGGAAAAACGAGATTCTGTCTCGGCCTGCAAATCGAGAGAAATTCTAGTGGGATGTTGGTCCATCAATCTAATTATACCGAGAATGTCTTAAAACGATTTGGTATGGACAAAGCACATCCATTAAACACCCCCATGGTAGATATCAAGAAAGATTCATACCATCCCATCGAGGAAAATGAAAAGGTATTCGCTCCCGAAGTACCATACTTAAGTGCTATTGGAGCCCTGATGTACTTGGCATAATGCACTAGACCGGATATTGCATTTTCTATGAATATACTTTCTAGATACTCCGCATCAACTCAAAGGCACTGGATTGGTATTAAACACATCCTACGATATTTGCATGGAACAACTGATTTTGGAATATTTGATTCTTATGATCGTAGAGATTCCAGTTTTGTAAGATATGCAGATTCAGGTTATCTTTCTGATCCTTACAAGGGTCGATCACATACAGGTTATGTGTTTCTTAATGGTAATGCCGTCATTTCTTGGCGTTCTACTAAACAGACTTTAGTAGTTATTTCCTCCAATCATGCTGAGATTTTGGCCCTTTATGAAGCTAGTAGGGAATGTGTATGGCTAAAATCTTTGATTCAGCATGTTCATAGTTCTTGTCAATTACTATTTATTGCACGTATCCCGAATATTATCTATGAAGATAATGAAGCATGTATAAAACATATTTGAGAAGGTTTCATTAAAGGAGACAAGACTAAGCATGTAGCACCGAAATTTTTCTTCACTCATGAACTTCAGAAGAACAATGAAATTGAAGTCAAGCAAGTTTGTTCGAGTAACAACCTAGCTAATTTGTTTACCAAATCTTTGTCAAAATCAGTATTCTAGAAGTTTGTATATGAGATTGGCATGCGTAGAGTTCATCATCAAACTATGTAAATGGTTGCTATCATCAAGGGGAATGGTTTATCAGGGAGCATCCTGAAGTATGCTACTTAGGACATTTGTGTGTTATACTCTTTTTCCTTTTCTAGGTCTTATCCCACTGGATTTTCCTAATGAAGGTTTTAACGAAACATCATTATGCACGTCCAACACCAGTTCAATGATCTTGAAGAATGTTGTACTTTTTTCACTTCGCTTTGGTTTTTCCCCATTGGATATTCCTTAGCAAGGTTTTTAATGAGGCCACTATCATTGAATGATCGTCATCCAAGAGGGGGTGTTATAGGAGTGTTATAAGATTGGGTGGATGCCCATTTAAGATGAGTTAGAGTTAGAATTAGGGTTCCTTTCGTATGAGATTACTTTGTCTATAAATAGGCCTTTCTCCTTTGTATTTGCACATATACTTGAGATAATAAAAAACTCTTACTTTTCTCCCTTTAATCTTCTTTCTCTAAATCTTCTCCTTTTCTAACAGTCGACAGAATAGTTTGAAAGTTGATGGCACTTGTTTTCTTCTCAATTTTTTAAGGGACTTCTCTTAGGACATAATATTAAATAGAAAATTGCTTCGCTTGTTACTGTCTCCATATGAGTCTTATGGTTTGTTCGGGAGGTCCAGTCTACGTTTTTAAAGACCATTCAAAATACACCCATACAAAAAAAAAAAAAAGCCATAAAAAAAGAGGCTAAAAAAAGGTGGCGTTTGGTAATGCAAGGATCTATACTAAATAGACATTTTTATATCATTGGTTGAGAGTTTTTCACACATTTCTTGAGATCCACAAAATATTAGGCCATGAAAATTGACCACATGAACGTGTTCAGGCTTCCAAAGAGATCTCAAGGTTTGGATCTTGTATTTGGGGCCCACAAAGTCCACAAAATTATACCTAAAGGCTCACTTTTTTGCACATATGTAAAGATTGGAGATGATCCAACGGGTGAAATTTGGTCTCATGGTCAAGTTTGATATTGTGAACATTACTAACGGTTTAGATCTTATGTTACACACTTCTAAATAATAAAAATAACTGAAACAGTTTACTACTCATGGACAAATGCAATATTGAGCATAATACATCAATGGTTATTTTTATTTTGCACATATGTCGAGATTCACAGGGTATTATGTTATCAAAATAGACCACATATCCAGTTTTAGCCTCCCAAACATATCCAACAGTTTTGATCTTGTGTTTGGAGCCCACAGATCATAACAAATTATATCCAATGGCTCACGGTTTTTGGCACATATCTCGAGATTGGTGATTATTCAACGGTTGAAATTTGTATACATGGCCGTGTTTGACCTTGCGGACATTTTCCACAGTTTGGATCTTGATTGGTCCTCCCAGATTTGAAGAAAATTTGAAAAAAGGGGACTAGACGTGATTATGCACAAAACACTGTAGCTCCGCCTCTTCTTTTTTCCCTCTATTTCTAAACTACCTCATCAAGGGGGCTATGGAAAATAGAGGCATTGCCTCTACTTCTCTAAAATGGGTAGAGGCTGAAAGGTGGTGCCAAACACTCTATATTTTCAAACCTCTATTTATTTTAGAGAAATAGAGGAATAGAGGGAAGAATTAGACTTGCCAAACATGCGCTTATTATCATCTTTGTGTGATTAAATTCAAAGGGGCGAGCTCCTAGATTTCGGCCTCCGACTGAAGTAAGAATTTTGACCATCTAATCAAGAAAATCGAACGATACAATTAAACTTTAAAAAAAAGAAATAAAAAAAAATAACTGTCACAAAAAAAAAATTGAACCATATAATTCCAGATCTCATATCTTGAAGTGGCTTTGACATTTTGAACCCCAAGGGGTTGGCTGAGTGGTCAGGACCACAATTCCTCCCTCTTTCAAAGCTAAAGGTCTTGGTATCGACCCCCGGTTCCTCCCTCTTCAGGAACCGAAGGTTAAGTCCACTTGTGCTACCACCTGGGGGCCACAAGGGTTTTACCTTGCTTCTCTCTGGGGCCGGAGGGATTAGTCTAGCCCAAAGGGTTGGAAACCCTTTATTAGCAAAAAAAAAAAAGTGGCTTTGATGTTCACATATGACTTGATGAATAATTTCATCTGTCGCTCATCCAGTGCGTGTTCCTCTCTGCCCATCTCCCTTTAGTGATTTTTTAACTCTCGGAAAGGAGGATAGGTATGTAAGTCGGCCCATTTTATTACCTATATTGTGTAATTATTAAATAATAAAAATAGTTTATTTTATTTCTAACCAAATAGCCTCAGATGCTTTTATTTTTAAGTCACACTAACCAAACATCCTCTTCTATTGAAAAGCTACCGTGAAGTACCTTTTTGAAAAATTACTTTTAAGAAAGCACTTCTTTCGTTTAAGAAGCCCAACTAAACAAGTCAATACAAAAGGCTTCCAAACTCACATAGTCACATGGCGTGTTGGAGATAAATGTAAATTAAAGTCGTTTATTGTGAAAAAGTTAAAATTTTCAAATATCATGAAAATTGAGAATGCCCCATTAGAAAAACATGTCAAAATAATAATAACAACAACAACAATAATAATAATAATGAAGAAGAAGAATAAGAAGAAGAAAATGGTGATAGAAATCGGATTTTAACTTAAGATATTTCATTTGAAAACTATATATGTGAGATGGAGAGTGGATGACACTGGGGATCCACCTAGCAACATGTGTGATACATGCGTCTTTTTTATTGACCTATTCAATGACTATGGTCCACATGTGTCTTAGGACTTGTTTAGTATCTCTACTCTGTCTACCAAACCCATCCAAAATAGAGCCAATAAAAAAAAGAGCCATAAAAAATAAATCTTAGATTAAAAGAAATTTGTTTGGTGATGCAATGATCTGTTTTAAATAGACTTTTTTAAATCAATGGTTGAAAGTCTTTCAAAAATTTCTCAAAATCCACTAGGTATCAAGCTTTGAAATTTAACCCCATAGTCGTGTTCGGCCTTCCAAAGAGATCCAATGGTTTGGATCTTGTGTTTGGGGCCCATAGATTACAAAAAAATATATCAAATGATTCATTTTTTGCACATATCTCGACATTGGTGATGATCTAATGGTTGGAATTTGAATCCATAGCAATGTTTGACCTTTTAGATATTTTCAACGGTTTGGATTGTAATTTACTATCCCGAAAATAATTTAAAAAGAGAGAGAGAGAGAGAGGCTTACCTTTGGACTAATTCAAAATTGAGAATGTTACATCTACTATTGATATTTGTTCACTAATTTCTTGAGATCCATAAGGTATCTAGCCTTGAAAATTGACCTCATACCTATGTTCGGCTTTCAAAAGAGATCTAACGGTTTGGATCTTATTTTTTGGGCCCATTGAATCCAGAAAATAATATCAAATGACTCATTTTTTTTTTAAATATATTGAGATTAATGATAATCCAACGGCTGAAATTTTGTCCTATATAGCCGTGCTTGATCTTGTGAACATTTTCAATAGTTTGGATCTTAATTTACTCCCTTAAACTTTTTAAAAGAAATTAAGAAACGGACTGAGCATTGTGGACGTGGAGAGCATTATACATCTGCCTCTTTTTTCCCCTCTACTTTTTAATCGTATTCAAAAGGGGGTTGTGTTTTTAAAAGGCTTTGCCTCTACTTCTCTAAAGTGGGTCGGGGTAGAAATGTTTGACAAATGCTCTTACTTTTCAAATCTTTGTCCGCTTTAGACATTTAGACAAATAGAGCCTAGAAATAAAGATGCCAAATAGGGGCTTAGTTAAAGTATTAATGAGTTCCAATTTGATCGGATGTCTCTTGGATAAAAAGACCCATTGGTTACATGAAAAGATGTGTTTGTGAGTTCAGTTATAGATCAATAGAAATGATGGTGGAACTATCTTTGTACACTTTGCATTTAAGATGTGATTATATGCAATACGTAGCCTCTGCGGTGATATATAGTGACTTAGCTGTGTAATTAATTAAGAATTAAGAGCCGAAACTAAGTAGCTTGATGTCTATCATTAATACAAGAATATCGTACAGTTCAGATAATAAATCAATGGCCCACAAAAAGTGCAAAAAATTAGATTTAGATGTTGGCAATTTTTTTTGGATATTTTATGCAAATTTCTCAAAATCCACAAATATTTAATTTATTAAATAAATGTGTTAGGATTTCTTAGTGATATAAAGGAGATGAACGGTTCCAATCATGAATTTGGAGCTCACAAAAGTGACGGAAAAAAAATACATTATGGTTGTTGATAGGGTTAAAAACCCACAACCTCACTTTTACGTCCATGTTGTACTACCTCCTCACTGCAATACCATGTGTAATGGTTTACCATATATTCTGGTACCATAAATCAAGGGACCTTTAATTCCTACATGTCCTTTATACACATCGCATGCATAAATATGGATGCTAACAAATGTGACGATGCATTACACATGTGTATCATTTACAGTAAATAAGTGCAAACAAACGACTCCATTAGAGATGACAAATGGTAGGTCTCCGGTAGGTAGGATTGTTGTAGTATCCATGACTCAGCACACACTAGAGGTGTTGGGCGGTGGCGCTATCTAGGATAGAAATATTATGTTGGCTAGTGGTGTAAAACTTTAGGCTTACGGTAGCTTGATTATTTCAAATGTTTCTGTTTTGTTGTTAGAGAAAGTAGGAATCAATTTGTGATATGGCAGGTAGACCCCATGTTGTAAGCTGACTATTTCTTTTGTAAATGCCTATTTATAGGCATCTCTTTTTTTCTTTTTTCTTTTTTTTTTGTTGAATTGCAAATTGAATTAATGGAAAAGGAAAACAACAGCCAAAGGAGACAAAACAGAGACAAGAAAAAACAACAAAGAAAAGGAAAGAAACAGAGCTCTATCTCATATTAGGATAGAGCTGGTTACAGAGAATGAAGAAGGAGGCTAAAGTGGCACTAGGAAAAGAAGAATTCAATCTACTAAGAGAGAAAGAAGCATCCTCCAAAAAGAAAAAGATAGCTGAGTCGAGAGAGGGGAATTTATTGTTGAAGACAGCCTGATTCCTGACCTTCCAAATGCTGAAGATGGCAATGATGAAGAGGGCACTCAGACCCTTCTTGGCTCTAGAACAGGAGTTGGCAGAGATGGATTCTCATTTGGAGGGGACAGAGCTGCAGGGGAGAAACCGGAACTTCCCTTTAACCTCAAGCCAGGCCTAGAAAGACGAGGCAAAGGGGCAGAGGAAGAACATATAGTAAGCAGATTCTTTGTGAGTGCCACAGAGATAGCAAGAAGAAGCTAAATGAACTCCAACAGATTGGGCCCATGCATTGGTGGGGAGTTTGTAGTGGAACAACTTCCAAGCAAAACAAGCTATGGAAGGCTTAAGGAGGCTATTCCAGGCAAACTTAGACCAGACATAGGGGAGGCTTCGAGATCTAATGAGCTCCCAAGCTGCAGCAAAAGAGAGATTAATGGAGTTGGAGCTAGACCACAGCAGCACATCAGGCTCTTCTGTTAATTAGTATGGCTCACTATTAATTAGGAAGTCTTGGTTAACCGGGCTCCTGGATTGCCCAAGTTGTACTGTGATTAAGAGTAGGCTTATTGTAGTAAGTCTACTGAGATTAGAAGTAGGATTTGGGTGTAACAGGGTTTGCGGTTGATATTATAAATAGAGACTCAGAGTCTCTATGATGTACACACAACTATTCTGATATTGCATAGTGATTCTCCTGTCTCCCCGTGGACGTAGGTCAAAAGCCGAACCACGTAAATCTTGTGTTCTCTGTGCGTGATTGTTCTCTTCTCGTAGCCCTACATCATAACAAACTGGTATCAGAGCAATTTGGCGTGATTGGAAGAAATCCGACGGATCGGATGTCAGAGGGTTGATTGGAGAAGGTCATCTACATCATCTGGTTTGGAAGAAACCGGAATTGTGTTTTTTTGGGTTTGTCCAGGCGTAACAAATCGATCTTGAAGTGGGCCCCGATCTGATTGGCGCATTGAGTGCAAAGAAGAAGCAGCAGAAAACACCCCAGTCTCGTTTGGGTACTGTTACAGAACGTGACAAATCGGTTGGGTTTTGTTACAGAACGTGTCGCCGGAGCCTGCCGGAGCCCGTGCTGCCGTCGTCCCGTGGCCGGAGCAAGGAAGGAAGACCGGAAGACTTTTCCTTTGGTTCTGTTACAGAATGTAACAAAGAAAAAAAAAAGGTTCCTATTTTTTTTCTTGGTTCTGTTAAGAACGTGACAAGGAAGAAGAAGGATATTTGGGTTGGGCTTCTTTCCGGGTTGGATCCAGGTCGGCTCAACCCAATTGCAGAAGAAGCCCAGAGACAATCAATCAGGTCGGGCTAGTTCAGGTCTGACCTGACCCACGTGCAGCAAGGCCCAGGAGCAGCAAAAAGGAGCTGACGTCATCGCTGACATCAGCACGGTACGGTCAAAGACAGTTGACCAATCGATGGTTGAAAATTGTTTTCACGATATCTTGACGATCCGGAGTTCGATTTGAGATCCGTTTGAACCTACGGACTCGTCTCGAGGAGATCTACACAGGTGTAGTGAAAGATCCATGGAATGGCTACTAAATTTGAGATTGAGAAATTCGATGGAAACAATGACTTCGGCCTATGGCGTTTGAAGATGCACGCTTTGCTGGTTCAGAATGGTTTGCAGAAAGCTTTGAAAGGAAAGAATGCTTTGTCTGACAAACTGTCAGATGAAGAGAAAGATGAGTTGCTGGAGAAGGCATACAGTCAGATTCTGCTGTTTCTAAGTGATGGTGTGCTGCGAAAGGTTGTCCAGGAGAAAAATGCTGCTAGCATATGGCAGAAATTGAAGAACTTGTACATCACGAAGTCCCTCACAAATCGCTTGTACCTGAAGAAGCGATTGTTCACCTTACAAATGCAGGAAGGTACGTCTGTTTCAACCCATCTTGATTCTTTTACAAAAGCTGTTTTGGATCTTGAAAATATAGATGTTCATATTGATGATGAGGACCAAGCTATAATGTTGCTCTACTCTTTACCACCCTCGTATGAGAACTTTGTTGATACCATGATGTATGGTAGAGAAACTCTTTCTAAGGAAGATATTGAGTCAGCCTTGAACTCTAAGGAGTTATAGAAAAATGTTGCAACTGAAAACACTGACAGTTCTTGTGAGGGTTTGGTAGCGCATGGCAGAACAGAGAAGAAAGAGCAGAATAGAAGAGGCCGATCTAGGTCAAAATAAAAAACTAGAAAATTAAAGTGCTTCAAATGTCACAAGGAAGGGCACTTTAGAAAAGATTGTCCAGAGCGAAAAGGAAAGGAGAAATCTGATTCTGGAGAAATTGCCGGAGTTGCAACTGAAGCAACAGAGAGTAATTCCGATGGTACAGAAGTTATTTTGGTTACTGTTGGTAGCTCAGCTACTGAGAGGATTCTTGATTCGGGGTGTTCCTATCATATGTGTCCTTACAGAGATTGGTTTACCAATTATCAATCGATTGATGGTGGTAAAGTGCTTATGGGAAATAATGCAGCCTGTAAGGTTGTTGGGATATGTACAATCAAAATTAAGATGTATGACGGTATTGTGAGAACTTTGTCAGATGTTAGACATGTTCCAGAGTTGAAGAAAAATCTGATTTCCTTGGGTACGCTTGACTCCAACGGTTGTACCTACAAAGCTGGAGGTGGAGTTATGAAAATTTCGAAGGGTGCTCTTATAGTGATGAAGGGACTGAAGCAAAATGGCATTTACTTTCTTCAAGGTAGTACAATTACAGGTGATGCAGCTGTGTCGTCCTCAGATTCAGATTTAGAAACTACCAAGTTATGGCATATGCGACTTGGGCATATGAGTGAGAGAGGTTTGGATGAGTTGACTAAACATGGTTTGCTGTGTGGTCAGAAAACAGGAAAGCTGGACTTTTGTGAGCATTGTGTCTTCGAAAAGTAGTGTAGGGTCAAGTTCAGGACAACTGTTCATCGGACCAAAGGTACTTTGGATTACATCCACTCTGATCTTTGGGGTCCCTCTCGTGTTCCATCTCTTGGTGGTGGTTTATACATGTTAACTTTCATTGATGACTATTCTCGGAAGGTCTGGGTGTATATTTTAAAGCACAAACATGAAGCTTTTGCGCAGTTCAAGCAATGGAAAGCTATGATTGAAAAACAGACAGGTAAACAAATCAAGCGCTTGAGAACTGACAACGGCTTGGAATTCTGTAACAATGCTTTTAATGAGTTCTGCAAGAATGAAGGGATTGTGAGACATCGCACAGTCCGGCATACACCACAACAGAACGGAGTTGCAGAACGGATGAACAGAACTATTTTAGAAAAGACCCGGTGCATTCTCTCCAATGCAGGGTTACCAAGGAAATTCTGGGCGGAAGCTGTTAACACAGCTTGTTATCTGATTAACCGGTCTCCATCAACAGCTATAGAATGTAAAACTCCTACAGAGGTATGGTCTGGATCTCCTGCTGATTACACCAACTTGCGGATATTTGGTTGTCCTGCCTATGCTCATGTGAATGATGGAAAGCTTGAACCAAGGGCAAGAAAGTGCATATTTCTAGGATATGCAGATGGTGTGAAAGGATATAGGCTGTGGTGCCTAGATGGGAAATCTCCCAAATGCATTATAAGCAGAAATGTGACCTTTGATGAGTCTGCTATGTTCAAACCAAAGGAGTGCTATGATGCTGGAAGCAATAATGATGTCAGTAAAAAGGTGGAGGATAAAGACGGTGGTGTCAGTAAACAGGTGGAGCTTGAGAATGAAGCTTCAGGAAACTTGTAGGATAAGGTGCAAGCAGATGTCCCAGTTCGATAGGATGTAGAGGAGATGCAAAGCTTAAATGAGGAAACTGCAGTTCCAAATGATTACAGGCTTACCAGGGACAGAGAGAGGAGGCAGATTAAGCAACCTCAGAGATACGGGTATGAAGATATTGTTGCCTATGCTCTTAATACAGCTGAGAGTATTGAGTCAGAGCCGGTCACATATCGGGATGCCGTCACTAGCAAAGAATCAGCAAGATGGGCTGTAGCCATGGGTGAGGAGATTGAATCTCTTCACAAGAATCAAACTTGGGAGCTGGTGAAACCTTCGAAAGGCCAGAAGATTGTTGGTTGTAAATGGGTCTTCAAGAAAAAGGAAGGAACTCCAGGGGTGGAAGATGCTCGATTCAAAGCACGACTGGTTGCAAAAGGCTATACTCAGAGGGAGGGTGTTGACTTCAATGAAGTGTTTTCTCCTGTGGTGAAATATAGTTCTATCCGGGTGCTACTTGCTATGGTTGTTAAATTGAATTTAGAATTGGAGCAGCTTGATGTCAAGACTGCGTTTTTACATGGCGAGCTAGATGAACAGATTTATATGCATCAACCAGAGGGGTTTGAAATTCATGGAAAGGAAGACCATGTATGTTTGCTGAAGAAATCGTTGTATGGCCTGAAACAATCTCCTAGGCAGTGGTACAAGCGTTTCGATACCTTTATGGTTGGAAACGGTTATTGCAGGAGTGCATACGACAGTTGTGTCTATCACAAGAAGCACTCAAATGGCTTGTATGTCTATTTGCTGTTATATGTTGATGATATGTTGATTGCTGCAAAGGACATGTCTGAGATCAACAGGTTAAAAGCTCAGTTAAATGGTGAATTTGAGATGAAGGACTTAGGTGCTGTAAAGAAAATTCTTGGAATGGAGATACAAAGGGACCGGAAAGTGGGCAAATTATTTTTGTCACAAAAGGGGTACCTTGAGAAGGTTCTAGAGCGCTTTGGTATGCAAAGTTCGAAACCTGTAAACACTCCATTGGCAGCTCATTTCAAACTTTCCGCTACTTTATCACCACAAACTGAGGAAGAGGTGGAGCACATGTCTCGTGTTCCTTATGCTAGTGCAGTTGGGAGTATCATGTATGCCATGGTTTGCACGAGGCCGGATATTTCTCATGCGGTTAATGTAGTTAGCAGATACATGGATAACCCTGAGAAGGCCCATTGGCAGGCAGTGAAATGGATACTCCGTTACTTGAAAGGTACTACTGATGTTGGGATAGTGTATGACAGAAGCAACAACACTTCTGGAAGTGTTATTGGATATGTTGATTCAGATTTTGCTGGAGATTTAGACAGAAGAAGGTCCTTGACAGGTTATGTCTTCACTTTTGCTAGTGGTGCCATTAGTTGGAAGGCAGCATTGCAATCCAAAGCTGTGTTGTCTTCCACTGAAGCAGAATATATGGCAGCTACAGAGGCAGTGAAGGAAGCTATTTGGCTGACAAGCTTGGTTGGAGATCTGAGATTGGAACAAAAACTGACAACTGTTTTCTGTGACAGTCAGAGTGCGATCGATCTGACACACAATCCTAAGTATCATGAAAAGATCAAACACATTGATGTTAGGGCACACTTCATTCGAGATGTCATCGCCGAGGGTGCTATTGCAATAGTTAAGATTGCTACGACGGATAATCCAGCAGACATGATGACCAAGACTATTCTAGCAGTCAAGTTCAAGCATTGCTTGGACTTGATCAATGTGGTCAGTACCTGAGTGCCCTCAGGGGCAGGTGGAGACAGTGAGACGTGTTCTGTGCATGAGGATCAGCTTCAATGTTCGCAAAGGTGGAGATTTGTTAATTAGTATGGCTCACTATTAATTAGGAAGTCTTGGTTAACCGGGCTCCTGGATTACCCAAGTTGTACTGTGATTAGAAGTAGGCTTATTATAGTAAGTCTACTGAGATTAGAAGTAGGGTTTGGGTGTAACAGGGTTTGCGGTTGATATTATAAATAGAGACCCAGGGTCTCTATGATGTACACACAACTATTCTGATATTGCATAGTGATTCTCCTGTCTCCCCGTGGACGTAGGCCAAAAGTCGAACCACGTAAATCTTGTGTTCTCTGTGCGTGATTGTTCTCTTCTCGTAGCCCTACATCATAACATCTTCAACGAGGGAGAAGGAGGATAAGAGAGAGGAAGAGAAAGAGTCCACCAGTTGAGGAAGATGGAGACTAGGAAGCCTCTGACTATTAAAAAAAATCATTCACAGAATCATAGCAAGGAAAAACAACCCCAGGAAAAATCTGCGCCAAGGAGAGGGGGCCATGCCATTTATCATACTAGAAACTTGTGCTTTTGCCATCTCCCAAAATCCAATGGCTGTTTTGGAAAATGAAATGCGAGCTTCTCTTGATAGACCTCCAGATGCAAGAGCTAGAGATTAGGGAGGAATGGTACCAAGGGGAAAAACCTTTATAGTATTTGGCTCTGAACCAGCTAGCCCACAGGGAAGAAGAGGAGAAAGTAGCCCATCCCAACCTAACCGAATTGGCCAAAATCAGGTCCTTTATGCGACGAAGACCCAGCCCACCTTCAGACTTTGGCTGACAAACTGAATGCCAATTTAAGAGGCTCCTTTTGACTTGATCAGGACCTCCGGACCAAAGAAAGTTTCTCATCCATCTCTCTAGGAAGATGCAAACCGATCTAGGAAGAGGGAGCACGAGAAGGATGTGGATAGGGAGGCTTTGGAGCACATGCTTGACAAGGATGACACTCCCTGTAAAGGAAAACAAATTACTCTTCCAACCAGCAAGCCTTTGCCTGAAAGAATCCTTAAACTCTCAAAGCACTGAGCTTTGGGGCTGCCAATGAATAGGGGAACTCCCAGGTATTTAGCAGGGAAAAAGGCCTGAGAGATGCCTAAGGATCTCAAGGTTCTGGCTTTGAAGGACTGCCTGCTATTACCAAAAAGGACATTACTCTTTCTAAGGTTGAAGTGCTGACCAGCTGCCAATTGGTAGGCTTCTAAGACACCTTTAATAGATTTGATACTCTGAGGATAAGCTTGGAAGAAAAGAAGGATGTCATCAACAAATATCAAGTGACAAACAGATGGAGAAACAGGAGCTCTGTATATCGGAGACAGAAGCTTCTGAGAAACTAGATTGGCAATGTTCAAGCTTAGAATTTCTTGAGCTAGGATAAATAGGTAGGGGGATAAAGGGTCTCCCTGCCTAAGCCCACTCCCCACTTCGAAGTAGCCAGTAGACTCTCTATTGATAAGGACAGGGCCTTTAGAAGAGCATATGTAAGCCTTGATAAGGGATGCCCACTCTTTGCTAAAGCCAAAAAAGTCCAAAGCTTTGAAAAGGAAAGGCAAACTCAATTTATCAAGAGCTTTAGAAATATCCAGCTTCATGCATATACCTTTGCCTTTGGCCCCCTTTTGAAGGTTCTGAGTTAGCTCATGGGCCAGAGCAATGCGATCTTGAATTCTTCTTCCTTTTAAAAAGGCCACTTGGTGAAGGGAAATGATGTCAGGGAGGACTGCAACCAATCTGGAGGCTAAGATCTTAGAAATAACTTTATAGGAGAAGTTGAGAAGGTTGATAGGACGATAATCATCAAAGGAAGAAGGAGCTGCAACTTTAGGAATCAGAGAGATAAAGATGGAGTTTGAAGCCTTGAGGAGCTTTTTAGTTGTGAAGAAATTCTTAACAGCAGCTATTACTGTCATGCCAACAATGTCCCAGCAACTGTAGAAAAAGCTGCTTGAGAACCCATCCGAGCTAAGAGAGCTATATTTCTTGAGGCTGAAAACCGAAGCTCTTATTTTTTTCGTTAGAGGGGACAGCTTGCAGAATAGAGTTTTGGATTGTAGAAACTCTCTTACTGGCCACTTGGAAAAGTTGGGTGGCTATCTGAGCAGGGGAAGGCTTATAAATACCAGAGAAAAAATCAACTGAAACAGCTTTAATATGAGGAAGCTTGTCAAGGGTATTGCCTTGGAACTCCACTTTATCAATACGATTCTTGGAGCCTTTGATTTTAGCAGCCATGTGAAAAAATATGGTATTTCTATCTCCATCCTGCAACCAATTAATCGTAGATTTCTGCTTCCAATGGATTTCTTCAGCTTGAAGCAAGTTTTGAATAGAACATCTAGCTAGGCTGAGGGCAGCCTTGGTGGATTCCAGGGGATCTAAGTCCATGCTTTCTTGCAATTGAAGAATGTTAGATTCAGCTGCTGCTATGCTACTCTTGAGGGAGCCGAAAACATCCTTATTCTAGGTCTTCAGTCTTAGTTTGAGAGATTTGAGCTTCATCTAGTTTTTTGCAATTAGAGAGAACATTGAGTAGTAAAAATCTCAAATTTCTGGTTTTTGTGTATGTACTCTGTTTTCCCAATATTAGTGGTGTCAGAGCCAAGTTCGATTAAAGGCTGGGCTGGGCGAATTTGAGTACAACTGCAAGTTGCAGTGCTACCGGAACTGAAGTGCTCATCACCTGTTTGACAGAAGGTTACTTCCAACAAAGACTGTTTTGTTTTCTATGGCTAGCAGTGGTAACTTTCTGAACTTATCTCAATCATCGATTCCTATTTTTAATGGTGAAAGTTATGAGTTTTGGAACATTAAAATGAGGACCTTTTTTTGTCTCAAGACTTATGGGACTTGGTTGAAAATGGTTATGTAGAACCAGAAAATGCTACTGCATATGACCATTTAACAGTTGCCCCGAAAAATGAATTGAAGGATTGCAGGAAAAAAAAACTTCAAAGCACTGATGGTAATACAACGAGCCGTTCATGAAAGCATTTTTCCAAGGATTGCTGCAGCAACCAAATCCAAGGATGCCTGGAAAATATTAAAGGATGAATACCAAGGTACTGACAAGGTAATCACGGTAAAACTCCAATCCTTGCGTTGTGATTTCAAAACTCTTTACATGAAGCGTAGTGAATCTGTTCAAGAATATTTCTCTAGAATTACTGTGATTATAAACCAAATGCGAACATATGGAGAAGATATTCCTAATAAAAAAACCAGTTGAAAAATTTCTTCGCCCAAGTAAATTTGATCATGTGGTGGCAGCCATAGAAGAGGCTAAAGATCTGACTATTGTTTCCATTAATGAATTAATGGGTTCTTTGCAAGCACATGAACAGAGCATTAATAGATCAGCAGAGAAAGTCATCGAACAAGCATTTCAGTCAAAGCTTGAAGTTTCACCAGAAAAACTGAAGTCTAAAGGAAGCGGTGTTGAGTAGCAATTTGCAAGTAGAGGTCGTGGACAGAATCGTGGAAGAGGGAGAGGAAGTAATACTGCAGAAAGAGGTAAAAATGCATTCATAACTCAATGTAATTATTGCAAAGAATTTGGCCACATTGAGAAATATTGCTGGACAAAGGTAAATCAGCAAAATAACTACTGATGATGGAAAGATTGTGAAGACCTTTCTGTTTTACTTACTCGTCTTAATGTAAAAGAAAGTTAGCACGACATCTGGTTCTTAGAAGTGGCTGCAGTAACCATATGACAGGATTAAGAAAAATATTTCCTAGTCTTGATGAATATGTTAAGATGCATGTTCGGCTTGGAGATGACAAGCAAGTGCAAGTTGAAGGTAAAGGAACGGTTGGTGTTAGAACAAAGTCAGGTAAAGTAAAACATATTAATAATGTTCTTTACATACCTGGTTTGGCTCATAATTTGATAAGCATTGGACAATTGATTCAAAAAGGTTATTCAGTCATGTTTCATGATGATGTTTGTGAAATTCGTAATCCGAAGTCTGAATATGCTTATTTAAAAGTGAAAATGACTAAAAACAGAATCTAGAATTTTCTTGCCTTAAAGAGAGTGCACCTGTTGTCAATGGTGAAAATGAATCTTATTTGTGGCATCTGCGATATGGTCATTTGCATTTTAATGGGTTGAAATTATTGAGTCGAGCAAATGGTGGTTGACTTACCGTCCATAAATCACACTGGTGTAATATGTGTGAAGGTTGTGTGCATGGCAAGCAACAAAGGGAACTTTCCTGTAGGGAAGTCTTGGAGGGCCAAAGTTCCACTTGGTCCTATTCATGCAGATATTTGTGGAAAGACGCAAACTAAGTCATTAAACAAAAGCAAGTATTTTCTGATGTTTGTAGATGACTTTAGTCGCATGAGTTGGGTTTATTTTCTAAGAGGCCAGATTTTTAAGGCACAAGTTGAAAAGTAAAGTGGGTATTTTATCAAAACTTTGCACACTGTTCGAGGGGGCGAAATTATTTCTAATGAGTTCAACTCTTTTTTGTGAAGAACATGGAATTCGCAGGCAATCGACTACAAGTTACACACCGCAGCAAAACGGTGTCGAAGAAAGAAAAAACAGGACCATGGTTGAGATGGAAAGAAGCTTGTTAAAGGCAAATAAGCTTCCAAATTTTCTATGGGCTGAAGCAGTAGCAACTTCCATTTTTCTTCTCAAAAGGTTGCCCACTAAAGCAGTCCAAAATATGACACCATATGAGGCTTGGCATGGAAGAAAGCCCAAGGTAAGCCGCTTGAAAGTTTTTGGGTGTGTTACCTATGCATTTATAAATTCTGAAGTTCGTCAAAAGATGGATGACAAAAGTGAAAAATACATTTTTATTGGGTAGAGTCATGAATCAAAAGGGTATCGTCTGTTTAATCCTAAGACGAATCGATTGATTATAAGTTGTGATGTCATTTTCAATGAAAAAAATTGTTGGAATTGGAAAAAAGATGAACAGGTTCAGGTTCCCTTCATGATGGAGCCAGCACATTCATCTACATCTATGGAGGAATTGATGGATCCTCCTACATCTTCAATGGAGATGTCACCCAATTCACAAAGTAGTGGCGAGTCTTCAAGCTCCTCATCTCCAAACAGTACTCCTACTAGAAAGGTGAAATCTCTTAGGGAAATTTATGAATCATGCAATTTTGCACTAATGGTTGTAGAACCAACATGCTTTACAGAAGCAAGCACAATGGAAGGAGGGAATCAAGCCATGAAAGAAGACATAAATGCAATTGAGAGGACTAGAACTTGGGACCTGGTGGAGCTTCCTTCTGGTAAAACTGCAATAGGGCTGAAATGGATTTACAAAATAAAGTACAATGCTGATAGGAGTACAAAAATACAAAGCAAGGCTGGTCGCAAAAGGATCTGCACAGCAACAAGATATTAATTTCTTTGAGACTTTTTCTCCAGTTGCTTGTTTAGAAACTTTCACAATAATATTGGCTCTAGCAGCTCATAAGAAATGTGATGTGTTTCAATTTGATGTTAAATCTCCATTTCTAAATGGTGAGTTAGATCAAGAAGTGTATGTTGAATAGCCACAAGGCTTTGTGGTAGAAGGCATGGAGAATAGAGTTTACAAATTGAAAAAGGCTCTTTACAGGCTTAAACAAGCCCCAAGGGCATGGTGCGGCAGAATATGGGCTTCATAGAAGTAAGAGTGCGCCAACTCTTGACTTGAAAATGCAAGGAATTGAAGACATGCTCATAGTTTGCATCTATGTGGATGATATCATATACGTTGGTTCTTCGAAAAAGCTCATAGAAAATTTTAAGGAACTCATGATGAAGGAATTTGAATTGACAGATTTAGGATTGCTTCATTATTTTTTTGGGTTTAGAGGTCCATCAAACAAAAGAACTAATTTTCATATCACAAGGGAAGTATGTTTATAATCTTTTCAAAAAAATCAGAATGACAAATTGCAATGAAACCTCTACTCCTATGGATGCAAATGAAAGGTTAACCAATGAAGATGGAAGTGGCAGGGCCGATGCTAAAGTTTTTCGAAGCATAGTTGGAGGATTGATTTATTTGACTCACACTCGTCCAGACATTGTGTTTGCGGTGAGTTTGATATCAAGATTTATGCTCACACTCGTCCAGACATTGTGTTTGCTGTGAGTTTGATATCAAGATTTATGCATTCACCCACTAGGAATCATCTTGGAGCAACAAAAAGGATTTTGCGATATGTTCGAGGAACAATGAACTATGGTATCTGGTATTATCCCGTTAATAACTATAGCTTAATTGGGTTTACTGACAGTGATTTGGCAGGTTCTTTACAAGACGTACAGGAAGAGCATGACTAGATATATGTTCAATATTGGATGCGAAGCTGTTTGCCAGTCATCAAAGAAGCAACAGACCGTCGCATTATCATCAGCAGAAGCTGAGTATGTGGCTGCAGCATCAGCTAGTTACCAAGCTGTATGGATGAGAAGAATTCTTGAAGATCTACATCAAAGTCAATCAAGTGTCACTGAACCGTTTTGTGACAACAAAGCACCAATTTTAATGGCAAAGAATCCTGTCTTCCATGCGCGTACAAAGCATATCGAAATGGAATAATTGAGTTGAAGCATTGCTCTACAATTGATCAAGTTGCAAATGGATTTACTAAAGCACTCTCAACAGAAAAGTTTCTTTCGTTTAGAAATTTACTTGGTGTAACTAGTTTTGCATCTAGGGGGATTGTTGGTTAGTGGTGCAAAGCTTTAGGATTATGGTAACTTGACTATTTCAAATGTTTTTCGTTTTGTTGTTAGAGAAAGTAGGAATCAGTTTGTGATGTGGTAGCTGTTGGAAAAATGGGTAAGAGCTACACTAGTTTTTTGTCAACTTTGAGCCAAAAACTAAGTGTGACCCATTTATCCTTTTGTGTGAGAATACATGGGAAAGTAATCTACTCCGTGAGTAGATTATGGACATGTATTGAGTTGCTCTAATCCATTTAGGAGTGAATGAGAAATTGCCTTCTAAACACCCCGATCTAAACCGGGCTTGGGTTTGGGCTTGGGCTTGGGCTTCACGTGAGTTGGGCTTGGCTCGGTCCACTATCCCAAGAGGTGTGTGCCCTTTCATATATGAAAGGGTGTGTCCCTAGTCCTAAGAGGTGTGTGCCCTTTCATATATGAAAGGGTGTGTCCCTAGTCCTAAGAGGTGTGTGCCCTTTCATATATGAAAGGGTGTGTCCCTAGTCCTAAGAGGTGTGTACCCTTTCATATATGAAAGGGTATGTCCCTAGCCTAAGAGGTGCAACCCCATGAATAGACATGAAGTGGGCTATAAATATGCATCTTGTCCATGACTTTTGGATCATTCAATCACTACTGCTGCATTGCATTTTCGAGTCATCATCTGTGTCTAGAGAGAGTCTGCTGCACTGTTGGTTCGCCTGTCACTCAGTTTGTAATGCTGCTACTGTGTGGATCGATCATTGTATCCTGGGAGACAAACGCTATTGAAGCCCGTTAGCACCGTTGCGGGGGAGAATTTTGTCTTAAGGACATAGTGTTAAACACTAGCCTTGATCAACTGCGAATCTCTGATCTACTAACTACAACTACAGAGTACTGTTTTCCTGCCTTCAAACAGTAAGTTCATTTTACATTCAAACAGAGTACTGTTTTATTTCATTTTAATATAAACCTCTCTTTTAAAGTTCTGAATGGAAAGGCAGAGCTGTACTCGAACTAACAATCTTAAGACAAAATTCTTTTAAAGTTCTGAGTACATTCTATTCTCTGTTTACTTCAGTATTTCAGGTTTCGGTTTGTGTCAGTTTTCTACTGGTTTCTTCTTCTTCTGTTTCTGAAACTAGTAGTGTAAAACTAATTTTCATTCTTCATATACACTTAGTTACAGAACTTCAGGTTGTTCTGTAAATTTTATTCTGTTGCCTCAGTCTTCAGCAACCAGTTACAGGTTACCTATAGTCTGAGTTACTGTTTACAGTACTATTAGTTGTTTAAATTCTGTAGTATACTCTGTTTAAGTGTTTTCTGTTTTGTTAAAACAGACATGGGTATTGAGAAGAATACTCCAGTCACTACCCCTACCCCTGTTATGGTGAACCATGGGGAGAAACCTGAAAAATTCAACGGGACTGAGTTCAAGAGATGGCAACAGAAGATGTTGTTCTATCTCACCACCCTGAACTTGGCTAGGTTCCTCCATGAAGAAGCTCCTGCTTTGAAAGAAGGTGAAACAGACAAGCAAGTTGTTGCTGCTGTAGAAGCCTGGAAGCATGCTGACTTCCTCTGTAGAAATTACATTCTCAATGGACTAGACAACACATTATATAATGTGTACTGTTCATTGAAGATTGCTAAGGAATTATGGGATTCACTTGATAAAAAGTACAAGACTGAAGATGCCGGAATGAAGAAATTCGTTGTTGGCAGATTTCTTGACTACAAGATGAACGATTCCAAAGCGGTTATCAATCAAGTTCAGGAACTTCAAGTAATTCTCCATGAAATACATGCAGAAGAAATGTCTCTTAGTGAGTCTTTCCAAGTGGCAGCAATCATTGAAAAATTGCCACCACTTTGGAAGGATTTTAAGAACTACCTCAAGCATAAACGAAAGGAGATGAAACTTGAAGACCAAATAATAAGATTGATGATAGAGGAAGACAATCGTGCTTCTGAAAAGAAAGCAGGAAAAACCTTCACTGAAGCGAAGACAAATGTGGTAGAACATGGGCAGAATCCCAAGAAGAGGAAGAACAATCCCAACGGTCCAAAACAAGGTCCCAATGACAACAAGAAGTTCAAAGGGAAATGCTATGTGTGCGACAAACCAGGCCATCGTGCTAAAGACTGTCGTAAGCGCAAGGACCAAGACAATACAACTAAGAAACATGCGCAGGCCAACATGACAGAATTGAACACTCTCTCCACTGATGTTTCAGACATCAATCTTTCTGCTGTGGTATCAGAAGTCAATCTGGTTGGCAACACCAGAGAATGGTGGGTGGACATAGGGGCCACTCGACATGTTTGCTCTATTAAAGAGATGTTCTCCACTTATCAAGCATCAACCGGAGAACAGCTCTTCATGGGCAACTCTGCCACCTCTAAGGTTGAAGGCCAAGGACAGGTGGTATTGAAGATGACTTCTGGAAAAGAACTCACCCTCAACAATGTACTGTATGTACCTGATATTCGTAAGAATCTGGTATCAGGCTCACTACTGAGTAAGAAGGGTTTCAAACTTGTATTTGAGTCGGATAGGTTTGTACTCACTAAATCTGGGATGTACGTGGGAAAAGGGTATATGAGCGATGGACTCTTCAAAATGAATGTAATGACAATTGTACGTAATAAGAAAAACTCTTCTGCTTATATGCTTGAGTCTTCTAATGTGTGGCATGGTAGATTAGGCCATGTTAATTATGATGCATTACGTAGATTAGTTAACATGGAATGCTTGCCTAAATGTAGTTTTGATTCAAATATCAAATGTGAAACATGTGTAGAAGCTAAACTTACTAGAACTTCTTTTCAATCTATTGAAAGAACTCCTGAACCTCTTCAATTAATTCATTCTGATATTTGTGACCTAAAGTTTGTTCAAACTAAAGGTGGTAAGAAATATCTTCTTACATTCATTGATGACTGCACAAGATACTGTTATGTTTACTTATTGAGAAGTAAAGATGAGGCCTTGGAAATGTTCAAACATTACAAGAATGAGGTTGAGAATCAACTTGATAAGAAAATTAAGGTGATAAGAAGCGATAGAGGTGGTGAATATGAATCACCTTTTGGTGAATTTTGTTCACAACATGGGATCATACACCAAACTACTGCTCCTTATTCACCTCAGCAAAATGGTGTTGCTGAAAGGAAAAACATTACTTTAAAAGAAATGATGAATGCTATGTTAATAAGTTCTGGATTACCTCATAATTTTTGGGGGGATGCAATCCTCTCTGCAAATTATATTCTCAATCGAATACCTCAAAAGAAAACCAATAAAACCCCCTATGAATTGTGGAAAGGCAGAATGCCTACTTACAAATACTTGAAAGTGTGGGGGTGTTTGGCTAAAGTGGCGGTTCCTACACCTAAAAAGGTTAAAATAGGACAAAAAAATAGTAGACTGTGTATTCATTGGGTATGCTCATAATAGCAGTGCGTATCGGTTTCTAATTCACAACTCTGAAATTCCCGATATGCATCCGAACACTATTATTGAGTCAAGGAATGCATCGATCTTTGAACATGTATTTCCTTACAAACCATCGAAGGAAACGAGTTCTCCTAAAAGAACTCATGACACTGCTAGTAGCAGTAATCAAAACCAACAAGAGATTGATGAACCTAGACGGAGTAAGAGGGCTAGAACATAAAAAACGTTTGGTTCAGATTTTCTAACATTTCTGTTGGAAGATGCGCCTCAAAGCTTTAAAGAAGCAGTGTCCAGTCCCGAGGCACCATATTGGAAAGAGGCAATAAACAATGAAATTGAATCAATTTTGCAAAACCATACATGGGAACTTGTAGACCTCCCACAAGGTTGCAAAACTCTTGGATGCAAATGGATATTCAAGAGAAAGTTGAAAGCAGATGACTCAATCGATAAGTACAAGGCCAGGCTTGTTGTTAAAGGGTACAGACAAAAAGAAAGCTTGGACTATTTCGATACTTATTCACCAGTGACGAGAATAACATCTATTCGAATGTTAATAGCAATTGCTGCTATATACAATCTCGAGATACATCAAATGGATGTAAAGACAGCATTTCTCAATGGTGAATTAGACGAGGAGATATATATGGAACAACCAGAAGGGTTTAATGTTCCAGGTCAAACTAAGAAAGTTTGTCGGCTTGTCAAATCTCTATATGGATTAAAACAAGCACTAAAGCAGTGGCGTGAGAAATTTGACAACTTGATGATGTCAAATGGGTTTAAGATCAATGAATGTGACAAATGTGTATATGTCAAGAACACTAACAATGGCTGTGTCATTATTTGTTTATATGTTGATGATTTGCTCATTATGGGTAGTAATGCTGATATCATTAAATCTACCAAGAGAATGTTAAACAATAAGTTTGACATGAAAGATTTAGGTGTTGCAGATGTCATACTCGGGATAAAGATCTCTAAAACATCAGATGGATTGATATTATCTCAATCACACTATATTGAGAGTATACTCAAAAAATATAATCAAGATAATAACAATCCAGCAAGGACACCTATAGATATTAGTATTCATTTATCCAAGAATAATGGAAAAGGCATATCACAACGAGAATATGCACAAATAATTGGCAGCCTAATGTATGTGATGAATTGCACTCGTCCTGACATTGCATATGCTGTTAGTAAATTGAGTAGATACACAAGTAACCCAGGATCAGACCACTGGAAGGCCTTAGTTCGGGTTTTAAGATATTTAAAATACACCCAAAACTATGGTTTACATTACTCTAAATATCCAGTTGTACTTGAGGGCTATTGTGATGCCAACTGGATATCAGATATTAAAGAGTCAAAGTCCACAAGTGGATATCTATTTACACTTGGTGGTGCAGCGGTATCATGGAAATCTTCTAAACAAACATGCACTGCTAGATCCACTATGGAATCTGAGTTTATTGCATTGGATAAAGCTGGCGAAGAAGCTGAGTGGCTTCGTCAATTCCTCGAAGATATTCCAATGTGGTCAAAACCTGTGCCTCCTATCTGCATTCATTGCGATAGTCAATCAGCAATTGGAAGGGCACAGAGTACAATGTATAACGGTAAGTTTCGACATATTCGTCGAAGGCATAATTCCTTGAGACAACTGCTCTCTAATGGCATTATGACAATTGAGTACATAAAGTCCATAGATAACATTGCAGATCCTTTAACCAAAGGATTAGCGAGAGAGCAAGTAAATCGTTCATCGAGGGGAATGGGCTTAAAGCCTATATTTGAAAAGTTGCCATAATGGAAACCCTACCTAGTTGACTGGAGATCCCAAGATCTAGGTTCAAAGGGACAACCAAATTGTGTGTGACTTAACGAAATCACTATGGAGATAAAATCTCCTGCTCATTCCTATGATATTAATAGTGATACCTGCAGCGGTAATTAGGGTAAGCAAAGCTTTTAATGATTCTTATATCTTGATTAATCAAATGGAGTATAACAAGATACTCTTAATAAGAATCACCTATGAGAGTGTGAACTGGGTCGATTCTATGAGAATAATAAGGCTAAATTCTCTAAAGCACTCATGAAACCAGGCATTGTTCAGGGCCAAAATGAACACAATCCTGAAAACCAACTGTGTCCGGAAAAATTCTGTGTGAACTCTATTGTCTCGGTTTACGCAAAAGGCTGAACAGTTCAAGACATCATGTTCGCTGTTCAACCAGTAAATCCGATAGTACTTCACAAGGGAAGGTTCAAGGCTACAAGCTACCTCTCTCTATACAGAAAATTTCCAATTGTACTCTCTCTGTGTGTCTACATATCATTTCATTGTTGTCGGTCAATTTCATTCATGTGGGGGATTGTTGGAAAAATGGCTAAGAGCTACACTAGTTTTTCGTCAACTTTGAGCCAAAAACTAAGTGTGACTCATTTATCCTTTTGTGTGGGAATACATGGGAAAGTAATCTACTCCATGAGTAGATTATGGACATGTATTGAGTTGCTCTAATCCATTTAGGAGTGAATGAGAAATTGCCTTCTAAACACCCCGATCTAAACCGGGCTTGGGTTTGGGCTTGGGCTTGGGCTTCACGTGAGTTGGGCTTGGCTCGGTCCACTATCCCAAGAGGTGTGTGCCCTTTCATATATGAAAGGGTGTGTCCCTAGTCCTAAGAGGTGTGTGCCCTTTCATATATGAAAGGGTGTGTCCCTAGTCCTAAGAGGTGTGTACCCTTTCATATATGAAAGGGTATGTCCCTAGCCTAAGAGGTGCAACCCCATGAATAGACATGAAGTGGGCTATAAATATGCATCTTGTCCATGACTTTTGGATCATTCAATCACTACTGCTGCATTGCATTTTCGAGTCATCATCTGTGTCTAGAGAGAGTCTGCTGCACTGTTGGTTCGCCTGTCACTCAGTTTGTAGTGCTGCTACTGTGTGGATCGATCATTGTATCCTGGGAGACAAACGCTATTGAAGCCCGTTAGCACCGTTGCGGGGGCGAATTTTGTCTTAAGGACATAGTGTTAAACACTAGCCTTGATCAACTGTGAATCTCTGATCTACTAACTACAACTATAGAGTACTGTTTTCCTACCTTCAAACAGTAAGTTCATTTTACATTCAAACCGAGTACTGTTTTATTTCATTTTAATATAAACTGCTCTCTTAAAATGCTGAAGTAGTTGTACTCGAAATTACAGTAGCTAGTACCTACGTTCTAAGTTGACATTTTATTTTGTAAATGCCTATTTATGGGCATCTACTTGTTTGTTGTTGGAGAGAACATTGAGTAATAAAAATCTTGTGTATGTACTCTGTTTTCCCAATATATTATTAGAGATATTCTTAGAGATATTCTTTTCTTGGTGAGATTATGTTTCTTAGTTTGGTTAAGACTGGTTTAAATCTCCTGTGAGAAGCCAACGGTCCTTGTGACCGACATGCTTTTCTCTGAATCCAGACAAATCGCTCCACAAGGTACACCTACTTTCTCCGGTATTCAGAAGCAGCATAGACCGCAGTAACGAAGAAAGTTGGAATGTTATGATTCCAAGCCTAACTGATACAAATTAGTCAGAACATGATGATGACAAATCGCTCCATAAGGTACACCACCTTCTCCGGTCAGGAGTTGTCGCGGAAAATCCAGATCCCCCCGAGAAACCATTGCAAAACATAATGCGTTGGCCCTACTAAAAGGTACACATTTTATCCAAGAAAACACTGGCTCTGTTCTCATTTGTCCTAGTTTCAAGAAGGACAACAATTTGAGGTTGGTGCTCCCGAATCATACTGTCTAGTAAAGGAAAAAGAGCAGGTCTAGACGCACCTCTATCATCCCAACTTGGTAATTTCATGGGTAAGGAAAACTTTTTTGCGCAGGTGGGCTTACGACGTGAATTTCCTACCTTAAACTCTAGTCATCTCCCTACAGTGACAGACTTTCTTCTTTTCTTGAAATGGATGGCTATGGCCGACGAAGGCCCTTCCCCATTGAATTGTAGATACTTAGGTTTCTAAGAACCTTGGCTCAAGTCCGGCCAGTTGCAGCTTGCCTTATCGTGCTTGTCCCTAAATTTGAGGTTATCTGGTGCGGCCGTCATATGACGCTTGGAAATCCTGGGACTGTTTGAGACGTCCTCCTCTGACTCAGTGTCATCCCCAAAAGGGGTGGCTGTGGGTTGAGGGGAAGAGTTTGGGTCATGGGTGGGGGAAGGAAAAAGGGTATTTGTCTACTGGATGGTTGGTATCGGTAAGTGCCAAGGAATTAAGATTTGTGGAGTTGGTAGCAACCCATCATTGATAGGTTGGTAAAGTCTTATGTAGGCTTTATTTAATTATAGGGGCTTATATGTAATATGTTGATTTAATCTGGACCATCTGTTATAAGGGCAGATCCGACGGTTGTGGGTGTCTTAAGGTTTCGGGCTTTCTATATTTATACCGGGTGGTGAGAGCATTGTACTAATGGTGAAATTGAGAGAGAATAAGAGAGACGGTGAGTGCTTGTACTCTTGTGGGAATCTCTAATTATAGTGAACGGCGTGAATCTCCCGTGGACATAGGCAATCTTGCCGAACTACGTAAATCCGTATCTCGTGAATTGATTGTGTGATTGGTGGATTGATTGTCTCGTAGATCGTGCGTGTGTGTTTCCAATCCTAGCAACTGGTATCAGAGCTAGAGCCAAGGATTTTCCTAGGGTTTGGCGTTGCGCTCGATCACCATCGAGATTCTTAGTCGTGTTCTGTTATTGTCAAAGTTATTCAGTATGTTCAGTCTTCAAGTAGGAGATTGATGGGTTGGTGAAGCCTAATCTAAACTTTATTTAATTGTAAGGGCTTATCTGTAATATGTCGGTTTAATCTGGACCATCTGTTAAAATGTCAGATCCAACGGTTGTGGGCGTCTAGAGGTTTAGGGCTTTATAAATTTATACTGGGTGGTGAGAGCATTGTACTAATGGTGAAATGAAATTGAGAGAACAAGAAAGACAGTGAGTGCTTGTACTCTTGTAGGAATCTCCAATAATAGTGAACGGTGTGAATCTCCTGTGGACGTAGGCAATCTCGCCGAACCACGTAAATCCGTGTCTCATGGATTGATTGTGTGATTGGTGGATTGATTGTCTCGTAGATCGTGCGTGTGTTTTCGATCCTAACAATCATAATAGGAGGCTGAAGGTTGTTGGGTCGAGGGTTGGGCGTTTGGCCTTGGTACCGCTGCATCAGAGGAGTTTGTTAGCGCCATTCCAAGGTCCAGAGCATAGCCCCAGGACAAGAAGATGGATGAAGGGAAGAAAGGGTGCATGGATTGAGATGGCTGAGGGGTGGGTTGATTTGGACTGCTACAGTGGAGTTTGTTAGCGCCATTCCAAGGTCCAGAGCATGGTCCCAGGACAAGAAGTTGAATGAAGGGAAGAAAGGTGCATGGATTGAGATGGCTGAGGGGTGGGTTGATTTGGACTGCTACAGTGGAGTTTGTTAGCGCCATTCCAAGGTCCAGAGCACTATATTGTTAGAGGAAAGATCCATCGATGTGTCCAAGGCATGGGTCAGGGATGGCAGGCCTTGATCGGTGATGATGGCCTGCTAGTGATCATCACTCCTATGTTGATCCCGGTTTTTGACGTTACCTGATTGTTGTCATTGTTCATCTTCTTCTCCATTACCGTTAGCTAGAGCCATGAATCGGTTACCATGGGTAACACCGCACTTTGGTCTAGTTTAGCCGCCCCGCGCGATGATCAATGGGCATTCTTCTCTGATTGCTCTTCCTAGTCACCTTGGACCAGCCATCACCCAGTCCTGGAGTGGCACTCTGCTGGGTTGGTGGAGGCAACGGCATTTCCTCTGTGATTGGCCTTTTACCCTTTATCAACCGGTCTAAATAACGAACGACTGTTTTGTTTTCCCTCATGGCAGAAAAACAATTAACTCCAATAGAGTCGTGTTTTTAAAAAATATTTTAAAATGAATTCATTACTTATAAAATATAGAATTACATTAATTTACATGCATTCATAATAATCAAATCAATTTAATAAATTTATATATGCAAGAAAAGTACTGCAATAAGATAAAAGAAAAAAATATTGCATATTACATAATTTGTTAGTCCAAATATTAAAAGTAAAAGATCAATTATAAGTTTCAAATTACTTTTCAGTCACCACTTTTAAATTATTGACTCCAAACTTATGCATAATTATGTATAAAAAAACTTTAATTATTTGAAATTAAATATGTCTATTAAATGGTTCGAAATGCAAATAACTTATTAAAAGGAGATGACTCGGCCGAGTCTCCCCTCTTTTTTACTCGGTCCTTCATCAAAATGAGATGACTTAGGAGAATCGAGAATCAACTCGGAGAGTTTCCCAACCATGCCTCAAAGTGGGTCACCGCATCCAGATGAATTAATGCTCCTATATATAGATGGCATGATCTGTGGTCTGGTACTAAATAGGCAACCAAGCATTACCCACATTGGTGCTTGAGCTATGAATGCCTTGAGTGGATCGAAATTGGATACCGAGTTGGTGAAGATGATCTGTTGGCCAACAAGGTCCATGGTGAGCCCTTGCGAACCAACTTGATGGACCCAATGATGGCACTATTGGTGGGCCAAAGCCATATCTTCCTCCGCCTTGCATATTTTAGCCTCCTCACTTGAAAGTGCAGTCAGTTCTGGGACCCAAGCCTGTTGCAACTGTTGACTCATTTGTCGCTTGAACCAACTGGATGAGTGACGGATTTGGTTCCCAACAGATTCTATTCATGAACTAACCAAGTTCCACTTCCCACATTCATTTATAACAAGAAGAAGAATCAAAGAGAGGAATTCACCTTCGATTCCAAGGTCTACCTCAGAGTCAGACAGATTGGGATATGATTTGAAGATAATGACAATATTACCCACATTAGTCTGCATGCTTAACCAAAATCACATCATTAAAATATGGCAACCAAATATAACACAGCAGTTTACACTCTCCAAAGCACACGTTAAACGGTGACAACTATCAAGAGAAAAACTTCCCAAAAGGAATCCGAGTGCCACATGAGATATATTAGGCACAAATAGGAGACTGCATCCCTATCCAGTTACTCAATGATTCTTGACTACTCAACTTGCTTGTGAATGATGAGATTTAGCCACCATGCCTCTTCCTAGGACTTATCTCACCCCAAATAGATGGGATAAGGTTTTAATGATGTGATGTTCTTCCATGACTTGCCCTTACAGAAAAACTCAGTTAATTTTAGATGTTTGGATTTAAATAAAACAGAACCCATTTTCGGCATCATTTGTACTTCCCACAAAGGATGATAACAGGAACACAAATCTTAATAGTAAATAAAAACATAGCAGTGGTTAATGAAAAGGTGATCAATACTGTACAACAGTATAGGCAAAATTGTACAAGCAGATCCATAGAATGTCTGAAAAGTATAAACTGAACAAAATCCCAAAACCAGCACAAAATGAACCCAACAAAGGCAACCCCAAAACAAGAATCAAAAGTTCAATCAAATCCTTCTAGTCACTCTTCACTTGTGTGTGGGTAGAAGAATGAATCTGCCAAGAATACAGAATACCAGAATGTGTCGGGGCAATATGATCCTCAGTCTGAGGGTACAATTGTACCCATTGCCCCTTAAGCTTGTAGCCCATAGGTCTCTAATCCAGACTGTTCATCTTATGAGCTTCAAGGTTGACTAACAATCTCCGAAAAAGGTACCGACTGGAAGACCCGAATTATGGACCATTGAGTAATTGGAATGTTTATTAAGGCGGTGAACTGCGTTGCTGCATTACTTAATGATTTATTAGTAGATTGTTGGATGAAGGGTTAGGAACTGTTCCAGCTTTTCGGGCAATTGGTCCTTCCACGATGGAATACCAAGATGAAAGGGCAAAGGTGATCAAAAGATGAACCCACTTTAATATATAGAAGGCCTAAGGACAATATCCATATCCTCAGGTTGAGGATCAAATAATCCCTCCCATGGTGCCAGGCTCAAGAAGTCCTTTACCCAAAGCATACAACAGCACAGTATGCTAATCCTCCAACTCAACAAGTTGAGCTCGCCTTTCAGCTGCTTTCTTCCGGATAAAGATACCCCATCTCAGAGGAGCCTCCAGCTTAAGCCATCCCACAGCAGCTTTAGGTGACTCTTTGAAATTGAAGTTTGTCGATGGAGGTTGGATGTATGATGAACATGGATAACCATCATTGGATGCATTCGCAGGAGCTGCTCCCATGCCGAAAAGGCGAAGCAGCTGCTGCATGTCATGATCATTCTCCAGCATTTCATGGCTTCTCATGCGACTTTCTTCCTCGGAGAAGAACTCATCAGCACCCCTGTTATTGTTGTAGCCAGGTGACTGGTCATCATAAGAAATGAGATTTGATGGAAGGCCAGATGAACCTATAGACTGGAATCCAAAGCAACTAGCTGACTCAGGCTGGCCTAGAGCCAGCCCAATCATGTGATCATTTCTTGTAATTTGAGATTGGTGGGAGGAGCTCATAAGCTGCATCTGCCACCCAACAGTACTGCTTTCCAAGTGCATTTGGGCATTGGAACGGTGAGAATGAACTGGGTATCTGTTTCCAAAATTCTCATCATACCCCACACCTCCTGAGAAAAAGAAAAATGAACTATGATACAATTAATTCGTGGTCAAAATGTTTCATCTGATATATACAACGACGATCGGTCAGGCATCAAGAAAACAGAATGTTAATAGGACAATTATGTTTATGATCTGTGAAATATTTACTTTATGAACTTATCAGAATGTTAATCTTAATATGATTTTATTGTTACCTTTCGGGGGCAAAAAAAGGAATATTAAGTTGACATCATGCTTAAGATCTTTGAAATATTTACTTCATGTACTTTTTCGAACAAAATAGATGATTTTGGGCTTTTGCAAATATGTAGAGGAAATTAATCAATCTATCGAATGAGGATAACAGAAATCTCCATGACTTCAACCAATATAAAAAAACACAAGCCTAGTGTTCACTGCTTTTTTTGAGTGCCAAGAACTTTATTAAAAGTGGGAACCCTTTTCAGTATAACAGAGTCATGCTTAACAGGGACACAGGCAGATAGAACAAAACAAAAATGGAAGCCTTATGCCCAGCAGTTTTTTTTTTTTTTTTCTTTCTCCATGCTGTTTTCTCCTCCTCCTCTTTGTGGAGGGTAGAGAGAAATAAGATAATTTGGGATTTGATTTAGCAATTCAGGGAAGATGTTCTCCCATGGGATGCAGGATAATCGAAAAACCAATTGGTGCCCTTCGTCCGGTCCTTGTAATTTTGGGTAAGGCGAGCGTGGAGAAGAGAGGTGCAGAGAGTGAAGGTTTCCTTTTTCTAATGAGAGTGAAACCCAATCTTCTTTTTTCTAACCTTTTATTTATTCCACTAGAGCTGGTGAAATTTAGTGAAAGGAAATGTTCACCTACAACGAAATTGCATACAGTTAATATGCAGTCCGGCCCATGGGGCCTGCTTAGATGCATGTCTATCTATAAGGCTGGTCCGATGAGAAGGTCTTCCCATGGATAAGTGTCATCTGAAGCATCAGCATCATCAGATTATTCTGGCCCTTTGATTTAAGGGCCTTGAATATAAATGGCGTTTTGAACAAAGATAGATTTTCTTAGACTCAATCCAGTGGGCACCAATGGTTCAATGAGTGTAAAATTAGGCCTCGTGACAGATTGCGGAGTGAAAGAGTATGAAATGGGCAGGACTGATCAAAGGTGGGCCCAATGGGCCCAATAAAGCTAGAATGCACATCCCGTAGAACATTCTTAATCCATTTAATGACATGTATGATAATGGTATAACAAGTGCTCACCTTGAGACACCGACAATGGACTCTCGAAGCGCGGCATTTGTGGATGATAGGCAGAACAAAAACCTGCCGGATAACAAGATTATTCATAAACTTGCTTGTATACGCATTTCATTCAATCCTCTAACTTCATTAATATTTAGCGCATAATAATGGAGTTAAGGAGTACTCACTGCTAATTTTCTGACCTGAAAGATCCGAGAATGGCATTGAATTTGACAAACAGGGAAAAATAGGATCTGCCCAGACAATTGAGATTATTTGGAAACTTACATTTGTTAGTATTTCAATTATTCCTCTAAGCCAGTGACATTTTACAACAGACATAATAACGGTGTAAGAAATGCTAGCTCACCTTCAAAATAAGTAACTGAGGGTGGCTGATCTGGTACAGGGGCTTGTTGGTCAAAGGGAACGGGAGGATCTGTCGAGCAGTTGGATTATTTGAAAATTTATATATTTAGCATTTCATTTATTACTCTTTAAGTTCAGTGACATTTTGCAACATGCATGATAAGGGTATAAGAAGTGCGTACCTCCGACAACCAGCCCTGAATCCTCTAAAGTCATTTAGA